>OW119925.1:48647105-49941605 GCA_933210815.1 Meta bourneti | reverse complement strand
TTTCACGAGGGCAAGCTTTTGCTTATTGTCCTTGTCCCTTTAAAAAAAAAACTGAGTCCTGAAGATGGATACTACTTTACCCATGTGGATTGACCCCGTGTACTGGGATACATGGATGCGCCACATGGGTCTGGATGCCCGTTGAAAGACCAAGACTCGTGCCTGGCGGAATATATGGATATTCAAGACCAAGAACACGAGACCCAAGACCAAGACTCGTGCCTGGCGGAATATATGGATATTCAAGACCAAGAACACGAGACAGTGAAGATGAACGCCTGTGCTGATGGACCCTTGGTAAGTATAACTTTTTTGTTTGAGATGCCCGTTGAAAGACCAAGACTCGTGCCTGGCAGAATATTCAAGACCAAGAACACGAGACCCAAGACCAAGACTCGTGCCTGGCGGAATATTCAAGACCAAGAACACGAGACAGTGAAGATGAACGTCTGTGCTGATGGACCCTTGGTAAGCATAACTTTTTTTGTTTGAGATGCCCGTTGAAAGACCAAGACTCGTGTCTGACGGAATATTCAAGACCAAGAACACGAGACCGATTGAACCTAGCCTCTGGAGGAAGACGAGACGAATCGTCGAGGGAAACGTGGATTCGACCGACAGACTCGGACGGGTAGGCAAATCGATTCACGAGGAGAAAGCAAACGTCGCCCAGAGGAAACGGAATCGTCCCACAGAGACTTTTGGCCGTCTGAGTTGCCAAAGAAAAGTGCCGCCCTGGGATGACGCGGAGTGAATAAAGACAATTGGGTAAGTCTAATTTATTTCATAGTACGTGGCCTTTTGGATTCCGTGCGACAGGTCAGTATCCTTGTGGCGGAGTGGGTGTTGAAGTGTGTATGGGAAGAGTATGTGGTGCACGATTAGGTTTAGGTTTACTTAGATTTAAGGTTTAGGTTTAAGGTTTAGGTTTAAGGTTTAGGTTTAAGGTTTAGGTTTAAGGTTTAGGTTTAAGACTTAGGTTTAAGGTTTAGATTTAAGGCTTAGGTTTAAGGTTTAGATTTAAGATTTAAGGTTTAGGTTTAAGGTTTAGGTTTAAGGTTTAGGTTTAAGACTTAGGTTTAAGGTTTAGATTTAAGGTTTAGATTTAAGGCTTAGGTTTAAGGTTTAGATTTAAGGTTTAGGTTTAAGGCTTAGGTTTAAGGTTTAGGTTTAAGGTTTAGGTTTAAGACTTAGGTTTAAGACTTAGGTTTAAGGTTTAGATTTAAGGCTTAGGTTTAAGGTTTAGATTTAAGGCTTAGGTTTAAGGTTTAGATTTAAGGTTTAGGTTTAAGGTTTAGATTTAAGGTTTAGATTTAAGTACGAACTAACTCATCCAAATTAAATTAAAAAAAAAAAAAAAAAAAAAAAAAAAAAAAAAAAAAAAAAAAAAAAAAAAAAAAAAAAAAAAAAAAAAAAAAAAAACTTTATGTATAAGTTTTTTTTTTTTTTTTTTTTTTTTTTTTTTTTTTTTTTTTTTTTTTTTTTTTTTTTCCTAAAATTGTGTATAAGATGTCGAGTGACTGACCAAGGTACAAGTTCCTGTGCCGCCGTACCACACTTCTCCACAATCATGGACAGTTGCTCATCTCTCGTCGCTCGCTTCGCCGTCCTACACACCGATCGAGCAGCACGAAGGATTAAGCCCGATTCTGTGTTATGAGCCTACTATCTCGGGGATGCAACATAAATCTGTGCGGATGTGCAAAAAGTTAATATTGGTTTCCGCATCACGCCGCAATGGCGCGGTTTGTTTTTCCAGCGAGCTGGTGGGATCGCGCTTCCCACGCCGAGTGGATTGCATCGACCGCCATCGAAAGGTTCCCCGTGGCGCTCGACGATACGAGTGCCCGTTCTTCCACGATCCTGTCGTCGAGCCACATGGAGAACATCCCCATTCCCACGGGGGCCAATTGTTTTTTTGGTGACGAGCCTCGTGTGATGATGACGATCCTCATGTGTGGAGCCATGTCATGATGACGATCCTCGCGACGATGAAAGCGATTCTCGTGGCTCCACATGACGGTCGAAACCCCTCTCCGTGCCACACCGAGGATTTGCATTTTCCAGGCCTCTCTCGCGTCGACGATCGCTGTCACATCGCCATGCTTGGCAAGCTCTTGGAAATGGGGTCACGGAGCGTTTGAAAAATTGGGGAGAGCCCATCGCGTGGTTCCCTTGGCAAGTAGGTGACGAAGGGACCGCATCCCGAGGTCTGGTCTTGGCAAGCGGTCTTGGAAAAGGGGCGTTTGACCATTCTTGGCAAGCTGCCAGCGATTCTTGGAAAAAGTGTCAAGGTCACGAAGCGTTGGTCCCTTGACCTTGAGAAAAATAATTTGAGAGATTCTCCTACTGCTCGTCGATGGAAAATTTAGAAGTCAATCCTTTTGACCTTCTCGTAGAAAAATGTAGAAAATAAATTTAACGTGAAACGTGAAAGAAAAATGGATTTAACGTGAAACTATGAAAGAAAAATGGATTTGAAACGTTAAACTATAATTATCTTGGATTGTTTTCAACCATCGATTTCTGGGTGCAGGGTGGTGAGTGGGGCCGCCCCACTCACCACCCTGCACCCAGAAATCGATGGTTGAAAACAATCCACAAGATGCCATATCTGAACAGAACCCCAAGCTCTTACCCTACGGAGTTTTTTTTTTTTTTTTTTTTTTTTTTTTTTTTTTTTTTTTTTTTTTTTTTTTTTTTTTTTTTTTTTTTTTTTTTTTTTTTTTTTTTTTGTATATAAGGGCGTCCAATCTCGTGACCCTTACTAGTTGTTGGCCAGGAGGCCGTCGCCGTTTGTTCGCTCCCGTCAAGCTAAAACCTCCTACAGTCCATGATGCCACCCGTTCCCAGACGACGTTCCCACACCGCTTCGCCGTCCAACCCATCGAGTCACCATCGAGAAGCGGTTCCCCGAAGGATTAAACCCAGTTCCGTCTTACAAGCTTACTATCGTGAAAGATTGAGGCTGAAAAATAAATCTGTGCGGTGTGTAAAGTGCCAAGAGTCCATGTCGGTTTCAGCGTTTTCGCATCACATGTTCTCCGTTCACGGTTTGTCGAAACGCCGCGATTGTCCTTGGTGCGGTATACCTTTCCAGCTCGCTGGCGGGATCATGGCCAACGCTTCCCATTTTACCGCGTGCATGTGGCATTTTATCGGCATCCGTCGTATCCACGTCCATCGAAAGGATCCCGAGCCGCTCGACGATTATTCCTACGAGCGGTTCGAGGCAGAGTTTGTCGACCCGTTCGTTGAGCCATCCCACGGCCCACTTGTCGAGCCGTCCCACGAGCCACCCGTCGTCCAGCCACGTGAAGAACATGCCCGGGCCGATTGGTTTTTGGTGGATCATGATGACGATCCTCATGTGTCTCATGACGACGATCCGCCGTGTCGAGAGTGTTCTCGTCCATTGCCCCCGGCCCACGATTGGATGGGTCGTGAAAAGTTGGACGTGCCTCACTTGTACGATGCTTTCGGCCAAGAGGAGTGTTGCGCGTGGTTGGATGGAATGCATGAGAAAAACAGTGTCGAATTTTCGCCCGAAAGCGGCCTCACGCGGCATGCTGTGGACGCCGTGCATACGTTCCAGCGAGAAAAGAGTTTTGCCTGGTTCCACGTGATGATCAAGGCGTTCGTCTTTCCAAAGTTTCGAGAGCTCGTGTTGAAACACGCGGGTACGGTGTACGTGCTACCGTTTTGGTGCTTGTGTGACGGGTGTCGACGAACCGAGACGACGGTCGATCACGTCCAACACAGGCATTGCGTGTTGGTTTCCGTGGACGGGGGTGAAGCTTTCGCAAAAGTCATGCGAGGCGTCACGACGACCGATCGTGCTTACGTGAACGAAAACGTCAAGACCTACGTCCGAATCAAAGATGCGCGTCACTTGATTCGCGTGATTACCTACGTCGGAAGAGTCAAGTGTCATCATTTCTTTTTGCACAATCCCGTCGTGCCTCACGCTGCCCTCGCGCTGAGTCTGTTGTACCCCGGCGGTTTGCAAGCGTACTTGGTCCAGACGAAAGGTTGCATGAACGTTTACGATTGGGAAGTGGAAAAGGCGAGTCGCGGGAAATGGAAAGCACCCATCGATCAAGTGTGTACCAAGATTCGAAACTGCGTGATTCCATTAGCGCGCCCTTGGGAGCCGAAGGGAATCGGCGAGCACACGTTTGGCGTTTGCCTGTATTTGACTGGGAACCAAAACATGTACTTGGGAGAGAACCCTTCGCTCGTGGACGTGTCGGACGCGGAATGGAAACGGCATCAAATGCGATGCGGGAACCGATTCTTTTCCGGAATCGGGCATCTGTATTACGAATTGGCCCCCGTGCAAAACAAAATCGAAAACGGTATCAAGGCCCGGGGTTGGAAGAAACGAGTGGAAGATTTGGAGCAGGAGGTAAGTAGACTGCGAATGGCTGCTGACAGAGATGACATTAGAAGGGTAAGAGAAATTTTGAACGATCGGGTCTACGAAGCTCAGAGACGGGTGGACGCCGTGACGCAGGAGAAGGGAATGTTGAACGCTAAAGTGGACGCCGTGACGCAAGAGAATGGAAAGCTGATTGCCAAGGTGGACTGTTTGAACACCAAAGTGGACTGCTTGACGCAGGAGAATGTAAGATTGAACACCAAAGTGGACTGCTTGACGCAGGAGAATGGAAGATTGAACACCAAGGTGGACTGCTTGACGCAGGAGAATGGAAGATTGAACACCAAGGTGGACTGCTTGACGCAGGAGGTGCAAACTTTGAGAAACGAGAATCAAACTTTGAGAATCGATAATAAACTGCTCTCGGCGCAAGTTCAAGCGTTGATGATGGATGTCAAAATTTTATCGGCGCAAGTTCAAGAGTTGAGAAACGATAATCGAAACGCTTCGGCCATCGTGGAAGCTTTGCGATCGGAGAATAGACATTTTTCGACTCAGATTCGAGCGGTCAGGAAAAGGTATCGTGACCTCCTCCCTTGATTCGCTTTGTCGACCCACCCAGCTTTCCAAAGTTTTGATTGGTTTGGAAGCTTCAAGATTGGCATGTCGAGTGGCGCAAAAAAATGGGAGAGTCGAGTGTTTTCGTTCGGAGGAACGAAGACACTCGACTCTCCCATTTTTTCACCCCTCTCTCTCTCCTAGGCCGAGAGGGAACTGCCACTGCCAGTGTCCTAGTGACGACGGCGGCAGCAGCAGCAGCAACGACCGCAGCGGAATTGGTCCGCTCGGTCGAGAGCTTCCCAACAGACTGGGCAGCAAGTGGGTGGCTCCTCGCTAGCAGAAGCCGTGATGCAGGATTTGTGGAATGCGTGTCCACAGGATAGCATGACCGAGCATGAGCGGCATAATGCCGCTCGATCGACGGCAAAGTCATTGGCAGCGGCACATCTCTGCCCGAAGCATAGCAAGTCGACGCACGTGGAACAATTCATGACGATTCAACGAATTGATTCAGCGAGTGGAAAGGTATGAGGATGCGCTGTCGGGATGCTGCTTTTATAGCAGGACGACAGGATATAGGAGAGATCAACAGGATATGGGTGCAGTTTCCGCAGGAAGGCTATTTTCAGATATCCGGTGACCCCCATGGATCGAGCAATGGTGCATCGTTTTTTCTCCAAGTTTTATTTGGAACTTCAAGATTGGCAGGTCGAGTGGCGCAAAAAAATGGGAGAGTCGAGCGTTTTTCGTTCCTCCGAACGAATAACGCTCGACTCTCCCATTTTTTCACTCCCTCTCTTTTACGGCGACGAGAGGGAATTGCGACGGTTAGACTAACCGTCGCAATGCCAGACCTCCTCGGTCGACACCCCCTCCTGCCCGAGTTCTTTAGGCATGGGACGGAGGTGCAAGTAGTTGTGCACCCTCAGCGCGTGAAAGAGATCGCTGAGGGTGAGGGTCTTGTCGCATACCGGGCAGCATTTGAGGGTGGGATCCAAGTGCCCGTCCCCTGGCAGACTCTGCCCCTGGGCCATGATGGGTCCCTGGAGGCAGTCCGTGTGGAAAGTGTGACCGCAGCGGAGGAGGACGTTGCAGTCGCGGCAGAAGGCGGCTCGAGTGACGGAGTAATCACCTTCGGCGGCACATCTCTGCCCGAAGCACAAAAGGTCGTGACAGCAGGAGCAATTCATGACAGCAAATCGATTCAACGAATTGATTCAGCAAATGGAAAGAGTGGGTATGAGGATGCGCTGTCGGGATGCTGCTTTTATGGGAATGTGACAGGATATGGGAGCGATCAACAGGATATGGGTGCAGTTTCCGCAGGAAGGCTATTTTTGGGTATCCGGTGATTTTGAAAATAGGTTAGAGTACGGATTGGACCTTCTCCAGACTCGGTTGACTGAAAAAGACGATGGAATTTCGAACGGTAAGGCAGACGCAATCTCACGGGGCGAGAGCAAACTTTATCGAAGATTTTTTTTTTTTTTTTTTTTTTTTTTTTTTTTTTTTTTTTTTTTTTTTTTTTTTTTTTTTTTTTTTTTTTTTTTTTTTTTTTCCATGGGTATAAGAGCTCCACCTTTTCCATCCAAATACAAAATTCCGTCATGCCCCTAGGTAGGTGCTCCGAGGATATCGAGGAAGTAAGTAGATTTGGAATGGCTGCTGAAAAAGCAGATTTCGGAAGGTTCGAACAAGCTTGGAACGCTCGAATCGATAAAGTGGAGAGACAGGTGGATGCCTTGACGGCGGAGAATGAAAAGCTGAACGTCAAGGTGGACGATTTGACGCGAAAAGTGCAACTGCACTCTTGGAAGCTTTGCGATTGGGGAGCGGAAGTGTTTCGACTGAGATTCGAGCGGCGGCCGGGAGAAACAGTCATCACCTCCCCCTCTCACCGTCTCGTTTTGTCGACCCAGATCGTGGATCAGCTTTCCAAAGTCTTGATCGGTTTGGAAGCTTCAAGATTGGCATGTCGAGTGGCGCAAAAAAATGGGAGATTTGAGTTTTTCATTCCTCCGAACGAAAAACTCAAATCTCCCATTTTTTCACCCCTCTCTCATAGCGAGAGGGAACTGCTGCTGCCAATTGACTACTGACGACGGCGGCAACAGCAGCAGCAGCGACCGCAGCGGAATTGGTCCGCTCGGTCGAGAGCTTCCCAACAGACTGGGCAGCAAGTGAGTGGCTCCTGGTCAGCAGAAGCCGTGATGCAGGATTTGTGGAAAGCGTGTCCACAGGATAGCATGACCGAGCATGAGCGGCATAATGCCGCTCGATCGACGGCAAAGTCATTGGCAGCGGTACACCTCTGCCCGAAGCACAGCAAGTCGACGCACATGGAACAATTCATGACGATTCAACGAATTGATTCAGCAAGTGGAAAGAGTGGGGATGCGTCGTCTGGATACCGCTTTTATGGGAATGTGACGGGATGCTATCAGCAGGATATGGGTGCAGTTTCCGCAGGAAGTCTATTTTCGGACATCCGGTGATTTCCCCCATGGATCGAGCAACGGTGCATCGTTTTTTCCCAAGTTTTGTTTGGAGCTTCAAGATTGGCAGGTCGAGTGGCGCAAAAAAATGGGAGAGTCGAGCGTTTTCGTTCCTCCGAACGAAAACGCTCGACTCTCCCATTTTTTCACTCTCTCTTTTACGGCGACGAGAGGGAATTGCGACGGCTAGTCTAACCGTCGCAATGCCAGACCTCCTCGGTCAACACCCCTTCCTGCCCGAGTTCTTTAGGCATGGGAGCGAGGTGCAAGTAGTTGTGCACCCTCAGCGCGTGAAAGAGATCGCTGAGGGTGAGGGTCTTGCCGCATACCGGGCAGCACTTGAGGGTGGGATCCAAGTGCCGGTCCCCTGGCAGACTCTGCCCCTGGGCCATGATGGGTCCCTGGAGGCAGTCCGTGTGGAAAGTGTGACCGCAACGGAGGAGGACGTTGCAGTCGCGGCAGAAGCAGGCTCGAGTGACGGAAAAATCACCTTCGGCGGCACATCTCTGCCCGAAGCACAAGAGGTCGTGACAGCAGGAGCAATTCATGACAGCAAATCGATTCAACGAATTGATTCAGCAAATGGAAAGAGTGGGTATGAGGATGCGCTGTCGGGATGCTGCTTTTATGGGAATGTGACAGGATATGGGAGCGATCAACAGGATATGGGTGCAGTTTCCGCAGGAAGGCTATTTTTGGGTATCCGGTGATTTTGAAAATAGGCTAGAGTACGGATTGGACCTTCTCCAGACTCGGTTGACTGAAAAAGACGATGGAATTTCGAACGGTAAGGCAGACGCAATCTCACGGGGCGAGAGCAAACTTTATCGAAGACGGGAACAATCTAAAAAAATTTGGCAGTCGGAATCAGCCACACGCCTTGAACGTTGGAAAAGTGTACAGACGCGCGGGATGAGGTGTAGAAAATTTTATTAGGTGATATCGACCATGGGGGGTTTCAATCAACCTTTAAAAAAAAAAAAAAAAAAAAAAAAAAAAAAAAAAAAAAAAAAAAAAAAAAAAAAAAAAAAAAAAAAAAAAAAAAAAAAAAAAAAAAAAAATATATATATATATATATAATTTTTTTTTTTTTTTTTTTTTTTTTTTTTTTTTTTTTTTTTTTTTTTTTTTTTTTTTTTTTTAAGGTATATTGAAACCATGGTCTATAGAATAAAGACCGACGCACTGGCCCTCCAGGCTTCATACTGATCTTCAACGCTGCAACAGAGACTTTTCCAAACTTTTTCTGCTCTCGTGGATTGTGAAGGATGTGGTTTCACGTGCAATTCCGCGTTTATGACGCCATCACTGTCACCCTATCGTGCTGCATCGGCATCCTCGACGGTCAGGTGTACTGGAGAACGTCCAACGTCCACACGTTACTAGGTTACAAGTCCACTGCCCACTACAGGAACTGTCCACGGCGTTACGTCTCGGAGGTCACGCCGCCTCGTTTTCGAGGGTCCATGTCGACTCGTATCCTCACGACCCAAGAAATGTTCGACACGATTCGCTCTTCTTCTAGGGGTGGAACTGTGCTCGCCGAACGACTCCGCATGATGCTGTTTGAAGAAGGCTTCGTTCGACGTGAACCATTTAACTTTTCGACGAGTCATCGTAGAGGTCCTCTCCTCCAAATGGTGCGTGGTGATCGGGACTCGTGCAGTCTGAACGAATGGATTGACGGGTTTACGCAATACGTTTTGGAAACGGCACGACGAATGAATGGGGATCACAGGACCGTGCAAGACATGTCCGAGCAGACGAGGAATGCGTTGTTTGGAGAAATGGAGGACAGTCCACCTGACGAGATTTTAGCGGAACCAGAAGAGGATGCTGGCGAAGTGCAAATGGACGAGGAAGGAGCGTCGAGAAGGAATGAGGAACCTACCTTGGATGTGGAGCCGGGAAAGGCCAGTGGAGAAGAACCCTTGGATGGACAAATGGAAATAAAGAAAGAGCCGTTGGTGGTTCCGAGAAGATGTGCTAAAGGGATACCATTGACAGTGGAGTTTAATGGGGAAGGACCCCCGCCGAGCAGAGTCCACATTATATGGGGAAGTATCGGTTACATCTATATTAAGATGGAATCCTCAAACCACTAATGCAGTTGTAACTTTTAATCTTTGTAAAAAAAAAAAAAAAAAAAAAAAAAAAAAAAAAAAAAAAAAAAAAAAAAAAAAAAAAAAAAAAAAAAAAAAAAAAAATATATATATATATATATATTTTTTTTTTTTTTTTTTTTTTTTTTTTTTTTTTTTTTTTTTTTTTTTTTTTTTTTTTTTTTTTTTTTTTTTTTTTTTTTCAAGTATAAGAGCTCGCAACGTGAAGGACTTGCCAAATCTTAATTTCGACGAGAACACTTCACTTCTCCGTCGCCATGGATCAGAAGCACGATTGCTTTCCTTCGACCGTTTCCAGTGCCCTGCGATCCCTCCTTGTCCCACGCTCCAAATGTGCCTTCGAGAGGCTCGTCTGCATCGGCAAGGTCAGTTGTTTGGTGACTAGTCAGAGTCCTTCTTTTAACCGCGTCTCGTGGCGAGTGACCTCCTTCGACGCGAAGCGAATGCAAAATTATCTCTACAACGCCATGGGAGCCAAGAAGCTGAATCCGTTTAGACCCAACATCGTCAAGTGGGAAAAAGTTCACCGTCGCTTGTCCAAGCCGACGGTGAAGAGGAACCGCAATACGGACGTGAGGACTTGCTACCTGCTGGACCCCGACGTGTTTTTGGTCAATGCCTTCTTTACGTTTGGCCAACGACGAGTCGAACGAGGGACCTGCCACGTGTACCAGACGTCCGACGCCCCGATGCTTTTCTATCGCTTGCCGAACAAATCGGTGGGATCCAAAGCGGATCCCGCTGTCGGCGAACGGGTCTTTCGCTGGCAAGACCAGTTTCTCTACGAGAGGTTTGTTTTGCAACCCCACGAGACCTACCGGGTCGACGAGGACACGCTGTACGTCCTCATGACCGTGCAACAGACTCTGTTTTCGCTTTGCGTGGTGTCGAGCGAAACGGCCCGTCAGAACGAGAAGCGTTTCCGATTTCAGGATCCCGCGTCGAGTAAAAGTTGGATCGACGACCCCTTCGAGACGCCCGAGAAAGTTTCCAGCCTCCGAGAGTCGCAACCACTGGCCAAAGAGCGCGAGGAGTTGGTCTTTGATTTAAACCAGGACTGTTTTGCACAGCAGCCCGATTTGACGGAAGATCAGTTGCGAGAACTGTTCGATCCCATCGACGAATGGTTCAACAACAGTAGCGTCGACGACGCTTTGGATTTGCAGAAATCCTTATCGCCACCCGCTTCCTGTTGACGGAAGTGATAGCGACGTTTCCGGTTCGGGTGGCGCTATATAAACTGCTGCATCGCGACACGGCTAACCATTGCTCTCTCTCTCTCTCGACTCATCATCATGGAGGAAAAGCTGGATGCCTTCCCGGTGATCGTCTCCGACACCGTCTCGCCTCTTTGCATGGCAGGCAGCAAGCGCACGTGGATGGATTACGTTGCACGCGGAAAGATAGCGTGCTGCGTGGCCAACGTCTACAAACATCTCGTCTCTTGGACTCTGCGTCAAAACTTTGACGAGAAACTGACGGCCAACTTCGTTTACACCGTGGAGCGAGCCCAGAAGAACATTCAGGAACCCAGGAACGTGGCTTGGGAAAAGGTGGAAGGCCGACTCTCGCTTTCCATGCGCACGAAATCCAACACGGACGTTCGCACCGCGTTCGTCCACAAAAACAGTTACTTCGTGAAAAAGTTTTTCACGTTCGGACAGCGCACGGTGGCCGAGGGTACCTACCACGTGTACCAAACGTCCCACGCGCCCATCCTGTTCTACAGTCTCGAGGGGGATGGTCGCCCGATGCTCTGCGAACGGGCATTCCGTTCCACCGACCAGTTCCATTACAAAATGCACGTGATGGAACCGCACGAGGTCTACTTGGTGCGACCTCACGTCACCTATCTAATAGTGACGGTTCAACCTTCAGCTTTTACCGTGGACGTGGTGACGAGCGAAACGGCCGCGCGGCTGGGTACTCAAATCCAGTTGCTCGACCCGATGGGGACGTCACCAGCCGTCGTCCAGCCTTCCGTGCCCGTCGTCGTCGGCACTCAGCAAGACTCCGTGCCTGTGGTCGCAGCGTCGTCTCCTCCTACACTACCCGTCGTCGGCACTCAGCGAGAGCCGCTCCTCTCCATGCCTGTTCTCCAGCCTTCCGTGCCTGGACACGTCGTCGTCGATCAGCGAGAGCCGCTCCTCTCCATGCCATCTTCTCCACCCGTCTTCGTCCCTCAGCAAGCCACGCACGTCTTTCGTGAATTCTCCGCCGCTGTCCAAAAGGTCGCCTCGGGTTCACCGTGGGACAATTCTCACGTCACGGCTCGTGACAATTGTCTCTTTCTCCAGGCGTTTTCCGATGGGCCGCCACCAGCACACCAAAGCGTCGTGGAACGACTTTTCATCGGAAATTCAGATGTGGAGGACCAAATCCCCATGGACTTGAGTTTCCCACTAGACTTTTACTCGTTATTGGAATAATAGAAGGACCCATCTGTAAATATGTGTAAATATTTGTTCTTCCTGTAAACGTTGTTTTAATAATAAAAAAAAAACCTCTCACGAACCATCTCGTCTCCTTCGAGACGAGATGGTTCGTGAGAGGTTTTTTTGGTTACCCACTGGACCAACGTTGGTGGTGTCAAATGAAAAAATAGATTCACCATAAAAAAAAACTCACGAACCATCTCGTCTGATGAGATGGTTCGTGAGTTTTTTTTTGGTTACCCACTGGACCAACGTTGGTGGTGTCGAATGAAAACTTGGAAAAAAATAATAAATTAATTCACCATGGGGTGTGGAAGTTTGGAGAAGGTGTTGTCTCTCCGAACCGTGGTTTTTTAAATCTGTTGTGGCCTCAAATGTCTTCATGTTGGTGTGCACGTTTGGAGAGGCCAGCTCAGGTGTCGTCGTCTGACTGAATTACGTGGTGCCGTCCTCGGATCTTTCCCTTTGATCCCGGACCGTCACCAATAGCCCGTTGTGTTGCTCCAGTGTGACGTTAATACCGATCACGGAAAAAAATTGAATAATATTCCCCAAAAAAAAGATTTTTTCCAAGTCTCACCAATGTTGGAGTGTCGATTTTTTACAGAATCGAGTATTCGAATGAATAAAACTCGATTCTGTAAAAAATCGAGAGGGTACCGGTGCTTATATATTTTTTGGACCGACTGTAATCACTTCAATTGCTTTTACAGTTCAATTGCTTTGATTTCCCATTTTTACAGATTTAATGATGAAGAAAACATTAATTAGATTTCTTTAGACTATGAGAAAGGGTTTTCTTTTCTTTTTGATTTATGGTCGCATTTGAGAAACTATGATATTGGACGGTATTAAGCTTGATTGACGTGTGTATTTTAGTTAATAAAAGTCATAAGCGAGTTTTTCGCTATTTTTTAACTGAATTTACGATATAATTTTGGCCGGTTTTTTTAATAAGTTATTGCTTTTACTATTTACGCACACTCTTTGTTATCGTTAGTAAATAAGGAAGAAAGACGCGAGGGTGTGGAAGTTTCATTCTGAGATTATCGTAGTTTTGACTAGGGAAAAACCATATTTACAAACTGCTATAATAATTTGCAATAACGTATAACAATATTTTCCTGTGGTCTCGACGTATATAGAATATATTATGTATCGTTGTAGACAGATTTCACTGTATTAGGCTTTGAATATTCCAATACGGCGGTGGTCGTTCGTATCGCACGTATGACTATTAGGGAGACGCCATGATGGCAGCGGTCAGGCCTTGTTATCTCGGTGGTAACGACAATACTGAATAGTTCTTGAATTTTAGTTACTTTTTACCATTTTTAGGCGATGCGAATGTGCATACTACTGAACATTTATTGAATTTGTGTAACTTTTTAATGTTTTTAGCAATTTGAGCTGTTATATAATTAGCTTCAGTTCACATTGGGATCAAGTTTAACTAGCACGTATACAACAAAAATCCGTACGTATAAGATAAATGCAGTTGTAGTGAATAGATTGATTGCATGCCGAGTTTAGATACGGCTCTCTAGACAGGTTTAACCGGCCCTCAAGATGAATAAGCCCCGTCAGATATTTTTACCCGGCTTGCAGATCAAATATGGCCCTACAAATTTTTATAAGGACCGTAGTTCAGATACGGTCTCCGGACAGGTTTACCCGGCGCAGTCCATATACAGTCCACCAAATATGTTTATTAGGACAGCAGACCAGATATTGGACATGTTTAACCTGCCCGCGGTCCAGATACGGCTCTCAGGACAGTTTTACTTAGCCCGCAATCCAGATACAATCCTCAAAACTAAACAAAAACTAAATAAATTACACCTGTGTGTCTATATATGTATTTTAAATTTATCATTCAAGTAAATAACTCTTGATAAATTTTATAATTTTAAATGTGTGCAAAAGTTTTATGCTGGATTTTTAATATTAAATTTGTATTAATTATTGTTTGTGTGAAATCAATATTTTATAAATACGAAAGATAAATAAGAAGCAGTAAATTTATAAAATTTATTGTCACATTCACCACATTTTAAATCCACTGAATAAAACTCAGAAACATGTAGCCATTTACTAGCCATCTTCTTTCTTCATCTTTAGGAAAACTAATAAATGGAACAAAATAATAATTTTAAATACATAAGAACTGAATAAATAAATTTTTAGCAGATATACATCTCTACAAGTTCTTATTACGAATAAATATAAATTGCTTTACTAATAGTTCTAAATATCATAAATACAAAATTATTTTTATTGTTTTAAGGAATGGAACCTTAAAAGTTTAAGTTATCACAGATTTAACGCTTTTAAAAAAATATTTTTTCAACTTAAAAAATTGTGGAAGATATGTGTTTCGCTCATTTGAGGAGCATGTTTTGTGCACATAAATTTTCACAAATATACTTAATTCGTTAAAATACTCTATTTAGAGAGAAAAAAGTCAAAAAGAGTTGTTGGGTTGATTTGTAAGTATTAATTGTTTTGTCTGTAATTTTTTGACTGTATATATTATGTTGCCTTTGCGCCACCTTTTGGGCGCTTGGTAGTTTTTCTCACGGGTTAACCGTGAGAAGGAATGTAAGTCCCCGTTGAGGGGAAAGCGCTCATTAGTATCGGCGTATTTGGCAGTCTTTGATGTCTGATCGCTTGGCCCCTTTCGTCGGGGTGGATTGTTCACTTGGAGGAGGGGGATTTTGATGGATGACCTCTTGGGGCAGGTGGGCTTATCTTTTACGGGGTTTACCGTTGATCAGGGTTGATGGATTGGGCGGTTCTTCAGAAGTCGAAGTACGATAAGTAGTCGTACACCCCTACAAGGAGGACACACTGGATTTTTGGACTCTGCGGGGAAGACGATCGGAAGAGGAGAAAGCGGCGAAGAACGGATTGCCCTGACGAGTTTACCCGGCGACCTGGCGGTCTAGCGAAGTTGAATTCATCTCGACAACCACGCTCCTCCATGGATAGAGGCCTGCTACGAGATTTGAGAGGATTCAGAAGTTCCATGTCTGACGCCCGGCGTACCGAAACCCCACACCATTTTCCTGAGATCTTTTGCCGAGGGTGAGTCCATCTGTTCCTCGGGTTGTGTCATTGGTCCCCATCTCCTCCTGAACTTTTTGTATTGTGTCAAATCATTATTTGTAAAGAGTGATGTTTTCTGTGTCTTGTCGGGGGCCCCTCTCGTTCAATTGTTAATCAGCACATTGTTTACCCTTAAATTTTAATTTAATAAATTTTCTAATGTAATTTTTAAAGAACTGTGTATAGATATTTTATTGTTCCTACGGAGGCAATTCACGGTTCAAAGTAAATTATCAACTATACGATCCAAGCTAATTTTCAACACAACAGAGTGTCCCCTTCTGAGGTAGAAAACTATAGTGAAGGATTTCATTTCGCTGTGGAATGTGTTTGTATCATCACCACGCTTTTTTTATCGAGTTCAAGAACGATATAAACATTGAAATGCTCACAAATACTGTTAGAAGCAATCTAATTCAGTATGATTTATCTCAAGATTAAAAACTATAAGGAATAAAGATAAAACTGACTTAAAAGTGGAAAAGAATTCAATTTTACTGTTAGGTTTAAATACGAAGCAAAATAATCAGAATGTCAAGCAGATGTTTTTAGAAAAGGAACTTTCCAGCTGCTCGGATTGTTTGGAATTAATACAAAAGAAGTTTCATTTCGTTCACTAATTGTTTGCTTTTCCAATTTGCTATATTGCATGCTTCATTAACAATAAAAATACATCAAAACAGGTACAATATTTCAATTTCCTTCCATGCACTATTTTTGTTTTTCACATAAGAGAACGGCAATTTGTTTTTCGCCATTCCAGTAGAAAGTTATAGGTTCGAAGGAAATTATTCGAAAGAAAAGCTCTTTTGTCAAATACACAATCTTATAATGAAAGATTTTACGAATATTTTAAAGCACAAACAAAAAAGTTCCCTAAAGCATATAAATGTGGTTCACATTTATAATACGGTTTATGAAATGATTTAATCCTATTTTTAACAAATTGATTTTATTTTACCTATAATTCTTAAAAGTTTCAAAATTTATCTTTTATTTTAACCACAGATGTGTGGATACAAAACAATTTTGTTCAACAAGAAATAATTTAAATTATGTACTTATAAGTTCGTGTTTTTAATTCATATTATTTTTATTGCGTAAGACACAAAAGACTAGTGATCCTAGTTGGCGCCAAAAAAATCATCGCCAAGACAGAGAACGATTTCACAAGTTTTAAAAGTTTGGTTTATTATTTTTAATATTTTAAGCCCGTACAATTTACAATAACAAACACATTTGAACATCAGTTATTTTATTTTAAACATTATTTTAGATATATATTAATAGCAAATCTATGAAATTGTTTTATAGAACGGGAAATGTCCGCAGTTTGTATTAAGAATTCCTAAGTTAGAACATCTATTTTTATCATACTAGCAAATACTGCAAAATACAAAAACAAATGTAAAATGCAAGTAAATCAATAGCTCACTTGTTAAATGCAATGTTTCCACCTTTAATAAATTTGTAATTATATCCATATATATGGAATCGTATATCCATATATGTGGATATCGTACTGTGCATATGCACAGTACGATATAACCATGTTAGCTTTCACTTTCAATGCATTTGCTACGGAAGAAGGAATGCCCAAACTATATGCGCATTGGAGAAAAGAGACTAGGGATCACGTGACTACTGTTTTTGGTCACATGATCATGCGAACATAAAAAGGTTGCCATAGCTCACTATACTTTTATATCTCCTCTATGCATCACACTGGAGCAACACTCGGGCTGTAGGCGACGATCCGGAATCAAACCCGCAGAGAAAGATCGAGGACAACACCAGGCAATTTTGAACCACGATCAGATGACGAAGTCACACCTGATCTGGCACCCTACTCTACAAACTTACAAGCCAGTATTTTTTCGGTAGGTAGGTATTTTAATTAACGTTTCACTGGAGCAACATAACGGGCGATTGGCGACGGTCAGGGATCGATCCCAAAGGGATATACGTCATCTGACCGTGGTTCAAAATTACGTGGTGTTGTCCTCGGATCTTTCCCTTTGGGATTGATCCCGGACCGTCACCAATAGCCCATTGTGTTGCTCCAGTGTGACGTTAATTGAAATACTCCCCCCCCAAAGGGATATAAGCGAAGACACCACATAATTTTGAACCGCTGCCAGAAGACAAGGTCAAACCTCAGCTGGCATCCCACTCTCCAAACTTCCACGCCATGCCAACGTGAGAACGTTTAAAGCCACAAGAGATTTTCGCGTAACAGCCCCTTTTGTACATGACGTCTTTGGTTGGATTCGAACTTGCAACCCGCGGTAAAAGCGAGAGAAAAGCACTTAAGTGCTTTTCTCTCGCTTTTGTTTTGAATTGGAGCTGCAATTGCAGCTCCAATTCAAAACAAAATAGCCCACTGTGATGCTCTAGCGCAGGGATGGGCAAACTTTTTCGGTCGCGGGCCAAAAATAAAAAAAAAAAGTTTGGCGGGCCAAGATAAATTTTTCTAAAATTTTAAAAACAATATACAAGTATTACAAATTAAATATGTTAATGAGATTAATGAAATTGCGATTTCATTTTTAAAAGTTCCTTATATTGAGGTTCGAAGTGAGATGTACTGATTCTAAGGAACGAGGCTAAATGCTCATCTGTCAGTCTACTTCTGAAATAATTCTTTCTAAGGTTCATAGTTGAAAACACTTGTTCACATATATAAGATGAAGCAAACATAGCACTGATTTTCTGGGCGTGAGATATTAAATTTGGGAAACTTACTTTCGATAATGATTTGTAAAACTCTAACTTTGGCATATTTAGAAACAGCTGCTTGAGATGATTGTTAGATTGCAACTCAATTAATTCAAGCTGCAAATCTGACCTCACTGCTTCACAATTTACGTTGAAAGGCATGGTAAAAATATCCAATTCTGTTTGAATGGCACTGAAATCTTGAAATCTGCGTTCGAACTCAAAATGCAGTTTTTTCAAGCCATCTTCATAATTCTTAAGCTTCTCTTCATTTACTGAGGGTATTGAATTTAACCTCGAGAAATGAGGCAAGTCGTTCTTAGCTAGCTGCCCAGCAAACAGATTAAGTTTTAGTTTAAAAGCTTTGAGATGGGCCCAGATATCGTCGATAAATTGATTTTTCCCTTGCATCTTGACATTCAAGTTGCTCATATGACAAAGAAGATCTGTGAAAAATGCAAAGTCCGAAAGCCATTCTGTATCTTCTAACATTTCGCACTCCGCAGAACACTGTTTCTCATGGAAGAACGACACAATGTCGTCTTTCAGCTGCCAAACTCGCTCGAAAACACATCCTGCACTAAGCCACCTTACTTTCGTGTAATACAGTACATCAGAGTATTCAGATTGCACGGACTGAAGAAAATCTCGAAATTGCCTGTGAGTAAGCCCACGAGATCGAATAGTATTTACAAGCTTCACGACTGCATCAAGCACGGGTTTCATATTCAATGCAGATTTACACAGAGCATCTTGATGTATAACACAATGTAGAAAAACAACATTGTTCCCGGGATAGTTTTGATTAAAGAGTCCAAGAAATCCAGATTTTTTTCCTGTCATATTTGGTGCTCCATCGGTCGTAATATTACATATATTTGTTATAGGCACTTTCAAAGTTAAAAGCCCTTCCTGAAATTCACGAAATATATCACATCCCGTTGTAGTTCCCTTTAAAGAACACATGCACGCCAGTTCCTCGGTAATTTCAAAGTTCTCATCAACACCTCTTATAAATAATACTAATTGAGCAGTATCATTTATATCAGTGCTTTCATCTATAGCTATGGAGCAAAATTTAAACTGGCCAATCTTTGACTCTAATTGTGATGTCAATTTTTTATCGATGGCTTCGATTCTAGAAGTCACCGTTTTTCGAGATAAGCTTACAGTCTCAAAATTATTTTTCTTGTCTGGACATAAAACATCACAAACTTGGAGCATGCATTGTTTAACGAACTCCCCATCACTGACAGCTTTATTATTTTTAGCAATATTGTATGCTACAATGTAACTTGCATGTGTAGCTGTTTCTTGGATAGTGTTTACCTTCTTGAAAAAATTTTGTCGGCCTGATAATTTTTTACAAAGACTTTCTACATTTTGTTTTCTTTCATATTCGGACATTGCTTCGTAATTGGAATTCTTATGCTTAGATGTGAAATGACGGGAAATGTTATATTCTTTGAAGACTGCTACAGCTTCATTGCAGATGAGACACACTGGTTTATCTTTAACAACTGTACAAAAAATATTTCCAGGTCCATTCATCATTAAAAACACGGCACTCTGAATCAACTTTACATTTTTTAGTAGCCATTTTGGGGTTGAAATATTTTACGAATAACCCGAACAAGCACTAGCTACGCTATACTTTTTATACTTTCACCACTATTCACAATGATGCTATATGTCCGCAATCTTTCCATACGCAATCAATAATATTAAAACTCGCGCCAAAAGAAAAAGCCGCTGGCTGGAGCTTAAAATGCGCAGTCTGCCACATGTGAGGTCTAATTCACCTATATTGGATTCCCATATGTCTGCTCCCCGAGAAAGAGAGGCCGCGGTGGCCCGGTTGGAAGAGCAACGGACTAGCAACCGAAGGGTTGCGAGTTCAAATCCAGCCAAACACCGCCGTGTACGAAGGGGGCTGATGCACGTTAAATCTGTCGTGGCCTCAAATGTCCTCACGTTGGCGTGGTGTGGAAGTTTGGAGAGTGGGGTGCCAGCTCAGGTGTTGCCTCGTCATCTGACCGTGGTTCAAAATTACGTGGAGTTGTCCTCGGATCTTTCCCTTTGGGATTGATCCCGGACCGTCACCAATAGCCCATTGTGTTGCTCCAGTGTGACGTTAATTGAAATCCCCCCCCCCGAGAAAGAGATAACGCTTGTTGGCGCCAGTCTACAGCTATAACTAACAAAGAACTAACAAAGAACACTTTACCGATTGAAAGCTGTCTGTGCTTGCTATTTCCGTCGATTTATGTTTTGTAGAACAAAAATAGAGAAAGTAAAAAGATCTCATCAGTCCTTTGAAAAAAAGGAAGAAAAAAATAATATTTAAACAAAGTAGAAAAGGAGATGGATATATAATATATAAATCATATTTTCTTTTAATTTCCGTCGGAACGGCAAATTAAAATTCTATCCGCGGGCCGCATAAAACCTTCCGGCTCGCCGGAGTTGGCCCGCGGGCCGTAGTTTGCCCATCCCTGCTCTAGCGGGACGTTAACATACCTACCAATTCAAAACAATATAATTTTGTTTTGTCGTGGTTCAAAATTACGTGGTGTTGTCCTCGGATCTTTCCCTTTGGGATTGATCCCGGACCGTCACCAATAGCCCGTGTGTTGCTCCAGTGTGACGTTAATTGAAAATACCACTACCACCAGTATAATTTTGTAGTGTTGTCCTATGAACCCGGGGGCAGCGGTAGCCCGGTTGGAAGGGTAACGGATTAGCAATCGGAGGGTTGCAAGTTCGAATCCAGTCAAAGACCGTCGTGTACAAAGGGAGCTGGTGCACGTTAAATCCGTCGTGGCATCAAATATCCTCACGTTGGCTTGATGTGGAAGTTTGGAGAGTGGGGTGCCAGCTCAGGCGTTCCCTCGTCATCTGACCGTGGTTCAAAATTACGTGGTGTCCTCGATCTTTCCCTTTGGGATTGATCCCGGACCGTCACCAATAGCCAGTTGTGTTGCTCCATTGTGACGTTAATTAAAATACCTACCTAGGAATCCGGAACTCCGCCAATAGTTCGGGGGGGGGGGGATTTCAATTAACGTCACACTGGAGCAACACAATGGGCTATTGGTGACGGTCCGGGATCAATCCCAAAGGGAAAGATCCGAGGACAACACCACGTAATTTTGAACCACGGTCAGATGACGAGGCAACACCTGAGCTGGCACCCCACTCTCCAAACTTCCACACCACGCCAACGTGAGGACATTTGAGGCCACGACAGATTTAACGTGCACCAGCCCCCTTTGTACACGACGGTGTTTGGCTGGATTCGAACTCGCAACCCTTCGGTTGCAAGTCCGTTACTCTTCCAACCGGGCCACCGGGGCCCGCCAATAGTTCGATGCGTGTACTACTGTGACGTTATTTAACTACCGACCAATTCAAAACGAATGCAACCTACAACTCAACGTCACTGCACATGATTTTTGTCTTCATCCTTTAAATATATAAATTGTTTTTATTTAGGTTTTGAAATATTTGTCCAATTTGTAAAATTTGAAAACAACAATGCTTCGTTTGGGTATAGTTGGATGCGGTATTACTGGTTCGATCACTGCAATGCTGTTGAAACAGAGACTTCCTCATTTAAATGTTACAATTTTAGAAAAGTCTAAGGGAACAGGAAAGTTGCAATTTTATTTTAGTTTGATTTCTCATTTTTGTATAATAGCTATTTTTCAAAGTAAATTTTTAATAAAAGCTCTGCAGCTGCATTTTATGAAATGTATCATATAAGGATGTCTTCCGGAGTTGATTTAAGTGCAGGTTTACAAATTCATACTTTGGGTGAGATGTCGAATCCGAGACCGTGGCGATTTATCGCCTCCATCTGATTATTAACAGTAAATTATAATTTGGATCAGTTACATTAAATTTAAGTTTGAGGTTATTGTGTTTCTTGTTACAGTATATTGGAATATAGTATGTGTCAATTCAATAAAGTATACAGTATAAGTTTTCTCGGTACAGCTGTATCTAGCCCGATGGCAACTGTTCTTGGCGCACTTTTTGTCACCAAGGAAATCTTACAAAAAATATTTTTTTCAACAGGAAGTAAAAAGCTTTTGCAGAAAAAAATATAGAACTTTGAAAAAAACATGTTTTTATCAGAAAATAATTTTTAAACTGGGTAAAATCCTAGTATACGTTACACGCTTGGCGCGATTTTGAAAGATGTCGCCATCGCCGAAATGACGTTTTTACGATTGTCGCCAAGAATTGGCGTAGGCGAAAACATACAAAATCGTAACCTGAAAATGGCAAATACATAAACATACCATGAAAAAAAGCATTAATCATAAATGAATAAGCATAACATGAAAAGACAAGCATTTATGAATTTCAATTATTGAAACATTATACAAATCATTAATCCGAATAACGTATTTACAAAAGAAAATGGGGTCCAAATTAAAATTTCAAAATTCTATTCTTAAATTCTATTACAAATATCAATCTCAACCGCAAAATCACACCATGAATTCCAAAATGCAAATGCAAAATGGATAAAAAGCAATAACCCACCGAATCTCGCCAAATCTACAACTACAGATTGCAAACTTTATCGCCCTCCCATACACATATGTCGCCAAATCCACCGTGTAACGTATACTAGGATTAAGCCTTAAACTGTTTAAACGGATAGTAAAAAGCTTTTGTGGAAAGTAATTCAGAACTTTGAAAAACATGTTTTTTATCGTAAAATAATTTTTACTTGTTTACAATAAAAAAAAATTAAACGGGAAACTGCTTATCCCGATACAATTCGAAGCAAAAGTAACGATTAACCACTTCCTAATGTTTACCTACCATCAGAAAAATTAAACTTCAAATTTCGCAAAATATTACCTTGAAACTTATCTACAACACTAAACACAGAAGGCATATTCAACACAGAAGGCATGTTCAAATAGAAAAAAGTAACGAGAAAATAGCAAAAACAATACAACCTGATGCGACTGCACTGGACCATGTCTTTTCTCAAACTGAACGAATTTAATGGAAATGAAAAGAACATCCTAGCGCTGCCAAGGTTGCCATAAAAACAGGAGAAAAACCTTATTAAGATGGGTTACCTTCACCCACCATCACTCGCTACTAAAAGTGTGCCAAAAAATGCACCAAGAGCCGTTGCCACAGCGCGTGGCGCTAGATACAGCTGTACCATTATCTCATACCCTCTTCCAAGAAAACAGTTTTCCTACTGTTTCTACTAGAGGCAGGGGCTGCAGTAGCCCGGTTGGAAGAGGAACAGACTAGCAATCGGAGGGTTGTGAGTTCGAATCCAGCCAAAGATCATCATGTACAAAGGGGGCTGGTGCATGTTGCATCTGTTGTGACCTCAAATTTCCTCATGTTGGTGTGATGTGGAAGTTAGGAGAGTGGGGTGCCAGCTCAGGTGTGACCTCGTCGTCCGACCGTTGTTCAATATTACTTGGTAGTGTTCTCGATCTTTGCCTTCGGGTTTGACCCTGAATCGTCATTAGTAGACCATTGTGTTGCTACAATGCGACGTTAATTAAAATACCTACTAGAGGCAGTGAGCATTAGTGATCCTTCAAAATTTCTTTAGTGTATTATTTTTTGTGTGTACCTGATGAGTCAAATATGATGCACAACTTATAAGCAATTTTACTACGCTATTCAAATTTTGACACATGTTTTATGTTTCTATCTTGTTATTTTATTCATGAAATAAACTTAAAACAGTTAAAATAAAGGTATTCCTTTATGTTTTTTTTGCATTTAGTTTTGCTGATTTTGCTTGAGAGTGCCTATTATTGACAAAGATGCCAAGGGACATTCTAGATGGGTTCTTCTGATAGGCATTATAAAGCATCACCACATCAGTTATATATCGTGTTAACTCGGTTTTATCCTAAATCCCACCACCTTTGATAGGCGGCGCAGGTTCGATTCCTTTCATGTGCATACCTTCCTGGATGTATTTCTCTTCTATGTCAGTAGAACTTTCATTGTGTGTGTATGTCTTACTCGATATTGTAGCATGGCCAAATATAACCCTTGCACCATGAAAAACCCAACCAACCTAATTCTCACCTTAAAGATGTGTATATAGTTGATATAAATTTTTTGTCATGATCCTAGTTAATAATGGTTTCACCAAAGTAAACTTTGAGCCACAAAATGATTGATTATTGGCATAACATAGAAATTTAGTTTGATATGAATACTTGCTGAAAATAGTATACTGCTAGTTATAATGCAGACATACTTTTCATCAACTTTACAACTATGTTAATAAAATAAAAGGATCAGATTTACTATACGGTCACCCTTGGCGCGATTTTTTCCACATTGGCGATAAATTATTTTATATGGCAACCCCATCCGACCCGACAAGGAATTGCAGCAACCCTATTGGACTTTGGAAAAGGTTGGTTTTTCGGAAGGAAAGAGCGCTTTTTTTTTTTTAACGAACGCATATTTTTTAACAAAATATCGATGTTTTGCGTTCTATGATTGGTAACCGTTTTAAAATTTGAATTCTTTTTGTGTTGATGTCTTAGCTTTTTAGAAGGATTGTAATTGGTTACCGCTTAACCGGGTCGCAACGGAATATATCACCGGGTCGCAACGGAATATATTAGCAAAACCGGAGCTTGAAGGTGATTGATTTATTATTGCCCTATTCAAAAGGTTGTTCGCGTAGGAAAGTCCGCGTTTTTTTTAAGAACATCCACAGGATTAATTAGACCGTAAGTTTTATTTATTTTTACTTATTATTGCTTATTTGTGTATTCCTCATTTATTATTACCCTATACAAAAGGTTGTTCGCGTAGGAGAGTCCGCGTTTTTTTTAAGAACATCCACAGGATTATTTACACCGTTATTATATTTTTTACTTATTATTGAGTATTTGTGCATTCCTCATTTATTATTGCCCTATACAAAAGGTTGTTCGCGTAGGAAAGTCCGCGGTTTTTTAAGACTATCCACAGGATTAATTAGACCGTTATTTTTTTTTACTTATTTGTGCATTCCTCATTTATTATTGCCCTATACAAAAGGTTGTTCGCGTACGAAAGTCCGCGTTTTTTTAAGAACATCCACAGGATTAATTAGACTGTTATTTTTATTTTTTTTTACTTATTGCTTATTTGTGCATTCCTCATTTATTATTGCCCTATACAAAAGGTTCGCGTAGGAAAGTCCCCGTTTTTTTTTAAGAACATCCACAGGATTAATTAGACCGTTATTTTAATTTTTTTTACTTATTATTGCTTGTTTGAGCATTCCTCATTTATTATTGCCCTATACAAAAGGTTGTTCGCGTAGGAAAGTCCGCGGTTTTTTTAAGAACATCCTGGCTTTGGACGCCATCTTGATTTGGCTACAAACATGTCTCGGATTCTACATCTTTACCCATTTTTCACTACGCTGTTTTCTTTAAATCTCGCTCGTGCAAGAAGTCGCCATTTTGGCGAGATTTTGAAAAAGTCGCCAAGGGTGACCGTACAGTAAATGTTTACCAAATAAAACTTTATGGCAACTAGCTGTGGTTTTAAAAAGTGCGATGAACTCATATTGAAATTCAATGCAGAGAAAAAATAGTTTTTTATAGGTCTCCTGTGCATTAATTAAACTGCTTAAATATTAACTTGTAATTCAGTGTCATGTTTTACTGTTAGTTTTAACTGTGAACCTTTGAAAATATTTTAAAACCTTAACTCTGTTGAGAATTGCATTAAACAAAATTGATACAAACTACTCTAATTAGCGAAACAAAATATTCTTAAATTGTAGTTCATTGTTTCACAGTTCATCTGTCAGATTGACTGAAATTTTCTAATGAATTTTAAAATCAATATTGCTACCCAATTTTCTAATGTAACTCTTTCAAATTATTATTTGAACAGTCTTTCAAGTCCAAAAATCTGTCCCATAAAGTAATACCAAAGTAAAGTATATAATAAAACAAACACTACAAATATGATTACACCTGGGTTTAAAGTATTACTATAGCTAGATAAAAATGTGTCTCAATTTCATTGTTTGATGTTTAATATAAGAAAATATACTTAAAACTAACTGTACAAGATACTGACTACATTTGATTAAGCATGAGACGAATTGGTTAGAGAGGAGGTTCATGAAACATCCAAACATAAAGTCCCTTAAACATTTGCCAAGAGCTGAATTCATAATTTTTTTACACTATTCTTAAAGCTCTAAGTATTTAAATCAGATGAACACTTACAAGATTTAGGCTTTAAAAAGTGGTACAGCTTTGATGTAGAGACTTTTGTGTGATAATGCTTTTGGCACATTTTTTTACATGTTTTTTTGTATCAGGCAAAGGCAACCCCACTTTATTAGGATTGTGGCAACCGAGATTATTTGAATCTCTTATTCATTTTCCAAATTATTCTCTTGATTTTACCATGCCGAAAATTATTTTGCTAGAATTAATATGATCTTTGATAAAGTTTATAAAAAAGCCTGGTTCCAATAGACTTTTCAGAAAAATAAAGATTTTTTTCGCAAAACTTACCTAGTAGAAGAAAGAATAATCAGTTTATGGATTTTTCTATTTTTAAAATTCTTTTCATTGATTTTTAATTATTTTCTGCTGAGCCTAAAATGTTGTTTCCTTGGTGAAAAAAAGCATGCCACAAGTCTTTCAAAGCTGTACCAAAAAACTTTTATCTGTTTAAACATATTCAATAAATTTTGCTTGATCCAAGTACAGTAAACCTTCATTTTGTCACATGTTTAGCTATATTGCTCTTTTTTACCAATCTCTTGATAAATTTGTGTTTGCAGACAAGAAATCTTGCTATATCAATCTCTTTAGAATTTGTAGACTGTATGTTTGCTTTGTATGTTGTTTTAGTATAACTTTTTCAAGCAGTTATTTTAACCTTTTCTCAACATGAAATCCCTCAAAGCATCTACAGGTTAGGGAGGGTTGAATTTTCAGATTCTGAGAGAAAGGCAAGAGAATTGTGGTCTTATTTTGTCTCCTACGAAACATAATATCATGGGGAAACTGCATCACATTTTAAGAATCTGAAGATGATTTCTGGATGTTAGCTGAATTATTTTTAAAGAAATAAAAAATTGTTTTTATAAGTTAAGTTTTTAATTATGCAATAATTTTTCTATAGGTGGTCGAATGTGCACATCAAGAAGTGAATTGGGGAGCTCTGTCGACCTCGGAGCACAGTTTATAACTAAGACATCCAATTTAAGCAGCACACAAGAAATGTAAGTAAAATTAAGAAATTTTATGGAGAGTGTATCATGAAGAAGAATGCAATTTATTATCTGAGTTTGTAAAAGTTACTGTTTAAAACTGATCGTGTTTTTTGCAGAGTATCAGCAAATATCAATGTGTGCTTTTGATTGAAAAAGTTTTTTACCAATGGTTAAAACTGAAATATATAGCTGTTAGAACCATTTTTAAACAATATTCTCAAAACTTATGGAAAACGGATGAATTTTTAACCGCTTTTACTTAGCCTATTGAGACTTATATCGAAAAATATAATTAGTGTATGACTCACACAGTCAGATATTTGAAAGAATCAAGGATTAAAGTAAAGTTGAAAAAAAATCAGGAGAAATGCGTGCCCTAAAGTAATTTCTATCTAAGTGAACATATATTTGAAAGAATAAGGTTTTAAACAGAGTTGAAAACACAAAATGTAATTTTCAGGGAAAATGTAGATCCCCAGTATTTTCTTTCAATAGTAAAAGATAATGCAAGTGTACAGCTTACTTTTGTTATCCCCTCTTAACCAGTTGATTCATGTTTGAAAGAAAAAGGCATACTGACTTGATCCATTGAGATAAGAAAGACGTGTGAAGACTAGGTAAATATGGAGGTGTGTTTTTTAAGTTCAGATAAATATACTAAAACACAGGGAGTGAAAAATCATGAATTAAAAAACAAATCTTACTTTTTTTATTATTTAAATAAGATTTTTATGATTTTAATTTATTCATTGCCTTTATGTTTAAATGTGTTAGAAATGAGACATGCAATTCACAGTGTAGTTTCTAGAAAGAATTAATGTGCTAAACATTAACACATGCGGGCTTAGGAAATATCGCAGGACAAATGTTTGAAAAATTACAACTTTTAGAATTATTCTTGAACCTTGTTGCTTTTATTCTTATTCTTCCATTTAAATTCTATTTTATGATACAAATCCATAATACTTAAAATTTTATATTAAAAAATAAACATTTTAGTAGAAGAGAAAATTAAATGTATAAATTTAAACAATTTTTATAAATCGTAATAAAATAAATTATTTTGATTATCCGCCCTTTTCGATGCCCAACTTGTTTCACCTGTAAAAACTGTAATTTAAGTTAAATTGTTAAGTTGAAAATATTCTTCCAACACATACAGACATAGCAGTGGTGGTTATATGGCTCTTGTCTTCTACACATGCACTAAAGTATAAATGAGTTCTAAATCTGGAATGGATATCTTTCCATAATTACAGGTATGATACTAGATGAATATTTTGTTTTGTGAATAGTAAGATGTTCTTTCTATTTAAACTCAATTGATTTTGGTCCAGAGGCTTTGTTATATAAGATAGGAAGTGAGGGTCACCCAGGACTCATTTGTAACATACTGAAAAAACTTAAACAATGCTGATTTTTGTATCAGAAATAGCAAATTCCCTCATGAAATAGCATCAGGTCAAGTCTATCTGACAATTCCACAGGGAATAGTATGTTAAAATTAAACATTAAACATACGGACTGCCCCATATATATAAAATTCAACATCTGCTGATAAACAGGTTTGTGAGTGACTGGTTTCAGTAAGCAAAAAGAAATATTGATTGGTCAGTTGTCATTTTCTCCCAGCACAGGTTCCTACTTCTCAGAGCCCAAACCCCTTAGATTCCCTAAATGGGAGAGGTGAATATTTCAAATGATTAATCAAATAAGTTTAAAGAAACACTTAGATAAGGATGCTTAGTAAGTCTGACCCCTTTGGAACCCTTTATAACATTTATGGTAGGGTGCAGGACAGCCAAACAACATAAGGGATAAATATCACAAGTAACCAATTATGCAGAGTAATTCTATTTCGATTATTAGGTCGCTTATCAGAAAGGGCACACAAAGTTTTAGACCTGAACTTGGATCCTAATATTTCTATTATTTTTATTTGGTGTTGTGTTTGGCACAACTAGTCCTAATCTTGGCCCTTGTGCCAGAAAATCCAAATAACCAACCAACTTTAGGTCCTAATATTTTTATGGTTGGGAGCCAGAATCCCTCAAACATGAGGGATAAATATTAGAATTTTGCAATAATGTTGATAATCATTTGAATAAACAAAATAAAGAGTTCTGAAACACTTATATGAAGCAAGTGATGTTTTACTTAGGTCCTCAATAATATCTCCAAGTTGACATCGCTGCAACTATTCGCTAGTGTCTTCAAAGTAAGAAAGCCAATAACTTTCAGTTAAAAAAAAGGGTCATTCTTCAGGTAGAATGACTAAGTAGAAGCAAATTCTTAAACTTATTTGTATCATGCATTCTGTGCCCCAGGTCATTTTGTTTTCAATTTCTTTTGTATTAAAAAAAAAAGAAAATTCAAAGTGATTGTTTTTATAATTTTGAAATAAAAAATAACTCTTGACTTAAATCAAACTGATTTATATCAGCATACCCTGCTGAAACATTTCTTGAAATTATTGTCATTTTACATGTGTTAGTCAACTAAAAAGAAAGTGCCTGGATTATCTGCTACTAAGAAAGAATAAAGTACAGATTTTGTTTATTATCCAATTTAACTTGTTCATCAGCAATCATTCCACAGGAAAACGTCTTGAAGGACACCAAAGCTATAGTGCTATTGGTTTCCGCCATAGAAGAAGAGTGAAATCCCTATAGTTATTCTTAAAATGACTGACTTAGAAGGCATTTGAATTAAATTCCAGTCTGAAAATCAACAAAGGATGAAACATAAAATCAACAGAAATTTTTAATATGAAACAAAATAAGTACTTCACATAATTAAAATAATAAAAAATAAAATAAAATCCTTTAATTTTGTTTTTAGGCATCACCTTTTCCTCATAATTTCTGTTCTGACTTCAATGACTCAACTCAGTTACAATATTTTATCAGTGTTCGAGACAAGAAACTTCAACACAATTTTTGACAGTAAACAAACTTCCAGCTTCCGATAAGTCGGATCTAAGGATTGAAATTAAAAAAAAAATTATGGAAATTTAGTTTTCCATTAAAATTTTCTGTGGTTATCTTCAGAGCTTCACATAAGATAGTATGCATTATTTTCTTAATTCTTTTTTCAAACAAAACAAGGACTTTTGCTAAAATTCTTTCATTTTCTCTTTTACTAGTAGAGAATGGCAGAACTTTGGCCAATATTACTGTTATATGAAAAATGCTTAAGTGCTTATAGCTCAAATCATAAATTATACCCAAGACTTACAGATTCAAAATGTAAAAAAGATGAATGAAATAATAATTATGGGGAAATATAATATTTCACTAAAATTCAGGTTATATTGTGATGTTTAAAAATTTATGACAATTAACCCAAAAAAATGTAGTGCATCAGTTCCTAGAATTTTTCTATTTTTTGTATCGGTTATTTATATCTTAAATTGTATATCTTGATAAATTTATAACCATTAAAAAATGTAAGTACTTAAGATCGGTGTTTAAAATGAAAATAGTTCAAAACATAATATGAAAATTTGCATTGTTATATACCAATTTTTTAAAAATTCTCACATAATTACAAGTTTTTACCCTTTCAGGGTCAGTGGGTTCCAGATCTGGCATCCCACCTTCTTGAAGTGGTTAATGTTAGATGGTTAAATATTCTAGATACATTGAGGCTTCTAAGGTATATAAATGTTCTTTCGTTTGTTATTCTGATATCAAGGAGTGAGACATAATGTTTCCTCCAATCCCTTGAAAATTAAAAATACTACATTTTTGTTTTTTGAAAAATCCATTCATACAAAATAATAGATCTTACCCATAAGTTTTTTAATATGTTAACAGTGTTCTTCAAAAGGCTAAGCTCAATGTCTTGTATTTTAAATTCAAAATATTTTCAATAAAAAATTTAATGAAAAAAATTTGCACATTAGCTTTAGAAACATGTTTTGACTAGAAGTATCAGATGTTGTATAAGATGTAAATATATTTTTAACTGAACAAAAACTTTTTTGCATTAACCTTGCATCTCATAGCATATATTTTTTATTTGTTTTCTTTTTTTCATAACTAAATTTTACAACAATATAAGTACTAACATATCTTAGAATTAATGCCTATGAAATATTTATTAATATTGTTCCTGTGTTATATTTCAAATTCAAAGGTGCTATAATCAGTTATTGGAAGCAGGACTATTGCAACCTTTACGAGAAAATATTGAAGGATTGAAATCTGTTCCCTCTGCAACTGCCCATTTTATATGTTCGAAAGGATCTGGATCGTTGGTGAAACACTTTCTTCATATTGCAGGTTTTAGCATCAATTTAATTTACCCAATAAATATATTCATTCAAACAAATGATGTCATGCTTTAGGTAAATATTAATATCCTGTACTTATTTAGCAGCAGAAATCTTTTGTCTTTTTTTGAGAGCTTATTTAGCTGGGGCGCCAACTCCTAGGGGCCCAAACCCATTGCACCCTATATAATATTTTAAGTTGGGAGGCTGGCTATAATTAATCTGAGGTATGAAGTATTTATAATTTAGGAGGTTAATAATTTAATATTGCTTGGGTGTCAAAAGTTATATGCAGTTTCACAACAATCAAGTGAGAATTTTATATTATAGAGTTAAACTTCTGTCTATTTATTTGCTGAAACAATAAAAAAAAATATATATTTTTAGGGTATGAAATTTCTTAAAAAAATTGTACAGAAGCTGTTACATTTGTAACATTTTAAGGAATCTTAAAATTAAAGGAATTTTATAGTTTGCATGATACTTAAAATATAGAATATTGTATAACATAGTCTTGTAATACTCTATTTAAAAATAGATATTCTGGAGCTTTCTGTACTGTACAATTACTTTATACCAGAGTTGTATTTCAGAATATGTAGGCCCTACCAACCAATATGGCATAATATGACTAACTCGTGACCTCTTCAATTCTGTTACATTTTTCCTTAATTATTTGAATACTTTATAGTGCCATATTTTTAAATCCTTGTTATACAAAATCTTTAAATAGTTATAAAATGGTTAAGCTTCCTTTACTTTTTATTTCCATGCCGAGATTGTAAAAAATTGGAAGTGTATTGGTCTTAAATTCTGTTTCAAGTGGTCATGAAATATTGTGTATACCTAGTTTTGGTTTAAATCTGAATTGATAGTCAAACAAAATCATTTGACTAAATTTAAATTAGAAAATTCATTACTTTGTTAATTTTTTAAACTTAACATGTAACATTTTTAAACTTAACATCTTTTGTACATCTGAAACATAATGGACGGTACATTTTATCATTCTTGATTGTTCACATTATCTTATGAGTATTGGTGAGTATCTTAATGAGTATTGGTATTTTTCTAGATTGTGAAGTTCTGTTTGGGAAAAAGGTACAGAAAATAACTTCTGCTAGCAACAAGTGGCAAATGCTTTGTGATGATGGTTCAAGTCATGAGTTTGATGCAGTGGTTTTAACATTACCTGTGCCTCAAATTTTGCAATTAGAAGGAATGGTGTCAACTCTTAAAAGTACACAAAAAATTATTACAATAGCTAATATTTATATAGATTATTAATCACTAACATTACAATTTATAACCTTAAACAAAGGTAGCTTACAGGGAATTTAATTCTGTCAAGGGGACAATATTTAAAACAAGAAATAGTGAGAATAAATAATAAGTATGTTCCATTATTTGATTAGAAATTTGAATTATGTTTAGAAATTAGTCAGCACTTTTTATATTTGCTTTTACACTTTTCAGCATATTTTGAATGTACCTTGATGAGTCCACCTCAGAACTAATTTTTAAGTGCTTTAGTGTATCTCATTGCATATATCTGTCAATTCTTGTAGTTCTTTTGAAAACTAATACCTCACTCTGGGGTTTCTTCACTTTAAAAAGAAACCCGAACACACAAACCTCCCCCAGACCCAATGTGCTGATAATTGCATTTATTACTGAAATTGATTTATTATCCCTAGAAAAATTAAATAAATTTGACATATTGCATGCTGAAAGTTTATTTAAAAGTTTCAAAATATGTAATTTTAAGATTTAAATTTCTTTAAGTGTGTATAATTAGAAATATTGATGTGAAATAAAGAATGTTCCAGTTTTTGATGAGAAATTTAGAATACATTTTTGTGAAAAAAAAAAGATTTTATAATTAACTAAACACCCCTTTTTAAAACTACAAATAAATTAACCAAATAAGGATCAGATCATCTCTTGTAATGATTTGTTAGTATACAGGGTGAGTCTAAATTGTTTTTACAAAATAAGAGGGGTGATAGTACCCATCCAGACGAGCAATAATTACCATGGAACATAGGGTAACTTCCATTAGGGAACTGAGGGCAGAAAAGAGTAAAATTATAATTTCAACATGAACTTACAACAGTGTTGGGAAAGCGAATGAACGATACCAAAAGTTGCACAATCTGATTTATTGATCAGAGAAAAACTCACAGTAAGTGCTCAAAGTGGCACAGTTCACACCGGCGAAGGAATGACTGGCGCATCCTCTCGAAGATTCCTGGTGTGTTAATTTTGTCTGCGGCAACACTGATTCTCGCTAAGAGATCTTCAGCCGAGTCCACAGGTGTCTGGCACACTAATGATTTCATGTGCCCCCAGAAGAAAAAGTCCAGTTGGTTAATGTCTAGTGAGCGAGGAGGCCAAGCCACAGGTCCGCCACGTCCGATCCAGGCCATCTTGCTTAGGAGATATGCTACGTAGGCAGGTACAAAACGACGTCAGGCGATGACTTGTTCATGCTCGACGCGTTTCGACTTTACTCTTTTCTGCCTCTCAGAGTGGAATGCGACCCTATGTTCCATGGTAATTATTGCTCATCTGGATGGGTACTATCACCCCTCTTATTTTGTAAAAACAATTTAGACTCACCCTGTATAAGAAATTCTCAAGTTGAGATGGATGGGATATATTTCTTTCCTGGGGTTTTTCGAAATCATGTATTCTTATATCGTGTTCATTTTTTTAAATCACATCAAAGAACCTTTTCATTTTATTTCTACCCAATTAAGAACAATATAGAACCTTTTTTGAAAGCTTATTAAAATTATTTTATATTTATTAGGTGATCAGCTTGAAAATTTGAGAGCTGTTGATTATTGCTCTCGATTTGCTCTAGGCTTCTTTTATGAGAACTCTGATTTCTTTAAAAGTAACTCTTGGAGTGCCAAGTTTATCTCAGATGACATTGTACGATACTGTTCTCTAGATCATCAAAAAAGAAGTACGTATTTATCAATTTTATTCTTTAGAAATAATTTGTTTGCTTTGTCAAAAAATATGATTGAATAAGGAAAAAATTGCTTATTACAAAGTTTATTCCAAAACCAAATTATAAGACAATTCTTGCTTATCTTTCAAATATTTGATCCATACTCTGCTTTTTTACAGTCTAGTAGATTCTGAAAAGCAAATTATAGTATTTGAATTTTTTTACTTATATTTCAGTTATTCTTTAAACTGTCAACTAGTTGCTAGCCATTTTAAAATGAAATCACAAGTTTGATTAAGATGATTTACTTTAATTTATTCCAGATCTCTAATCTCCATATGTGTCTTGACCTTACATAACATTTAATGCAAAAATATTTCTATTAGAACACATTTTAAATGGGCGTATTTCCTCTTTTAAAAAGGATTTAAACAAATAAATTATTGAATTGTATAGGCAAATATTCAATTGCAACCATCATTTTCAAGCTTTTTTAATTTGAAACTTGTGACAGTTATCCTATATTTTTAGAAGCATGTGACAATCTAGTTTTAACAAATTTGATATTGAGACAAACAAGCTATATTTAACTGTATAATTATTAACCAATGTGTCTTAACCTGTCTTGATAAGATATAGTAGATTTGCTTTATAATGATCCCTATTTTAATGACTTGCTGTGGTATAACAACCAATTGAGAAGGCACCAGCAATTTTATTATAGCTGTTATGATCGATGTAATGACCTCAGGAAAGGTAAAAATCTCGTTACAGGGACCTTCAGCTGGCAGTGTCTCCCGATTGATTGAGAGATTTCGAGGCATTATTATAGGGTTTGGGGTATCTCCAAATGACTTGCTGTGCTCTCATTTCTCTTCGTGTAATCATGTGTAATTTCAGTAATTCAATTGTTTGGTACATACAGGGCTGCCATAGCCCAAGCACTCATAAAATAGTAGCTTTAGTAGCATTAATTCTTAAAAATAGTAGCAAAATTAATCTTCTCTTAAAGCTTATTATAGTAGCAGTTTTAGTTAATGATATACAGAATGAATTAGCTAAAACACAAAATGTGCTAATTAAGCTAATGAAATAAGCAGTTCACAAAGAAATTTAAATTTTATAATGAAAGAACTAAATATTTTGTTAATATGAAATCTGAATTTCCAACACTCTTAACAGACAAAAGCATTTCTACTCGTTATTAAACTTTTGTTGTAAATGTAACATTTTAATAAAGATTAAGTGTACAAGGTTATTTTGTCAACAATACGCTTAATTATATTTTTAGCAGTGCTGCTTTCTTGGCTGAATTCATTCTTTTGAGGACTAACTTTTCTCATAACATGATTCAACAATTATGTAATAAAATTGTAACCCTCCTTGTAGCAAGGCAACTCAGTCTTGTGTCGATGAAAACAGCACCTCAAAAAAGCAAGTTCCCTTTAAAAGTGTCAGGGTTTGGACAAAGGGAGTGCTTTCCCTTCTTCAGTCAATTGGTTACAAAAGTAGGCTATTTAAACTGGACCACCAAAGGAGAGTGATAACAATGATAGATAGCAAAGCCATGGGCTACTTCCAGGATACCCTAAGTATGTGGAGATTCTTCTCAAGGGAAATGTTTGTGGAATGACTTTAAAATAGTGCAGTATTCAGAGGATCAAGATACATTAGACTGATTCATACAAATATTCTTTCACGTGTTTAGAAAAACAAATATTGACTAATAATGGGAAGCTTTAAAATTATAATTTTCTATTTTTCTTTTAACAAGTAGTTTTTCTTCTAATTGTAAATAAGTTAACTTGTAGCATCGATTTTCTTTCGCCCTCACAGAAGTTTGCCTTCCATTATGCAGATTTACAACATTGTTTTATATAAATCAAGCGATGAAATTATTGCAGTTGAGTTAGACATAAGAGACTTAACGCAAAGCAAAAACAAAATTGTTCAATACTTGCTTTGCTGATGTAACGTGGGTTAAAATCACACAATGGATAATATTACCCCAAAGGTTCCAGATTTTGGGTGTTTACCTATCTGAAGAAATGAGTGGAAATAACACCGTACACATACTATAAACTGAGTTACTTTGCACCAATAACTTTTAAAGAATGGAAGTATGGAACATTTGGGAATCTTGATCACAATATCGAATGATTATTTTTCGTTAAATTTTAATGGTCTAGTTATTTCAGATAAACCTCTGAGAACCGCAATAGACTGGTGGCATTCGGACAATCAACAATTCATAGACACAAGATACAGAATAAAATTAATTGAGGAATTGAGTAAATCCCAAAACATTAGCGATTCGTTTCATGTATTAGTTTACAAGTTCATATAAATGCTTGAAAATAATTTTATGAAATCGGCAGTGATAATAGTTTGATGTAGCCTCAAATAGTTTTTCATAATAAAACCTAAATTTGAACCAGCTTTTCCAAAGGTTTCAGTGTCATTTATTTTGTCTTCCATTGAAAATGAAGTGTTTCTCAACTGCAGGGTCACAGCCCTGTACTGAGCCCTAGCATTAGTTATACCAGGTTATCCTCAAATTTGTCAATTTTGAAATCTAAGGATTTTTATTATGAAATATTTTATAGTGGTAATATTTTGGGAATAATATTTGTGAATGCCGAAATGCTGACTCAGAACGCCAAATAACATCTGTATAGCAAACATCAATGAGCAAGGAAGTATAAAGAAAATTTTTTCACTGAAACTGAAGATTGAAACAGTCTATCTGGTTCTCAAATCTGATAATTCTGAATACCGTTTCTTCACAAATTCGCAAGTGTAAGTTCTTGTTTCGAAAATCGAGTGACATGATTTTTTAAAAGTAATAAGCCTAAAGATTTAAATTTTAATATGAATAAGAGACCATTTAACTTTGGTGTTGAGAAATCTCATATTGAAGGTGTTTATGACCCAACAAATATAAATTTTTGGTGATCATAAGATGAAAATCAGTACAAATTATTTTAAAGATGTTGGCCTGAGAAAACTACAATATTCTACAAGATTTCATTAGTCCAATGATTGATAACTAATTTAAATGTAACACCGCATACATAAGTGTATCAACACTCCTTATGACCATGACATAATTAATAATTATGTTTTTTAATGCATGCACTTTGAAAAAATTGTAAAGGTATTTATAAGTAAATTTGTTGGAGATGGGCCCTCGTCTTTAAAACATAATTTAGTCTCACAAAAGTTGAGAACCACTGGTCTACAATATGGGATTACAATAACTAAGAATGTTTTTCAATTCATTTTAGTATTTTCAAGGGACTACATGAATAACCGCTGTACGTTGGAAGGATAAGCAAGAGGTATATATGCTCACCAACATGCATGATCCTAACAAAAAAGAAAGCATAAAGCCTCAAGTTGCTGAGTGCAACAAAAATACGAGTTTTCTGGTTCTCAGTGATCGTATAGCTAATAGTTATACTTTCCGAAGATCGCTGTAATGGACAAAAAATATTTTCATTTCTGTCCTTTTTAAATGCATTTATATTACACAAGCTAAATAATAATGATTTAACGCACAAAGCCTATTGCTTAAAGCTTATCAAGCAAATGATTGGAACCTCTTCGATGGGAACTGATGATATTCAATCCCCAGCTCAAAAAGGCCTTGTTTACAACATTGGCCCTTGGATGAATGCAAACGTCGAAGGTTTTAAAAGCAGATTAAAGTTTTTACATATTACCTACGAAACATTATGATTTACATATTATAGATAAGTTCGTACTTGCTGCATTTATTACCATTTTTTCAGGTCATGTACTCTTTTTAGAGAGTAAGAAGTAAAATAATTACTCGTTATATCGGATATTCGGCTTTATGGCTCTTGGTTTTGTCCATATTGAAGTTTGGATCTTGAGAACAGCAGAGATAAAATCGCATAATCAGCGACTCAAAGGCAATTAGTTAAGCAGTTTTCTTCTTCACTTGGGATTTATTTTCACTTAGCAAAATTCCAACGTTGTCAAGTTAAGGGGTACAGGGTCATCAGAATTTCTGAAGGAAGGTGAAGAAACCGTGAATCACCCCTATTCAAAGCGACTTATAAGAACATCCTCACAGCTTGAGGACAAAAACATGCTATTGTTGGCAATGAAAACGTGGACAAAAAAAATGCTGGTTACACCTATTGAAGAGACCAGCTTATACAAAGGGTTCAATTGATCTATAAAGTTAACTGAAATGGATAAATATTTTTGATCACTCCTTTTTTCAGTTCTACCTCCAAAGATCCAATACCACTATTTGTGTAAATTACCTGTTAGGGGCGAGGAGTTGAAGTCTAGGGACTGCAGAAAATTTGCAATTCAACTTCTTTTTCCCGAAGAACCCCGAAGGTAGACGTTCCCAAAGTGTAGCTTAACAAAGACAGGAATATCCTGTTAATGTTGTGATACTTTACGTAACTCGCCAAAGGCAATAAATTGAGTTGAAATCATTTCAACTTGATAGGTCTCTATGTTGCTTTGCACCTTGTGCTTTCTATTTGAATTCAGCTTTAGGCAAGCTGCACATTGATCTAACATTAGTTCTGCAATATTAAATAGGCTAAAATATGCATGTCTTGTTGCATGCTGCTCTAGTGTGTGTCTGGGCTGCTTAGAGTGACTGAAGAATGTGTCCTAAAAACATCCCTATTAATGTACCATACTGTTCGGTAAGAATAATAATTTTAGCGATGGAGTGTTTTTCATCTGAAATTGCAAAATTTTCTGAGGTGTGAGAATCAATTCTTTTTCCATCCCTTGCAAAAAAAACTGCAAGAAGGATGTTTGATTAAACAACCATTTGATATTATGTCCCTGGAACAAATATTCCTTCAGGGTCATTACGCAAATCTACTTTATTCACATTTTATTAAAACCATTGATAGAATGCAATGTTAATACAGTAGTCTCCATTCAACGAAACTTTCTACGGAACCTTGACTTTGAACGACATTTACATGTTATTTACTCTCCATATTACGAAAGATAATTTCTATATAATGAAGTTTCTCCGACAAAATGTTTTTTTGTTCTACGTTTCGAGACTTCTCATTTGTCAAAGTTCCAACCAAATCGGCTGCCGTGACCTCACGCGCCCTTGCTCTATTACAAGGAATTCCCGCAACAAAGGGAATTGCTTCCTTCCTTATCTTTGCGGGGGACCTTATGGCATGGCAGGGAGGCGATGGAAACTATTCCACAGGGTAAAACTTGTTTTCGTTGTGCGCCTGACTGTATAGGACACATGCGAATATGACTGGTGAAGAAAAATTAAAACCATTAGTAATCAGTAAAAGTAAAACCCCCAGATGTTTCAAAGGCACAAAATCTTTAGAGATGGACTATCATTTCAATAAAAAGTGTCATAGATGACTTCTAGAATTTTTTAAGAGTGGCTGTCAAAATGGGATAAACAATTGGAAAAACAGTGTTGCAAAATTGTGTTACTTATAGGCAACTGTCCTGCACATCCACCAGATTGCTTCAAAATGCAAATTGAAGAACATAAAGGTTTTTCTTCTGGCCAATACAGCTTCAAAACTTCAGCCATTGAATCAAGACATAAAAAATCTTAAAGTTCATTATCGAAAAAGAATCCTCAAAAAGCTATTCTTGCCTTAGAGAGCAGCCAGTGCGTAAACAATTGTATTAATCTAAGAATCTCCATATCAGATGACGAAAGCTTGGCAGTGTGATGTGACTGCATCTACTATAAGGAACTGTTTTGTTAAAGCCGATTTCATAAGTGATGCTGAATATGATGAATCCAAGTGCTTGGAAGATTTGAAAGAAAAATGGCAGTATCTGAAAGATATGGGAGCTGTTGAAGGAGGTATAGAGCTGTCTAATTTTCTCCACATTGATGAAAACATTGTGATTGCTGAATATCCTATGGAACATGACATTGCAAAGTGTTAGGAAATGTAATGAAGACACTACAGTGAGTGATGAAGATGATAATGAAGATATTATTAAAAAATCTTCACAAGAAATGCTAACAGCATTTGATACAATACGAAGGGGATTAGTTTCAAGAAAATGTTACAGATGAAGTGTTTCAATCTTTACAAAAGTGTGGAAATTTTTATGAAAATTATGTTCTTTATAATAAACCTGTACAAAACAGGATTACTTTTTTACAGTTTAGGGTATGTGTTAAAGTCAATAAAGTGGCTAGGTAAGTTTTAGTCTGTTTTTTTCTCGTTTTATAACTTAATTTACAGGTTTCTATTTAACGGATTTTCTTTATAACGAAGTTTTTAAGCGGAACGATGAGACTTCATTAAATAGACTCGACTGTATCTTTTAACGATTTTGAAATTTTTTATCACAATTCATGTTGTCAGTTTTCCACTTGTTGTAAGCTCTTTCTTTGCTACAATAGTTTGGGGATTAAGAACTGAAATCCACTTGAAAACAGACATGAATATTTTAGTGAAATATTTCAACATTTTCAAATCGGGTAAATTTCCTATCAAAAGAAACTCGTGCGTGATGATTTACGGAAAGGGAGTTGAAGTGATGCCTTCACAAGACCAGGATGACTGCATCTGGTCCTGATAGCAAAAGTTATAATTCTTCAACATTTGCCTCATCACTTCCTTCATAACCCTTTAGATCTTTTTAATTGAATATAGGAGGAACGTACTTTCCCTTTGGCGTGGCGCAATGCATTATACCTTTTCCCAAACCTGAAAAAGATCCCAACCCGTATAACTATCCACCTATCAGCTTCTTGTGTACGAGCTTCATGTACCCGAGGTACTCTAGTGATTTTTTCTACTCCCATTGGGTTTATTATCAGGAGTCACATTCCCGGGATACCGAAGCAACCATTTTTTGCTTTCATCCCATTACTCTTCCCAATCCCTCTTGTGGCCATCGTAGCTTAGTGGGTATGCCCACTGCGCAAGCAACCTTCGAGTTGTAGGTGGTGCAGGTTTGATTTGTTAGGTGCATTTCTCTCTTCTGTTTCAGTAAAGCTTTCATTGTGTGTTATTACTTGATATTGTATGTCTTGTGCCTGGAACATCATGGCCCTGGTGCCATAAAACTCAATTACCAACCCAATCCTTTTTTTTTTCTTTCATTTTCATAACATTTTTTACTCGACATTGTTTTGTGTTTGGTGCGATTTGGTCAAATATAGACCCTGTGCCATAAAACTCCAAAGCAACCAACCAATTGCATGTGCAAGCTTTTTGAAAGGATGGTGAACTCTTGTCTCACTTACATCTTAGAGACGACTCGGCTCTGTCACCATTTCTCAGCCTCAGCAAAAAATGCTGCTTCTCTAAATATACGCATTCCATATAATGATCTTCATTGTTTTGTACTGGACATCGTGGAACATGTCGCGAAGACAAGTGAATAAACTAATAATAAACTGTTTACTATGCAACCAACAATTTCACTCCTGCCGTCATCAACATCAAGTTGGATAGACGTTTTAATTACTTGTCTTCTCATTGGCCATTTGAGAGGCATGCAGACATTTATTAATGGGAAAAAGTGGGCCATCATTGCCAACAACCTCTTACCATACTACATATTTGAACTTCTTGCCCGTCTTAATACCTCACCAATTTTATCGGAGTTGTTGGGTCAACTCCCGCATTTATTACTTTCTACCTGCCTTCATTCAGGATTTTTATCAGTTATAATTGATCAGCTTTTAAATTGAATCACAAAAAGTTCTATCATCTAAGATGGAGATATCTCATCTTAGTTCTAATTTTATTACAATTATGTGTGTTTTACATTTTCTTGTGATTAAAATTTTATATATATATATAACTTTCATATTTAATTTTTATATTACTCATTTGGTTTTATTCATTGCATCTTTTAATGTTGGTCTGGTTGTTAATTTGATGTCTTAAATCTATTTTTCTTAATTTTTTTGTCTTGTCTCAGCTTATCCATTTTTGTATCTTTCACCATAAAATCCAAATCAATCCAGTCAAAAGAAATTGCAAAAAATGTTTAAAAACTAAATTACTCAAAATACTTGTATGCATCCCACTAAGATGAACATAATGAATTGGTGAAGTAATGTTTTCCTGGAGATTGCAATTGATGAATTATTAAGGAATTTAACCTAAAATTTTTTTGAATTAATAGGCATTTTATCATCATTTGATGTTCTGCCAAGCCCTATCCATTTGTATGTAAACTTGAACTGTTAAATAAATGCAAATGTCAACTTTTAAAATGTAGACATTCTAAATTTTGAAGCTACCCAGATAATACTGGGAAACTATTTACAAAGTAATGTGTAATGAAGTGAATTTTGTAAATGTGCGCCACATTGCTAGAAGATTGAATAATGTGTATGGATGGAAGGAATTTCGACAGCTTCATACAAATGAAATGAATTACATGCATATCACTTAATTTTATGTAATATACAAAAAATGTGTTATACGTGACAGTATTTCTGATACAGTTTTATATTATTTTTCAGTACGATACAATTTTAGCATAAAAGAAATTGACATTAATATGAAATCTTTTGAGAGGAAATCGTTGATGATAGCAACAAACCTGCTTGAAGAATTGAAGCTGAAATTTCTTACAATTTTGATGTGGATAAAATAGCTTTAATTTTGGATTACTTGTGTAAATTGATTACTTGATAAAAATATGAATACAGTGCAACTTGGATAATTCAAAGCTGAAGGGACCACTAAAAAAATTTGAATTATCCCAAACTTCAAATTAAAAAAATTACATCTTTTAACTTCAATTTCAGGTCCATTGAATGCTTGAAAAGATTATTCTGTCAATAAGTAAATATTTATTCAGAAAGATCATGGTATGAAAGACTTAAACATTATATTATGTAAACAAAATAAGATTTACATTACGTAAGCTACAGTACATATTACATTCAATACAGAAAATTATAGTTTTTCAAAAAATTGTGCTTGGATTGATCCCGGACCGTCACCAATAGCCCATTGTGTTGCTCCAGTGTGACGTTAATTGAAAATACCAAATCCAAAAATTGTGCAATGTCCGATTGTTTTGTAGAATTCAGTCGCTTAAGGTTAGCAAAATCAGCAAGCATGTTTAGTGAACGGAAAACAGCTTCACTTACGTTGGTTTGTCCTTCAATGTACCAACGAAATTTGCCTAAATGAAAAAGCGATGATGAAGGGATTGGCGTCTTCCTCCTTTACATCATCCTCGATATCGTACCCTGCTGCACTCGTCTTATTTAACACCTCTGATAAAATGTCTTGATCTGTCAGTTCTCCAAACTTAAACGTTTTCTTCGAATGTCAAGCCCATATTGTTATCCCATGCGTCCGGTGGCAGGAGGACATTTTCTTCTATGAATGCAGCTGGGTCAGTTTTATTGGTAAATCCTGCCTTTCGAAAACAATTTGCTATTGTTGTTTCTGTTACTTGAGACCACATTGTGACACAATCGTGCTGCATCAAGGACACTTATTACTGTTTTTGTCCTTGAAAGAATCTTAAAAGGTTTCGAACGAAAAGGCATCTGTAAAAATGCTTGAGAATTTTTGATACCCTGGTCCATCGGTTGCACAACTGAAGTCATGTTTGGTGAGAAAAAAATAACCTTTACATTGTCCATATGTGGATTAGAGTTATGCGCAGTGCAATTGTCAATAAACAAGAGAATTTTTCTGTTCTTTTGTCGATACGTTTTATCAAGTTTCAGCAGCCAATCTTTAAAAATCTCTGCAGTCATCCAAGCATTTTTATTTGATTTATACTCTACTGCGTTTGATTTGACATTTTTGAAACATCTTGGATTAGCAGATTTGCCTATCATGAGCAAAGGCAGCTTTTCACTGCCATCCATGTTAGCCCCAACCAATAAAGTGACTCGTTCTTTACTGTTCTTCCCCCACTGCAACTATCTCCCTTAAACGCTAATGTCTTGTCTGGAGCACATTTGAAAAACAAACCCGTTTCGTCAACGTTGAAAATGTCTTTGGCCGGTATTCCCTCAATCATTTGTAAAACATCATCTTTCCAAACAGTTGCTGCTTCTTGATTCACACTTTCACCACACATACGCCTAAAGGAGATTCCATCTTTCCTTAAATCCATCTGACCAACCAGTGCTTGCCTTAAAATCACTTTCCGAAACCGGCAGAAAATTCTTCTGCTTTTGCTCGAATAAGGAGGCTCTCAGAGGAATGTTTTTGTCCCCTGCTTGTTTAAACCACTTCAACACGCACTCGTCGACTTCAGGATTGTCCTGTTCTCTAGCTCTTTTGCGATCCTTTCCATTTCCACGCGTAGTACCAGCGTTACTCAGAATTTTGTCCTTTTTTTTTCAAAAAAAGTAGACAGTGTTCGGCGCTATCCAATACTCGGCATTTCCTCTTCACACCCTTTTCCACCTCGCGAATGACTGCGACCTTTTCCGCACACGTTAAATTCTTGTACTGAACGCGTGGTTTACTCAGACATGGTGAATGTTCACTAGTGAAACTCTCACACTACAGACACACTGTCAGTAGGACGCTCGAACAGGTGGGGGTATTCCGACGATGATTTCTTAACGATGAAAGGCCGAAAAGTCGTTATGGTTTGAAAGTTTTTATGAAAAACTTCGAATTAAGGAAGTTGAACTTAGAATTATCCACGATTTTTTAACATTGATTTAATGAGAAGTTCAAGGGACTAAGAGAAATCTTCGAATTAGAGACGTGTTTTATCCAAGTTGCACTGTATATCAAAGAAACGGTAATTTATAGAAAATTTTGTTTATGTATTTTTGAAAAATATCCAAGTAAAAAATCTGAAATTATAGAGAAGGTGCATTGAAACGCTTGATCAGCCACTGGTTAAAGTTAATGAAACTTATATTTTTAGATGCTACTGGATTACCAACAATTGCAATACACACAACTAAAGAATTTGGTAAAGCAAATATAGATAATGACTCATCTACGATTCAAACTATAATAGTTCAGAGAATTCAACAACTGTTTCCTCAATTGCCTCCACCAACATACATCAAATTTCATAAATGGAGATATTCTCAGGTAATTATAATTTTTTATTTTGAAAAGTAATAAAAGGCAAACATTTAATTTTAGACAGTTTCGATTTCTTTTGATAAAATTTGCAATATCAGTGTGAAATTATGCTCTCCGGTGCTTTATTTTGCAGTTTGGGTTTCAGATTTGTTAATTTATGTAAAGCAAAAGAAATTAATAACAAATGGTTTCTTTTCCTTATACTGATTCGGACCGTCACGACAATAGCCTCCAGTGTGACATTAATTAAAATCTACCTCATACTGATTCTGCAAATATTATAATACAATCAATGCTTGATATAGTGCTTCAAAAAATGCTCTATTAAATTATCTTGATAATTTATCATAAATTATCCTGATGGCATAGTTTGTCCTTTCTAGACCTTGTGCCATAAAACCTCAATCAACCAAGCATAAATGATCTTGAAAATTTATATAAGCATATATCCCTAAAAAATATACTGCCTTGTCATTTAATTTCATAGTTCAGAAACCTGCCAGTTGCTGAAGAATGTTCAGTTTTTGATAGGCTGATTATGAAACAAAAGGAAAATATTTACTAAAACTAAATTACGACTTGTTCCATAGCATAGAAATCAACCATTTTAACTGAATCATGCACGACATTCTAGGGTTATTAATAGCACCCACATTTTGTTGATGTCATCTTTTCACCTCCTATGAATAACATTGTGAAATAATTGCTTACAATGTAAACACGCGATTAAGGCTGACCCATTTCCACCTTTGAAAGGATGCTAATATATTTAAGGTCGAATAAGCGAATAAAAAATCATTAAATTAAGGTTAGAAATGTTTTGCTATTCTATGCTGAATTAAAGCTATTTGAACCAGGAAAGATCAGCGAATGTTCCAGTTAAATTTAATTGTAGAATATTTCTAAATTACGTTACAAAAAAATTCTGCTGCGTGCATGTGTTAAGTAAAATTATTAAGTCACACGAAATTGTCCAAATCCGACAAAATGCCAAAGGGAGAAAGCAACAAACGTGCTCCAGTGTTGAAATGACACCAACTGCCGTTCTACTGTAAATAACTAAAAATCTAAACCATTTGAAACAATGTTTCCAAAACTATGGTACAATACCGGGATGTGGAGGAAAATACCAGTCCGAAAATAAAACCATGCACAAATGCCCAAGTATAAATGAGAGATTGATTGTAATGGTATTGCACTATACCTATCCTAAGAATGATTTATATGTTTAAAAGGTGGATTCTCTTATCGTAACTAGCAACATTGCTCTGAAATAAAATCTTAGGGCTTCAAATTTTTGGTTGGGTTGTCAAGAAAAGTATCCAAATTTGTGTGAAAACAATGATTTTTAATGCCTTTTATTACAACACATAATAGTGAATGCACATCTTTTTCTACAACCGGAAATATTTAGCTAATCAAATACATTACAATTTTTAGGTCATCTATCTTGTTAGTTTATTTTACTATGCAGATAAATTAATGTAATTATCAGTTAACTAGAAAGTTTACCAGGCTTTTGGGTTTCAATCAAGTAAAATATTGATATAGGTATAGATATTATCACATTTTGTTGATGTTGGATGAGGTTATTTTTCATGATTTAGGTATGGTACAATGAAATTTATCGTAATTCATTTAAATAGTCAGGTAGATGAAAACAGATTATAGGTGTATGTGATACTGTGTTGCGCAGGCTGATGACTGTTTCTACTTAAGGACAAGAAAGCATGCAAAAGTTTTAAGAGTCAAAACTTTTGGAGCTAGATACAATGAAAACAAGATTTTTTACATGAATATTTTGAGTTTAATTTTAGGTTTTAATGACGAGCAGATTTGAAATTTTTGCAAATAATTCCATTAGCCTGAAGACTCCTCAATGAAGAAATATAATCCAAATAGTATTGCAAGCCATGCGAAACATTCGATCAATTCTGTGATTTGGTCTAATCAGTGGCAAGGGATTTGGATGTGTGTACATGTCAATACAGGACTAATACAAGGAATTGCAGTATTTGTAGCTACCTGGAGTACAAGAATGATTTTCAGAGAATCCTTGTACATAAGCTGCATATTTTTATGCAAGATTCCTGAATAACTTTTTTGCATAAAAAGGAACTCAGCTGAATGAGAAAAATTATAACTGCAATCACCCAGTTGTAGGAGAAAACTAACATGCATTAAAGGCATGCAAAATCGAATCGAGGCTTGAATAGAATATTGAGTTTGGGCAAGGACTACAAAAATTAGAATTTCTTGCATAAGTTTAAAAAATGACATCTGAAGCAATACTGATCAAAGTCATAAGGTATGCACTTCTATTTGGCATTCTCAATGGAAGCTCAGTTACATGTTGCAAAATAAATGCCCTATTTAAAAGAATTTTAAACTTCCAAGGAGCTAAAATTAACTTTGCAACTAAATTTTTCTCCAACACCTGTCTTGGTTCTAACAAACACATTTATTGTCTGAAAAACTTGTATTACTTGAGTACCTCAGAAATAAGCCCATGATTTATAAATATAACCTATTAATTCTAGGTAGAAAACAGTTATGTTGAACCACAAGGATGCTTAGTGGTTGCAGGAAACCCTGTTTTAATGTGTGGAGGTGATGGATTTTCATACTCGAATTTTGAAGGCTGTGTATTTTCAGCTGAAAACATTGTTGAAAACCTTATTAATCTTGTGAAAGTGTAACATATCTTCATATTCCATCTAATTAAAAAAAATGTTTTCATTAATTGGTTAGGAAATAAAATAACACCAAATTTTGTTTTAATTTTAAGTAATAGAAAGCTCAATAAGCTTTAATCAATCTCATAACACTAACAAGTTTTGGGGGACAAAAAAGTAGTCAGTGTTTCAATTGACTTAATTTTTTAAACTAGATTTTGGTATAAGTCTAATTTTTTAAACTAGATCTCCATAGCCTAGCAGGTTTATTGCAACTTTTTTCTTACTGTTATAGAGAATAGTAATTTTGAAAATTCAACATAGAATAAGGTCATCCATTTACCTTAACCAAAATGCTATGCAAAATTATCTTTCGAATTTAATTTGTTGAAACAAATATTTAGAAAAAATTTCTGATTCATAGACATGAAAAATTGAGATAATCAGTTGAAGTTTCTAAAAGCAATGTTTCTTGGGCAAAATGGTAAAATCTTTTGCTTCTTTTAATGAGCTTGATACTATCCTTTTAAAAAAATTGTTTTTATGGATAACATAGTTAAAATTATTTGCTGACTTTTGGTATAGATTTCAGATTTTAACTGTTTAGTTTATTTCACTATTTTCATGCCTGCCAACATTTCCATTCTGTAAACCTTAAATTTTTTGAGGATCATAACATGTATAGACCTGTGAAATGTATGATTTAAACCACTCATCTACATAAATAAAAATAGTGATTATACATTGAATATTTTTTGTTCCATTTCAAGTCGTTCTAATACAAAAGCAGTGGTTTTTGCATTTGGTATCTGTGTGCTCATACTACATTCAAATGGTTGGTTATATTTTCATGAAACTTAGCATACTGCGAGTACTTAGTCATTTAGTTACTGAATTTCATTGCATCTATCTTCCCATTTTGTCTGTTTTTGTTTGTACAAGTATCAAATTTATTCAATATAATTTCAACAAATTATATAATACGTTTTGGGATTTATGGTTACAACATTGTCGACCGTTGCCTCTATTGTTCGAGTCTTAGATTTTACTCATCTGTTGTGAGCAGGGGAGGGTTGTTGAGGCTTGGAATTTGTTTGTCGAGATTAGAAAACGGATTAGTCTTTTGTTTTCAAGTGCTTAGGTCAGATTTTTCAGATGTTACCAGTATAAAGCTGTTTTAAGAATTGGAAGTTTTTTCATACATTATTGTACTTTGTGCAAACAAGTGAAATATGGGCTAATGAATCTTCTTTACATGTAGGACATTCCGCTGATTCTTCGAGATTGAATCGGAATAACAAAGAGGGTGATTAACATTTTAATGCTACACCTGGTTAGTAAAACATCTTGTCTGTTTGACCATTTACAAATATTTTGTAAATCTTGTAATCCATTCTTCAGTTAGTTCTTTATCGATTTCAATTATGTGTCTTGTAAGATCTTCTGGAGATATCCAATCCAAAAAGATGTCTTGATTCAGCTTTTCCAAATTGATACTTTTTCATTAATTTCTATGTTCCAGTGACCTGGTATCCAAAATAATGTGATTCAACCAATTTGTTTTTTTTAAAGGTCACCAGTACTACATATATCATTCTACTAAAATGAGTATTGAAGACTACCATCTTCTCATTCATCAATATTGGCTTGGATGGTTCGTGATGTTCCTTTTGAAAACTGGCGGCCTTTTTCTATCTACCTTGTACTACAATACCCAGAACCACATTGCATTTGTATCTCTTAACTTTGATTGAAAATTTAGTTCTGCCCCTCCAGATGATGAGACTTAGGCTCATTAATTTGCCACCTTTTGTAAAATCTGTGGATTCATATAAAAGGAAAAACATTTGTATTTTTAAAAATAGATACAAAAGTAATTTCATATTGGAAAGATTACTTAATTAGTCAAAATATTTTATTAAATCAAATTGTCCACAACATTTGAGTAAAATTTCTCAATTTAGCACACATTCAATACTTTCATAAAATATTCTATTCTAAACCTGAATCGAAATTATGCTCTGCACAATGTATTTCACACGAGTTCCTTAATTATTGGCAGCCCTCAATTTGGTGTATATATGCATTCATTTTAAAATTTTGATTGTATGTATTCTTTTATCTTAAGACAAAAATCAAGTGTTTAGTCTCAAAACAAGATTGTGTGCTATATCTACTAAGCACTTTATTATGATCATAATTTGGAACACATACATCACTTATGTTCATCACAAGCTAAAAATATATCTTAGTTGCACATTTTGAGAAATGTATGGTAAACAATATCACAATCTCAAGAATTCACCTATCACAGTAATTATTTTGAAGGGGAAGCAAATAAAGCTTGCTTTTTAATAAAAAAATCTATAAAATAACACAAGAGCATGATTATAAACTCTAGAAAAGGTAACAATTTTTAAAATGTACTCGTTTCAGAATAAATTAAACAATGGAATGTCAACAAAATTTATTTTTTTCACGGAAAAAAAACAAGTCGCTTTTTAAAACTATACAGAGAAAATAATCCTCAATTATTTTTTTTAAATCTTCACATGACCAAGTCCAAATGTTGACTAATAATGTACCTATATGTAAGAATGAAAACATAAGCATGAATTATTTAGAAGATTTAAAAGACACCTGCAGAGGTTTGCCAAAGAAAGCAATGCCATTTAAAGATTCAATTGCTAAAACAGCTTCATCATAATTGGGCATTGTGACAAAACCATAGCCCTTTCCTGCTCCTGTGCCACCTTCACGAATCACATTAACTTTTTGCACAGTTCCGTACCTTGCAAAAAGTTGCCATATGGTTTTTTCATCAGTATCAGGACCTATGTTATAAACAAACAAAATATGACCATCATTTCCTACAGAAAGAGCAGATGTAGAATATCCGTAAGACCCCATTCCTCCCATGCTATTTGTCATTGGATTGAAACGGAATCTTCCCTGAATTGACTGCCTAACTGGGCCACCACCTGCAAATCTTCCACCCATTGATGCAGCAAAAGGATCCCCACCATATGGTGCACCAAAAGCACTTGCCATTGGTGCACGGACTTTCTTAGCATTATCTTCTGCATACTTAATGGTCAAAGGTTCTGTACCACCTTCAAGTACTTGGCCATTAAGCTTTTTAATAGCATCCTCTGCCTGTTTTCTTTGATCAAAGAGAACAAATCCAACACCCTTGTTTCTACCTCCAGTGGCATCCTTCAACAAACGACATTGGATTATTTCACCAAATTCAGATAAAATAGCCTCCAGTTGATCTTCTGTCATGTTTTTCGGGATTCCTCGGAGATACAAGTTAGCATTCTTTATGCTATCTCCACCAGGTCGAGAAAATGCAACCTTGATTCTTTTATTTTGCAACTGATAGCCATTCAGTGACTGGATTGCTCTTTGAGCATCAGCATCTCGAACATACTCAATGAATCCAAAACCATAGCTGTAACCGGTGGTTTTGTGTCGAACAATTTTAGCAGCTTTCACAGGACCAATACTTTGGAACAAATTCTTGAATTCATTATCCGTCAGCATCTGAGGTAAGTAGTTAATGATCAGATTAGTCTTTCCAGAACTTTCCATTTTCATGAGGTATTTGAGTTTTCTTTTAACTTAGTTGCAAATAATTCAGTATATAAAAGTTCAAATATGAACGTCTCTGGAAATGCCTGGAATATAAAAAAAGAAAAATGAATACATAATACTTTAGTAAGTTCGTGAAAAACACATGAAAACAGATTCTAGGTTGGTTCATTTGACATAGACTTGGTTTCCAATCCAAGAATAGCCATACAAAAATAAATATTCAATGAAGTAATTTTCAATCTTGCTTAAAGGAAAATGAACTAGTTATTTACAATGGTATCTATAGGATACATGGATATTCCAAGATCCCATGAAAACACTTGGATGTAAGAATTACTCATATGATCTAAAATTATTAATGGTATGCAATTTTCTCATTTGTACTTAAATGGTTTTGTTTTAGGATAGGCAAACCTGTTGCCACAAGTGGCAAATTAGTTTCCTAGATCCCACAGTAAAATAAATTTTTCAATGGTTAGCAGACTTGAAGATTATCTGCTCTCTCCTCAGTCGAAAGCATTTGCAGAGATGCAGACCTTTGGTTTATTGTGCCAGAAATAAGATTTTTAGTTATGATGGGCTAATATGTACTTGAACCTCAACAGATATTGTGGTAGACAAATGGGCAACAAAAATATTGTCTCTATCAATGAAATCTGCAGTCTTTGGGACTGTTACAAAAGATTAAAAAATTTGCGATTTATCAGTGAAATAAATACATTTTCAATCATTCACGCTTATGTAAGCTACGTTGTTTCTGACCAGTTAATATACAAAAACAAAATACAGAGATGCAAACCTCCAATTTGATGTTTCGTGAATCCCAATGTGACCTCTAGGAATGCTTACAGCAATGTTGCAGGGTTTCCTTCATAAATGTCACATTTAAATCAAGGGTACAATGTAACTTGTAAACAATGTTATATTTTTTAGTTACTTTCTTGGCTATATAAACATTATCATTGGCTGTTGATGATGAGACACATTGAAATGTGTCGATAGCATATTTGTGTGTAAGTACTACATCCCTTGTTCTTGGTGCACCTGATATACTTGGTCTCAGCACCCTGTTGCCCATACCCACTCGCCCCAGATGTCAATGGTTGTGGTTTCAATGCCACTTTAGTAGATTTTGGGCACACTACTCATGCTTTTGCTCATAAACCTAGGTCTAAATTTAGGGTGATATGTATCCAATAGAGCAGTTCTCTAGCTAGAAACTGAGGTGCTAATGTCAACACTGACATGTTGTTCAAACGTGGTGACACTTAAAGATGCATGGCAACTCTACAAGCCAAATGGGGAACATTTTCACAACATTGCTAGCTCAGACTCAACCAGCAGCAATTCATATTTAGTTTGATGATTACACCAAAATAGTGACATCAGATTTTCCTTAATAATTTCACACTATTCGCCATAACAGGTGAAAATTTATAATAGCTGACATGTCTGCATTTGAAAATTTATCAGTATTCTTCAGTCAGATAAGAGGAAAATATATTTTGAGTGAATCTATGATGGGTTTCAAATATAAAGCGATCTTGAATTGTTGATGTCATTTAAAGGCATGCTCTCTGTAAACTCTAGATTTTGTCGAATTCTTCTCCCTTTATATCTCCAGGCATGAATGGTTACCACACGGACCACCAAAGGGGCTCTTCTTTTAGGTATTGTCACAGTAGAGTTAATGGTACTGAAAAGCAATGGTTGCAATGCATTTTTCAAATCACAACTTGAGTTGAAACATCCCAATTGTTCATGATACATTTATTTCAAATAAAATATGTTAATTGACGTACATGGACAAAAGACATAACATTACATTTGACCTAATATAAATTTGCAATTCTAATGTTGATAATAATTCACATTTCAAAATGTTTCCTTAGAGTACAAATATTGTTTCACACAAGACAGTTAAGTGTACAAATCTTAATACAGGGCACCTATGATGACAATGCAGAATGACAGCATTTGTGGTTCTTCCATAAATGTATTGTGACTAGTCCAGAAACCTCTTAAAAGTCTATGAAATATAAAATAGGAACTTAAGTGAAATTTCTACTTGCAGCAGAAGGGACTATAAATAAAATATATTCTTCACCATGGGTAGTGCAATAGTTCTCCTTACACAAAATCAAGATTTTACACATTATAAAATTAACATTATACAGGCTTGCCTTCATTTTCTTTTCTTGAAACATTGCTTCATTAAATAAAATTCAGAGTTGAAAGTAGTTTCAAAGTCAATCATAGTAATTGACTTCTTTACTTTGCTACTGCTAATTTTAAATTCTTATTAAATACAAAATTATTTTAGTACATTGTTGAATGAATCTAAGAAATATTAAATTTTCTTAAATAAGCTTTTGATTTAGAATTTTTAAACACTAAATTTTTAAAATCAGACCAATCTAAACTGTTCGAGAACAAGTTGAAAAAGTATAGCTTATGCATGGCATTTATTATGCTGTTCTATTTACTCTATCATGTGATTAACTTGGCTAGTTCCTATATTGAGTTCTTTCTATATTCTGTATCTTTCAAAAATAGACTGCTATATTTCCTTATACATCAATGATATTCATCATACATATTAATGTTTAACATAAATCAAAACTATCTAGAAACTACTGATTTGTGTCGTGTCCATCTAGTTTGAATTTGTACGGGCATGGGATTAATTAAAATCATAAAAATCCTATTTAAATTTTTTAAATCAAATCCTAATTTTTATTTTTAATCATGATTTTTTACCCTGGTTTTCTTGAAACAAAATTAAAATTAATTTTATTAGGATTTTTTTAATTTATCCAATTAAGGTTAAAAAGGTTTATTTATGTACAACAAAGCTTAAGTTTCATTTTCTAATTCTAACAAATTAAGACATTATCTCCTCTAAAGAACTGTCTACATTCTCCTCCAATTGTGAAGTTTCTGGTTTCGGCTCTAGAAATAACTACTTCAGAAGGAAGTTTTAGTTTAAAATTTACAAAAACAATTTAATCATTTTTGTAAATTTATACTAAAAATCAAAGAATTTGATGTGTCATCCAGATTGTTTTGCCTACTGGTTTTTTTGGAGTGGAATTGTTTATAGAGCTTGTTCAATTTATTTCTTGCTTCAGATCCTTCTCTGAAATAACCTACTTGTAACGAAGTATTTTCCATAATCTATCGACCATGGACAAGAACTCTATATATATATTTCTGGTATGGTTACTGGAATTGGGTAGCAGGAATACTTTATTAACCTAAGCTTAGTTATACAAAAGTTTGACGACTTGTCACACAACTGCTATCTGGTATGGACAGGAGGCGAGTTAATATTATTTTGAAATTTTTAATTAAATTTCCATTTATATCTGAAATCTTAGAAAAAAATTTGCTGTTTTTAATGATTGACATGCAGTGTTTCCATCGTTTGTACTACCAAATACATTGGGTTCGTCCGTGTGTAAATGTAATAGCCTTAAAAACCGTTCTTATACCAATGAACAGCACCTACAAACTTAGTATAAGCTCAATGACTAAGATAACAAAAATCCAAAAACAGAAATGAAAAGATGAACCAAAAAGTAAAAATATACGACATTGACCTTCAGATTGTTAGCTTTCAATATTGGTGCATGACAAAACTTATTCTAAAAGTTGAAAACTGGATTTTGATCAAGTTCTGACACCATAATGAGAAGGCATGAAACATTGTATAAAAAAATGTTGATCAAGATTTCGGCTGGGTTTAATAAGATTGTGTAATTTTTTTGAAGCACGAAATTCTGTTAATCTTATCTTGAAAGATCCCAAATTCCTTTAGTCATTCTTCTCAAACCTCTTTATCACTCCAATGGTGGTGCTGGATCTAAGAGATCCATGCTCACGTAGTCATAAGGAAATTGGTGATATCAAATGCAATTAAGTGAGTCATTCAGATGTATTAATATAAAGTTTTATATTAATACATCTGATTTATTCTATCACCCTTTCCCACACAATACATGCATTTGTGATTATATGATCGATTTTCGGTCGTGGATCTGATACGATGCCACCATTAGTGTTACTCCAGAGGTGCCAGCATCGAAATGTTATAAAAAGGAACCAATTACAATTCTAATAAGTATTCAAGCAAAAGGACAGTTTAAGGTGGTCATTGGTAGACATATTAAAAGGACTGGATTTGGGGGTTTTATGGCGCAAGGTCCAAAAGCGGTCAAGCACTTTTGCATATGAATTCCATATTTTATTTTGTTGTATATATTTTATATAATTTAATTATGACAAAGTGCAGATTTTTAAAATTTCACAACAAAAAAATTTCAAATAAAAGCTATCTGTAAAAATTTAATTATGAATGTTGTTTTTGCAATTGTACTAGAAATAACATTGAAAGTAAAATACACCAGCAAGATGAAAATGCATCCAGTGTAAAAAAGTTAGTTATTCAAAAAGCATTTAGAATGTAGCTCTGCGGAAACCTTGCCTACTTAAATCCTTGACTAGAAACTAAATACTTCACATTAGTTGACATACAAAATACATTTGTAATGTTGTGATAGAAAGTTTTATATCATAATCCTGTCTAGAACCATAGAGGAACAATAAGAGAAACTTCATTTGTCAGATAATTGAAAAATCCTCATAAAAATCAATACCTTAGTTGAACGATTTTTAAAGGATGCAAGATTATAAAAACTAAAATATTCATTTTAGTGCCATTTCCAATTATAGATAAACTTTTTTGTGTCACTTAGGCATAAGATTGAAGTGTTCCAATATTGGAACAAAATAACAATGTATAAAATGTGTAATGCTTTTTTTTTTCACTGTCCAACAGGGTGAATATTTTTTATGAGCAAAAGACCAAAGTGCTTTTATATTTTACTCTAAACAAAAAATAATTTTAGAGTTTCCCTCAAAGTGAAAAGCCAAAACATTATGCAATACAATAAAATTTGGGTGGAATGTTAAGCATATTAATATTTTTGGTAATCGACAAAATTAGGCAATGGGAAACAGCAATCTTAATCAAGTGTTATCAGTTTATTATCTAAATATGCCAGGTTTATCTAGTTACAGCATGAATCATCCTGTAACTAAATTAAAAACAAAATGCTGAAGTATTAAAGACTATAAATAACAAGAATCAAGACAGCTAGATGAAACGAACCATGGAAGATGCATAATTGCTATGCATTGAAAATTTAGCATAAATGTACTAAAAGTTGAATTTTGTGGCAAAATTAGAATAATGACTTGTATGTAGTACTTGTGAGCAGCAATACAATTTTAAGGTTTTTTAAACTAGACCCATTATCCGAATGATTTCGGTATGCCCTTTAAATACTTGTTACGTACTAATTCTGTTTACCTACACAGAAAAATGATTTTGAAATAGTATGTAGTATATTTAATCCACTTTGAGATACTGAAATAAAAAAACATTGCAAGAAAGATATTAAATAAGAAAACTTACAATAAAAAAATATAGCATCTTAAGTAAGAGAAAAAAGTAAAACAAACTAGTGCCTTCTTGCTATTAGTATTTTTGGCACCAAGTTTAAAAATCTTACCAGAAAAAAAAATTTCCCTCAACGAAGAGCTTCAAAAAAATGAGGAATTCTGGAAAAAAAATCGTAAACATTTAATAAATTTCTTAAAAACATGTTTGAAAAATTAATTGCACGACATAGAAACTAGTATAAAACAAATAATGAAGTAAATAGAATGCTGCTCTTTTTAGAGAATGTTTGAGATATGTATCCTCAACTAATAAAATATGTATTTGATTTGATTATTAATGTTTTGCCTCCTATATGTGTTTAAAAACATAAGCTGAAAAATGCCAGTTTTCTGGCTTCATTGGTTGCACTGCAAATAGATGAATCAAAGTTACTTGAAGGAAAATGGAGAAATTCTGCAATTATTTAAAAATTGCTATATATTAGACTATATTTTATAAAAATAGTATTGCGTTTGAAAAATATTTAGCTTTGGTTTAACTTAACAATCTTCCTTTTTTGTTTAACATGTAATTAGGAAAAATACATTAGTTGGTTTAATCCGTGTTCTTACAAAAATATATACAAATTTTATCTTTTATATGGTGCAAATGAAAATAAACTTCAACAGTACGTGAAATTTAATTAATTCTATTGTGTGTATACTGTTATTTACCATGCATATGTAACATGCTACTAAACATCAAAATGTTATTATTCTTTGATTGATGGTAAATTTTTACTTTTAGACTCAGTAAAGATGCAGAATTTGAAATGTTGATTATTATCAATACAAATGGAACAGCTTTGATTTTATGACTTTTGTGATAATGCTTTTGGAGTATTTTTGGCTTGTTTCGTAGTGAGTTGTGACAGGCAAAGGCAACCCTGCTTTTACGGATTATGGCAACCTAGCAATTATTTGAATCTTTTAATTTTTGAAAATTATTATCTTTGTTTTTAGCTGCCCTAGTCAAATAAAAAATTTGAATTTTAATAACATCCATATTATAGCCTGGTTTCATTCATTAGATTTAAAACTTTCAATTATTTAACTTGGACACTAACTTCTATAATATTTCAGAAAAAGTAGATTCTTCATTAAAGTAAATACTTTGTAGTAAGATTTTATATTTTTGAAGTTTTTCGTTATTTTTTAAAATTATTTTTTGCAAAGCCTAAAACAGTGTTTTCTAAGAAATTTTTTCTTGGTCTAATAAAAAGCATGCAAAGTGTTGCCATAAAACGTCTTCATCTCAAAGCTGTACCAGAAAATATCCTAACTTACAATGAGACCGAAAAGGATCAAAAGTTAAAAAATGTTGAACCAAATTTAAATGGATTCTGCATCTTAACTTAAATTTAAAATGTTTTGTAAATGAGTGAAAAAATTTAAGCACTGATTTAATAGAATTACTAGAACATTAATGTTCCAGTAATTTTAAAAAATGTTAATATTCATAAATTTACTTAAGACTAAGTGAGAAAAAAAGATACAGGAATTACAATGTGAATAGTCAAGATTCTTTGTGAAATTTTAAAGGAAAAATTGGCCAAAACTAATACTAGAAAGTTGTGAATAACTGTAGGAATATCATTTAACATTAAAAAAATATTCTAATGAAAAAAATTATGGTTAAAACTTTCTTTGAAGCTTAAACTTCATTTTGTGGGATAAATGTTCTTTAACTGATAATTTACCATATTAATTCAATTATGATATGGCATTAATCTGAAGCAGCTCTTCATTTTAGTGCCCACTAACTTTGATCCTACGAAAAAGTAAAATGCCTCAAGATACCTAATGAATACTTATATTAAAATAGAAACCTCTTAAATCAAATTTCAAGGAATGGATTCAAATCAATGCACTATCATTCTAAAATAACTAGTTAATAAAATCAACACTGATGCTATTAAAAATTTATTTTAAGCGATGCTAGATATATGACTGAGCAAAATGGTTATAGATCAACATATTGTTCATTTCCTGCAACTATTCAGTTGAAAGTGGGATTATTTTAAAGAAAGCAAGAAATTGACTGCCCCAATGTTGAGAAGTCTGTGTTTCAAGACATAAAATCCATTTAACCTAAGTGATTTTCTTCAGCAGCAGGCATTTTATGAGCCGTAACAAGCAGACTAAATTTGTACCCCCTTTTTAAAAAATAATCAATATTGATTAAAGTAAATTATGCTCTAAAAACGTTCTATTCAGCAGAACTCTTAATTTTTGTAAAGAAATGAAGTTTAAAAATGTGTAAGGGTTCCAAAATAACTTTTCCAGTAAATTAAATTTTAAAGGTTTCCAAAATATCCTTGCTCTAAGCATTTAATGCAGCTACCAGGTCAAAATTTCATAAACTATTTTTTAAACAATCATAATTTTAAGACAAAACTGGCTGTAGAGCTGGATCAGAAATTAGTCAAGTCAGGAGCGATGGCACCTGAATATTCTTTGTTACCAAAATGCTCTATTTTTTTAGTGCAATTTCAAAATGTTTTATATCTGCTGATGTGCAGAAAACTGTAGCACTTTTCCATTCAAGTTAGCTTTTTGTTTCATGCCATTCTTTTGCATTCAGAGTACAAATTGTTAGAAGGGAAAACATAATCAACTGGTTGGAATTTGAATCATGCAAGTGAAAATACTCAGAACACAGGTATCAAAAATGACTGGGTCTATAAACTCAGTTGTCCAAAAATATAAAGGTGAAAAAATACAACTAGTGACAAATTTCAAACCCTGCTTTAGAACATTAAGTACTGCAGATAAAACAAGTCATTTTGATCAGCATATTTGAGAGCTGCATTGTTTATATCATGTTCACCATGAAAATCATTTTGGTAATTTTGACTAATTCGTCTGTTTCATAAAAAAATCCCCAGACACACACTACCGAGAAACTGTACAATGCTCATGTTTCAAAAGTTGGAATAGGCATTTGAAATTAAGTAGAAGAAAAATTTAAATTTCATACAGTAACAGAAAAATGAAAGTGAAGGAACAAATCTTCCATGTAATCCTCTATAATGTACAAAATCAAGTAGCTCGAAACTAGATAATGATAACATACTAGAAGTCATAGTTGAAAACTGATTACTGACAACTTTTCCAGATTCAAAAGTGATCACAAATATTTTGTTTTCCCCTGTAAACATTGTTTTTAAATTTAGTTGTCAAACTGAAACAAATATTCATCCCAAATCTGCCTATCTAGAAAAATAGTTCAAACTTTTATCTAAGTTTCAGCAAGACCAGAAAAAGAACATCATGAAGTATAAGGGAATTAAAAATGGTTGTTTTTAATGAGGCAAAGGGCCATATTTGGCGAAACTACGCCAAACACAAAATGTCAAGTAATGGACACGAGTTTTACTGGTACAGAAAAGAGAAATACACTTAGGGTAAGCAACAATAACCAAACCTGCACCTAACCTAAAAATGGAAGCATTCTTTTACTTGCTCTAGACCAGAAACTATTTAAATTATGAGCATGCCCAACCATGGCTTTTAGCAAATAATGGTTTTTTAAACGTTACATTTTTAAAATACGTTCATTGTGTTTAAAAACAGACTAAAATGACAATTCCAAACACTGGGATGCAGTTTCAACCTTAAAAGAATTGCCAATACATCTCATCAGCAAATAAAAATTACAATTGGCTAGTTGAACGAATCCTAGTCAAAAAACAAAATTATCTTCAAATCGAAACTAACACTTCGTAATCAAACAGAATAACAGAACATTCTAGAAATTAAATACTCGTGCTGCGTTAGACATTTTAAAATAAAATTGAGTCTAAAAAAATCGAAATAGAAGGTTGGAAAGAGCTAAGGAGCCAAAGATGAAAGAGGAATCGGACAAACTAATTTGTCACGTCAACAAAATATGCTTTATGCAGCAGATTTAAACATTTTATCGCATAGGCCGCAAAATGGCGCAGTTTCAAACCTATCAAAGCTGGAACTAAGGTAAATTTACTCCGCGAATTGAAAGAAATAATAAATTAAAAAATAAAACTTACCATTAACTTTTCCACTCTTTTATCTTTAAAACCTTCCAAGTTTGTGAGCTAAGAAATATGAAATTCACCTCTATTACCAGATACAAATTTAGCAGGAATGCAATTGATTTGAAAACTAGAAATTACAATTAGGAGAAATTGCGGTTTTACTCTTAGGAGCGAAGAGCAGCACTTAGGTTACTACAGATTTCCCCGTTTTGGCATACTTGGCACAAGAAATGTATCTGGTTTTAGAGCCAATTCGATTTCAGCCAATTTTGATTTGGGAGCGCGGTTTTGTGTAGTGTTGTAACCTCGTTGTGAAATGCATTCTGGCCGGTGATGGTGTGAAAATATAAATTGCATATCCTTTCTCTTTCTTATATTCCTTTTTCGTAGAAGTTGTTTTGGATTATCATCTTTTTGCCTTTTCAAAGTATTTGTGTTGTGTTTTATCTGTTCAAGTATCTTTTTGTGTTCGTTGTGTTCTTATTGTATTTCCATTGTTCATTTTCGTGATTGTGTACTGTTACTTTTTGTGCTTCAAAGTTTATTTTACTGCATGATTATCTGAATAATCACTCATAATTAATTTTGACAACATTTGCGCTCTTGTAATTTGATGGCGTTTTATTATAAACCGTTAGTGATCTGATTCCATCCATTACTTTTGACATTCCGCTATCAGTTACTTTATATCAAATTTTGTAAAATAGTCAATTTGCTGTTCATTGCACGATTTTTTAAACATAAAGTAGGCCAAATAGAATTTAAAATCCGTTTGCCGTTTGTGTGTAGGCAAGCCAGTGGAACATTCGGGAAGTGAGGGGGTTTGCCAGAAACCGCATAAATCCGAAAAATACACCAAAAAATGTATACTACCGCTGTACCATTATCTTGCATATTTGATTGGTTACCTTTGCCGAATTATTTTTTATACCTATTTCTGCTCTTAAAAATTTCATTAGTGTTAGATGAGCGTGTCTTTGGACAATATCCTTTTATCTATTTTCGTGACCAGTTGTATAAAATTTATATAAATATTTTAATCATGTACCTTCAAGCAGTATGGTCAAAATTTTCTAGAAATGTTGAAAATCCATTTTGTGACGAAAATACTATTGAACGCTTGTACTTTCAAACGTAATTTAAACGATAATATTAAGCATGCACCACACTGATATTTCTGTTAATTTGCTTGGTACATATTAACCGCATGCAAGCGATTAATCTCCAAATTTTAACCGCATGCCAACGATTAATCACCAAATCTGTTGGAAGGGGTATAAGATGGAAGAACTGGAACAATCTGGTTATATTCCAGCCAAGTGAACCACAAATACAATTTCATTGATTCTGGTTGTTTTGCAAAACTTTTTAGAACCAGTTCAGTGCTTAGTTGTATTAGATATTCGTGTTCTATTTTCTCTGTTTTTACGAACACTTTATCGTTATGAATTTGTGGAACTTCCCTCAAAATGAAATGGAGTCTGTCCGCTATTTCCAGAATTACAGCATACTAGCGGAAAATCAATATTGCAATCTTTCGCATCCAATGAAGTTATATTTCAATGAACGCATTTATTGGCAGTGCAACATTAGCATATGTCGAAAAAGTGTTAGAAAGCGTGTAAAAAACTGGTTCGAAAGAAGCTGCATAACATGTACAACAGCTTTACGATTCATTTATTGCTGGTGGGTCATTCCACATGAAATGAGCAAAAATCAGAAGAACCTGTGGCCCTAGGGTGGTGAATTTTCATGAAATTTGTTACAGGGGTAAAGTTTGTGCGTAAATAACGATATCCAAAATATTTTGAAGTCTCGGGCATTTTAAGGACTTGCGACTTTGAAGAGCAGTTGTGATGTTGCTTGTTTGAAGATCTTTCTCAAAAACTACTTAACGTAGACAACAATATTTCATATTTTTGTAATCTATGAAGAATTATCTATTTGGAAACAACAATTTTAAACATATTTAAGCTAAAAGTTAGTAGCGAAAAATTGGAAATAGTCGATTTTAATAGAATTTAAAAAATTTCTATGGGCTAAAGGAAATTAAATGCATCGTTGAAATTCATACCAGATACAGTGCTAGGTATGATATAATTACTGCTGAAGTTTGGAAGTAGGCTTTTATTTCCTTCATCTTTCAAACAGCAAAGGAAAATTATAAAATGACGGTTTTCCACTTAAAATAGGCACACAAAATGAAATGAAGGACAGCTCTGGTGTAAACTATATTTTGGAAAAATATAGTTTAATATGTCTATTACTTGTAAAAAAAAATTTGGGATTGTATTTTGAGTCCCAAAGCAACAATAAGAAAATTAGTGAAACGAAAAACACGTTCTTGCCCTTCCAGTCAATTGACGACAAAGTTTCGTCACCAAACGATTATTCGGATGTTCTACGACGAGTTACCATATTCCATCAGTATCGCACTAACTAGAAATGTTTATTATCGCCAATCATAGCATTTCCTTCCCATTCTATGTACATTACTCGTTTCAAATGGAAACAATGAAATACCAAATTATTTGTAACTTTTGAAGGAAATTTTAAAAGCAGGACGTCAAAATTAAAAAAAGCTTAAATGTTTAAAACCCTTATTGATTGTCTTCAAATTCACTTTCAATCTGATAAAGGTCTCTTGTTCAATTTCGTAGTTGCTTAAATTGATAAATTGAAATTTTCCTAGTGCTGCCGAATTCTTGAAATCTTTACTTATTTCATAAGTGATTGTGATAAATGTGGAAAAAGGATTTGTAAGTTATGTACATTTGGGAGAATCGAGTTTATCAACAATGTTTAAATTTTTCTTTTACTCTCAAAATTAGTGTTTACCTGACTAATAATGCTTAATATTTACAAAACGCATTTAATATTCACAAGTAGTAGTATTTAATACTACGTTTCCAAGGAAAAAGCAAATCGAAAAGACTTCTCCAACAAAATTAACTTTCTACTTAATTATTTCACTAATGGAAACACTCCTTGGATTAAACAAAAAAAGACTAAAAAGTAATTTCATGTGAAATTTTGCATGTGCACCATAATAGTTATATTTCATTCTTATACCGCATTTTTTGTATTATCGGAGGAGCTGCGATAAAATAGTTAAATTTACGTCTAATTGAAACAGATTTCGAGACAAAAATAATCAAATTACAATTATGAAAATTTCAGGTCATATAATAGACATCTTGCTCTTTTATGTTGAAAAGTTTTGATGTTCTTGGAGTTTTCCCTCACAGTGAAATATGCATTTTTAAAATTGAAAAATCGTATTTTTCCATAATTTTTACTTTTAAATGTTTTTTTCTTTATAAAGGAGTACAAATACAATCACCAAATTACGCCACACTATTTGTTAGGAAAGGCTCTTCATTAAGAATAATTTTTAATGTCTTTCCATTTCTAGAAATACCAGAGCAATTTGAAATTTGTAGCAAATTGGCAAAATTTTTACACACAAATACAATTTCATTTATTCTGAAACTGGCACGCACACACAGAATATAGAATGCATCTGGGGAAGTGCAAAATGGCGAAATAAAAACATCAAGGAACATCTTGCCGCCACCTCGCGAAGTTTATGTTTAGGAAAAAACAAGCCTCAAATGATAATGATATGTTTGATGCCATCCTAAGGGCAATTGTTAAACATTTTCCGCCCGAAACCAAACTTCGTTGATATTCACCTATGGCATGCGGTTAATACGTATACCATTTGCTTGAAATTGAAATTCCTTGATCCATATAATCCAAATCAAACCTTTGAATGATAATTATAGGGTTAGCTAGTTTCTAATAGACTAGAGAAAATTTGATTTTTATGATTCCTTAGGGATCCACTTGTCATAATTAGGAGGATTCAATTCAGTTATAGGAATATCATACAACCTAAATCCAAAAAGTTCTAGGACTGATGTGATAGTGTGTAAACTGTCAGGAAATTTGCATGTGAAGAAGCTTCCAGAAGGAGGAGCCAGAAATTGCTGTTTGAAAATTCTGAGGAATTGTAAAAGTGGAAGCACATGCTTGTCCTGTTGCCATGAGACAGCCGAGAGGCATTGTCGGCTTTGAGACGGTACAACAGTTATAGTAACATACCACTTATTTAAAGACTTATGGGCATGCAGCATTATCCTGTTGCCTGATGTTTGAACGGGAAGCTTGTTTCAGTGGCATGGAAGTCTTCAAGATGTGTGACTGAAGTGGCAGTCCATTGACAGCTCGCACTGAGGGGAAATTCAGGAAGTTCGCAATCACATTAAGCTGATTGCCGAATTTCCTTTCAAATAGGCTGAAGCAGTATCCAACTGAAAAAATGTTGCACACCCATAAGCCACTTAACATGTGGTAAATTTTTGTAGCTGTTTTATCCCATTTCAAATAAAAAAAAAAAGTTATTCCTGTGCTGTTCCTCAGAAATGTCATACAGTGGGTTGGCAGCTTGCTTATTGGAGCACAAATGCAAATTTCCTGGCGTACTTTTTTGCACATGATCGTATGAGTCCAAGAACTTTTTGGACATGGACTATATATGAAGCTTTAAATTTTATTGATTTGTAAATTTCCTGCCCTCCCACTTTAGACCAAAACAGATGAATCTTATGTTGTCAAGGTTATAAGAAATATTGAAAGTATCTTCATTCCCCCTCATGAATTCTGACAACAATCGGCTCAGACCAGCCAGTCCACAATCTCACACTTACACAACTTTAAAGTACTTGTGGACATGTTTAAAAAAACATAAGAAATGTACTAAACCTGTAGACAAGCTTTTCATACTAGTAAATAAGCTTGATGGATCTTACTCCACAGTACCTTAAGTAGTCCCCAGCTGTCTTGAATCTGCAAAATTACCATCTCTCTAATTTAAACCTTATTCCAATAGCTTGTTAATTCATCCCCTTCCAATTCATCTTGGAACTTAAAGCTCGGACATTTCACTTGTAAGTCCAACTTAAATCTAACTCTTATTTCTTCTCTTCTACCCTTGAAATTCTTTTGAACTAAATTTTATTTTGTAGACTATGCCTTAATAATCTTAATATAAACTCCAAGATTGGATCAATGAACCGTTTCATCACAGGAAAGGTAGACTGTTGAATGTATCAACAGATATTTGCTCCTGCTTGCACCACCCTACCTGCTTGACTTACAAGTCTACTTATTTCAGTGTAAAGGACATTTCTCTAGGACCTTTTGCCCAGTGACTGCAAAACCCTCACATTTCAATGAAAGAGACCATAGTATTTTAAGTAAAAAGAATCTGAATTTTCTTTTTCAACTGGTTTCCTTCATGTTTTAAACTGCTAGAATCAATGGAGTTTTTATTTTAAAAAAGAAAGTACTGGCTAAATGTATATAGTTTCTATTTTATAAATTTCCTATACATATAACAATATTTGTGTTCAGTATTTTTCAATTGGTTACATTTGCTATTTTTTGTACTACATATATTTTAAGCTAAATAAATATTAGAATAATTACACATGCATAACAAATTGAAACAAGACACAAATGTCAACATTGTTTTGATAGCCTTACAATTAACAGTTAATTTTGTTGTGCAGTTAAATTCTAACAAAGTTTTCTAGTAATTGGTGTAAAAGTAACCTTTACATGCTAGTGAAGTATGGTTTTCTCTGGTATTCTAACCTAGATTTTTTTTATTAAGTTTATATGTATTAATTTTGCTCTCATATGTGCCCTTGTACTGAGGTAATTACAAATCTCTAAGTCGAGTTTTCCAAGCGAATGTGGAATGCAAAAATATTGTAACGTGTTTGAGATCATTCAATATCCTATAGTATACAACTAAATGATGTTTGTTTTTGGTGACCATTTCATATGGTATCAATAATAAATTTCTTTTAGTTAAGATGATTAGATTATGGAAGAACAACATTGAAAAAACTGACTTGGCCATTTAAAGAATTTCCTTGGATCATGATTACTTATATACTGTTGTGGTTGACATTCATCAAACAAAAATTGTATCAATCTTGAATATTGAACATGCATCAACTGGTTTTTATTACGTTCCAGAAATATTTTTTATTCCTTGAGTTCTTTTATGTGTCAAAAATTTGTGTCGTAAATTAGATACATGAGGCAGGATTGGCTCAAGGGACGTTTGAGCAATACCATGGAACAGGGCACATTTCTCGCATGGAAACGTTGCAGTTGTTGAATATTACTATTATATAGAGAACTAGCTGAAGTTGCTCGGGTTTAATTGGTTAATCGTCAAATGAAAGTTATCCAAAAAATCATTTTTCTGTCATAGAAAATGCAAATATAGAGAAAAATAAGCGAGTGCAAAATAATTTTTAAAACTGAGATTTTTATAGCTTCTACAATTTACTTTAGATCCATTGCACATACTATAGGTAAGACAAACCTACAAAAACTGGGATGACTATATACAAAAGTCGATTTTGAGTTTTGGAGTTATTGTGAATGCCCTTTTAAGTTCATTTTCTAAAAAAAAATGACACATCGTATTATTGCTGTCAGTTTTTTTTCTTATCAATATTTTTTAATTGTAGCACCTTGCACCAGGAATGCGAATTTCGGAATTCCACCATCATTATGAAAGACTTCATATACGATATCATGATCAATGTTTCGAGCAATTACACTATGCTTGAAAATTCCATCCCGCATTTTAGACAGGATACATAAACAATATGATACTGAGCGATTTTCAGCGCAACCGACCCATCTGCTATTGCCCCCCCATCATATTCTAAGATTCTAAAAACACTCCAAGGTCATCTTGAGAGGCGACGTAGATGTTAACTCTGACGTCATCTTCACAGCCAGACAGGGAGAGACCCCCTAGCAATACTCAATGTTATTCCTATGGGAATATCGAATTGTTTTTAGCCCCCTACGACAAAAAGAAAGGGGGGTAATGTGTAGTCTACGTTACCTGCAGGGTTCTAAAGTATAAGTGTACCAAATTTGGTGTAGATTGATCAAACGGTATAGATTTGTAGAGAACATACAGATAGATGGGGCCAATTCTGCTTTATATGTATAGATTTGAGAGAACTATGAGTTTTGTGGAGTTCCGCTCTTTGGATCCACAGGTTTCAGCAATAATGCATGGATTTAAACTATTGAAAATTGAGATATTTCTCAATTTGTATACATTATCTAGTTATAAATAAATGATTTCTACTTAATTGAGGGGAGCACATTTCAAAGTTTTCTTAAGCATAACTAATAGATGAAAAAGAATTAAAAAAACAGTAACTAGCCCTCCTGTATAAAAAAAAATATTGTAGACTTCCGAACACACCTAACTTTTTAAAAAATAATAATCAGGCATCTAAGTGTAGAATTTTGCATCTTTTTTTAAAAGACGGGCCGTTATTTGAATGAATAAAAATCTTTTGTAAAAAAGAAATAAATTGGGGCATAAGTGGCTTTGTTTGTGCATTATCATGCAACTTTCATGATTCTTTTGCAGAATGATTTTCATGTTTCTTGGCCATTTTAGGATTTCTTTTTCTTTATTTTAGAGTTTTCAAGAAAAAGTTTGGTGTTTTCAATAAATTTTTTGGAACCCTATATTTTATCCCAAACAGGGAAAACTTCTCTGTGAAATTTTAGAAGACAACGAAGTATTGTAGTTCATTTAAAGTTTGCTCGTTTGAGATTTCAGCAGATTAAAAAGTGAAGAGAAGCTTTTAATATTTAAAACTTTGGTTCACGCAGAAAATTCTCATATATATATATATATATCTTCAGTTTGGTAATTCTAGACCAATGAATAAAATCTCAATTTTTCATAGCAAATTAAAAATATTCCATTAAAAACTATCCGTTTCAATTTATGCAGCTGACAGAAATGCAAGTTGCTTTTATTCTTATTTTCTCTACAGGACGTATTTTTATTGACAAATAAAGCCTTCAAGCTGGGCAGAGAAACCTAAAAAGTTCAATCAAATTTTTAAGGTGTTTTTATCATAAGGATATTTAGATTTTTTTTGTTTACTCGAAATCCTAGCCGCGTAGTCATGTCTAACAACGTTACTATTCCAGTTGCTTTTTATTCAGCAGATTTAATTTTTGCGTCTTATAACTTTAGAAATACAAGGGCTGACATACAATGGTTAATCAGATAAAAACGAAATTTTGTTCAAAACTTAACTAAACGAAAATTTCCTTTCGGCTTTATGTTGACTTAGGTCTAATTATTAAAAGTGCTTCACATAGTCTATTGATACTTAATTATCAGTATTATAGTATTGATAATAAGTATGAGTGAAAAGTATAAAAACAAGTATCTGAGAAATTTTTATCTCCATTTAACGATACTAATCTCTATTAGCGAAGTTTTCTTCCGTGAACTACAGGGTTCACACAGGTATTAAGGTCTTATTTTTCATATTTAGTTTCACGTGCATTCAAAAATCAAAGTTAAATATACTTGTCGATTGTAATAAAAAATTGATTGGTGTGGTAAAATATTCATTGATTAGCTGAAAATTGGAAGTTTTTAAAGCTGGGTCTGTGAAACTCAAAAACAAGACATTTGAAAACTTCATCTGAGCACTCATGGGTTTAATCTATTGTGATATATGTTAACTATAGCCTTTAAAAAATGAAAAGACTTTCCCCGCTTAAAGAGGTCAACATTTTTCTTTCGTTTGGAGTAGAAACTCTGAAATACCAAACATCGATGGATTTTGGTCCAAATATCTCAGGTAATCCTCTTTTTCGACTTCTATAAGCAAATTGCCTACTTACAGGTCGTAAAGATAACCGTTTTATATCGGGACAACGAATGGACATCCGACTTCCAGGGTTTTACAATTGTTCCCTTCCCCGCTATGCAATCAATCACTGCTTTGTCTGAAGGTAGGCAATTACGTTAGCAGGTATCATTGTCGAAAGAAATGGCAATTAAAATCTAAGCCTCTGGAAGTAGAAAAACGAACAAATTCTTCTGGATAGACATGAATAAATCTCCTTGGAGACAAATGGGTTTTGCATTCCTTTGGAAAAATCTGCTCACTCAGATATCGTAAAACGGGATTGAGGTTATTTTTTAGTTCTATTGACAACCACCACACACAAGATGAACATCTGATTTATCAATGGGACACAAATCAGAAGTGTAGTAAGAAAGACTTAGAGTTAATGAATTAAAATTATTACAGTAAAGTTTTATATCAATATCTGAAGAGGGGTTATTGCACAAGGAATTCTTAGCAAATGTTCAATTTAATGAATTTTTTAGAAAAATCTTGTACTGTTATATGGTACAAAATGTGTTTAATTAGCCATAACATGATTAATTTAACATATTCTGTACAATATGACAATAGTCAGTGCATAGGTATATAGAAAACCTTTTAGAACCAGGACCTTCGATGTATTAATTTTTATATGCATATTCGTCTCAGTAAACTTGAGTAACCAACAAAATTAAAATCATGTTTTTATGAATAAACAAAATTTTATGGTTTCAATATCTTTTTGGATGATCTTAATTGGAAAAAGTTATTCATTTATCCTTCTAAAAGAATTCAAGTTTCCTATTTCTGACCTCACTTGAAATGATAAAGTGTGCCGAGAGCTGTGACTGATCTAAAAACCAATTTGACGGAAGTTCAATTTGTTTTTCAATCATTGGTGTATCCTATACTTTTTACTTATACAAAGTTTTCCCGTTCTCTACCATCAAAGCAGATTATCTTCCCCATCGAGTAACATAGTTTGTATAAACATACATATCATCGTCTAAGAACAGAAACTCATTAATTGCCAAAAATGTGTTGTTATAAATAATGCTAAGTTGTTTAAAGACAGTTTTAGGTAAAAAAAGAATTATGAGAATTTTGGATAAATAAGCATTTAGTGTTGACGAAAACATGTCAGGTTATGAGTTTCTGAGCAAGCTAAGTGGATTATTTTATTCATGAGAAAGCTGTGGGAATACAGAAACACATAATTTCATGTCATATTTTTTTGTCTACATTGGATAGTAATTTAACAAACTGAGTAACAAGACCTGAATGGAAGCTTGGGAACGGAATCAGACTATCTTTCAAAAGAAAATTTGTTATTAGACATTAGGCATAGGGCATTTCAGTGCTAAATATGCACGTGATGCAACATATAGATGAAAGGCACTATCAAAAATCGGGAGGAGGTAGTTGAATTAACGTCGCACTGGAGCAATACAAAGGGGTATTAGTAACGGTTCGAGATCAATCCTGAAAGGAAAGATCCGAGAACAACACCTCGTGAACCACTGTCACACGACGAGGCAACACTTGAGCTGGCAGCCCACTCTCCAAACTTCCACACCGCGTCAACGTGAGGACATTTGAGGTCACGACATATTTAACGCGCATCAGCTCCCATGTACACGACTGTGTTTGGTTGAATCGAGTATCGAACTCGCAACCCTTCCGGTTGCTAATCCGCTACTCTTCCAACTAGGGATTTTGATAATAAGCCATTAATCAGAAGTTATTTTCGGAGAGACAAAAATATAAATTTAATTTTTATGCCGATTGAGGATTTGGACATTATTACATTGACATGGACATTATTACATGAGGACAGATTTGGACATTATTACATGAGAACTTATTACATTAAACATTTTTTCGCTGTGTCTTTTTATATCTTCTTTAAAAGAATAAAATTGTGTGTTATTTTCACCATCATTTCATTTATATATTGTGTGTATACACCAAATGTGTTATTTTCTAAGCATGGAAAATAACACATTTTGGTGGACCTAAATACAGGAATAATGCTATAGTCGTGTTCACCAAATGGCTATCACGAGTTCACGACAATCAATAATTCAAAAATTTGTTTATTGAAATTCCTTTTTTATTCTTACTTTTGAAGAGCTGATTTAGGCTTACATGTGTGAAATTTTATAGAGAATAGTTAATTTAATAATTAAATAAAACTGTTATTTTATTTATAGAATGTTACAAAAGTGTGTTCGCGATTTTATTCATATTTAATTTGTGAAGAGACAAAAATTATAAACCAACACTTTCACCAGATTAGCCCTCAGAGCTCCTCAGTGCACTTAGCACTATCGTAACCAGTATTTTATTTTGCACTTGATCCAAATTTAGGAATACAACTTTTTATGCCAAATGAATATCTGAACTTTATTACATTTTAAAAGAGATATTGGTTCGCTAAATATAGTATTCGCTTTGTATAGTATATTAAATTTTACCCTGATTATGAATTGAAAAACAAAGACATACAGTATTGTTACACCTCAGTTGTTTTCGGCACAGAAATGATTTTAAGAAGGTTGTTCAACAAATATTTACTGTTGGTCAAATGCATACAATTTTCTATGTAAGCATAGAAGTACTACAAACAACAATTATCTTCATAATTCAATAACTGCATTTTTTTAAAGAAATCCGTGTATTTTTATAGTGTTTTATCTTGAAGATATTTTAAAAATCCGATGCCAACGCTTTCGCAGGAAGCTCGGGACCCCATTGCCTCCCCTGGTCAAATATATATGCTTTTTATTGAATAGATATAATTTAACTTATTTTTATAACATTAAGGTAAATATTTTAAATTACATAAAGTATTGCTTTTAGGGTCAACTAAAAATAAAGATATTTATTAAATTGCGCAATGTACGCAACGAAAATTGAATCTGGGAATTGGTTCGTCAAAAAAATTTGAATAAATTTAAACTGTCATAAAAAGCTAATTAACTGACTGCCTAGGGTATTTTTCAACCAATGGATGTTTGACACATTTGAATCTGAAAAATTACTATTTCCTCAATTATATTTGTGGAACATGTGTATGAAGTATTAAAAACACAATTTTTGAAGTATTAAATTTACCTACGACATGCTTAGTTTCAAAACTTATGAATAATTATAATTAATATTTGAAATTTGTTATATGACCAGCTAACGCTATAATGTTATGCAATTTGAGAAACACGACATTTAATATTGTTATTACTAATTCAATTCAAAATGTAATCACAAAACTCGAATACACCAGTAAATAATTTTCAAAATTTTTATTAAGTTTATCTCCGTAAATAATGCATTCCCAAATGTTTAGACGCAATAATGTACAAATGTAATACAATACAAAGTAGTTTCAAAATCTTTACACTCACTATGTAAGAATTGCAGAGTTCAAACAGTTTTATTTTTCCAAAAAACAAATAAAGGGGGCTGGTGCACGTTAAATCTGTCGTGGCCTCAAATGTCCTCACGTTGGCGTGGTGTGGAAGTTTGGAGAGTGGGGTGCCAGCTCAGGTGTTGCCTCGTCATCTGACCGTGGTTCAAAATTACGTGGTGTTGTCCTCGGATCTTTCCCTTTGGGATTGATCCCGGACCGTCACCAATAGCCCGTTGTGCTGCTCCAGTGTGACGTTAATTGAAATACCCCCCCCCCCCAAAAAAAAAAATGTTTGCTGGGAAAAAGTTTCGCACAACAATTTGTTTATGTTAAGGAGATTTAAAAAATTCCAACCTATTGAGGCCATACGTAAGTGGTATAATGTATTTTCTATAAGTTATTCCATATTTCAACACACTTTTCACCATTTTTAAAATTTTATTATTTTATGCAGTTGTTTATACATGTTTTGAGAGTTCAAAGCCAATTACATTTTTGAAACCTTCCTTTCCGTACAGCGGGGAGGGGTTTCCAAGATTTGTACACTAAAAATGGGAAATTTTGAAAATTTAATTTCTTTAGTTGATGTACTCGTAGCTCCCGTGAGGTAGGTTGAAAAATATGTATAAATCTGCACTAAGGACTTCTCTGTAATAACAGCATACTAAAATTTGATCACTTGATAGTTTTTCGTCAAAACGTGAAAGAATATATTAGAGTTTATAGTTGTGAAAAAAAAAAACATTTTTCTATACATTTACCAAAATTTTATTTTAGGGATATTCTTTATAAAAATTTTCTTGAGCTTGCTTTCTTGATCTTTAGGAGGGTTCGGTGAGATTCAATTTACCAACTACCTGAGCCACAATGAGACACTTTATGCAGATGTAATCTACAGATACAAAACGATGATTCCATGTTGTGTATGGTATATCATCTCAGCATAGGGAAAACGTATTTCAAGAAGTCTTTTGAAGCAACATCTCTTTGAATACCAATAAAAAGACGGCCTTTACATTTTCTTTACAGAAGCAAACAGCTTACGAGATTTACCATTAAAATGTCTTCTTTTCAAATTAATGTCTACAACATTCTAAAAGATCTATGGTCATTTAATAAACTTAAAAAAGTGTTTAATAAACACACAGGAAAAAAGTGAAATAATTCTTAAAAAGAAATGAAGCAAAAAAGGTTTATCGTAAATTTGAACTGTCAAAACAGTGACCAAATTTTTGATGACATAATTAAAAATTCTAATGATAAATTGAACTTCTAGTATAGTGGTAAAACTTTATTTTTGCACGGAAATACTTTTCAAATTAAAAAGTCCACAATATTGAATTAGATCTATGGTTATTAATTGCAATGGAAAAGGTAATAAACTGTAAAGACGCATTAAATTGTCTTTAAAAATAAATAAATAAAAGTGAATTTTTCACTTTAAACTTAAATATTTTCAGTATTTTTTCCCTTCACCATGACACTTTGTCTTTGAAATAAAAAAAAGACATTGGAAATTTCAATTAAGAAGGTTTTTGAACACCCAAGATATCAGCATTTTATTCTGAGTAAAGTGGGTTTGTATTATTTGATTTGATCAACCAGGAGCGGAGAGCCGCAGCATTTTGTGTTCTCAATTACGAAAATGGAGTTCACAGTTTCTTGGAATCTCCCTGCCATTGGTTTCGAATTTTCAAAACATGTGTACACAACTGTGCAAAAAAAATGATGTTTAAAAATGATGCAACCACTATGCAAATGACCACCCAAAGCAAGACGGCGCCCCATTCCCTCCTCAGCAGCAGGTTTCTTCCATGCTACATTCTGAACTTCGAAAGGCGGGAAAAAGATAATTCCACCAACGACTACATTGAAAAAACTTCTCCAAGGAGCCAAAAGATCCGCCAAAGCATTTGCCAAGAAAGCGATAACTAGTAAATATGGCATATGCAATAGTCCCAAAGCGCGATAACTTGCCAAATCTGATAACTCTGAACATACTTTAGCATACGCTTCAGGCGCTGCTTTTCGCTCCTATTAGACACAATAAAGAAAATGGGTGATGCCACCGTTGGCTTCTCAAAAATCTCTTTATTGTTAGCTATATAGGAATTTTACACTTTCTAGTAAGCTGTTACCCGCCAACGCTGCTATTCAACATTTGCGAACCACTTTTTGGCGTAGTTTTTTGGCGTGCTTGTATTTTAGATTGGCAAGTATATACTTTTTATTGGCGCATGTCATTTTGATTGGCACATGTCATTTAGATTAGCTTAAATTTCTCACTCCCGCGCGTTAATTTGAATTTGCGCTCATCTCTCTCTTGTGGGTGGTTGTGTAGCTGGACACCTATTTTTATTCCAGTGTCATTTCTCCGTGGATTGTCCCTAAACTGAAGTTTGCACCACAGTAAGTCTTTAATTTTAATATTTATTAATTTGCTTAGTTTCTTTTGAAAGTTACATTTATTTCCCACTTTTAATACATAGGAGCATCCTTTTAAATAATTAATTATTTTATCATTTCTTTATTTTGCAAGTATTTTCTTATATTTTCCTGTTTTAATCTTATTTATTACTATTTTATTTCGCACTGTTCGTACAATTAGTTTCTTTTTAACTGAGCAGAAGTCGGTCCTTTTGAACAATTAATTATATTTTCATTTCTTTACTTTGCAAGTGTTTTCTTAATTTCCGGTTTTAATTCTATTTATTACATTTTTTTCTCACTATTTGTACAATTAGTTTCTTGTTAAAGGAGCAGAATTCGTTCTTTCTGAACAATTCATTATATTGTCATTTCTTTATTTTGCAAGTGTTTTCTTATATTTTCCGGTTTTAATCTTATTTATTACTATTTTATTTCGCACTGTTCGTACAATTAGTTTCTTTTTAAAGGAGCAGAAGTCGTTCTTTCTGAACAATTCATTATATTGTCATTTCTTTATTTTGCAAGTGTTTTCTTATATTTTCCGGTTTTAATCTTATTTATTACTATTTTATTTCGCACTGTTCGTACAATTAGTTTATTTTTAAAGGAGCAGAAGTCGTTCTTTCTGAACAAATCATTATATTGTCATTTCTTTATTTTGCAAGTGTTTTATTATATTTTCCGGTTTTAATCTTATTTATTACTATTTTATTTCGCACTGTTCGTACAATTAGTTTATTTTTAAAGGAGCAGAAGTCGTTCTTTCTGAACAATTCATTATATTGTCATTTCTTTATTTTGCAAGTGTTTTATTATATTTTCCGGTTTTAATCTTATTTATTACTATTTTATTTCGCACTGTTCGTACAATTAGTTTCTTTTTAAAGGAGCAGAAGTCGTTCTTTCTGAACAATTCATTATATTGTCATTTCTTTATTTTGCAAGTGTTTTCTTATATTTTCCGGTTTTAATCTTATTTATTACTATTTTATTTCGCACTGTTCGTACAATTAGTTTCTTTTTAAAGGAGCAGAAGTCGTTCTTTCTGAACAATTCATTATATTGTCATTTCTTTATTTTGCAAGTGTTTTATTATATTTTCCGGTTTTAATCTTATTTATTACATTTTTTCTCACTGTTCGTACAATTAGTTTCTTTTGAAAGTTACATTTATTTACCATTTTTAATTTAATACATGGGAGTCTTTATAAATGTAGATGAAGTTAATTGGCATTTATAGTATTTATGCATTCTACATTCCTTCTTTGTTATTAATGTTATGTTTCCGAAGTAAAACTGGAATGTGTGGATTTTTCACAATAATTGCTTAGTGCTTTTCGATACTTGACATTCACAATGTTTAAAAAAATATTTCTTGTGAAAGTATTAATTTCTCTGTATTTCTCTCAAATATACACATTTCATACACAAAAAGAAACAAATTCCTTTTGCTTAACGAATTGCTACTTTTATGTTAATTACTGTTTAAATCATTTTTATTATGAATTTTAAAAATCGGCCTCTGAGCATTGCCTATAAAATGGCTTCGTATAATACGTGATTTACATGCAAACGGGCTATTGGTGACGGTCCGGGAACAATCCCAAAGGGAAAGATCCGAGGACAACACCACGTAATTTTGAACCACGGTCAGATGACGAGGCAACACCTGAGCTGGCACCCCACTCTCCAAACTTCAACGCCAACGTCATATTTACATGGGAACTTGAAAAATCCATATTTTAAATACTATTTAAGTTCTACAAATAAAATTAGCATTAATATTTTCTTAAATTTCCCCATTTTACTGAAAAAAAACTAGAATCACATCTTAAATACTTCAAGAAGAGTGAAATTTTTAAGTATGCTGCTGTTTTTTCTCAGCACTCTTGTGTTATCTATTTTGAAATAACGATATAATTTATGAAACCTGTTGTCAATCTTGGTTCAATATCAGCATTTTGCTTTGAATTTTAATTTTTGAGTGCTTTGAATTGTAGTATTTTAGTTTCAAATTTTAGTGTTGCAATCCAGGTACCTGAACATGCTTGCGTTGTTACAAATTTCTTACTTGTAATATAATTTTAATACTTAACAATTAATCTTCCTTTTAAAAATTTGCAGGTTCTGCTATATGATGAGGACATATCCAAGGCAATGCGAATTGTGTGGAAAATCATATTCATCAAAAAATTCATTTAGCAAACACCTAAAAATATGTTCGAAACCGTCTAATAAAATCACATATCCTAGGGAATGTAACCAATGCAAAATTTCATATGCATCAACAAGTTCTTTTAGTCATCACCTAAAGAAATGTTTATTACCCTCCAATAAATCTAACTTAAAGATAGGATATCCTAAAGAATGTGACAATTGCAAAAAATTATTTGCTTCAAAAATTTCCTTTAGTAATCATTTTAATGTATGTCCCCTACGTCCCACAAACTTCCCTCAAAAACTTATTCCTTGTGAGAAGGAAAAGATAAGCAAGGAACCAATGTATCCTAGAAAATGTTTGAATTGTGATGGATTATTCCGATCTAAACAAGCATATTACCGACACAAAAAGTTTTGTCTATCACTTAAACGCGAAGAACATTACTGCATGTTTCCAGAATGTCGTAAACAGTTTGATCGTGTAGGACAGTTAAAAGTACATGTCTTTGAAGTTCATGAATCCAGTAATGTTCAAAAACTCTCTTTTGATTCCATGAATGAATTCCAAATTTGGTTAGAGTCAGAAGGTGAATCCACTTTTTCATCATTTAAAAAATTAACTGGGACTAAAACATATTTTTCCAAAAAGTTGCATTACTATTCATGCCAGCTATATACCCCGCGTAGTTCCAAGTCTATATGTCCAATATCATCTCGGAAAAACAGAAAAGGCACCGTGCTTTCTAATATTTTTTGTCCTGTTAGGGTATGGGCTTCTGAACAAGAAAATAAAGTTCTTGTGACCTACTATTCAACCCACAATCATACACTCAAATTTAAAAATAGCAGGCATCATCCCATTAAACTGAGTTCGCGTAGTTTTATTAAATCTCATTTGTTATTATCTGTTCCTGTGGCAAAAATTCAAAGAATGTTAAGGGAGGGATTAGGATCCCGTGAAAATAGACACTTTTTCCCTGTAAAGGATGCATTTGTTCCTCGCAAGACAATTCAAGCCTATGCCCGCCGTTTGAGTAGCGCACTTCGTCCGTATAATGATTTTATTTCCCTTGCTTCCATTGTTGAAGGTTTAAAAAATGAGCAATATGACCCAGTTTTGATTTTTAAACCTCAGTATTCTCCTACTGTGTACGGTCCGCCAAACCTAAATCGCTATTTTAATGATGATTTAACATTTGCCCTAGGTTTCCAAACAGAAGAGCAAAAGAATATGTTACTTAAAGCTCCTGATGGTGTTGTCTGTATCGACTCAACACATTGTACCAATAAATATGGTTTTTATCTCCTAAACATTATTGTTTCGGATGAATTTGGACAAGGTTATCCCGTGGCCCATTTTGTTACAAATTATTTAAATTTCGAAATATTAGTAGCATTATTCACAAGCTTAAAGTTGCGCGTTCCAGAAATAAAAATTAACTGTGTCATGACTGATGATGATAAGGTTACGTATCAATCATTTAATCATGTATTTGGCCCTGAAATTAGACACTTATTATGCCAATGGCACATTCTACAAGCTTGGCACAAAGAACTCAACAAAAAAGTATCCGATAAAGAGTTACGAAAAATTATTAAACATATTTTGCTTAAATTACTCAAAGAAAAGGGACGCTCTAAGTTCCACAATTTTTTGAATAAATTCTTGGGGATTTATTCTGCAGCTTCAGAGCAATTTATTATTTATTTTTAAAATAATTATTTCAATAGAATTGAATTATGGGCCTCGTGTTACAGAAATTTTCCGCATGCAGGTATTAATACCAATAACTATTGTGAATCACTTCATAATGTAATTAAAACTGTTTATTTTGAACGTAAACAGAATCGTCGCCTAGATCAGCTACTATTAACGCTCTTACACGCAGAAGAAGACAGGTTCTTAAAATATCAATCCAATATATTATATCATGTACCTCCCAAGGATAACTCCCAATCCATCAAAGACAGACATGATAAGGGGAAACGAATTTTGGATTGCGATGTTAACATTCTTGCTTGCAATACTTGGTCTGTTTGTTCTCAGAAATTAAAGGGAGTAACTTATATTGTAAAGCAAATTCACGAAAAGTGTCCTATTCCAGATTTTTGCTACTTTAAATGCCTTAATTTAAGCTGCTCTTCTCTTTGTAATCATCTCTACACTTGTAATTGTCCCGATAATAATAATTTGTGCAAGCACATACACAAAATACGTTGCTATTCAATGCTCCCTAATAATGCAAATTTCTTGGAAAGTGGTGAAATCACTAGTGATGAGGATACAGATGTACCAGTAGCCAAGTTTAATGAAAACAATAGTATTATTAAATTTTGCAGCGATACTTATACTCCCCGCACAAATAAGCAAAAGAAAATAATGTGCGACAAATTATTAAAGGAATTGTCTATTTTACTTGAAAACCCTGAGATTCAAGAGAAAATGATGAGAAACATTCATACAACTTTAAATGCTCTTGTATCTAGTTGCCGTGGTGTTATTAATGTTAAGGAACCTTCCACATCGCAAAGTATCAATTATACGCCTATAGCCCCAAATCAAAACTTTCAACGACAAACCAATTTTACCAAAACAAATAAAAAAGGTAAGGCTAAGAGGGATCATAAACATTTTTCTGACGATTCAACCAGCTATTTTATTTCTTGTAAGCGTGTTAGGGAAAATTATTCTTTCACAAATGAACTGAATTGTGAGGATATGAGAACACCTTTAATAAATATTGGATGCTATAATTTAAGTTACATTGCACTAAAATCTATTGATCCTCTGATTAGTGATACTGAAGAAAAAATACTTCAAATGGAAGCGCCTGATTTTCGAAAGGGCTGGCTTTTTGATGTAGTTGTTGATGCATATATTCATCTACTGTGTGAAAATGACAATTCTTTTGTTGCTGTCGATTCTTCTGTTTCTCAGTTGTTATTAAATGACCCATGTATTAATCAGTTGTCCAATCTTGGTTCGAAGTTCGTACTATTTCCTTTTTGTGTTGTTAATCACTGGATTTTAATAGTTGCAAATACAGAAGATAAAATTATTGATTTGTATGATCCGCAAAGTGTGAGGGGAAATAAATATGATAACTTAATCTATGTTTGTACTGCATTTTTGAATTATAATTTAAAAGTTAATCTCAAATGGCGCGTTAATTACCCTTCTCATGTTTTACAGCGTGATAATATAAACTGTGGAATATTCGTTTGTTATTTTTGTCACCAGTTAATACATAAATCTGATTTAAATTCGACCTTTGAAGCGAATGATTTCAGGAAGTATATATACGAAATCTTAATTGGAAAAGCCCCCTTAACTCAATTCTTAAACAATGTTTCTTTTTATTGAATATGATTTTCCTTCACAATTCTAAAGTATCCAAGCCTACTAGTGAAGATGTTCTTCAAATTAGCATCAAAATTATCAACTATCAGAATTGGTGTGGATTTAATTGACCAGCCTGGAACCATGAGTATTTATTTTATTAATATTTTACTTCTATTTATATTGCATGTAGCTTATGGTTTGCACCTCAAGGTTTCAGCTAGCTGCAGGTATTCACTATTTGGTTTAATTAAATGTTAGAAACTTTTTTATGAGTGGCTGCTTGGCCTGGTTCAGGGGTTTCTCTAAATTATTATAGTACATATTTTATCTCAACTATATATACTATCATGTGTTCTAATTATGTTAACAACATGCTTTCTGTTCCATATTCCTGTTGATTTTACTAATGTTATGCTCCTTTTTCAGCTTAATTTTCCATATTTGTTTTATTAGTTCTTGTGTAGGTTTCTGACTGCTTTTTAGTACTTGTTCTCATCATAATATGCATAATAGAATGAAGGATGTTTATGGCTCCAATCTTGCATACCATTGGTAAATATTTTTCAGTATCTCATACATCTGATTTAGTATTACTTTCGAACTTAAAGATGCCCTGCTCAATCATATTCAGTACTTGCATTTATGCTATTTAAAAAAATTAATATTCCAAAACAAACTTCACATAAAATTTATTTATTGTAATACAACTGAATTAACTTCCACTTAAGGGCATAGTTAATTTTATACCAGTTCATTTTTCTTATAAGCTTTTTGGTTTTTAGAAAACTCAGAAAATGTGTCCTAAGAATGGAGAGGAATTGAGGACAGTGGTATGCCAATAAAACAGACTTGAACAATAAAAGGAATAATGATGGTACGTTAGATAAATAATTCAATGTTTTTATGGTGGTGATGAATAGCTTTCAGTATAAACAAGCAGTTAATATTTGAAAGTACAGTAAGTATTACATTCACTAAAGATTAGATTTATCTTACCTAGAAGTCCTGCATCATTTTGAGTAAGTAGTATTCCCACCACTGTATATTCCTTTATTCCTCTAAAGATGTTCTATTGCAATTAAAGTCAAGGGTAAGTATTGATAGGAGTAATAAATTGAGGAAGATGAAGTATTCACTTAATAGTGTACAAGTCTTCACAAAGTTCTTTCTCGTGTAGCTGAGGAATGTTTAATCTATGAGATTTGGACTATGCTCATTTCATTTGATGTGTTTGGTGACCAATGTTGTGCGATGCAAGCCGAAAATCTGTGCAGTCATTAATGATTTTGACCTCTACATTTCGTTACTCTACGGTCACATTTATCAGTCCAGAAGCAGCTCTGTACAGATGCTGTACTATGGAATTTACACCTCCAAAAGGACCTGTTAACATCAATAACAATTGAAAGCTTTCAGGGACCCTCCAACAAGAGTCCCCCTGAAAGGAATTTGGATGTAATGTGAAGGTCAATTTGAATACACGTTATTAAAATCTTGCACTTTTTATCTTCTGATATAACAATGATGGTTGCAAAAAAAATTAAACCTTCATTGTTACATCACATCAGATATTCTCCTGGATATTAAATCTGCTACATTACTTCGGATTTTTTTTTATTTTCAAAATTAAAAGTAGTAAAAATTTTATTTCAAAATTAAATAAAGTGTTTGTCTTCATTTATTTTAAGAAGTTTTCTGAATATTCTACATCTGTTCCATATCTTTGAGACTTGTCCTACACCAAGTTGCTTGTATCTGTTTCTTCACCGAAATAGGTACGCCCATTTTAATGATTAAATTTCAAAAAGATTCATGCATTTTTAAATACAAAACATTAAATTCTTTAGCAGCAAATTGAATCCTCTGCATCATCTCTTCCAGACTTGTCTCATTCATTGTGTTCTTTTGAGCAATCGAAAGATTCATTAATGTTGGGACTTGTCCTACACCAAGTTGCTTGTATCTGTTTCTTCACCGAAATAGGTATTAAGCTAATGCTTGGTTGCACCATTTTGTATTGATGCAGAGGATCAATTTGAAGGCTACCAATCTGTTACGCCCATTTTAATGATTAAATTTTAAAAAGATTCATGCATTTTTAAATACAAAACATAAATTCTTTAGCAGCAAATTGAATCCTCTGCATCATCTCTTCAAGACTTGTCTCATTCATTGTGTTCTTTTGAGCAATCGAAAGATTCATTAATGTTGGGACTTGTCCTACACCAAGTTGCTTGTATCTGTTTCTTCACCGAAATAGGTATTAAGCTGATGCTTGGTTGCACCATTTTGTATTGATGCAGAGGATCAATTTGAAGGCTACCAATCTGTTACGCCCATTTTAATGATTAAATTTTAAAAAGATTCATGCATTTTTAAATACAAAACATAAATTCTTTAGCAGCAAATTGAATCCTCTGCATCATCTCTTCAAGACTTGTCTCATTCATTGTGTTCTTTTGAGCAATCGAAAGATTCATTAATGTTGGGACTTGTCCTACACCAAGTTGCTTGTATCTGTTTCTTCACCGAAATAGGTATTAAGCTGATGCTTGGTTGCACCATTTTGTATTGATGCAGAGGATCAATTTGAAGGCTACCAATCTGTTACGCCCATTTTAATGATTAAATTTTAAAAAGATTCATGCTTTTTTAAATACAAAACATAAATTCTTTAGCAGCAAATTGAATCCTCTGCATCATCTCTTCAAGACTTGTCTCATTCATTGTGTTCTTTTGAGCAATCGAAAGATTCATTAATGTTGGGACTTGTCCTACACCAAGTTGCTTGTATCTGTTTCTTCACCGAAATAGGTATTAAGCTGATGCTTGGTTGCACCATTTTGTATTGATGCAGAGGATCAATTTGAAGGCTACCAATCTGTTACGCCCATTTTAATGATTAAATTTTAAAAAGATTCATGCATTTTTAAATACAAAACATAAATTCTTTAGCAGCAAATTGAATCCTCTGCATCATCTCTTCAAGACTTGTCTCATTCATTGTGTTCTTTTGAGCAATCGAAAGATTCATTAATGTTGGGACTTGTCCTACACCAAGTTGCTTGTATCTGTTTCTTCACCGAAATAGGTATTAAGCTGATGCTTGGTTGCACCATTTTGTATTGATGCAGAGGATCAATTTGAAGGCTACCAATCTGTTACGCCCATTTTAATGATTAAATTTTAAAAAGATTCATGCATTTTTAAATACAAAACATAAATTCTTTAGCAGCAAATTGAATCCTCTGCATCATCTCTTCAAGACTTGTCTCATTCATTGTGTTCTTTTGAGCAATCGAAAGATTCATTAATGTTGGGACTTGTCCTACACCAAGTTGCTTGTATCTGTTTCTTCACCGAAATAGGTATTAAGCTGATGCTTGGTTGCACCATTTTGTATTGATGCAGAGGATCAATTTGAAGGCTACCAATCTGTTACGCCCATTTTAATGATTAAATTTTAAAAAGATTCATGCATTTTTAAATACAAAACATAAATTCTTTAGCAGCAAATTGAATCCTCTGCATCATCTCTTCAAGACTTGTCTCATTCATTGTGTTCTTTTGAGCAATCGAAAGATTCATTAATGTTGGGACTTGTCCTACACCAAGTTGCTTGTATCTGTTTCTTCACCGAAATAGGTATTAAGCTGATGCTTGGTTGCACCATTTTGTATTGATGCAGAGGATCAATTTGAAGGCTACCAATCTGTTACGCCCATTTTAATGATTAAATTTTAAAAAGATTCATGCATTTTTAAATACAAAACATAAATTCTTTAGCAGCAAATTGAATCCTCTGCATCATCTCTTCAAGACTTGTCTCATTCATTGTGTTCTTTTGAGCAATCGAAAGATTCATTAATGTTGGGACTTGTCCTACACCAAGTTGCTTGTATCTGTTTCTTCACCGAAATAGGTATTAAGCTGATGCTTGATTGCACTATTCTGTATTTACGCGGAGGATCAATTTTAAATCTGCCAATCTATGATGCCTTTTTCAAGGATTAGAAATTGACTAAAATTGTTCATAAATATTAAATATAATTTTTAATTTTAAATCTAATGAAATATTTATTACACAGCATTAATTTATTAAATTTTCAAAAAATATATTTAAATGTTTGGAATAAGTGCTGAAATATTTATGCTTTTTCAAACATATTATATATATAACAGTAGAAACATTACTTCCTGTTAAAAAAAATTATTACTTTATTTGGTTCCTTGTATTTATACCATGAAAACTGCAGCACTTAGTCCTAATTATCGGGGTTAGAAAATTGCCACAAGTACATTGGACTCTAACAGTAGCTCCACAAATGAGACTGCCTACTTTATATAGTGGTTGTATGTCACCCAGTGGGAGTTCCCGATTCGAATCCCTGTTTGGGAACACATGGATGATGGTAATTGTTCCTGTTTACGAAATGCTGGTTTACCGACTGGGCGCTTCCTCACAAATTGCTTCTAGTTCATCCCTTGCAGTGTTGAAGAAGTGGATGGTCAGCATTAAGAAAAACAGCCAAGCAGTAAGAATAAAAATCCTTAGCCATGCATTTTCCTCACCGCATTGTATGTGCTGTGCTCCTTTGCTATGTCACCAAACACAGATCTAGCTGTGCCCCATCCATTGCTACATATTCTCCCTGCCATATTGACAAGCATAAATTTTGTTCATTTCAAGCAACTGAAATTTGCTTCCAGACCTGTGCTGCATTATAAAAAACAATAGCCGAAGACCTATGAAGTTTTGGGACTTCCTGAAAGAACATTCGACTAAAACAGTAGCTTCGAATCCCTGTTTGGGAACACATGGATCATGGTAATTGTTCCTGTTTACGAAATGCTGGTTTACCGACTGGGCGCTTCCTCACAAATTGCTTCTAGTTCATCCCTTGCAGTGTTGAAGAAGTGGATGGTCAGCATTAAGAAAAACAGCCAAGCAGTAAGAATAAAAATCCTTAGCCATGCATTTTCCTCACCACATTGTATGTGCTGTGCTCCTTTGCTATGTCACCAAACACAGATCTAGCTGTGCCCCATCCATTGCTACATATTCTCCCTGCCATATTGACAAGCATAAATTTTGTTCATTTCAAGCAACTGAAATTTGCTTCCAGACCTGTGCTGCATTATAAAAAACAATAGCCGAAGACCTATGAAGTTTTGGGACTTCCTGAAAGAACATTCGACTAAAACAGTAGCTTCGAATCCCTGTTTGGGAACACATGGATCATGGTAATTGTTCCTGTTTACGAAATGCTGGTTTACCGACTGGGCGCTTCCTCACAAATTGCTTCTAGTTCATCCCTTGCAGTGTTGAAGAAGTGGATGGTCAGCATTAAGAAAAACAGCCAAGCAGTAAGAATAAAAATCCTTAGCCATGCATTTTCCTCACCGCATTGTATGTGCTGTGCTCCTTTGCTATGTCACCAAACACAGATCTAGCTGTGCCCCATCCATTGCTAGACGAACTCGATATTGCTCCACATCGTCTAGGAACAATTACTTCACAGTCGCTCTAAGTGCAGCGACGTTCTATGATAGAAATTTAGAGTTGAACCTACAAGACAAATGTACTTGGAAGTTTAATTGGTTAAATAAAGGAAACACTTAAAATAACATTCAGTTACTTACACCTTGGTAAATGCAATTTTAAAATTTCTATTGCAATAAGTTTTTAAAAATGAATGGATTTTTTTAATGCTTCGCATATTTGCATGTTTGGATATTATTTTATAGCATGATATCAAACAGAATTCTAAAATATACATTTGTGCTTTCATTTGATAAATTAATTTTTATCATGTTTACTACATTGAATATGTGAAATACGTTTTTACTGGTTTTTATTGGAAGATAAAGAATATCTGATGTGATGCAACAATGGAGATCACTACTTTCTACTGGCGTTTGTAATAGCGTGTATTGAAATTGACCTTCAGATTATATGGTTTGCTTCCAAATTCCTTTCAGGGACTCTAATTGGAGGGTCACTAAAAGCCCAAATTGTTATTGAGGTGAATGGGACTTCTTGGAGGGGTAAAATTCCATGGTACATCTGTAGAGACACATCTGAATGTAAAATGTGACCTTACAGCAGCTAAATGTAAGTATTAAGATCATTAATGACTGCACAGCTTTTTGGCTCACATCACACGGCTTATAGCACCAACACATGGAATAGAATGAGCCTAGTTCAAATTTCATCGATCAACGTTCTGCAGCTGCCCAAGAGCTCTGTAAAGGTTTGTACACAGTTCAGTGAATCCTTTACTTCCCAATTTATTCTACTGTCAACATATCCTCGTCTTTTATTGGCTCTAGAGCATCTTTTTAGGGATGGAAGAATGTATAGTGGAGAGAAGTTATTCCAGGTGATGTAGACTTTTCCACAGGAATGATAGATCTAATCCTAAGTGAAAGGTAACTACCCACTGCACTTTAAATTAACTGACAATTTGTAAATGATCTTTTTCTGTGTGCCAAGAATTTTTTTGAACTGTGACTAATTACAACTTTTTTCTTTCAGGTGCAGAAGCTGCAGCTGTTTCCAACTCCTTCCTTTATTTTGTATCATATAACTTCACATTTTGTCCCGAAATGTTCCCTATTTTCTATAAGTCATTTCTGGACTAGATAAGTAAATATATTAAGCTATCGTCATTGCTCACACTCACTGTAAGCCCTGCTCGTGCCTCTTGGTAGATACGTACCATATTTTAGCATTATATATTTTATCCCTTCTTCGGTCCGACACATGATTTTTAGGAATTCCCTTGCTGTACAGCCCTTTTTAAACCATATTAAGGTCAGTGGAAGACCTTGCCCTGATTTAATACGATTGTTTTTTATTTAAATGGCATCTTTCATTATTTATTAATGTTTTTTTTAATCTTCTCATTCTTTCAATTTTAAAATTTTGTTTCTTTAAAAGGCAGTTGGAAACCGCTGCAGCAGAGGATTAAGGCTCCTGGCAATACCTCTTTAAAAAAAACGCATCATGATTCCTACCTCATGGGTGATGTGGAAATGGAATCTGGTTTATTTTAGGTTGCCTGGTCTGCAGATACGGGAGGACAGTTTGTTCCAGTGCCTGAACTCGTAGAAAATAATGATTTGTTGTCGAGCAAATTGATGATATTTTATCAATTGCGCTGACAGAGTGTGGATTTTTGAGTTAGATACTGGCATATCCAAAATAATATGTAGTATAATTATAATTTTTTTCATTGGACTGTGAAATGGTGTACTTTTAATGTTACTTTTCTTATGAGAAGTAGAAAACTAATATTTGTTTTATTATATTAATAAAATGCTAAAATATCAACCTGAGTTATATTACCCACGAGCTCTCATACTGGTGTATCAAGTGCGGTTTTTCTGCCATGACTGCTCAAAACGAAACAGGACTTTCAATTAACCATCACATCGAATCATTCTAGAATTAATAAGCTAACGGACAGAATACAAGTCTCATTAACCTAACTAAAACCTTGTTACAATAAAAGTAACTTATAATTGCTGTTTTTTCATGTTGCGTTTTTTAAATTCGAAATACTAATGTTGGAACTAGTATTTAGAATAGAGAAATTCGTACATTTTATGCATAGATACTTTTCTCATTACCGTTTTATCAAACCCACATCACTAAAATCAATTTAATACAATGATCAATTTTACACTGCGTTGGGTCTTATAAAAAATAATTTACCGGGCCGCGATCTTACAAAGACTGAGAACCATTGCGCCAAACTTTTTCTCATGCTGCACTTGAACCCGTTCATTTGAATATTGCTGTCTCAGCGCTAATTGTGGATACGTTTCCCAGGCTCTCTTAAATAACACCTTCATTCTCTATTCATTAGTCTCCGTCGAACGGAATTTTGACTCGGAGAATAAGTAAGCAAATTCGAGAATAACTAAACAAATTAATATTTCAACAGTGTTTTCTCTTCAAGTCTGTCATGGGAGTGAGTTTCGCTTCACAAGCGCGCGCTTTATATTTGTTTTTATTTCCTCATCTCAGTGAGTTTTAGAATAGATTGTTCTCCTTTTTTATTTTTACCATCTGTGTCCACGGACAAAGGTGGGCGGGAAATGTGAAAAAGGTTTAAGTTTTATTGCGATGTGGCAGTCTGGGGGCTTTAAATTTTGTGCAAATTAAAACTTGAGTAAATATTTTGGTGGTAGTTTGTTCCGAAGTGGACGTGGACCTGTCTCAAATATGTGAGACAATTTCGCACAACGCATTAATTTCCCCCGAAAAGCTCCTCGATTGGTTGAAAATAATTGCACTGTAATAAATCATCACTGAAGATAATCCTAATAAATGTTGATGTACCCCATATCTATGCTAAAAAAGGCAGATCTAGTTAAACTATGTAAACAGAAAGTTGTACCGAGTATTAAATTCATGGATTGAAAGCCCAAAAACAGGTAACGTCTGAGACCGATTGTCATTTCGGTAATGTTAGTCTTGTGGTTTTCTGGTAAATTTTAACAAATTATTTTTTGTAGAACTTTGTCTTGCTGGACAGGGAATATTTTTCACTGAGTTTTGTGTAATCGTTTACGACATTTGTTTTCAATGTAGACTCGCGCATTGATGATTATTTAGTTTCATTAAAGAATTAGTTATGCAAGTAAGCAAAAGGTTTCTATACCCCACAACTATAAACACGTGCAGTTCATAAAAATTATTAAGTGTTTAAAACTCCACATCTACAGGAATCTCCTTAGAAGTCTGTGAAGTACACAAGAAGTTTCCTTGATACATGTTTTGAGCAAATATTGTACTTCTATAACCTGTGAAAACCTGAAGAGTAGATAAGTATTCCTTACTTAATATAGAATTTGAATAGAAAGAAGTTTAAAATGAAAATCTGTATGTTTTTCTCCCTCTAAGAAAAAATGTATATATACTGTCACACTCTAGTGGCAAAGTGATTTTGAGTTCATTGAAAATACTAAATTGTGCACTCACCTCTTGTTGATTGTGGTAATTTTGCAATAAAGTTCATGATTAAGCTCGTTTATCACAAAGCCTGCAAATAAATGAAACAATTAAATGACAAATACTTTTAGGACATTTATTTGAAAGTTCTAAAAATGTGAAAGTAAAGACAAGGTCTAGCTGCAGAGCAATTGAAAGAAAATCTGATGAATTAAACACTAATAATTTTAGACAATTTTCTTAACTTAAAACATGCTTTAACCAGGGATTTCTGTATAACACTTTTTGTCAAATAAAGGCTACTACAAACATACATGAAATTTATGTGAGTATATCTGCCTCTATCACCTAAGAGATTTCTTAACTAATAAATCAAGGAAACAAAGTTGTTTCATTTCTTCATAACTAAACACATTTAATTAATTAAAATATTGTGTTTTAACATCACATGCCTACGGAAAAGTCCTTAGGATAATGTGGAAGAGTAAACTCTGGTACAAGTCTTGAGAATGTAGGTTATTCTTAAAACCACAGTTACTTTTTCTTATTAAGAATTTCACTTAAAGATAAATAAAAATGCAATGTTACAACAAAAAGCTGCAAGTGTTTAGTATTGAAACAAAATATTTAATGTTTGATGTATGTGATTAATATTGTAGCATACATATAATGTATGGAATTAGACCATTAATAATACAAGAAAAAAAATCATTTTAGAATAGGTAGAACAGGTTTTTGGTGAAACACCAAAGAATTGTGCCATGCTTGACTGCAGAGTATGATTCTGGGTAACATGATAGAATGCTAAGAAACACTACTAAATTCAAATCTAAATGGATAATATGATTTGTACTCTCACCAGTGAAATGCGACTAAATTAGTGGTTTCAAACTTTATAAACCTCCATCCCTCTTATGTAAAAATATTCACGCTCCCTTTGAATTTCCATAAGTTTTAATTTCATAATTTCCTTAGGTTAAGACTTGTTTATGGAAAACAAAAATTTTGAAAATGGATATAAAAGAATCATTCTAATACTTGAAACAATATTTAAAATATTAATTTGTTATAACATATTTTATGCATTCAAGCAAATCTTAGTTCTTTCACCAAAAAATAAAACATAACACTACATAATAAATACAACACATATTGTAAAATAATCTTAGGGTTAAAGAGGAAATTGGTCTGGCAATGACTGTTCTTTACGCTCAGTGGATGTGTTTACTTGGAAGACCCCAAACAATAAGCAATATATTTTATAATTTGGTTTAATATGTACTCTACATTAGGGTGATGTGAAAAATCAAGTTGAACAATTTAATTTGATGTTTTGAGGTGGTGTGGAGTTTATGGTGCAAGGGCAATATTAAGGTATCCCCGCAAACTTGAAATTTTAGGGCAAAATCGGGAATTTCACTAATGCATGGAAATGAATGTAGCAGTTGAACTTAACTTAGTATTAATCATGTCCTCATATCATAATGCAATATATGTCAAATGCCATGGAATCAAATGAACATAAGTCATAAATAGGGTTACCATACGTTCCAGTCAGAAGGGTGAGTCTGATTACTCATTTTATCCCTTTATGAAAGAATTTAGGTTTTTCGCTCAGGAAAAAAACATACAAACCCAAGTTCCTCATAATTTTCAGCTATTGATTACCCCCTTGCAAGGCTATTGGATGCAGTTCTGTAAATTGAACCCTTAGGAAATATTATGAAATTTATTTTTAACTGTAGAAACTTTTCTGCCCTGGTGCAGTTTTATATGACCTAAACAGAGGCTGGTGATATTATTTTAACTGAACTTATATGAACTGATATTACTTGATGCAAAAGTAAAACATTTTCAGAAAAAAATTAATGATAATATTGGTTATTTTGAAACAAACTTGTATGAATTGATCGAAGAGTGATTGCCAAAACATTCTGTGCTTCATCAGTACATCAAAAAATTAGAATTTAACCTTTGAACCCTGAAAAAGCATGGATTCATTTCTTCAAACATTTTAGGCATCAGAACATGTGACCAATACCATGATAAAGATATAACATACATTTTCTGCTTACCTGGAGCATCTGCTCCTAAATTAAGGGTGTTTTCAGTGATGAACAATGTTTGGTCTGAAGTTTGGTTTCATAATAACAAAGAAAAATTGTGCAAATTTTAAAATATTTGACATTCCTAGCTGTAAACGTATTTATTTATAATATAATTGGCACAAGGATCTAAAACGTCATACTGCACCATTAAGTTGTAAATGTAACAGTTTTGAATATATCTCATGTGAAAAAACTGAACAATTCCAAAAATGCAGGGATCTTCTGATCTCATAAATCGAAAATGTTCAGAAAAGGTTAGTGGTCTTAAAAACATTTTGTTCTTAGTACATGGAACAATCAGAACTTAACCTCTGAAGAATAGTACCTGTTACTATACCTATTGAAGACAATAAATGCAGTAAACTATTGGGAAAGGAAACCCAAGATAGAAAAACTATGATTTTTGAGTCGGTTGATGCTTAGATTTCAGTAACAGGAAATAGAGGAAGAAATTTATGGGCTTATTTCCTGACTAGTGAAAAAAGAATCAACTTCATCAAATGGACAAGAATCATTGCGACAATCTGATGTTATGATTGCAGAATCTTCCAAAAACCAAATGAGAAAACGAATATAAATTTTTCATCTTTAGCTTTTACCAGTGATCTTATTGAGTTTTCATAGAACAGTAGCAATTAAATCATCTTTAGTTCTTCAGAATGTTAAAATAATTAGTCCAAAACACGCATGGTTGTAGATTGGTTTGTTAATGGAATAAGATATATGGCAAACTACAAACAAATCATAGAAATTAATTGGACTCACTATCCTTTGACAGACTGTGTGTAGAAATGTCATTTTGGGAAGAGAAAACTTATATCGGAAGCAGAATTATTTTTCTTGAAAATGTAGCCTATGATTCAAGAGAAGCTGTAAATGTAACTTGCATTTAGAAATGTTGAGTACGAAAACTACTGATTTGTTCATATTTGCTGTGGATTGCAATGGATCCATCATCAAAATACAGGGTCTTGCATTGGTTCATTCATCAGCTTTGCGTAAATGAATACCTTTTGGGGCATTAAAAGTGTGATGGTGCCGATTCTCAAGGGTTTTCAGGTCCTGTGTGGAAAGAATTGAAATGCATTATTCTGACATACTGATGAAACATTCCCAAGTGAAAAAAGGACATAATTATTAGAATTTGACAGAAAATTCCACATTTATATCCAAAGCGAATGGTTTTCTTAAATGTATCAACTGAGATTCAGACGACAGACTGAGAAAAGAATTGGCTCTGGCATAATTAGAATAACCGGCACACTAGTACAACTGTAGTTGGATCAAATTCTGAAAAACAGGAAACATGAATTGAAATAAGTTGATAATTACTCGTATAAAAATGCTATTTTAATAAAAATGAACAAAACTATGAAAGTGTGATTAATTGTAACTATTAATAAAAATCATGATCAGGCCGAAAACCTAAATTTGAATAATCTTTAAATGTTTACAAAATATATTTTCTCTTCATTTTTGATTTGGCAGTTATCTTGTCACTCTTGCACTTCAATTTTTATCATATTTTTCGCCTTTCTCACTTCATCTTCAATTTCCGAGACTGCTGACTATTTATGTAATGTAACCCAGTAATTAATTACCTCTTATATTAGTTGATTACCACTATTTAACCACTTTAACTAGTACTGGATACACATGCTCAAATTTTATATTTAATGTACCCAAAACAATTGCCAAACACTTAGTCATCATGAAATATCTAACTTCAAATTTAAAATCAAAGCTTGTCTAAAAATTCAGTATTTGACCAATTTGGTCAATTACTGGAACACATGCATTTTGTTCGATTTGACATGACCATTGTTTTTATTTTTATCAATAAAAAGACAGATTAGTGAATTTCAGATTAGTTACTATTTATTCTAGTAGTCCACGGGCTGTATAAATATTATTTTTATTTGTCGTGGAATAAATAAGCTTGCTTGTTTAAATGATTAATATGAGAATGGTCAATTATTGGTAGGTAATCAGGGACTGCCTAGTTTACCCTCTTTAACTACAGCAAAAATTGAGGATATAATAGAAAAATTAAATGTATAATTGGTATTTACAGGCCCTTATGCATTTTGGAAACAGACATTCCACATATATCCCCATAATCGCTACAACTTAATATTGAGAAAAATTAATATTACGAATTTCGGTGAAAGCAATTCAATTCGTACGATTGAAAACAATTAAAGTCAAGATATAACTATTACAATTTTTGTTATGCTGTTTTCAAATTAATTTTCTAATTCCATGAACAAAATTTTAGAGCTTGCCTACCTTTAAGTTATAACCAATCGTGTGAAGACATGACTTCATCCAAAGGAGAGCAAATGTGCACTTATAAATCACAAACAGATTTTATATCCTCCACGAAGCAGCATGCAAAATTCTCAAATTTTAACTACATGTGTAAACAGCGCGAGTATAACATCATTTCAACCACAAATGCAACCAATTGGTGAAGGATTGCCATTTGGCAAACTTTATGAAACATTTCCAAATTCCAATGAGTTAAAAAATATATTGATAAAGTTTGCCAAGTTGCAGCCATTCCCAGATACAAACGAAAAAAGGGTTACTGGAAATAGTTGTAATACATTGGAGCAGATACAACAATCCCGATTCACCGCGGTAACCGCTTCCTAGAAAGTGGGGCCTCCGCTATATAGGTGGGTTATTTGAATTTACGGTAATGGTAAAATTAATTAGCTTCTTAGTAGAGCAACACAATGGGCTATTGACGACGTTCCGGGATCAATCCCGAAAATTCCAAATTACGGAGCCGTGGTATCCCGGTTGAAAAAGCAATGGATTAGCAACCGGAGGGTGCGGGTTCAAATCCGACAAAAGACCGCCAAACAAAGGGTATTGGTATTTGGTATTTTCAATTAACCTCACATTGGAGCAACACAACGGGCTATTGGTTGTCCGGGATCAATCCCAGAGGGAAAGATTCGAGGACAACACCACGCAATTTTGACCCACGGTCAGATGACGAGGCAACATCTGAGCTGGCACCCCACTCTCCAAACTTCCACACCACGCCAACGTGACCGTGTACAAAGGGAATTGGTGAAAGTTAAATCTGTCGTGGCCTCAAATGTCCTCAAATTGGCGTGGTGTGGAAATTTGGAGAGTGGAGTGCCAGCTCAGGTGTGACCCGTCATCATCTGACCATTCTGTGGTTCAAAATTACGTGGTGTTGTCCTTGGATCATTCCCTTCGGAGGTTGATCCCGGACCGTCGCCAATAGCCCGTTGTGTTGCTTTTGTGCGTTGTTAATCAAAGACCTACTGATTTGAATTTACGTACACGGCGTAGGTAGGTAGTTAATTAACATCACACTGGAGCAACATAACGGGCTATTGGCTACGGTCCGGGATCGATCCCCAAGGGAAAGATCCGAGGAAACCACCTCGTCACTTTGAATACCGGTCGGATGATGAGGTCAACACCTGAGATGGCACTCCACTCTTCCACACCACGCCAACGAGAGGACTTTGAGTTCACGACGGATGTAACGTGAACCAGCCCCCACGAATACGACTGTCTGGTTGGATCGACTTTCAAACTAGCATCCCTCCGTATTGCTTCAAAGAGGTTAAAATTCATCTAAAATATGTATAATAAAAGATGTGAGAAGTTCACTCACCCTTTTTCTTGAATTCTTACCCTCTTTTCTAGGGCTGGGCAAAAAAAGATGGAATTCTATGATGCTTTTGTATTATCCATTCTTTCGCTGAAACTTAGTATACGTATATTCATTCACAGAGAAGCTCAAATCAAATGAAAACACATGGTATAAATTTCGCTACTCTTTAATTGCGCCGATATATTTACATTATATTTACAATTTTAACAGAAACAGGAACAACACATTTTCTCCCGCTCAATCCGAGAGTTCTAAAAAGTTAAAGAATGTTCTGGCTGTTTTTCCGTTTTGCGCATGCGCGATCAGTCCGCAGAAACGATATCAGGCTCGTATTCGCGACATCCTCCCACCCCTGTGTCAGGTTCATAAAACTCGGGAATCAATGCATGCGTTGGGCAAGTCTTAAACGTCGTCCAAACCTTGATATTCGAATTCTACTTTTATCTGGGTTTGTAGTTTCTAGTTGGTTGGGCGCAGCATCAGATACGTCCACAGAAGAGGTATCAGGTTCCTGATCTTTCGTAGTCGGTGGCAAATCTCTTTTAGGAATTGATGGTTTTTCATTTTCTCGAATCTCCAAAGGGTATAATCTCTGGACAGGCCGTAAGAGGGATCCTGTCTGAGTTTTAACTTCGACGACTCGAACTTTACCATCTTTCCCAGGAAACAACTTCACAACTTTAGCTAATGGCCAGTTGGACCTCTTAGAATTATTGTCACCAACTAGGACTATGTCTCCTTCTCCAATGTCAAATTCCCTTCGAACCTTGGAAAAGTCTCTAAGTTGGCCTAGATATTCGATTCTAAAGCGTTTCCTAAGCTCCTCACGTAGCCTTTGTTTATAAACAAATCGCCTATTCCTCTTGTTGGCATCGATCAGATCTATGTCAGGAACTCCTGTCTCCTTGATTTCCTGTAAGAACATGGCAGGAGTCAGAGCTATAAGATCATCACTGTCTTCAGAAATATACGTTAATGGTCTTGCATTAATAACACTTTCGGCATCGCAAAGAATCGTGTAGAGCTCTTCATACTGCAAACAAGCCTTACCCAGCACTCTTCTAAGTATGTTCTTTAACATGCCAATCATACGTTCCCAAAATCCACCCCACCAAGGTGCAGAAGGAGGGTTGAACTTCCAATTGATGTTCTTCACTGAAGCATAGTCTTGTAATCTTTTCCAGTCAACCGATTTCAACTCGTTGGATGTTCCAACTAGATTTGTCCCATTATCGGAGTAAATAGTATTTGGCCGGCCCCTTCTGGCGATGAATCTTCTGAGAGCTTGAATAAAACTATCTGTCGATAAAGAAGTAACTAATTCGATATGGATGGCTCGAAATACAGCACATGTAAATAGCACGATCCAACATTTAGTACTATTCCTTAAAAACAAAGGGCCGCACAAGTCAACACCAACAACTTCGAAAACTTGGGCTTCTCTAACTCGATCTTCAGGAAGAGGTGCCTCGTGAGTTTCCGTAGGACGAACAGTAAATCTCTTGCATTTGATACATCCACTGAGAACTCGTCTTATGGTTTTCCTACTCCTAAGTATCCAGTATTTCTCGCGTAGAGTAGACATCATAATCTGGAGACCTGCATGGCAGAATTCATCATGCTTATTCAAAACTAGTTTATCTACAATATGGTGTTTTGAAGGAAGAACTATGGGATAACGAAAGTTTTCTAAATCCTTTCTCATGCTAATTTTAGATTTGACTCTTAACAAGCCATCTGAATCTAGTAGTGTTTGCATTTTTGATATTCTTGTTTTGCAGTCTTCCCCAAAGCTTTGTCTCTGAACTTGTTTCAATACTGTTTTTTCAGCTTTCTCGATCTCTTCAACATTCAGACCACCATAGTTTCTTTCATCGATCTTGACTTTGGCATTTCTGTAGAAACGAAAAATCCATGCCATGATTCTGATTATTTGGTTGTAAGTTGAAATTCTAGTACAAAATGCTAGACTCTCTGATTCAATGTTGGTAGCCGATACTACTGTTTTTCGTCTTTCCAAATTGACAACATCAAAATCCGGGCCCGCATCCGAGACTGGCCATTTATCACTAGGTTGTGCCAGCCACTTTGGTCCCTCCCACCAGCGACCTATCTTCAATTTTTCAGCAGTGCATCCCCGTGACGGTAGATCAGCCGGATTTAAAGTACCGGATATGTGTTTCCAATCCTCAGGATTCGTTAGAAGCCGAATTTCTTGTACTCGATTGTACACAAATGTTCCCCAGTTTTCATTTCTTCTAATCCAGTATAGCGCATTTACTGAATCAGACCAATAAAAGGTTTTCAAGTTCTCTACCTCTAGTTCTTTGAGTATGGTGTTTGCCAACCTTGCTCCGATAACACAGGATAATAACTCCAGTCTTGGAATAGTTGCTTCTCTTATTGGAGCTACTCTCGTCTTGGCTTGTATTAGTTGGCAAGACACCTCGTCATTGTAGGATGTTCTAAGAAAGATGCAGGTGGCATAAGCTGATTTACTTGCGTCGCAAAATATGTGGAGACTTGATTCACCAAGTTGGATGTCATGAGGTGAGAGCTTACGCGGGATTCTTATTTTCTTCAAGACTTCTAGTTGTTCTTTCCATTTTGTAAATTTCTTTTTCATATCTTTGGGTAGTTCATCATCCCACTTGAGCTTTAGTTTCCAACACTCTTGCAGCATTAGCTTAGGCAGGAGAGTAACCGGAGCGGTAAATCCTATAGGATCAAATACTTTGTTGGCTTCAGAAAGAACAAATCTTTTAGAGATCTTCTTTGGATCGCTTTTTTCTTCAAAACTCATCAAGCTAAGCCTGTCATCTTCTATGTGCCACTGCAGCCCCAAAATTGGTTCAGATGATTTTTGGTCTTCCATGAGTCCTATGCTTTTACCTGCTATGTTGTCTTTAACAGGAAGATTGTACCTCCAACCTCGTAGGTCAAATTGCGCTGACCCTAATATATTTCTAGAATTGGCAATAAATTCTTGTAATTCTTCTTCCGAATCTACACTGGTTACGCAATTATCGACGTAGAATGAATTCTTCAGCTTTTCAGCTGTATGTCTGAGAGGCTCTTCTACTTCGTTTAAAAGATGCAACAAGGTCGCCGCTAACAGGAATGGACTAGCATTAATGCCGAAAACCACTCGACAATGCCTATAAACTTGCAGCTGTTTATAATCACCATCTTTATACCAGAGAAATTTCAAAAAGTTTTTGTCCTTCTCTTTTAAGCTGATCTGAAGAAATGCTTTTTTGATGTCTGCACTGACGCCTATTTTACCCTTTCTGAATCTGTGCAATATAGAGGGTATCAGTTCTATCAGGTTTGGACCCTTGGCTAAGCAATCATTTAATGATAAGGAGTGTTTCTCTTTTGCAGAGCCATCAAAAACAGGTCTTATCTTAGTAGTAGAACTTTGACGAATCACAGCTCTATGAGGTAAAAAGTGACCTTCATTTGCACCCGAGTCAGGAATCGTTTCTATGATTCCTTCAGTTTCCCATTCTTCGAACACTTTCTGATACGCATCTAAATTCTCAGAGGACTTCAAGTTATGAACCGTTGACTTAAGTCTTTTTTCCGCTAGTTCTCGATTAGTAGAAAGTGTCGGATGATTTTCAATCCAAGGTAGTGAGACAATATACCTTCCATCTGAATCTCTATCCACCGTGTTATTAAATAAGTCTAAAGCCTCTTGGTTTAAATCTTCGGCTTTTTTTCTCTCGATGGGATCTCTTATTCCAAGTACGTCTAGTTCCCAAAGGTCTTTCAATTTTTCACTTTTAACATGTAAGGAAATGGCAAGTAAAGAAGTGCCAGTTCCCCTAGACTCTGGAACCTTCCCCATCAAAGTCCACCCTAAATGAGTCTCAATTGCAGCGAGGCCACTTGATAAAAGCTTAAAATTTCCAGTGAAAAGCTTCCCAATAATATCTGCCCCAATTAGCAAGTGGATTTCATTGTTCCCTGTTTTAGTACTATGATCTGAAAACTCTATTCCGCAGCGTTTTGCTTCTATAATCCAGGGACCATCTGTAATTTTTGGGATCTCTGCGCATATTTTTTCTTGGTCAAACACTTCAAAGTTACATGAAAAAGTTTTTGAAAGATTGCTTAAAAATATTTTGTACCGCTCATGGGTTCTAGTTTCTTCCGACCCCCCGAAAAGACTGTGATTCATTTCTTGTTGTCCCAAAGACTGATAACCAATATCCTGAACTATCTGCTTTGAAAGGTACGAATGCTGACTTCCAGAATCATACAAACATCTTATAAGGATCTCTTTATCATTATTTTTTAAGATTACCGATGAAGTCTGCATTAATACATCTTGGTTGCAAGTTTTGTTAGCCAAGGCTTGGGTTTTATCACTCGCTTTATGCTTGGGAACATCTTCGTGACGTTCAGTTTTGTTGACATATTCTGGGCACATAGTAGAGAAATGTCTTTTCTGACATTCTGAACATCTTACATAACACTTACAGTCTCGGGCGAGATGTCTAGGTTTTAAACAAATAAAGCAACAACCTCGTTCTGATAGAAATCCCTTTTTCTCTTTCATAGACTTATTTTTAAATGTGTTACACTCCTGCAAAGAATGGGTTTCATCACTGCATAACACACATTTATTAACCCTTCTACTGGTATCATTTAATAATCCTGACGCAGTGGGCACATTTTTATTAGGTGTAAAAGAACGATAGCCAAAATTTCTATTCTGTCTGGCAGGCAACTCGAACTCTTTCGTTTTAGCGTCATACGAAGTGGTGTGATGCGAAAATCCTTTGTCATTTGAAAGATGGTTTTGAACCAAAAATTGGGCTTTCTCACGTGACTCTAATTCTAATTTTACAATATCCAACATTTCAGAAACTTTCCAAATATCTTCAGATCCACAATTTTTAGCAATTTCAATTACAATTTCTGGAGGCAATAATTTGATGAGAATAGGGCAAAATAATGCTTCATAATTTTCAGGATTTAATCTGAGCGATTCAAGGTTACGCACCTGTGTCAGACATGTGTCATATAATTTTCGCAATGCGTGAATATCGGTAATTCTTTTCACAGGGGTTAAAGATAAAAGTTTATTTAAATGTGAATTAATCACTAATGTTTTCTTTCCGAAACGCTCTTTTAAAGTATCCAGAGCAACTTGATAATTGTCATTGGTTAAAGAGAAACCTTGAATTGCATGGGCTGCTGATCCGGTTAAATACGATTTTAGATAGTTAAATTTATCGACATTAGCAATATCTCTATTTTTATGGATAACCGACTCAAATTGATCGAAAAATCGTTGCCAATCACCAGGATCATTGTTAAATTTCTCAATAGTGATCGTGGGTAATTTAATTATAGAACTTTCTGGCATTCTTCCAACAGACATAATACTTTTACCTTGAGCCATTTTATTCGGATCAGTAACAGTAGGTATCAAACTTGTTTTTAAATTCTCAATTTTTCTTTTTATTTGCACTTTACACACAATTAGCTTCTCATTGTAGTCATTACTAATAACTATTTCTTCTTCAATGTCCTTAACATCCAAAATTAATGCTTCAATTTCACTGTTTACTTTACTAAGTTCAACTTCTTTAAGAGAAAGTTGTTCTAATAACACATGCAATTCATCCTCAACAACATTTTCAGATAGTTTCCCTTCAATTTTATTAATTAATTTGGTAGTAAGTTGACGTATAACTGAACGTTTCGATTTCGCAAATTCCATGTCGGCCAGTTCCTTTTCACAAAATTCTATACTGGTCGTTTTTAAATTGCGAATATTTCAATTTTATAATAAATCAATACTTCTAATGTTGAGGGAGAATTGCAAAAGTTCATACAAATAAACAAAAGGCATCAATATCACTCAAATATATTCACTTTCGATTTTGCCCAAGTCCCTGTTCGGGCGCCATAAAATATTGCTTCAAAGAGGTTAAAATTCATCTAAAATATGTATAATAAAAGATGTGAGAAGTTCACTCACCCTTTTTCTTGAATTCTTACCCTCTTTTCTAGGGCTGGGCAAAAAAAGATGGAATTCTATGATGCTTTTGTATTATCCATTCTTTCGCTGAAACTTAGTATACGTATATTCATTCACAGAGAAGCTCAAATCAAATGAAAACACATGGTATAAATTTCGCTACTCTTTAATTGCGCCGATATATTTACATTATATTTACAATTTTAACAGAAACAGGAACAACACATTTTCTCCCGCTCAATCCGAGAGTTCTAAAAAGTTAAAGAATGTTCTGGCTGTTTTTCCGTTTTGCGCATGCGCGATCAGTCCGCAGAAACGATAGCAGGCTCGCATTCGCGACACTCCGGTTGCTAATCCGCTAATCTTCAACCAGGGTACCGCGGCCCCTTACGTACACTATGAGCAACACAACGGGCTATTGTCGACAATCCGGGTATAACCCGTTGTGTTGCTCCAGTGCGACGTTAATTAAAATACCTACCTCCCTACCTGGGATCAATCCGGGCATAGACATGAAATATAAATATTATATGGTATTGGTATTTTCAATTAACGTCACACTGGAGCAACACAACGGGCTATTGGTGACGGTCCGGGATCAATCCCAAAGGGAAAGATCCGAGGACAACACCACGTAAATAAATATTATATGAAAATTAAAAAGATTACTATCGAGAAGAGATTCAAAAAGTGTGACCAATATGTCTGAGCCGAAATTGAGTGATTCGTTTAATTTGAGGTAGGTAGGTATTTAACTAACGTCGCACTGGAGCAACACAACGGGCTATTAGCGACGGTGCGGGATTAAAGCCGAAGGGTATTTTTGCATTTTTTAATTAACGTCACATTGGAACAACTCAATCATCTATTGGTGACGGTCCGGGATTAATCCCAAAGGAAAAGATCCGAGGACAACACCACGTAATTTTGAACCACGGTCAGATGACGAGGCAATACCTGAGCTGGCACACCACGCCAATGTGAGGATATTTGAGGTCACGACAAATTTAACGTGCACCAGCCCCCTTTGTACACGACGGTCTTCGGTTGGATTCAAACTTGCAACCCTCCGGTTGCTAATCCGTTACTCTTCCTACCAGTGACGGTTTTTCAGGGGAAGGAAGGGAAGTGCCACATCTCCAACATTTTTCATCAAATTCATTTTTCAAATTACATTTCTCGAATTAGTCTTTTTTCAGTGTTTCATATATATATATATATATATATACATTTCCAATATTTCTGCTCGTCATCTGACCGTGGTTCAAAATTACGTGGTGCTGTCCTCGGATCTTTCCCTCTGGGATTGATCCCGGACCGTCACCAATAGCCCGTTGTGTTGCTCCAGTGTGACGTTAATTAAAAATACCAAAATACCAATATTTCTGCGTAAAATTTCTCCTTTTATTTTCCTTTACGATTTATAAATTACTAAAGTACTTACAAATATGAACGAATTTAATTTCGCAGAGCGCGTTACGGAATATATCTTACAATGCTTACGACTGTAGAAAGCGAGAACGTTTAGCACGGAAGTTTTTGCTGAAAAATAGCTGCGCATATTCCGTAAGCCAGGTGGTTGCTATGACATCACTGCCATTAGCAGCCGAAATGCGTTTAGACTGTCGGCTCCGAAGGAAGGCAAAAGCCAGAAACGCGATTCCCCTTCTTCTATAGCAGGGATGGGCAAACTTTTTCGGTCGCGGGCCAAAAATCAAAAAAAAAAAAAAGTTTGGCGGGCCAAGATAAATTTTTCTAAAATTTTAAAAACAATATACAAGTATTACAATTTAAATATGTTAATGAGATGAATGAAATTGCGATTTCATTTTTAAAAGTTCCTTATATTGAGGTTCGAAGTGAGATGTACTGATTCTAAGGAACGAGGCTAAATGCTCATCTGTCAGTCTACTTCTGAAATAATTCTTTCTAAGGTTCATAGTTGAAAACACTTGTTCACATATATAAGATGAAGCAAACATAGCACTGATTTTCTGGGCGTGAGATATTAAATTTGGGAAACTTACTTTCGATAATGATTTGTAAAACTCTAACTTTGGCATATTTAGAAACAGCTGCTTGAGATGATTGTTAGATTGCAACTCAATTAATTCAAGCTGCAAATCTGACCTCACTGCTTCACAATTTACGTTGAAAGGCATGGTAAAAATATCCAATTCTGTTTGAATGGCACTGAAATCTTGAAATCTGCGTTCGAACTCAAAATGCAGTTTTTTCAAGCCATCTTCATAATTCTTAAGCTTTTCTTCATTTACTGAGGGTATTGAATTTAACCTCGAGAAATGAGACAAGTCGTTCTTAGCTAGCTGCCCAGCAAACAGATTAAGTTTTAGTTTAAAAGCTTTGAGATGGGCCCAGATATCGTCGATAAATTGATTTTTCCCTTGCATCTTGACATTCAAGTTGCTCATATGACAAAGAAGATCTGTGAAAAATGCAAAGTCCGAAAGCCATTCTGTATCTTCTAACATTTCGCACTCCGCAGAACACTGTTTCTCATGGAAGAACGACACAATGTCGTCTTTCAGCTGCCAAACTCGCTCGAAAACACATCCTGCACTAAGCCACCTTACTTTCGTGTAATACAGTACATCAGAGTATTCAGATTGCACGGACTGAAGAAAATCTCGAAATTGCCTGTGAGTAAGCCCACGAGATCGAATAGTATTTACAAGCTTCACGACTGCATCAAGCACGGGTTTCATATTCAATGCAGATTTACACAGAGCATCTTGATGTATAACACAATGTAGAAAAACAACATTGTTCCCGGGATAGTTTTGATTAAAGAGTCCAAGAAATCCAGATTTTTTTCCTGTCATATTTGGTGCTCCATCGGTCGTAATATTACATATATTTGTTATAGGCACTTTCAAAGTTAAAAGCCCTTCCTGAAATTCACGAAAAATATCACATCCCGTTGTAGTTCCCTTTAAAGAACACATGCACGCCAGTTCCTCGGTAATTTCAAAGTTCTCATCAACACCTCTTATAAATAATACTAATTGAGCAGTATCATTTATATCAGTGCTTTCATCCATAGCTATGGAGCAAAATTTAAACTGGCCAATCTTTGACTCTAATTGTGATGTCAATTTTTTATCGATGGCTTCGATTCTAGAAGTCACCGTTCTTCGAAATAAGCTTACAGTCTCAAAATTATTTTTCTTGTCTGGACATAAAACATCACAAACTTGGAGCATGCATTGTTTAACGAACTCCCCATCACTGAGAGCTTTATTATTTTTAGCAATATTGTATGCTACAATGTAACTTGCATGTGTAGCTGCTTCTTGGATAGTGTTTACCTTCTTGAAAAAATTTTGTCGGCCTGATAATTTTTTACAAAGACTTTCTACATTTTGTTTTCTTTCATATTCGGACATTGCTTCGTAATTGGAATTCTTATGCTTAGATGTGAAATGACGGGAAATGTTATATTCTTTGAAGACTGCTACAACTTCATTGCAGATGAGACACACTGGTTTATCTTTAACAACTGTAAAAAAATATTTCCAGGTCCATTCATCATTAAAAACACGGCACTCTGAATCAACTTTACGTTTTTTAGTAGCCATTTTGGGGTTGAAATATTTTACGAATAACCCAAACAAGCACTAGCTACGCTATACTTTTTATACTTTCACCACTATTCACAATGATGCTATATGTCCGCAATCTTTCCATACGCAATCAATAATATTAAAACTCGCGCCAAAAGAAAAAGCCGCTGGCTGGAGCTTAAAATGCGCAGTCTGCCACATGTGAGGTCTAATTCACCTATATTGGATTCCCATAGGTCTGTTCCCCGAGAAAGAGATAACGCTTGTTGGCGCCAGTCTACAGCTATAACTAACAAAGAACTTCCGCTTTTAACACTTTACCGATTGAAAGCTGTCTGTGCATGCTATTTCCGTCGATTTATGTTTTGTAGAACAAAAATAGAGAAAGTAAAAAGATCTCATCAGTCCTTTGAAAAAAAGGAAGGAAAAAAAATAATATTTAAACAAAGTAGAAAGGAGATGGATATATAATATATAAATCATATTTTCTTTTAATTTCCGTCGGACCGGCAAATTAAAATTCTATCCGCGGGCCGCATAAAACCTTCCGGCGGGCCGTAGTTTGCCCATCCCTGTTCTATAGGGTTGCTGGTTAAAAATCTAAAAATAGATGTCCCTCGTTTCCCGTTGCGAGCAGCGACCACAGAAAACTACCAGAGGGAGCTTTAGCGCCAAAATAGCCAATCACGCCGAAACTGCCAAATATTGCATGAAATAGAGCAATGATTTTGGTGACCGTTTTAGATTTTTCAGCGGAATGAATCCAATTAATGATACTGTGGGTAATTTACTGGAAACTTCGTTTAGCCGGTGAAAAGACGAAGACAAAAGGGACGTATTACGTTAAGCACGGATTTATTGACGACTATAGCCAAAAAAGAAATTAAAAATAGCGGTAAGTCGTACAATATTAGTTTTCAAGAGTGTTGGTGTACTCAGTATAAATGGCTATGCATAGTATAACTTTAAAAGATTATTTTATTGGCCGTGCTTGCTTTTTAGTAATAAACATTCTGTTTGGAATAAAGACGGATTCGCAGACTTATTAAACATAACACGAATACTTTATAGGCACGATGATTCTGCTGAACATCTGAACTGTGAATTAATGCTAAGAATTTTTTAAAAGAATCAGAACGCGATTGCCGATGCTCTGAGGGAGAATGCTAGGCTTTTTAAAGTCATTTCAATGAAAACGTTCGTTTGAATACACTGTTTTCTACAAACCGTGATCGATGCAGTAATAAATTTGAACAAACAGGAAATGGCATTTCGGGGCAGTGACTCCATAAATCGTGGAAATTTCAAGGAATTACTAGATTGTTGATATCAAAAAGTCCTTTAGAAATTCAAAATCATTACGAAAAGAATTAAAACGTCTTCAACAAATGAAATGATTGAGTGTATTTGCGATTATATAAACGATTACGTCAAAGATGAAATAAACGGGGCTAAATTCTTTTCTATTCAAGTGGACGACACCACTGACATAATCAAACTTCCCAGTGCATCTTAATATTAAGATTTGTGAAGGCGAGTAGTATACGGGCCCGTATAAGGGACGGAAGTGACGTCATACCACGTGACCGGAAGTGGGCGTGTCCGAATGACGTGACGTATTGTTTGTTTACATTTTGGACTTGGAATTTTTTTTTGTCCGGATTTTATCCAGTAGAAAAAGTTTTAAAGAAAAGAAAGCGTCAGGGGAAAACGGAATCAGAGATCTTTTGCAATTCCTCTTTGTAAAAACTTCCTTGTATCACTTCCCCTGCTAAATCTTTCAGTTTATACACAACAGGCATCCGATGTATTATTTTATCGATAGTAAAAATTTCTTTTGTCCAGTTTTGTTCGTATCCTTTTTCAAAGTGCATTTTCTCCCGACTAATACGAACAGTATCGTCAACCTTTAACTTTGAACTGCTCTGTTTTGCAACAGTTTGCTGACCGTATAACGTATCCCATACTTTTCCTTCATTTTGTAATGTCACTGATGAAGGCTCTGTTTTAATACTACGATGCCAAGTATGGTTATAACTATGCATCAATTGGTCTATGACGTCAATATATCTTTTCGTATTTATTTCAGTAAAGTATTTCCACATTTTAGTTTTAAGGGTACGATTAAAGCGTTCAACGATTGAAGCTTTTGTTGAATTATGTGTGGTAAAGAAATGAACTTTCTTCTTTTTTAAGAAATTTTGCATTAGTTTATTGGTAAACTCTTTCCCAGCATCTGTCTGTAAGGATTGAGGAGTACGTTCGGAAAATATTTTTTCAAAAGCGCTCAATATAGCTGCAGATTTTTTATCTAACAGAGGAATGGCCCATGCATATTTAGACAAAATATCAATACAAGTAAGTAAATACTTATACCCGTCGTTATGAGGGGCGAGAGATTGCATGTCCACTAAATCAGATTGAAACTGATCGTTTAATCCTCCTACTATTACACGATTTCTCTGGAATTTGTGCCGTAAAGGCTTGTGTAAGTATACGAATCTTTCGTTTGTAGCCAATTCTTTATGTTTTCTTTTCACGCGACCTTTTAAAGCACGCTGTAAAGCATTGATACCAACAAAGCTGCCGGGAAGTTTGGGATTCCGATATGTCTGATTCAGAATTTATTCCATTGCAGCAGCGGTTGTGGTCTAACCTAAAGCTGATATTCATAATGACTGTTAAAATTTTAAGAAATACAGTATTTATATACTCCTCGTGACAATCTCCACTATTAAGTACAAAAGGAAATAAAGTTTTTTCTTTTAAGAGATTAAAACTGAATATAATCAAGTACAAAAATATTAAGACAATCAGTTATGAGAAAATAAAACACCAAAGAGAAATGCTAGTACAATTATTTATTTAAACATATTGTGCACAGAAAAAAATACGATGAATCAGTTACAATCGTCAAAATATTCAAACGTATATGGAGGACAGAGCACATTTCTTACCTCTCTCAGAACATCTTTTAATCGAATGTCCTTTAAAAATTGTGATGTAACATACATTGCATGTTTTGACAAGCACAAAAAGTCTTTATGTTCCCACAATCTGTGGTAAAAAGAATCGACGATTTCAGTAACTTCCAAAGAAAATGCTGCAGAATTAAAACTCTCAACCCTATTGGCCCATAGTTCCTCAGATAATAATTCGGGTTCTTTCAAACCCCTTTCTTTTAGGCAATGGCTCAATGAATCTTTCAGCAGTTCTATCAGGCATTGAGTCCCAAGACTAACATCTAAAGAGTCCGGCAAACTTTCATCGATGTTCACACATTGTTCGAAATTCTTGTAGGCACTCAAAAGGTCCATAGCGCCATAAACATGATCCAAGACACTCGCAGCAATAAAATTATACTGCTGTTTCATTTCAGTCCACTGAGAAGAAGAGAGAGTTATGCTTTTTTTCAAGGTATCACCACTTTGTGTAGTTTGGAATCGAGTGAATGTAAAGTTCTCGAAGTCCACACTATCAACTTTGAATTCATCTTCGGGTAAGAAAAAACTTCCTCTCAGATCACGGGGTTCTTGTGGTAAAGCACCAGGTTTCATGATGAATTCAATCCATCCAGGGTAGAGTGTCACACCTTCTTTCGTCGGATAGAAAGTTGATCCATACTTTGTAAACCGTCTGATGTGCACCAATACGTTTCCTCGAAAAGTATTTGGATAAACGAATATGGAATCTCCGATATGAAACATCTCTTCTGGAATTCCATCTTCTGTAAAGATTCCACCCTGCAAAATAAGATTAAAATAATAAGATATCAATTACATGTAAAACAAGTAAAAATTCATAAAGATTAAATTTTAAAAATCATAACAAAATCAAGATTATTACTTACTTTATGTGCATTCTTAATTCTCTTGTGGCTTTCTTCAGTCGGCATATTTTCTGTAAGATTTCGTTTCTTATTATGGCTAGTTGTGGCCATTTTACGAAAAGTCAAGGCAGCAAACAGCAAATATCACAATTAAAATGGACACGATATGTGTGTGTGTGCACTCGGGCTCGACGACAGAACTGTATAGATTGACTGGTATAGCACAGTAACTATTTCTAATTCATGTTGTAATCATACGGTGTTGTGATACACTAAAGCTATCCGCTACTCCGATTCGACGAAACGGTAATGACGTCACATTCCTGTCCTCCTATTGGTCCATTTCATGTATTCCTCCGCGTAACCTGCGTAGGAAATGTACTGTGAGTGGGTTTTTCAAGTTCAGACTTGACTTTTTCAAGTTCAGACTTGATGGACATAATCGTGACGTCACATCGAAATCTCAGAAGGAAAAAAAAATCCAAGTCCCAAACGTAAACACACTGACGTCACGCGTGCGCCAATTCTAAAAAAAAGGTCTCTAAACATTTAAATCTCTGTAGAATAGGTATTTGTGGCCGAACGGTTATAGTCATTCAACTAACCCTCGACCATGAGTACTTTTGTACTAAGTTCGAGCCCAACAAAATATCAAATATTTTTTATTTTATTTTCTTAGGATTTTATTCTATTCACTCAAGTAAATGACAATAGATGGCGGTACGAATAACGAAAAAAAATCCGTCCCAAACGTAAACACACTGACGTCACTGGTTATGAATAAAGTAAAAGCATTAAGAAATCAATTCGTTTCTTAGATTAATTACTTTTAAAATCACTAGATGGCGCCATAAGTTATTTTGTAAAAGCATTTATTAAAACCCCTATGCAATTATTCAAACCATTTTCTAAAAATATAACCCATTCCTAATACTAAGAAAAAATACAAGTCCAAAAGAGAGAAAAAATCCAACACTACATTAATTCACCATTTTAAGTTAACTCTCTTACAGCCTAACGGATAGCGCGCTTGACTTCGGATCCTATGGTCCTCGGTTCGAATCCAAGAAATTCCTTTTTAATTAAAAATAATAGGGTTTCGAATTTCTCCACCAGATGGCACTACGAGTGATTCATCACCATGGCAACACCACTCCAACAAAACGACGCCATCTTGAAACAACTCAACGCCTGCACGAAGTCGATGACAAAAAAAAATTCCAAGTCCAAAATGTAAACAAACAATACGTCACGTCATTCGGACACGCCCACTTCCGGTCACGTGGTATGACGTCACTTCCTTCCCTTATACGGGCCCGTATACTACTAAGGCGCATTAGTTGAGAAATGCAGTACTCCCGTAGATAAGCTCTTCATACTCGTTAATGCTCTTAATACAAGTTCTACCACCGCAACTTATGGTTTCTAAATGCCTAACCAAATTACTTTTCTATTTAAATTTTGTTTTTTACTTAACCTTTTAATCCGTAAATCTTACTCAAATTATCTCTCCAATTTTGCTGTTTGATTGTGATCAGTGCCTGGCATGGTGGCCTCGCCATCAGCCAATGTAATCCCAGCTCTCAACTCAAGCTCCACCCCCTGTACCTGTTTGATTCCAAGACTAATCCATTGTACCTCCTGAATTTATTCTGAAATTCATAGCTGCTCTGCCAAGAAAGCTCTACTGGGAGTTGGAGGGCCCCTGGCCCAGTTACTTCCGTGAAAACCCTACACTCACGAGCGATTTTTGGGTTTCCATGATGTGAGTGAAGACAGATCGTCAGAAACGTTATACAAAATGATGGACAAAATTTTGGATCCGTTTGATTATCAACACAAATTAATAGGACAATGTTACTATGGGGCCAGTGTAATGTCTGGGCACTTGAATGGATTCCAGAAAAAAGTCAGGGATAAAGCTCCTCAAGCCGTTTTTGTCCATTGTCTAGCACATCGTTTCAATCTTGTGTTGCAGCAAAGTTTTTCTAAAATTTCTAGGTGTCGAATTTTTTTTCCAAGCCTCTTCGGCATTCCTTCGTTTTTTCATCATTCGACGAAGCGATATTATGCTCTTACATCAAATTCCGCAAAACGCATACCAACCATAAGACAAGCTCGATGGTCCTCCAATTCGAAATTAGTGAATGTGATTGTTGAAAATTGGGATAAATTAAAAGAAATATTCGAATTTATGACAAACAGCGAACATTCAGACAAAACAACAATTCAACTTGCAAAGGGATTTTTAAATGATATGAACGATTTTGAATTCACATTTTTGGCAGTAGTATTCAGCGAAATTTTTGGCCTTACTGATTTTTTATTCGAAATTCTCCAGAAAAAATAACTAGATTTAAACTATTGTGTATCTCAAATAAAATACACTCGTGAGCTAGAGCCGTAAAAGGAACGATGATGTTTTTAAGACACTGAAGTTACGCATAAAATCATAGAAATAGTCCAATCTAAACGGGAATATGCCTCTCTTTCACTAGAAACAATTTCTCAAAATTATAAACAGCTATATTTTGAAATTTTTGACCACATTCTTATGGAAATAAACATAAGATTTCAAGATTGTGAAAAACTTCAATTTATTTGTCTTGCTGATAAAACGAAATTCGAACAATTTAATTTACATTTTCCATCTCTGGCACTTGAAAATCTTCAACAGTTTTATGGCGATGTGTTTAAAAAACCCAGCGCCTTAAGAATGAACTGCCTTATATATGCCGATGGAAAATTCAGGATTATATCGACCCAAGAACTTCGAATGCTTTATGATGATAAAGAAATTTTCACAGAAGCTTATAATTTGTTTTCTCTCGTCTTAATTCCATCTACGAGTGTATCAGTGGAAAGGAGTTTTTCTTGCCTTAAAAAATAAAAACTTACTCAAGAAATACTATTTCGCATGAGAGACTTTCTTTAGCAAATACTATTTCTATTTAAAAAAAACGTATTAGTGACGGTTATGAAGAAACAGCCATTTTACGATGACATATCAGACAGATTTGCTGCATTAAAGGAGGAAGAATTGATTTAATTTACAGAAAATAGGTAAATCCTCATTAACTAATTTTCGGAAATGCTATATTTTCATATCACTGGCATGGCCAGGATTTAATTTCGGGGAGGCCCTTCCCCTATTTTTCCAACCACAAGCCGCGGCTGCTTCCTACCGGGCCCTACGCGAATGGTATAACTCATTCCCATCTCAAATAGAAACAACGTTTTTCAAATTTACAGATTCAACGCACATTTATAGCCGTTTACAGCTGTTTTTTCTTTTTTTTTTTTTTATCGAGGACCGAATTAGGACGGTAGGTAGTTCAATTTACTTCGCACAGGAGTAATACAACGGGTTGTTGGCGAAACGATCGGACAATTAATTCACGAGAAGATAGTGTGTGGTAAAATCAAAAGTGAATAACAGAATTGCAATTGTTCAACTTTTACAATTTTAAATTAAAATTATAATATTATTTAAAATTTTTATTTCTAACAGCGGTTTTCTAATTTTTCATCGTAAAATTAATCATGAAGGCTATTTTGCAATAAATTATGTTTACTTCAGTTTGAGTTTTAAGGACTTTGACCTAAGGTATGCAGGTAAAATAATATTTAACTACATAATTTCGCTTTTCCTGAAATGGGAAGAGAAAATCAAATCCTTTTGATTTCTAAGTTCCAAATTATTCAAATAAAACAAGTAAATTTTGAAAAATTTTAATGGTGTCATGTAAAAATACCAATTGATTTGTATATGGGCATGTGCTTTCGAGAGAAATCTTGTTATTCAACTCAAAGATCTCTGGTCCTTGGTTCAACACGATCTGGATTCGAATCCTGGCCAAGACATGATAGTTCTTACTGGTTTGAAATCCACTTTAAACCGTACGTTCCGTTCTAATTAGCCTTCGTGTAGCTAAAAATGACCGTAGAGCGACAAGCCAAACCAACTAACATAGAGGTGAGAACCATCAATTTAGTCATAATACAACTATAAGAATGTTATGAATATATTTTAAAACAAGTTTTTTTCAACGGGCTATCATAGCGAATTAAATTTGGTGTTGCAAGATATGAAACATGATCGTAGCCAACAATTGTGATTCCGGTGGCCTTGTTCCTTTCCATAGAAAAGTTAAGACAAATAAATGTCTAGCTTTGCTCATTATTTTCAGCGATTGTCAATTATCTCAAACGGTGAAGGTAGGTAGTTTAATTAATATCGCACTGGAAGCACCACAACGGGCTATTGCCGACGGTCCGGGATCAATCCAAGGACAACACCTCGTAATTTTGAACCACGGTCAGATGACGAGATAAACACCGAAGATGGCACCCCACTCTCCAAACTTTCACACCCCGCCAACGAGAGGACATTTGAGGCTACGACAGGTTAAAGTACACGACGGTCTTTGGTTGTATCGAGTTTCGAACTCCGAACCCAAGAATCGATTTGCCCATCACTGGTCATATGACTGCTCTGGGAAAAATTGACTTGGTTGTCCGATTTAGGTTTTCATCGCCTATAAAATTTTATTAAAAGTCAGCGATGCATATTTGCATACTACTGAATATTTCTTGAATTCATGTTACGTTTTAATACATTTAGCTATTTGAGAAAAACTTGCTCTCGTCGGAGTCAGGTTTTACAAGCCCGGCACAAGAAAACTGTATAAGTGAGATAAGTTGTATCTCTGATCCGGAGACCGCGCGCGGATCATGCCCTCATACCAAATACCTCCGGATAGGATTACTCGGCCCTCAGTCCAGAAAAGGATCTTCGGACAGGTTTACCCGGTCCGCATACCAGATACCGTTCTTCGGGCAGTTTAACCAGGCCCGGATACCAAGTAGGATTAACCGACCCGACAAATCTATCCGGCGGGCCAGTGAAACCTGTTTGGAGGGCCATGCCTGGCCCGTAGACCAGGCATGGTCCTCCAAACAGGTTTCACCTGTGAACTGTAAACGCTGAGTAAACCTCGAAAAAGGTATAAGTGAGAGTTTACCTCTCCGGCCTAAGAAAACCGTATAAGTGAAACGGGTACGCTGAGTAAACCTCGAACTCAGCACGCTGAGTTCGAGGTTAGCACGTTAGTTAAGCACACTGAGTAAACCTCGAAAAAGGTTTACTCAGCGTGCAGCAACCCTAAACTACTTCTAAAAACATAAATTTCGTTGTTAAATTGAGAATATTGAATATTAATGTACGAAATTTTTTAAAATCAAATTACAAATTATTTTGAACTTAGATGTTTTAAATATACCTAGGTGCAGGTGGCCGGGGAATGTTCGGTAAACATTCATTGTGGTGAACAGTCGACTCGAGTCCTTGAAACTGCCCTATTCCATATATCGATACGATCCCAAAAGTGATGGGATGTTGGTTGGAGGTAAATAACTCTTCGTAGTTGTACGTGAAGTGAAGCTCGCGGAATAACGAGATCCGTCCAGTCTCTGCTTCTTCGAGAATTGCTGCAATACTTGTTAAACACATAAGTTGGAAAATTGAGGGATCTCCGGAGGGGAGTTGTGACCGACGAAAGCACTAAATTCACGGCCGCATTCGATGTGAAATATTGCTTGGGATAGATCCTATTAGTCCTCGGTCGGAAAACTGTCCAGACGCTGAAACTCCGAGAAAGCCGATACAAGCTTTTCCTGAAGCACTTTCACCTCGTGAATATTGAAATCTTACTTGCCTTGGAAGAATGTCCGTGTGATGAATCCCTTGGCCTCGTTGCGAATTATCTCTTGCTGCGTTAGCGACATGGTTCAAGTTGACTGATTCTAAAAAGTTCTAAAAAATACAAATCTCGTCGGGGCCTCCCAAATATGAACGACTAAGATCCTGTAGAATCAGCCAACAAGTATTTTGCAATCAAATCAATTTATTTTATAAGATGACAGGCATAAACAACAGTCATACACGTCCAGCGACGCTACGAGCGGGCGAACAAGTGGTCGAAAAAGCCTGGAATGTGAACGGGGTAGTTGAGAAACCACTTCCGCCCCTACACAGGCTTGAGAATATGTAGACTGAAAGTGGGGAAGTAGCAATCGTGCTTTTTGACCGTGGTGTCAGCGAACTAGTGATGTAACTAATAGTGATATCACAGTAACAATTTTTTAACTGAGACTGCCATCGAAGAATTTCTGTGATTCTAAACTGTGACTGAATCTGATTGGTAAGTTTTGATGGGAAGACGTTGCTTTTTGTGATTTAAGATCTATTAGTATTATACACGGATGTACCCTAGTTTGGAGAGTGGGGTGCTAGCTCAGGTGTTGCCTCGTCATCTGACCGTAGCTCAAAATTACGTGGTATTGTCCTCGGATCTTTCCTTTTGGGATTGATCCCAAAGGGAAAGATTATTGGAAAGACGAGCTATAGGCGACGGTCCGAGATTAATCCCGAAGATAAAGATCCAAGGACAAAGCTTCGTAATTTTGAATCACAGTCAGATAACAAAGTCAACACCTAAGCTGGTACCCCACTCTCCAAAATTCCACACCACGCCAACGTGAGGACATTTGAGGCCACGACAGTTTTAACGTGCACCAGCCCCCGTGTACACGACGGTCTTTGGCTGGACGAAATTAATGGCGAGGAAAAAAACAGAAAATATCACTGCACGTGGTTAACGAACACGATTTCCTTTTCGTTTCCGTTCGTTGCAAAATATCGTGTGCCCGATAAATTGTTTATGTTTCGCAAAGAAAATAAATAAGGCTCTAAGTACAAAAGTATTATAATTTAAATGTCGTAAAAATAGTTTTTGGAAAAATAAGTGATTTTTCAGCAGTACTGGTAAAACAATCCGAGTAATTGCATGCTCAATATACCTTCCAGCTACTCCCAAACTACCAAATTATGGTTGCTTTAAGTATAGTTACTCGGTGTTTTAGCACAAAACTTGTTTAAATATATAAGCAAAGAAATTTCAAATAATGTATTCACTGAACTTAAATATGGTTTATCAAATATAGAACATTGCATTAAAATATGTTGAATAAATTTTATGTGATACTTGTACAAACATAAAACAGACATTTTGACGGACAAACTCAACCAAGTTCAGTCACTAAATGAATGTAAGTACTCACAGTATGCAAAGTTTCATGGAAATATATTCAACCATTTGGACGTAGTAAGGGCACACACACACATAATCATACACCAAATGCGCAAGGGACGGATTTTACATTAGAAGGGCCCGAAACGGATAAATAACTTGAAATGGGTCGAAAATATTCAATGTACATGCTCCATTTCTATAGATATGTTATTCATAATTTTCAATATAACATGAATAAATTTGATTTTTGATCCACTGTATAATCTGCCCGAGCAGATGTGTTTGGTTGGTATCCGATCAGATGGAAAGGGGTGTCCAGCGGCCTCCTTTGCGGTAATCGTCCCTCTTCGTTAACGACTAGCGTTGACCAGGATTCCTGACCTCTCGACAGGGGATCCGCTGAAGCTTTGAAAGTGAACGGACCAGAGCTTCGCATGCTCCAAAGGAACAGCGGGACTGAAACAATTTTATTTCAACTTTCATTTAGCCTCGAATTTTGTTTGACCATTGTAAATACTATAAATGTAATATTTATTAAACGTGATTTTATATATAAAAGCTGTTTTCTAAGCCTAAATCCACTCGCCACAGCTTAATGTTTCTCCAGACGTTACTGTTAATCTTAATGTAGAGGGTGCTAGTCTTTCTCTCTTAGATGGCGTAGCGCGTAGTTTCTTTCGTAATTTAGTGTTACTAGAATGCAATTTAAACATGTCGCTTTATGAAAGAGCCATAAAATTAACGCCAGATCTCGTCGAAACGGTGATCAATTAAAATAGTTCTAAACGCATTTTTTCTTCCAGTAGTTTATGTCTTATACTGAAAAACTCTCGTACGTGTAGTTGCAAATGTCTGCTCCATGGCAATCGACACAAATAAGTTTAACATATATAATAAACATATGATCGACACAAATAAGGTTGTGTCGGAGAAAACGAACTACAAACATCTTCAAAAATCAAATCGAGATAAATCAAATCAGTACTTAATCGAAAGTACTTTCTTCGTTTTACTATTCTTTCTCGCATTTTTCGATTTTTTATACACTAATTTACATACAGATTGAACAAAATGTAATCTCGGATGAGAAGTTTGAAACCATTTGGTCCGCTTTTGGATTTATGAGTATGTAAAGTTTAGATGTTAAATTAGTTTCCAGACTTTATTTGCATTTTTTTTTCGAGATAGTCGCGTTATTTTTTATAACATTAAAGAATCCATACAAAATCCACGCGAAGTTTAACAATATGACCGTATTTTCTATTCACCCATATATACAGGACGATGACTCTTTTCATTCATTTCGAATGAAGAGGAATAAATTCTCTTATATCACTCATGCAGAGAGTAATAGTATGTGAAATGTTGTGGCTTGACCATTAAAAAGATACTATTTTTCTTCATATAGTTGATTTATTCTTTATTAATCTGACTAGGTTGATGATAGTGACGTAGAACCGTCTACCAACCAATTGGACAACAGCACCGCATTGCAGTCCCTAAATACGCAGAACCTTGGGAAAATATCAATTAGCATAATGTGCCGAATACTATAAATAAATCCTATCATGCAAAAGGGTGCAAGTGAAGAGCAAAGACGTAGTAGCGTTGACTCCTCTAGAACCAACCTCAACGCTAATCTACAGGGCCAGTGAAGAGCTTTCGCTTCAGACTGCCGTGCTGATTAGGTAGAAGTGTTGCAATGTACCTTTATTTCCGATGAGAGTAAATTTTATTCGCTTGACTATTTTTAGTTCTTTGATTACAAGTATTTTAAGGGCATATTATTCATGGCACATAAGAAATTATGCATTTTAAAAAGCTAATAGAATTATAATTGATTTGATAAACAAAAATTAAGTAAGTTTTCTTTAATTGATTTTTGTTGTAATAAATCTTTTCAAATTGGTCTTCATCTATTTATCCAATCACGAGCTGCCCCTAATGGATAAAGAAAAGGTGATCGAATTTCAGTTCCGAATATACAAATTCAGGTGTTTTACAAAAGGTAATTGAATTTATTTTTACAAAATGTTATTATTAAGTAAAGTTTAAGCGTCAGCGTTTAGTTTTAGTTGTCTGCGAATTAATCTCTAGAACAATATATTCAAAACAAAACATTGTGAATTGCCCGTTGTGTTGCCCCAGTGTAACGTTAACTAAAATACCTACCTACCTCAAAACATTGTGGGTGGGGAAAAGGGAAATAACAAGTAGCATGTTAAAAGAATTTTTTTGTAACCAAAATGTAAAAGCTTCAAAAAATGGTTAATGAAGATGAAAATTTGTTCAAATGATCTATAACATTTCGGTGCCACCATTATCAGGTTCTGACATATAGACCTTTTTATCTTGTTTTCAAGTCATTTTTTTGAAGTTTTTAGATTTTGACTACCAGTTTGGCTAAGGTTTTTTCTTTTACTGCAATTTGTAGCATTTGTGTACATTAAAATGTTGAATACTTAAAAATTACGAATTTGGATGTAAAACCAGAGTTTTGAATAGCATTCGTTCTTTGAAATGGAAGATTCTTTGGAAAAAGTTTAAATGGAAGGGGGAGGGATGAGAGTTCAGATAAACAGCAAAATAGGATTTAAAAGGATATATAGTATAAAGGTGTGTAATAAATAACTGCACTGAAGGAATTGATGTACTAGATATAATAAAACATGCATATAGGTAGCAGAGAAAACATACAACATTGATCCACATATAATTTATTTTGACACCCTATCAATAAGAGTGCAGATGTTCTGTACACTATATACAAATCGTAAAGAAAATATATGTTCTTTTCGTGAAACAAATTGGTATAGAAATACATTAAAATTAAAACAAAATAAAATGTTTAAAAATATTTTCTATTGAAATATTTATACTTTAAAATTTTCTTATTTCTCAACACAAATTTAAGACCCGTCATTTTACAATCATGCATTTCATAAATAAAATTTAATTTTATCGTTAAGATGTTTACAAACAATTTAGAGGGAGAGATAAACAGTTACATATTTTATTTCATGCTATTAATTTAAGGTTTAAATTATTTAAATATGTATTTAATGTATTTGGTTGTCAGAATATATACGAAATAAAAGATTGAAACTAAGATCAAGTTTACTTAAATTTGGTTTGTTTTGTCGATCTATGGTCATTTTTTGTTGCACGGGGGCTAATTAGTCCTATACGTTTACTCAAAAGTTACTTTACTATCTCATGAAGTTCTTATTACTTTTCATCAAGATATCGAAAATATCTAGGTGAATGCTTAATAAATGAGAGGTGAACAAAGGTTTTTATTTTTAACTTTTCAATATTATATGTTAGTATATAGCACTTATAATACAAAGAAAGGTAGAATCATAGTGTTCTAGTATAACCAAGTATCCTCTCATTATAACCTAACAGTATAAATATTTAATTCAATTCGGATTGCTTTTTAAATTTTTTAAAAACGAATCGCCTAACTCTTTTGAATACACAATTTGCTCTCATCGTACGAAAAGAACAAATTCCGAAAAACTCATCTAATACATATATCACATTTTAAAAATTCTTTTTCTGAGGAAAAATAACAATTACTTAGACACATTTCTGTGAGCGTTGTGTTTAATTCTAAATTGTTTACATTCCAAAATGTTTGGTTTAAAATGTAGTCTATATTTCATTTATTTGAACTTGCAGCACAAAAATATGCCATACAAATTAAAGTCTACGTGCGGAATATGACTAGACATTCAAGATCTTTATCGGAGTGGCCGTTCAAACTTTTCTGATTCTTTGAAAAGAAAGTGCTAAGTTGTTCCTCAAGAACTCTTGCGTTCAGGAATTGAGACTCGTGCTGGAGAAACGATGAACAATCGCCAGATGTGCTACAAGTGCTTGGACACAAAGCAGTGCTGCCTCTGATGTTTATAAGGAAAGAGTTCTGATGCACTACCTGTAATAAGAAATAATTGGTAAATATTAAACGAGGGCTAACATATCTTTCTCAGTAAACTTTGTGAATCGATAAAAAATGCATTTATATAAAATGATTGCTAATGGGGGGGGGGGGTATTTCAATTAACGTCACACTGGAGCAACACAACGGGCCATTGGTGACGGTCCGGGATCAATCCCAAAGGGAAAGATCCGAGGACAACACCACGTAATTTTGAACCGCGGTCAGATGACGAGGCAACACCTGAGCTGGCACCCCACTCTCCAAACTTCCACACCACGCCAACGTGAGATTGCTAATGGATTGTCAAAACATAGCAGACATAATCATTTATAGTCTTACCATACATCCCGGTTGGTTGGGTCGGGTATTATGCGACAAACACAAGAGAGACAACGTCAAGTAATGGATATACACATGCAAAGAAAAGTTTAATGATACAAAGAGAGAAATACACCCATGATAAGTTACAGGAATCGAACCTGCTACCCCTACAACTCGCAGGTTGCTAGTGCAGTAGGCAAATCTATTGAGCCCTCGGTTGGAAAGGCTTTTGCGCTTTTCGATGACCGCGAAAAGAATATTCATGTTTTTTGCATATGGTTTAAGATGAGAAAATGCCTTTGAATCACAAACGAGAATTTGAAAATCAAACAGATGGGTTTACCAGTCTTCATTACATGCCTAAGTATAGTTGTATCAATTGTGAACCTCAATTCCACAGTTCTCAACGAATAATAACCGCAGATCGAATTCGAAGACAATGGTTTATAGAAGGAATTGGTGAATCGTGATAGAGGCTTTATGTGGGAATGTAGAACGCAGACGACCGTCGGACAATACAGGTGCCCAAATAAAAATAGTTCGCGATTTTCTGTTATCATCAGAAGAAAAACAGTAGCACAACCACTTGCTACTGATGCAGATATACAACGAAGTTTGAAGAGTTATTTGTGTGTTCTAATATTGGCACGAATTGTTACTGTTGTTACTTATATGTTGATTGAGCAGAATCGTGTTCAGCTACGAGTTTTACTTATCTGAGCTCAGGTATAATTAGCCCTCGGGCAGTACAAATTGACCGTTGAGCGACAAACCAAATCTAGCTGATCTCTGAGGATTACAATTAAAAGTTTAGAGATAACTTGAGTACTGGTGTGTTGCTGCTAGCATTCGTGAACTTTACCCCAACCACACATTAGGGCAGTATGTGACAAAACATATGCCATGTGCATGTGTAGTCTGTTTCTGTACAGAAAACAAGCCGGTGCACATGCGTATTTTAGCCAATTTATTGTCGCATGACTGCTGTTGTACCCGTGTGTTGCTCGTCTTACAGCACAGGGTCGAATCATTGTTTGAGGCGTCACAGCCGATCATCCTTGATAAATGACGTCACATCGATACGTCTCAGTGAGGACTTTTTTATTATATTTATTTTATTACGTTATAAAATGTTATTTTTACACGATAACATCTATACGATTCCCAGATCATTCTATGTTTGAGAATAGGTGAGAAAATATTCACCGAAGTGTGCACCTTTGCCTACAACTTTCGAGATAAGAATAATTGAACCCTATCAATAATAATATAAAAGTTGATATATACACTGAGACTCAATGCTTCGCTGTGTTATCCAATGTAACGCTAACTTGCAATATGATGGCTGAGACATAATGTAACAGGCCAAATATTGCAGCTAAATTTGCATAAAACCTTAGAATTAAGAACATTTCTCCATAACCTACTTGTCTGGGTTTATTAAGTTTCGTCTCCTCACTGTTTTTTTAAGGTATGGCATTGTTTTTTACAGTAGTATCTTTCATAATACATCTTGACCTAGATTTAAATCATAAATCATTAAAAATTTTGTAGGTATTTAGAACGCGACTTTTAAAACCACCATGATAACGCCCCTATACTAACCGACATAAACACACCCTTCTTAAGTTCATAACTTCTTAAGTTCATAAACATAAACTTCTTAAAGTTCGATGGTTAAAAACATGAACATAAATGCTCTTTTGAAGTACGAACAAGTCCTTAAAAAAGCTAAAATGAACATGAGTCATATAGCTTGCAATTTAATCAGTTCAAAATAAAATTTAAGAGATATCTCTCTATAACGAATTCAAAATATTTGAGAAAATCAATCTCCGACACACTACTGTTATGTTTAACCTATTACGCAAACATCAGAGAGCTCAAATGTTTTATTTAAACGATTTGTAAAATATTAGGACGAAAAGTACCTTATCGACGCATATTGAGGGACTGATCAGAATCCCAGCGCTGTAATTCCTCTCTCACCAGCTGTTCCATTTGCTGCCGTTTAGCTTTCTCATCTAAATTTTCACTCTAAAAGGAAAAAATTATTATTTGCACAATACCATGCGCATTGCGAAAAATAACAATAAATTTTTCAGCACAGCTGAAACTGAATTAAGAATACTTCGTATTCGAACAAAATAAACACACACTGTTCGAATATCAAATAAATCGCTTCTATTTTTTCCATAAATGAAACCATCAACGAGCATTTGATGATGAAATTACCTCTGAGATGGAATTGAGTATTTTGTTCATGTTTTCTCGCCTCTTTACTTTGGCCTTTTCCATGCCTTCCATTTTAACCAAAACAGCGTCGATCTTGGATACAATGCTTCCAATGGAATGTTCCATACGATCCACACGGCGTGTGAGTCTAAAATGAAAACGAAGACACGGATTTTGTTAATTAACAACCACAATTTAAAAAAATAAAAGCCTAGCTTGTTAAAACCTGTAAATAAAACTATTAACAGCCTCTCTTTTAACCCTACATTACTGGCGGATCTTTTTCAAACAAAAGATATCGCGGTGCATCTGTGAGGTGATCGACGTTTTCTTTCCTAGCTACACAAACACGAATTATTTGTTTAAAATAAAAAAAACTATATTTTAGCCTGTACCAAAAAATAACTAAAAAATGTATTATTTCTAGATTTACATAAATAATACATTTCACAGTCGTTCTTTTCTACATTGAAAACAAAAAGCTGCACAGCACCTGTCAGGACCAGTACGACTAATGAAGGGTTAAGCATTCAGTTCTCCATAGAAATGTAATGGATCAGCATTTCCCAAACTTTTCCTAGGACCGAACACCTTGGTTATTTTGTAGGGAAGGGGTAGATAACAAATAATTAATAAAAGGAATGAGTAAATCTGAACGTTAAGAACAAAGTCCATTTATTCTCAAATGTTCATTATTTAAAACAAAACACACAGAATAGTAAAATAAACTAGCGTATATATAAAGTAAAATTACGTTCTTAATGACTTCAATGTTTTAGGGCCTTTGAATTACAATTTTTTTTATATCAGGCACAATATTAGAACGTTGAATTCTCATATCTGGTATGGCGTCGATTGTGTTCCTGGACTAGGATTTGGCTGCAGCATATTAAAATCCTACCTCGCATAAATAAGTCGTTGTACGTTGTGTAGTTTTTATGTTAAGGGCAGTTCTCAATCTATTAGCTTTTAGAGACCATTGATCATTATTCGATTACTGATTTAGCCTTAGACCAGCGTTTTTTAACCTGTGTGCCGCAAGAATGACACTGGTGTGTCTTTCGGATGGTGAAACGGTTTCAATTATGTTTATTTTATTTCAACGGTTTAGTTTTGAACTTATTACAAGTGTATTTTCAAATAATTTCAAGTGATACCCGTACAAATAATTTTGAGCATTGTTTTTTAAATATTATCGGCTTCCAAGTGAAACTCACTAAGTCAAAATTTTAGCATGAGTTTACAGCTTTTCTAGACCAGAATATGGTGGTCTTTAGACTGGTAAAAAAAAATTCCTTTCTCATGGAGGTTAGATTTCTTGAGAAACGCATTTAGTGAGTTTAGCATAGAAATAGAATTTTTTCTGTTCTTTTCAGAACTGTTTTTTTGACTCAGTGTGTTTTAATTGCAAGCCAACGATATATAAATTGTTTCAAAAAGAATTTTTTTAAGTTACTTTGGAGCAAAAGAGTAGATAATTATAGTTATTTTTTTATAAATCAACCAGAACTCGTACCTATTTTTTGTCATATAGGTAAACAATATAATATATTTACTGGTGCGCCACAGAATTTTAATAATTAGTTTGTGTGCCTTGAGATGAAAAAATTTCAAATGGCTGCCCTAAACGCTTACCTTTATTTAAAGACTGGACAAAAGAATTGATTTAACTGGACGAATTACTCTAACATAAGTTTATGTAGATACTACGACAAATGGAATTACTCACACATTGAATTCATCTGCTGGCACACCAGATCCGTTTCCTCTTCCGTGAATCGCAGCTGTTGGTGGTCTTGATGCATCGGAAGCTACCATGCTCTGCTGATTATTGATCTCATCATCCAGTAGCAATTTTTGGCCTTCGAGATCGGCGAACATTTGTTGCATCTCTTTCTCGTCCAATTCGCGATTTCCATCCACATCGTACTTGGCAAACAGCATCTCAATCTCCATTTCGGATAGATTCCTCCTACAAGGACATGAAACATGACACGATTCAATTTTGGAAATGAAATGGCGAAGGACCAACCTTTTAGAACTCTTACGATATTACTATAGAGGATCTATACCTAGCCAAATTGAGAAAGTTTAAAGTTTTAGTAGTTCCGATTAAGCAGCGGTGTTACGTTTGGTAAATATCGCTCAAGGACTGCAGTTGTACAATTAACAGAAATCGCGGTACAGATGTATCTAGCGCCTCGTCTGGTGGCAACGTTCTTGGCGCACTTTTAGTAACGAGTTATGGCAGGTGAAGGTAAGCCATCTTTATTAGGGTTATTTCCGTTTTTATGGAACCTCGGCAAGCGGAAAGATTTACAAAGATATAAAAAGATTTTTTCTAAGATTTCTTTCCTTGGCGACATAAAATGTGCGCCAAGAGCGTTGCCACCAGACGAGGCGCTAAATACATTTGTACCGAAATCGCATTTTAAGATAAAACGGATTTAAAGTTCTCATTACTATAAATATGCATAGCTGTAAAACATTTCTGCCATTCAGTATTTAATTAAGAGATGTCCCAGTTGTTGCTGAAGGAATGTATTATTTCACAATGCAACATGTACTTAATTTCAAAAATCATTTTTTAGTAGTGCCCACGATCGATATGGTGCAATATTAAACAAATGTGAATATTTGTAAAAGACCGGAAGAAGTGGAACTGTTTCTTATTCTCATTGTGTTTTAGAACATGAATAACCCCAAAAAGCACAAGCTTTTGACCAAGTTCTAAACACAACTGCTTCGTGTGTGGAATCTTTCAAAGTTGGAATTTTAAAAATTAAAAAAAAATGACTAACAGTTTTGACAGTTTTTTAGTAGTTTATATTATAGAACGCATATTTCTAAAACGTTGTTGTAAGCTAAAATTATTTTTCTCATATCCTCACTACTAAGGAACACCAATTTATAACTATGATATTAATTTGTAACTTACGCTTTCAGTTGTTGGCGTACTTCTTGGTAGGAAAGTTTCTTATCACCGTCAAAATCAGCTATACGCAAGGCATTCTGGATATCTTGAATCTTGTCGCGTTTGCCCAACTTACCTAGGATATTATTATAACCCTGAAATGGGAATGAGAAAATGACCAATTCAGTATTCAACTTTCTAGAGGATACATATAAACTACACAAGTTCAAGGTTTAATCGAAGATTAAAACATTTAAGAGATGAATGTATTCAGATGATTAATTATGAAACCCATGATATCTGTAATACAATTCTGTAATTTTAGAACATAAGAAATAGTTTTAAAAATATAATTATGTATTGCATTTTGTATGAAAGGGATTTTCTGAGTAAAAAACCAGACGATCTGCGAAATTTTTACTTCTGCTGTCCAAATGCTCTCGCATGATACACATCGGGGTTACCTTAAATAAAGTTTATCATCGTTTCGGCAACGTTTGACGTTTAATATAATTGATTTTGAGCAATCAACTATCACAAATCAATTAGGAATTTATTCTTTCGAACTTTTATTGATGAAGAGCTGAAATCTTATTCGGAATACAAGCCAATTGACGTCACGTTCAGAATACGTATAGGAAACATGTATCGCCGAAGAAACACTACCGCCACCTATATTTGGCTGGACAAAAATGCCTCTCCAAAAATGCTTAACTTCTAATATTGAAGGTTTGAAATTTAATGTTAAAATTCGCATTTTAGAATGCAGGAAACTATAGCTATCTTGACAATCACTATGTCTGACATTGAAAAGTAACAAGTTATCTTTTTGTCTAATTTTGATAGCTCAATTTTTAATATTGGTTGAAAATTAGGGTGAAAAGAAACTAAGGTTGCAGTAAAAAAGAAATTTGCCAAAATTTAAATAGTATTATTTAGAATACTTAACACTGTCAAGTTGAGATATAAACTAAAAATATTCCGTTACATTTAAATCGTTTATATTGCTAACGTTGATTATTGTATTAGCGAAATTTGCATGTTTTCATTGGTAAGTGAAGATGTGACATACCTTCTTGAAGAAGTCTGCAATTTCAAATTCGCTGTTGGAAGTAGCAATTTCAGCCTTTACTTCTGCGTAAGTGTCATTGATGATAGCCAAGAACATGTTCTGGAAAAAATCAATAATTTTTATTGGAGAATCGGTAATGATCATAAAAATAAGTAAATAAAGCCATATTTTACGAGTAAGTTTTGTTCAAAGGTTGGGATAAGAAAAGATAATTCTCTTTTTCGGTTGATTTTTTTTCTTTGAAAGAGAAACTTTTTATATATATATCAAAGGTTTCTAAATTTTTAAACAAATGTAAGCAAAGTATACATACATTTTTGTTTGTTCTTAGATGTCTTTTCAAAAATGTTTTATGAATAGACAGAAATTAATGAAATTGAACATGGTTTCATTATATCGGTCAACTCACCATCAGAACGAAGAAAACGAAGAATATATAGCTGAGGAAGTAAATAGGGCCCAGAACTCTGTTGGCGTTCTCCAAGGCTTCAAAGTCGAAATCTCCAAGAATAAGACGCAGTAAAGCAAACCTTTTAAGAAAGGAAAATATATTTGCTAAATACAACCATGAAAGGATATTAAGAATTGAAAGTGATGAAAGACGATATTTACAGCTTATTTTTGTGATATTAAAAGTAATTTTTCAGAAACACTTGATAGTTTGGAGGAAGAAATTAACATTCCACAAAGAGAAATCTGTTTAAAAGATAGAACTTTGAGTATTAAAACTTTATCATGGTCTTAAATGACAAAAAAATCTTACACGGCCGTTCCGAAAGTACTGAATTCTTTGACAATGCTGCCGAATAATAGATAACCTAATTGTGCGAAGGCGAAGAACACAATAAAGAACATGACAGCAAAACCTCCGATATCTTTGGAGCACTGTAAGAAAGGCACAATATTATATTCTTGTAAAATGAAAAAAGGAAACACATCACATGAATTCTTTATTTTCAGTAATTATGCAGAATTAAGTTCAGTAGAATCTGAGTACAGAATACCAACCCTGGATAAAGTGGATGACAGTTGTGTCATAGTCTTGTTAAAGCTGATGTATTTGAAGACTTTAATCCAAGCAATGAAAATATCTACAGCTACTGCATTGTTGTACTGCATCTGCCAGAAACCTAAAAATTCGAAATCTGGAAAAACATCTGGTCGACTCAACAATTCTTCTAACATATTATCCACTACAACTGTTCGGAAAGCAGAGAAGGCGATGCAAATCAAAGATACCTAAAACACCCAAAAAATTGCTCATAAAGTTCAAAACTTAGAAAGCTATCAAATGTATTAAAGCATTAAATTATAACAATTAAGGTATAAAATTTTATTGTCAATGAAACTTTCGAGAATAATAAAGAGTGATAGTTAAAAATTTAAATGAAAAAACCTGTCAAGTGACACAAAAATAAAAAGTGAATTTGAAATGGTCTTTTAATGACAATAGTTTAATTTATTTTGCATTATGTATTTTTCCACTCACCCCAATAACAAGGAGATCAAGTATATTCCATACTTCATAGAAATACACACAGCCATTTTTCTTGATCTGTTGAAAAAAATTGTTAGATATTCCTATTAAAAATAAAATTTAAAATCAAGCTGAAAATGCTAATTTAAGTGTTTCAAACATTTAATACATATTAGTTATGTAGGGATTACATTTACAAAAACATAACATTTCTAAGAAAATGTTCAACTGTTTAAGACTGAAATATTGCTTATATTAAAACAATTGCAAATTTGAATAATGATTACAGAAAATGTGAAGCATCTGACACTGCTGTAAAAACATTATCAAAAACTATTATCTCGTCACAAAATATTCGAACGTTACTTTACTTACTTCAAGAGACTCTTCGACGATATAATAAAGAATGAAGATTATGATGGAAACTTCACAAGCCATTATGAAATAATCATAAGGGTTCACATAACGCAGCAGCTTTACAGTTCGGAAACTCCATGATGGAATCATGCCACCGGTTGCCGGAAATTCGAACGCCAACCTGAGGGGAACATGAAATAAATGCTGAACTTTACAAAACCATAACTTATCAGCTTCTGCATGGCTTATTATTAAAACTCTAAAAAATGGTATATAAAGTAGATACAATTGAGGAATATCTTTTAAAACAACACATTACCCTGTGGCTTTTGACGGAATAGGGATTTTACATTACTCAATTTGATTTGATTGTGGTAATTAAAATTTTAAAAGGTTATGAAGTAAATGTCAATGCCTTTACAAGTCCAAAAACAAAACGATGATAGTTAAAAACTTTATCAAAGAACGAAGTGGAAAACAATTTTTATTCAGGAAAGATAATATTGAACACCTACTTCACAACGCAGAATAGATTTAGGTTGGCATTGTATACGGTAAAGTCAATGAAGACAGCTCTTGTTGCACGGGAGATCCACAGGTTTTGTTTCAATATTTCAAGGCGCGCAAGGGCCTGCTTCTTTGTTACGCCTAGGTCTCGAAAGGATCCCGCTCCTGTGTAGGTTGCTAGAAGAGCCCAATGGTTGGAACCATTCATTTCCTTCTCTGTGTGGTAAACCCATCTGAAAAATGTGAAAGAAAAAATATTTTCTGATCACTAAATGCTTTTCAAAAGTTAAAATTGTAAGGAATCTAAATAAATTTTTGTGTTTTGCTTAGATAGTTTCTATATTATATTGAGGAACATGAATACAAAAATGCGAAATTGTAGCATTTGTCATGCTTGTGCTCGCAGCTTCCCGTGAGATCCTGTTCATGAATGAATCTGAAATAATTGTACAAATAACCTCAGTCCTCTCCTAATCAATTTATTTTATATTTAATTTTGTTGCGTAGACACAGGAAATATCATGCAGTACTGTTTTACACTCAAACAAAATAAGACTAAATCAAAAACATAGTTATAAGAAAAAGAAGAGGAAAATGTTCTCACTAAGTTAAACACACCAAGTGTTTCTCAAGACGAAATCTAACATTCATACAAAGAAAAAATGACTTCGTGGACTTCAGTCTAATGATCCACTACTTCTGGTCTAGAAAAGTTAAAAAACTCATATCTTGAAAATTTGGACCATGTGTGTTTAATTTGTAAGTTGACGATATGAAACATAGTAAGTATCCTGCCCAACAATTGAAACAATGCAAACTTAACCAAGCAAGAATTACTTTAACTATTACCGCACATATTTTTAAAAATTAATTTCACTAAATATAAGAATATATAAAAATAATTTTGGGAGTAACTAGTTATGATTCGATATCGTAACAATTTAAATAGTAATAAATATCAGCTAGTTTGAAATTCAAAATTTCTACCATAACGATAGTGAATTATGTTTACATAGAGGAGTAAAAATAAAACCTAGCCAACCTAGGAGTGAAATATCTACGAAACATTAGACTTTTAAAACATCGTAGCCATTCGCATATTTATTGACAGTAATAAACATTACTGTCAATTAGACAGTAATAAGCGATTTCCGCTCCTATATATATATATATATATATATATATATATATATATATATATATATATATATATATATATATATATATATATATATATATAGGAGCTGAAATCGCTCCTCACGAGCAAAGTAAGGTCCATGACCTCAAGACGCAGCCCGCGTGGGGCTCCAGAAGTTGAACCCGAGTGGGCGGTTTTGGGAATGTTATATGTGTGTCGCCCAGGAGCGGGGGGATTCCTGACATGTAAGAGCTGAGTGCTTGAGTCGAGCAGATTCGCTCGGCTATTATCCGGGTGGCGTCCCGAGACATACACTATATGAATACCCCGAATATTTTTCTCATGCATCACTGTACATATCTCATCCCATCATTGATTGGTACAATAAAGTAGTTTAAAAACTTCGAATAGAAGTTCCGACTTGTGAATCATACCCCACCGAGCCATTAATACTTCTACATGGGGTGTCCGGCCGAGATGTGGCCTCGAGAGAGAAAATTTACAGTGGAGTAAGGAGTTTCCGGAGTTTCGCTTGGAGAAAACTAACGGTGGAGCAAAGTACGTTCTCGGACCTTTGCTTGGAGTCTGCTGACTGTCGTCGCCTTTCTGGCTTGTGCCGCGGAAGAAAGAATTCTTCGTCGAGTGTACGCGGTGGTTCTCCATTCAAGCGGGTGTGTTCTCCGTTCCAGTTTGTGCGCGTTTCTTCGTTCAAGTTTGTGCGCATTTCTTCGTTCCAGTTTGTGCGCGTGTCGTCGTGTTCAAGTGTGCGTGCATTAACAGAAAATACGTTGGCGTACGTATGTAGGTCTGTTCCAGTGTGTGCGCGTTTCTTCGTTCCAGTTTGTGCGCGTTTCTTCGTTCCAGTTTGTGTGCGTGTCGTCGTGTTCAAGTGTGCGTGTATTAACAGAAAATACGTTGGCGTACGTATTTTAGAAAAGAAAAAGTGTTCAGCGTTTTATGTGTTTTTGCTACGTGTGTTCTTGTGAAATGGGGAGAGTGATTTTTTTTTCTCCCAGTGATTTATTATTGTTCATTATTTTGGTGAAAGAAAGGTACAATTAATTTTTTTTCGTAGCTCTATTGTGCTGATTTGTGATTGTGGTTTAAATGAAATATGTGTTAAATAATAATTCCAGATAAGTGGGGACAAAATATTAGGAGTCCTTTTAAAAGAGTAAGTGCCTTCTTAATTTTCTTACTTGTGTAAAAATTAGTACTATAACCATGGCCTTTTTGGCAAGATCTCGCAAATGTGATTTAATTGTACTCGTTGAGGAATTAAATCTAACTGCCCCAGTAAATGCGAAAGTAGTCCAGCTAACCGATTTAATAGTAAAGGATATTAATTACAATGAGGAACTGGTTAAGTGTCTGCTCGAGAGAATTACCAGTGAACGAGAGGAACGTGAGGAATCGACCGAAAGGAAATTGAAGGAAAAAGAGAAAAGGGATTTTGAAATTAAGAAAATGGAGCTTGAATTAGCTTTGGTCAGAGATTCAACGACAATAACAAACACTACTAAAGATCCAAATTTACTAAAATTAATGAACAGATATGAAATGCAAAATGATATTAGTGTTTACTTAGGTCTTTTCGAGAGACAAATTAAGCGAATGTCAGTTTCTAAAGAGAATTGGGTAACGTATCTATTGGGATTATTGCCTTTGGAAATTGTTAATATCGTATCTCGAGAACCGGAAATTCACTCCAACGACTATGATTATATCAAAAAAGTATTGTTGAATCGTTTCCGTTTAACTCCCGAACAATTTCGTCAAAAATTTTTCGGACATCGAAAAGAAAATTCGGCTTCTTGGCGCGACTTCGCGTTCGAGATAAATGATTTTTTTGGAGGAGTGGATCACCGGGTTAGGAATCTCAACTTTTGATAACTTAAAAGAGCTTCTTGTAGTTGACCAAATTCGACGAAAACTTCCAGCCGACATCAGAGAACACTTTGTAGATGACTTGCCCAAACTAGTAAAAATAGATGATTTAATAAACAAGTTAGATGACTATGAGTCTGCGCGAAATAACCTGAAGAGTGCGTTTAGTCCTAGATACTCTAGTCCCGATACAAGAAAGTCGTTCACACAAGGTAATGAGAGTAACAGATATAACGGTCGTAATACCAATAATAGGGTCCCAAATAATTTTTCGCAGAATCGTACTCAAGGAGGGAAAAATTTCTATAACACGTTGAAACCTCAAGATCAAATACAGGGTAACTACAAAAGTTTGAGGTGTTATACATGTGGTGAATTTTCACATAAATCTGTGCATTGTCCCCGTAAGAAAGACGGTCCCGTGTGTTTTCGGTGTGCCGCCCCAGGTCACAAACCTGACGTTTGCCCAATGAAAGACGCTAAAACAGCTAGTAGTAATAGCTCCAGTTCTAATAAAATAATGAAAAGTATAAAAATTAAGGGTAAAACCGCGGATGCATTGATTGATTCCGGAAGTGAAGTGTGCATGGCCAGTTATAATTTTTATGTTGCCCTAGGATGTCCAGAGCTGTCAAAAAATTCTATAATGTTGTCCGGCATTAGTGGGAGTACAGTTTCTCCACTAGGCTTTTTCAATGCTAATATTTTGGTTGATGATTTTGTGGTCAAAATGGACTTTTATGTGTTAGCTAAGAAAAAATGTGGAAAATTCAGATTATGCATAGACTATCGCAAAATTAATCGCAAGATAATTAGAGATCACTACCCATTACCCTTAATTGAAGAGGTGTTAGAGTAGAACAAGCTCAGGTCTTCACGTCGCTTGACCTGAAGAACGGTTTTTTTCATGTTGACGTAGAAGAGAACAGTAAAAAATATACTTCGTTTGTAACCCACCACGGTCAGTACGAATTTAACAAAGTCCCATTTGGCCTTAGTGTTTCCCCACAGACCTTTCAGAGATATATTTGCACAGTTTTTAGAGATTTGATTAAAGACGGAACATTGCTCGTGTACATGGATGACGTAATCATTCCTACCCAATCGGAAGAAGAAAGTCTGTTAAAACTGAAAAGAGTGTTAAAAGTCGCGACCGAATACGGTCTAGAATTCAATTTTGCGAAATGTCAATTCTTAAAAAGAAAGATCGAATTTTTAGGTTATGTAATAGAGAGTGGTACTATTCGTCCATCGGAAACAAAAACCCTTGCCGTACAAAAATTTCCGGAGCCAACGAATGTTAAACAGCTACAAAGTTTTTTGGGATTAACCGGGTACTTTAGGAAATATATTGAAGGATATGCTAAAATTGCTCGACCATTAACCCGGGAAGTCCTAGCGGTACCGTTTGGTACCAGCAATCGCTACTTCAAAAATACCTCTTTTTTGGGGGAAAAACTTAAAGTTTTGATTTTTAGATAATAGATGGCACCCCTAGACAGTCTAAAGAAGGAAGTATAACGGTCAGATGAAATAGTTAAGCACGTTGTCTATGCTATTGGTCTCAAGAAAGTTTAGCGTCTTGAAAGCAAGCGAAGAAATGGCTCGTCGACAAAAGTAAGTACATTTTATAGATATTTAAAAATTTTAAGTGAGTTGATGAAATGTGTATTTATATTTATATTTGTATGCTCTTTCTGTAGGCCACATTTAAAAAAAAATCTGTCTTATTATATACGAAAATTTTTGTTCTAAAATTTGGCGGTACCGTATGGTACCGCTAAGCTTTCATGTTAGCTTTTCATGAGTTATGTAGAAACTGTGGATTTATTCATTTTACTCATGTTTCTGCGACTTAAAAAATAAATAATTTTTTTTTCTTTTGAAGTAACAGGCATATTTGTTTTTTTACATTTTTAAAATTAATTGACGGATTTTTATTTTATTTTATTATATATACGTATATATATATATATATATATATATATATATATATATATATATATATTTAATAATAACAGCTATTATTTTTATATTATTATTATTATTATTATTACTAATATATTATATTTATGTTTATTATTATTATTATTAATATATTATATTTATGTTTATTATTATATATATATATATTCTAGAAATTTAACACTTGAAGAGGCACTTCAACTGTTTGATGAACTAGATTCTGATGATATTGAAGAAATTTATATTGAGCCCCCTGATGCTGCTGAAATCACTGACGAAGATTCTGCAGAGGAAGATGAAGGAGGTCTTACAGATAATTTGTCTGGTAATCAGTTACGGGCGAATGCCGAAATAAGAATGAAAGTTCAAAAAAATTGTGGCGATATTGAAATTTCAGATTCCGAAGAAGAATTAGACAATTCAAAGACAATAACTGGTGGGCCACCAAGTGCAAAGAAACAACGGAAGAATAAAAGATCAAATTCTTCAAAGAAAAGAATATGGGTTGATAAAAATATAAAATATTTTAATTCATTTTTCCCACAAGCAGATTATTCAGACTTTCGTTCAAAATCACCCCTTGAAACGTTTGAAATGTTTTTTGATGACGATATAATCTCACTGTTAAGATCAGAAATAACAAAGTATGCTTTGTTTACAAATAATGCTGATCCTCAAGTGACACCTGAAGAAATAAAAGTTTTCATTGGAATTCTTATTCTCAGCGGATATTGCGTTGTTCCCGGGAAAAGACGATTTTGGGAAAATGCCACTGATTTGAAAAATGAATTAGTATACAATGCTATGCGGCGGGATCGATTTTCTGAAATTATGAGGTTCATGCATGTAGCTGATAATACTAAAATTGATAAAACAGATAAAGTATACAAACTTCGCCCACTGATTGACAAACTGAACGAAAAGTTTTTGTCTCATTTCAAACATGAGCAAAATATAAATTATGATGAGTCGATGATCAAGTACTTCGGCCGTCATAGCTGCAAGCAATTTATTAGAGGAAAACCGATTAGGTTTGGCTATAAAGTGTGGTGCCTCAATACACCTGATGGGTATCTCATCAATTTTGATATATACCAAGGAAAAGGGCCAAACTCTAACTCACATTATGAAGAGAAATTCGGTAAGGCTTCAGCTCCTCTTCTTAGAATGTTAGACAATTTTCCTGATGGTATTAAAAGTCTGCCATTCTGCTTGTATGTCGACAACTTATTTCTCGGCATGAATCTAATAACAGAACTACAAGAGCGAGGCTATGGTGCAACTGGCACAATTCGTGAAAATAGGATTCCGGCTGACTGCTCTTTGCCTTCCTGTAAAGAAATGAAGAAATGGAAAAGAGGATGCTATGAAATCCGCTCGTGCCTTGAAGAAAATATTACTATTGTTCGTTGGGTTGATAATGCTGTTGTGACTGTTGCTTCTAACTGCCATGGAATGAACCCTATCACAAATGTACGACGTTTTTCTCGAGCTGAAAAAAAAGAAATTCAAGTTCCCCTGCCAAATCTGATTGGAAAGTATAATTGTTTTATGGGTGGTACAGATAGAATGGATGAAAATGTGTACTTATACAGAATTGCCATTCGAGGTAAAAAATGGTGGTGGTCTATTTTTACTTGGTTGATAGATGTAATGGTGCACAATGCTTGGATACTTTACAGGAAGTCAAACTCCTCTATAAAGCAACTTGAATTCCGTAGAGTCATAGCCCAAACATATCTCTCAAGATATAGTAATCCTCCAAAAGCTTCGGGTAGAAATCCAACCTCAAGTGGAAGTTCCAGCGGAGTCAGGTAAGAATATTTTTATTATTATCATCTTCCATTTTTTTCACAATATTCTTGAATCCAATATATATATATATATATATATATATTTAATATATTTTCCAGAGTATCTGATGCGTTAAGGTTTGACAAAATGAACCACCTAGTACGAGCCACATCACAAAGGCGTCATTGTGCTGCTGTGAATTGCAAAAGCCGCATACGTACCGAATGTGCGAAATGCAATGTAGGCCTCTGTGTTGGCTGTTTCATCACTTTTCATACAAAAATGTAATTTTATTTGAATTTGTAATTAAAATTTTATGTGGGAATTAAAATATAATCTGTTCTTCATAAAAATTGCTTTTGCTTCTTTAAAAAAAAAGAATTTTGAAAAAAAGGTGATTTGATAGTGTAAGAGCCTAGCGGTACCATATGGTACCAGCAGTTTCCGACTAAAATAATTTAATTAAAAAAGAAAAAAACATTTTATATTATCCCAAGGAAGGCAATAAACATATACTAAAGAGTAAAAGTAAATTTGAGAAAAAAATTTAATTCAGGCTTTGCCGGGTTAAGTGACTTACTTAAAGCGGAAAGTAAATTTAATTTTGGTCCCTTACAAAAAGAGGCATTTAACATACTAAAAGAAAAATTAGCAAACCAACCCGTTTTACACATTTTTAAGCGCGGTTCAAAGCTAGAATTGCATACCGATGCAAGTAGTGCAGGTTTCGGTGCCGTTCTGCTGCAACAAGCAGACGACGAAACTTTACACCCAATCCATTATATGAGCCGTAAAACCACCCCAACCCAGTCTAAATATAGTAGTTATGAACTAGAAGCCCTAGCGGTCATAGAGGCACTAAAGAAATTTAGAAATTATTTATTAGGTAACAAAATTAAGATCGTTACCGACTGTTCTGCTTTTCAGAAAACCCTTGAAAAGAGAGATCTGGCTCCAAAAGTAGCTAGATGGGCCTTGTTTTTACAAGAATTCGACTACGAAATTATACACCGTTCAGGTAAACAAATGCAACATGTCGATTCATTGAGTCGTAATTCAGTAATGTTAGTGACGCGTTCACATGATGAATTAACAGCAAAAATCAAATTTGCACAACAGGGAGACGAACATATTCAAGCTTTAAGAAAGCTAATTGAGGAAAATGAGAGTCGAGATTATTCGATTAAACATGATATTGTGTATAAATACGAGAACGATCGTGAACTGCTGATGATACCAAACAGCATGCAAACGGAATTGATACGCAATATCCATAACCAAGGTCATTATGCTGTTGCCAAAACAGAAAGCATAATTAAAGAGAACTACTACATACCTCAGTTGAGAAAACAAATCGAGACTGTCATTGCCAACTGTATCGAGTGCATACTGTGTAACAGGAAACGGGGAAAAGGTGAAGGAATGCTAAATCCTATTCCCAAACAAAACATTCCTCTCCATACGTACCACGTGGATCATATTGGTCCAATGCCGTCCACGAATAAAAATTATAATCACATCTTTACTGTGGTAGACGGATTCACCAAATTCGTTTGGTTGTATCCAGTCAAATCTACTACGACCAAAGAGGTCATAGACAAGCTGAAGCTGCAAAACAGTACTTTCGGTAGCCCTGTCCGAATCGTCAGTGACAAAGGGACTGCCTTCACTTCTAATGATTTTCAAACATATTGTCAAGATGAGGACATTGAACACATAACCATAACAACCGGGATACCTAGAGGAAATGGACAGGTAGAAAGGATCCATGAAATTCTCATACCAATATTGTCTAAGTTGTCCATCGACGATCCCACCAAGTGGTATAAGTATGTAACCGCTGTGCAGAGAACCATCAACAGCACCATTTCCAGAAGCACGAAATATTCTCCCTTCGAACTTCTCACTGGAGTGAGACTCAGACATACAACCGAGATAAAAATTAAGGAAATCTTGGACGAAGAGTATGTCAACACCATCATGTCAGAAAGAGAGCAAATTAGAGATATTGCTAAGGAAAACATTTTTAAAATACAGGAAGAGAATAGAAAAACGTACAATAAACAACGAAAGAAAGCCAACACCTATAAGCCAGGGGACTTGGTTGCAATACAAAAAACTCAATTCGGAACTGGCATGAAACTACGCCCTAAATTTCTTGGCCCTTATCAGGTGACCAAAGTAAAGAACAACGATAGGTACGATGTTCAAAAAGTTGGGTGCCATGAAGGCCCAACCCTAACTTCAAGTGCAGCTGACTTTATGAAGTTGTGGACTGTCATATAAACTTTTATTTGTTGAACTTAATTTGGACATTTTCATTTAATGTCATTTTCGTATCTTAATATTTTAAAAAGTATTGTGTTTCATTTAGTAGCATTGTGTTTCATCAAGTTATGTTTATAGTATGGTAGAAAATATTTGTTTTGTGTAGTTTAGCATTTTTTATGTAATTGAGGTCTGCTGGTTTCTGATGTGGTCATAAGTCTTGGTGAAGTCTGTGAGGACACAGGACCAGCAGGAAGGCCGAGTGTAGGAGCGGAAATCGCTCCTCACGAGCAAAGTAAGGTCCATGACCTCAAGACGCAGCCCGCGTGGGGCTCCAGAAGTTGAACCCGAGTGGGCGGTTTTGGGAATGTTATAAATATGTGTGTCGCCCAGGAGCGGGGGGATTCCTGACATGTAAGAGCTGAGTGCTTGAGTCGAGCAGATTCGCTCGGCTATTATCCGGGTGGCGTCCCGAGACATATATGAATACCCAGAATATTTTTCTCATGCATCACTGTACATATCTCATCCCATCATTGATTGGTACAATAAAGTAGTTTAAAAACTTCGAATAGAAGTTCCGACTTGTGAATCATACCCCACCGAGCCATTAATACTTCTACATATATATATATATATATATATATATATATATATATATATATATATATATATATATATATATATATATAATTTCGACAAAACAGCATTATTAGCGTGTAAATCACTGAGTACTTTAGCTTCCCTTCCTCAATAATATCCCCAAGTTGGTGGCACTGGCTATATTTCAAACCCAAAGCGAATTAAAGATGAAATACATAAAAGTGAGACCGTGTTTTCACTGTCCGATTATATTTAAAGAATAAAAAAACGGGAGATATCTTATCACATTTCAACAAGTTTCTCTCGTTGATAGTGAAACTTCTGTAATGAAAAGATTAATTTAAAGATATCTGAGTAAAATTCTTTAGCTCATCGATGAGTATTATACACGTACAGAGAGAAATGCACAAGTAGGATACAACAAACAGTGATAAAACAATTCTCACGTTTTAGGAAACGATAAACTAGGCGCTGAACGAGGAAGTGGCTGATGAGATGTTCTTTGAAAGCGAAAGATTTATATGCTAGCCATATTGCAAGATGACCCAAATGAAAGAGAACATGAAGTGATCCGCAAACTTAAAGGATTTTTCTTAAAGATGGAATCGGAGTTCATGCCTTCGAAAGGCGTTTGGAACATTTTTTCTAATTTTAACCCTCTTTTCGCTTTCGATCTCTTTTTATAAACATCTTTCGAATAAGTATTTTTATTCGTCGTTTTATTTTTTCTTCCGACTCTGCAAATTAAAATATATATATATATATATTAACTTGATTGTGTACATGTGCGTGCATGTTTTACCCATCACTTGTCTTTTGTTCTTTATGTACTATTTTTTCTTAAATGTTTTATATGAATAATAAATTGCTTCGGCTCCCCCTACCTACCGCCGTAAGGAGGTCTATATAGCTGAGGTAGGTAGAATTAACGTCGCACCGGAGCAACATAACGGGCTATTGACGACGATCCGGGATCAATCCCGAAGGAAATATCCGAGGACAACGCCACGTAATTTTGACTATACAGCTGAAAGCAGCGGTGGTGAAATAGTGACCGCATACGGCGTCCAATCCAATTTATTACCTATCTTCAAATGTATCAAATTTGACTAAAAGCTATAAAAACATCCCCACTAAATTCCAACCATTTCATATTTTCATTTTATAATTAACTAAGGCCCTCACAAATAGAAGTAGCGCAGGCATCGCTAGACCTATACAAGGGCCTGGTGAATTGCATACCTAAGTAAGTATACTCACGCAGAACCATTCATCAGGCCGAAGGGCTCTGTGTCCTCTATATGCGGATTGTAAACGTCATAGCATTGAGTGATGGCCTTCTTAAAGTCGGAATGCACGTTGCACGAATCGTTGCGAACTCGCAACTGTCTGATTCTCGGCGAGCCAAGGAGTCGGTTTTCGTACAATATATTTCGATCGTCGGGATTAGTTTCTTGGTCGTTGTACCAGTTGTCCCAGTACAGATTCTCCACTAATACGTCTTTTGCAAACTGAAAGATACAAATCATTAGTAGACCGCTGTTTCATAACTATGACGGAGAATTCATCTATACATCACGCATTAATATGCGTCATGCATAAAACCTTTCCCTTTCTATTTGGCTTAAATCCTTTATTATTATATCGCACCCCGGTTTTTTCAATATAAAAAAACCGAATTTATAGTTTTAGGTGTATAGAAATACCGTGAATACAGCTTCTGCATGCTGCAAAACTGCCACAACTATAGATTCTTTCTCCAGTACAGGGCAGCGCCAGCGTAGCCCGGTTGGAAGAGTAACGGATTAGCTACCGGAGGGTTTCGAGTTCGAATCCAACCAAAGAGTCGTGTACAAAGGGATCTGGTGCACGTTAAATCCGTCGTGGCCTCAAATATCCTCACGTTGGTGTGGTGTAGAAGTTTGGAGAGTGGGGTGCCAGCTCAGGTGCTGCCTCGTCATCTGACCGTGGTTCAAAATTACGTGGTGTTGTCCTAAGATATTTCCCTTTGGGATTGATCCCGGACCTTCACCAATAGCCCGTTGTGTTGCTCCAGTGTGACTTTAATTAAAATACCTACCTACCAGTAGAGGGCAATTGTGGCAGTTTTGCAGACATGTATTTTCAGTCTTTCTCACACAAACGAAAATTTTTTTCTTTGTGGCGGCATTACAACCGGAGTGTGATATTCATTTCAATTTTTCATTTACTCTTTCTCACCTACCATTTGAAATCTCTCATTTGAGTATTGCTTCTCAGTGATAATTGTAAATACTTCCCAGGCCTTTTTGATAACACACTTAGCCCTGTAGACATAATGTGTTAAAGGATATGTTCTGCCTGGCTGTGAACATCATCATGTAAAGAGCTCAGAGAGGTGCGTGGACCCACAATTCGAATCATTACTGCAAACCAATTTCTCTAACAGGGTTGAGATAGGCTAACAGACTTCTATGAATAGGGAAATAAAAAGGTATATGATAGTAAACCCCTCTTTGGAAGAGATCCTCCTTTCTCTTTTATGATTATTTAAAAAGTAGTCATAAAGTAGCAGGAAAAGGTAAGACTTATATTTAAATGCAGAATATGTTGTCCTTCCTTGAATCAATCTTTGGAGTAGACTGGAAAAAAGTCTGGAGTTCACACAATAACGGTGTTTTGTAGATCAATGCTTGTTTCACAAAGCTATGAGAATCTAACCTCTGAGAATCCATTATACACATTCCCTTAAACAAAGGTCCGAGATCAGCCTTTGCATTTTTTACTCAGAAAAGTTAATAAGAAACATCCATTTGTGGTAAAAATAACACTGCTAAGATCAAACAGTTTAGTTAGGATCTTACAGTTCACCGATACTATCAGTTCACCTAAGATGAATAGCAGTGGATGAAATCAAAGTGGGTCTACCTTCCAAAAATCTGTCATCTGCGTTGCTTCTCTCATTGATCCCGATCCATCTGCAAATGAAGAGTCCAGAAACAGTTCACTCATCACTTTAGTCTGGAAGTACATGGCTGGGCTCATCATACCGAAGGTCACTGAAACATAATAAAATACATAAGCACTTCTATTTTTGACTTTGTCGTAAGTGAGGTGGGAAGTTTTTGTGTAATGATTGAGAAATATATAACAGCTCTAAAACTTGATTAAGACAAAAGAGAAATCAGCAAGGTTTAATGCTTTTTACAGATAATGCTGATTGGATAAAATTGTTCTGAAAGTGGTTTCATTTTGTTGATCAATAATAATTTCAATCATATTCTATTTTTAGTTTTTTTAATATGGTATAAAAAATTAAATTCCTGCAAATACTTACTGATAGACAAGAGCACCAAGAAGATAATGTATGTAAACAATTCTCGTAGAGTAACTTTCACATACCATTCCTTGTCATCTTCTTTACCTTTCATCTGGCGAGTCGCCCAGAGACCTGGAAAAATGTCCCATATGATTTTGTTTCGTTAAATATTCACACAATTCATCAAGTAATATGTTTTAGATAAAAAGATCAATGTAAATTCATTTGGAGTTACCCACTGTACTTATCATACAACTGGCAAAGATTCATTCGAATTTAGGAGTAGAGGTAGGTCCTTACTGCCAATGCTTCATTCTCATCCAGTATTAAGGCATGAAAAGTTTCGAATTTAAATTGTTTATGTGTTTTATGGTTTATTTGTGTTAGATTGTATTGTATGTTTTGTTTGTGTTTTATGATTTATTTGTGTTGTATTGTATGTTTTGTTTATGTGTTTTACTGGATTTTTCAATTCATGATATGCAATTGAATGTCTATCTTTAAATCACAATTGCTTTTTCTACAGGAAAAAAGTATATATTCATAAACGATGGAATCAAGAAAATATTTAATTCCAATAAAAATTCCTTGGTTAAAGAAAATATTGTGTGTTAGCCTTACGTTTTACCTCAATAATGAATTCTTGCCAACATTGTAACAACTATTACACTACTTAACACTTACGATAGGATCACGACGGATACAAGTAGAAAAATATTAAATCTTAAGGCAAAGATCAAAAGCTATATTCCACAAATAAAAATTATTTAGCTAAGAATGAACAGTAATTTACATCATTTAACACTTTGATTAAACTAAACTGAGTGCCTCAGTAAATGAAAAGTCATTTTTCATACAAAAATCTACGTTTTAAAAAATATGTCAAAATATATAGTTGTTATTTTTTAAGTAGTCAAAAATAAAAAAACTTATTAAATTAATTATTCTTTTTGTTGACAGAATGCACAGAAATAAACTTGTAACTTTAAATACCACCTCCTAGTTTGATGTCATTTTTGTACTATAATATTGATTTAGTACTTTTATAACATGCTGGTCGCTTATGACAATAGCGATAAGAATGCTATGATATAATTAATGTATATCGCACAATACATTCGGATATGACATAATCTTTTGTTTCTTTAAATTCTTGGAACTTTCACATGTTCTTTAAATTCAGTCAATTTTTTCTATGAAAAATATTAAACTATGCCAAAAGAAGTCGTAAGACCCCGAAGCCAGTGTTCGATCGGAATGAAACTTAGTATATGTTATGAACATGCAGAGATAAAGAAATTATCACTACATCAAATCTCGAGGTGTAGAATTATATCAAAAAGACCATAAGTTAATAAATTGTAAATCTCCATGGCCGCGATACATGCCGTAATGGTATGGAGTCAAATCGAGTTCTTATACTATCCAGGAGCAAGTTATGCAAATTATTCTTCAGCTGCCGCTACAGATCCCTTATATTTCAGGGAAAATTGAAGGCCTAGCAGACAAATCTGGGGATCTCCCTAGCCAAGGATGAGCTTCAACACCACGAAGACACTCCAGGAAGAGGCGAGTCGTGTGTGGCCAGGTGTTATCATGCTTGTAAATAACCCCTTGAACACGTGGCGAAAGGAAAAACAACAGGTTGTAAGATCTGAACGTATCGCTGGGCCGTTGTTATACTGCCTTGTAACTCTACTAGGGGGACCGGATATCTTAAGTGAAGGCTCCCTACACCGTTGTACTAGGAGTTACAGTGGTGCTCTACACACGCTGTTTCATTCCTATCGAACACTGGCTTCAGGGCATTTCGATTTTTTTTGGCATAGTCTATTTAAGCATAACGTAGCAAAAGTATGCTTTAAAGATGGAATTCCTCTGGAGGACATCAAAATAAAAAAATCCTAACTCCTCAATGTCAAATTAATCTTTCAAAATTGAAAATGATTTGAGGTTCGTATTTTTGAGTGTGTTCCACTACGTTTCAATTTATCATCATTACGATTTATCAGTAAATACAAGGGTTTAAATTCTGATAATGAATCACCGTTTTGGGAGAAAGGTGAGAACTCCCAAAACGTAACTGTAATTTCCTGTAACTGAAATATCATTACCGGTTTTCTTTGTGTCTTGTATTTTATTATTTTATATTTATTTTTAAGATAATACTTCAGGAATCAATTGATACGACGACATTAGTGGCAAATGACATTTGTGTGGGATATAATGCCGCCAGAAAGATAATTTAACAATTTTTGCCGTGAGGTCTACGATTAACCCTCTGAGAGTCGAGAGATTTCCGAATAGTATAGTTTTGCTTTTACTCCATACCGCACATAATGACTAAATAGCCACATCTATTGGTTGAAGAAATCCTAGGAGAGGTTCTATCGGTCAAGATCAAAACTGGTTATAAACTATGCAAGTTGGAGAATGGATATATGCTTGAAAACCCCTCAGAAGGTTAAGGACATCCATAACAAACGATTTCCTTATATTTTTATTGTTTTCAGAACTACTATACACATGCACAGTAAAGTTATGCAATTGCGTCTTATTGCCTTCACAACAATAAGTTTTTGTCATTTAGGAAGTCTGCTTGAAACAGTTCTTGAGCAATTCTTATTTTTCTGTATCCACTTCATATTCTTTTTAGTATCAGGGTTATTTGTCGTACATCTATTTTAGGAAGTTGAGTTGGGGAAATTCCTTTTTGTTTTCACAACTCCTCCAATGTGGCTAAAGTTCGAAGCTCTATCTTCTCACTTGAATAAGTGATCATTGTGTTATCCGTTTTTTTCAGTACGGAAATAACTATTTTCTAAGAATTGATATTATTTTACATTGTACCTTTACACATTTGAAGGTTTTTTTTTCTATGTTGCAATGCTAAACTAGAACCGATTTAAGTACCAGTCAGTGCCTCCTGTAAAGGACAAAAGTAGAACTAAAAACCAGAATTTAGAATTTTCAACGGTAATTCTCCGGAATTGAATGTCGGTAATTCGCTAATCCTTGTAAATGTTTTGTTTGAATAACGTTTGTATCTAGAAACATTTCGAGGTTAAAAGAAATTCAAAGTTTTTTAAATTCTATTATTCAGTCAATTAATAATATGAATAAGTCACAATTTGAATTACAAATACACATGAGTTCCTTTCCTATTATAAGCTAATAATAAATATATTTTTACATCTGTGAGCTGTTCCGAAAAGCTGTCTACTAAACGTAATTGATGATGTTTCATTTGGGGAAAGTTTCGGTCCAGTAAGACCAAATTCATCGGATTCCGAAGGTCGCTGTGACCCCTGAACATGATGAATCTAAATTCCATTAAAGAAATGAATAGAAGCGTAGAAAACAAATTAGCCAAAATTGAACACAGGAACATAGCTTTTATCGGCCGTAATCACACTGCTTTCATTATATAAGACAAACGGACATCACTCTTTGTTGCCACGCCAAAGTCTCACAAGGCAATTTGTCCGCCCATATTTTAATATTTCACGACTCAATCCGGCAAATGGGACTGGTTGCGGTTCAAGAATTCCGATCCCTATGGAGACAGGACCCAACAAGACTGGACACGCTTACTGGTCCGAGTCAAAACGCCCGTGACGTTATTGCAAATTACTGTGTCGTCATTAAAGAGAGGTAGGCTTTGACCTTAAGATTCCTATATCCACATAACTGTTGCGGTGGGTATGAAAGTTTATAGGTTTCGATTTGATGATGACCAAAACCCACAGCTAAAGTTCTTAGAGCAACATCCAACAAAATTCGAAAATGTGCACGTTTAAAAATTGCATTTTAGAAAATGAACATATTTGTTTCTCAAACGTTTAAATCTGCGCTCCACAAATGATACAATTCTTGCAAGTAGCATTGAGAATATATATACATTACATTATAGGGCATTGAGAATATATACACACTACATTACAGGAGATTCTAATGAAAAGTTGTGTAGTATTTCAAATTTATTTAGTTTATGTGATATCAAAATTTGAACAGAACTGTACAAGTAATTTACAAGGGAAATAAACGAAACAAATTCGTTAAACATAGAAAATAGTTAATTTAATTTTTTTTCATCTAATTTCCTTCAACTGAATCTGACATAAATACTCCTCAAAATTGCAATGAATAATAGTTTACAAACTGTTATCTTAAAAAGGAAAAGTATAGGTTTTCCATTTTAAAAGTGGCCAATTTCTGTGTGAAAGATTGAGAAAAGTCTATTTTAGAGAATCTATGTCAAAAATACTGTAAGTTGCGTTTATTGATTTCCAGTTGCCCTGTGTTTGCAATATTGATTAACACTTGCGCTTACTACCTACACTTAACTTACATATTTAATAACTTGCACTTATTACACTTCATTAACTATCGGATTAAGCAAAATATATAGTGAATCTTTTCAAACTAATCTACCCCATTTTAAACAACCAAAAGTTACTCAAAATGGATTTCTTATATCACATTCAAATGCAAACGCAAGTTCGTTTATTTCTGAAATATTCCACAAATTTTCTGACTTCTTGAATAATTCTTGTGGTAAAACTGGGGTAGAATTATGTCATTACAATTGAGAATATTCAGCCTTCTTAATAATACATTCTAATTAAAAAGTTAAGTTTGGGCCATATTCTTTTTTCAAATTAGAGCATTCAAATAAAAGCAATTTGTACTCATTATTTTTTAAAGATTATAATGCATCTGTGCTTGAATATTTCCATTAATATTAATTAATAATAAAGTAGTCAAAGTTCTGACATGGGCCCTTTATACTTTTCCGCAATAAAGCCTCGAAAAATATTTCCAGATATCGTAACTTACTTCTTCCACATGACATACATAGAATTAGGATATAAGAAATTTAGAGACCGCATAAAAACAATTCTACGTGCCACACTGTTTACATGTTACATGACAGGTGATTCAATAACATTCAGATAGCACCACTACACCAGCATAATAAGTACCCGCAAAAAATTCGCCCTACAATTCTATAACTAGATACATCTCATTTATGTACTTGTACTCGAAGTATGAGAAACGGCTCAAACCCAAAATAATGAAATCTTATTAAACTTTTGATTCTATAAAACATCAAAAATTGGAGAAATAATTAAGAAAAAAAGAAAACAAAAATGAAACATCTACAGCATTGGTTTACAAAATGATACGTTTTACGGTTGTATATTAATTTACCATCGTAGTGAATATCTAAACAAATAGCGTGTAGCAAAATATGACCATAGAGAGAAACCAATCAACTAACCTACCAACGAAACCAATGTCACAGTTCCAAAAGGGTATATAAATGTTTGTGTTGCAAGTGACACGAAAGTATTGTACTTTTTGCAGCATATTAGATGTATAACTAAAAACTTAATTTTTCTCCCATTATAAATTCTGATATTCAGTGTTTATTGGACAATTTCATTTTTTTTTTAATTTTAGCTCATATGCGCATACACACCAGTTACTTTTAAATCCTAATAGCTTGTTAAATGAATGAGGTCGAGTGAAACAATTTTCATTTTTATACTTTTACCAATATACATAAACAATTCAAAAGAAACACAGAAGTTTAAGTGTCGATTTGTCACCATCAACTGGATTTATGTCCAAACAGTTAACGTGTTTTTATTTCAGGGTGTAAACAACACATCGGAAGTGTCACTCAGATTTATTAGAAAAACAATTAAAATTTCCACATGCACTGATTATTTAAAAGCAGTTCTAAAAATGTCATCACCTGTTCTGTCAGTGTTTGTTTACATAGCAAGTATTAGCATTTGTGAAATGAAACGAGAGATTCAAATATTTACTTTGTAAGTTATGTGTGGAATTTAATACAGCTACCTTTGTAATTATGAAGTTTCGTTTCTATTCATCATGAAATTCAACAAAATTTAATTTTTCAATTTTTTGCATTCGAGTTGTTTGCAGTTAATTTAATTATTCGAAAGAGAGAGATCTTCCTTAAAACTAGGTTTTGGAGTATTGTTTACTAATATGGGGAAAACGCACTCACAGTGAACAGAAGTGCAAGATTTAAAAGTTTGAGTCATGAAATGATTACTATATTATATATTATATATTTTCATTTGTTTTTCTGATGTAGAAGTAAAAAAATAAAAGTACATCAAAGGGTCATTCAGTTTTCAATTTTTTTTATTTTCAGTGTTTAATGGTATTTAAAGCCTTTTCATCAAACACATAAATACGGAAATCTATTTATAAATATTGAACATATATTTTTAAAACGTGTTTGGTGAAGGATTTTCCAATGCACACGGATATCTAATAACTATTATGTAGAGAAAATTTTTACCATGGAAAATAAAGCTTTAAAAGGTCCTTTTTATTTTTCGGTAGATTTAAAATTTAAAGGAAAAAAGCGGTTTCTGTTTCCTGAACATCAACGTTCTGCCAGTGGTTGTCACTGAGCCACACAATCCGACTACATCATTGTCAACAGACGACAAACAGCTGTACTCTCACCAAGATTAGCGTGAATTGGAAACAAAACGTATACGTTATGTAGTGATGTATAGATTCATTCATGTTTACTTTATTGTTTAATAGAGCTAAAATAGAAAAATAACGTTCAGTTTTCTCTTATGTCATTTTCACAAGGAGAAAAAATTATGAACAATCCATCATGTGAATAATGAAGCAGTAGAATGAATGTAGTAGTATGAATACAAGTCTGCAAAAATAATTTACCATTAAGAGCTCCAAACTTTCCATGGTCTTATTCGCCCTCGTTTTGTAAAACCATGAACGTAGAGTGACAAAGAAACCAAATTTTCCATATTCATAATCCGGAGAGGGTACATCAAATGACTCAAACCTCGATGTACGTGATGAAATTTTTATTCAGATTTGAAATTAGTTGTCCAAATTCGATTTTGCCATTAGAAATGAAGTTTGTTCTCAATATGATATGTAGTCGGCCCCTTATGCAAATTTTATGAAAATGAATTTAGAAAAGTCGTTAGTTCCTATGGAATGGTACCTTTGAATTAATTTTCTCGACTAGGATCGATTAACGAAAAAGGGGTGTTTCGTGTTTTTGTCGTTTATTAATGTTTATTAAAAGCTACAGCACACCAAACATTTTTTTATTTTTTGCCGATCTGCCAAGAATATAGGTAGAATTTTGATTGATTTACAAAAAAAATCATTTTTGTAATTGTCCTTTTTGCTCCAACTTCGCCTTTTAAAAAATCTTTCTGGAACAATTTATTTATGATACTTTGTAACAGAAATAATACTCAGAACAACTTATAAGGGTATTAAAAATATGAAGTATTACTTGAAATTACTTGTGAACACACTTGTCAAAAGTTCAAAGCTAAAACGTCGCGAAATGAAATAAATCTTAAGCAATTTTAACCGGTTCACCATCCGTAAGGCACACCAGCGCCATTTTTGATGTACACCGGGTAGAAAATCGTTGATCTACTCAAATTTGAAACTGTTTCGTAAGCGAATCAATTATTAAAAATAAGAACTTCATAGAATTCTGTATTTGTTCATTTGGTCGCACAAATTAAAATGTGTTCTATTTGTGGGAAATTTTTCTTCGTCATGTTCCGATCGAAGCTGCTTTGTTTGTCTGCATGACTGAATCGTTTAATTACAGATGAACACAAAAGCCGGATGGGATAACCGAATAGCCGATTGCATGACAATCATTGTTAATAAACTCGAGTCTTGCGCAGTTATAATGTATATCTCTGTGGTTGAGCGAAATCTTTCAAGGAAACAGTTTCTTGGCAGAGAACCCATAAGCGTCCTTTTTAAAAACCTCAGGATCAGCTTTTCTCTATCACGTGATCGTAAATTCAACACTTCCGGTTTGCGCTCTCCCAGTTTCACATTCAAAATGTTGGCGGATAGCCATTTCAGAAAAAGCTTATGGGAAATGTTTGTAAACAGAGTAAGAAATGTGATGTTTTGAAATTTCAACTCAGCGATGAAACATGAAGGGTGTGAAAGAGGAATGAAAATAGGAACGCCTTTGGAAAAAATACACCATCCTAGAGATTCTTACAGCTTTTCAAATCAGTATACGTTCTTCGAAAAACTTCAGAATAATTAGGTGATAAAATCAAAAAAGTTAAAACACACTCATATCAAAAAGTAACCATGCATGCAATGTGAATTGCACTTCTGCTTCCAAGTGAGGCAGTTCAATATGGCGATTTGAGACGCACACGATAAATATGATTTTTGGTTCAATGTCAATACTCTTATTTGATACATTTGTTCCAACGTAATGACTTCTGCATATATTTTAAGATTCGTAATTTAAAATACACAAAAATATATTGATACTAAAGAGTAAATTTTCAAAAAGTAAAATACGTTAGTTCTGAGACTTGTGGACGTAGATTAGGAATTTTCGGTTTTCCTTTTCGTAACAATGAAGAAAGTGACACCCATTTTGAATTTTGAAAGATAACATTTATCCACACGTACCTAAATGAACTTGAGTTTACGTACTGACATGCCAATATTTAAATCAAACAAAAAGAGAAATTAAAATTAGACACATACTTTAATAAAATGTAGTTGGTTTAGAATGATGTACGTAGCGATGCGGGTAACGAGCGTAGGACGATGTAATGTATCTAGTTTTCATACAATGCGAAGGAAGCCAAAAATATAGTAATTGAATATAAGAGAAAGAGCTTGGAGGATGCATGTACTAAGGATTAGCGGCATAACTTGAGAAGCTACATTTATGTTACAAACTCTGAAGTGATTTTTTCTTTGCGATTATTTATTGTCTGTTGTCTTACGCCACATGTTTCTTTTAGGTGTTCCAGTTAAATGAGTGGTCCCAGTAACAAGTTAAGTGATGGGTACATGTGCCAATTTATATGACTGGTCTCAGTACCATTTTAGATGGCTAGCCTCATGTTTAATGATGGATCCTTCTTGGAATACAAACATGTATTAATGTACTGAATGTTTTACTTGCATAAATATATAATTTTGTCTAGCTTGCATAGTTTTACAGCATTATGTTGTTATAAACACAATGAAAAAGTTTATAACTGTTTAAAATTAGGAACCAGATTACACATTACAATATATAAAGTATTTCACAATTCCGGGGTCACTCACCCTAGGCATATTACTAGCGACCTCTCAAACCGGGTCTGTCTTTTACAATATGCAATCCACTAATACTCTTGTTTCACAATTATATCTCCTTATTTTTCTAGGGAATAAACTTTTATCAGAATCCGCAAGATTAGATTTGTTAAATTAAGTCCTGAAAATCCCTAACCAAAGACCTCAATTATGCGTCAAAAAATTTAAAGACTTATATATCCAACCTCAACAAACATATTTAAGAGAAACGTTGGAAAAGAGTTTTTGTTGGGCTCTCGGACTATCCGAGAGTAAAGGCTGTTACCGCTTTCAAGATGACTACTTGCCATTATTGCCTTACAACTCACATGCACAGTATTGTAATTCTCGGCGGCCTCATCTGCCCTCCTTGCATGGGTGCAGTGATTATGGATACTAATCATCTCCTTCACTGCTCTGCCATATTGGGCAGATCTGTATTTCAGTTATTGGAAAGCAAGAGACTTGTCGACTTTGTCTTCGGGATATTTCTTTTCCCCTAGTATTTTATGATTTTTTATTTATATCAGTAATTTTTCTTTGTATTTTATCTAAACTCGAATATTTCGGGTTCAAGGATGAAACGTCCTTTACTACGATGCTGTATTTAAAATATAAAATAAAAAAATATTTGTTGAATTAAGCATATAAATTCAGGACTCACCTCTTATCACCCTGGTAAAGCTGTACCAACATCCTGTTCTTTCTGGCTCGGGTACAACATCTGCCCGGTGCTCAACCAGGTCACTTTCATACTGATCTTCAAGATCTCGACCCGAATCACTTGCACCGTCAGCTACAGCCCAAGCAGGTCGACCGCCACTGTAAGGGCGGTAGTCAGTGGACAAGTTGCTAGATGGGTTCATGACCTGTGGTGAGGAAGTGGCTTAGAGAAAGGCTGAAATTTAAATAGAAAATTATTGTTTACAAAACATAATAAAGAACAAAATGAATAACACATCGCATGTATTGAATATCATAACACTGAGAACCCAAAACATGCACATCAGGAGAGGAAAACTAAATTTTAATTGCAATGTGTTGGATTGTAAAGCTGTACAACACTTCACTGATTGTCATTTACAGTGCAACTCCCCAAGTAGCACAGTTACATATATAGGATGCATTGACAATAATCGATAGGTATCACACAGGTACGAGAATAAGACCTTCAGATATCAATGGCATACTACCTTCCTCTCCATATATTTACGCTGTTTGCATCGGAAATGAGACGAACAGCTCAATTAGTGAACAGCGGCAAAGCTGTGGTAAACGGTGTTATCTTAATAGTTTATCTTTAAGATAGAAATATAAACTATGTATTTGTGATGCCTTTTTAGTGGTGTTTTGCGACGAAGCTATCCGTTTGCAGCACGGGGCTTAAAAGATATGATAAAGATATAATTGTTGGTATATTTCTGCTACTACTACGTGTATGGGACAAGAGCTACCTTTTAGGACAGAAAAAGCACCTCTCGTGCTAGTAGAGCAGTGAAAAGGCAGCAGACCTGGGGGAAATTAATTTGCAGAATGGTGGTAAACTTACCAGGGAAAAAGAGCTGCCACACGCAAAATGGCGATCGCCATAGGTAATTATTTGTTTAACAATTATTCGTTCAGCCAATAATCACTGCCATCCCTTTTGGCACCAAACGATAAACTCGGAGTCAGAAAACCTGCTTAAGACGACAATTGTGGGATCGCATTGTTAATATTTAACCTCCCTCGAATTTTACTAGTAGACTCGTTCAAAAACACGTAACTCAAATACCATATCTCCAGAGCTGGACTATGGAAATGCATTTAATTGAGTTCAAAGGAACTTGATGTTATTTCTCCGGTTTCGTGGAAGAGAAACGGATTAGCAATCGGAGGATTGCGAGTTCGAAACTCGGTTCAACCAAAGACTATCGTACACGGGCCTGGTGCATGTTAAATCTGTCATGGCCTCAAATGTTTTCACGTTGGAGTGGTGTGGAAGCTTGGAGAGTGAAGTGCCAACTCAGGTGTTGAACTCGTCATCTGATTGTGGTTCAAAATTACGTGGTGTTGTCCTCGCATCTTTCCCTTGGGGATTGATCTTGGGTCCGTCGCCAATAGCCCGTTGTGTTGTTCCAGTGTGACATTCATTAATTACCATCAACTCCTCCGGTTTTGTACCAGGCATGTTCAAAGTTTGCAAAAATGTTTTCCAAATTGTCCAGAATTTCAAGTAACCCAACCCAAATAAGCTTAAAAATTTGAATCCAGAAATATCTGCACGAAATAATGTTCTAGAAAATGTATACAAAAATTATCCAAAAATATTTCCGAACGAAAATAAGAGTTGATGACTGGGTAATTTTTTTTTAAATTCATTTTAACAACATACTCGAATGTTTCAAATTTGAAATTAAAAATCAATTGGCGCTCTTTATAAAATACTAAACTGCTCCCTTTCTGAGAATTATTTATGGACAGTTAATTTCATAAATTTTTCATGAGACCAGCAAATGTATCCTTTGTAAAATTTCAGCTTGTCCAATAATGGACCTGACAAAACTTCAACAAAGCAACCAATTGATCCTTGTAAAATTGTCGATATAAGTCGAACAGTAAAATATATAGTTTCATTTTAAAAATTTCGTCGAATCAATTTTTCTCTGTGGGGTGCCAAACTATATTTTAAGAACAAAAGGAGCAGTTTGGTGAGAAATATAAGGCTTTTACAGATAAGTGGACCTTAGAATAAGGATCGAACTTTTCAGAGAAAGCTGAATATCAATCTCTTTTCAAAACCTAATTTGTAAGTTTTAATATTGGTCTTTCAAAGTGAGGATAGGATATTAAGAGATGATTTTAATAACGACACGGTCGGTTAAAAATATTTTTAGTTCATGCTGATAAGAAAATGGGATCCGCGTTCTTTAAAAATTGGTATCCTCCGTTAAGATGAATAGCACTTTGTTTAGATTTATATTATCTATTGATTAGATCGTAAGTTAAATTATATTTTCTGCTCTTTAAAGATTACTCCTCATTGATCAGTGCCAAACATTTCAAATCAGAATGAATTTCAGGATTGACTATGTCACGTTGGAACAGCTGTTCACAATAGCCACGCGAAAATAGCGCCTATTTGACTTCCAAGAGGAGAGTTCCCAATCACTACAGCGTGTCTGTAAATAACCCAAGGACCCTTGGTACCTCACCTCAGTCCTGATTCATTTCGTTATCCAGGAAGGGAATCTGAATTATATCACGATTTTCTTTTTAAATTTGTTTCAAATGGTGCCACCGGTTGCATTCAACTATTACATTTAACGGACTACCTTCACGTGCTGTACTACACTAAAGTACGCAGGATGTTCGATCTAAAAAGGTATGTTTATCTATACTCGAATCTTTTATCTCTTTGGGGTTAGGTGGGTTAAAAACAGTCCCACCTTTTGCTTAGCTTCTTATGCATGGTGGGATATTTTTTAACCAACCTCAAAAAGTTGAAATTACTCAGTCATACAGTTTAATATTTTATTTAAAGTTTTTCATTGAGTTGGCAATGCTACGAACTAACGCTAAATGTATAAATAACTGAAAACAAAAGTTTACACATGTCGAAAAGCATTAGTTAGTTGTTGACACTTTTGTGATTAAGGTTGGCGAATTGTGTGTTGCAGTGAATTTTTGTCTTTCATAACGGTAAATGTTTTTTCGAGAAATTTATTGAGTGAATAAATCGTTTTATAATAAAAAACATGTTATTTGATGTTTTATACTAATTTTGAAGCCGAATAAGTGAATAAACAATTCTGTGCAACGGGTTTTTTTCCTTTAAAATCGTGTGCCTCAAAAAGAGTTAAAAATGAGTAAGATATGTATATTTTTAAGCATTTTAATTCGGTTTTTATTTAATCTCTATGAAGTAGATAAGGTTTAATATATGCATAATTAAGCTTTTTAGAATATGCGAAAGGACCTCGGGAAAAGAAAATCGGAGCAGGATTTAAAAAGATCAATGTTATATCACACGAATAAATGCATCGAAGTAAATTATTTTAATCAATTAGCTTTTATGCCATTAGCAGGTAAGATAGTTAATATGTGTATCGTAAGATATTTATTTCCACTACAAACTTTTATCAGCAATTTTTAGTTCGCACAATGTCATTTTTACTTACTAAATTATGTTTTAAAACCTGTAAGACTTTTGTAAAGTAAGGCTCTTATGAACAATAGTCTTTCTGGCTATTTGTGAAAGGTGCACATAATATTTAAAGGTCTATTTTGGAAAGTTTCTTTCTAAGTAGACACAAAACAAAAACGAATTTTAGTACAAAATGATCTTTTTGCTAAAAATATCACAGTACGTAATCATAAATTTAAAACATATAAATATTAATTTTACACTTTTAACATAACTAGTAATCTGCATACGTAGTGGTCATTTAAAAATTCTCAACAATATGCACCTTCAAAACTTTATCAACGAATAGACATTTTAAATATTTATTTTTGAAGATTTAAAATGGATAATTACAGAGCACAACATATTTTCAGTCAGACTTCTGAATTTGTCAAAAAAATATAAATCCCCAAAGCCAGTGTATGATCGGAATGAAACTTAGTATGTGTGATGTACATGGAGAGATAAAGAAACGATCACTCAATCAACTCCATCATGGGACACCAACCCTACAAGGAGTTTGCTGTAAAAAAATTTCCTATAACCGTATAACACCGTATAAGGTGACAAGGGATGGATGAGGAATAATTTAAAAAAATTTAAGACTAAAATTTCAAGCTATTAAAGCACACGCAGGGGGCTACTCTTAGCATATTTTGCTGTGAGGTTTTTGGAGGCAAGAGAATGAATTTTTTCGGTGGAAAGAAATATTTCGGCGCAAAGAATGCCTGAATAAAAACCAGTTGCCTCAGTTCAAACTCCTTGACAAATTGTACAATTTGTATGGTTTTACGTTGCAGTAAGGGGGGACTACCAGGCGTTTACGAGTGCGTCATAATGCTACGGTGGAGTTTAGCCATTGCTCTTGCCAGCTGTAGATGAATGTTGGTTTTAGGGACTTCTGCAGGTGAAATACAAGGAGAGGGAGGTGGTGTAAGTATAGGACGCATTACCAGTGACACTTCTAGCAAGATGGTCTGTTGCTTCGTTTCCTTAAGAAATAATCAAAATATCAAATCTAGAGATAAAAGTAAAATTGCATCAGATTTAATTAGGACATAAATTAATATTTGTGAAACCGGATTCGTGAAGCGGGATTCGTCACTAAACATGATACCCTGCCTTTCCATGACTCTAGGGCATCATGGGGTGCCACTCCAAACGCAGCTGCCGATATTCGGCAACCATAGTCAGTCTTCTGTCGAAGAGCAAACCTCCTAGTGTAATGGTGTGAGGAGCCATCACTTACGACAGCCAGTCTCCTATTGGCGTGGTACGAGGCAATTTGATAGCACCGGGATTCAAAGTCAGAGCTTATTGAATCGAGTGCTAAGGATCCAATTACCAAGCTACACGCATTTAAATTTAAATACCACTCAGTGCATTGTAACATCCTCTTCAACGAGGGGCACGTCAAAAACAGGTGGCCGTAAAAATTCCTCCAACCTGCTAATGTAAACAACCCGACTATTGACTCATCCCTCTCGGTCCTAATTTAAAAAAAAATGAGTTTGCCCTGGAACTCTGGTTTGACGTCTCATGGGCACAACCGGACAGTCTCTGAATTTTACAAGTATTTTACTGCTCTTATCTACCCACGAAAATTTTGTGTATGTCCTGCGTGGAAATAAATTAAATTTGTTTAATCCTCAAAATTTGAATTTCATCACAATACATCCTTTTCAAACGTGTGATACAGTTTGCATATGAATATAGGTGTTTAACGGTTCGTGCTGTAAAAATGTAAGTAATTATCAGTATTTAGATAGAATATAGAAAAAGGACATGTGTGATGCTACCATAGCAAAAAATGCAGATATGAACTTCATAGAAGAATGTTTCTTTCAAATAAATTAGTACTACTTCAAAATTACTTTGGTGTAAAATAACTCTAATTTAATTTTAATAGTGCAATAATACAGGAAACATTTCTGACAAAAAAAAAGAATTTGAGGCTTTAATGAAGTAGTGTTTGAGAAACTCACTTCCTAAATGACCAATTCACATTGTTGGTAAACTTTTTCCACGACTAATAACGAATGTTACTGGCATTATTACTACTCTCACTTCTTTCTCTACACTCCTTAGCATAGTTATTTAGCAGTACGTTAAACAAGGAGTCTCCAAGGAGTCCGCGGGCCAGACCCGTCCCGCGGAAACCCGGCCGATGCAGCATGCAATTTTTCTTAAAATCGTAGATCGTAAAAATAATTAAAATTCAGTAGAGTCGCGGTAATTCGAGTCTCGGTAGGTTCGAGGTTCTGTGTAATTCGAGCAGGTTTTATGAAAAATAAATTATTACAAAATATTTATTAATGACTTTTGTTACTGAGCGCCTTCAATTTAATAACGCTTTCCGCTTCTCAAAGCGTTTGCCTTACGTTCTTTACTAAGGTAAATGAAACCCTTTCTAAACTTCAATGAGATCTAAAAAAACTAAAAGGTTGGATGGTAAAAGTATGTGTGGCGGTAAAACAGGATTAGTAGGGCATATATGCAATGCTATTCAAAATGCTAGAGGTGAGAAACCAATGGTTTTTCATTGCATTATACATCAACAATGAGTGGGAAAAACATAAATGTATCGGAAGTAATGCAGGTCGTTGTTAAGACAGTAAATTACATCCGATTGCATTCTCTTAAACACCGGCAGTTTAAGAATTTTCTTTCGGATATTGAAAGTCAGTATCCAGATGTCTCATATCATTGTGAGGTACGTTGGTTAAGTAGAGAAAAGGTGCTCCAAAGGTTTTTTGAGCTGCGCCAAGCTATTGATATTTTCATGATTGAACAGGATAAGCCTGTAGAAGAGCTTTCAGATCATCAGTGACTGTGGAAGCTTGCATTTGCTGTTGATATTACCACTCATCTTAATTTTTTAAATTTGAAACTTCAAGGTGAAAAGTCCTTTGTAAACGATATGTGGAAGTTTCTAGAACAAAACTTGCTCTTTTTGAAAACCAATTGGGAAAGACAATTTTAGAACACTTCGAAACTTGCAAGAAGTTTGCAAGTGAAACTTGTGTGCCTTTCCCATTACAGTACGCAGTACAAACTATCACAAAACTACGTGAGGAATTTGAAAACCGCTTTGCAGACTTTGATTATGCAGCTATAGTAGAAAAGTTCAAGCTATTTCAAAATCCATTCCAATGTGAAATCGAAAATGTGCCAACAGAACTTCAACTTGAATTGATTGAACTTACGTAAAATGAATACTTGAAAGAATATTTCAAGGAATGTTACAAGAATGCGGACCTTCTTTCATTTTACAAGTGATTATATTTAGTTAATTTTAATTTTAAAACAGTACAGTAAACTTTTGACAGTTCCTTTCATTGCAAATCATTGGGTGATGATTTCAAAGAAATAAAAACTTTGCAAGATCAGTGCTTTCAGTGTTTGGATCGATCTATATCTGCGAGCAGACATTTTCAAAAATGACCTTTGTAAAATCAAAGAACAGGGCTAACTTGTCAGACGAACACTTGAAATCCATTCTAGTGATAGGATCACGAAATTTGACCCAAAATGGACAGACATTATATACCAGAAGAAACTCCATACGTCCCATACATAAGAAAGCCAAAGAATGATACATGATAATATTGTTTAATGTTATTTTTTCCTTAGGCCAACTTATATGTACATTTACATTATCTGGAATAAATATGATTTCTTCGTATAAATCTACATTTTTACTTAAACACCTATTTTGTTAACTAGTTTATTTCATAAGCTTTAAAAAAATTGACGTTGACCCAATGTCCATCCCCATACACACACGTGTATATATATATATCCTTATATATGTTATTTATGTGTGTGTTGGCCCGCCTGACCCTTAAAGGATTTTTCAAACTGGTCCTCAAGTGAAAAAGTTTGGAGACCTCTGCGTTAAACCATGACAGTCAGTGCTAATCTTTTTAAGAAAATGTAAGAGAAATGTACGTAACACAATACAAGTAATACGCAGAACTTTCTCGAGAAAAGAGTGATTGATTTTTCAACTATTCTATTAAACTCGATTAGCCTGTGAAAATTAATTCCGGGAAATATGCTACAAGTTTAATGAAAATGTGACGGAATTCCACAAACAGCCGAATCAAATATGCTGGTTTTCTATCTTCTCTTGGCCCTCCAGTAAAATTTGCATCTTTGAGTTGTTACTTTTCTCGGGGAGGTTGGTTAGTTTTTAAAGGGTCATATTTGGCCAAGCTGAGCCAAACACAAGACCTACAACGTCAAGCAAATGGACATACACACAACGAAAGGTTTTACAGGTACAGAAGAATTACACCCAGGGAGGATTTGAACCTGCGCCGCATACAAATCGCCGGTTGCAACGGGCAAATCCACTGAGTCACGGCGACTCCTCGAGAAGTGGAGCAATAATTGAATTTTAAGCGATTCCTTTTTTTGAAAAAGAAAATATATAGAAGCAGAACTTGTAATTTCTACATACGTATGCTTCCCCACAGGAATAAGTGATACCACTATCATGCACACAGATCCTTTCCTATTCAGGACTTAGGACAAGGTTTGTTATTTATGGAGCCTCTAGCTAAATTTGTTCGAGATGTCATAAAATGAACAAGGTGAAAACGTTATTACAATGAACACGTGTTTTTGAACTCATTAATGAAATAGTATATGGGCATGGGCTTCAAGGTAAGAAAGGTCTTCACCCAACAGGGGCGCATCCAGGTAGATTGTTTGAAGAGGGCTTCACTGTAGAATAAGCTTTTTAGAGGGCTGAGATGATTAAAACATTGAGTCAATTGTATTATTAGTAGGGGTCGCGATTTTTAAATTTAAAATTCTTCATTTCCTTGAAGTAATCAACAATTTCAGAGTTTGCTGATAGAGATCAGTTTTATAGTGACCACTAATCCAAGACATTAAAGATGCATTGAAGGCAAAAGGTAACTAACCCCTCATTAATAAAGAGTATGAAGTATTTTTTAAACATTTTAATCTAATTTCTTTAAATAAATGATGGAACAGTTTTGCAAATGTGATGAAAATAATGGAAAATTATTTGTCGATAGAAGACAAAAATGTCTTCTATCTAAAAATCTTCTAAATGTCAAAAATGTCTTCAAACACGAATTTTTAAAGAACAGAACTATTAATTGAGTTAGAGATTTGTAATTTTTAGAGGTCTAGAGGAGGGGCCCAAGCTATATAACCCTCTCTGCAGAATCACACATCATTTTTTAATCAAAACCGAAAATCTACTTTTGTTTCCGAAAGAATAATCTTATCGTAACAAATATGGTTATGTATAACAACTAGCTCCTACTTCCCCCTATCTATCCAGTAGATATCTTTTATTACTTCACTTGCTGACCTCACTAAAACGAATTCAAGAATAAAAATGGGAGCGTCAATTTTCAACCTAAGCTCATCATAGTAATACAATTATCTTCATTACAATAACTGTCAGAGAGGGTAATAAATAAATGCATATTATCCAGCAATTTACTCGCTAATAACTATAAGCATAAATACTACTATATCTGTACCCTGGTAGAAAAAAGGCAAATGTCTCATTGATTTTGAGTTGTCCACAAATCTCTTCAAGGTCATTGTGAAGGAATCAAAACATCGGAAAGTACTTTTTGTACAATGGATCAAAAATTTAAGAAGTAAAAATTATTTTTTGCTGTTACTGAAAACTTGCAAAATGGACATTAGCCCCTTTTCTACCTAGGTACAGGTATATTTCCCGTTCTGCTATTTTGTGAATTTGACATTTTTCTGTTTTATATGACCCACATTCATGATTCTCTATATGATTCATTCCACACAAAAACATGAAACATGGTTCGTGACTCAGTATGTACCTTTATAAGATAGAAAAGTAAGTTAAAAAAGAAAATTTTACCGAAGAGCAAAAAGATTGAAAATCTTTAGGCATATTTAAAAATTTGTACCGTGTTGTAAATAGTTAGTAACATGTAAAACAGTTGGTCCTACAAAAGAAGAAACTAATTCTTTGTTTCAATGCGTGGTTTTAAATAAAATGATATTTGATTGCATTAAATTTCTTTCTGGTTCTGTGCTGAGATTGATTTTTGGTTTCATGTCTAAGACTATTCCTTTACAGAGGTTTATGAAGCTTCCTAAAAATCCTTCAAAAACTGAACAATACTTTTCGGTTTTTTTAATAGATCTGACAAGTGAAGAATATGTAATAATTGCATTTTCAAAATACTTTATTGATATAAATTTTGTTATTTTTCATGTAACAAAATATACTACTTTTCACATAACTTCATTTAATTGCTTTCATGAGCAATTTACTGCTATATTCAAATGTTTGTATTTCTAATGCCTATCCACTGTCTTCTTCGGCCTCAAGGGGCGAACGGATAGCTATTTGTGAAGGAGAACCAGTTCTTTGGGCCTTCCCTATATCCGTAATCACTTCATCTAGTAGGAGCTGTGCACCAAATTCAGAAGAGCATCCTGTGGGTAAACCACCGTTCCCAACAGAGACAACCAACATTCATGAGCTTACAAAGCGGGATTAGAACTCGGGACCTACAAACACCAGACAAAATCTGATATAAATTAAATTTTAATTGTCAAATTTGGAAAAAAAATTTTTGATCAATTTTGGTGATTTTAAAAGTCTACTGTCCCCTTAGTGATTCAAGCCCACAGGGCCGTTCCTAAGTGGTGTACTGGGCGTTCACTTACACGTCCTCAGGAAATATAGAGGTGGCCGAAAAATGTGTACCTCCAACTTAAAATGTCCAGTAATAAATTTTTCGTTTTGTTTATTTTATACTTTTGGTTAGTACTTTACACATGGCCCCTTATAAAGAGTATCATGGAACTGGGGTATGTATGAGGTCTAAGAAGGAGGGGTCCAAGCGAAATCTGAAAAGACGAAGGACTGATGCAAAGTCTGCTTTCTAGTTTCAAGAAGTTATAAATTTCTTTATACTGGCACTATACACATTTTTATTTCATGAGGGGCCAGTCACTTAAATTGGAACTGGGGACCTGAGTACAGATGTGGCGGGTTGACTTTACTATAGAATATTCAAAAAGCACTCATCACGGACGATTTGTTGGGAAATCAATGTTTATGAGCGGCTTGTAATGGGCGGCTTGTTCAGATTTGCATATGGACAATTAATATCTTAGGAACGGCCCAGCAAACAGCCTTTGAGCTGCTGCTTTCACAACGGGAAATGACTCAAGGATGGAAAATAATCACTTAGTCAAATGGTTAAAATCACAGAAAATGATAGTGGAATAGAAACGTTTATATATAGTAATAGATGCTTGAAAAGCTGTTCAAATTTTGGAGGAATTTTTGAATTATGAAAATGGAATCAAAACATACCATTCTTATTTCAGATTTTAAAGTCATCTTAATCTAATTTATCAAAAAGCTCTGAATATTCAAAACTTTTTGATAAATAAGTTTCCCTCACGAATTCTTGAATTTTTCGCGTAATTATCTATACATATAAAACAGAGTTGGCTTCTGTTTGTCTGTCTGTTCTCTATACAAATCTACACCGTTTGACCAATCCATACCAAATTTGCTACTTATATTTGGAACCCTGCGGGTAACGTAGGCTACAAATTAACCCCCGTAATATCTGTCTTGGGTGTGCAGAGGGGGCTTAAAACACTATTCGAAATCCCATAGGAATAACATTGCGTATTTACCATCATTGTCAGACCAATTCACTCTAAATTTGGTACATTCGTTCTTTAGAATTTTACGGGACACAGGCTATATATTAAGCCCTTTCTATTTGTCCTGGGTCTGTAGAGGGAGCTAGAAGCAATGCAAAATCACCTTAGGAATAACATTGAGTATTTATACGATCACTATCAGATCAACTGACACCAAATTTGGTACATTCATTTTCTAGACGACTGCTGGTAACGCAGGTTAGATATTAACTCCCGTTCGGGGATTTGTCCTGAGTCTGCAGAGGGGGCTAAAAACAATTCGAAATCCCCATACGCATAACATTATTTTTACGATCCCTCTCAGACCAATTAACACCAAATCTAGTTCATTCATTCTTAAAAATCCTGCGGGAAACATAATCTACATATCAACCCCCGTTCTATTTTCCCTGGTTCTGTAGAGGGGGCTAAAAGTAATTTGAAATCTAAATAGAAATAACAATGTGTAATATTATGATGAATTACAAACAATTCAACCCGAGCAACTCCGGGTAATTCAGCTAATATTTTATATTCTGCACATCACATCACGAAAAAAGCGGACACTATTGAAAAATATGTTCTGATTTTTCAATTCATATTCTACAAACACAAACTTATGTTACATATCAACATATAAACTACTAACTCGAAATTATAAAGGCTAATTATAGACCGGGACATACGGTTTGAAGTGGATTCCGAACCACAACGGACATCCATGCCCAAACCAGGATTAAAAACGTTCTAATTCTGGAAATTTCAAATTGAGAGGCACAATATGCTCAGCATTTCAATCTTTTGAATCTCTTGCAAAATTTACTTTGAGTTGAATCACTTTTCTTGATGCCAATGCGGTATTTTCTAAGAAACTGAGTTGATAGCAACGAGAGTGGCAAATTTTAGGATTTATTTTAGCAGCCGAAAAATGAATTTTAAATATTAATTTAAAATGTGTTTTAAAATATAATGAATGTGGAAATTGCGATGAGTAAACACGCTTTTACATTAAAGTTTTAAAACAGGGTTAGAAATTAAGAACAGTCAAGTATCAATGGAAACCAAACGTTCCCCCTTAGTTATGTAATTTCGACTTGGATGCAATTTTAAATTTATTTTGTTTTCTCGAATGTGTTTGAACCAGTGTAATGACTAAGGTAAAAAAAATTGGACATTTTTTGACTATTTAGTATTTTGACTACTGGAGTATAGATTGCTAGAAGGAATAATAAACGGCCTAAGTTTGCGCCAAAATTCAGAAAAGTTGTATGCGCCAAAAATGACGAATGCATCCCCAAACTCGGATGTCAAAACGAAATTTACAGGTGCAAAATGCGACTAACAGCCGCTAATGAAAAACTGTAGAAGCTTATTTTTGATGAAAATGTATGAGATAAAAATTTTTGTTTTTATAATATTTGTTTAAGGTATAGTCGTAACATATTTCTAGCTGCACGACTGATCAGAAATGTGTCTCCGCCATTGATTAAATTCTGGAACTAAAGGCGAGACTGCTTCAGACAGACGCATTCACGGATGTTGTCACACGGTGACGTTTGAATATGGAGAAGAGGATCTTATAATAAACTTTTCCAGACGGACGAAAGCATTGCGTCATTGTTTACTCAGTAAACGGAACCGGCCACTCCCCGAAAAATGACGCACGACTACGTTGTTCGAGACCCACACTTCAACTGCTCCCGTCACTGACTCAGCGGAATAACGCACCCAGTGTCTGGTCTTCCCAACTCGCAAAAGGAAGAAAGACAAAAAGAGGCAAAAGTAGTACTTTGCTCTCTTTCTCTGTCTCGAGACGTCAGCAACAGTACGATAAGCACTTACCCAATTGAGATTCTCTCTCCTTGCTCGTTATTTGGAAGTTCGAGGTACTTCGGCGTTCCTTTTCTGTAAAGGTCCGGCGGAATTCTTGAACTGACGACACCCACGCTTCGAAACTAGAGCGCTCCCCCGGTCCACTGAAGAGGGGAGAAACTCTATACGTCACGTGACGTACACTCCACAGCCAATGGCCGGTGTCCGCTCTTCATTTATCCTGCCCTTCGCTCCCAACTCCCATCGTTTCTCATATCGTATTTCAGGATAAATGATGCCATTATCTGCTGGCTCCAATCCCCACCTCTCTTTTGGTTACTTTTTCTTACTCTAGGAAAGCAGCTATAGCACGCCTTTCAATCAATAGATTTCGGCCGTTAAAAATTTATGCTTGTGAACCTATTTATATATTTAGAAATACTGTGACCTTGTTGCTAATGTCAGGTGTCCATTTTTAGCTGGATGGGTTACGAAACATAAAAAAAATGTGTGGTGAGTTGAAGTACTCAATTCGTTTTCATTTTCTGTTTTACATGTTAGAACCTGGGAAAATCTCATTTTTAATTTAATGTTTAAAAATTCGTAACCCCTCATCTGCACTCCAGTCCCAGTTTGGATGATCGGGCCTCATAAAATAAAATCACAAATAAACCTTTCTTCCATTTACTCAACGTTTTTCGTGCACAAGTTTTTATTGAACTTGGAAAACAAGACATTGCAGTACAAAATCTTTTCACATATTCTTGGACCCTCTTAGACATTGGGCCCCTCTACCATGATACTATCAACTCCCCTTTCCTATTCTGGGAACCTGATTTGTCCTGATTGAGAAACAAAACATTAATAATCGTGGGAAAATTATTTGATGATGTAAGAATTGTAAAAATATTTATTCTTCAAGGATATTTTCAATGATGTAGGGGCTTTGAAAGATATTTTCAATGCTGAGCAGAGGTCTAGTAAAAGGTCAATCATTATGCCAATAAACAAAGAATTGATGTAAAACTACGAAGAATGAAAATATTTTCTCAATCTAAACAGCATTATTATTACATTTTGCCATCTGTAGACTCTTATTCCCGATTAGACAAAACAAATTGAGATAAGTGTAAGAATTTTGCGTCAGGTAGTGCACAGATCCTAATACGTATTGAGTCGGATCTTTTACTTTTATTATGTCATAAAACTGAACTATATATAATTATAGTACATTTTAAAATGCATTGAAAATTTAGTATTTAAATATTTGTTTTTCACTGAAATATATCCCAAAATTGTTGCCGTTAAATTTGTTGCTTTGGTGCAGTCAACATTACTATTCAGAAATATCACACTGACAAAATACAAATTATTTCAATCAGTAACTAGGAAGAGAGAAACGAATGAACACTTACAACCAGTGTGTAATAATCATTTAACTAAACTTTGATTTTGTGAAATCAAAGGAGGTCTATTTGCATTCAAATGATACCCATACTTTATCTCAATTTGATAAGCATGTTTCGTGTGACATCTATCCATTTATAATTTCCTTTGAAAAACTACAAATTAAGAATGATTTTATTAAAGAATTCATTTCGAGTTCTATGCTAAAAAAATTAACTTAATCACTATTCGGAAATAAATAGAAAAACCGAAGTGACATTGCAGAACTTTTCTTAACAGTCAAAATTGTAAACGTGTTTCGTTATTAATATGAATGGTACTAAATAAATGAACACGTACAATTTATGAAATCAGTACTACACGTTGTTGATTTGCGTCAAAATCCATAGCTCAGGAGAAGTTTTATAAATAAACTCATATATAATGCTGGTTAGTGGCGTAAGGCTAAATTTCTTCATACGTTTCTCTTACATTTTTAAAATACTAGTATACAGAGTGGTGTTTACAAATTTCACCACGTTTGAGACATTTTTCTTTTGTGACAGGATTCCAAGAGAAACAAAAATCTGGGTCAACGAATCCAAACCAACGAAAAGTGCCATGTCTTGGTCAGTCGTATCTATGGATGCGTGGAGAGCATAACATCTATGGATAGCAGTAGATTTTACCTACAAATAAAAAAAAACAAATCCAATAAAAATATACATACCATGGTTTTGCATCATAAAATGCCGTCACGCGATGACAAATGCGTCGTTCGATGTGCTAGTTTATCAATATAACATGTAATAATTGGTACTGAAATTAAACATACTTTAGAAAAGTTTGAACTTCGAGTTCCACAAATATTTGCTACATATCAATAAAATCTCAAATTCATTTTATACGGTTCTCAGAGAATGAAATTGATCTAAGATTACTAAATAGTGAACGAGTAAGGAAATAGAAATCTTTCTGATTTCGAGTTTTCGATTACTATGACACCCAAGAAACGCGAGCATCTGTTTCGAAGAGAGAGATAAAATAGTTTTTCTGCGTGAAAATGGTCAAAGGGGTATTGAATGATGAACAAAAATATTGAATATTTTCTTATCGATTATTCTTTGCTTTTTAAAGCTCGTGCATCTAGAGGAACAACCCAGATTCTGGGGTCTAATGACACTTTCGTCCCTACTGAAAAGTACCTTTCATCAATGCAGTGACATTTGCAGCTTATGTCACGTCAACGTAAGAAGATTTAAATTAGTGCCTAAACCGTAAGAGAATTGTTCTGTTCCAATTTATAGTAGAGCGCCATAGAAGACGCCCAACGAGCTAACAGATGGCATAAGCGTGAGGTTGTTACAGCTTTCATCAAGATGCATATGGAATTTTCACAAAATGTAATGTTTTTGATGAGAGCAACTCAACATCTTCAAATCGGGTCATAAGAGATTTGTTTGGAATGTCAAACACTGTCCTTCCCTCGTAAAAATTTGAAGGTTACCACTAAATACAGAAGAACTAACTCATGGTTTATAGTTGCATGGCTTACACAATGAATGAATAATTTTTTTTATGAAGGGCTATTTTTATAATAGCTTGTACCAATATTGAGGTGCTGTAAGATATTTTCCCTCAAAGTCCCGCAAAAGTGGGTCTGTGGTTTCTATACATTTCATATAGATTATGATTCCAAACATTTTATCATCATTGTATGATCATATGAGAATATCCAGATCTTAACTTTGATGTGGCTATTCTTGGACTTTGAAGTGAGAGAAAATATTTATTGCAATTCTCACCTTAAGGGTGTACTTATTGAAGAACGGTCTCAAATTCCATCTACCGTTGCTGCAAATTTAAGAAATTCAATTTCCATGAGATTAGAATCCATGCGAATGACATGCCTATCTGACCACCGGTTGTAAATCTCGAACTACCTATCGGGAAGATCTTCTCATCCATATGGTTTTAAGAGGCGCACGACAGCTCCCTCTTAATTAACTGTCCCCCAGTGTCAACTGGAGGGATGAGAAAGAGATAATTTCAAGAACTCGAACTGAGCAGATGTATCTTTCTTTGTGCGAGGTCGCCAGCCTTTTGAGTGGATTTCATTTTTCCCTTTTTGCTGCGTTCACAATCTTGGGACACAAAGCCTTGAATTAATTGTGTGAAAAATGTATATTCCTGTTAAATAAATAGCTGGGAACTCGATCGAGGCTAGAGAAGAGAAGAAAAGCGTTTCGGGGATACATTTTCTCTGGAAATTCACATGTGAAAATATTTAATAAAAATGCAAAACTTGAAAAATACTTCTTTGACTTTTTATTGAATTTTATGCACACTTTTTTGAGAAATTAAGCAATTGCATTATGTTTTATGATGCAAAATGTATTAAATGCAATCATTTTCACATTCTTATAAATTTTTCTGAATAGTGTTATAGCAAAAATTCATGGTGCGCAAATACTTTTTGTCGTTATTATATAAAGGTATGCATTCGGTACAAATTTGTGCATTTACTCTATGTACTTCAATATGCAAGTACAGATCACAGTATTTTTAATATGTTCCCAAGCGGTAGAAAAAAAATTTAAGCATAGGTACAAGCACTTGTTTATGTCTTTTGTTTGAGATGGTACACCATTTTGTGTGAAAAGTTATTTTAGCAACAGCAAAAGATTGCAATTTTATATTATGGTAAAATTGTCTTTAAATTGTTGGTCTTTGCATAGACCTTAAAAGTCAATATAACTGTGGCTTAATTAAATCTACAGAAAATAATGTGAGGGAAGTATTGACCTTGTCGGGATAGGTCGTGTGGAGATCCGAGCTGATCGCCTGAACTTATACCTTGGACCGATCGCTAGGGTGTTACGAAGTGATACGGAGATTAGGACTAACACAATTTATTTCTCTACCTAAAAACTATGTACAGCAACCGTTATCTCAAATTCATGGAACAGCCTACACGCTGCCACTTGCATTAATTCTGTAAAAAACTGCGCTCGCTCCACCTGCGCGTGGAAGCCTTCAGTTACTAGTTCAAAACTGCGCTCGCTCCACCTGCGCGTGGAAGCCTTCAATTACTAGTTCAATTCTAACTCACTCTCGCTGAGTCAGGAAAATAGTTTCTACCAGTCACCGGATTTCAGCGGACATCTGCACGTGTGGTTAAGTGGATCATCAGCCGTTTGCACATCCTCACACGCCGCCGCCAAGAGGAAAACAGATTTTTTTTCCAAAAAAATCTGTTTTACTAATAATATTGTCCGAACATTTGTGGCAACCGGTTAGATCAGGAGTGGTTACCCTCTCAACCCAAGAGAAATCAAGGGATCCAAAAAAAAATTATGCATAAGAACATTTATACTTTGCAACCACTTTTCAAGCTAATATTAGATCTTAACATCCAAATGCTATATCTATTTACACCACAAACAATCAAATATTGATACTCCCGAACTCCAATACCTTTTCATTCTAAATTGATCCAATCTACAAAACCTAACCTAAAGTATTGCAAAAATAACATTCGACTAACACCATACATATAAAATTAACCATTATTTACACTATATTTAATATACATCTTAACTCTCCATATTTAGTTATAAAAAAATAACAATCTCATCCAAATATGCTACCAAGCCTTTATTGATCGACCTCTCTTTCCAAGCGGGAGAGAGCATCAGCTCCCTGATGATAAATCCCAGGGCGATGGGTCAACTTGTAATTCCACCTTTGAAGGGCAAGTGCCCACCTAGTTAACTTGGGGCTCTTAGGAGTTGTCTCGACCAGATATTTTAGCGGATTGTGATCAGTTATGATCTCCACAGTGTTACCCTGCAACCACTTATCAAATTTTTTCAGTCCAAATAACACGGCATAGGCCTCTTTCTCAATGGTAGACCAATTCTTTTGGGTGTTATTCAATTTTTGACTAACAAAAGCAATTGGCCTATAGTTTCTATGTTCGTCCTTCTGGGTCAAACAACATCCAATAGCGTAGTGGGACGCGTCTGTGTGGACCTGGAAGGGTTCGACGGCATTGGGGGTGCTTAACGCAGTGACCTCACATAACGCATTTTTCAACCGGAGGAATGATTCTTCCTCGCGTTTCCCCCAAAATACCTTTCCCGATTTTTTCCCTTTTGTCAACTCCGTTAAAGGGGCTGCTATCTCTGCATAACCAGGAATGTAAGTCCTATAAAATCCCATCAGTCCTAGAATGGATCTGACTTCCTTTTTTGATACGGGTCTTCTCAACTGTTTGATGGCTAATATTTTGTCATTGTCAGGAGAGTGCTTTCCCCCTCCTATCTTATGTCCTAAGTATTTTATCTCTTTGGATGCAAATATGCATTTCTTAAGTTTCACCGAAAATCCGAGATATTCCAGATCAGATAAGATTTTTTTCAAGTGTTCTAAATGTTCTTCCCACGTTTTAGAGAATATAACAATGTCGTCTATATAAGCTTGCGCATAAGCGGAATGTTTGTGCAACACTTGATTCATAATGCGTTGGAAAGTTCCCGAAGCTCCTGACAATCCAAATGGCATCACTTTCCATTGATACACCCCGTTGTGGGTGGAAAATGCTGTCAAAACTTTGCTCTCGTCCTCCATTTTTATTTGATAATATCCCCTTTCCAAATCCAAGCAAGTTAACCATTCGGCCATCCCCGCAGTGAAGATCAACTCCTGCATGTCCTTCATAGGATAACTGGGCACTTTTGTTATCAGATTAAGCGCCCTATAGTCAATGCACATTCTAATCGAGGCATCCTTCTTCGCGACACATACAATGGGATACGTAATGTCTGCATTGGACGGCTCCAAAAGACCCAATTCTAAAAGTTCTTGGACTTGCCTATCCACTTCTGAACGGTATGCTATTGGTATGCAATAACTATGTGGTTTTCTCCGGATGGAGTCAGGCAGCAATTCAATCTTGTGCTGACTTACTCCCACGGGTTGTATTGGTCGGCAAAAAAGTGTTTCGAACTTACACAAGAGTCTTTTCAATTCTTCCTCCTGTTTAGGATTTAAGTACGGTGTCGTGATCATTTTCACTTCTTGGGTGAACTCGTCTCTTGCTTCGACAATTGGAGCGTTTTCTATGTTACCAAATTCTTCCTCACCTTCAAAAATGACATTTACCGCGTTGGAACCGACCACAAATTCCCTTATCTTGTTCTGGTGAACGTGCCTCATCCTATTGTCTGGCATCTTTATAATGAAAGAATGTTCATTCTTTTTCTCTTCAATGATTCCGGGACCTTGCCATCTGGCCAATAATTTGTTTGTAGAATCTGGCAAGAGCACGATGACTTTATCTCCCGGCTTGAAAGTCTTTCTTGTAGACCTTAAATTATAATAATGGGCCATTTTCCCTTGTTGTATATTAGATGTTATCTTGGCTTTCTCTGCGGCCTCCTCCAGTCGGGTTTTCAACTTCTCCAGATAGACATGTATTGGGGTTGTATCCAGCTGCAAACCCTCGTGTCTTCCCGTCCAGGTATTCTTTAGAATCGACAAAGGACCTTCTGGCTTCCGACCAAAGAGCAATTGAAAAGGTGCTACACCCGTTGTACTGTTCGGGACCTCTCTGTATGCCCATAAAATGAACGGTATTTTGGTGTGCCAAGTCCGTGGTTCTTCCTTAATGGTGTGATGTAACATACTCTTTAAAGTTTGGTTAAATCTTTCCACTAACCCGTTTGATTGTGGATATAATGGTGTGGAGAACCGTGGAGTTGAACCCATTCTTTTTTCAAATTCCTGAGTCAATTCAGCGTTGAAATTTGTACCATTGTCCGAGGCAATTACGTTTGGCACTCCAGTCCTCATAAAAATAGATAATAAAGCTTCACACGTTGCTTTGGCTGTAAGACTCGTCAAAGGGATCGCCTCAGCCCACCTTGTATGTTGGTCTACCATACACAAGATAAATTTGTGTCCTTTAGAACTTGGAGGATCTATCGGTCCTATGATGTCCACATTGACCACTTGGAAGGGCAATTCTGGCCGCGCAACGGGAGTTATTGGGGCCCTATCTTTGTGTTTGACCCTTCTCGTCAACTGACAACCTTCACATGCTAAACAAAACTGTCTCACGTCTCTTGATAGCCCGTTCCAATAGAACGAATATCTAATTCTTTCTATTGTCTTCCTCGCTCCCATGTGTCCCCCAAACACTGAGCAGTGGGCTAATCTAAGAACCTCTTTTCTTCTACGTTTAGGAAGAACCAATTGACATACATTCTCTCCAAGAATCTTGTCTTTATGAAAGACCAAACCATCGTTAAAGAAAAATCCTCCACTACCTTGCTTAGCCTGTTTTCTGGTCTCTTCCAGCTCTCTACACTCCTCTTGCTCTTTACGGAAGCTTTCCGTCTTCGATATCCCTTCTTCCTGGTCTCCGTCGGTGCTTTCTACCACTAACACTTCTGTGTCCTTATTCACTTCAACGGAATTCCCTTCTGTGTTCCCCTCTTTTGTAGGTGGTTCCAAGATGTTTCCACTACCAATATCGGTGGAAATTAATTCCTGCTTTCCTCTAAGCATGTCTCGGATATCTGGTGGCAACAGCACATCTTCCACCAATGAGGGAGCAACTGCGCAGAGGACTTCTTGGTGAAGCACATCACCCCTACCTCCTATGATCAGTCCTATGGGAACGTTCATTAACGGGCATTTCTCCGCTGGACCGAAGATTCCTTTAATAAAGATGGACGATTTCTCTTCCAGCGACAGATTTTGTACAATATCTTTCCGTATGACGGTAATTTCAGTCCCAGAATCAATTAGGGCTTTTGCCTCCCTCCCGTCAACACTAATTAAGATTCTTTCCAAGGGGCAAAGATTGTCTCGCCAGGATCTTTCCTTAAAGGATACAACTTTAGCTACCACCGCCGTTCCGCCAGTATTCAGTGTCCTTTTCTCATCCCCCACACCGCTTTCTTCAGTTATGATCCTATTCACGTTCGCTTTCCTTCTATTATCGTGATCTGATCTTCCTTTATCCGACTTTGGACAGAACCTCTTCATGTGTCCCTCCATTCCGCATGAGAAACAAACAAGCCTGGAATTATGTTTCGCCGGTTCTGGTTGAGTTCTGTGATAGGTTCGTTTGGTGTCCTGCTGAGATATGTGGTATCCACCGTAACCTCTTGCATCATACTGGGTCTTGTATCCCGAATTTGTCTTCATGGTGGTACTTGGCTGTCTCTTGTATGTTCTACGAACACATTCGTATTCGTCTATCTTTTCAGCCAGCAATGAAGGTTTTGATATTTTCCCCCATTCATCGATAAAATGGTCCCTGGCTTCCTGTGGCACTCTTTTCTTGACTTGATCGGCTATCATCAATTCCTTCAGACTCTCAAAATCGGAGATACCAAGTCCTTCGATCCATCCTTGAAAATAATTGGTTACTTCATAAGTAAAATCTTGCCAAGTTTTATCAGGACTTTTTTGATGTTGAATGAACTTCTGGCGAAATCCCTCTGGATTCATCTTAAACTTCTTTAACAAGAGGTCTTTAATGTGTTCATAATCTTCTAATCCCTCTTCCGAAACCCTCGCAATCAATTCTATTATCTCCAAAGGCATTAGGGTCAAAAGACATGATACCCAATTTCTTTCATCAATTTTCCTCCGCCTAGCTTGACTTTCGAACAGGGAGAGGTATAAAAGGATATCACCCTCTTTCATTTGGAATTTGGGCATGTATTTCGTCATGTCGACATGTATATCGGTAGGACTACTTCTTCCTTCTATGGAATCATTGCTTATCCTTATTCCTGCTTCTATCCTTAACTTTTCTAGCTCAAATTCTCTTTGTTGTTTCTTTCTCTCCTTTTCCTCTTCTCTCTCCTTCTCTTCTCTCTCCTTCTTCTCTTCCCTCTCCTTCTCTTCCATCTCCTTTCGTGAACTCACTATCGTTTCAAGCATCTCCATCACGAATTCGACTTCGTATGACTTACTTCCTGTTATGAGATCTTTCAGTCCTATAACTTTAATATTTGGATCAGGAGTTTCCCCTAACTCCAATGCTAAAGTAAATAGATCGCATTTCTTATATTTTCCCAAAAAAGCCATATTCACCAATATATTTTCCTTTCTAACTGGTATTAACTAAAAGACCATTAAAATAAAAACCCTTTTCAGCTACTGATTGACTACCCCTAGCATATATCACAATTGTTTAAAGAGAAAAATAATGGTTCACCCTAAACTGATAACGATGACATGTGAACAATAACACTGACGTGTCACATGAGTTAACGCTCAATTCGTAACTCTGAAATTCCAGCACTGTCGTGCTTTAAAAATACCTTCTGCCACTCCTGGTGTATCACAATTCTTCAAGAGAAACTATAATCAGCACTTTTGGCTAAGAACACTGACGTGTCACCTGCGCTGTCGCGCAATTCTAAAATTTGAAATACGGATGTATTTCCCGCACTGCCGTGCTTCAACTACACCTCATCATTTAACAAACAAATATGCTTCACCTAACATTTATTTAGCAATGGATCCCTGATTATTTCTCTTAAAAGAAAGGGTAAACAACACTCACCCGGTTCGTCTGCTTCACCAGGATTTCGCGTAGCCTCGCCGTCCGTTTCCTCAGGATTTCTCGTCTCTGGTCCAATCTTTACTGTTCCCGGTTCGTCTGCTTCAACAGGGTTCCTCGGAATTTCTCGTCTCTGGCCAATCTTTACTGTTCCCGGTTCATCAATCTTTACCGCTATCGGTACATCGATCTTTACCACTCCGGGTACATCATTTTTACCGCTGCCACCATCTTATTGTCGGGATAGGTCGTGTGGAGATCCGAGCTGATCGCCTGAACTTATACCTTGGACCGATCGCTAGGGTGTTACGAAGTGATACGGAGATTAGGACTAACACAATTTATTTCTCTACCTAAAAACTATGTACAGCAACCGTTATCTCAAATTCATGGAACAGCCTACACGCTGCCACTTGCATTAATTCTGTAAAAAACTGCGCTCGCTCCACCTGCGCGTGGAAGCCTTCAGTTACTAGTTCAAAACTGCGCTCGCTCCACCTGCGCGTGGAAGCCTTCAATTACTAGTTCAATTCTAACTCACTCTCGCTGAGTCAGGAAAATAGTTTCTACCAGTCACCGGATTTCAGCGGACATCTGCACGTGTGGTTAAGTGGATCATCAGCCGTTTGCACATCCTCACAGACCTCACGCACTCATCATGCACAATCTTCCAGATTTCTCATTGCTCTTTGTCATCAAAATGCTCGTTTTTGACTGGCTAGCTCTTCCGTGAAGTTTTAGAAGTATTATGCATATTTAAACTAAAAGGTTGTTCCTTATCCTACACTTGTCTGACGAAGTCAGACAAGATCCAATAAATTGTTGACCCTTAAAAAGTCGATGACCAGAAGTGGGGTAGCGTAAAGGTCCTCTTTGGAAAGACCCAAGCAGTCCAGGATATGTTCGGCAGAGGCCTGCTGAGCTTCACATTTGGAGCAGACTGCAAAAGTTTTTCTACCCTCAAAGTACGAGAGACTCTTCGTGTGTCCACTTGTCAATCTGGAAATTGCTGTTCGAGACGCTCTATCACCTGAAAGAACAAGTGAAGAGCCCGGTTCCTTGGCCGCATACCAGTGGTGAGAAGGAGGGATCTTCCACTTTTTTGAAAGATGACATTTGATTTTGGACTGATGCTCTGAGTAGGTAAGGGCTGAAGAGGAAGGTGTCGAGTGACTACAGCCCTCCTTGGCTAAGCGATCCGCTTGCTCATTGCCAAAAATGTCAACGTGGGATGGTATCCACTGAAAATGAACGTCGTGGCGCTTTGAAATAAGTTGAAGTTTAAGAAGGATGGAGATGCTTGTTTTGTCTCCAACTTTATTCCAATTGTGTAGGTGTTGAAGGGCGCTTCGACTGTCCGATAGGATCCAGAGATCTCCAAAGTCGCACTCGTTGATTACAGCTTCGATGCCCTGTTCAATTGCGATTAATTCACTTTTAAAGACTGAAGTGAAATCAGGGTTACGGAGACAGATGGAATAATTTTGCCCAGGTTTTTCAATGAAGACACCGCTACCAGCTAGGTCTCCCAGTCCACTACCGTCTGTGTAAATTTTTATGGCGTCACTGGGAATCTCACCTATAATTTCCAATGCTAGCTGCCTAAGATGAGCAGGAATAAGATCTTTCTTTGTGACCGGAGCAGAAACACCGAAGTGGAAATGGACTCTGGGGATTCCCTCTGAGGGATTCAGACAAGATTTTAAGGAGTGGGGCTCTACATCTTCAGAAGGCAAATGCAGAAGTTCAACATGACTGAATGGGCTGTTTTTCTTCAGTCGCTGATTGTTGCGCCAATTGTTGAGGTATAGAGAGGTTTTGTTGTGCTGGCCATAGCTAGAAAGTTTGTTGAAGTAATTGGTGAGGTTAGCCTTTCTTCTAGTTTGGAGAGGTTGAAGATCAGCCTCAAAGAGGACTATTTCTTTAGGGCAACTACGTCTGAGTCCAGTAATTATTCTCGCAGCGCTTAGTTGAACCCTTTCCAATTTATCCAGATTGGTGGCAGAAGCACAGCAGTACACAGGAAAGCCGTACTCCAGAATGGGTCTAATGAAAGTCAAATAGGTATCTCTTAACGTGACAGCATCGGCTCCCCAATCTTTGCCTGCAATATATTTTAGTAAGTTTAATCGTTTTCTGCATTTTGAGACAATATGCTCAATATGTTTATTACTTGTCCACTCTGGGTCTGAGACATATCCGAGATATATTGGATGCTTTTCGTAAGCAAGATTCTTGTTATCCATCTTTATATTTGGCTGGTAGTTGTACAATCTTTTGTTGGTGGTAAAGAAAGTGACAATGGATTTTGCAGGATTAAAACTAAGTTTGAACTCCAAAGCGTAATCTGAAAAAGCAGATAAAGCATTGTTGAGATTCCTCTCCATTTCAACTAAATCATTTCCAGAGCACCAAAGAACGATGTCGTCAGCAAACAAGCCAACTCTTACCGCTTTAGGAGGTGTTTTCTCAATGCCTGCTAAGTATAATGAGAAGAGCATAGGGCTGAGGACTGAACCCTGAGGGACGCCCTGTCCGAGCTCAACTGGGTCCGAAAAGGTGCTGTTAAAATTCACTTTGATAGATCTGTGATGCAGGAAATCCGAGATCCACTCCAAGGTGTTGCCACGAATGTTGAATGTGTCATGTAGTTTAATTAACAGCTTGTGCTTCCATACTCTGTCAAACGCTTTCGTGAGATCCAGGAGAGCGGCAATTGTGTGGTGGGTGGGTCTGAGATTTTGAGCATCCCTTATGTTCTGGCAGAAAAAAAGGATTTGATCGACAGTGCTATGGCCTCTCCTGTAGCCATACTGTTCACTTGGCATTAAGTTCTTGTTGTCCAAAAAGTACTGAATTCTGATTAATATCATTTTCTCCATTATTTTGCAAGCTGTACTTGTTAGTGCTATGGGTCTGAAATCCTTTGGGGCCCAACTCTTTTTGCCAGCCTTCTTGATAGGGATTATAGTGGCTCTTTTCCAGTCGGCCGGAAGACAACCTGTTTTCCAGGAGAGGTTGATAATTTCTAGAAGTCTCAGTTTTCCTCTGTGACCAAGATTTTCAAGCATTCGTCCGAAAACTCCATCCGGGCCAGGAGATTTAGTCATGTCTAAAAAGGCCATAGCAAGGAGCAGTTCCCGCTGGGAGAAGTCCCTAGATAAGTCTTGATCGCCTACATCAGTGGTTCGACAGCCATGAATGATATGTTTTGCTTTTTTCAAAATGGGTTTATTTTCACTAGTGAAGACCAACTTGCTAGTTGCCTGGTAGTAGGCTGCAAGGCCATTTGCTGCCGCTTTGTTGTCAGGAAAAACCTGCCCATCTGAGTCAATTACTGAGTTACTCTCTTCGCACTGTTCTTGCTCTTTGTTGATATTTTTAACAATTCGCCAAAGTTTCGAATTATTAGTCCTAGAATCCAGATTTTTGCACAATTCTCTCCATCTTGATCTCTTAAGTTGTGCATAAGATGTCTTAATTTCAGCATTGATCTTATTGATTTCTGTCCTATGACCAACATTACTGTCATTTGAGCCATCACTGTCATTCAAAGACTCAAACAATTGTTTTCTCCTATCCAAAAGTGGTTTTAATCTAGGAGCATGGTGTGTGAAAAAGGGTACATATCGCTTGACGTTGCCTCTTGGGATGTAGATCTTCGCATTGTCTAAAATGATGTTCTTGAAATTTGTCCAGTTCTCTTTGAGGTCATTAGTAAAGGGTGTTGATGACATTTTTAGGTCTACTGAATCCCTGTAGCAGTCCCATTCAGTCTTTTTAAAATTCCAGAAATTATCCCGTTTGGTCTGCACTTTCTGTCTTTTCTTAAATTCGATAAGGACAGGGAGGTGATCACTGCCAATAGTGTCCAAGACTCTCCAAGAACATTGAGGAAATAATTCCGAGCTGGTGATCGCTATGTCCAGAGCCGTAGAGGTGTTATAGCTGTAGGAGGTGAAAGTATGAGTGCCATCGTTGAGAATCATGGATTCTGTGTCATCCAACAATTGAAGCAAATCCTCTCCTCTTGCATTAGTACTCGAACTGCCCCAAATGGGGTGTTTGGCGTTGAGGTCACCCAAGATAATGGAGTTTTTATTTAAATAATTAGAAAGAACTGTAGGAAGCTGCCTCTGATTCTAATTACAGATGAATTACGTTTACTAAAACGAATTTGCCTTCACACATAACTTGAAAATATCTGGACACGAGCCGATTTTGATCGAGTATATAAGAGCTGATTAACCTCCCCTTAAATAAGTTGTAATGTTGATTAAATTTAGTTTCAACTGTAGAAATAATTGCTATGCTTTTTAGATCGAATTCTCCGTCGCAATGGAATCTTATCTAGATAGCAGTGGGATGCGTTATCAATCATGTGTATTTTACTACATTACTTATAGCTATAATGAAAAAGGTAATGAATACCGATAAAATTCGTCACTGATTGAACCATTCTGTGATGTCAAACGGGAATACAACGGATACATTGAACCTATTTCTTCAAAGAAAAACCACAAGGTATTTTTGAAATTCTGCCCTTCCAGGCATTAGCGCACGGGACTGCTGACCCCCTGTCACCTCCCTACTACGCCTCTGCCCCTTCTGTTTCAAGGCACCCATCCAACTTCAAAAGAGTTGTCAAGTTACCGGACATTCCTGAGAAGTGGGCTCTCCAGCATGGTTGCAGAGTACGTTGCAACTTATATTTGTAGATTTTTTTATGAAAAACGGCTTCATTATTACTTACAGTTTGCAAATAAAAACATATTCATATTATTGTTAAACTCCTTTAATCTTGGATACAAGTATTTTTTCCATGGTTATTGAGAAACAAAGATTGCTTTACAGATTTTAAAATGTAAAGGGACTTTAAAATAAATTATGCATTAATTAAAGTATTTATGTATTTATTATTCTTTTATTTCTCTATTAGCTTTTTAAAAAGTACAGTAGAGAACGTGGATTATTTAACGTCGGTAAAGCAAACAATAGGTTATCCGAACAACGGTGCTCGTAGAAGAGCCGAGCACAATACAATTGTCTAAACTTATTCCCGATTCTATTTGCAGTTGTTCTATTCGTATATTGTAGATTGAAGCATATTCATTCTGTGTTTTACTTTCCTACAGTTAAATGAAATGCTGAAGCAAAAGCTAATAATATTTTCCATTTAAGACAAATTTACCATCACTAAAGCTGATCTCGGATTTCAAACAATAGATGATGAAATTGTATCATTTGTGCTCAGACCCTGCGCATCTGACATAGACGATGATCTAATCTGAATATTCCAACCCATTTCGAAGCATTCACCTGTTTTGATAGCTCTACTATGGTGTGTAACTCAGGATGAAAACGATGCGATTCAATTTAATTTTTAAACGAAAATCCCTGATTTAGGTGCACTTAAACGCATAAGTTTCTCAAAGCAAAAAAAGCAACAACGATGAATTAAATTTTTTTTTGTAGATTATATAATATGTAGTATTTATTAATAATAAAAATGTAGTACTTATAACTTAGAAAAGGATTTTTTATTTTTGTATAATGTAATAATTTTATACGCTATTTCATACGTATCATGTTCTAAACTTTTAATGTCAGATTATGCGAACAAATCGGTTTTATGAAGACATGTCCTCCAATTACTTCGGATAATCGATATTCTATTGTAATTTAACAATTGGTAGGACTGCAAAAATAGTTAATCTTGCTTGGTAGAGACATTCGAATCAATTTAAAAATCACAAATTGAATTGGTTAATTTTTATTTTTAGGAAAGATAAATTAAATTAGAAATTGCTATGAACTTAAATCATGCAAGTTTGTTGCAAACTCAATTGAAAACAGAGACTGGTACCAGTTTATAGTTATTGGAAATGTCAATCTAAAAACTACTTTACCTTTGAAAATGAAATTAAGTGTAAGTAGGTTTAAGTAAGTAGGTTTTAAAATCCCTTATTTTACTTGTATTCATAATGTACTACGATTTAAGAATTTAAAAATTACCGACGGAAATTCTCATTACCGATTTTCACCTTTTCCTATATTTTTTGTTAAATGAGGGGCATTGAAGGTACTTGATTATAGGATAGATAATCAGGTACTTATTCATTATACTACAAACAATGAAAAAAGTTTTTAAATGTGTGTATATATAAGGGGATAGATAATTCGAAATAATTGGTTAATAGTGGTTAGTTAGTTATCCGTTATAAGAGAGAAAATACGCGCATTCATAATGGCAATATGTTCAGATTGACAGAGTAAGTGCTTTGAACACATTTTTAGAAAGTTATAGAAACAAAACCCGCAATTATCAAATAGATTTCCGATTCGATAAATTTATTTAATATCTAGACAAAAATAGAAACAATTATGCTCTTTATATAGACATTTCTGAAATGTCAGTGAACATATCGGCACACTTCTTTCTACAATATTGGTTGGAGAAAATCGTGTTTTTTATGGTAAGCATAGTTCAAATAATAATAAATAACATCAGGTTAATATTAAATTACCATTTCTACATTCATTAAAGTTAAACAATAATAGGCACTGAAAACAAAACTTTTGCAGTGAAAAATGAAAAGAAGTTCCGCGGATAAACAATGTTTCACATGCAACATACGAATTTCTACACTTTTATGTTTTTTACTAGTCAAAATCTAAATTGTGTTTAACTTTTGAAACATATTTTCATTTTTTCCCTTTAAATTAAAAATTCAAATTTGTCAACAGTTACAATTTGTAAATGCAAGGAACACTTTTGTGAATGCTTCTATACATTTGTTTTTAATTGATATGCTCATTTATGCACCTCCAAGTGAAAAATCATTTCTGTGAGAAAACTTTAAGTTTTCTAAAAGTTAAAGATACACTAATCTATTTTCAAATTGCTGGCCTTTAATCATGTAAAGCAGAGTTGGCCTCTATGTGTCTGTTCTCTATACAAATCTACATCGTTTGACCAATCCACACCAAATTTGGGACACTTATTCTTTAGAACCGTACGAGTAACATAGGCTACATATCAACCCCCGTTCTATTTGTCCTAGGTATGCAGAGGAGGCTAAAAACAATTCGAAATTGCCATAGGAATAACATTGAGTATTATTACGATTGCTGTACATAGCTCAGATTATTTTACCAGTATTGCTCGAAAAACAATTTTTTCCAAAAAAATTATATTTAAAAAACTTAAATTATAATACTTATGTTTGAACTTGTTTTTATTTCTTTCAAAAATGTCAATAATTTGTAAATATTGGACTAATATAAAATGATTGAAAACATTTAATTTTGCATAGCTTAAGTTTTGTATGGAAATGAGTTTATTTAATGCGAAAAGCGCAAGCTAAACTCCAAGTGATCATAAAAATGGATTTTTTCTACTTGATATCTGCCAACTCCAAAACTAATGTTTCATTTTCTAATTGTACAACCAATTATTTATTTTGTGCAAAATACCGTTAGACATGTGTTTATTTCTTGGCGGAATGTGCATATTTCGACCAACTTTCAATAAAAGTCATTGATTCAATATGTAATGATGTGTAGAATTCCTTTTCATAAAATAAATCAAGCGTATAAAACAAAACCGTTAAAAAGAAGGTAATGTCTTACTTTAAACAGAAGGCAACGCTAAAATAAAGTTATTTTAAAATAAGACAGTTATAACGTTAAAATAAGACGTGTAATTGCAAGATCAGTAAAACTTACATTTTTTTTTCAAGTTTCAAATATTATTTGTTGTACGTATTGAAAGCAAATACAATTTAGATGCTGGATCTCTGAATCGACAAACAAAATTGCCATAAAGAATCGATTTAAGACTGCATGCCAGTTGGAGTAAAGCGAACTTAAATAAAACTACTGATCTTGGAATAATATCACGGTTGTAATAAATTCTGAGGACTTGAAAAGTGTTGAGAGGCTTTTGTGACAGAGTGATGGAAGATTGAGGTTGTTTATTCTACGAGTTAAAGTTATTCTTATACAACTTTGTTATCTCAAACATTCGTTGAAAACATTGATTTTATTTTTTAAAAAATTGTAATCGATTAACTTTGTTTCGTCTGTACTGAAGACATTTGATTTTAAAATAAGCTATTGAAAAGAAATTGATCATGAAAATAGTATAAATATGATTTGTCAGCTTTCATAATGATGGAATTTGGAAATATCGCATTCCTGGGACAAGAAGTGCTACAAGTCAAAAAATACTGATAGGAAAACTGACTAATAATACGCTGTAAGTTTGTATTTTTTTTCAGGAAATGTACCTTAAGGGCATTCATTATCACTCCAAAACTCAAAATAGACTTCTGTTGCAGTCACCTTACTGTCACTTTTTGTAGTTTTGTCTTTTACACTTTTGTGCAATGTGAAATGGATTATATAGATGGATTAAGCAAGCATACGTATTTTGTCCAAAGTAGAAGCTATAAAAATAATAGGTATTTTGTCCAAAGTAGAAACTGTAGAAGCTATAAAAATGTCAAAATGGAGTTTGAAAACTATTTTCCGCTCACTTATTTTCTCTATATTTACATTTTCTATGATACTTGCATTAGCATCTATCTAGAGAGAAGTGATTTTTCGGATAATTTTCAATCAACGTTTAATTAATTTAACCCCAGCAATGCCAGGTAATTCTTCTAGTGAAGTTATTATTAAAACAATAAAAATATAATAAATCTATATTGGCATCTGTATGTCTGTTATCTATAAAATCTATACAATTTGAGGAATCCACATCAAATTTGGGCACATTCTTTAGAACCCTATGGGTAACATAGGCTTCATATTAACCCCCTTTCTACTTGTCCTGGTGCAAGAACGCTGCAAATCAAAAAATTTTGATAGGAAAACTGACTGCAATAATACGCTGCAAGTGTATTTTTATAATAAATTAACTTAAAGGGATTCACAATCACTCGAAAACTCAAAATCGACTTCTGAAATAGTCACTTTAGTATCACCTCTTGTAGTTTTGTCTTATACTACAGTGCGATGTGAAATGGATATAGATGGATAAAGCAAACATGCATATTTCGTCCAAAGTAAATTGTAGAAACTAAAAATATCTAAATAGAGTCTAAAAACCTATTTTATATTCTCTTTTTTTTCTATCTATATTTGCATTTTCTGTGATACATGTACTTTTCTATGATAGAAAAGTGATTTTTCGGACCACTTTCAATCAACATTTAACCAATTGAACACGAGCAACGCCAGCTAATTCTGCTAACATAAAAGCTTTCGATTTGCATTTTCTTTTAGTCATTGACAGATCCTTAATTTTTATTTATTTCTTAGTAAGTTGTCAAAGACACTAGAATTATCTTAAATACACTGCTAGCCACCGTAAATGCAACACCCTGAAGGAAGCATGCAAATAATATGAAATTTACAACATGCATTAGCGGAGGTGAGATATGCAAATGATTAGAATTTCAGCGCAGACGCACATCACGCGCGCCTGTGGCGCCACTTCAAAGCACTATTTAAGGCTTGGAGATTTCGACGATTTCAAGTACGGCAATTGTGTTTTTCTTGTGGTTTTTTCAAAAAAACGATCAATTATGCCTCGTAGAAAACAGCGATCATCTTTTGATCAAGTATCCGAGTTCGACAGAGGAAGGATAGTGGCCTACCGAGATTGTGGATTATCTTTCAGGGAAATCGGTAGTCGTGTTGGACGAAACCAAACAACTGTAATGCGGATATGTGATCGTTGGATGCAGGAGGGTACGACGGACCGACATGTTCGATCGCATCCACCTCAGTGTACCACTTCACATGATGACAGGCATATTGTGCGTATGGCAGTGACGGATCGCTCAGCCACATCACGAACCATAGCACAGCACATTCAGTCTGTACCGCATCATCCAGTGTATGCGCGTACCATTCGACGCCGTTTACAGCAGAGTGGTCTGTCCGCAAGACATTCCATTGCTTCGTCTACCCTTGACGCAGAACCACAGACGTTTCCGCCTCCAATGGTGCGATGAAAGAAGGATGTGGACGGCAGAATGGAATGAAATTGTCTTTACTGACGAGTCACGCTTCTGTCTGCAACACCACGATGGTCGGATTCGAGTCTGGAGACACCATGGAGAGAGGATGCTGAACAGCTGCGTTATGCACCGCCACACTGGTCCTGCACCGGGTATTATGGTATGGGGCGGTATTGGATATCACTCTCGCACTCCTCTAGTACGCATTGCCGGTACTTTAAACAGCCAGCGCTACATCTCCGAGGTGTTGGAGCCAGTTGTCCTTCCTTACCTTCAGGGCTTGCCCACAGCCATATTTCAACAGGATAATGCGCGACCACACGTGGCACGCATTGTCCAAGGGTTCTTCGTCAATCGCCAGATTGAATTGCTTCCCTGGCCAGCTCGCTCTCCGGATCTTTCACCGATAGAAAACATGTGGTCCATGGTTGCTCAACGATTGACCCAGAATACATCCCCAGCTGCCACACCAGATCAACTTTGGCAACGTGTGGAAGCTGCTTGGTCTGCTGTACCCCAAGAACACATCCAAAGTCTCTTTGAATCAATGCCGAGGCGTGTGGCAGCGGTGATCTCCAACAATGGCGGCTACTCTGGCTACTGATTTTGGCAGGAACCACACTTCACAGAAGTCTATAAATTTAATCATTTGATACTTGGTCAACATGTTATCTACAAAATAAATTTTGTTGTGATATCTCTTGTCTTTCTTGGTGTTGCAATTTGGGTGGCCAGCAGTGTAAAACAAAGCACCTAAAGTTTTTGACGAAATTTAACTATTGTTTTTCAAACTTTAATGGATTCCGATTTGCAACACACCAGGACCGGAAGTTTGACATATAACTGCTGGCCAAATTATAGAGTTACATCGCTGAACTTGTTATATGTGAAAATACAAAGAAACACCAGTAGCAACAAGTCACCAATGCTTTTCCATGTAACAAACAAATTTTCTATCAATTATAAACATATTTGGTCCTGGGGACAGTTAATTTAAATACCACGAAACTAAGCATTGGCCTCGAATTTAAACTCATACTCAAAGGATATGTGGCCAACGAAAACAAGAATACTGTCACTGACATTTTCCAGAGTTACTAGATGGTCTGATTGTCACGATCAAAATAAATGCTTATCTATAACAAAGATAAATTAGACAAACGTCCGACCATAGACGTGAAATATGCGTCCGACTTCAATAAATGAAACATCAATATAAACTATGTTTTAAAATTGAAGAAAGATCTATGACTATTTTGGAACGACTATGCCTACTATCGTGCAGACTGAAATGAGTTTAGTCTATTTTAATTTTGACGTGCACCAGCCCCCTTTGTACATGACGGTCTTTGGTTGGATGCGAACTCGCATCCCTCCGGCTGCTAGATCAACGAATTGGATGTTTAAGTCACTAAATCTAGGGGATCTTAGGTATCAGCGCAGACGGGGGTATTTCAATTAACGTCACACTGGAGCAACACAACGGGCTATTGGTGACGGTCCGGGATCAATCCCCCAGGGAAAGATCCGAGGACAGCACCACGTAATTTTGAACCACGGTCAGATGACGGGGCAACACCTGAGCTGGCACCCCACTCTCCAAACTTCCACACCACGCCAACGTGAGGACATTTGGGGCCACGACAGTTTGAACGTGCACCAGCCCCCTTTTACACGACGGTGTTTGGCTTGATTCGAACTCGCAACCCTTCGGTTGCTAGTCCGTTACTCTTCCAACCGGGCCACCGCGGCCCATCAGCGCAGAGGATAAATACTCAGAAAATTTGTATACAAAAGTGCAATAAACCGTGGCCAACGAAAACAAGTTTTCTGTTTTCATTGGCACGAATAAATTCGTGTTTTAAGTAACTCAACTGTTTACTGAGGAGCTTTTACGAAAACTGATGAATGCATGATGTAAGAAAAAGGAAACAAATATAAAGAGTGCTATAATTTCAATCATGGATTCTTGATTCTTTCTTATAAGTTGTTAGTCTGAAAACGAAACGGAGTGGGGTGCCAGCTCAGGTGTTGCCTCGTCATCTGACCGTGGTTCAAAATTACGTGGTGTTGTCCTCGGATCTTTCCCTTTGGAATTGATCCCGGACCGTCACCAATAGCCCATTGTGTTGCTCCAGTGTGACGTTAATTGAAATACCCCCCCCCCCTGAAAACGAAACGAATATTTAATACAAATTCAAGCTCAGTATATTTATATAACTTTATATAACTGTAACCAAGAGTCTGAGTTTTGTTTTTTAACGGTGGTCCTTAAAAGGAAAGTAAGCAGACTGGTTCAATTTGACCGCCTTTTTAAACGTGATTGATGTTTTTTATTTCGTGCGTTGGTGGAAAGAATTGTCCCACTCAAATTAATAAATGTGCTTAGCCACAAGAAAACTTACTGTCCCACTTGTTTGTAAGAAAAAGGTATTGTTCTTTTGTTTGATAATTTAATCAATTTCTGCTTTTTTAAAGACTTCATTTGCACATGTTTATTTACAGATAAACTTCCTAATCTCTTATTCTCATCTCCGGCAGAAAGGTCGGATTTTACTTCTAATGTTTGTTGCTGTTAAAAATTTCCTCCTCCGATTTTAATTATAAAGAAAAATTGTATAATTTTATTCTTAAAACTAGTAAATAAAAAACTACGGATAAGTTGCTTGAACTTTTGTCACACTACTTTAGAAAGTTTAGAGTTTGACTTTATGGATGAACCTGGTAACTCGACATAAAAAGCCGGATGCCGATTTTTTTCCCAAGACCTGTCATTTTTTTCTGTTTACATTAAACTTGCGTTAATTTATTTTACAATATTCATTTGTGACAGATTAAATATCGTGTTCTTTATGTACTTATATCAAATATTAAGTTTTCGAAATATTTGTAAAATTTGTTTTGACGAAAAATCGCAGATAATTTAAAGTGGAATATTCATACTTTAATTTCACCTACAATTATTTAATTATGTTAATCATCTGAGAATCGATGTCACAACTAATACTATACTCCACTAACATATTTTGTGAGATATTCTTATTTTCTGCAAATTAATTTTGCATTTAGTAAATTTTAAAATGAAAGAGTTTATGCAAACCTCATTTTGACACTTTAGAAGCAAGTATATTCATAATTCAGTTATGTTTCTGATTGGTAAGGACATATTTGGACAAATGTGCAGATATATTTTGAAAGGGGCCTGAAATGAAAATTACAAATACTTGCCCAGTAAAATATTTTAAAATGCAAGCATCAAATTGTTTAGAATTTACGATTGATTCTTGTACAAGAATAATATTAATGTTTTTTTTCTTCCATAACTGGCATATAACAGTGTTTAAGTTACCAGTCATGTTAACCTTTTTTATGGTTTCCTGAAATGAAAGACAAAAGTACAATTAAAATATATTTTAGGAATGATGCATGTGTAATACATCTTGAAATTTTTTATAAGCAATTGTTATGTAAATTGTATTTGTTTTTTCTTCTAAAAAGGAGGAAAATTGAAGAGTTGTATATGCACGTTAAAAGCTGGATTTTGGTTTGAATGATTAGGCATACACTTTAAATCAAAAATATGTAAATACATTAATAATCCTATGCCAAATAAGGTAATTTTCTAAAATTTAATTGTGATATTTAATTTCAAAGAAACAAAGATTAAAAATATTCGTGTTTTACTCATCTATAATTTATCAAAGTAAGAAATACATTTTAACATTTGTGAAATTGACCTTTTTATATGAATAAAACCAGTTTAGAGCAGATGCTTAACTTGTACAAAAATGTCTAGAACATGTTTAAATTGTTATAGCATGTTGAAATTGACCATTCTAGATTAAAGTTTTGAGTAGTATATGCATGATTTTAATGGTGTATAGTATTTGAGGCTGTAAAATCCAAATTGGAATGTATCTCCAGGTGCATAGTCCTGTATTAGATAAATTTATCATGTGTAGCTGCTAAAGTTGCAATTGTATGACTTCAAAAATTTCATGTTTTTATCGCTAATATAGGAATATTGTTTTTAAATGTAAAGTTTTTATTTCTCATAATCTTAAATATAACTTTTTCAGCAATTTGTATTTTCATTATTTTTGTAATTTATTATGCATTATTGCTGTCAGTATTTTGTTATGTAGGGAGTATTTTTGTCCTTTCTCAGCCCAGTTATGGAGAATTTACTTCATGCACGAGATAAAGTGGGAGTTCAAGATTTTATTCTTTTAGAATACACCAATGAAAATGCTTTTATAAATAATCTACAAAAACGATTTCAAGGAAACTTGATTTATGTAAGTATTAAGATATTTTCATGTGCATCTTCCTTTAAAGCTTGTATAAACATGGTAAATGTAAAAGAATATTTTTACAAACATTCTGAGCAGAATATCCTTTTATATCAAATTCTGACTCATGAATGATTATATTAAAGAGTCTGTGGAGTTATTCTGTTAGGAAAAAAGTGATTGCCTTATGTTCATGAGAATTAGTTCTATTTAATTTGGCATTTCTTTAGGAGTCACCACAGGAAGAATTGTTTGATAAGAAGAAATTTACATTTGAATTTACATTGAAATTGAATTTACAAGAAGAAAATTTATTGTTGAAACAATTTGAAATTACTTAAAATGATTTTAAAACTCACTGTCTTTGTATGCAAATATTAATAGTTTCCATTTTGGACTCTAATTTTAGTTATAAAATTTGAATGTATATACATTTTCACATATTATCTTTTTTCAGACTTACATTGGTCCAGTTGTCATTTCTGTTAATCCATATACAGATTTGAATTTATATTCAAATGATACTATTGAGCAGTACAAAAATGTAAATTTTTATGAGCTTCCCCCACACATGTAAGTAATTTTTCTCATCTTTCATTTTTAATAAGCTTATAGTATTGTTAATGATATTGTAAAAGAAAAATATAAAATCTTAGTGATAGATCAATTTGATTTATAACCAGACAGTACTTGCATATTTAATCTCACATTTTAATCACCCTTAAAGTTATATATTGCCATTTTACTATCAAAACATTGTAAGCCTTGAAATAAAAAATTTGTAAGAGTGATAAAAAGTGTAGATATCAAATTGTGAACCACTTATGAGACATGGGATTTAAAATTTCGGTAATAGAGGGCTTTAAAACTGATGTAGACTTGGGAATTTTTGAAACAAATTTCAAGTAAGCATATTTTGTAACCAAATAATAAAACCTCAAACCAAAAAAATTGAACTTACAAGGTTTTGATAGTAAAACATATATATATATATATATATATATATATATATATATATATATATATATATATATATATATATATATATAAACAATTTCATTTTCCTGCAATTAGTTTATACCTTGCATTACAGATTTGCCATAGCTGACAATGCATTTCGGTTTATGAGAGAGGAACGCAAGGACCAATGCATTCTTATTTCTGGTGAAAGTGGAGCTGGAAAAACGGAAGCTTCTAAAAAGCTGTTGCAGTATTTGGCTGCTGCTAGTCATCATGCACCATCTGTGGAAAATGTGAAGGATAAATTGTTATTGTCAAACCCGATTCTAGAGGTAATTCACTTTTCCAAAGGCAAATTTTTTATTTTCTTACATCATTCTTAGAAAGTTGTCTAGTCCTTAATTACAAGGGGCCGTCTTGGCTCAGTGGGTATGCCCACTGCGCTAGCAGCCTTCGAGTTGTAGGCGGCTCAGGTTCGATTCCTGTCAAGTGCATTCCTCCCTGGGTGTATTTCTCTCTTCTGTGTCAATAAAACTTTCATTGGCCCTTGCACCATAAAACCCCAACAAACTAAACTAACCATCCATAATTACAAAATGTAAACAAATTATATCTGTTCATAAATATAATCTTAACCTATTCTTAAACGTAAAACATGCTTAAATAATTACAGAATGTCTCAAAACTATTGTAAGTATATAGTACTACTGTATATGTAAGTATTGTTTATTTTGTAACTTATTGGAACTGATTTAATAAAAAAATTTAATTATAAGTGCTCTTTAATATATCTCTTCCTTTCACTGAGGTTTGTTTTGTTATTTTCTCTTCTCTCCTTAAAGTGTACCTAAATAAATGTCTCAATATAAAAGATAAGAATATTTGTTTAAGTGTAAAACATAAATAAACTTATGCAATATAATACTAGTTTGAAATGTGCTTAAAACTGTTAATAAAATATGCCCAACTATTTATGCCATTAAAATATGCAAATTTAAACATACATTATATGTAATTGCATGTCTGGTCTTTAGTAGTACTACATACAAATGATATATAAATATAATATAATATAATAATATATAAATATAATATTTTTGTATTTTTATTCTAAAAAGTTCCTACACATTTTTAGAATTAAAAACCTCTCCAGTTCAGAATAAAGATCTATAAAAAGAATTGAAATTAACTTGCATCCCACATCATATAAAGTTACTTGGCTTTGAAGTTGATTTCCTTTTCAAATGATTTCAGACTAGTGATTGTATTTCAAACAATATTTACGTTTAGATGTCTAATTGTTTTCATTTTGATGTTCCATCTATTCTGTGAGAAATAAAATGACTCCTTAAACATCCAAAATTACTTGTGTATTCTTTAATTTCCAAATACCTATTTCGTATTATTGGTGCAGAATTTTATTAGATTTAATAATCTGTATTAAATTTAATTTATGAATTCTAGGCCTTTGGGAATGCTAAAACTAATAGGAATGACAACTCAAGTCGATTTGGAAAGTATATGGATATAGAATTTGATTTTTTGGTAAGATTTTCAAATTATTTTGACTTTATTATTCTCTTACTTTTGTTATAGTTCATATAGTTAATTTTTTTATTTGCAGGGTGCTCCTTTGGGTGGCCATATTTTAAATTATTTGTTAGAAAAATCTCGAGTTGTGCATCAAAATCACGGAGAAAGAAATTTTCACATATTCTACCAACTTCTAGCTGGTGCAGAAGAAAAGCTACTTGAAAAACTGCAGCTAAGACGAGATCCATCGGTTTATTTCTATTTAAGTCAAGTTAGTGAAAATTTAGTTTTGTAAATTTTAAAATTGCCAAATTGATTGTATAGTTTAAATTTGTAATAAGAATAAATTTTGAAAAATATTAAAATAGAATTGCAGAAAGAAATGTTTAATGGAATATTTCAAAGTAAACTAAATGACTAATGTTATTTAAAATTTCCCCAAATATATCCTATCTTAAGAAGTGTCTTGTAATTTGATTTCTGACTAGTAGTGTTCAGGTATTTCTTGATTACGCACAGTCAATATTAGTTCTGAGAAATTTTGGTTTTAAATTGCTTATAAGGTCTGATCAAACAGTATCCAATCTAATTTTTACTGAGTGAACTAGCTATAGTTCAGAGCCAAGAATGAAATATGCTGAGACCTTAATGAATGTGATTTTTTTGTAGTCCATGCAGTCCTTCAGTTGCTGCAAGGAAGCAACTGAGGGTCACTCCATGTTAAATCAACACACGAAAGTATCATTTTCAACCTGACCTTTTCTGATTTCAATGAAATTTAGAATATATGTAGCCTCATATGATATGAAATGAAATCGTGCACATAATAAGATGCATATTTAAATTATTTTTCGAATTGCAGGTCACTGAAAACTTAAAAAAGGCCAAAATTTAAGTCACATAAAGTAACAAATTATGCAAAATCTCAAATTCAACTTATGGTAGAAAGCTAAACTTGGGCTTACTTTGAAACCCATGAAACAAGCTTCTAATTGGCATAAATTTTTATCGGAAACATTTTAAGATCAAGCCACATATTTTTTTACTTTGAATTTTTTACAAAACCTACATTTTAAAAATTTTGAAGCAAAAGGGTATTTTTTAGGCCTATGAATGCTTAACATGTGCTATAAATTAGGAGTTGGAACTTTTACTAAATTTAGAGCAAAAATATTTTATGGTTCAGACTGATGAATCAAAGGTTTGGCCAACAAACTAAATTCTGTGTATGCCCTCTGACTAAATATAAATACATTATAAACATATAAATAAACTAAACATCTGCATATTACCCATTGCAATTCTATGTAAAAATTTTAAGTCCAAAATAATTAATATCTTAACATGTTTTTCATGTTTCAACTTGAAACTTTTGGTGTATATTAGGCTGGTATGAACTGACTTAATTAATATTTTTCTCAGAATTTTTAAAAATTGAACCCTGTTTGATACGCTTTTATTTGAAATAGCTTTATAACAGACATATTGCAAGTTATTAGATGCAAAGTTGTTGCAAAAGTTTAAAAAATACACATATAATCAAATTTTCAATTTGTTATTTTCAACAAATCGATCGATTGTTTCAAAAACTTGTACTCTTTTGGTCAACTACCTAAAAAGTATATTCTCGCCAATTTTTATAATTTGTTCCTACCTTGGGATGTTTTTAATATTTTATTTATTGCATATATTGCAATAATGAGTAATGACTTATACATTCATTAGTATGATTTAATTTTAGGGTTCTTGTGTAAAGCTGCGAAGTGTAGATGATGCTGACCAATTTTCTGTTGTTGAGAAAGCTATGACAGTTACTGATTTTTCTGATGAAGAACAGGAAGTACATACACATTCATGATTAATTAAATTTATTTCTACATTTCCTGTATTTAAAAATAATTTGTTTTCTTGTAGGCAGTTTTTGCTATTGTGGCTTCTGTATTGCATTTAGGCAATGTTGGGTTTGTAGAAGAAGAGGGTCAAGCTGTTTTAGTTCATGACAAACCTATATATTCCATTTCACATGTAAGTAAATAAATTTTATTCTGTTGAAATTATGTTAAATTGCATACATATAATATTTTGGAAAGCATTTCTTATTTCTGTATTCGTTTTTTTCACTGGCATGCATTAAAGTGAAGTTTAAAGGTCTACCACACAAGTGGCATGCCTTATCAGTCATAATGCCATATGATTTGACGATGATAATTTTCTAGGCTTACATAAAAAGTGTCCAACCTTGAAGAATGCAAAAGCAATTAGTTAAGTTGATGTTCGGCTAATACTTTCAAATACATAGATTCATGTAAACACAGATGCATTTTTTAAAGTTGGAACTTAAACAAAAATTTAAAATAACAAAATTTATAAGTAAAAGCTAGAAAATTATAAAAACAATGTTACACTGCACAAATGAAAACTGAATTTGTTCGTCCAATTTCATTATTTTCAATGCATAGTTAAGGATACAATAGAAATTTGGGCATGTTTTTTTCCAATTTCATTATTTGTAATGCATAGTTAAAGATACTTGAAATTTTTGAGCTGTGATAATTTGTTTTTGAGTGCAGTTAAGTAATGCTGCTAGAAATTCCCTGAATAAAGTGCCAAATGTTAAGAAATAATTATTAAAGTTAAGTAAATCAAGAGTGGCAGCACTAGAATTGTTTTTATGTTCTGTATTGTATGCATGCTTGTGATTCTTTAGTCCTAGCTGCCTGTTGTAGAATTATTGTTTTGATGCTACCATGTTCGTCCTCAATAATCTAATTTAGCCATAAACCAGTGTGTTGTCTCTGCACTAAAAACCTTCACCAAAAATATGCACAAAATAAAATTAACACAGTAAATAGTAACCATGGTTATGGTGTAAAAAAGGCTAACTACTTAGACATTCTACCATCTTAGCTTATTTTGAAAATTTTAAAGTATGTTGTTAGATACTTTAAATATCTTATGTTGTACTAAACGACCAGTGATATTTTACCTCATTAAATTGTTTACTTTGGAATATTTTACTGCAAAATGCATGCCAACAAACATTTCATAATACAACAAATAATCATGTATCCATACTTCTGGTAACCAACACCAATTATTAGGATAACTTGGTTTATGTAATACTGTATGAATTGTTATATTTATCGCTTTCCATTGATTTACATTAAAATTATATGTGATTTTGTTTGCTATGTTGCACATTTGAATTAATTTAAATATAGCAAAATAATCTTATGTAATGTTATGTGATAAATTATTTGTACTATGCATTTTAGATCAGCAATTTATGATTCCATGATTTGAAACTAAACATTGAAAGCAAAATCCCATTAAGCAATTTTTAGAATCAGATTTCGATTCAGTATTGCAAAATTTTGTCTTGTAGGACAATGCTTCTCTATTGCAACTAAGGAAGAGGAATTTAAATCCTGTTTTTGTTTAAATACTAAAGGAATGTGCTTAAATTTGAAGTCACTTCCATAAAATTTAAAAAGTGTAAATTTCTGCTTTAAAATCTATTTAATTAGAAAGAAATTTGCGTGAAATATAAAATTGAAAAATCTTGAATTTTCAGGGGAAAATTTTGAATGAATAAACATTTCAAGAAAAACTCAGAATATTCAAGTTTTTTTAAATCAAAAACTTAACAAGGTCACCTGGAGAAACTGCTATTTATAAAAGATAGTTTTGTGTTTTTTAATTTAAGATTTGCTTAACATGGAATAGAATTTCTCTAATATTTTCCCTTTGAAAGCATATAATTTCGTTTTAAATTACTTTTGAGTAATTAATGTAGTTTTCAATAGTTTTTGTCATCTACTCTGAAATTATGTCCCAATTCTGGAAAGTATTGTAGCCCAATTATAGTTGTTTTGAATTTAGAGTATGAACTTTATGTTAAAGGATCTTACTAACACGTATTCTCTTTTTAAAGCTCTTGGGTTGTTCCTCCAGTGCTTTGATGAATGCACTTGTAAATAAAACCATCGAAGTAAATCAAGAACAAGTAAGACTCCTTTAATATCTGACAATATTTCCAAAAATTAAGGTTTTCTAAACCTAATGTATCTATTTGGATGAAATAATCTTTTATGACTAGAACGAAAAATCGCTGAAGGAAAGATTTTCAGGCATATTTTTAAGGTGATATGTTCCTCTTCAGTATTTTTGAAGTACATAATTTTGTTTTGTACAAATGCTAAAAGTAACTCAACTTTTTATGGTCTGCCATTTTCAGCATAAAAATTCAGATGAAAATCGCAGATTGAGTTTTTACTAACATTTTTTCTTCAAAAAATATTGGATATTCTTTAAAAAATATAAAAATAACTTGTAAGGAAACAAGAATTTTTTTTGAATAAGATATTTATATTCAGCTTCATTTCATTGTTATGTTTACCATATCTAAATTATTTTTTTATACAAGATCAAAATATCAGACTTTAAAGTTAAAAAGCAGGAATTCTCTGACACTATCTTCCTTAAGAAAATTTAAAATTATTCTCATGGTGTAACTTCAAAAATAACTCATTAAATTTACTTTTGGAATTAAAAGGCATTTATGTCCAAATAATGTCCTTTTATAAAGGCATTCTATGTTGCATATGATGTGTGCAATTTATGAATGCCAACAGTAAATACAAGTCCATTTTCAGTTTACTCTTCACGTTTTATTCACTTTCATGCTGTCAAACAGACCCCTAATAGTACCAGATAATATCAACAGACATGCATTCTTAGAAGAAAAACTTGTTTTGGTTCTACCACCATATAAATTTGTGGTTGGAAACAACCTGTATATCTATATATTTCTCTAATGTACATGGCACATAAATCAACATTCGTTTATTGTCAAATGGCAACAAACTTAATAAAACCTTATAAAATCAACAGCTACTAATTTTACTAATTCATTTGGATATGTGATTTGAGCTATGGAACTGCATAATATTGCTAGAACTAGAAGGAAGAGTTTGCTACTCACTCTAATGAAGTTCTTTAGTTGTCTAATTTCAGAAATCTGGAAGATGGAAGAAAAGATGTGAATGAGCTTGAAAATGGGTTTAGTGTAAAAAAATCAGAAATTACCTTTTGCTGAAAAATGATTCACGTTTCAACAAAGAAATGGGATGTAATTGAAGTGATGTTCAGAAGCTGATTGGGGTAACAGGGTTGAGGTGTGAACTTTTAACTCCATTAAGATGGAATGCTGTTATATTTTTAGATAGTTTTACTTCATTTGGAGGTATAAAATGGGAATATGAATACTATATCGCAATAAATGGCTTTAAGAGTAAGGTATTAAATGTGAGTAACACTTTGCCATTAATAGATCTAAGCAATTAAGAAAGTTTAGAGCAGATGTGCTATGCACGGGTTTGCTAGTTTATATAATAGTACAAAGCATTACCAATTTTCTTTCAAAAGCCAAATTGTTTTGGACACATTTTTCTAAATTGTTTTGTTTCCAGATGTGCAGCCCATTGAACAGAGATCAAGCTATATATGCCAGAGATGCTCTATCAAAAGCTTTATATGAGCGTCTTTTCTCTTGGTTAGTGGCAAAATTAAATGCATCTTTACAATCAGTAGTAAGTTACATTTTATAGTAATTTAATTTGTATTGCATGAAAAAACACTTGCTAACTAAGAATAAGTTTTGAAGCAGTATTCAAAATTGTCAGCGTTATTAATGCTGGAATGTTATGAAATTTTTAGATTCAACTTAAGTTTCAGATTCTTATTTGTTCATTGCACTAGCAACCTGTGAATTATGGGTGGCACAGGTTCAATTCCTGTAACTTACCCTGAATGCATTTCTCTCTTTTATATAAATTAAACTTTCCTTGTGTGTATATCTATATACTTGACGTCAGCTTTGTGGTTGGTGCAGCTTGTCCAAATATGGCCCTTATGCCATAAAATAAATCAACCAACCAAATCACTATGGATGGCAAGCTACAAATCAGGATTATTAACCCTTTCGCGACGCGAAGCGCAAACGCGCGCTTATCGCTGAGGCCGGCAGTCTCTCTCGCGAGTGTCTGTCCACGGCCGGAGGGTTTTTTGCTGTTAAGCCTAAATCCATGAAATTACCGAAATATCAACGCGTTGTTTAATAATGTTCTGTAGAATATTTAAATGGCATATGCTTTATATATATTTCTATAGATACTTTATTTATTTAAGTTATTTCTTGTTTAAATATATATTTTACACATTTTATTTTTCGACGCTTCGACATTCTAACGGTAAAAAGAGAAAAAATTTACGTCTACAAGATCTAACTATCCACTAAAAACTGGACCGCAAATCGAAATACCCAATGCTGTAGTGAAAAAAAAACTTCCCCTGCTTACTGTAAACAAATACCACGTGCGAATGTAAAGAGCCGTATAATTCACGCCATTCGGAAACATTCCTTTCTCCTTCATTCCTTCCCCCTAAAAACCACGTGTATGTGAGTCATACTACTCTCATTTTGAGTAGAAGGTCAAATCTACATGTATCTGAAACCACATGGACATATAACGCCATCTTCTGGCAAAAATTTTAGTTTTTAAAACGTTCCAGGACACTGGCACTAATGGGTGACGGCCGGGGGTGAACGAGAAAACGCTCTTGCACGCCGGCGTGTCGGCCGGTAAGTGAGTGCGTTTCTTGCTGGCACGTACAGGTGACAGTCGGCGCGAAAGGGTTAATGAATAAATTGTACAAATTTTAAATTCAGGAGCAAAATTTGCTCAAATTTTCAATCTTTTGAATCTCCTTTAAAATTTACTTTTAGTTATATCACTTTTCTCGAGGCCAGTGACATATTTCTGCTCTCTATCAGTAAAACTTTCTTATGAGTGTCCATTACTTGACGTTGCGTGTCTTGTGTTTGTGCACCATAAAACCCAACCAATTAACTGACCTAGAATAGTTATATAGTCGAGTGTTTATATATATATGTATTCTTTAAAAAAATATTAAACTTCTATTGTAGTAGTTTGCTAATTATAAATTTGACAGCAATATGTGTTAGTAACATTTATGAATATAGCTTAATAATTCTAACTTTAAATTTATATTTCTTTCCAGACTAACAAGAGAAAAACTCTGATGGGGTTGTTAGATATATATGGTTTTGAAATTTTTCAGAGAAATAGGTAAATTACTTGATTTTTCCTTTAAAGTTTTTAAGAAATATCCTTAGGTTGATCAATGTTATCTATTAAAGTTTTACGTTTAATATTTTTATAGTTTTGAACAGTTTTGCATAAATTACTGTAATGAAAAGCTTCAGCAGTTGTTTATTGAACTCACTTTGAAGTCAGAGCAGGAAGAATATTATAAGGAAGGTATAGAGGTAAGTTGATAAAATTAATGTTTCCCACATAGTGTTTTTATTGGTCAGTTTTAATTTTAAACAACGTTAATTATTTTAGTGGATTCCTGTTGATTACTTCAATAATAAAATAATCTGTGACCTAGTTGAAGAACGCCATAAAGGAATCATTGCTATTTTGGTAAGCTTTTCTCTGTTCTTAATCTTTGATTATATTATATAAAGACACTACAATGAAATATTTTTTAGGATGAAGAATGTTTGCGTCCTGGTGATCCTACAGATTCCACATTTCTTCATAAGCTCGAAAGTGTGGTGGGAAAGCATCCACACTTTTTGTCATACAATACCTCCAATAGTAAATTAAAGAAGACCATTGATCGAAATGTATGCATTTTAAAAATTTCCTTTTGAATTACTTTGTTTTTTTTTATATTAATGCTTTATAAGAATTACTAACTTTCAATTTCTCATTGGTCATTTTGTCCCTAACATCCTATAAAGTGTCTTATATAAAAAAAATTTCCTCACAATGTGCATATTACATTTTGATTTACATATTTAGTGTATTTTTAAGTATTGTTTTTAGTAATTACTTAAAAGCAGAGAGTGATAGTACTTTATCCAGACAAATAAAATGAATGACATAAACTTTAATTGATACAATTGAACTGTAAACAATGAAAGCACTTCTTTTCAATTATATTGCACTAAATACACAAAGCTATGAATAATGTGTACATTTTCTGAACTGAAAATTGAAATACAATATTGAATTGGGATGCTTTTATAGTATATAACTTTTATGTTACAGGAATTTCGCTTGGTTCACTATGCTGGTGATGTGACTTACAATGTTGAAGGTATGTTAAGAATTTGTTATAATATTGAAGTAAGACTAATTTAGCCATAGCTTCAGTTTTATGTATTTTTAGATCATATTTTATAATTTGATAAAAATCTTAATTGTTGTATATGGTATAAACGAGGAATAAAGAATGTATAAGTAGCACATACAGTAGAGTCTCGCTTATCCGACATAAATGGGCTGGCAGAACGTCGGATAAGCGTAAATGTCGGATTACAGGGAGGAATTAAGAAAAAGCTTAATAAACGTCAAACTACTTTATAATTTTACAAATTAAGCACCTAAACATCACGTTTTGCAACAAATCAACAGAAAAACTCAATTCAATACATGGTAACGTTATATAGTAATTTATTTACAAATTAGCCCCCAAACATCGTACTGTATTGAAACATATTGAAGTTAATGTTAAAAATTGACTTCAAATAAATATAGAATTGCATAAAATGAACTTACAGTAACAGCATTGTCAGAAGTTAAATCCACAAAAAGTTCAGTCCTGTGATGATTTAAAAAAATTTGTGATCCTAGTTTACTTTCCCGACAATTGCCATTTCTTCGCTGCCAAGTCTCGCCATCTTTGCAGCATCATTATGTCTATCCCCGCAGCTTGCTGCTCAACGTATTTCATGGCGGTTTCTAGAGCCTTAACTCCATCGTTATGCGAGATTCTGAGAGGCTCAACAGTTGATGCTTGATCATCAATTTCGTTGCCATCGCTATTGACAAGAGTTGTGTTAAAATGTCTCACACTCGCAAATAAGCGTCACACTTTTCTCGTCACCGATTTATACGAGTCTTTGGAGGCGTTGGATAAAATGGAATGGCGAAGGTCGGTCAAACGAGACTACTGTATATATATAAAAGGAAGTGTTTTATCAAATAATTTTGAAAATGATAAACTGCATTGTTGTTTTCGAAATTTAAAATTGTTCAGGTAAATGCAAGATGCAAGTGGTATAATGTAAAAAATTAATAAAAATAAGAATTTTATGTACACCACAAAATATTTCTTAGATGGTACATTTTATACCCTACTTTTCTCATAAAACATGGCTTACTACTAGAGAAGTATTCTATTAATGTTGATAGAAAAGTGAATATTTATGCTATATAGGAATTTATAGGCAGTATAGGTAATTTGAGACCAGTATTGGACATCAAAAATTTAAATTCTCACTTGTCTATTTTTATTAATAACTAGCTGTATCGGGCCATGCGTTGCTGTGGCTCATCTGGTTAAATTGAAAAGAAAGATTGCCATCGTGCATTCATCCCAAACGATAAGTTTGCATTTTTGCAATACTTTTCCCATGCTGGATGCTTTGGAAATGTTACACGTGGGGGATTCAATGAATTGCATGTCAAATGGCAATTTCAAAGCGGAATGAGCAGTTCTTCCACCTGGTATCAAAGTCGCAGCTATTCCGGACGACACAAGTGCTAAGGCAATGTGATTTTGGGATCTGATTGCGGCCAGAATAAATTTAATTGGGAACGTTTTACCAGTTCCTCCTGGCATTACATTTTTATTTATATAGCTAAGTAGACTAAAACATGCGCGTATTCGAATGCAACATTGTGGCAAAATTTCAAGGCAATTGATGAAACATTTTGGGAGATTTTGCGTTAGGAACAAACGAACATTACATTTATATATATATAGATTGTAGTAACCCAAGAGTAATAATTGCTTAACTGAATTATTACATTTATTTTTGATGTAACTAGTTTGTATTAGGTACCTTGATTTAATTATTAATTTTTTAATCTTGTGTTTTTGTTTCAGGTTTCTTGGATAAAAATAATGACTTACTGTATAGAGACTTAAAAAAGGTGCTGTTGTAAAATACATAATTTCTGTCGTATAGTAATATAGTTTCCTGAAAACATTAGAATTATGTTTGGCTCAATGAGCTGAAATCAAGCTAAATTATATTTGTTTTCTGAAAAACTCATTTAAAGTTATCTGGATATTTTCTATAAAATAAATCTGTGTTATAGGCCATGCTGGAATCAAAAAATCTGATTGTACAGAAAGCATTTACATCATCGGAAATATACAACAAAAAAAGACCTCATACTGTATGTTTTTGTGGTTTCTTTTGTTAATGTTTTTCATTTGATATTTTTTATCTATTTATATTAGACATTTCTTTATCATTTTAATCTTATAATCTTTAGGCTGCTACCCAGTTTAAGACAAGTGTGTCTTTGTTGATGAATATATTAATGTCTAAGGAACCATGGTACATTCGTTGCATCAAACCTAATGATAATAAATGTCCAGGTAAGGTTTTCTGAAAATGTAAAAATAACTTTTATCAGTGCATTGTCTAATCAAACTAAAAAATGTACTTTAAAATTCTTTTATTTTGCAGGTTTATTTGATAAGACTATTGTTGCACATCAAGTGAAATATTTAGGGTTAATGGAAAATTTGAGAGTACGCAGAGCTGGCTTTGCGTATCGGAAGAAATATGAGGATTTTCTGGAAAGATACAAATGTTTATGTCCAGCAACCTGGCCTTCGTATAAGGGTCATGCCAAAGATGGAGTGAAGCTTCTTGTTCAACATCTTAACTATAAACCTGATGAATATGCATTAGGAAAGTGAGTATTGAAGATCTGTTTGGAATTTAAAATTTACTTTTGATTGCTATATTTCTGTCTAGAGTTAAAATTGCGATTGTCCACTTAATTGATTTTATACTATTTCTAGAAAGAAAATATTTTAATAGTAATTTATTCATTATTTAAAAGTTAAGCTGTTTTCATTGTCCATTTTTATATTTTTTATATCTATGCCATTTCATGTGTTGCTAATATATGTTGAAATCTTTTCCTTTGTGCTATCATTTTTAAGGAATGTTCTACTTCATTTTAAACGGCTTAAAAGTGAGTGTTTTGCCATTATATTTTTATCTTTAAGTATATGTATAAATATGTCAAATTATATCAATCTACTATCAAATTTCGATAATTTATCCCTTAGAGATTTTGAAATTTTTATTGATTTTGAAATTTCTATTTGAAAAATTAAAGTAGCAAACCACATGGAGCTAATCAAATCAATAGGGTATGATAATTTGTAACTTGCAAATGTTATTAAAATAGAAGCAGTTTGCATGTTACTTTCCTCCTATACTTTCTGATCTTGTTAAATGTGTACAAAGGCCATGTAAATACAATAGGTCCCCTCTTTTGACAAATACTTAACCCAAGACATTTTAAATCTAAAATCACGTGTTGGCATACATTTAATCAAAAATTCATGTACCTCATTTGCTATGTTATCGATGTGGATCAAATTGCCAATAGCCCGTTATGTTGCTCCAGTGCAACATTCATTCAACTACCTACCTTTTGGATGCACTTATTATATGAGGCAATGAATGTTTACTGTAGTAATTATGAAATAGGATTGGTCTATTGGCGATGTTTAGAAAGATTGCTTTCCATGATCAAGGCTCATGAGACATACCATCTTGAATTTGTTTTCATATACATTGAGTCCCATCTGATTTATACTAATTTAAAAAATGATTGATGAATCAAAGTGTGATGTGCTATCCAAGTGTCATGCTTCAGGTTCTAGTATATTCCTAATTTTCAATTGGATTTGTAGTAAAGTGTGTTATTTTTGTCCATAGATCAAAAATTTTCATCAGATTTCCAAAAACATTATTCAATACAGAAGATGAGTTTCAGAAACACAAAAATGTTTTAGGTAAATTTTTTAAAAATCATTTTAAATGTATAATATAACTAATACATATAAATTTTAAGATTGCTTATGCTTATGTATTATATTTTAGCCACTATTATTCAAGCTAAATTCCGTTGTTACATCCAAAGGGAAAAATACCTTACTATACAGAAATCAGGTAAGAAATAATCATTATAAACTACTTTCTTAAAACCTACAGAAATGCAGTTTTCTGCTAACGATAGGGATGCAGGAGAGGAACATTTCTGCTACCTCGGATTTTTATCTGGAGGGGTTGTATACAAATTAAAAACTGTATCTGCTTAAATTGTTATCATGTGATAATTTTATTCACATATCTTAATTACTTACCTTATTTGGTGCACTTTTGCAATTTACATTGCCTACCTATCTCCAAATGGTAAAAAGATAAATTGCAGAACAACCTTTTTGGGACACCCTGTATAGCCTGTGTGTCTTGCAGAATTCTACAGGATGAATGTACCAAATTTAGTGTGAATTCGTCTGACATTGATCGTATAAATACGCAATGTTATTCTTAGGAAGATTTTGAATTGTCTTTAGCCCCCTGTACCATATTGACAATAAAAAATGACCACTTTAAAAAAAATAATCATAAAAATTTACTTTACAATAATAAAGCTACAGTTTAATAATTTACAGATGGGATACATTAAGGATATGATACTGAGGGATTTTCAGTGCAACTGCACCCATCTGCGATTGCACCATACTCTAAGATTCTAAAAAACACTCCAAGGTCATCTTGAGAGGCGACTCCTGTAGATTTTAACTCTGATGTCATCTGCACAGCCAGACTGTAGCAAATGCTCTGCCCAGGATGACAGGACGTTACACCTCTCTGCACACCCAAGGAAAATAAAACAGGGGTTAATATTTAGCCTACATTACCCGCAGGGTTCTAAAGAGGTGTAAATTGGTCAAATGGTGTAGATTTGTAGAGGACAGACAGATGCCAACTCTGCTTTATATATATAGTTATATTTGTATATAGGATGTTTTTCGAATTAACTTAAATATGAAAGCAACGAGGTATTTTCTGTTTGACAGCTATTTTTCTATTAAGAGGTTAATTAATTCTTTTTAGTCATTAGTCATCCATAAGTGAGATTTAAAATTAATAGGAAAGCATATTAGGCCCTTTTTCTATCACACTTGGGGACAAGAAAAAACATGTACTGAGAGGAGTGATATAGCAAGGGCTGAGAAAACCTACTTGTTAAAAATTAAAATGAGCAAATCACTTTCTTATCCACACTTTGGAGAAATCCAAATTTTTTTTACCATTTCAGTTTAGTCTTTTCATAAATTCTGTCTGACTCAATGGGTTTGTCCCACTGCAAGTAGTAGGTGGTGCAGGTTCGATTTCTCTCTGGATATATTTCTGTCTCTTCTGTGTCAGTAAAACTTTCCTTGTCTGTATGTCCATTTACTTAACATTGTTTAGAACAGTTGGCCATAAATCCAAACCGATCAACTAACCATAACATCTGTTATTTCTCACCTGAGGCTTGGAATACATTTGGCTACTGGTGGGAGAACTGACCTATTTATTCAAAGTCAGTTATTCACTCGAGAACTTCTTGGGTCTTGTCCTTAGGCTTTGACTCTCCATCCTTTTCTTGCATGCGTAAGCTACACACAAACATTGACATAAGATCTTTTATACGAGACAGAATTGAAAGGGCAAGGGACAAAAATAAGTTGAACCCTTTGTGCCTTCAATGTGTTTGCATTTTTCATAGAACTAGATCTCAACACCCTCCTAACTTGATGTTGGTTAGTACCTTGAGGGATTTGACATTGTTCACTGGAAAACTGATGGAAACAAGTGACTTGTATTCTATAATCGATGGGAATGGTTTTGATTGTTAAAGTGTGCAAAACTTTCATTATAAAATGAATAAAAAATTATCATTTGTTTGTACACAGTTTCCCAAAATTAATGTTGTATTTAATGCCAGTTGACAAAGTACATTGTAGTTTACTATCATAACCACAGATTTGGGCAAATAGATATCTTATTAATTTAAAGAACTTCGTTTAATTCATAAATGAACTATTTTGTTACATTACCTGTATTGAACTTTTTTTGGTGGAAAAACGCATTTGCTCCTCAGGAAACAAGTCCTGTGGATTTAGGTAATTACAATCCTAGGGAGTAAAATCTTAATCAGTTTTCAATTGAAATATTGTATTAGATTAATATATACTCATTTGCAATTGAGTATATACTAACACATTTAAATGTATTGCATGCTTAATTAAGATTATAGTTGGAATCCCCTTGCTTGAAATATGGCTATAATGTCAATTTCTGGAAATAGTATTATCGAAGTCTTTCAGTCTTGGATATTTTTTATGGAGTGGGCATGATAAATAAGTATTTAAAAAATTGTTTTGCGAAATAGTTATTTTTAAAATTCTATTTAAAGTATGAAACTTCAGTGCTTGATTTTATTAATTAAAACTTATATGAAGTTTCGAATGAGAGGAATAGAAGTAAAATTTAAATATTTAAAAATTCCTTCAGAAATTTGATTTGGGCAGTGTACTAAGTGTAGAAGAGGATTATAATCTCCTGATACTTCATATATTTTCTTTCTATTAACATTTTTAATGTATATTTTTATAGCTACTCTTATTAATCGTTACTGGAGAGGACACTTGGCTCGTGAACTTTTGGAAAGAAGGAGGTGGGCAGCTGTGGTAATAAGAAAGTAAGTTATTTAGTTTGTTTGACCTTATTACAAGTGATCTGTATGTTTAAGGTTATATGTTCTTTTTTATTTTTCAAATCTTATTTTAATAATACTATCCAGCATAAAAATTTTCCTTTAAATCTGTTTTATAAGTACTTGTAAAAACGAAATATGATGAAATGGGGCTTTTTAGAACTTAAGATGTCCAAAATAGCCTGTACCAAAAAGACCTTAGGTATTTCATATTGTGAGTGATTTTAGACTTGAGTCTTAAAATCGAGGATGTGGCATTTTCGGTCTTCAGCACTTTCTACTACTTTAAGCATTATACCATATAAAGTAGTATACCATTGGTTTACATGTAAAAGAGTTTTTTGGGTTAAAATTACTAATTTATGCTGATTAATTTTGAATTTTATTTATTTAGAAATTTGTATGTGTAAGATGGGATGAAAAGCATCATGATACTCAAACTTGATATTTAAAGTTCTTTACTACAGTAAAATTTTGGGTACAAATTTTAAAATTGCCAATCTCAAAATTGATCTTTCATTTTAATGAGTTGATTTTAAAATAACTTTGCGATTGTTTCGTTAAAAAGCAGAAAACAGCTATTCGTAAATATTTGTCATGCATGAAAAAAATTATTACTTTTCAGATTTGTAAAAGGCTTCATTCACCGTAACGAGCCTGAAAATGAGTACAATGCTTTTGTAAGTACATTTTAATGCTTTTTAAAACTAGTGGTTTCCATACTATTGTTGGTTTAATGAATAGATTGCTGACATGGTACTGCTATACATTAAGGTTTAAAAGTAAACATGAAAATTTATTCCTTCAATCACCTGAGTAGTACTGTTTCTTCTACCTTTTTCTGAGTAGCTTCTAACCAATTTTGTGCCTTGTCCTCAATGAACTGATGTTTAGGAAACTTGCTTCTGATGAGAGTGTTAAGTTAATAGAGTTACATCAATTAAAAGTAAGATTGAACTCTGAAGAGATCTCTTCAGAGAGTTCAAAGAGATTCAGAGATAACTCTGAAGATTTGGTAATGCTTAAAAAGTTAGATTGTGGTTTTGGCTGAAATGCTGATTGAACTGTTATTATTAACTTGGATATTTTTAATATAATGTTTCTTCAGATTTAAATTATACATTCATTGTTAATTTTTTTACTGCTAGGAAAATATCCAGAATGTGGATAATTTTCAGATCCAGTGTATGTAAATGATTAACATAAGCAAGAATGATATTTGCTCACAACAGCATATAATTGTTCTAAGCCTTGAAGCAATTATAGACCAAGGGACCAGTTTATTTTCACTATGATCTACTTTTGCTGCCTAACCTTTGCTTAAACATGTCATATTACTGAACAAAATGTGGCTTAATAAGCAAACTGCAGAGTAAACATTTTGAGTTAATGAAATAGTTGTGGATTCATGAAAAGCATTGATAATTATATTAATCATCTGGTAGGATTTGGAAACATCTGAAAGATTGGTTTACATTCCTTTACTGCAGTGCTGTGGTGAAACTACAACACTAATTGATTGTTTGAAAACTACTGCTCTTGTCATAGTTTTCATTGTCCTTATACTTCAGTTATACTGAATTTATAAACTTTTTATCAAAATTCTATTTCACTGTTGAATCTTCTATTTTTCCCCACAGCCTCTAGTACTTCTGAAATTGCTTCCACATAAACATATATCCAATTACAATTCATTTGACCACTTAAATGTAGTACATTTTTCTTTTTAGATTCCTTATGATATGAATTAAATGTATTTATCATGCATGAGAAGTTAAGTAGAGTGGAACTTTAAAATACATGTATTTGCTTGTTTTCCATGTATAATTAATTTTTAAAGGAACCATTTTATTTTAGTTTTTGGTGAATGTTAGAGCAGAATTCTTGAAACGCCTCTCTCGAAGATTGCCTACTTCCCTTTTAGATACATTGTGGCCTCCTGCTCCAGGATCATGCACAGAAGTAATCTTTTTGAATTTTTAATCTAAGTTGATAAGTAATGTTCCTAGCTATATATACTGAGTGATTCACTTGGGAAAACTTTACCCAAAATAAGTGCTACAATTTTGAAAGAAAAAACATTTCAAGTTAAAATTTGAATACTGCTATATGTTTGCATCCATATCTGCACCATTTTGCTCTTATGCTCAGATGACACCTCAATGCATGATATCTGGTATGAACAGTCTCATGCCATTCTCTTTGTCTATTGTCTAGTGTTGAGTGTGATGGTGTGCATGAGTTTATTTTGATTAATTATATGGATATAAAGAGCTCATGCTGTTGCTCTGAAGAAAAACATTTTACCTCTAAAAATATTAAAAAGAAAAGTTTCTTATTAAAGCAGTTCTAATGTGACGTTTTCTTCATGATTTTAAGATTCTTCTTCCTCATAGGCTTCTTCCTATTTGAGGCAGTTGCACAGAACATGGCTGATGCGCAAGTACATCAAAAATTTGTCTCCTGACAGAAAATTCCAAGTATTTTTCTTTTGAACATAACAGGTTTGAATAATTCAATTATATCATGTCCTTGATTTCTTTTATTAAATCGCTATTTTTCTTTTAGTTAGATCAAAAGGTGTTAGCAGAAAAATTATTCAAAGGAAAGAAGAACAGCTACAGACAAAGTGTACCTAGACTTTTTGTTTCAAGCAGATTAGGTAAAAATGTCACTATTGTAAAAAATTCCTATCATGCTTAAAACTTACTATTTAACCCTCTTTTGTCTTCATGTTTAGATTGATAGTGTTCTTATAAACAGTACATACTGACAGGAGGTGATGGAATGAAATTTTTATTTTGTAACAGGTGAAATTTGCCATAAACAAATTATCTAATAGATTGAGTAAAAAAACTGAAAGTTGCACAAGAAGCAATGGCTAGAACTGACTTCAATGTTCAAATGGAAAATATGTTCCAAAACTTTCTACAATTTTAATATCAAAATTTTCATTTGGAATCTATACATTCTGTAACAAATGCGTATTTTCCCAGTTACTGTGTATTTCCATACGAGAGCCGGGGGCCATTGGGGCTCAGTGGGTATATCCACTGTCCTAGCAACCTGTGAGTTGTAGGCAGCGTAGTTTCGATTCATGTCAAGTTCGCCTCCTTCCTGTGTGTATTTTCCTCTTCTGTGTTTGAGAAACTTTCCTTGTGTTTTTATGTCCATTACTTGATGTTGTCTGTCTTGTTTGTCACAGCATGATCAAATATGACTATTGCGCCATAAAACTCAACCAACCTTACAAGAACCAATGTACCAATGAACAGAATTTCACCTTATTTTTATTCTGAATTGAAACATCTTATAAATTTTTAAATAACTTATCCTTTTTTGGGTGACTTCCATTTTTGCATTCAAAGCACAGTCATGCCCTTTTACACTATTTTTCATTAAAAATATTTCTATACACTATTGTGCCTAAAGAGGATGTGCTATTTATAAAAGTTCTATGATAAAAATATATTTCTTGTTAAAAGTGTATTAAATAGAAATTACATTGATGTTTCTTTTGCGTCTTAAAAGATCTGTTCCAGGAAAATCTGTCTTGTAAAAAGCTTAATTGAAGTTTTATTAGATAAGTTCTCTAAGTTGAATTAATGCAGCCAAAAAAGCAACAAAACTAAAAAAATACATTTATAATGTATTGTGAACATGTTACATTGAACATTGTTACCATGTATCATTTTTTAAAATCTTGATTAAAATATTTTTAATTGAAATTGGTTAACGCTGTATAACACTGCAAACTAATTTAACCATATATAAATCAGCATAATCAAAAGTCTAACTTGACCTTCAGATTTTCAGTTGTTTTTGTATTAAATAAATGAAAAATATTTTTGTATGGCAATACTAGTAAAATTATAAAATACTTTTAATTTCATCTTCAAAAGAATCATGTATTTTCCTTAATGTCCTTAATTATTAAAAATATTATAATTCAATTTCAGATCAAAATGCTGAGGGAAAACTACTTACTGTTTTAGAGAATAATATGCAGTCAGTTAAAGAGAAAACAGTGGTAAGATTCATATTTGAATAAATAGCAAGGTGTTTGATCAAATTAACAATACATTTTTATGTGTTGTATTCATATTGTAAAGTCCCTATAAATTAAGCATGAACTTGAAGTTTCATGTGTGTTGAAATTGTTTCGTTCTGTTTAGTATATGCTCCCAGTTACAAAATATGATCGTCATGGCTACAAACCTCGACCCAGGATACTTATTGTAACGAAGGAATCAATTTTCTTATTAGATGGTAGAACTCTGAAAATAAAGCAGCAAATAGCATTAACTGATGTTAAAGGTAAACTGTTTGATTAATGATGAATGGCTTTAAACAAACTATTTTCATTTTTGACTTTGTTTTAAACTAATCATGATTTATGTTTCAATCCATAAACATATAAATTATAAAATAGTTGATTAACATTTATGTAAAGGAAGTATGGATTACAGTTAAATATTTTCTTACTATATTTTTATCTTTTTATTAACCTATTATATATAAATTTGATAAATTTGAATAAGTATTTCCAAAATTGCACGTACATGTATTCATTGCTTTTATTACTAAGAAAATATATGAATGTTAATATTATTACAGATATTTTATTTTGTAAAATTAATATTTTAATAGGAATTCATGTTAGTAACTTAGAAGATGGAATTGTTATACTGCAAGTACCATGCTCTAGTAATAAAGAGAAAGTAAGGATATTTTTCATGTATATAATAGTATTTAGTGACAACAAGCGAGACTCGAATGTTAAGACAATATACTGCTGATGAAATGCTTATTTTTCATCTTCCTCTTTTACAAAATGAATTTTAACTCTAACATTTTTATATAAATTTTTATCTTTCCTTAAAGTTTAGGTCTTTATCCCAATAGCATAAGGAATGTATCCAAGTCAGGCTATAAGAAATATTTTTAGAATTTCTTATAGTCACTTCACAAAGATTATGAACTACAAGTTGCAATAAATGACTTGTATGAATCTGCAACTTAGTTGATATGAAGTGTTTAAGACAAATTTTAAATACACAGAATATAGCAACTCGATAACTTGATACTTGCATTTTCTCTGCTGACTTAAGTTTTATGGTAAAACATCTACTTCCACTCATTTTACAGTAAGCCTGTTATCAACTATATGAAATATTTATCATAACTGAATTTTCATAAAGTATAATAGTTTTTTTGCAACATATATATCAATATTAATCACAAGCAATATTTTACTCATTTGTATTTAAAATAAAACTGAAGTGAGGTTTCTGATTAAATTAGAATAATCCTTCATCAACCTTTGTCTGTTCAGACACTACAGTGCATATGGTCTAATTAGCCCTTGTAGCTTAAAATGACTGCAGAGTGACAAACCAAACCATTGCAATCTTTGGTCATTAGTTTCCACAAATAAAAGTTTAAAAATTATTTTGGAAAACTGATGATAGCAAACCATTTCTGGTGAAAATGTCAATGCTATAACTGGAACTCTAAAAATGAAAAAAAGTAATTGCTACAGAGCAAAGAAAAATCTTTATAAGATGCGGTTATTTTTTTGGATAAGGAATACTTTCGACAGAAATTCATGTTTATATTTGATTAAAATATGTGAAATAAAATGTTTTTCTTTATGAGCATCTTTATTACACCCTATATTAAGTATACTAAATATTGTGAATATATTTCCAGGGTGATCTTATACTTGACAGTCAGAATAACCTTATAGAGATGGTGGTCAAAGTAGTAATGGCATGTAAAAATAAGGACCTCTTGATGGTGTTTGATACTGGATGGTAAATGCACTTATGTTTTTATGTTTGCTCGTGTTAAATTATGAATTGAATGTAAATATAATTTCTTATATTTTAGCATATACCATGAAATGTTTGGTGGAAAGAAGGGTACTGTCAGTTTTTCTAGTGGTGCTGAAAATCTAATCAGTCGAGGAAAAGATGGTTCTCTAAGAGTTGTAAGTTTATCTACAGAAACATAATTCTTTATGAAAGTTTTTTAAATTGGTCAAATATTTTAATTTTAGACATGTGATATTTTAGCTCTAAAAATAATTTGTATGAGTTTTAAAACTACATTAACTCCTCGATATATTACACTGGTACGTAAGAAAAAGTACAATATGCCAAGTGGAATGATTTAGTTAGAGATGAGAAATTTTAGGAGAATAGAATAACAAATTGCATTAAAATACGATTCTTATTTTAATGTAGTTTGAAAACATGAATCTATGGTATATCTTTTCAGTGGAAATTCATTGAGTGACAAGTAAAAGATGACTTCAAGATAAAATGAGAGATTACTGTATCTGTTTTGTATAAATATGCAAATGTACAGAATTTAAGTAGTTATTCTAAAGATGCACTCACGATTACCTTTTTCTTAACCACTTAACTGTATTCCCGTACACTGCAGGTGTTTTTTGGTACTCTTGATTTGCCCATGCACTGTACGTGCAGCTTCGTTTTCCTCTGTTCCTTTTTCTGCTTTGTCCATAGTTTTTTCTACTCGTAGTTTGTATTTTCACGAATAGATGAATTTTCAACAGAAAGAAATAGATAAATATAATAATATAATCAATAATTTGTCTTTTGTACCAGAATTGTAAAGCATGCTTCTCTGTACCCGGAAGCGTGTACAGTATATAGTGTTGAAAACAGCCAACTTTTAGGATAAATATCTACTGCATTTCAAACAAAAAATTCTAAATATTAAAATTGTATTGTGTGACAACAATTTGACTTGTAAATTCTTTTATAAATATAAAATAAATGATAAATTGCAATAAGAGACAATTTTTAAACAAATTTGAAAAAGAAACTGTTAGGTGGTTAAAGTAAAAATATCGATACAGAACATGCTAAAAAGTTCATGCTCATTGGAAATTGATGGTAGCACATAAATAAGAGTACAATTTAAAATTGGTTTTGTAAAATTTGTTCACTAAGCTAGACTACAATTCAGCTTATATGCATAGTTGTTCCTTGTGCATGATCTATCAAATTTTATTCATTCTCTTGCAAAACAGCTTTTGGCTTCAAGACAGTTCGCTGTTTTTTCGTCAGCTGCACTTGGAACTTACGATAGAATCCATGTTCATTTGCTAAATATTTTAGAGTTGTAAACAGTATTTTATTTCTTGTATACTATTTATCAAATGTTTTGTTAGCATTGTAATTTTGGAATATATATATTTTGAATACCAGATGAAAGTTTTTAGTTTTTATTAAGATTTTGTATGCCAGCTATCCTATGAGCAACCTGTTAGTAATCAAATAACCTACTTCGCTAATCTTCCAAGTTGTAGGTATAAGTACTAACATTTCTACGTGATAAAATATCCCTTGACTGACTAGATGTACAGCTGCAGGGGAAAATTGAATAATCCCCTTTTATTTGTTCATTGTTCACAGTAGAACAAATTTCAGTCTCGGCATCTCCAGCTGTAAATGTTACACTATACTGCTGCATCCAGTTATTCAAATTATGATTTATCTTTGGGAACCTTTCAACAAGCAGAGCAGATATCTTTCGTTTGACTGAACCACATTTTATTGCAAACCATATCTAAGTTGAATATTTTTAAAATGCTAATTTCTATCATGTAGCAAATTATGTTATGTTCATTTTAAGTATTTTGATTTTGTCTTAAATGTGTTCTTTAATTACTTATTGACTCATTTTTTCATCACAAACTTTATTCAAAATTTACTTTTTTGTTTCCTAGTTTCTAAAATGTTTATTGAAATAAATTTGTTCATTTTAGATTTCTGCATCATCTTGACGAATTGATGGAATATTTTGTTAAAATCACATCAAACCCTTATCTAAAATTTTGTTGGCTTTTTAGGAACCTGGAGTAAAAATGCCATATTTTAAAATATTGTAGATGCACAGTAGAAATTTAGAATAAGAACTAATAATCTAGTCTCCGTTGATTTGCTGACAAGGAGGCAACATTCTCAAATATGAGCTGATATTCAGAATTCAACTAAGCCATATGAATTGACAAATAACTTGTTATTTATCTCAGTTTGTTTTATAATTAAGTTGATTTTTAGCTGGAACTGTACTTAGATGCTTGTTTGTTCTTGATTAGATGTGCCATAATCAACGCATTTGTTCAAAATGGAAAATACTTTAGGAATTTAGGAAATCAATCAAATATATTTTTGAGAATTTTTAGTTTTGTGCAAATGCTTGAAGTTATTTTCTTATTAAAATGTTTTCAAATTATATATTTTTTTATTATGTTCTGCATTTGTGATGTAAATTAAGAATAATATTTTAAGACACTAAGTTAATTTCTTAAATTAAATTTTAATTTAAGCTATATAGCGAATGAATTTTTGAAAATATTTTCAAAACTTGTGCTCTTAAGAATTGAATAGAAAATATTAGGAGATTAAAATTGAAGTTGTGAAGTGTAAAAAAAATGACTTGTGAAAGTATGTTATCTTATCTAAACTTTAAAATTGTCTATTTACTAAGCTTTAATGAACTTTCTATATGCTTTGCCAGCCATTTTGGCCATTGACTTAGCATTTAATAACAAGTCAGTGTTTTGACGAATTGAAATTTTATTAGACGTTTTTATTATATATGCTGGCAACTTATCAGGGTAAACTTTATCTTTATTTTAGAATTAAGCAGTTAATTTATGTGAATCAATGCTATAAGAGCTTTAGTAGCGATGTACATAGCTTTTAATGCTATAGTTGATAATGGTAAAGCAGTTTTTAATATTTCACTGAGCCGATATTCAAGTAGACCAATTTTCAACTATTTTTGTTTTTGGATTTTGTGCCAACCCAATTTACCTTCCACTGTCATACCTAAAACTTATGTAAATGTTTTAAATTGCTTCTTCAATGTAATCAAAGATATTTTTTACATCTCTTGGTAATTATAATTTGTAAAATGAATAGGGTAGGGGCATTATATTCTTCAGTTAATAGAAAATTTCAAGTTTATACTTCGTAAAATGAAGTGTGATGCATAAATTTATAAATTAGCAGCAAACATTGTAATTAGTTATAATGCTTTTTTTTTAGTTTAGAAAACATTACTTGCAATAAATCAGGCATGTGCAAATTTATAATTTTGTGGTTGTTGGTGATTTTATTGAGTATTTTAGCTTGGGAGGCAAAAACAGAGGAAAAGTAATATTTTAAAAAGCACTCTAAAATTGAGCATGATTTCTCTTGAACTTTTGTTCATGATTCTACCTTGTACAATGTTTAAGCTCATATTGCAATTGGGTAGGTAAAAAGTAAATTCGTTTTATATAAAGAAAAATTAAATTGCATCCCACTTTTAAAAATGTTCATCTAATTTCATACAATACTGTATATTAACTTGCTTAAACAAAATGCAATTTCAGTACATATGCAATGAATAAAAATCTTCATTATGTTTGTATAACTAAATATTTTACTCAGTGAATGGGACATGTTATATTTGTTCTGGCTGCTGAATGACTTGAAGCCTTCCTCAGGCTGGCAAGTCAAGTTTTTAGCCATTTTTTGCAAATTGTGATTTAAGTTTCTAGTGGTTTCGTTACCATTGAGTTCAAAAGCCACTTGTGAAATAATCTTAACTGTCTTAACTTAATGTCCCAACACCTTAAATTAGTTACAAGTGTATTTTCTGATTGTTAGCTTTAAGTTTTATTTGCAAGTTTGCCAACAACCTCCTCATTTGTCTTGTTCTTTACTAAGTTTGCTCAACGTAATTACATTGTTAACGGCTTAGTAAATTTTGTTGATCCAAACATTAGCAATATAAGCCATTCAGAGTGTAAAAGGTAAAGGTCGATTCGCGGACTAATTAACTGTTAACATAAAATATGCTTAAATTTAAAAATTAATTAGTCATCTAAAATTGAAGAAATCGATGTATCTTTGATTTATTTATTAAATGTAAACAGAAAGTCTGAAATGGGCATTAAACATGTCTTTTATAGTTTGTTTTTGGAATAAGAATTAAATTTTCTAGTTTGGATGAGCTATCTATGAAAAACGTATCCTATAAATCCTGTACTTAAAATACAGTAATAAAAGACTGTATGTGATATTTTCTTTACTGATGAATAAATAGTTTTATTTGCTTTCTTTTTATAAATGATTTTTTGGATAAATCTTATTTAAACACATTGCATTTATAAATTCAGGCCATACACAACATTACCACAAATTGAGTTCTAACAAAATATTTATTATACATTATAAAATAAATACAACATGATTAAAAAAATTCAACATTTCATTCAACTAAAGAAGCTACCTCATGACCTCATATAGTAATCAATTATAGTAGAGAAAGCAGCAAACCCAGCAGCTCCTATTATTCCTGCTTTAATACCAGCTAAAGAAAAAATTTAAAAGGGAATGTATGAATAAAAGTAACATTTATGAACAGTCAATAAAATACAATCTACATTTATAAACATGTTTCAAGGTCATGTCTCCCTTGCCTTACTTTGTAATAATAGTTTTATTGACTTCCATAAATTGCAATTAGCCTCCATCAATTTTGCCCACTTCAGTTAAGGTTAGTGATTCATTTGTTGGTATTAACTTGATTTTTCTTCAGGAGGGTTTATTAAATAAGTTAGGAAATGAGGGGCACCCAGAGCTCATTTGTAACATACTGAAAACAAATGTTAAACAATGCTGATTTCTTTATCAGAAATAGCAAATTCCCTCTTGAAAAGGCATCAATTCGAATACATCAAAATTAACTGAAAACACATTTTGCAATGCATGAACTGGTCTCTTATATATAAAACTCAGATTTTGTGGTTGAACAGATTTGTAACTTGTTTTCAGTGAGCGAAGAAATATTTGTTGGTCAATTATTGTCTTCCAACTCTTAGAAGCCCAAAACTCTTAAGGTTCACCCAAACAGGAGAGGTAAATATTTCCAATGTGTAACCAAATAAGTTGTTTATAAAAACAAAAAACAGGCATGCCAAGTCAAAGGACCCAACCTCCTTGGAACCCAGTGGGATATATAAGGCTTGATTACTCATGTTACAGATGCACAAGTAATATGAGTAATCAAATATGCAGAGGGATTCAATATCACTTATTAGGTCACTATCAGAAGGGGTGCAAAGTCCTAGGGACCCATCGATCATGAGATAAATATACCGATAATATTGGTTAATGATCTGTGTAAATAGAGTTCTGAAACCAAGTCGAGTTTTACAGACCCCTAATAATTTCTGAGTTGAACTGCTTCCCAATCCATACTATTATATGTACTTTCTTCAAAGTAGGGAAGCTAGATATTTTCATTCAAAAAAGGTCATTCTTGGGTGTTACTGAGAAGCAAATTTTGTAACTGATATTTCATAAAATAACATATCCTGTCCCAAGTTATTTTCAATATTAAACTAATTATGAAAAAGAAACTAAAGTTTGATTTAAATTATGATTTTTAAAAATAAAAATAACTCGATTTAAATCTGCATACCCTGCTAAGACATTCCCCCAAACAAAAGTTTCGGCTAAATGTTTTTGTCTTGCAAAACTTGAGAACACTTGCCTTGGCATTTTAATACATTAAAATAAAAAATTTACCTCTTAAGCCAATGATTCCACCTGTGATTCCTCCAGCCATTGTGCCATTCTTCCAATCACTTTTGCCTCGGTGCTGTTAATAAATAGATATATAAAAATGAGAAACTTGCATTAATAAAGTGATCACACCTCTTGAACTGGGAAAACTAGACACTAAAGCAATTACTTAATTTGCTTACTGTAATTATACTACCTATATACATGAAAATATTAGTCATTTGTATGGAAGCCACTCTGGGAAGTTTTAAAACATTTGAAAAAATATTTGCACAAAAGCCACAGTACAGTACAAAAGTTTTGGTTTTTCTAGCAAAACCACCTTGGACATTTTTGTTGATTAGACTTTTTTCATAACGTATATCACAATCTTTATTGTATATAAATACAGTAACCCTTCATTATACTCTTTTTACTTGTCCCAGAAGGAATTTTCGGTTCGTATAGAGGTTGGTTGAGTTTTTATGGAGTAAGGGCCATATTTGGCCAAGGGTGCATGCAGAGGAATTTTCAGACTTGTCTTTCTGAAATTGACAGTTCAGTAGTTATCTTAACCTTTCCCCTTTCTGCTCACACTGTAAAATCCATCAGAGGTACTCTGACATTGTCAAGTTATGGGATTGATCAGACTTAAAAGGGAATTTAAAAACCAAAATGACCTCTAGAAGCAGTTCTTAAAATCTTCCACACTGCTTGAGAATGAAAATATGCTATTATTACCAAGAAAAATGCACAGCAAATAAAGGATACACCTATTAAAGAGAACAGTGTGCAGTCAGCAGCAAAGGGTTTAACTGATCTTCAAATGTTAACTGAAATGAATAAATCTTATTTTAGTTATTGCCCTTTCTACAAAAAACACCACTTTCTATGTATATTTCATACAAAAAAATCACACCACTGCAAAAACAGGCTAGGCAAGTTGAAGCCTGAGGATGGAAAAATTCTTGATGAATAATTGGCTATCGATCACCTCATGCACAGAACCAATCCCTTGAATAGCCAGAAGTATTCTGAGAACCTGCTGAAAATGTTAGTTACGAGACAACATGTATCCCAGCCCTATATAAAGGCGAAATTGAATTAAAGATTTGGATGTCTCGTGTGGATGAGAAATTTCTCTTTAGATATATGCTACCAAATTTAACATTTAAAAGTTTTGCTTTCAATTTTGTGTTTAACTTTGAGTTGCACATAATTTTAAATAAAAAGTTCAAAATTTAATGTATGATGTAAATGCATTTTTATTTCTAAATTTTTCTCGACTCCCCAGAAGCATAATATATTGGGTTGCTGTACATTTTATCTAATTAATTGTATATTTTTAATGATATTAAAAATAAGAAATTGTATAATATTTACCATGTTTATTCAGTGGTTAAAACTAATTTAGAATTTTTACAATACATGAAGAGGTCAAGAATCGAGAGTTTAGTCAAAGTAGTAATTCTAATAATTGAAAAATCTTTCAGAATAGATGGATGGTAGAAGTATATGTAGAAGTTAGCTCTACTTAACAACACCTCTTCCAAAGACAATCTTAAACTCTGATTTGAAGCTTATTATGCAAAGAATCTCGCAGTCATAAAAAAAAGCTCCAAAGAAATTTCGCTTTTATTTTAAAATCATTAATCCTCCACAATTGTTTGCAATAAAATATACTCACACTTTCAATATTGCACTCAATGGCAGCAAATACGGCACCAATCATAGCAAAATTTTTCCCATAAGATACTGTTTTCAATTTAAAATCATTAAGGATCATTCGTACAGTTTGTTTTTCAGGAGTAATTCCAGTATTGGGATCCATGCTAGCTGATATCAATCCCATGAATGCACCAAATGCAAAACCTGAAAGATAAAGCATAATATCATGCATGATAGATTAAGAAAGTACTACTAAATATATTTCTATCATACTAAGAGCTTCCAATGCATATTTTATCGTTTTACTATGAGAACCTTGTAAGTTTTGAAATCACAAATATTTAGGAACAATAAAAAACTGCCAAATTGTACACCATTCATGAAATACAGGGTTTAATTCTATTTACACACAACCAGGATATCAATCTAGAGGGAGCTGTGTTGGTATTGTAAGTACATCTTTAGGGTGGAATTTGAGAAGATATTAAAATAGGCAAATTAAATTTGGGGTTGTGGTTTTTAAATTACATTTTTTTGTATAGAGCAGTTTTTTAGTATGTGCTATTAGAGACTAGTTTTAGACAAATTCAAAACAAAAAGAACTATTGAATAGGAAAGGCAGTCTATATCTTTATTAATCAGCTGAGTCACGAGATTTCTGAGTAGTGTACTTTTGCCTTTACCCTTCAACCCTTGGTTGCAAGAATCCGAGGAAAGATTCTATTGGCCAAGAAAGTCCAAACTGGTTAGTACTCATACAGGGAAGACTGCAGATTGCAGTGCGGATACATACGTGTGAACCCCAGAGTGTTAACAAAAATAATGTAATGTTTTCAATGTTATTTTGTCCAACCCTTGTAAGAAACGGGATACTTTTGTGAAATGAATAAATATTTGTTAATTGAAGTGAGCAGAAAATGTTGAAAATATGTTCACATGATTTTTACAGTACAAAGCAAAATATATTGTTTTTAAAGTCGGAGATGGGTTTAAGACCCTCTACTCCACAGGTGACCGACTGAACACAGTATTCTCAATTCTTCAAAAGCTTTTCATCGTTACATCTCTCATAATTTCAAACAGATATATTTAATTGTTTTATTCAGTTTTAATTCCAAATCTTAAATAAATTTAATATTGAACAAGTTCTTGTACACTTGTAAAATTATGATACCAATCAAGGTAAGCTTCCATCCGTCAGGGGCTTCATTCTATCGTTAGTCAGTATGAAATCCACAAGTTTGCATAAAATTGGAAATAATGAAAATAAGAATTTTTCCATTTCTGTTTACTTTTAGTTAAATTTTACTGAAACCAACTTTTGAAGTTTTCAATATCCTTTCAACTTAAAACTAAATGATTTGTTACATTTTGAACTGTTGTTTATTACTGTTTTTACTAGCCTTAAAATTTTCCAAAAGGCATTTTTAGTTAAATTTTGTATTGTTAACGACGGTATGGCCGATTTAAATCCAGTGATTTTTATTGAAAAAATCATTGATTTAAATCAAAATTTCATTTTTCTTTCTGTATGTTGAATATTGAAAATGAAATAACTATGAACAAGATGCATGTTATTTTATTCAAATAAGTTAAGAACTTTGATTGTTTGTACCCAACAATTATATTATCTTTCCTTTGAAGACACTGAATAAACTTTTTTGATAAGGATGTAACTTCCCGTCATCCTGGACAGAGCACTTGCTAAGGGGTGCTCTCTCCTGGTCTGGCTGTGAAGATGACGTCTACAGGAGTCTATTTTTCGAATCTTCATCAGTCTGGTGTAATCGCAGATGGGTACAGTTGCGCTGAAAATCGCTCTGTATTGTATCAGTGATGCATCTCATCTGTCAATTTTTAAACTATTTTTGTAATTAGAATGTAAACTTTTGTTATAATATAAGATTATTTTGATAGAAAGTGTTTTTTTTATCGTCGATATGGTACAGGGATCATAATTACCAGACAGCTATGTATTTCCCTCATGGGTTTTGTTTTAAACATGCCATGCGACTTCAAATTGCATATGGCCTATTTTGAACCATTCTTCTCCATATGACGAATGAAGATGTTACATATATACTCACTCAAATTATTAAGATCATGACAATTTATATTCTTTATTGAGATATGTTCTAGTTATTTATTGTGTGTAGTATTGTAGTGTTCTTGAAAAAATACTTATAAGACAGTTAGACACAACTAAAAGGTTTTCTGTAGTATCCCGAAAGCATTTCAATTTTGCAGATAAATCTTAAAATAGGCAGTACTCTTCCGTTAGCTGGGTACCAGACAAAAACCGCCAAATTACAGCGATAACTAGTCCAAAGAAACAACCTTTAAAGACTTTATCTTTTAACGTTTATAGCAACCCATTTAGACTTGATGGTAACTGCGCCAATTTTTAAGCTTGGCAGTTTTTGTCTGGTACCCAGCTAACGGAAGAGTACCAAATAGGCAATTTTAATGTTTTCATTTTGTTTTATGGTGGTTAATTTTCATTTAAATTTTATGCATTAATTCCTTGGAATTTGTTACAGCAGCAGTTCCGTATTTATGGAATTGAAATTTGGAAAGTAAAAGTTAATTCACTCATCTGATAATTGAGTATGTTGAGAAAATAGATTATGGATTGCAATAAATTTTTATTGCAAGCTCAAAATTCCACTAAATTAAACTTGTTCTGGAGGATGCTATTACACTTGTTTTATGCTGTTCATAGAGAAAGGCTTCATTTTCTTGTATGTTATGTATAAGCCCTTTTTGTTTGCTTGAAATATTCCAAAAAATTCTAGTCAATGCTCAGAAATTTGAAAAAATAGGCATATTTTGATACAGCTGCATTATACGCCTCGTTTGGTGTACTTTTAGTAGTGAGTTATGGCAGGTGAAGCCATCCCATCTTTATTACGATTATTCCCATTTTATGGCAAAATAAAGATACTTTAACTGCCATTTTCCAACCATTTCTGCTACTTATTTTACGTTAAAAACATGTTTCTTCGAAGTTTTGTATTTTTTCTTGAATTACTTTCAGCTAAACTTATTATTTTCCGTTGAAAAGAAACAATTTTTCCTTGCCGACATAAAAAGAGAACCAAAAAAAGGTGCTTAGATGGTTGCAACCAAACGGGCATATAATACAGCTGTACCCATATTTTATTTCAAATTTATGTATTTTCATATTTTCTCATTTTTGACAGTACTTCAAACTAACAATTTTTCACAAATAAGTTATTTTTGCAAGCTAAATATTAGTGAGAAGTAGGAATGTTTTCACAATGCAAGTTCCTTTTATTTTATTTTCCATTGGTGACATGATTTTTCCTCAAAAGAAAGTCTTGAACCAATTATTTTATATAAAAATAATGAAAAAGAAATTATATACATTTTATTCATGTATAATAAATATGTAACGCAAAAAATTCTGAAATTTGCATGATTGAATAACTTCATATAAAAATTTATAATATGGTATCGGTGGGATCCCACATTCTTATTTATATAGATCTAAAAATTTCACGTAACTGGTTATGAGTTGAACTCAAAGTAATTTAAACTACTTGAGGTTCGTAAGGAAGTAATTTAAACCACTTCATACTCTGGTTAATGATTGCGTTTTGTAGTCCCTAACTGCTTTAGCTGAAACAATGTTTTATAGAATATAGCTCCCCTACATTATTTTTTAACTCGAAGTGGAGTGAGTTAAAACAAAATTTACACAAACAAACCAATAACATCAAAACTTCACTTATGTTTAATACTAACCAACTGCACAGCTAGTAATAGTCTTGAAAGTACAGCTCTCAAAAACAGCTTCTACTCTCAGCTCTTCCTTGGTTTTAAATTGATTTCCGGAAAGACTAATTGGCATAATTATTCTATCTGTTATTCTTCTATTAGGTCCAATTAGCATCATAGTAAGTGCATTAAAATCAATTTCTTTTGGTTTTTCAGACGGAGAGTTTTTTTCAGTATCCATCTTTGTAATTATGAATGTTTCAAATATTTATGAAATTGTAGAATGAAGCAGTGTAAACACTTCAAATATTTTTGGAATTCAATTTGGCAAATATCTCAAGTACGGGAAGGTATAAATAAATAACATTTCACGTGTGCTGAGCCCATACCGCAAAAATTGTTAAATTATAAATATAAACAAACCTCTAGCTAACTACAGTTACAGTTAAAAGTTTTATCACCAGTATGTGTTTGTAAAAGACTAGTTCACTGAAAAGATTTGCCGTACAGGCTGTCTCAAAACTATATTAACACTTAAAAACGAAACTAAAGGGTCTTGAAACGTTCTATGTATCTAAGTACATCGAAAATATATATCTTAGTTATGTTTTTAGCTAAGGTTGCTTCAATTTTCAGCATTAACTGTGAGCTGTCAACAACTACATTGTAAACAAACAGTAAATCCGCAAAGTTGAGAGTAATTGCTAAAATCTTAGAAATGGCTGTGGATTTAACTACGGGTTCATACGATGAAGCCGGTGTGTTCAGCAAATATAACGAGAATGTATCAAAACCATCAGAAAAATCGAAATTTGAGGGCTTGTGTTCACTGAAAAACTTCCGCGTCCACAGAGTAATCAAGGAATGCTCACACACCAAATCGGTAGTTGTGGAAGGTCGTTTTTCGGGAGATGAGAAACCAGCTATTATAGTTGTGGAAAAAATGCCTTTTGATGTAAGAGATTTATCACAATTGTTGTCTTCAAGTACTCGACTGGAATTGAAGTTCCGAAACAATATATATGCGAACTATCATGTGTATCCACAGAATGGTTTTAATGGTAAACATTTTTGTATCTGTCATATTCATTTCTGTTTTGCATAAATTAGACAGTTTAGAGATTTCTCACGTGATCGTACTTGGAAAAGACTGCTTTTATGTTCTAGTCTATCTATTAGTAGTCTGCTATTAGTTCAGCTATCTAAAATAGACAGAAAAAGTGATGACAAGTAATTTTTCTCTGACAATTGCAAAGATTGATAAATCCAAAATTATAAAGAAAAATTCTCAAGGAATGCCCCCTTGGCAGTTTTTATTCTGGCACCGTTTGAAATCTGTTGAATGACCTTACACACGCACAATCAAAGTATCTGAACCCTGATGTCGTAAGGATTGCTGTTTTATTATATCACGAACATTGTAGTCTAGATATCAACTGTTATGATTATTGGTGCAGATGATTGAATTTAATGTGAAGTAAATATTCTACAAAGCACCTGTTATATGATTTTCCTTTCTTTGTGGCCAAATATGGCCTTTACGCCTTAAAACCCCCAAACCAACCCTTTCTTTGTGCGTACTAGTAATGTACTGAACATAGCATATTCAAAAAGGCTACAAGTTCCAAATGTTTCTTGAATTGCTAATGTTGAATGCTTTTTAACAAGATTCATTACTTAAATGTAAAATTCCCCATTATGAACTTGCATAGCGAAAAGAAATTTTCGCCAACTATTTCTTTAAAGAGAACTCTGGATGAAAACATTTATTGTATTTGCTTAATCTGACTTTTTTGTTTTGATGAAGTGAGTGACTATTTTTATGATTTCAAAAACATTTTATTCTCTTTCGTTTATTCGAGAATGAATAACCGAATCTTTAAAAATCTCTGAAATTTGATGATTTGCTACAAGGATAAGTTTTGATATTTCAATATGAAGCTTTCTTTTAAGACAAACACTAAAAAATTCAGTAAACTTCTGATTTGGTTTTTAAATTGGAATCATTTTTAATAATTATTTTTTTGCTATTACAAGATTTCTTGTCAAATGCTGAAAAGTTATCTTATTCTACCCTACAACATTAATTTTTGTTTTACCTTAAAATCATGAGATTATATAAAATGTGTGCAAAAACTAAGTTGAATTTAAAAAATGTCACACAAAACAAAAGTCAGCCCTCATCACAAGGGCACAGCAGCAAATAGGAATCGGTTTCGGCGATAAAGAATATTCTCTGCGCATCCCTGTTTACGATAGAAAGCATGTTTTTTGATAATTGAGTAATTTAGTTTTGCATGGTTTGGTTTGAAAGCATGTTTTTTATTCATTTTATAAGGCTTTGTGAACTGTTTCCTAGAGAAATGGTTTAGTGATAAATTGAATAAATTCATTGAATGGATGCTAATTTGAATCAACTGGCTTATATTTAGGGTGATAAGATTGCAGAGTTAAAACCAGGACAGAAAAAAGAGCAAAATCCGTAAATAGTGACAGTCCATGGTTAGAAAAACTAGTATATGGTCATCCAAATAAACTAGGAACCCTGTAGGAATGTTCTGTGTAAATTCACAAATTTTATAACTCTTGATATTTAAGTGATTCTAGATTCAAGTACAATCCTGGTTTTTGCAGAACAGCAGTTTATTGAAAGAAAACAGGACTGATTTATTAACACATTTTTTGTTTGGTTCAGCTGTGGTTTACAGTTTCATTCCTGTTTTGAGAGATTTGGCCATTGAAGTAGTTCTGTTTTTGGAGGAATGGGGTTATTTCTAAAAACTTGGTCATATTTAGGAACTGGGGCTGCTAATTTTAATTATGTTACATTATGCTACTAACACACAGGGGAAATAATGGTGGGCATAATAGATGTTGGTAGTAATTTAGCTTTAAAAATACTTAGGATCATTATCAATATATTCAATTTAATGACACACACAAGCCTGTTATTGACTGCTATGTTAGAGATGGTATTATATCAAATATGTTTTCTGTATTACTAAGTTGTATTTTATTGTTAAGCGTGATCATTATATAGTATTAAAGAGCTTCAGTTTAACAAAAATTTAATTACATTTTAGGTATCGGTATACAAGTTATTCATCCTGCAAGAGAGGAAGATTTCTTAAAGTTCATTGATCAACCTGTTGTTATGGTACAAGAAACAAAAGAATTGTATGAGTCTATTGTTTGCCAACATCTTCAAAACATTTCACAACAGGTATTAACTGTTTTGTTTATAAACTGAAAAATAACCACTAAAATCATTATGTATTTTGATAATGATCAATTTTTAAATTTTAGTTTATATGTAGATATGAAAACTATTGTTTCATTTGCTGTTCTCATATTTAAACAAAATTTTTCGTTCTTCATGAAATTAAGTCTAAATAAATTACTGAAAAAGTTTATTAATCACTTGCATGTAATTTGTTATTTGCTGATTCAATGATTATAAATCATCATTTTTCATGGGTTATTTTACAAGTCTGTAATGAAAACTTTACAACTCATAGTCAAAAAAGAAATGTCAACTTTAATCATTTGAGGGAAAAAAGTGACCATGTTTTAAAAAAATCTAAATTTTTTTTGTTAAAATGCTTTTTTGTAATGTTTCACTTTTTCGTAAGTGAGTAAAATTATACATTTAAACTGAAAATTATATATTATTTTTGAAAACTGTTTTGTAAAAGCAAGTTTAAATACCAGCCAATTAAAGAGAGTTATTGACAGAACATTTTAAAAAGTTGATTTGTTAAAACATTGAGGCACTTTCTCTAGACTATAATGTCTCTTGAGGTATCATTTTTGCCCCTCATATTTCAAAAATAAATTTATTAATATTTGTTAACACATATCGCTATTAATTTTGTTATGAATTTACCTTGACTTTTCATTTGTTAATTTTACAGGTTTTTACTAAAGGAACTATTGTCAGTGTTGAGTTTCAGATCATTCTTTACAAGACCCACAATTTATGTAATTAATTGATACAGCTGGAAGAAAAAAAATATTTATTTACTAAAATATTGAACTCAAAATAAATAAATAAGAAATCAAAAAATAAGTTATTTTCATTAATATTTAGCATTTAAAATGTATACCTTTTTTTTATCAGAAACAAGAAACCCTGAGTACTTTGAAAAATCATGACAAGACTCTCCATTGTGATACAAGCGAAGGTTCCAGTTTATTCTCATCATTTATCATTATGTATTTTGATAATGATCAATTTTTAAATTTTAGTTTATATGTAGATATGAAAACTATTGTTTCATTTGCTGTTCTCATATTTAAACAAAATTTTTCGTTCTTCATGAAATTAAGTCTAAATAAATTACTGAAAAAGTTTATTAATCACTTGCATGTAATTTGTTATTTGCTGATTCAATGATTATAAATCATCATTTTTCATGGGTTATTTTACAAGTCTGTAATGAAAACTTTACAACTCATAGTCAAAAAAGAAATGTCAACTTTAATCATTTGAGGGAAAAAAGTGACCATGTTTTAAAAAAATCTAAATTTTTTTGTTAAAATGCTTTTTTGTAATGTTTCACTTTTTCGTAAGTGAGTAAAATTATACATTTAAACTGAAAATTATATATTATTTTTGAAAACTGTTTTGTAAAAGCAAGTTTAAATACCAGCCAATTAAAGAGAGTTATTGACAGAACATTTTAAAAAGTTGATTTGTTAAAACATTGAGGCACTTTCTCTAGACTATAATGTCTCTTGAGGTATCATTTTTGCCCCTCATATTTCAAAAATAAATTTATTAATATTTGTTAACACATATCGCTATTAATTTTGTTATGAATTTACCTTGACTTTTCATTTGTTAATTTTACAGGTTTTTACTAAAGGAACTATTGTCAGTGTTGAGTTTCAGATCATTCTTTACAAGACCCACAATTTATGTAATTAATTGATACAGCTGGAAGAAAAAAAATATTTATTTACTAAAATATTGAACTCAAAATAAATAAATAAGAAACCAAAAAATAAGTTATTTTCATTAATATTTAGCATTTAAAATGTATACCTTTTTTTTATCAGAAACAAGAAACCCTGAGTACTTTGAAAAATCATGACAAGACTCTCCATTGTGATACAAGCGAAGGTTCCAGTTTTATTCTTTTAAAAGATGACCCTGAAAAGTGTTCATGTACAACTCCACATGTTCGAGCTAAAGCAATTATTCAGCAATCAGAAATATTATCTGTTCGAGATCTTACTGCTTCTTCTATTCCACTGCTTATAAAAATACAAAAAAAATGTCTGGTAAGTTCTATATCAGTATTCTATCTATATTTCTCTGTTATGTGTTTATCACTTTTATAGATTTTCAATCTACTTATAGGTAGTAGTTTGTCATTAATTTATTGATTCATTATTTTTGAAGCAAGCCAAAAAGTTTGAAAATTCATTGTATTAAGTTGCCAAATTTGTTTTTGGTTAAACATAGCCAGAATATATATATTTCACTTGAATTTTTAAAACTAAAAATAAATAATTTATGTAAATAAAACAATTTTGTGATTTTGATGTATTAATGCAATTTAAAAATGGAAATAACTAAAAACACACAGGATGTTTATTTTATTCAAATAAATTTTTCAAATTTGCTCAACATGACGCAAGAATTACCCTTTTTATGTCAACCATTTTCTTTCCTTTGAAGACAGTTGTAGAAGGCACAGGTTCGATTCCTCCCTGGGTTTATTTTCCTCTTCTGAGTCAGTAAAGCTTTCTTTGTGTGAATATTCATTTATTTGATGTTTGGCACAGCTTGGCCAAATGTGGCTCTTGCTTCCATAAAACCCAACCAAGCTTTGAGGACAATTACTAGCAATAAATCAGCATTCATTGGGATAATAATGATAAACTAATATTTTCCTTGTTTGGTCACTGACCAACATGTGTCATCACCAACTTGTTTATCTAGTGTTCGGAAGTTGGGTAAATTCTTCTGCTTTTTGCTATAGAAAAACTTTTGGCTCTGACATTACTGATCTGCAAATAAAGTCGTTCTATCCTGTCAAAAAACGTAATTGATTAGTTGAAATTTTTGAATATCAAGTATTTCAACACACTATAAATTTCTGTTTTGACTTAACAAAAAAAAAACCAAATGCTTTGTACTAGAATTTTCCTTTTTTTGTGTTCTTTTAAAATGAATTTAAATTCTTTTAATTCGTGTATTTTTGTTTAGTAACAGTTCTTTTTACTTAAAACAAGTTATTAATATCTGATTTCTTCAAAACATTTACAGGAAGAACTTTGTACCAAGTATAAAATTCCAGCATCTAAAATTGAAAGTTATGTTAGTTACCCACCTTCATCATTTCCTTTGCACATTTTCTTTGAGTCTGTTGAGAAGGACATCATGATTCCTGCTGAAAAAGTTCATCACCTTGAAAGCATCATTGCTAACCTTCGGTTAATCCCTGATTATTATCAGAAAGCAACATTGACATACTCTGTTACTGAAAATGATCCTCTTCTAAAGAAAATTAATGGATATAAAAGAGCTCTCAATGTGACGCGTACCAGTTGTTCATAAAATCTTACATCTCATTAATATCATTTACTACCAGCAACTTTTTATGTTATTCCTGTACTTCAAGGTTATCTTGGAAGTGTAGATAAACATGCATTTTTTGTACTCATTTGGGACTCAAACATCTTTGTGTATATCTATTTTTATATGGAAAAGTATGTTAGTAGGAGGTAAAAGTTTTGTTTATTTGTCTTTTTATGTTTATGTGTGTTGAAAATATTATTGCTCCTCTTAAATTAAAACAAATATGCTATCAGCCACTGAATTAGAATTCTGTATTCATTATCATGTTGCATTTTCTTTATCTGATCTACAGGTATCAATTTTGTACTCATTCCCCAAAATGTTCTAGTGTAAAATAAGGCACACTTGTAGATTAAGAGCTACTTCTAAATTTCTCTGAAGTTTCTCAGTTCATATATTGCAGTGCAATAAAAATGCAAAATTGAAGATTAAACTTGATCGAATACTTTGCATCTATTAGAATACATCCAGCCTTCTGACAATATCATTGGCTTATTCTATACCAGCAATCCCATAGACTAGCAATTGTCAACTGGTACACAGGAATGGCACACTTGTGTGCCTTAGGGATGGTGAAGTGGTTTAAATTGTGTAAAATTTATTTCATTTAAACTTTTTAGTTTTGAAATTTAGACATGTGTATTCACAAATAATTTCAAGTAATACCCATATAATAATTTTGACTATTTACATGTTACAAAGCGTCATAAATAGTTTCCAAAAGATTTTTACTTAGCCACTTTGAAACAAAAAGGGGAAGTAATTACTATTTTGTTTGTGAATTAATCTTAATCTACTTTTATTAGATGACAAAAAATATATTTTGCTGTGCCACAAAATTTCAGTAATTAGTGTATGTGTGCTATGAAATAAAAAAAGTTGAAAATTGCTCTTAAACTATTATCTTCTCCATACTCTTAAGACTGGATTCACATTGCATTATGGATCCATAACTTTGAAGGCCCCACTAAACTTTGCCCATTATCAGACAATAAAGAGTATAACAATTCATTAGATCATGTCACATTTTTCAATCTTTGATTAGTCACAGGTTTCCTTATGCTATTGAAGAGAATTTTTCTGTCTCTAAAATTAGGACCATTTTGACATATATATGATCATCAATTTTGGATTTTTTAAAAATTTTCAGAATTTTAAAAACATTTTTAGCCTGCATTAAATGAATCTATTAATTCATTGCATACATAAAATGTTAATTGTGTTTTGTATTATCTTTTTAAGTGCCAGTCTCTTTTTTTGTTGGTTATTTTCAGGCAGTGGCTTTGCCTCTCAGACAAAGGCAATGGGAATTATATTTTTCTATTTATTACACATCCTGAAATTCTCATCTTTTAATTCTCTGAGCATTATTTGGTGTCTATGCTCTTTTGCTCTACAACACATTTAATGACTAAATTGCTTCCACTGATGGTTAATTCTTTGATGAAGAAATCTTTAATTGGTCAAGATGACTTCAACTGGCTTGAACCCATGCTGGAAAAAATAGGTTACAATTTGAAATAATGAATGGATAATACGCAGATGGTTGAGAAACCTATCAGGCTCATCATCAAGATTGTTTCCACAAAATGGGTTCTTCATTATTACACATCGGGAAAGACCGTAAAATTCTTTTCTGAATAGTTTTGACAGTTGCTAATAAGCAGTTTTCAGAAGATTATTATTATTATTCTTGTTTATGATTAAACATCATTAAATATTTTTGTGCAAGTGGTATTAACACTTTCGTAGTAAAGTTTTCTAATTCAGTGGTCATGCAGTGTATAAAATCCTGCTCTCAATAAATTGAAATTAAACTTATAACCTTTAACTGTAATGTTATTTATACAATTTCTTACTGTTAATATACTTTTGATTTAAATAGCCATACTTTTAATTATGGGCTTGTATTTTGTTGCTTATTTAAGTTTGATGTTACATTTCATACCTTATATGCACCATATTTATTCTCTTTTTTTATTGAAATGCTGTATGTAAAACAGTATTTAACATCCTTCATTAAAAAAATATTTTTTCATCACATTTTCTATTTTCTTTTTTAATATATAAAAAAATAGAAAAATATTTTCTTTACGCTCTTGAGATTTTCACATCTGGCTGCTTATTTTTTCTACTTTCACAGTATCTTAGTTCGAAACATTTAACAATATTTTTTGTTTTAAATTCTGTGTGCTTTAAAAATGTATCTTTAAAAGAACAGGTTTACTTAAAATCTAAAAAAAGTATTGTTTTGAAATCATGCTCTTAAATCCTGGGTTTCTCCGTAATTAAATAATTACAAATCTTTAAATTGACTGCCTGACTGACACACATAAGCAGCAAGAATGCTAAAAAAATACTCATAAACTCCCCAGACACTATTGAACATTAAAAGAAAATCAAGATAACCATTTCAACTTGGAAAAACTAACTCGGAACTCAAGAATAACAAGTCATGAAGACCATGTAGAATTAAAAGTCCAAATATACCCCACATAATGCTGAACTGTTCCAAGTAACATATGTGAAGTTCAGTGGTAGTGCAAAGGGTTTTAAATAATGAGAACTTTTAACGATAAAAGTTTTAATTTAACAATAAAAATTAAAGACAGGACAGTTACAAACATATTTGAAACAACACAAAAAAGGGATGGCCGTCTGCCATTGACACGTCTTCTTGGTTCATCGTCGGAAATCGTTCTCCCGCTCGAACGTCCTTGCAACGCTTTCGACGGGAATCACTGGTGTTCTAGAATGTTCTCGGAGCTTCCGGAAGTCGCTCGTGTTCTGGAACGTTCTCGCTATTACGTCCATGCTGGTGTTCGCCGTTGATGAATCAGGAGTGGGAAGAGTAGCGGGTAATCACAATCATATATATGTTATATAACTTGGTAACTTGAGCAGTTTTCGTGGTAGAGACAGTACAAATAGTACTCAATTTTTTTGGAGGAGACAGGGATCTGATGGCTTTCGTTAGATCCCTTGGAATTGGGGCTTTTGTTAATATCTAAATTCATACTTTATACACTACTGTTTGAAAATTGCAACACTGAAAGAATCAGAATTAAATGAAATTTATTCCACGTATAGTGGTTTAAATAAACGATTAACTTTACAGAGCAATAAAACAAAAGTAATGCCGAAAATAAATATCTTGTGCAGCCGCCACGCGCAGCGATGAGAGCCTGTACACGTTGTGGCATCGAATCATACAGATTCTGAATGTCATGCTGAGGAATAGCATTCCAGATGGCCTCTATCTGATGCCAAAGTTCAGCCGTACCCGACGAGCTGTACGATCGAGTCGCTGTCCGATGTAATCCCAGACATGTTCAATGGGCGACATATCCGAGGAACGTGCAGGCCATGGAAGAAGCGGAACCTGTTGTGCACTGAAGAAGGCTTGTACATTCCAAGCAACATGTAGACGGGCATTGTCTTGCTGAAATACAGCTCCGGGAATGCGTTGCAGGACCTCGGGCTCCACAACTTCCTTGATGTAGCGCCCGCTGTTCAGGGTCTTCATAATTTGGAGAAGGTGGGATCGCCCATGATATCCAATATAGCGCCCCAGACCAAATCTTGACATAAGTTAAAGTTGATGCACCGCAATATTTGTGTATGGATCTTTGTGTATACGTAAAGCTCTAAAATTTGTTCAAGACAACTAGGATTAATATTAATCCTGAAAACGAAACCGAATTCATGATTTCTTAATCTATTTTCTAATTCATATTCTATGCTTCATATTATCAGTATACAGCATATGGTTTTTACTTGTTAGTATAGCTTTCTTTTTTGCATGTCTATTGCAAATAAATATGACATTTATAAGCTTTATTTAATAATGCTTATAAATCTAGGTCTATTAGCATTATTTTCTACGATGTGTATTTTCTTTTTATCGTTAGACCTCATGTCATGTCTTGACGGGAATGGATGGTTCTGTTGTGAGTAAAATACCAGAAATATATTTATCGTACCAAACTATATCGTAAAGTAAAAATTCCGATTTATATTTTATCAGGCAATAATTACTCATTCTTCGAGCAAGCACGAGTGTGCTCACTTTGTCCGAGGAGGAAAAGTGCTGCGAAATAAGACCGTTAACGACTTTCAAGAGAGTAAACGTACTTAACCCACGTCGATTTATTTGTAAAATTATCACAATAAATACTGTAACACACATTCGAGTATATATTATTAATTCTAGCTTTATGAATCTTTCAATAGCAGTAGTACTAACATAACTTAAAATTTTCTCTATTTCGTATAGGCTATTTTGTATTACCACATCCTTATCCGCGGTGGCCTCGGATCACATTTCCTCGGATAAGGCTCCACTGTACTTACATTTCGAAAATTGAATTATTTGTCTTTTGCATTATTGGATCTTTCCCTTTGGGATTCATCCCGGACCATCACCAATAGCCCGTAGTGTTGCTCCAATGTGTGACGTTAATCGAAATACCTACCTATCTATTTTGCATTACATTTTAATTTATTGCTCCTTACGTGTCACTTTTATTTAGTCTCTTAAAAATGAATGCTCATCACTAACAAAATGAGATCCTTGAAATGTCCTTGAATTATTTTCATGTGAAAGATGGAACCTTGTCTCACGGCAGCTTAACTGTCACATAACGTGCCCCGATTAAGTTTCCAAATCAATTGAGGGCCGCTGTAGCCCAGTTGAAAGATCAACGGATTAGCAACCGGAGGGTTGCGAGTTCGAAACTAGGTTCAGCCAAAGACCGCCATGTACATGGGGGCTGATGCACGTTAAATCTGTCGTGGCCTCCAATGTCCTCACGTTGGCGTGATGTGGAAGTTTGGAGAGTGGTTCTCGTCATCTGACCGTGGTTCAAAATTACGAGGCGTTGTTCTTGGATCTTTCACTTGACTTGTTCACTTGATCCCAGACCGTCGTCAATAGCCCGTTGTGTAGCTCTAGTGTGACTTTAATTAGCTACCAACCAATATAAATCAATTGAGATGAAATTTTTTTTGAATAGGTGTAAAAGCTAACATTATCAAGACCTAGATTTTTTTCAATTTGAAAATCTTGGTAAAACTCGAATAGGTTCCATTATGTCATTAATACTGTTAAGGAAACTCTTCAGTGGGAAAAATCCGTTTGTCGGAAGTTAAAATAAACGATTCGATCGATCATATCTGAAGACATCATACTTGTCATCTATACTGCTTCGACCTGCAACTTCTAGAGGCCTACTCGAATCCAGGGCGGCCAATGATTTGTCTTCCAACCAAAAAGGTCACTCGTTACTTTTCTCGACAGAAAGTCCGTGGGGGGAGAAAGGGAAAAGATGACCTGTAGCCCGGAGCATCGGCGTAGTTTTTGACCACGCAGAAAATAAAAATGAGAGGATCTTCATCGTGAGATTGGAATGGAGACAAAATACGGTAAGTAGATCATATCCGGGTAAAAGAAAAATACTTTTTGTTTTCTGCACAAACTGTTGATTGGAACTTTCGTCTCATTGAAATTAAAAGGAAGTGGTGTAAATTGAATACTATAATTTGGATTATTTGTACGAATGAAGGGTGTGTGACTTATTTGGAACAAAATAAAACGAACAATAGCCTTTCATTCGATTTCTTTTATTACTGATGATGTGTCAATCTAGATAGTACGATGGGGAACAAACGAAGGTTCGAATTCAAATTAAGACGAAAACAAAACTTTTATCAAGTCTTGGAAAGGATATCATGATGAAAATATCTTTTCTTCGAATTCAGTTAATTTATAATTTCCCACAATGCTAAAACAGTATGGATGGAACAAATTAAAATTTTAATGTAGATGTAATGTCTGTAACATCACAAATGCCTATTTATTAGGAATGTGTGTTGTTAAATTATAATAAAAGTATTGCGCATTCCATCCAAAAGGCTTAAACACACTTGAGATATTTTTAAACTTTCAAGAGAAAAGTTCCATTAAGTTAAATGAATCGAATCTCTTAAATTGAATAGCGTAATGAATAGTAAATTAAATTATACAGTATTAAAATATTGATTTGAAAATTCGAAACTTCATAAACACATACATACAAAGTTTTCTAGGATAAGAAATCCATTAAACCAAAGGTCTAATTCAGCTGAGAGCAACTAGTAAGATAACCAAAGTATTATGTGAACCAGATGAAAAAATAAATTATTTTCTATAATGTAATTAGAACCCGGCGTTGCTCGGGTTGAATTAGATAAACATTAATTGAAAGTAATCAGAAAAATTACTTTTCTCTATCATAGAAAAATGCAAGTATCACAAAAAATGCAATTGAAAACAACTAAGTTTGGGGAGAATTTTTTTATCTCCATTTTGACAGCTTCTATAATTTACTTTGGACGAAATATAAATACTTGTTTTTCCCATCCATACTCCATTTCACATACATCGCAGTACTATAAAAGGTGATAGTGAGATGACTATTTTGAGAAGACAAGTCGATTTTGAGTTTTGGAGTGATTGTGAATGCGCTATAAGTTCATTTCCTGTAAAAATGACGAATTTACAGCGTATTACATATTGCAGTCAGATTTTATATCAATATTTTTTCACCTGTAACTCTTGCACCAGGAACGTAGTATTTTCTAAATCCGCCATCATTATAAAAGGCTGACAAATCATTGATACGATATTCATTATCTATTTCTTTTCAAGCAAATAAATTTTTAGTCTTGAAAATTCCATTTCGCATGTGAAATAACTGCTTGTTTTAAAATTAAATGTCTTCAGTACAGAAAGCAAACACGTTAATTGATTACAATTTTTCAAAAACAGAAGGTCAATTTAACAGCGTTTTTAAAAAAGAAAATCGATGTTTTCAACAAGTGTTTTAGATAGCAAAGTTGCATTAAGACAACTTTCAACTTTTCAATTCCAAGTTAGAATATTTTATAACCCTGATATTCCAAGATCAGCAAGGTTTTATTTAAAATTAGCTTTACTTCAACTGACATGCAGTTTTAAATCGATTCTTTGCCATACTTTTTGTAAATTCCTGTGTCTAAATGGAAACTACGTACTTATTTAGAATGATAGATGTTTTTTGACTATTGAGTGCGGTTTCCAGTACAATCCAATAATATAATTTGAAACTTGAAAAAATTTAAGTTACTGATTTAAATTGCCTTGTAATAACCTGTCAGAATTTAAAAAATCTTTGAATTACTACGTATGGTTACACATCTTATTTTAACGCTGTCTTTTAAAATTAGTTTGGCGTAACCCTCTTTTTAAAGTAAGACATTACCGTCTCATTTTAAAAGGTTTTGGTTTGTTTGGTTGAAATATACACATACCGCTAAGAAATGAACCCATGTCTTTAGCGATACTTTGCACAAAATGAATAATAATCTGACATTTCTAAACATATGCAATCATCTATTTTTTAAATTTTATATTTAAACCCTTTTTTCAATCGTTATTTATATCTTTATCAACATACCGGCGGGTCGGTTAAATCAATTTCTCTGGCCTGATCCGGCCCGTTGGCTGTAGTTTGGGGACCCCTGCATAAAAGCAAAACCAGCGTACATAATGTGTTGGAGATGAATTTTCCGCGCGACACACCCATTCTCATTATGTACTCTACCAGCTCAAGAAGGAAAAAAGCGATCACGACGAAGACGCAACTGAATTAGTAATTTCATAGAACGTCCCAACTAAAATCAATTCAACAAGTAGTTCGAGAGTTTGCCGTGAGCGCGTAAAACCCCGAATTAGAACAAAAAGCAGTTCGAAAACTATTTAAAGAGTAGAAGTGTTAAACGTTTTTTACACAAGACGGTCTAAGGACTCTTCTGTATAACGTTTTCATTTGTATCTGGAGCACGGGAAGATGTAGCGATGATTAGATCTTCCTTTAGAAAGCTACCGTAGGTCGGTTCGTCGGCCGCCCTCAGTGTATTATGGCTCAAAGGCATCAGATAAATGGACCAATAAAAATGAAGACAGATGAGGTTAAGGTATATATGGCTTTTAAAGATTAATTCGTCACCTGTAATGCCGCAGTTCAATACATTTTTATTTCACGGAATACATCTGGAATGCAAAATAAGTCATGAGTAATTTGCTTTTTTATTTCTATAAATAGTACATATTTAATTTTGTTATGATAATGAGAGAAAGTCACTTGAGAGCCAACTTCGGAAATAAGACAAAAATAGATGGATATTTCATGTGCATTTGCAATTTCACTTTCATTTGAAAAATTTATTTAAGACAAAGAAAAATGCAAGAACAAATTTTTAGCAATGTACGACAGAGAAATCTGTTTATAATTTGTTTTATTTTCTACATAGTATTTCAATGTAAAACACTCGCAGTTATGTTAACGTGCTCCAACGCTCAAAATATTCTAACCAAGACAAACATTCCAAAATATTTTATTGGTCATGCATCGATAAAAATATAATGCAACAATTGTTCATGATAAATTACCATCCAATAAGAAGTGGTACATGTACTTCTTTTCTGCAAATATCTCATTTATTGCGCACACTAACAGATAAAGTTGCATGCATTTCTTACGATGGAACATTTTTTGGTATTAGAGGAAAAATATTTCACAATCCAAGGCACATGCAAATAGTTCTTTAAACGCTAGAAATTTTCTGTTTCCTAGTTGTTAAACACTTACAAAGTTTAAAACAATGACTCTCACTTTTAAAATTAACCGATAGAATTTCAATTTTATAAACTTTGATCTGAAAGTTCTTTCCCTGCTTAATTTATAAATTAAAGGTTTCGCCATAAAGCCCGTAAAGTATAAATGCCATAATGAAATGTTACAAAAACATCTAACTTTCCTTCCTGGAAGGCATCTGTGTTAAACATGTGAATTCCCTTGTGCATTGCTTCTTAAATGAAAATAAAAAATATACTCAAAAAATACCTTGGAATTTTCATGAGTAGATGTATAGTCACTGCAGCTCATTCGATAGAGTCGCGGATTAGAAACCGGAGGATTGCGAGTTCGAAACTTGTTCTAACCAAAGACCGTGGTGTACATGAGGGCTGGTGCACGTTAAATCTTGTGGCCTCAAATGTCCTTACTTTCGCCTGGGGTGGAAATTTAGAGTGGGGTGCCAGCTTGGTAGTTGAGCTCGCCATCTGACCGTGTTTCAAAATTACGATTTGTCCTTGGTTCTTTCTCTTCGGGTTGATCCCGGACCGTCGCTAATAACCCATTGTGTTGCTCCAGTGTGAAGTACATTCAACTACCTACCTTGAGTGAATGTGACAAATAAATGGTAATTTTAAGTTTTTATAAAGCATAAAATAGCATCAAAATAAAATTACCGAGATGCTTAAAATAGCCGACGTGCTCATGTATGAGATGGCATTCAGTCCACCAAATGTTTATATGCCATACATTGATTGGGGCAGTCGTGTTTTTAATTGAAATATAAGATCTGTAAAGAGGACATATCGAGAAAGCCCTTGTTAAAACACACACAGTCAACGTAATATTGAATAGACCTATTATAAATGAACGGTGTCAAGAACAACAGAATGAATAAAGACTGTGATGAAGAGAAAAACCATCTAATTTGAATACTAACTAATGGGGGAGATGTTTGAACGTCTTAAATATAAACTCGCCGATGTTTTCGAAAACTAGATAGCGTTCGTTAACAAACTTTTGTTTTGCGTTTGATATGGACTGAAAAGCGAATACGCTTGTTAACATCAGAAGAAATCAAACAAAGGAAAATTAACCTCCCACTTCTACATAAGAATAGATGAAAGGATCCCATTGTTCCTTGAAAATGTGAAGTGAAAGTTTATCTGATGGAAAACCCAGTAAAAATTATGATGTCTAGTGAATGAGTGTAAAATATAATTGAAATTGATGTTGGTTGGATATTACTTAATCTTATATCATAATTCTCATCAATGGGCACAAGCGGAAGAGAGAAGGGGAGAAGTTGACTGAAGAGAAAATGTGTCTTGTGTGTGTGTTGAAAAAAAATTCTTTAAAAGTAACGTGCAGGACGGCAAATCATGAAATTATAACAAGATTAACTCTATACTAAAGGAAATATATATTTCTATGAACAAATAGTTTGTGTCGGCATTTTATAGTTCTTTCGCCACAATTCTAGATTTGCTAGGTTTTAGATTAAAAAAATTTTTGTCAATAATTTCTTTAACCGAACGAAATCAGGAAGTGTCAATTTAAAATGTTCTGATCATTAAAATGAACACCGTCAGACACACAAATATAAAGTATATGTGGGCATTCAATATATTATTCATCATTGGTACGGAAAGCATTTAACTATCATATTTTTTAAGCGTTTCCTTTCGCAATTGTATCTAAACCAATTCTCTCCTCAAACGAAATTCTTTAGGATACATGGTTCGATGTCGGAACTGAATTGTGTAGTCACAAGAATATGACTTTTTTTACAGATATTCTACTGTCATTTTAGTTTGTGTTGATATATCATCATGAAATGTTTAACTGCAAAATGCTTAACTCAAGTTTTGTCAAAATCTGAAAACGATCTGTAACTCAAGAGCCGCAGTTTGCCGACCCCTGACCTGGCTTATAGTAGATGAATTATTCTCTTGCTTTAGCAATCTATGAAATTACTGTAATACCAAATGAGCATTTCGTTTGCAAATATAGTTGAATATTTTCAAGCCTGTCCGTGATATTTCTACTTATAGGCTTAACATCTTCGATTTATGTCAATTAGCAGCATCTAAGCTAACTTTAGCATTTATTTTTGTAACATAAATAACATTTCAGGGGGCACTCGGGCGCTCCTTTTGAATACGTACTTGTTTAGAATATAACCAAATACGACTTTTTATTAGGTATTAATATCGATAAAACTACACATTTTATGCACCACTAAAATGTATCTACTTAGTGTTACAAATTCCATACTGTGAATTAATATTAATTAGTTATATGGATCATAGAATTTTTTTAAATGAATAATAAAAGTTATAATTTTTTTAGACTACACAAAACAACTGAGTTTAGAGTTTAATGCAAAAAAGAAAAAAGCACAGATCAAGAGCACGTCCACTCATTGATCTATTGAGACATGGATTATTGGACAGAAAATGTATTTGTTGGATCCAAAAATATAAATACTTCCATTCTACTATGTATGAACTATCGAAACAATTAATTCAGAACACTGAACATGAATTATATAATAGTGTAAAATTTGTAAAACTGATTGTATTGTAATTTGAAAACCGAATTTTAAGTGCTTTCGAATAGGATTCTGAATAACACGAGTGGAAACTAAATTGTTTGTTAAAGGAGGAAATATGGAGCAAGAAAACATAAAAAGTTCTGCACTTTCGTTAGTGAAGCTGCAAATTATGTTTTTAGTTCCTTCTAGAGAGGCGCTCTTCTATTTTTAGTTCCTTCCTAAGGAACGAAAAGCTCTCCTTTTCTTTGATTGCTCTACTTTTTTCGAATTTCAAAACTAAAATGTAACTAGTATGTACACATCTTCCGGCACCTGTAACGGTAAGCCGACAGAAACGTTTTCCCCACTTTTCCAGACCATCGTTGTTTTCGAATTTTGTTTTCTTTCTGATTTTATAGGTCTCGCCATTTATCTTGATCGACCACTCTTGCAGCTGTCATTCAGTCCCTCAAAACATGCAAGGTGTGGCGAGCTAGATTGCATTTTTCTCGTTGCATGGTGGTACCATTCACCACCAACAATAACAATCGAAAGTAATTGCAAGTCCAAATATATTTCAGCTACGCGTAAAATGCATATAAATTTGATCATTATATTGTTTCATTTGGAAAAAAAGATTCGAACAGAACTCTCCTATTCGATTCAAGTAACAAAAACTGTAGTTTAAAAAATCATTAGTAGGTTTTCCTTATTTATCTTAGACAAATATGTGTGAGCCATTTGCAAATGTTAAACTCAAACTCAATTGTGACAATGAAAGCTTAAACTTATTTGACATGACTTTTGATTTAATACAATGAAATGTAAAATTTTTAGTTTTCGATTCAATTTTAAGAAATTGTGTTTGATTTGACCAGCAATTTTCAAGTTTAGTATCACGTTAAAAGACGCAGGATTTTTAAGTCTCATATGATATAATTAGGCAACGTTATTTAAGCTCTACTTTCAGAGACCTGATTTTTATAGATAATTAGATCGGGAATAAAACAGCTGTAAATCAAAACATAAAATCATGTGGATGTTGTTGCATTGGGGCAAACCAGCTAGCAGTTCAATATAATTTTGTTTATGATGGTGACAATTAATTAACTTCACACTGGAGCAACACAACTGGCTATTGGCGACGGTCCGGGATCAATCCCCAAGGGAATGATCCGAAGACAACACCACGTAATTTTGAAACACGGTCAAATGATGAGATCAACACCTGAACTGGCACACCACTCTCCAAACCTCCACACGACGCCAACGTGAGGACATTGAAGGCCATGACAGATATAACGTGCACCAGCCCCCATGTACACGATGGTCTTTTGGCTTGACCGAGTTTCGCATTCGCAACCCTCCGATTGGTAATCCCTTACTTTTCCAACCGGGAGTGAATTGTCTGTTCATGAAAAGATAATTCTAAAACATGGGCCTACAAAACAAGATAATACTGAAATGTATTATGCATTTATTTATGCTGAAATACATTATTTAAATTTTGGAATTTTTTTTCGAATCTGAATTTTATTTCTTTCGAATACGCAATATTTTTGTACGCATATAAATATAAAATAACACATTTCCCAAACAATATAAAGTTTTCTTTGCAATCAACTCTAACCATTTTAAAGAGTTTTAGGCTACAAATGTTTTTCTTTTTAACAAATCTCTACTTTTTATTTGCATATAAATACATCCTTTATTATAATTTCAAATATATGTCGGATTGTCGTATGCGTTCCAAAGGCTGGGGCAGTTTAAATCGTTAGAAAGTTCAGTAGAATTCTGCAATTACAGTTAAGTATACACAGCAATATTTATTCTAGAATAATATTTTTCGATCATAAATTTATTTCCAATGGTAATTTTTACATTTTTCTTCCAAATAATGTAGATTTAATTTATCCATATTCGCGTCAAAATAAAAACAAAATTTAAATTTCTTAATTTGATCTGCAATTTGAAGTTATGATAATATCATTTATTGTTAACGCTCTAATTACATGAAGTATAGTGTAACAGTATTATACTCTACATCGGGCATTGCACCATGACTAACCAATTAAACTACCACAATCTCAAATAGCAAACCAGGCGTAATTGTTACACTGCTCCCGTAGGGTCTAGTAATGATTATATCAACATTACAAGTAATTATTCGTTTCAGAGTCCCAGATGCATGAAATATACTCAAGAAATGTTAATAACATTTGTAATAACACATTCGTTAAAGTAATATAAAATTTGCAACATATTAGCTTTAGCAATACAAAACACCATCAAAGATATAAAAAAGAAAGTATTTTGCAGATCTAAAAGAGGGAAATATTTTTAATATAAACGTGTATACATTTTCTTCAATTTTACAATGTACTAGGAGAAAGAGACAAATGATCTCACCTAAATTTCTTCGTAATTTGTGCGATATTCAAAATATGTTACCCTATTGTGACCATGTTATACCCTGCCCAAACTTTCCCTAGTTAAGAGTTCGATAAGTTGATTAGCATTTTAACACATAACTACGTCTTATGGCGCAATGATTAGTGGTGGACGCGACATAATTGTACGACCGATTTCAACTCCCAATAATTTCAGAGTTATCGGGGGCGTGGTAACGAGGCTAGTATCGTAGCTAGTAGCGCATAGATGACGATTAGTGACAATTATAAGTGGTGGAGCCAGATGATCAATGGCAGGTTATGACGGGACGACGAAGTGGATGGTCCTTGTTTTGTTCTGCTCCACGGAGTATACTTTTGTTTTCGTTTTCAATACTTCTGAACTAAAGGTGATTGAACATTTATTCTGGTTTGTAATTAATGTTAATATAGTGGACTAGTAGTGTGAATTGAAAAAATTACGATAAATAAACAAAAATACCTACACCCACTATCTATTTTATTCACTATCGAAGGGACATACGTAATTACAATTTGAATTCAGCGGGCGAATCCATTTTGATCCCATCGGTATTTTTGTTTCTCTTGGATGAGTTCTGATTTTGTTTGAAAAGTAATTTTAGAAGTAAAGTGTTATGAGACGAGAGAACCAAGAATGTGCACAACATTTCCTCCAACATAAAAATACAACATAAAAAAATCAATTATTACTATTTTTTCAAAGGGCGAAGTTTTTTGGAATAGCTTTCAATATAAACTTTTGTTTTTACTTTATGTATGACTATGAATGTAGTCAAATTAATCATTTATGTTAAAATATAATACATGTATATGAATAACATTTAGATTAAGACAGCTTTAATTTTTAGCGTTTGTTTCCATCAAAATTAACTGCAATAATAAAACACAAAAAGGGGAAAAAATTTACAATGATTTGAATTCCAACCTGTTAATAGTTTAGATTTGTAAAACATTTGTTCAATGTTATCCAGTCAGCCATTTCAAGCGATAGACGGTATTATAGATTCAAATTTAACGAAATATTTTCGCGTAAGACGTTCCCATTTAAAACATTCCTTTCAAAATGAAAAGGACCTTAAAAATGAAAGATACAACTTAAAACAAATACATCATAACACGTTTTTCTAGGTCAAAGACAAAAGAGCCTCAACAGATCATGAATTCTCCCGTGTTTAAAAAATGTTTTTAGTTTTCTGCTTCGCTCCAACATGCACATAAATTGTATTAAATTGCTGAGAAGGAAAACATTAAAATTCCGAACAGTGACTTTTCTCTTTTATTCGTAAATAGTGTGGTGTGTGGTTTTATAATTCGTATAGAAGAGATAATTGTATTAATAGCTCCGCGGTCAATGTGAGCCAGGATCGTTAACTTTTCGTCTGGAAGCATGTGGTTTCCCTCTTTTTCTGTGACATTTGTTTTCTCGGTCAACCATAAAACGACTATTGACCCAAGTGCATACCGTTCAGTGATACTTGCTTCCAAGATAACAGGAGCCCTAGTGATACGAAATTTTATTCTGCCGACGCGCGGGTTTGATCCTGATCTTGAACATACTTTCGTACCAGCATACGAATTAGATTTTTTCTTTTTACGTGTAGATCTCTATCTTTAGTGGTGATAAGAAACGAAATGTTCTGAGTAAATCGCGTAAGCGTAAAATATGAAAGAGTGAGCTTTTGTATTCGAGTTTTCATTAATGAACGTGGAATAATTTATGATTGTTAGAACAAAATGAAGTAGATATAAACTTACGTTGAAAGAGGTAATAGAAAAAGGAGACGGATCTGTTGTAACAAAGCCTGAATCCGAATCTAGGTCTTGAATTGTTTTCGAAACGATGGCGTGTTTGGACAAACAAGATATTCTTTGGAACAAAAGCTTCCAAAAGGATTCTGTGACAAAATGAAAGACATAATTAACAGATTGCTGTTCTTACATTATAATACGGTTTTGTAAAACACCACAAATTTATTTAACAAGGAGTTGAATACATAAAGAATTGACCGCTTCTATAGCAAGCAGTCAATTACACTAAATTTGTTGATAATTGAATCATTATTTTTAATATAAATTATAACTGATGTTAATGATGATAATGAATCAATTGATTACCCTATTTTAAAGTTTTATAAAATCAATATGAAGTATATAATCATGGAGATCAGTTGGCGTAGTGTCCATTGAAGCCCAAAACTTGGTATCCCTTGTTGAAAAAATAGTAAATCATCGATTGAATCAAGAATACAGGATATTAAAAACGAAGTTTATTTTTGGAACAAATCTCAGAAGACATCAGTTTTGATTTTAACTGTGCACTTTCTCCCACTCTCATCGTGACTCCATGAGGATCTCTTAGCACAGACATAATACTGAATCGCCTTGGCGTTTGGTGATTGCTTTATCTGATGGTTAGTGGTGCTTGTAATGCTCATTAGGTACCTCTAACACCACCTTTAACTCTCCCCTAATCCTATCCTCTTTGAAGCTAGCTGTTATTCTACGATATCAGTTACGATAATACGATCAGTACGATATTCAGTTATTTTATTGATTTGTTGGAATAACAATTATTTTTAACAGTTTTGTTAAGAATGAGTAATTAATTTTGGAAGTTAGCAGTTAATTTAACGACTGTTATTAACTGTTAGAAAGTGATGGCTACGGCTAGTTTTACAGTTGGTAACTGTGTAAATCAACTGTAAAGTGATTTAAAAAAAGTTTAGGAAAAACGTATTTTTAAAATGAATTAATTTAATACTTTTTTAGTCCAATTACTTTTTTAACATTCGGTGACCAACTGCTTTTAGAAGCGCATCTACAATAGCCAGTGTAGATGCGCTTCTAAAACGGGGAGGCTAAATTCTGAGGGGGCCTTTGTATCCTCTCTGCTAGAATTGATTTCTGATAGTTGTGCTGAGATTCTTCTCAATACAAAAACGAGTTTTTGTTTAATTTTTTGTGAAAGAATGTATTTGTCACTTATAGCTTCCAAATTCTTGCAATTGAATTAAGATTAGAAGTTTTGAATCTTCCAGCATTTTAGTAAAACACATTATTACGAACTTTTTTGAGAGATTTTATATATAACCTTTTTGAGTAAGTTAAAAGCTTATTTTCATTCTAACGTATCAAAAGCATTGCTGCTTGCTTCTTATAATGAACCAACAATCAGGAATTCTCAACATTATGTGTTCTAAAAGATTTTCTAAGTACTCCATAATCCTTCAAAGTCGCGGGCAAAAACCACGTACCGGCATTTCTATCATGGCACTAGAGATTTCCTTGCCTGACTAGATGTATAGCTGAGGGAAAAAATCGAACCATCCCCTTTTATCTAAGCATACTTCATAGAGCAAATTCAGTCTCGGAATCCGCAGTTGCATATGTTACACTACGCTACTGATGTAGATGCTGAAGGTTCGCAAAGTAAATATTACAACTTCGGGTGAGGGCATTGTTTGAATTATTGTACCGGTAAGCGTGAAGCGTAAGTCCTCATGTAGCAAAATGTGGTTTTAGAGCGACAAACCGAACCGTAAGCACAAATTCCGATTTACCTCACTATATATTGCTTTATTCTCCCAATTTAAGATGGCTCAGTGAGTTTTCTCACTGCGCCGGCACTGTGCATTGTATTCATCTCGGGTTCAATTCCTCCCTAGGTGTATTTCTCTCCCTTTTATGTCAGTAAAGCTTTCCCTTTATGTGTATCTCCGTTACTTGGCGTTGTCGCGCTTGGCCAAATATGGCCCTTGTGGCATGAAAACCCAAACAATTAGCCTCCCAATTCAAGCAATTTTGATGGGTTTCCCAGTAAAATCCTCCTTTCCGAATTTGTTCTTGGTTCTTAACCCTCCTGGTGGTTTATCTTCAGGTCGAAAACTGCCTTGTAATCGCCAGCCTCTGATACAAAAGCTTTTCCTATTTGGATATTCATTTCCTTCGAGTAGTTTTGTCTCTTGACGATGTATCTCGGCATTGCCAAAACTGGCGAGATTTTTATTAACGAGATATTTCGTCATTGACAAACGTGACCAGATCTTTATGAACAGTGTCTCATAGAAACCACTTGGAGAGTTAAATATAGGCAACCAGTATGATCTTCCACAAGCAGAAAGTACGAGGGTGAGTCAATAATTATCCGTAATTTTGTTATATTTGTGTTTCTGAAAGCAGTAATGGTTGTTTTAGCGTCGATCTCAAGGCAACGATTCTGTTTTATCTTTATTTATCATATTTGTTGCTAGGTCGGTTTGTGGCAGCAGCGACTAGGATCACTAATCGCTGCTGCGATGTTAAGCATGATCTCTCCACTCTCCGTTTGTACAAGAGAAACATTCATTGATGAGTTGTTTTGGGGTGTTGAGATTATCGGTCGAAATCCACCAAGACTTCTTGTATAATACAAAAATGGTATTTTTACACAACGGAGTGTTTACTAATCGATTGACAAGTTAAAAAAATTTCGCACAAAAATTTTACGCATGAAGGAGTTCGACACTTGTCCATATCACAACTATGGACCTTGATGATATATTGACTTTGATTGTATTTGATATGGTTCGGTTAAAAAACACGATTGAATGGTAAGTAGGTGGTTAATTAACGTAGTACTGGAGCAACACAACGGACTACTGGCGACTTTTCGGGATCAGTTCCGAAAGGAAAGATCCGAGGGCAACACAACGCAATTTCGAACCACGGTCAGATGAAGGGATCAACACCAGAGCTGGCACCCCGCTTTCCAAACTTCCACACCACACCAACGTGAGGACATTTGAGGCCATGACAGATTAACGTGCAATAGCCCCCGCATACACGAGGTCTTTGATTGGACCAAGATTCAAATTCGAAATCCCCGGTTGCTGATTCGCAGTTCTTCCAACCGGGATACCAATAGCCTGTTGTGTTACTTCAGTGCGACGTTAAATAAAATACCTACCTACCTACCAAACGGTTAACGCGACCGTAACACACAAGGGAGAAATACAGCGATTGTAAAAGAAAATAAATTAATTTTATTTCTGAAACATAAAAATCTCTACGTAGGTAGATATGTACGTAATAATAAGTAGGTAATTGAACTTTAGCCGCACTAGAGCAACATAACGGGCTATTCGTGACATTCCTGGATCAATCCCGAAAGGAAAGATCCGAAGACAACACTTCGTAATTTTGAACCAACGTCAGATGGCGAGGTCAACACCTTAACTGGCACCCCTACAATAAGTTTTAATAATTTAGAAAAAGAAGTTTGGGTTTCAACGATTTAAATTTCAACACTTGTCATGGTAGGTAGGTAGTTGAATTAATGTCGCACTAGAGCAACGCAATAGGCTGTTTGCGACTGTCCGGGATCAATCCCGAAGAGAAATATGGAGGCAACAATTGTCTGATCGGTTCTCATTCGCATTTGATTAAAATGAACAAAACTTCGCATAAGCTATACCACATTGATTTTTCTACAATTTCACTACCAACTTGAAAATGGATACGCAAGTTGTTAAACAATTAAGCGTCAGTCCCACGACCAAAATAGTAATCATCAAACACCAAAGGCGTTTTTGTACGGAATCGCTCATTGGAACGCCGGCAATCTGATGCAGGAAACACCCCTTGACCATAAGCACGGTTACAGGAGGAAAGCGTTTTGTTCAAACACCTTTCCAACCTTTTTTCTACCTTATGCGGATTGGGGAATTGTTCTGGTGAGGGACTTTTGCAGGTCGTTGCTTTCCAGTATTAATCGTGCTTGCTGCACTTTTTGGATCGTATCTTCCTTGGGGCTATATCATTTGCACATACATCAAAAATTCCGTTTCATTTCTAATCTATTTTTTATTTTCTCAACAGCGATCGATATTTGTTATCGAATAACAAAAGAAAAAAGTTTCAAGCATCGAAAGTGTTTATCAGTAATTTTTTTGAAGATGGAATACGATCAATCAGCTCGAGGCTGAAAGCTGCTTTGAATAACGGTCATTTTAAATTTGCTTCAGGGTTTTCCTTATCGAAATAATTCGATTAGTGGCTCTCTCTTTTGTTGTGAAAATATAAAAAGCAACGCTTAAATTACACGCGTTGTGTGGTTTTCGAAAAATTATTCTAGCTTTTTCTCAAATTGGAAGCATACTTTTGTAAACATGATTGTTCTATTAGATCATTTCATCAAGAATATACGATGTTTTATTAACTAAAATGTTAAAGTTAAGTTTCAAAAATTGAATTTCACTATTTGAGTTTGTGACCTTTATAACAATTTCTGTTTCGTAAATACGAAAAGAATCGAAGTCGTCCTTAGACACTAAGAACAGATTTGTCACATCTGTACTTCGGGACCCAGTATAAGGTTAGATGACAAGCCCTCATGAAATACCAAGATGCATAGCAAGTGCTCATTGTTTAATATGCACAATTTACTCCATTCCTTTGAAAATTTTTGCACATCTTTATTGTTAATGCAATAAAAGTTGAACAAGCCTTCCAGTCATCTTTTACTTGTGTTGGTCTGACAGGAGAAGTTCTTTAGATGTCCTGATCTATTGTACTTTGTGAATGTGTTTGGACTCATAAACCCTATCTAGCTGTATAGCTAAGCCTTAAGGAATAAGTTACACAATGCAAAATTTCCTTTTTATGGGCATTTAGTTGAATTTACGTAGCACTGAAGCAACGCAACGAGTTATTGGCGGAGATCTGGATCAATTCCAAAGGGAAAGATTCGATGGCAACACGTTTGATCCCGGACAGTCATCAATAGCCAGCTGTATTGCTCCAGTGCGATGTTAGTTAAATACCTACCTACCGAGGATAACACTTCATAATTTTGAACCACGGTCAGATGACGAGGTCATCATCTGAACTTCCAACTCATTCTCCAAATTTCCACACATGCGAAGAAATTTGAGGCCACGATGAATTTAACGTGCACCAGCCCCCACGTACACAATAGTCTTTGCTTGGATGGAGTTTTGATTTCTCAACCCTCCGGTTGCCAATCCGCGACTTTACCAATTGGGCTACCAGGGGCTCTCACCTTTTTAAACGTAGAAAATGAACCACACACTACAATTAAAAAACTTTCCATATTTCCTGGGCCCTCTCTTGGCAGGTCCCGGTTCCATGGTACCGGGAACCCCACATATCTGGGGTCTAAACCTTGCATACCGGCCTTGCAGAGGTTTTGTAACGAAAATACGTATTCAGTTTTATTTGTTAAATATATATCTTGACTACTTTCTTAATCATAAATGTTTTGTTCATAAAATGTGTACTTTTAAGAGAGTGGATAAGGATATGTGTCAAATAGCCGAACTAAGAGAAAAATGCGTTTTACTTCTATAAGAAAGTAGTGTGGATCCACTAAGGATCATTGGGAACTGTTGTAAACTAGTGCTTTGGTAGGCTAATGGGTAACTGAAAGTATAATCGGGTAGTATCTCAAATTGAAAATAAAACGATAAAATCAACAAATGAATACAACTAAATGAAATCAACAGATTTAATAACAAACGAAAGATTAAATTAAAACAATAATTATCTATTGGATCCAGATCTATTGATGCCAGAAGGATCATTTGATTTAATATAAATGATTAGAGACTGATGAGAATGGTGGATAATAGTAAAATAAGTACTATAAAAACAAAATGTATTCATCAACGTCAATGAATCGGTTTACTGAGAATATATTTTGCTTTGAAAATAATCATAAGCGGCCTAATTTACTAAAAACTAAAACAATCATTTTAGGATTCCGTTAATTTAGTCAGTTTTAATGGATTAAAATCCTGATGTATTTATTTTAAGTCATATTCACAAGCCTCTGATATTTCTTCTGGGTAAGAAATGGAAAATGACTCGGAATCAAGTGTTTTCTTTGTAAACATATTTGATTATCTTTTAGTTTCCTATTTAGAAATTGAAATGATAAAAATTTCTCTCACATCGAGCTCTGATCCACGGATAATAGTTTTCTGTATTTAGTAAAATATTAATAATTTTTCATTTAAAATATGTATTTAGCTACTAATTCTGGTAAAATTCCATAGCGATTATTGATATGGTTTAAGGGACTAAGTTTTATCAATTAATAAACTAAAATTAATTAAAAAGATGTGATGGATAAGTATATTTATAGTATCATCACAACATTCAAGACAATTTCTAATGATTACATTGCTCAAATATAAATTTTCAAAGCAGCGTGTCGACGAACTATTTCCAGTGCAATTTTATAATTACTGGATCCCAATCCTCATTAGTGAAATGTCCTTGCATTCTAAAATAATCCTAATTGTTATGTATAAAAGACCCAGAAAGGAAAAAGGCATTAATGTTAACGGACAGTTCGAAGAAAGCTAGGTCATGGAAGTAATTTTCAACAATAACTATTTGTTAGTGATACATTATATGGAGAGAATAACGAGATTATTATTCTAAGCCCAAATAAAATTTAAAGCACTATTTTAAAGACATGTACTCTTGTCCTATAAATCTACCTTCGTTTTTCGTTTTTCAAATTTATAGCATGCAATTGGGTAACAAAATTTTATGACATCTTTTTGTGTTATTCTTGTCGGAATTCGTTCTAGAAATGCGATTTTTTTATTCCAATGCTCTTCGCGTCCACTTTGTTTTGTTCAAGTACGTGTGGAGGCATGAAGAATAGTCAGGATCTGGCACTACGGCCTGCCACTTTTGTTTGTGATTAAGGTCACAATCAGTTTGTCATTCTATCGCTGTTTTCTTTTATTTGCCCGAAACTTTCCTTAATGCCGAATGAAATTTATTTATGACCTATAGGTTATAAATTTGCATTCAACGTATTTTCGAAGCCCATTTAAAGTGAGCGTAATTGAAGGAATATAATTTTTATTTAAAAAAAATAAAGAACGGACCAAATGTTTGGGATTTTACTTTGAATATAATGTTCATATAGAACATTTTATTCAAAGTAATTCGATATTATTTTGTAGGATACAAATGTTTTAATAATGATTTGAAACTAATTTTAATATATATTTTTAATGAAGGAAATTTTTTAATGTTTAAAATTTTTTTAGCCCAGTATTATTAGAAAGAAGTTACAGTACATGGAACAGTAAAATTTTAGAAATAGCTTCTGAAATTGAAAAGATTTAAATACGACGAAGAGTAAAATTAATATTGGAGATCAATATCTGTGATAGCATATCGCCTTCTTTTTTAATGTACAAAATGTTACTCTTATGATTCATATCAGATCCACGGAGTAAATAGGTACTTTTACTGTGTGTGACCTGATCTATATACTATATTCGCATTTGTTTTAATTTGTACAACACACTACAAAAGAAGAAACTTGCATAAAATAAGCAAATTTATTTCTTGATTACTCTCACCTTGCTTTGCAATAGCACTGTATGCGCTGTAATAATCGTGTGACTTTGTAATAATTAAAATACTCACTCGTATAACTATTTAATACTAATAAGATATTCTCCTAGTTTTGTTGGATCTTTCTCTCCGGGATTGATCCCAGACCGTCGCCAATAGCTCGTTGTGTTGTTCTAGTGCGACGTTAATTGATTACCCATAACCTTATCCTTTCTTAGTTTTGCGATAAATACTCGTCCAATATGATATGCTGTATACATTAACAGAGGGCGTGGCTCTAAAATAATGATTCCATGCAGAGCGCTTCTATGCGCGAGAAGTCTAATGATAACAAGCAAAATTTCTAAAGCTATCTTTTAGCGTTTAAGAAGAACAATAATAATTGAACTTCTTACAATTGAGAAGAACAATAATAATTGAACTGCAAACGATTTTTAATTTTTCGCGAGCCAAGATATCAATGCGCGCGAGCGAATGTTAAATATCCGGTACGCGCTCACGAACAGGCTGGATACTAATTTTTTGATGAAGCGCTTTATAATTCATCAAAGGATAATTTTATTTGTAGTAAAAAGCCGTTTCAAATGTGAGACGACAGTAACATTACTTTCCATCTAAATAAATTGGAAAGATTTTTAATTATTATTTTTGCATAATTTACTATCGTCAAATTTATGTTTGACGAAGACACCGGATTTATGTTTGGATTATTAGCTATTTGAGGAGTAGCTGTTGTTCTAGTTTGGGGTCAGGTGGCGTCCACAAAAAACTAAACGCGTAAAACATAAGTTGTAGCGAATTGGTTTAGCTTAGGCGCTCAGATTAGATACGGCTCTGCGAACAGGTTTAACAAGGCTACAGACAATGTACGCCCTTCCGGATAGCCGATCCGCAGACCATATATAAATATCCACATGGGTTTAACAAGCCCAAAGACCAGATACGGTCCTCCAAACATTTTTTTCAGGCCCGCAGACTTGATATGTCGTTCCGAATAGGTTCATTCTCCGTACAGATCAGATACGAGTATCAGATATTCCTAGATGATACTCATTCATGAAAAATAAGATTTTTACATACACACTCACACACAACAGAATACGCTTTTAAAAATTATTTTCATTTGTGTAAATTTGCTATTATAACGTGAAGTATAGCAGACATTATCTCTCTTTTCTCCCTCTTCACGCATAAGATTATACAGTCGACGCTCATTTCAAGGAATTCTATTTTTTAAACTACAATTTTATGAATTTTCATTAAGTCTGGTCAAAATATCATAAGGCAAATTTTAATGACCTTTGAACGAACTTTCTGTTTTTACGAAGTTTCCTTTTTCAATCGTGGTTTGTAAAAAGAAGCGTTTACTATTCTACTCAAGAATTGATTCTTGTAATCTAATTTTACTAAGTATATTAAAAGTGAATATCTGTAAATGTGGCGCATTAATTATTTTTGAAACAATTGGGCCTGATAATAAATTTTTGTTATCATGTGCATATAACATATCGAAAAATTATGAGGAGTGAAAGAGTTTTAACTTTCGAGTTTAAAGAAATAGATTTACAAATTTTGTAAAAAACAGTTTATACGTTAAAGATTATTTTGAAGCAAACCACATCAAAATGGAACTAAAATTGCCGTCGCAGCAGTAAAAAGCTATTTCGTGTTACGCATTAAAGTTTTTTCTGAAATGTTTACTATAAATCGTTTTTCTCTTTCTAGGATTTTGACTTTCACACATAATAAAAAGTGTTCTTGTTAAAAGCATGAAATTATGCTTGCGCTTATGTAAATACTATTTTTACATTCTCTGAACAAGGATTTAATCATTTGGACCTATATTTTAATAACTAACTTTTTATATGCTACATTTCCTTATTTTAAAACTTCTAAAATTTTAAAAGCACTAAAAAGTTAAATTTTATTTGTAATCCTGGTACACAGAATGATTCTCTTGATTGTCTTCAAATTGCATACAAATTATGTTTCGAATAAATTGATTTCAAATGTTGAGAAATTCAATCACATCAAAATTAAAAATTATTTTTTATTTATTACTATTTAATTAAATAACCACCTTTTTACTCCTACAAACATTTAGATATAAATATAAAACACTGACTAAAGAGCTAGAAAAATACAAAATACTCAAACCATTTTGATTTACAAAGCAAAGAGAACGGCCCTATTTCAGTTCAATGTTTCTACTTAAAAGGTACTAACGCCTTTTAAGTATGCTGGACATTCTGAATTAACAATTGAAGGGCTTCAGTCAACATAATTATGAACCACACTTCAAATTTTTCTCGCTAACATTTTCTAAATTTTGAAAGATTTCAAAATTATAATGATATGCACTATCCAAAAGAGAAGTAATGTTATCTTAAACTTTCAAGTATTAAAAGGGATTTTCTTTCTTTCGCTAAAACAACCGCTTTTGGGGATTTTTTCATTGATGAAATTTTGAAATAAAAAATTTTCAAAGTTTGCATGTCTATTTATTATCATTTCAGGTTTAGAAATTAAAAAAAATCATTTTTATGAAGAATCACGCATGTTAACCCTCCTCGGTCACGTCGCCGCCACACGTAGTTCTGTGGTCGCTGGTTGGCATAATTTCTCAATTTCAAGTTATGAATACAAAAATTTTACTTAAAAACACGTTTAAAGTTTCAGTACTTTTAACGATCTCATATCCAGTACTTAATAGTTTCTTCCTGTTAATCTTCTCTACAGTTCCATACAGTGTAATTATATTTTGATCGCCATCTTTTAATGACAATCGTTGTAAATCGGATTTGTAGAATTTACATCATACATCATTATGAAGAGAGGTGCACGCTCTCTAAATTCTTTATTTGCGCGTGAATGTTAATGGCTTATAATTGGACCAATATTGCGAATTTCGACTTGAAATTTGGCATACATGTTCTTAAGACTCCAAAAATAAATTACATGAAAAATACAAAAAGATTTTTTTCGCCGAAAAAAAAAAGAAAATTCTCATGAAGCATTTATTAAAATAACCAGAAATTATTTGATGCTCTTGAATATTTTCTTTTTAATTATTTTTCATTATGGAACACACATTTCTGTGGCTTATCACCAAGTTACTAGGAGCCCTTCAATTCTAATTTAATTAGAAAATCCTCAACATATCCGCAGATAAATGAATCTATTTAAGGGGTTTCACATTTTTATTTTAAAACAAGCTGTAACAAGAAATCAGGAGCATGCTCTTCTTATGATTAGGTAAGTGACCTAGTCCATTCTTCTACAGGAAGCACATCAAAATTTAGAGCGGTCAACGAATAAACTCGTGCCGAAGTGCACCTTTCCGTCTTTTGCAATTTTTGCTCTTTGCCGGGAGAGCGGTGACCGACTAATGCTACGTAGGATTTGCTGTAATGAGCGTTAAGTAACGCAAATCGCATCATATTCATTTCCATGAAACTGTTTCAAATTGAAGGAAACGCAAGGAAGTGATGGCGCTGGTTGCAAAATATAAGTTTTAATCGATTTTCCTTCCATTTCAGTAATGGAATAATTAAAAATAACTAACGGGACGTTACCAAAAGTATGGAATTTTCTATTCTAAATATACATCACCGCTTCCTTTATTTGTCTGACTTGGATTTTTAATGGTAATTGAGTAAAGGATGTTTCCTTGAGATCAAATTTGTATACATGAAAATGTACCCCATAGATTTTTGAGTTTCGTACGAGCAAATTTTGCTTCCCTCATACATTTTTATAATATAAATACTTCTTCCGAATGTTAAATCATAAACGTTTTGTAAAATGGTATGAAGAGTAAAATTTTGATGCATTTGAAATTTAGTTTAATATGAGTACTGTTATTTGTTATATTTTTTTATTATGATAGACAGGAAGGAATGTAGGACGTTTTAATGCATATAAATTTGTAGAAAGGAAACTTGAGTAGACAAATAGTAAAATCATTCGTTATATCATAGTTATGTATAAAACAACCAGATAGAACAACTTAATACACTTCTTGCACTCGTCTTAAGAATTCAATGAATAAAAAACTGAATGGATTTCTGTTTTATATACAAAGGTTTCGAGTTCTGCCTCAGAACAATATTACATCGACACTCAGTTCCACTTGTTAAAGTTAGTAAAATTTTTACTTGAGTTTTAATTACGATTCTGATTTTGTGCAAATTATTTTAATAAAACCCTGCGATACCCTAATAAGGTATGCTCTTAGGTATGCTATTCCAAAATCATTAATTTTTCGCTATCACAATTTTTAGTTCACTAACCAAGAGAATGATTAAAGACCTACAGTTTTCTTGTTTTCTTTGTTACTTAAAATTTTTAATTTGAAATTATTTTTACTTCCAACCTACTTCTAGTCTAACTTTTTAATACAAGCTTACTACATGTTAATAAAATATCCAGAAAAATTAGACATTACTCTTTGCAATTCCTTAACTTATTGAACTTTACATTTTGAAATGTATGTACTAAATTTTTTTTTTGAGATTTGGGTGATGCGTTCATTAACACATTGAAATAATCTAATATGCCTATAAATGTAATAATCACTTTAAATAAATGATTTTGATGCTTTCAAGGGTTGTAAGTACTATTATAGTGAAATTTAAAGGAAATTCTTTCATATTTTGCATTCCAAAGATCTGCTGTGAATCACCACTCTGAATCCAATTGTCGTTACAGCATATGATAAAAAAAGTAATATTCCAAGTAAAATAAAGTATTATTTAAATATTATAATAGGAACTTTTATCATCTTGATTTGATTTAACGTTAAATTTTGAGTAATATTTTTCGTTTGCTTTAATTTTTTACATACAAAAGAAATTCTTGTTTAACCTTATATTGCAGAAAAACCGCTCAATTTCATGTAAATAAATACAATAGTTTTTACATGCCAGTATCGTTCCATAAGATACTGCTGCAAGGAGTCTATTGTATCCAACTCATTATGCTGATTGAACAGCTATCTGAGAAGCCCAAGAGGCAAAAATAAGGATCTGAAGCATTTTAGCAGGTTTTTCGAGAAAAATATCGAGGAAAGCAACCAATGATGTGATATACTTACTCTGTATCTTCAGATAATTTTACTAGCAGTTTACGCTTGCCCCTAACGAAAGATACAAATGCACTTTCTTATGAAGCTAGACAACTGTTCGAAGAGACGAAAGAATCATCAACTCAACTGCCAGATATCAATTTTAATAGAGAAAAACTCGACATCAGACCACAATTCCAGTGAAGTACATAGAGTTTATGCGACAATGACAATTATTTTAGTTTGAGTGAAAAGTGTATTTATTGTCAATAAAATGTTAGTCATATTGTTAGCCAAAAGTAAAAAATATTGATAGGAAAATTGAATGCAAGACTGTTAGCCGTAGATTCGTTATTTTTACAATAAATGAATTTAAGAAGCATTCATTGTTATTTCCAAACTCAAAATCTAGTAGTCACCATAGAATCTCCTTTTGTATTTTTCTCGTATACCACTGATGCGATGTATGTGAAATTGAATATTTGGGTGGATAATAGCATGTATACGTATTTACGTCCAAAGTAAATTGTAGAAGCTATATAAATGGTGTTTTAAAAATATTTTGCTTACACTTAAATGATATCTGCATTTTCTATGAAAGAAGAGGGATTATTCTGATCACTTTTTCAATCAATATGAACCAATTTAATCCCAGCAATGCTTAGTAATTTTGCCTAGTAACTGCTAATTTAAAGTTGTTGATAACCTTAACTATATTTCTGTTGTGTCAGTAAAGTTGTCTGTTTTCATGATGTTTTCAACTGTATTTCTCATTTCAGAATACTCTTCAGAAACTTTTAACATTTTCCTTAAGCTGTAAACTCCTTCCTATATCATTTTAGGTTGGTACAGATATCAAAAATTTCTTACGGTAAAAAAGACTTGTGCAAGTTTATTTATAGAACCGAAAGGTTTTACAATCGATGTTGCAAAAAATAGGGGTGTGGTTTTACGTTTAGTAATGCACAATATACGAAAGAAAAGGATATGATGAAGGTATTGCGAAGCAAATATATTTTCCTCCTAAACAAATGAAAGTACATTTCATTCCTTCCTCATTAATTTTTCTGACAACTTAATGATTGAGTCATAAGTAAACAAATAGTATCGCAACAATAGCATAGAAAAAATTCTTGTTAGTGTAATTAAAAACATTTTAAAGTCACTTATATTTAAATGCACGACGCAGAGCAGCAGAACATTAATTGGGAATTAAACGTTTGGACGCTGTTTCAAATGCATGTTAGAGAAGGAATATTTCCTCGTTGTATAAACAAATAATATACTATACAAAAAATACGCTCAACAAATCGATGTCACTTCTCGATAAGTGAAAGCGACAGTTAATGATTTTTTCATCTGATCTCATCTTCCTATTGGCGACAATCACCTGCGATCGGATGCTCCTTAGGAGACGAGCACTCAGAAAAAGAAATCAGACTGAAAATAGAACGTGAAAGTATATCCTCAAAAAATAAAACTAGTTTCGCTCGGAAGGAAAAAGATTGGTGTAGATAGCTCCTCTGCCCACCGGCAATCTCTCCGTCCACATTGTTAAATTAATGGTTGTTCCAAATTGGCGATATGATGCCAAGCTTGGCGGGCAGTGAACTATTAAATCGCGGTGTGTACGAAGTAATGGTCCCAATTGCCACAAAAGATGCAAAGGATTATGTCACCCCCGGAGAGGATGGTCTGTAAGGTAAGGCTATTTAGTTGGGCTTGTCAAAAGAGGCTAACGTCTTGCTTAACATGCTATTTTATGTGTAAAAGTTTTACATGATTTTTTAAATGATGAAATTGAATATCATAACTATTTTACTATGAAATTTAAAACCAAAAGATTTCCAGTGATTTATTATGAAATAGAATGGTTTTGATCTGTGTATATTTTGGCAGCGTATTTTTGGAAAACAAGATAAAACCAAAATTTCATGTTCATTGAGTTCGGAATGCTCTTATATATCGTAACCAATAAATTTTAATTTAATATTTAAATAAGATGTTTATGGCAATTGAATGAAAATGAATGTAATAGGCATTCACAAAGGATTGCTTCAAAAGAGTTTTGTGTATCCTATTAGGAAGCATCATGGTAGTCCATGCTATCATTCGCGTTTGTATTCAAAACAATTAAGAATACGTCAAGAAAAACGTACATATTATTATTAATATTAAAACTCATGCGTTTAACCTAACAAATTAATCTGCTTTATGAAAAACAAATTTTAAAGTATCACGATGAAGTCCGTATCTATGATGTATCAGTAAGAGCTAAGCATATTCACCAAAATGAATTTCATTCAAAGAATAAAAAAATAGTGATTATTTTACAGAAAACGCGTACTGTATTCGTGCTAAAACATCAAAATAAGATGTAACACTATATTGTGTATAATAACTACAGCTGGAGGTGTACTTTAAATTAGATGTAAACTGAAAGAACAATTAATCAACAATATTGAGCAAAACACATCAAAATTGCTTAGATTTTAATTTATCTACATCTATCATTATTTAAATACCTTTCTTAGCTATATATCTAAGAACAGCAAATAATGAGAATTTCTATTTCCGCAAAACTAGTTTCAAACATTCCTTTCAACGAAATGCTTATCATATAGCTTAAAATAGACCCTGCCATCTGTTTATTATTTAAAACAATCGCTTTAATTTTGTTTTCTTAAAAACCTTTAAAAATGCAACCTTGAATTTAACTAATCGAAACTTGCAATTATGTTTGGAAATATATTTGCTTATAACATGCTGGTATAATTACATAAAATGTATAAAATTTTTTCGTTATTTAAATACATTTTTTTTCAGTTTTTACTAAGTAATTATTAGATGCGCTATTATGCTACTGATAATAGCGCATTGATCATACCTTGTAAATTTCATTTTGTGCACACTATGTCGAAAGCAACATTAACTAAATATTAAATTTAAGCATGATTGAAAGATTAGTTTTAGCAGATAAAATACTCCTAATCGGTTGAGAACGTAGGAAGTTTCAGATTTTATACCTCTAGAAAAATGTATGGGTAGGCCAACTCAGTACCAATTTTAAATCTTTCATAACTGCTTTTCCTCCTCTATGCTTGGACATTTAGAAATATACGCTGGTTTGAGGGTATGCTCTTAAAATACCGTTGATATTTGTAAACATATAAATTTAAAGCATTAGAAAAAATTTATAAAAAGGTCATTGCACTTTTTAAGTTGAAAGATTTTTCTACTCCGTGATTAAAACTAAACTGTGCAGTCCTCAGGGGCACATCTTTAGGAATGTGCGGACATCACATCCCCGAGGTACCCGAGGGATCTTCCCTCCCTTTCATTTTTAACCTCGTCCACCTTTCTGCTTTTTCTTCCTTCATCATTGTGTTTGTCTTGCTTTGGGCTCAGCTTGACCAAATATGGCCCTTGCGCCATAAAACCCCGAAACAATCAATCTTAATTAAAATTTGTCTAGATTTATACTTTATAAGAGTATTTTAAAGATTAAAAAATGTAACCACCTCTAGATATGGTAAAATATTTTTTCATCGCTTGAAACCTAAAAATTGAGTATAAACAGCTTAAGTTTAGAATGAATAATTAAAATGTATTATGAAATTTTATTGGCATGAACAAAATATTATAATAAATATATTTAAAAATCTACTAAATTTTACAAGCCTAAGTGGGAACGATTTATGTTACAAATAACCAATATTCGAAACAGTGTTCAAAATGAAATTTGCTAGATTTAATGAGATTTATATTAATCGCACACTTAAATATATGTATATGTTGCATACACAAGTAAATTAGCGGTAGGATAGTGTGTTCGAGGGGTAAGTGCATCCTCTGAATATAAAACATGTATCTTTAAAGTAGTTTCTGTCACCTGCTAGAAATGCTTGAAGGACTTCTGTAGATTAGTTTCATCACTAGATCACTTTGAATTTCGCCAGAGACCATTGCGCTTAAATATATATTATATTACACGAATGTTGGTAAGCTTACACAAGTAAGAATATAAACATTTTCGTAAAGATTCTGGGAATGTGTGGTGAAAATATGAAAATTAAAAAAAATTACTGACAGAGTAGATTAATTGGTTCAATATGAATTTTAAGGATTTGGGTACGTATCTGTCCCACCTCACCCTAACTTACTCTTTACACAAACTAAAGCAATATAATTTAGTTTGACTTCTCATTTTAAGTGCTGTTGAAAGGTCCAATATCGACAATGTTAATTTACCTAATTTCTAAATTCCTTTTCTCGGAATGTACTGAAGATACTGGTTTAATTTTTTGTATACTCAATAGACGTTTACTCATATACTGAAGTGAGAATTCAGTATTTTATCGAAAAACATTAAAAAATATATTTGTAATTAGAAAATCAGAAGATTCTTGTTATTTTTTAAATTTCAATTTTGTAAAAAACTTTTTCGATATTCTTCAGTCCATTATAATCAACTATGCTCATACAACATGTTGCGAAATTTTTGCTTACCAGATTACCTTATTATAGTTTCGTAGAAAAGGTTCTTCGAAGTTAAAAATGTTCAGTTTCAGAAATCGATGGAGTTTAAAGTTCAAAGTTTGAACTTATTTTATTGAGCTTATAATTAGTTTTCTTACTTTTAATGGACGTTGAAAAATTAAACATCATTGGAAAGAGCATAAAGGCTCCAAATATCCAGAAATCTCAAAATCGATATTTTTTTGAAAATTTTGGGTTTCCACTGTTACATTATACAGAGTAATTAGTATAGAGTAGAGTTCTTAGTATATAGAAAAAACCTCTAGTACGTTTTTGTCTCTGAAAGTAGCTTATAGTTTTCGGTTCATTCTGTTGCACAGTCTTACGCCTGTCCAATTTTTCAGTTGATAGTTCTACTGTACTTATGTGCATGTGTGGCCGCAAGCACCAGCAAAGATGAGAATACCACTGAAACCACAACGGCTAAACAGGAAGTGGGGTCATCTGAGTCAGAAACAAGTCTGGTGGAAACTTCAGTGCAGCTAGATGGTCAAGAAACTCGACCAAGATCTCACTCTTATACCTATTCGCAGGTCGAAGCAGGTTACGGACAGCAGGCGCCTGCTTACAACAAATATCCAGATACAGGTAATCCATAAAAATGATCATTCCAAGAATGACCATTCCTCTATTTATAAAGACTTCACGAACCTAATATCTCCTAAATTTGGATAGCAAAATTTCATATATTTGGCTGTAGTATGAGAGAAGAAATATTAGACTATCGGGCTTTAGAATAAAAATTTCTTAATCGAAAAATGTGAGTAATTTAAAAATGCCGGAAGATCTTTTAAGCTGAAAAATAGTCAGTTTCATGATGCGTATTAGAATTTCGAATTTTAAATATATATTGAGCCCCATCGCGTGGCCGAGCGACTAAAGGCCTCTTAAGAATTTAGTAGACTGAAACACTTGGTTACGAGTTCGAATCTCGTATTTGCCGAAGTCGGGTTAGCTGCTTGAAGTTTTACGAGATGCTGTCCTCGGATTTTTCCCTTTGGAATTGATCCCGGAGGGTCACTAACAACCCGCTCCAGTGCGATGCAAATTCATCTTCCAACCAACCAACCAGCTTGTCGTCGACGAATGATTGAAAGATTATACGTCCATAAACTGCAATTAGAAAAAATATCTACATAATATGAAGTTATGTGGCAAATCAGAAGCTGAATACTGGAGTGAAGTATGTTTTTAGACCCTTACATTGTGACTTTGTGCATGATGCTAAAAGTACGCGTGTCTCTGAATTCAGTTAATCAGAGGTGGTTTATCTGAATAATATGGACATTCCCATTGAATCATAATACATTAGAAAAAAATGTAGAACAAGACATGACAACGAGCTTTGAGAGTTTAATGCTTGATTCGACATATATAAAAAACAACTGTTATTTGATACTTATAGTCATCTATTTTATCTCAATTTGCAGATGTGCTTAATCTTATCGTAATAACAGAAACGTAGAGATAAATCGTTACGTTTCTGTTAAACGAATGTTTCTAGAATCCTTTCAATAAAAAAATAATCTGTAATTTTGACGATAACTCTGTTTGACAGTTTTATGAAGTTCAAACACGCGAATGGGAAATATTTGTCCATTAAATCACACCGATAACCCTTTCATTCGGAACAGTATTCAAGAGTACTATGGAGCAATAATAATTACTTAGAAGTTTACGAATCTGAGTTCGAACAGTTCATTATTCTTTTGCAGAATTTCAAAGTGGGTACTTAATTGTCTTCAAAATTGAATTATTTCTTTTGACCCCCCCCCTATAAATTACTATGAACTACAGCGCAGAAGTACAGATTATTATTCGAAATGGGAATGATATCTTGCAAATTCCGCGATTTAATTTTAAATGGGGTAACAGTAAAATTTCAGAAGTTAAAAGAGAATAATGATCAGAAACTGTTCTCTAAAGACATTATTTTCGTTAGAAGACACAGGCGACAGAAGTGACCATTGGAATGGCAGTGCATTTTTCAATCTGTTCATGCTGATGTAACAATGTATGAAAACAGATCACGTTAAATTTTTACAGATCGTATGAGATAATACATGGTGTCTTCGTGACTAAATATTACAAATCTCAAACAATAATGATCCCACTGAGAGGTTGCATCCAGTTAATATTTAAAAGAAATCACATAAAGAGTTTGCACAATATTGATTCATGAATTAACGAATAAACATTGTACAGGGTGCGTGATTTCTTAATTGTTGTAGATATAGTGAAGTAATGTGTCGATAGAATTAATAATTCAAATTGGCGAAATAGGTTGAATTATATACACCTTGAAAGTTTAATAATCCGACAATACTTGGCAAACACCAAAAATGTGTTCAAATGACATGCAATTTTAATACTTCAATTTCAAGACGATGGTATTTTAGTGATAGATTATTGTAAATATTGTTCAAAAAGAATAGGAAAACAAAAATAATCTGGACACGATTTTTCTATTTCCAGATCCGTCTTATGAATATGGAAAGAGAGAAAAACAGCTTACTCAACACTACAAAGGCAGCAGTGGCGGTTCTTACCATCAACCCGAATCCGTTGACAGTGATAATTCACAAAGTGGTTATGCTCACTCGTTCCAGCAATACGAACAACGCCACCTTGGTAACTATGCACAGAATCCAAAAGTCACAGCTGAAATAAACGGTAATCCCTATACACAACAGAAAGACGATTCCGAAAACTTAGGATATAACAACGAGAACTATGGCAAAAGTGGATCTTACTATTCCAATGATCATTCCAAAGTTGGGGATAAGGCTCCCACGTTACAATATGAGTACGAAGAACCTCAGAAACAACAATATATCACAAACGGAGATTTAGGTGCGAAGGACTATGGAGTCCATTCAAGTTATGGATCCAATGGAAGAAAGGTTTATCAATCTGACATTCCAGAACAGGATTACGAAATTCATTCAAATTATGGATCCCAAGGAGAGCAAATTTATCAATCAAAAGTACCTGAACTAGAAAGTCATTCCAATTATGGATCACAAGGAGGAAATGCGTATCATTCAATTGGACCTAAAGAAGAGAGCCATTCCAGTTATGGATCACAAGGGGGAAATGCTTATCACTCAAACGGACCTGAAGAAGAAAGCCATTCCAGTTATGGATCCCCAAAAGGAAAGGCGTATGAATCGAGTGTTTCCACCGGAGGAAGCCATTCTAACTATGGATCTCCAAAAGGAACGGTGTATGAATCGAGTGTTTCTGACGGAGGTAGTCATTCTAACTATGGATCTCCAAAAGGAACGGTGTATGGATCAAGTGTTTCTGATGGAGGAAGTCATTCTAACTATGGATCTCCAAAAGGAACGGTGTATGGATCAAGTGTTTCTGACGGAGGAAGTCATTCTAACTATGGATCTCCAAAAGGAACGGTGTATGAATCAAGTGTTTCCAACGGAGGAAGTCAATCTAACTATGGATCTCCAAAAGGAACGCCATATGAATCGAGTGTTTCCGACATAGGAAGTCATTCTAATTATGGATCTCCAAAAGGAACGCCATATGAATCGAGTGTTTCCGACATAGGAAGTCATTCAAACTATGGATCTCCTAAAGGAACGGCATATGAATCGAGTGTTTCCGACATAGGAAGTCATTCAAACTATGGATCTCCTAAAGGAACGGCATATGAATCGAGTGTTTCCGATATAGGAAGCCATTCAAACTATGGAGTTGTAGGTGGGAAAACTTACGCATCAGGCGTGAGTCATTCAATCTCTGGATCTGAAGGAGGGAAAGGATATCAGTCCAGTCTTCCAGATGCAGGAAGTCATTCAAGTTATGGATCTATTAAAGGAAAAACTCATAAATCAAACGCACCTGAGTTTACGTCGTACTTTTATCGAGGAACGTCAAAAGGATACAGGTATGTAATGCTAATTTATGGAATTTTAATGTTTGATATTTGATTTTATTGACTAAACGTCTTTATATTTTAGGTTTTAATTTTAGTAAGGGTAGGTAGGTATTTTAATTAACGTCACATTGGAGCAACACAACACAGAGGTATTGGGGACGGTCCGGGATCAATCCCAAAGGGAAAGATCCGAGGACAACACGTAATTTCGAACCACGGTCTTTTAGTAAGGGATAGTGGAAATGGGAAACATGAAATGAGCATAACATATGAATACAAATTATAGAAAAAACTTTCGCTACAATAATTATATTTTCTAATTAGTTCCAAACAGGGGCGACAATCAATCCTAATTTATGTCCGAGTTCTAAATATACCATTGCAGAGAGTAATACAAAGAGCCAGATTCTGAGACTTGTGACACATTTAAGTATGAATATAATATTAATGAACTACAAAATCATTCTCTTACGAACTGTCGATATAAGTACTATTACATTCATATCAAAGAAAGAGGAATGTGAAATAGATGAAGTCCATTTCTACAAAACCCCTTTTAAAGATAACAGATTATTTGACTCGATTAGCTAAAAGAATACTAAACTGAGACTGAAACCTAGAACTTTGATGTCAGCAGTCAGTACCTGAAAGTGATATTTTTAGAAGCTTTAAATGGCAGCTAATCTATTGAACCTCACTGTCTGTCTTACAATTCTTAACAATTATATAATCGTTATTATATATACATTGATGTATGAAGTAACTTCGTAATGAAGTGTATTATGACATTTTTAAATCTAATCAATCAAATTTAACTTGGGGTCTACCATCGAAATAATAATATGAATAATATTTAAATTATTTGAATTTTGAACACAAATTACGGATCAATCATGGATCGTGACAATCATGGAACGAGAAAAAACGTCAGTTCCTCTCAAAGTTCGAGAGCATGCGCAGATTCGTGGAATAAAAGTTAGTTGGTACTTCACCTAGAGAAGGAGATTGCAACAAACTAATCTTGCTATGTGAAATCATTTCAAAACCACAATGACCCATCTCTAATTATCAGAGTTCCTTACCAGTACGTATTTATACTATTTTCAGATCCTCGCCAGTATTACAACACGAATCTGGAGACTACACCCAAGGTGACAGTGATTATTCTTCTGGTGACAAAGTTAGCCATTTTCCTGTATATCCCAAAGAGGCCGGTTACATTTCAGGTGGATTCAAACAACCAGAATACTTGCGTGACTCCGTCAAGACATCTGCTTATCAAAAGGGAGCTGGTTATCACTCCTCGCCTGCTTCCTATACATCTACTGCTGGCAAAGATCAAACCTCTGGAGTCGGTAATCGCGGCAATGTGGCAGTGTTCATCAAGCAATTGGGCCATTCCCATAACGGGAATAAGTATGGATCCAAAACAGGAGAACGACATGGCTACCTTCTTCTTCCAGTGACGCCAGGCAAGGCAGGAGATAAAATCAAGATTTCGACAGCAGGAGTGAACGGGGGAATCAATGTTAAAGAGGTGCAAGACAACCATTCACCAACTTACGCACACAAGTAAGCTCTTTTTTTTTAATTTAAGCATTTTCAAAACAATACGATAGACTACGATAGTTTCACTACCCCACCTACCTTCTAAAGAAGTAAACGGAGCATGCGCGCGTAGCTTCATTTTATTTCTCCTGATCACTCGGTTTAAAGATTTGTCCCGTGGAATTGGGGGAAGCATAAATCCTAATGTAGAACTAATTATTGACTGGTTAATGCCATTATCGAACGCAGTTAAAATCGCAAATTTACGCTTTGATAATCGGCAAGTGAGTTTCCAATTCCACGTGACCTACACTTCTGCGATCTTACGACAGCGCCTCAACCCACATATTACTATTTCATTAACAGGTCGATTATCCCGTTTTTGCTGCTTCAGACTTTTCCCTCAGCAATGTCATTGCATCGTAGGACAGATTTTTGAGCTTTGTACGCTTCACGTGCTAGTTTTTCTTTCCTCTTCCGGTTGCTCGTCTCGTGACATCATTTGACGTTTTGTGTTACTTTATAATGCTCTATATTAAATTTTACTTCTTATGTTCTACGTTATGAGCTGAAAATAGTTGCGTTGACCTAGAAATTCTAGACAAAATGCGGAAATTTCAAAACGCCAGAGCTCAGCGTTCAAAAGTTTTTGCTGCTTTAGTCAAACTGATTTTCCGTTTCATATTTAAGATTATATAAACATGATAGTGTGCGAAACCTGCGATTTGATCATTTAGACGAGAACTTGATATTCTGTAATGACTTTATGCTATGTAAACGAGTAGGAAACGTCTGAGAGAGACCGCAGAATTGTGATAATAGCTTTTGACACATACCAGTTTCAGTCCTAACGATTTGTATATTTTCTTTAGAACTAAACGTAAAATACATTTGTGTAGATGCTAAGGAGATAGCTGAGTATAAAATATATGACTGCAAAATATAAAAAGATTATGACAGAACCTGAAATCCGTTTTCTTAAATTTGTATTAAAATGATATTAAATGCATCTTCTCGACGTATACATGACGCTGTTTTGTGTATACCTTGAAGAAAAAACCCAGAGATTGCTGATATCTTGACATAAAGTCTACAATTTATAATTAAGCCATGCTTGACTCTTATACCCATGCACATATTTTTTAGATATCATTTAAGGGATGTTTTATCTCTAACAATGATCAATATAAAAATCTATCAAATATTGGAAAATGATTTCAATCTCTATGATTTACTTTAAATTAATAAGATAAGCAATTTAGGGTTCTATCGCTTTTTCTTGTATTTTCCAAATATAGCCAGAAAAGGTTCAACAACGTTTAAACGCATATAAAAGCATCTCATATCAACTTTCCCAGTTTTACTAAGCAAGAAAAACGTTAAGAAATTGAAACTGTTGAATTATATCAAAATTTAATTTAAAAGGTTTCTGTTAATTTATGGTGTGCAATGGATAGTTCAATCATTAAAATACATTTTATACTTAATTTATGAAAACATCTGAAAATCAAGTTTATTTTTCGAATGTGTAGAGGTTTACTAGAAAAATAAAGCTTGCAATATCTCATTTTTTTCCTACTCTGTATAAAAGTAAATCCACGTTCCTAGAAACTGTTCAGTATCAGGTATTTTAACTAGTTATTAACTAGTTATTTTGAGATAAATCCGTATATAAAATTTCATCTCCTCATACTACGTGTTTTGATTAAAATCAAATAATTTTTTATCAAAACAGATCATTACCTCTAATTATATTTTGAAGTTATAATGAATTAAACAGGCTAAATTTATTGCTCTTGTTCAACAGACCCGTCTATGAAACCAGTGGTAAGGAATCCTACTCGTACTCAAATCCTGGAATTTCTACTCACTCTGGAAACGGATATAGCGATGGTCATTACAACAGCGAAGGAGAATCCGGGAGCATAGGCCAGAAGTTCCCTGGTCAGGGTGCATACAATGTACAAGTGCATAACGGAAACAGTGAATACTCGTCTCACGCATCTGTAGCTGAGAATCCCAAAGTGAGTATACCTCTTTTAAAAGCACCCGTTCGAGTAAATGTGGGGAGGGGAATTCTATAATTGCCAGAGATCTTTCAAAATATTTAGAAAATATATAATTTCTATGTATAACCTCAAACATCAAGTTGAACTATTTGAAAACTACATTTAACTTAAAATTCATAAAAGTATACTTTGCCTCAATTGTAACACTTTGATTGGTCCACACGCTTAATTCGACCATGGAACCCGCAGTCTTCTCCGCATGACTTTTGACCAGTCAAACCTCTGACCAATAGAATCTTTTCTAGGATTTTTTCAGCCAATAGGTGTGGTTCTTTAGTCATTATGTTACGAGGAAAATCAATACTACACCACTCGAAAATTTCGTGAAGCTCAGCGGATCGCGGCGGTTAAATGAGCCTATATCTGTTAGAGGTAATAAAAGTGCTAAGTAATTAGTAATACGTTCGCGTGTTTGCTTCTAGCATTTGACCGATCTTCGTGGTAGTTACTTTCTGAGACTTTCATAACTTACAAATTTTACGCAAAATTAAAAAGCTGCAAATGTTTCCTAAAATTAAAAAGCTACAAATGTTTTGATAAGTGTTTCTTGAATTCATGTATTCTCTCTCTCTTTAATTCTTTCAACGTTTTCAATCCTTTCATTTTCATAGGGGAGCAGGTATTCCAAACCAGTTTTGGTCCATACCCTTCCAACTTCTCATGCTTACTCTCAGAAAGGATCCCGTGCTTATGAGGGTGGCCACGGCGTCTCTGCTCTGAAGCATACAGGTGGTCTCTCCGATAGTGTGAAATATGTCCATGCTGATGAATACGAAAAACAGACACCCTATATCAATCACGGTGTTTCAACTGTCGATATATCGACTTCGCGAGGTCATAATTTGAAGGTAAGAACTAAGGCACACACACCTAAGGCAAATTTCGGTTTATGTTGTGGAAATGGAACAGTTTATGATGTGGAACCCTGGAAATGTGTGGTTCGCGTTTCATTCAAAAAGTTAATTCCTTGTTCAGAGGACGCGTTATAACTACCCTGATGGAACCTTCGCTCCACGAACGTTATATCAGATGCTCGTTATACCTAACATTCCTCTTACGAAACCTTTTTAGAGTGGTGGTGGAAAAGGGAATAACGTTTTCCACTCCTTATAAATTTTTGCAGTTTCAGAAGACACTCCGTCGCTTGAGGACATATCCTTTATGAATAAAAGTATAAAGTAAAGTATGAAAGATAGTGAAGTAAAAATTTAAGAATGAATAACTAAAACATTAATTTAATGGGGCGCTCTATAGAAATGAAACAAAACAAAAGGGGGTTATACGTATTAGTCGTATTTACATACTTTCTAGATTTTCTTGAAACAATCAGTTATTTGTGACTGCTGTAAAATCCGGAGTATTAAAATATGATATTTTATAAATGGTTGATGCCATGAAATTATTCGTCGTATTTCTCGACTTTTAAAAACGTCCCCATTACATGTAATTGATACTTAAAAAGAAATCTGAGCGAAAACGAGGCATTTGGCGATACTGCAAGACCCCAAAACCACCAAATCTCGAATAAACCCCTCAACGAATGAACGAAATCCAATTTTTTATATCGATCACAGGAAAAACCGCTGGGGCCTTCTCAATTGTTCGTTATACCGCCATGTGTCGTTAAATCCAGGATCGTTATAAAGCGAGTCAACTGTATTTGTTAACAATAATCCTGTGCAACAAGTGAGCAAAGGAAAAGAAAAGGGATACATATTCAAATTTCGTGAGTATCCCGTCATCTCAACCTGAAACCGGTTACATAATCTAATTAATCCATTATTTTATTTTATTTACTGCTGTAACTTAATTAAACTTGTAGTTAAAGTGAGTAACTTTTTAGTCAAGCAATGAAGTAGTACCGAAATTGTAATATTTGTGATTCAGCGTTACTCAGAAAGAACCGATTATTTATCTTCATAAATATTTCATTATAATTTGCTTAGCAAGTTATTTTGTTATCTTACAGGGAACGCCATATGGAAAAGGAAAGGCTTCAGTTGAACTTCCTATTTCTTATACTTCTATCCACAAGGGATCGTATGGTCATTCGAGTGGTCAATATGCCCAAATTCCAGTACTGAATTATGGCGGTGGACATGACATTGGACAGGAGAACGGGAAACACATTAAAACTCATCAATACGAAACGCAGCAACCGTTTGGATACAGCAGTTCGTCAGCCTTAGACTACTCACCCCAGAAACAACTAGATATAAAGGTATAAGTTGAAAATAAAATGAAAATATTTTTCTTTATTTGAATAAAATGAAAAAAATTGAAAAATGACTGACTTCTATTGAAAGGTTGACACTTCCCACCATAAGAATAACTAAATCCACGTTAAGTCCATTTTCTGGACAATATCAACCTATCAAAGGCTAAATAGAACATGGAAAATCAAAAGAGGAATTTGAAGTTTGTGCATAGGTGTTTCCATTTGCTGAATTTCGAAAAGCATGAGAAATATTCCGACATTTCAAGCAACTCTATAACAACTGTAATAAACACTGAAACTTAGACATTAGCAACAAAGATAGGCTAATTGTTCACAATGATAACAACTTTATGTTGAGACCACTAGCAATATCTGTGCACTCTAGAACTTCTGGAAAAGGGGACAAAATTGTGCAAAATTGCTCTAAAATGGGAAAGGTAACCATCATGTGACATGAAAAATTCAGTAACTGGTAGTTTCTATTAATTCTTTGTATTTTGAAACACTTTCAATTAACTGGTTGAAGAATTAGTACAACTTTAAAAATATGTTCTAAAATTATATCATGTTATAATATTTATTTCCGATTTTCTTAAATCCCAGTTATTTTTTTTCACAGGGTAAAGATTTCCAGTCTTCAAGCTATTCAGCCTTCACTCCCATTATTAATCCATACGCAAGTGTGGTTGATTTCTCCTCTCCTAAGGGCAGCCATGGCAGAAAAGTCATAGCCACTAGCCAAGGGCACATTAATCCCTATACGAGTTCCGAGGGACGGCACTCTATCGGTTACGGAAGCCCAAAATCAAGCAGCACATCGCTGAAGAAAACAAAATCTCTCGCTATTATTCTGCAAAAAGCTCCGAGCCCATACAGTAGTGGCAGTTACAAATCTTCGTCCTCACCCGTGAGTACTAGCAAATCACTGCACAATGGATATGGCCACCAAGGATTTAAGCCAATTCTCCCCAAAACGGGCTATGGTGACAGTTTAGCGTACCACAATTTACAAACATACACCGGTGTCTCGAGTTATCCCACTATCGAATACAGGAAAGATTCCATCAAGTCCTAATGAAAGTGAAATTTATTTGATATGTCGAATGCATTTATAGGTAAGAAGGCAACAAAAACTTAATTGTTTCACTCATAAAGGGTCAAACGCCGAATTGTAAAATATGTACAGATATTAGTTCCCAAATCTTTAATTTATTTTTTGAATTTATAAAATTATTATAACACTTCCATGGATGATTACTTTAATTAATTGTAAAGCATATGAAGCAGGACATGTCTATTTCAAATTAAAGGGAAGTAATCTAAAATACAAAATTAAGGAACTTAAGCACATGTGTTTTGAGTTGTCATCTTATCCAATATAATTTTACCTTAAATCTTATATTTAACATTAAATGTTTAGCAGCTTATTTTTAATGTAGTTCGTTCCCGGTCTAATTAATTCTCTTACAGCAAAAACTTACTGTAGAGCAAACAAATCTAACAAAATCGAACTTTTATATTAATTTCCATATTGGCACAGTGAAATAATAAAACAATAACAAAATCATAATATCGCAGAAGGATGAGTCCTTAAATCTAACTGTTATTTCCCTGCTTCATTGTCGCAAATACTATTCTGCAGAGGTACGATTACAGCTTAAAATTTAGTAATTGACAAGGCCACTTTGATGAAATTTTCATTCAAATATTCAAGGAATCAAATTTTTATTCTTATATCTAGGTGATTGTCGGTTTGTGTTTCAAACTTGTCGCTTATGGTTAATCTCATTGCCTATCAGTACCTCAGAAATGTTTTGCATTACTAAACTAGTCTTATTCTGTGAAATAAGTAACTGAACTTTGTACGAGTATGTCCTTGTGACGTGTATTTTTGTCTTGTTATGAAATAAATTTTTTTTGAAAACAATTGCTTATTTTCTATACGTTTACTGCTTTTACTTGATACTAAATGGTATTTCGTTACAATTTTGAATGATTCCGAAGACAGTGAACTACCAATGATTTAATATTTAGAAAGCTGATTAAACGGAACCGGAAAAATTCAGGATTTTATAAGAGAAATAATAGATATACTGGTTTTCAATGTGGTTACACACTTTAAGTGTGTAACCACATTGAAAACCATTCAGAATTATTCTAAACTTTAAATACAATTTGAAATATGACAACTTATTTTTTCTATTAGGTAAATTTTAAGGTTAATGAGAAAAGCAAATATATTGCTGTGTTAATTGAAAGTGTGACACCAACAGCGATTGACTTGAGTTACAGCAATGAAATTCATTTGAGCTATGACATGTGGAGCAAAGCATGAATGATTGAAATTACAGATCTGTTAGCCAAAGGATTATTCTAAAATCAATAATTTGTGTGTCCATCTTTAGTATGACTGCATGCTAGTTATGACTGCATGCACATGGCGTGATATTGACCAATAAAGAGTCTGGATGGCTGTATGCGAAATTCCGTTCCACACAGAATCAACATATATCCACAATTCGTCAGTTGTGACTGAGGGGATGACATACGGATTCATTCTCGAGCAATCATATCCACATGTGTTTGATGGGGAACAAATCAGGCGACCTAGCATGTCAATTACGAAGTAATATTTGTTGATTACAAAAGAAACGGAAATTCGAGCGACACGGGGACGAAAATTGTCCTCTTAAAAGATAGCTCTAGGGAGGGTTTGAATGAGGGGTGAGACTTGTAGTTTCAAGACTACTGTGATGTATTTCTGACGGTTCATAGTGCACGCTTCCCGTATAACGCGATAGCGTGAATGAAATGAAATAGCACTCCAAAACATCACGCTTGGAGTAGGACCAACATGATGCTCTTTCAGATGTCGTTCCCCACTGTATCTGCGAACAAGGATACGGCAGTCATGAGTCACGAAAATGTATCTAGACTCGTCTGAAAACAAGGTTAGCTACCATCTAGCTTTCCATTTTCATCGCTCTAGACCACCACCGAAGCTTCTGACGTCTATGGCATAGGGTTAAGGGAAGTTGCAAACATAATTCAAGCTACGAACTTTTGCTTCAGCAATCGTCGGCGAACAGTGCTATCAGACAACGTCTGATATGTCATCATCCTCAAATCTTGGGTTAACATTATGGATGTTGCTGTTCACTTTGTCACCGTCATACGTATCAAGTGCCTATCTTCCCTTTCTGTAGTATCTATAAATGCCTCAGATCCCTCACGACGGAACGTAGAGCCTTTATCTGTCCACTGTCTCCAAGTACTCGTGCAGTAATATCACGATGCGACAAACAGCCTTCTTTCAACTTAATAATTCTCTCATACTCCGTCAGTTGTTCATAATGTTGTCTCGTTTTGCGACAAGGCATATCTACGTACAAGCAGAGCAATACCAATCGAATTTACCAACGCAATGTTTGGGACTGCATTTTGGGACCTTTTATATCTTCTGAGTCACGAATCAGCTTGTACATTAATTCTATTTGCATACTTAGCTGATATTTTAATAATTTGCATTTCCTATGATAAACTACCCATCTGTAGCTTTCTAGTCCATCTAACAATTTTTCTTAGTTTGTAGAAAACATACCAAGGAGCCGCAACACACAGTTTGAAAGTGATTTTCAAGTAAGTACAAAGTAATTTTCCAACTGTGTGTTGAGACTCCCAAGAGTGCTTGGCCTTCCTCTTGACGGGGCCAAGTGTGTCTGACTGCTCCTCTGTTCTGTGAAATGATATTGAGTGCACTGTGTTGTAAATTCAAGAAAAAAATTGCAAATGCATTGCTGTCGAGAGTATTTTTATTAGAAAACTGTTTAGTTACTAAAATAATGTCGCGCTGGTTGAGATTTTTGTCGGTATAAGCAGAAGTGGCTAATGGCTGAGGCACCAGTCTTGAAAAATTTTAATCCATGAACTGATAGCGAATTGATGCATTTAGAGTTCCCTAAAAGATACATAGGTCATCATTCCATTTCAAACCGCACAGTCCACAACCCAACCACCTCTGATTCTTTTCAAACTTGGCTAACTTGTTTCCCAGCCATATATGAAAAATTCAGGAAATTTTTAGCTTCCAACTTGCAATAATTTTTTGTATATTAATTTTAAGTTTGAAAAATTGGGCAATTTTTCATTATTTTAGACTCACTAAATATCCTGCACCCCTTGACCTAGCAGTCCAATCATACTTAATGAGAACTTATTTTGTAGAAAAATGTATGACGTATCATATGACCTTTTAAGTCTGCTTAACAATTTCAAGGTCATTCAAGTTGACCTTTGACCAACAAGTACAAAAATGCGTTTTTTAAAAAATATATGTTAAAGGGACACACTATTTATCTTTACTTTTTGAAAATTTCGTAGTGGGACACGCATGGGTTCATTGTTAAAAATATTCGAAGTAAATAGAAGTATGTAATCAGTACCCATAAACACATGTATCTTTGGACCTGTTTGTCCAATCGAGATGAAAGAAGGCTTATTTTATAGAAAAAAATATGACCTTTCTGATGATATATTACATGATACTATGAGTGAAATTTCTGATGTTAAGGTCACTCATAGTATCATGTAGTATATCATCAAAAAGGTAACACGTTTTTCTATGAAATAAGCCCTCTTTCATCTCGATTGGACAAACAGGTCAAAAGATACCGATGTTTATGAGTACTGATTACATGCATTTATTTCGAATATTTTTAGCTATGAACCCACATGAGTGTCCCACTTTGAAACTTTCAGAAAGCAAAGATAAATAGTGTACCTTTAACATATATTTTTTTAGAAAAAACAACAACAAATGCACTTATTTGTAATTGTAGGTCAAGGGTCAAATTGAATGGACCTTGAAATTGAAAATGTCATATGATACGTTATTAGAAAGGGTGTACATTTTTCTACAAAATAAGCTCTCATTCAGTATGATTGAACAATTAGGTCCAGAGAGGTACAGGATATTTAGGGAGTCTAAAATCATGAAAAATTGCCCAATTTTTCAAACTTAAAATTAATGTACATAAAAAATATTACAAGTTGGAAGCTAAAAATTTCCAGAATCTCCTATATAAGGCTGTGAAACAAAATAGCCAAGTTTAAAACAAATTGGAGAAGGTCGGGTTGAAAATGACCCTTTTCTGTGCGGTTTCACATGGAATGACCCACATATTAAAACAAGATTTACCTTTCTCAGAGGACAAATAGTTTCGTCTCTTGTATTTGAGAAGCAGATATGGACTATATGTAATCGTAAAACTGTCAAGTCTTATATTTATACGCTTCGGAGGAAGCAATATGTAAAATAATTTTTTTCGCTGTTTCTCTTTTGATTAGGAAGTTTTATTAGTGTTTGATAGTTAAATGTGCATACAAAATGCAATTTGTCTATACTTAATTTAAATGCAATTGGAAAAACAAAGGATCCGCTTGGATTTACGTTCAGGGAAAAGTAGTCGTGAACCAAAAACATTTGGAAATGGTTGCTTTAAAATGTTTAGTAAAATGCATAAAAATTACAACTTAAAAACGCACAATTTATATTTTTTGAGCAAATGGCATATATATTTTTCTTGTGTTTAAATTATACCAACTAAAGATACGCGCATTTTTCTAAGTTGGTAGATAATGTTAAGAAAAACATTTTTTAACACACCTTTATCAGAAGATTCATCAGTTAAAATGTAATTGAATTAGTGTTGTATTTATTAATCCTTTCATCTTAAGTTTAATTCGCTGAACAGCATATTTGCACATATAGCATAATCCATGTGGTTTTGGTGGTGTTATTTAATAATAAATTATCTATTCCAATACCATAATTTCTCCACTGTTCGGTGTTTGATAAAAGAACACTCTATTTGAAACGATGAGAGAATGTTTTTCATGCTTCTGATTAAATCGGTTTTCTTATGAGATACGATTTTTTATTTTTCCCTTACAACATTATGAATCGAAAGTAAAGTATCAGAGTCTGCAGATCATAGAGTAAAAATATTGCGGATAAGAGAATATTATGTAATGTCCACACATGGATATATTCTGTTTTTATATAAGTTAATAAGAGAAGAGATGTTATGTCTTTTAATCCTCTGAAGGCTCAAAAATGCATAATTCCATATTGCAGCCTGCAGTATTCCCTATATAACAACCAATTTTGATTATCTTAACAGAATAATCTTTCCAGATGATTCTATTATAAGAGAGAGAAAAGGAGCAATAGAATCATTCCAAAGGATTCTATCTTGGGATAGAATCCTTTGGAATGATTCTATCCCAAGAAAAGGATCAGTAGAATCTTTCTAAAGGTTGAAAGAATCCGTGGACTTTTTCACTCAATAGATGTGATTATTCTAATAACCACATCTGTGTGTGTGTTGAGGCGTAAAAGCAATACTACACTACTCGGAAATCCCATGATACTCAGATGGTTAAGTTTACTTATTTTTCCACCCAACAAATAATAAAGAAAACTGTCTACTTTTGACAACTAAAAAATACATCTCAAGGCTAGACTTGAAATATGTGTACTGATGTAACTTGATGTAAACTGAAAGATTATAATTTAATGAACTGTGTTTTACACAATAATGTAAATACATTTCAGTGTCTGAAAAAGAACCTATATATGCATATAGTTCAAACACTCAGTGTAGAAATCATCATAACTTGCCGGTGGTCAAATGGTAACATAATTCCAGAATGGTAGGTTATGTGCTTTAATATTTACCTTATACGTTTATGTTTAGAGCTTACATTTACTGAATACATTGCTTCACCAGTTGTTCCATTAGAGCGGTAAATGTTTATTTTCTCGGTTGTTATTCAAAAACAAATGAAATTTTGTACCCTTGATGGCCTCTATGTTAAATGAGCCTATTGCCTATCTACGTCTTAAATTTCGAGTTGATCTGGTATTTGCACTCTGAAGAAACAAACTTAAATAAACTTAGTATTTGATTTTTTTGAAAAATTTTTTTGATCATATCGCAATTGTGTATGAATTTGATAAACAGTTTGAAATCGACAATACTTCGATGTGTAACAATTTTTACAGCATTATACTACAATTGTAGTGCTGCCATCTAACTTTATATACTTAAGTTAAAGTCTTCAAGATTTGGTGCTGCCCTCTACGTTAAAAGAAGCGCATAAAATATTTTTGACATTACAATAAATATATTTATTTATAAACATTGCTTTAGTTCAATCAAGAAAACAAGTTATGATTTGAGTTCAATTCAAATATAAAAGAATATAAATCACATTGTTGATAACTTAATAGTCTAATACAAGTGTAAATAAAACCTAAAGGCTTGAATATTTTGGAACCAAGACTGAATTAATCACAATATGGATCTTTAATTAGTGGAAAATTATCAGATTGTGATTATTGATTGTATCGACTCATAAACATCACTTTATAAAGAGAGGAAACTTTCATCCCATTGAACATGACCAATCCTTTCCTTTTCTCTTTTATAAACATCTTTTTCAAATATCAGCTTCCTTTCACTGTGTTACTACTTCTTTTTCTCACCTCCAATCAGTTAATTTATTATTCAGAGAATAAACTAAACTCATGACTATCAATACTGAAGTAAAAGAGAAAATATGCCTTGATTTTCAAATTATAAATCGTTGTTAACAAGTAAAAATTTTCCTTTTTACAGAACGGTTAAAGAACTTTCCACAAAGAATTTGTAATTATTTTTCTATGAATACTTATTTTTAAATTATATTTCTGATCGTTTTCAGAAAGATAATATGTTATGGAAAGTGCGTAAAAGTCAGTGATCTCAACTTGGAGAATTATTGGGTAGGGACAAGTCTCATCCCAGACATTTCTGTGATGTCCAGACAATTCATTTAGCTTATACATTTCGTTAGCAATATTATCTGCATACTTATAAGAGGCAACATAAAAATTTACTTGTATTACCTTGTTTTCTGATATAACGGCAATACGACCTAATGAATGAGGTTGAGTGACGGCATGTTTGGCTACTCATAGTAACTGTATATTTGTAATTTTTATCCTTTATGAGAGGACAGTGGGAGAGAAGGGGATTGAAGCCCCTAGTAAAAGTACAGCACTATAGTATCGAAAAACAAACATTGAGACCAAACTTGCAAAAGTGCATTTTGAGTGGCACATTTAAAAAATGTAATTAGTATCTTTTTGTATTTAGTACATAGAAAGAAATTAAGAACGTCAGAGACCACCATCTCTTCAATTCACTGCTTCCACACACGTATCACTTTCAAGGCGTTATGTCCCTTATGAGCAGCAATGTTAAATACCCACCTTCACGAGGGTCGATAATCCGTCTTCGTTCAAATGCAGTCGTTTGTTCATATTGCGTTCTTTCTCTTCAACGAGACGTAGTGATTTCTGGAGAAACTTTTACAACTCACTGTCCATAGTGCACTACTTGTGCGATTCCAAAACAGCTCTATTTATGCTACAAACATAACAGTTCAGAGGAACCTGCTGCCCCCACACCGGCATGGGCAATCACTCTGTAATTCTAATAATTTGCATTTCATGTCCTACTCTGCATATATCCTATAAGTTTCAAACGATTACAATAATTCCTTCAATGTGTTGCAATTTTCACAAATAGTAGAACTACATCTTGAATGCAACTTTTTTTCTTCAGCTCATGACGAGTGGAAAGACAAAACAATTTTAAAAAGGATAAAGTGATCAACAATGACAGATTATGCTGCCAAAACACAAATTTCTATCCATCATAATATATGTGCGTGTTCTTCCCCAATAACTGTTCAAACGTGATTATGCCCACCATCCTACAATATACTCCGAGCTATAAATTTCACCACACTTTTACGAAAAGATTGATGGTTTTTCTCACGAAATGACTAAAAATGAATTTTAATGAAGAGCGCTCGTGCACTGTCAGGAAATGTCACTGCTTCTATTCGTGAGAAGATTATTTCAATTATAATGAGGAAGTCGAGTAATGGATTGTATGCATCCTTAATTCATATTTTAAGGTTTGAACGATGGTGTCTGAGCAAATATTTTTACTTTAGAATTACAATGAAGAAATATATAAAAAGGTCTAAAATATAAAGTAATACCTACTTAAAATTCTACAAATTTGCTAAAATAATAACCGAAAATTAATCACATAAAATTAACATTAAAACCGAAAATATATAAAGTAAAATTGTTCAATATTACATTTAATTTTTGTAAGGATTGGATTTTGTTTCCTGTTTAAAAGCAGAATAACTCTACTGTCAACGACTCACTTTTTTAATGGTGAGCTGTAAGAGAGGCAAATTCTACTATAAGTTGTCAAACTTGTATTGACTCGATATTAGCTCGTACTTAGAAACAGAGCTGTAAGGTAATCGATAGTCTTAGGGACATTATAATTTTATTAGAACGTTAGAGAGAGAAGGCCTTCAAATGATGAAAAAATATCTCTAAAGTATAAAGCAGCCGCTTCTTTTTACTGAAGTTAATTACAACTGTCTTAACACAATGAATTCGGGGAACGACTGAAACGAAAAACGCGTTTTTAAAAATACGGAGTAGAAAGATGCATAGGTACTGGTATAGGGAGAATTCCGTAGTTCAGTGCTTCCCAAACTTTATCCACGAAAAATGTTTTCAATTTTCTAATTTTATCTTTATTTTTACCAATACTAAAAATTCTAAAGATCAAAATGTAAACAAATAGTGAATAATAATATGAAAATAAAATATTTAAGACCATTTTAATAAATTATACAGAAATTTATTATTTTATTTGAATGAATTTTACAAAGTTAATCAGAGGGTACCATGGTAGAAAATAGTGGCTGGCAATAAATTTACTGTTGAATAATTTTTATTGCGTTTTGCTAAACAGAGCCCTGTAGGTCAATTTGACTTAAAGGGCTCTTTGACATAATTTCTGTAGTGATTTGAGTCGACAACAGTTCCTTTATAGCATAGGCAATTACGTGATATTAGTTAAAATATCGGAACAAAAGGCAAAAATTATGACAGGCTACGAAGTTTTAGCTTACAAATAACCTAGGGTTCAAATAATTCTGGCATTGAACATTTAATGCAAAAGAAAAGTTTTCAATGATAACAGCTGACGTAAGAAAAATAATTCAAAGAAAAATCTAGGTGTACTCTCACAGATTTAATCTGAATTCATTTTGTTTAGTTAAGAAAAGATATATTCTATTAAATATTATAGTCTGACTCGCACGAGAAGGTAATTGAGTCACGTGTTTTTTTGCGTGGATTCTGGTTCTAAGTTTGTCGTTCGATGCCGTAAGCAATAGCAGTGATAAAGAGGGGCGAGGAAAACCTTTCAGGGCTGTCGCAATTCATACTTTTGAGTATGACAGCCCTTCTCCAAACGACCTATTCAAAAATCGACCCAAAGTCGACTGCCTTCTCTTCAGAGCAGCACTATATATATAAGCAATATAAATTTTGGTATAGGTGTCAGTAATGCAACTGGAACCAAAATAAAGTACATTTATTGTTTTCAGTATCCCCACATATGGAGAGGTTCACCAGTACCATGATTTCGGGGGCAGTGATCTAAGGGAGATGGTAAAAGTTTTGTACTGTGATGAGTACTAAGATGGGGATGGTCCCCATCTTAAATATTAAAACTTCATGAAATGCAATTTAAAAGTTTATTAATTATCAACGTGGTAAAGTCCTGAATGATGAATGAAGGTAAAAAGTAATGGCATGCTGGGGTTGACCCAATAAAATCAGTGATGAGTAGTAAAAATTCGATGATAAAAAGTGTAAGACTGGAACAAGAGGTTAAAATATGGCTTATTGTAAAAGGTCGCTGTTGAAAATGGCACGATGGAGTGGTTTCCTCCAATAATAAGTGTCTATGTGTGCCTCTCGAATGGCCGATGCGAAGATGAGTAATAAGTACATCAAGCTGTCTTAATGATAGCATAAAAGGAAAGATAAACACTTGCTCGGTTTAAGCACTTAGAACTTTAAGTAGTACTTAAACATTTAGTACACTGTGCATTTCACTGTCATGCGTATGAGAAATTTAGTCATAAAATGACTAAATCTGTGATATTTTATTTTTTATATTTTATTTTATGTGTTATTTATTGTGATATTTATTGTGATATTTATGTGTTATTTATTGTGATATTTATGTGTTATTTATTGTGATATTTTATTTTTTTAAATATATCTTTTTTACTATTTCCCACGGCACCTCCGAACTTTCGAAATTGCTTATATATTTTTTATATCATTATATATTTTTTATTCCTTAATAATCAAAAACTTTTTTAACTTAAACTATCTTCCAGGATAGCTTATCCCAAATTTTGCATATATCTCCTTTTTTACTATACAAAAAGAGCTAATATGAAGCCATCACGTATCTGACATCTCTGGTCGTACACTGAACTGTCCTATGTGTGACGACTTGATATTAGATTCTTTGTGTGGAAAAACAATGACAGGTATACATGTAGAATAAGCTATCTTGAAGGGAAGATAGTTTACAAAGTTCAAAGGCGGTTTTGAATTATAAAGAATAATAAAATATAGAACCATTTTCCTGACTAAAATCTGTGTGATTTTTCTTATACATGACAGTGGACTGCCTCATGCTGATTTTATGAAGAGCCCGTTATCAAACCTAGTACTGGGCCCCGAAAACAGATGTGACGGGCCTGATAATCTTCAGTCGTCCTTCTCACTCACAAATCCCGAATATACACATGAATTTAAAACAACAAATTCTATGACGGCATTTGCCATGATTGCTGTCATCTAAATTGAGCCCTGCCTTACATACTGCTGGTTAGTACGCGTACCATAAGTTGAAAACCCTGCTCCTAGTCACCTTCCATAAAACAACAAATCGAGATCCTCGTAAAGTGTAAGATCAGGAAGTAAGTGAACATATAGAGTTCCGAAAACTCCACAATGGAAAATATATTTTTTTACTACTTCCCACGGCGCCTCCGAACTTCCGAAATTGCTTCCAGGCGCTCCCCAGAAAACAAAATTACGAGAGGAAACGGACACGCAACCATTGACAACAACCCTATCTGTCGTCTGGGTAATCCATGCACATTCGGCGTCATAACACTTGCATTAAACAAATCGGTACAAAACGGAAGCACCGTTAGACATAGGTGTCGTGTCCCAAGAGCGTGACGCTTTGGAAGAAAGCGCTTCTGTCATGCCGTGAGGGTTTCCGTGACGCTTCCATTTCTTTCATAAGTCGTGAACTCTTATGGATAACGTGAAAGAAAGAACGCTTGGAATTCGCTTGGGAAAAAAGGAGATGTCGTCTCGGTTACAAAGAGGTTATCATGGAACGGTTGAAAATACGATTTGCTGGGTATAAATACCAGAACTTGAGCGAGATGCTTGCGTAGTCGAATGTAAAATTACGTGTCGACGAAGGTTGCTTGAAACTGAGAATCTTAAATAATGTTGGATTAAAAGCATTGCGTTAGATGAAAATAAGACTATTGGGGCATTCCGGTGTCACGTATGGGACTCACACAATAGATTTTAGGCATGTAATGGCTGTCTTTTATTATTCTTTATATTCTCCCGTTTTCTTGTTTCAATAATTTATCTTTATGCTTTTTCCGTGGCCGAATTCACGTTGGCCTAGTGTGGAAGTTTGAAGAGTGGAGTGCTCAGGTGTTCACACCGTCATCTGACCGTGGTCCAAAATTACATGGTGTTGTCCTCGGATTGTCCCTTGGGGATTGATCCCGGACCGTCGCCAATTGCCCGCTGTGTTGCTTTAGTGCGAAGTTAATTAACTACCTACCGTGGTCTAATATTTCGGCCCAATGTCTCTTACGCTCTGCAGCACTTGAAAAAAAAATATATCATTATTCATTAATAAAACAACTTTTTGAACTTAAACTCTTCCCTTCAAGTAAGCTTATTCCAATTTTTTGGGTATATGTAATTTTTTATACATAAAGCTTATATCAAACCCTCACGTATGGGACATCTCAATGTGACCAAAGATGTCCCATGCGCGATAGTGGAATGCCTCAATTGTTGTCTTCTACAAATAATGTTGAAAGAAATTGTAACTATGGAACAATTTAATTTTGACACATTCTTAAAGAGAATAGATACTTAAAATTACATTGCGTATATAATGTTAGTACTATATCACGATCGCTTTACCTGTATGTTTGATTTGTAACAGGCTCGAGAATTCAAATTAAAAAGTAGTTCTAAACATTGTGGACCATATGCAGAAAGTGCAATTTTTATTACTTTTATATAAAATTCTGGTACAATATAAAAGAGATTGCTATTATAGCATCTAAGCGACTAACAAATTAAAATTATTAACACATTTAATAATTTCATTTTACGTTACTCAATTCTGTTAATAATGACTGTTTCTTAATTCGTTTTAGTTTTTATTCTGATAGTTATCGCCTATATGGTTAATGGAGATAATCTTTTTAATGAATGATTATTATTTAATCAAGTTTATGTCTTTTATAGAGAAGAAAAGATTATCAGTTTTAAGCTTTTATTCATTGACATACAAAGGTAAACAGGTATATTTCTATCGTTCAGTGGTTCCTAAAATCTTTATTCACTGCTTTAAATTAGGTATTCATATAATTTCTGTGCGCGTGCTTTTTGCTTCGTGAACTCTCAGCAGCTTTACTGCTGTATACAATACACTATACAATATAGTTTTGGTTTCTGCTCGTCTCACTATTGCACCATTCTATTATCAATACATAAATCAAACAGATTAAAATAATGACTAAAAATGCTCTTCACGGTTCTAGTAAAGTGTTTACGATATTCTTTTCTGCATCATTAAAGCGAACTTTTCATTCTCATAAAGATTTTGTTGATTGTGTAATAGGTATATTACATATATTGTTTTGAAAATATTAAAAAATTTCCTCCGATTTCATAACTGTACAAATATATCTGCATATAAAATTAACAATCATGATTCATGATAGGTATAGATAAGTCCTAACGGCAAATATTACACTGTGCACCCTTACACTCAAAAATATCAAACAGCCAAGAATGGAAGATCTTAAGTAGGGGAGAGTGGGACAAGACGGGGTTCCTAGTGCATTTGGGTTTATAAAATCAACAATTAATCTTGGAAGTTTTTGAAAAAACTACATTTTATTGTACATTACTAATGTTTATAATGATATACAAATGAATTTATTTTCTATTTTTAATTAATTATAAAAACATTTTTCGATTGAAAAACAAAACTTTATCTTGCCTCACCTGGTGGGGCAAGATGGGGCTAATTTTGGCATAATGCACAAAGATGAATTGATTCATCATCTTCGTCTTCTTCACCTGCACATGTGCAATGAGCCCATCGTTTATACTTCCAACACTGAATCCAGCCCTCAGTAGATTATAAATAATCACATTAAAGACACTCAGCATCAGAAGCCTCTGATGAATAGAGGCTTCTGATGCTGAGCTTCTGATGAATGATAAATTTGTATTCGTCGACAACTCGGGTTAACAAATCATAACACTTGGTGATACTTTGTTAAATGCTGTTGCCCTTGCCGCACTTATGCTTCCGGTTTCCTCAAACTTAGCTGGGGATGTCTGGATCTGAACCCAAACAGCCAGTCTTTACCGGCTACTTGTTTTGTCTCGGAAAAGGTGTGTTGTTTACCCAGTTTATCTGCCCATTGATAAGCAAACACTCTCAGGTCGTAAGATGCGAGTCCAAATAATCTTTTCTCCATTTTTAACAAATAGTTAACCAACAATTTTCTTCCTCAATAGTAAAGACAGTTTTTAATGGGCCTAGACTCTACACGAGAATTGTATTTATTTGACCTGTATATACAGTACCACTTTTAGATACAGTAAATTGTGTTTCAGTTTTTCCTGATTGTTCCCGAGTGAGTTTTACTCTTCTTTCAAGTGTTGACTGGAGAACTTGAGAGGAGTCAGCTGCTTTTTTGTATCCCATTTCCCCCTTAATAACAGATTCAATTGCATTTTTGATCGATTCCGGATCCCACTCTCCTCGATCAGTTTTCCTTTTATGCGTCCGAACCATCTACGTTATTCTACGAAGAAAAAAGGATGACTTAGAAAGAGTGGGTAAGATGGGTTACTACCCCATCATGCCCCACAGAAAAACCCCGTCTTGCCCCACCGACACGTTAATGGGTGATTAATGCTCGTTGTTGGTTAGTTTTTACCAAGAGTATTTATAAAGTATGTAAATTAATCGCTAAGGACTACACTTTTTACTAGTATATATGAAGTTATAAGTAAATAAGTATAAGTTACTTTCATTCAGCACCAAACTGCAACGATGCAAATAAACTACCTTTAAAATGAAAATTGCGAACATGGCAACAAAACAACATACCAACGAATTCTACAAAAGAAATGACCATAAAAAAGTATGCAAGCTCTTTGCCGCTCTTGCCTTGGTTACTTTTATTGAAAACTTCATTTTTCAAGTATGATTCAAAAATATTTCTAAGCTTTTTTTTATGGTTTTAACAGCTTTAAATGCAGTGCAAAAATTTAACTTAAAATACTAGAAGCGTTTTACCAAACAAAAACCGGGTTACTCACAGGTTGAGTGCATTTACAAGCAAGCGCGAAGTACGCTACTGTACTTGTAAATAATAATAGTTTGAACAAAAAGTTAAAACGATTCGAAAAACTAAAAACGTTTCTATAAATGAGAGTTTTTCGCCATACTTTACTCTCAAGATATGGGGCTAAAGCCCATATCTTTGAGGGAACGTTGCACTTGCATCACGCTAATATTTGTTGAGGGTCCAGCATTGAATGTCGATGTTATTTGAGGAAGTATTGCCAGCCTATCGCGTGAAACTATTTTCGCCAACCGACCCTGGCCACGTTCACCCAAAACCTTTTTACAGCCACACTGCAGTCGTAAGTTATAGGTTTTGCCAGAATTATTTTAGTCGCGGTACACCCTAGAAATGGTAGTAATGAATGGTGAAAATCCAAACTTCGAAATGCTGTGACCCATCCCATGAGCTCCTACTATTAAACCGCATTGAAAATCGTGATTTTTACTGCGGAAACAGTTCTAGATGCAACCATAGATGTCTATCGCTTTATATATGCACTGGCAGATGTAAACAATAAAATGCATAGGTGGCGTTTCTATATATTTTGTATAGGCTCGTCTATACCAGTTTTTCTGGTATTTCAGTGTATTTTGCAATAATAGTAAAACATTATTCTATTTGTATTATTTTAAAAGGTTTACTATCAATTTGATGTTTTTTATATCACTGTAAATAAAAAACATGTAATTTAGCGTATAATTTATACCTTTTTATACTGCATAATAAGTTTTTATTGACTCTCGCTGTACCTCTCCGTTTCGATCCATCATGATTTTTACTGACCCTAAGAAGCTTGATGTATCAAGAGATTACTGTATTTAATTTTAAACGCTCTAGGAAACCATTTCATTTCACTGTATTTTGCAAGGACACAATTTTTTTAATCACGCTTCTTTACGCAGTGAAGTTAAAGTGAGTTCTATCGCCATTTAAGCTATTTCACAAACTTGTATCCTTGAAATCTGCTTACGGTTGACCGACACCAACATACCGAAGCATACGCGATTTGTCAAATTGACATTGATGGTTTAATAGCCAATCACAAATTACACTCAAGTCCTATCGTCACTGTTGGACACGTATTTTGGTCGTTCCTACTTTAAAAATAAAAATCTGCCTTTTCTCAACACCTTATAGATTCCACGTGTAGATCTATAAATTTTCTTAATATTGGATGATGAATAAACCCTCGAAGAATAAACCTATGAAGATCAATTCACATTAGGTCTTCAAATTCGAAGTTTCTCTTAGATTTATAGTTAAGCAGGTACGCAAATGCATAAATGGATATTTTTGTATACCATAAACGTTTTGTTTCAATATTATCTCATTGTGGAGCAGTATTTAACTTCAAAGTTTATAGATTTGTTATCTGTAGTTTAAAATTTGCCTTCAATTTCTTTTTATCAAAGTGATATAATTTTCAATACTCGAATGTCTAAGTGATGAAAAAGGCATACAAAACTAAAAATGTTTGCGCAGTTAAATTTTTAAATATTTAGACTACGCATATCATACTCATGTCCAAAAGATGAGCATAATTCGTAAAATGTGAAAAAATCGGATTAAATATGGATATACAATGGTTCAAAATCACTTGTGGAGAATCGTGGGACGAAGGTAAAACATTGTGCATATGCAAAACAGTTCAGTCGACGTCGACATGCGCAAGGCACCGGCGCACGTCGGAACGAGTATAAAACAGCCTCGAGCGGCATGGCAAGTTTAGACAGAAATTTCACAATTGCTGTGATACGGAGCGTTGTTAACAATCAATAAGGACGAAAGATGTCACAAAGATGCCAACTGGACATGTATGTAAAGGGACGAATTATTCGAATGCTGGAATCCGGCCGATCCCAAACCGAAGCATCTCGAATTCCGAATGTGCCTCAGTGTGTGATCTCCAGACTGTGGCAGAGGTTTCCAACCACTGGAGATGTTACCCGACGACCAGTACCAGGTCGGCCAAGGGTAACAACCGCTCGGCAAGACCGATATTTGGCGATAACTGCGTGACGTCAGAGGAACCGTTCTGCCAGACAATTAGGTTCAGCCCTGACAGCCGTCACAGGAGTCATAGTTTCGAAACAAACTGTTTACAGGAGACAGACACGTTGATCTCTATGCCATACTACCATCAGTTTGTATCCCCCTGACGTCTGCACAGAAATGCTCGCGTTTACAATGGAATTTGGAAAATCGGTAGTGGAGTCGACAACAGTGGGGTAATGTCATGTTCAGTGACGAGTCCAGATTTAGTCTGCAAACGATTCATTCTCGTCGAATCGAGAACGGGGAACGCGTTTTCATCCCGGAAACATCATGGAAAGACATCGTTTTCCTTCAGGGGAATCATGGTCTGGGCCGATATGCTGGACGGCCACACAGACCTCCCCATCTTTGACACGGCGTCTGATACCTGTCAAAGATACAGACGAAGTCTTTTAGCCTACCGTTGCCTGTTTCGAGGTGCTGTCGGCCCTGGTTTCATATTCATGGATGATAACGCGCCTCCTCACCATGCAGCCCTGGTCGACGCCTTCCTTCAAAGAGAAGATATCCACCGTATGCAACTCTCCTGATCTGAATCCTATAGAGCATGTGTGGGATATGCTCAGGAGACATATTGCAGCCCTCCACCACCCACCAAGCTCCATTCCGGAATTGAAAACTGCTCTCCGTGAGGCTTGGAAATATTAGAGCACACAGCTCATCCATACCCTCATCAAAGGTATGGGAAATCGTCGTACAGCATGCGTGGCTACCAGATGATCCCACACACCGTATTAAACTTCAGCATCACATTGTTTTAATCATTCTGTTTCACTAAAGTTGACACTCGTATTGTGAACCTTTTTCTTTCAACCCTTTGGATAATAAAAGTCATTATTATCCTTGTTTTGCATTGTTTTATTCTTCTATAACCCTATTACACTCGCATACCACGTTTCCTTCCATTCCGACGTAGATTTTCTGAAATATTCACATAAACAGCAATTATGCTTAACTTTCGGACATGAGTGTCATTCTAGAACTGAATGCATTTTAATGGCTGTAGCAATATCTTAACTTAGCATCTATGTAATTAATCACATTAAAGCTTAAAAATGATTAATCGATATTAAAAATAAAAATGATCAATGGCCATTTGGCAGATCAATCAATCCACCATCTTATGGACTATGCTAAGATTGTCGTTTTAAATGTTGACTACAGTTTTTAACTTCATTCTTATTGTAACGTCCATGTATACAAAAATAAAATTAAAGCAATCACATTCACCATAACTAATTTTAGAAACAGATTTCAATCTAGATTTCTTTATTATCAAGTAATCAAGAGAGTTCAACGGCTTTTTGATAGAGATCGTCGCAGTAGCCTACTTTTATCGCAAATGAATTTAAAGAGTTCACGATTTTGAATGCCATAGTGAAGTTCGCATACGAATTTGTTATTCAGGAAAGTTTCACTGTGATTGGTTTTCGGTGAATTATAATGTATTCCCGAGATGTCTTTTATGCCAAATGTTTTTCGATCATGTTTGCTGTATGAATTCAAACTCGGAATAAATGCTGCAGAAGCATGCCGTAAAATATGTATCACATTTGGAAACAATGTTGTAACAAAGAATACCGCATAAAGGTGGTACAAAAATTTCTTTCTGGTCATACCAACTCATATACCGTTTCTTTGAAATGTCTTTAGAATAAATTTCTTTCCGGTCAGGGATCGCTGGAAGATGCACCACACTTTGAAAGACCTGTCATTAATGACGAAGATTTAAAAATTACAATCGAAAATTATTCCCCTTAACCCTTTAAGAACTTTAAAAAAATGTTCCAAATAAGCGATGTAACCACTACTTATATTTGCATCAACTTTGGATGGCGTGGAAGTTCAGTAAGTGGGTTACACACGATTTGTCAGCGAGCAATTAGCTTCAAAGGCTTACCATCGTTCCTCAGTTATCAACAATCATAAAAAAGAACTGTTTGGATTTCTTGTTGACGTGTGATGAAAAATGGATCCAATAGTCCTGCAGCAAGTTAACACATCATTGGTTGTTACCAAAAGATCCAATTCCTCATTCTGCTAAGGCTCCACTACATCCTAAGTTCACTTTTTATGTATGATGGATTTCGACTTATGCTGGGCATCAGAAGTTTCTTCCCGAAGAATTACGACGGAGGTCTGCACTTGTCAACTCAAACGTGTACAGATGAATTGATTCACAAACAGCCAGTACTGGTGAATAGAAAAAGTGAGGTTCTTGCCAGGACAATATCACAATACATACAACGAAAACTATACACAATTTGACTAGAGCTTTAGAATGGGAACTATTACCTCTCTCATCCACTTTATTCCTCTGACATTTCCTCAATTGATTATCACTTTTTCTTGCTTTGGACAACCACATGCAAAAGAGAAACTTTAGAAATGAATCGGATAAAATCGGACGTGGCCAGGTTGTTTGATTCTAAAGACAAAACATTTTACAGAAACGGTATATATGACCTTACATATCTTTGAAAAATGGTTGTCAGATAAGATAGTGCTTCTTTGGATGAGGAATGAAATAAGTTTTGAAATAATTCTATAGTTTCTTTTTAAATATTCATTTGAGAAGATGACGTAACTTTTTCAGTTAGCAAATATACTTGAAAAGCAATTCTCACGCAATCCGATGTCGCAGAAGTTCAATCTCGGTTTCGCTCTGCAGAGCTTTTAAAGACCAATAAACGAAGCTGCATTTCCTTTCAATTCATTCAAAAACCCCAAGGCTCATAACGAGCGATGAGAGACGCATTGACAATGAATGACTGCTTATGAAAGGGAGATTGGATTTCATTTCCCACTGACCGTATTAGTCAACAGAGCACTCACTTGGAAACATGGATTGATTCAAGAAACTTCGCCTTTTTTTGAGAAGGCATTTTGGAAGGGAGGGTATTTTATGCCAATCAAGACTTTTAACAAATGATCTCGTATTTTGACGTGAATACGTCTTTAAAATCGGTCAGGGGGTCTAAGGCGCATGCATGGAAGTCATCTGCAGAAACTTGCGCGTCACGAAAAGTGTTGGTATCTCAAAGCCCCATGACTCCAGGGGAATCAGCCTATGGGGCTAAATGACCTACCACCGTGTAGAGGAAGGTGGGCCGCGTCGACCAGGTTGATCACTACTCCACTCCCCTCCTGACCTTTGTACCGCGTGGTGGAGAAATGAGTCACATTTGGGCATACGCTGGCCTGTTTAACCGCTGTAACTTCAGTTCTAATTGACACGTTGTAGTGAGTGTGTGCTTAAATTGAAGAGAACGACGAGGTTCTACAATTCCATTAGACTAGTTGACCGTTTAAACCATTTGTGTGGAAATTGTGTGCAGTGGAAAGTGACGATTTGTCGAAGATTTCACTATGAAGCCAAAATATCACACTAAAGTTCAATTGCGGCATAGGAAATGTAAACAGGTTGAAAGAACAGTTCAAGACGAACAAAATGATACCAAGAAGTATGAACCTATGACAAGTGAGGAGAGATCTAGACTTACCGAAGACGTAAGAAGGAGCAGGCCGAGTCAGCGACCCATTTACAAGGTATTCCGCCCAAAAGTATTCACGAACTAAACCTTACGGTACAGAGGGGACTGTGTCTACTCGCTTTTTATAACAGTTTTCAAGATGTCTTCGGTTGTATGCATTTTAAGAATTGAAATTTGAAAAATAGTTTTGGGGTTAAATGTTTTTTATCTTAAATTCGGTCAAATACCAGATGAAAAATGAGCTTAAATATTTGGTTGGTTGTTTTTGGCTTTTATGGTATGAGGGCCATATTTGGCCAAGCTGCATCAAACAGAAGGCAGACAACATCAAGTAATGAATACTCATGCTAGGAAAGTTTTATTGCCATCGAAGAGCAAAATACACTCAAGGAGAAATCGAACCTACAATGCCTACCTCTCGCAAGTTACCAATGCAGTGGACAAACCCACTGAGACACGACGGCACCCAGAAATGTTTGAAGAAATATAACATTTAACCTCAAATGAAGTGGAGATTATGAATATTTGATAACTTTAGATCGGTTTGCCTTAATGAATTAAAAAATTTGGATTGCCTTAATTGTATAAAAAATATATCTTCCTACTAAAAATTTCAAGAGCAATGCAAAATTAAACACATTTCGATTGAAATGAATATTTTGAATAGCAGAGATAGAGATAGATAGAGAAAGAGCAAAAACATTATCTGATTCTCAGTACAATTTTGTACTTATTGAATTTTTTGTAGTTAAAAAGACTCTTTTTACCTTTTTTGTGGTCAATTATGTTTTTGTGCGTAATTTATACATTTAAAAATAGATTTTAAGTAGAAGTATTTATATAAGAACTATTTTTCAAATTAATTAAAATATGGTGCTGGTAAATTTTCATCAAAATTATTGAAAAGTTAACTTATTTGTGAGGTAGCTGTAAAAGACAGGTCTATTTAAAGATTCGTAAAAGAAACATAAAACTTCTGTTAAATCGTACTCTGAAAAATTATACATAAAACGCTTTTCGTTGAAGAATTCGATATATTATTCCTACTTTGAATTCCTCACTTCAGCATCTTAAAATACACAATTAAGTTCCCAAGATCTTTTGTTGATGAGAAAATCTTCTAAGGTAAAAAAAAATTAACTAAAAATAGGTGTTTAGATATGTAACTGAAATTAATTCAAAAGAACAAGCCTCTTTCTTAAGCAAACCCCTAATTTTTGTTCGTGTTAGAAAATGAAATAGAAAATAATTGTAACAATTTTTAGTATAAGTGTATGTTATCGTTAAAATTTCCATACATGTGTATATGCCGTTTTAAAGTTAGTATGGGATATTGCTTATCGTTATTATCTTTATTGTTTTAGATAAAATTTGTGTTTCATTTAAATGAAATAAAAGTAAACACAAATGAACGCATGGAGACTGTTGATAATTTTGCATGTTCCCTTTGCACTTATTATGTTTTAGTGCTAGGTTCAGTCATCCTGATGTGTGTCGTGAAAGTGAGCAATGCAGGTGGAGTGAGCTTGTGAGGCATAGCGCATTGATGCTCCCTGTAAACCACCAGAGCATTGGGTGGTCTACGATAATAAAATCTGTGTAGATAACTGGGGAATGGGCCATGGCATGTTACAAACTGGACTATCTATCATCTATCTTTGACTCGGTTATCAGTGGAAAGATCTGGGCAGAGATAGTATCTTGAATGGCACGTGTCAGCTGTGTCCCATTCTACCTGCCACAGTTGGATAAGGGGATCTTTACTGTCTTTTGAAGTGTGAGGCAGAGAGGGCTATTAGGTTGTTCTCTGGAGCATCTGGATAACAGAGCAAGAAGATTGTTTCAACTTTAGTTACTTTTAGTCGAAATTCTCGGAACCATCGCAGGCATTTTCTAAACATCGCCATACAATTCATAGACATTTTTACGGTGTCAACAACATTGTTGTCTTTTTTTAATACACGAAGTATAACGTGCCTAATGTGCTCTTCAAAACGACCTCCTTTGCAATAATGGTTTAGCAAATTACAACATGCATGATGTTCTTGCAAGATATCTTACAAATTTCGTTAAACGGAAGAGGTGTCCTTAGAATGACGCCTCTTCCGCTCAACGAAACTTGCGAATCTTTAAAAATTCAAGTTTACACAAGCTAAGAAGAGATAATGACAAAGATCTTATATTGGTAATAACCATTTTATAATAACACTTAATCTTAATGAGAATAGATTAGAAAAAAGAAAACCTTCCAGTATTCCAGGATTGACAATGTATCGTTTTGAATAAAAAATATTGCGATCCTTTTATTAATGTAATTGCAATAACGAGGAAATGAAAAGAAAAAGATGCATATTTTCCCTTTTCATGTAAAATTAAAATTAAATATATACGGTTTTATCTTTCCCGAAACGAACTTTTCGGATATGAGCTCCTTCGTTTATATTAAAATATCGAGGCACGTGCATTCAATAAAAAATAAATTTTCGGTAAAGGTTCGTAAAACTCATATCGATCAATAAAAAGCTCCGCTCCAGATAATATAAACGTTTCGTACCTATTCAAGGTTTTCAAAACGAACAGTAAAAGAAGAATGATTGAATATTAACTAGTTTAGGGAACTTTAAAATCAATTCAAGAGAGCGCAACAGCCGAGGCTTTCTCAGTGATTTCAATCCCATATTCGAAAGGGAATTGTTTGATTCATTCATACATTGTCTTGATATCTCACGAGTTTGTATTTTATGGCATGAATACAACTATTTTTAAATTATGATATCTACTCTTACACGGAAATAGTTGACTGATTTTGAGTCAAAGGGGCAATGACATGGATTAGATTATATAGCTCACGGGTTTACTTGGGTTACGTTTTCAAGATATGGCGGGATATTATTTACCTATCTTGCATAACAGTGTAATTTCTGGGTAAGCTATTGGTTTCAGGACGACCACGACATACCCAGAATTTTCTTCTTCAGCTAACATAAAAAAGCACTTATCCTTTGGTTAAGTTTACCAAGGGTTTGTTGGATTTTTACGGCGAGAGGGCCATATTTGGCCAAGCTGTGCAAAACAATGGACATACATACAAGGAAAGATTTACTGACACAGAAGTACATAAAGACAAGTATAGAACCTGACAGGAATTGAACCTGCGCCGCCTGCAGCTCGCTGGTTGCTAGCGCACAGCGCAAACCCACTGAGCCACTGCGACTCCGTTTACAGAGCATTTTAAAATTCTTTGTACAAACTTCAAAGGGAGGTAGGGAAATCAAAATGTTTTCACATAGGAAGGTGTTTTCCCGGTGTATGTATTAGATTTCCTAGCTGATTATGTACTAAGGTGTAGAAATGAGAGATATCAAGTATAGTGAAGCTCCGACTAGAGTAGTCGATCTTGGATCTATCGACTTTTGAATAGGCATGAAAAGTCGTTAGGAGGAGGACTGCCATGCGCAAAAGCATGAATGGCGATCCCCGTGGGTGGTTTAGCTCCGTCAACTCATTATCTCTGCTATCGCTTACGGCACGATTAAGGACGTCAGTTGTGGAAGCGCTTTGTCCAACCTATAGCTTCATTTAAAGAATAGATCCGTACAAAACCACGTGACTCGATTATATTCTCGCGGAAGCCAGACTATATGTGAACATTTTTATTCGCTCTAATTTTAGAGTTTAGTTGTACACTTAGTTTCGTAGATGCTCAAAGCTGCGACCACCAACCGTAATTCGTGCCTGAGAACATCAAAACATGGATTGCTGTACAAGTTCAAAAGTTTCGTGGACACTTGATTCCGCGATAACGACTTTTACTATGAGTACAGCTTCGAAGTCAGGGTGCGCATTAAACATCCCCTCACTTGTGGAAGACGCTTCATCTGTGAACACAAACTGGAAATTCAGGCTTTACCGCACTCATCTGCAGTTAAAGTGTGAATTTCACACGACAAGGATTAATAACCAGCCTGCAATGACGAACCCGTTGACGATGAAATGATGCAAATGCTCCACCGGCAACATACGACGAGGTGAGGAACATCAAGCTATACAAACAGCTCGTATTTGTAACGGATTACGGAGATAATAAATGTAACGTTAGTAGAGAGAAAAGGAATGTAGACCTCAGATATCTGGTGTAGACTTGTTCTTCTATAGATAGAATGCGCATCGATTTAAACCGATCAGTATCATATCTGTGTCCATGGAGTGTTCCGGTATTGTACAAAGTCCGGAGGTCACCTAAGTTCAATTTTTGGAGAGCCGAATGAGAATATTGAAAAGAAAAACAATAGTGTCGCTTATCTATGTGTCTATGATATTGTGTAAGGTTTAATATTTCATTACCACTTAAGTAAATATCATGTGAACCAACTCCTAGGGATTCGATCCTCTTGGGTTGCCTCTATATTTTTATGGTGGGGACTTGACTCTTCGAAACATGAAATATAAATATCGCAAATATAAAGATAATATGTGTAGCTTCATATAAAGCAAACACACACAGGCCTGACTCAATAGGTCGTATGATTTCTATATCAAGAGACATGGGTGCAAACTCCAATTGGGCCCTATTCTCTTGTCTCTCTTCAATGCTTTGTGGGCGGGGATAATCTCTCCGAAAAAAATGTTGCCAATTTTGCTGCCAAAGCTGGAATAGGCTATAGTTATCCAGGTTTACTTTTCTGATTCAGATAAATGTCTGGCTGAAGAATAGAGACCTTGTAACACATCTTGTTCTACTGTATTGAAGAGAACTGTTTTAGGGAAATTTTGACTGGTTTATGCGACTCACAATCCATTGTTCCTATTTTTTTTTATCTTTTATCTATATATAGCGTTTCATGTTTATAGAATACATGGTGTTATTGGTGCCAATTCATCGGACTCATGCATCATGATGTTTAGCTACCCCTCCTAAAATCCTACGATGCATAAGTATTACAAATATTACGATAATGCAGAAAAGTGAAATGGAAAAACAAAATAAATTGTACTTCAAATACACGCATGCATGTAATAAGAAAGTACTGGTTCTCTCAATCCTAATATTATCCCCAAGTTTGTAACACTGGCAGATATCATCTAACTGTTAAACAATTATGAGTTCAATTTAGTTATATTTAAAATATAAGAACATTTCCATAACAAAATTAGACATCGGCAATTCAAAAAAAGAAATCCAATTATCTAACTAACGGAGCATGCGCAGTGTGCACCCAAACAAGGCGAAAGGGAGAGCTTTGAAAGAGAGAGAAGATTCTTATTTTTTAGACGCATTTTCACGAGAGAGTGATTTTCGGAAGGGAGATTTACGATTTTAAATTGCCTCACCATTTTGAATATTAATCGGACGACCCAATTTCTCAGCCATTGCATTCAAATGAGGCCGATTGTTCGACTCTCCCAAGTTCGAACAATGCGACCGAGATGTTTATGAATCTCTTCTGACCCCAAAACGATTCCCACGAATCATGCTTTTTTTGCAGATTCGGCGTCTTTTCGGACACGTGAAGAGTTTAGAAACCGTCAGAACCCCGCTGACTTACTTGTTTTTTTGTAGCGTTGGAGAGCAGTGGAAATGGAAATATGTGATACAATTGAAATGACGGCTCTTGGGAAAATTATACATTATTTCGTTATAAGATATGGAGGTTTGCTGAGTACGTGGTAGCTACGCTGCTGGACTTGCATTGCCTAATGTCAAAGTGCTCAACAGTTTTTTGTTTTTTTTCTTCGCCCTATTGTTAGAAATTGAGGGTTTTTTGGTTGATGCAAATATGTTCCAAAGTCGCAAAGACGGATCTTTCGTGTTGTCAGAATTTTTTCAACTTTGAATAAGGTTCTTAGCTTGCGCTTAGAGAGATGAAAGAGCAGTCTTTTCGTACTTGATATGAAAATAACAAAAACGTTAAAATAAATTAAAAAAAGACGATTGAGGAAAGGTTGAAAAATGTGAACAGTTTTACGAATGCTTTAAAAATTATTTTTAAGGAGAAAGTCATAGACTCTCCATAATGTGAAAAGTTGGTAATTTTCAAGAGTACAGATTAAAGTGAATTGAAAAGTAAAGTTTGTGTGCATTATTGAAGTAGATATTTACGAACTTATTTTAAAATTGTATGTTGGTATCAAATTTGCTCGTGATGTTGTTTGCAATTAGAAAAGCGAGAGGAACGAATTACACAAAAAAATGTTAAATCCAATAAGACAAAATGTTTCTGTTATTGGATTCAAGATAAAATCTTTTTGTCTTCAATATATGAAAATATGCCAAATGTTTTGTAGAGATATTTTACAAGAATCTTTTAAGTGCCGATTTGCTCTATTTCTGGTAACAAATATTTTTTGAAAATGTTCATTTAAGCTTGATACTTATTGAAATAATTTACCAGCAAAAACTAAAGTAGTTTTTCTGCACAAATTTTCTTGTAAGTTTTCAGGACATCATAGAGCAATCTACTGTGTCATCATTGAGGGCAAAATAATCGGAAGTTTTTATCAAGACAGTCACAGGCTGAGATCTTCAGAGCACTATGTCATAAACTGTCATTTTCAGTTTTGGAGAAAACTCTAAGGAATAAGGGATGTCAAGCGCCAGATGAGGTTGCCCAAGAGTCTCAACCTTAGAGCAGCACTGGTATCATGGTGTAACTGCTTAATATAAGACGATATCTATGTTGGTTGGTTTGGTTCGGTTTTTATAGCGCAAGGTCCATACTTGGCCAATCTGGGCCAAATATGACATACAACATCAAGGAATAGATATTCACGTACAAGGAAAGCCTCACTGACACAGAAAAGAGAAATTCACCCAGGGAGGAATCGAACCTGCGCAGCCTACAACTCTCAGCCGTTTCAAAAGAATTTCTCTGTAACGAGCCAGCAATCCAACACAATCCCAATAAAATCTGGGAAAAGATGGAGTTCGAAGGCATTATAGTATATGAAGGTATTCTGGTGCACAGAAATATTTGACAGAAGTACTTAATGTTAAAAAATAAAGACATGGGATACTGAACCCTTACGTTAAACTTATAGAGAATTTCGTTACGGAATTTACATTCATAAACCAAAAGTATAGGTCCTAATAAAGCCAGGATAACTTTTTATTTAGCAAAGAAATCTAATATGTATGAGTAGGAATCATATGAAGGAGCGAAACCTCAAACATTGTCGTAGTTAATGTTTAAAGGTACAAAGAAGCGATACTGGAATCTCGTGTTAATCTTTCCAAGAGGTGCCGTGCGATCAGAATTTATATTCATAGATGCATATTCCGTCCGTCATTACAGCTCAATAGTGTAGATGACTTTCCTCAGGTTATGTATCGTCCACGAGATATAGGGATATTGATCCGATACATCGTGAGTGGGATTTATTAAGCAGAGGAAATGATTATGCTTAATTGCCATCAAGGAACTATCTAGGGGTATGTGCATTGTGATTTCATTCTGTTTAGAAATAAACCTATCACTTTCAAAGCTGCAGAACCTTATTCGAAGCATCAGAAGTCGAGCTAAAGTTTGTGGGGTTGCGATCATAATTTACCAAAGTTTTATGTTTTTTTATCAGAAAGAAAACAAATTATTATTTGAATTAATATAAGTGATTAAAGCAAAGCGTCTATTTATACCTCTTGTACCAAAGAATTGACTGTAGAGCGAAAGGCAACCATTAACACATTATGCTACAATGGTTATCAGCGGAATTTCATAGAACTCTAGGTGGCGCTTCCAACAATAGGTCAATAGTAATTTTTATACGTTCATCCCATCGTCAGATTTCCAAGCTTTTATCACGATGCAATACTATTGGCATAAACTCGTTTTAGCATTTGTAATTGGAAATTAATTTAATAATTTTAGAGGGCATTAATTGTATATTATCAATTGGAAACAGACTTAAATTGAAAATAAACAGAAGAATAAGCGATTTATGCGAAATAAGTTTTTAATAAGAAAAAGTTTTATACGTGCGAATTGTTAAGGTTAATATTTTTTTTAAAGTTCTCACAAAACAATTTACAACCTAATTGTAAACCAAAGTGTCCAACTACAAGTAGAGGAAGAAATACCTTAAATCAGGGCTTTTACGTGTGTTTGAAACTGTAAAAGTTGTCAATTAATGCGAATGATTATATTCTGGGACGAATTTGGGAACGTGGAAAGCTTTCTGACTTCAACATTTAAGCGCTCTAAAAGTCAAAAGGAGAAAACTTAAAATTATGAAGTAAGATTAAAACATGAAAATACAGCAGTGTTACAGGGGAACCAATGCTCGTCTTGCAAATTTTTAATAAACCCTCATTTAGTAATTTTCATTTCTTAAATACTTAATACAGCGTACAAAAATGTTTTCCGATGTTATGATTATTTCATAATATTGATATGAGAAAATTGGCCTTTTTCCTATTTTAACTTTCATTACCTTGAAGTGATTTGTGCACGTACTCAAAATCAGCAAATTTGGCCTTTTTCTACCAAGACCTTGGATACCTTGCAAGGAACTGAATTATAAACCAATTTTAAGTAGAAAATGATCAATTACGATTTAAACAAGTTAGAGATAATTTATGAGTGAATGCAATGAGTTTATTTGTGACTGTGTCCTCGTCATGAAAAGAAATACCCATGGAAAAAATAAAAGGATATGAATCTTCAGAGTGGGATACTATAAAATAGAGAGAAGGAGAGAGCAAATCACGCATTAACAGACAGTTGCTCAACTCCTAGACTATAACCTCATCTTTTTTTAATTTTATGCAGTTTATGAAGTTCAGCTTTGATATTCCGCAAACCACCCATTCAACCTGTCAAGCTGCCAAACCACTTTAACTACAGTGAAAATGCGAATTCTCTTTCACAAAGCCGATATTACGCTATACTATTTGCACGATCCGTCACGCTCACTCGTGTGGAAAAGCGAAACCACGGATATAATCGCCTCGTTAAGTAAGAATTCAATTCCGACACCTTTATGCATCTTTTACCATTTTATGACTGTGGTATGACGGCTGCCTTGTATGTCTCTCTTCATCATCGGTCCCACTTTTAAGACGGTTGCAGCCAGACAACAGAGATGGTCGAGCAATATCGATAACAATAAAATCGCACAAATCAATTCTTTAATCGTTTAACCCCGTTCTGTAGAAATTCCAAACATTTTTATCGGATCAAATGCTCTTGTAACCTTTTTTGTGTGAATTTCCATGCATACAATCGCGTTGTTGAAGTTGCGAGTGATAATTCAAAATTGGGACATTGATTTTAATGGAATGACCCTCTTTTTAAGGGTGCAATTAATTAAAAATTGAGCTTTTGCCTTCCTGATTAACTTTATGTGGTAAGATGTGAAGCAAAACAATGACGATATACATATTTATAAGACTATATCCTTATTTAATAACAGGAAATATCCGCTATAAATATGTCAAAGGGATGATGAACGTTTAAAATCGACTATTCATATTGATCGTCAGTTTCGAAAGTTTTAATGACGAAATAAGAAGACACTTGGAGATAAGTTGCGGAACAAACGAGACGAATCCGGGGGGGGGGGGACAGTAACACAGAAATAATAGATTGAGTTTTATGGGTGGGCGAAAATATAATTGAAAAATATTTGATCGAATACCTATATTGTGGAAAGTTTGATCCTCGTCAGCCAAAAATAAATCAAAACCATTTTTTAATGAAACATTTACCGTTCACCTATCTCGATCAAACTATAGAAATTTCCAAAACATAGGCAATTTTACTGAGTATCTAATAGGTACGGTTTGAAAATGTTGCGGTTAGTGTAGTTCAACGACGTAAACAATCTTTAAATCGCGCATACAATATGTTTTATAATCGCACGACGGTCGAAATTAAACAAAGTTAAAAGCGATATTTGTAGATTATTCGATTCTGATAAAATTTCAGTCACATGCATTTTGGTTGGTTGGGCTGAGTTTTTTGGCGCAAGGGCCATATTTGGAGAAGCTGTAATAAACAGAAGACATAACATCAAGTAATGGTCATACACATACAAGGAAAGTTTTACTGTCACATGAATACAGAAATACATCCAGGGTAAATTATAGGAATCGAATCTGCACCGCCTACAACTCGTAGAATGAAATCAAAAAGCCTCTTCTATTCAAGTGAAGTTTCTATATCTCCAAGGGTAGTGTTGAATGGAAAAGATTGATTCCATTGATATATAAGAAAACCCAAAAACTGTAAAGCAAAGATCAAACTGAACTACAGCACCATGTTCATTCCTGACACCTCTAACGATGTCTTGTCACTTTACCTTCATTTTTTACTACACGAGGGTTAATTTGACCGGAACCTATGGTTGTATTGTCAGGATTCTCGTATTAACACCTCTAACGATGATTTTCTTTCTAATGGACAGACAAGAAGTGAGCGCTAGGATAAGGAAAAGCGACTTTTTCTTCGACACTTTGCTGAAGACAAAACACCATTCAAACTGAATCGGATAATTGTCAAGAAAGGAATTTACCCGGACAATATACGCCTAAGTAAATCTAAAGGTATAACATTAGAATTGTCATGGCAGATAAGAATTTAATTCAGAGCTAATTATAAGATTAGTAGTTTTTGTCGGACTAATTAATTAATTTTATTAGTACAGAGTATATTACGAGGATTCATCTCCAGTGACCTTTTGCCTTCTGCATACAGAAAAACAAGATTTAATGAAGAGAAAAGGCTGTGGGAACAGAAGTTAATTGCAGCGAAAGTTATTTGCACGGTTTCTATATTAATGATAAGAACGGTATGTATGTAGGTAATTGAATTAACGTCGCACTGGAGCAACACTGGGCAACACGGTTATTGAAGACGGTCCGGGATCAATCCCGACGGAAAGATTCGAGGACAACACCTCGTAATTTTGAATCACGATCAAATGACGAGGTCAACATCTGAGCTGGCACCTTACTCTCCAAACTTCCGTACCACGTCAACGTGAGGACATTTGAGACCACGACAGATTTAACGTGCACCAGCACCCACGTGCACAACGGTCTTTGGTTAGATCGAGTTTCGAACTCGCAACTCTCCGGTTGCTAACAAGCTACTCTTCCAACCGGGCTACCGCGACCCCTAATGATAAGAGAGATAACTGTTGAATTATCGTTCAAAACATTGCAGCACCAGTAAAGCAAGTCAACAAAACATTCAAAGCGGTGACGTATGTACCCAGAAGAAAAAGCACATTTCTGTGATAATGGAGTTATATTAGACAAGCTTCGCCGCTTCAAGCTTCGCTTTCATAATATAGCATTTTGTAAACATCTTCCCTGTTGAACAAAACATCTCAACAGAGAACAGAATAAAATTAATTGGATATAAGGGAGCTATAACACCAGAGTATAAAACATCATCTTAGATCACTGCACAGGAATATTTGTTGTATATATTATGATTAAAGACATTAAACACGATAAAATTCTAAATATAGCATTTTATTAAAGAAAGTAATTTTGCAGTATTGGCAGAATTGTGGGTCTACTCCTCGTTAAAACAAGCAGTTCGTCTCTGATATTCTCAGATGATCTTCGCAAGAAAGAACACATTTCTACGCGATTGATTTGCTTACTATGGTGTCGAGGATGTTAAGAGCCGTGGAAAGTATCTGTTGAATGAATTTGAATATCGCGATCCGGCTTTATTTAGCAATGGGGAAGAGACAACTATCTCAGAGTCAGTAACATTCAAAAGAGATGGCTGAAACAGGGTGTAAGAAAAAGGAAATGAAAGGTGAAAATATAATGCTAAAGGATTTAAGCTCAACGAAGAGGGAAAGGTTTTATACTTGACATATACTTCAGTCAATGGATGAAAAGGAGCAATGTAGTGTCAATATAATAAAATTTGTTTCACGGAAACAGCTTTGCTTCATGGATGGACCAAAGCATATCTATGGCGTCGCAACTTCACAATAAGAATTTGTTTAATGTTATATATATATTGTTATTGAACGTATGACACAACAATATATCATGAGAACCTGATCTTTGCTATGGCATGGACCTAGATGAAAGGCAGAATGTCAGATAATTCGACGGAGGCTTCGAAAGCAAAATAATCAGTTTGCAAACAAAATCTATTAGGGATTTCTTGGAATCAAACTTTTCTGCTACTGATTAATACCGGAATAATTGATTGACATTGAATAATTTATTGACACGGTTATATCTAAGAAACACTGCTCTCAAGATCTATCACACTTGAATTCTCGGATAAGGCTTTCTTCAAAGTTATTTCCCAAACATAAAAGAATAAAAAATAGTTTAGACTGAAAATTGTCCTAACTTCTGTTTTTGGTGTAATCTCGACTATTATATGTGAACAGAAAATATTAACCATTTTGAAAAAGACTTTAGTGTAAGTTCAGATAACTTTTTTGTAGAACGTTAAACCCCAAGATTTCTTTAAATACAGAAAAGTCCGATATATTGAAGATTGAATATTCATATAAAAGAGTGAATTAGAAATGTACTTCCGCTGATAATATGAACTTATTTCAATGTATCCATACCCACGAGTTTTGATAAAAAATACATCTTTCTCAAAACATTCATTGCCCACTTATTATAAATACGATTATGAGTTTCAGTCAAAAAATTTTCGGAAATAAAACGCTGAACTTTCAATCAAATTCTAAAATTTTGTAAGATTGCTCTTCATCGCATTAATATATACTAACCATTCTACACAAAGAAATTGAAGTAATGATTAGAATATCAAACATATAGCTTCTGTTTTAGACTGTTTTACGATTGAGGTAAGAAGGGTTGGTTGGGGTTTTATGGCGCAGGGGCCATATTTGGCCATGCTGCGCCAGACACAAGACAAACAATATCAAGTAATAGACATACACACACAGTGAAAGTTTTGCTGACACAGAGGAGAAGTACACCCAGGGAGGAAGTGTAAGAAGGGGTAAAGATAAGTAATTCATACTAGAATTGCATCTTTCTTCTAAATTAAAATGCAACTAAAATTTAAAGACGTTCAATACATTTTTAAGTCCAGCAGTAGATTAAAATTTCATATATCAGTGATCCCAGAGGCATGAAAATACAGCGATTACATTGATCAACGAACAAGATTTAGGTAAATTTGTAGTCCCCAACATAAGTACAGTAATCCCCCGAAATATCGGTCTCATGGGGACAAGAAAAGAATACGATATGATGAGGAAGAGAGGTGTAGCTTGGGACGAGAAGAAGCACAAATTAAACACTACACCACGCGTTTTCTAATAGAATGGTTTTGTATATACGGTAACGGTAGGTAATTTAAGATTTTTCTACTTTTCTTTCGGGGTCCATCCGATAAACACGTGACCCCTAACTTGGCGATATGGTAGATGTCTCTGGCAAAATTTCACATTGTGGCAATTGGAGCCATGGGAAGAAAACTAAATTCAATGGTTGATTGGTTTGTCGCTCCACGATCTTTTTCGCTCTAGGTTGAAAGTGGAATTTACGTCGCACTGAAACAACACAATGGGCTATTGGCGACGGCCCAGAATCAACCCCAATGGGAAAGTTTCCAGGACATCTCGTAATTTTGGACCACGGTCAGATGAAGAGATCAACACCTGATTTGGCACCCCACTCTCCTAACTTTCTTACTACGCCAATGTGAGGACATTTGAGGCCACGACAAAATTAACATGCACTAGTCCTTTCGAACACGACGGTTTTTGGTTGGATAGTTTCGAATTCACGACCCTCCGGTTGTTAATCCACGACTTTTCCAATTGGGCTACAGCGGCCCCTTGCTACTGGATGATCAATTAGACTTTGTACATACTAGAAATCCTAATTATAAAGAAGCAGACTGAAATTTCTTGTGCTGCTTGCAAATTTAAGATTCACCAGGGGACAAATATAAAAGAGTGATATAACCGAACCCGCAATGTATCGAGGTGTTTCTGTATAGCTGTTTTATGAAAATCTTTTGGTTCGGAGGAGATAAAAACCAAAAGTTAGATTTTCTCATGAAATTAATTGCATTTTCTATTAAATATTATTCTAATAAATTCAGCTTAGAAATAAATATATTTAGAAATTTAGATTATTTAGAAAAACGTGTTTTCATTGATTAGTTCTGTTCTATTTAAAAATATTCCTTTAAAATAGGTGTGAAAGCATAAAAATATTTACGTCGTTCTGAAGTAAGTTTCTTCACCGTTTAGTGTAAACACACACATTGCGAAATATTTTGCCCCTATTCGAGAAAAATGAATATTAAAAAGTAAGATTTTCAACCTGAAGTAGATTGAAAATCTTTAAGCCCAGTTTACTTTCAATTTCAAAATTATAAAATTCGTTGATACAATTAAAAAAATTCTCCTTATTTTTATTTCCATGTTTTTTTCGATTTTAGTGGAATTCATTCTTATTAGAATGATTAAATTTCCATTTTGAGTTGCGTCACTCTAATTGAGAAGGGGATGACCATGGCTAAGTGGTTTTGCCCACTATGCTTGCAACATGCAAGGTTGTAGACGGCACATGTTTGATTTCTCCCTATTTCTTTATCTACTGTGTCAGTAAAAACCTCGCCTGTGTGTATGTCCATTTACTTACTTGATGTTGTACGAAAGGGATTTACAGTATAAGCAAACAAGGCGGAAAATGAAGATTTTACTTCCTATACCCAAATACTCTCGCATGTTTCTGATTAGGATTATCTTAAAATATAACATCTCCGTTTCGACGACGTTTGGCGTTTAATATAATTGGCGTTGACCAATCAACTGTCATATCAAATCGGAATGTTTTGGAATTTTTATTAAGAGATGAAATCGTGTTGGAAAAATAAGCCAAGTGATGTACATGCAGGAAACACCGTTCTGTCGCATAAAAGCTATCGCCATTTACATTTAGCTTGATAAAAAATCGAGTAATCGAGTTTGCAATTTTATTATTTTCTTTAACAACGAGAAATATAAATATTCAAAAGATGTTAGAGTTGTATAAAATATACAATGAATATTACATTGTTTCAGATATTAATTTAATATCAATTAAATTTTTTCCCTTAAGAAAAATTTTGAAGTCGCAAACTTGATTAGACAATAGATATATAATTTCCCTGGGAAATTTTTCATATTGTACTCATTTTGAGTATTTTTGATATACCTGACAGTACTGTCCAAATAATTCAAACAATAAAAAAATTATATAGCCCCCACGAAAGGAAACAAAGAGCATACATTTTTATTCGTTTGTCAGTTTCGAAAAATATATTAATGAAAATTACGATTTTAATAAATTACATTTAAAAAGATGTCTAAATATCATCCAGTTCATCACAAAAACTAATGAAAGGTGCAAAAATATCTAAAGGAGATATGAATATACCCTGAAGCTCTACAACTAAAATAATACCGCTTATAAACGAATAACAAAAAAGCAAGCATTGTTGCGATCTCTTTCAGAACAGTTGCTAAACCTGTTTCTGCTGAAAATTCTCACCAAGTTCATTGAAATGCTCTTCCCGAAGGTCGTTGTAGTTATAATAATCTATAATCAGATTGAATAGCAATTTTCTGTATGGGATAGTTCAAATAGGATACCTTCACATGGGATAGTTTTTTCCAAAATGGAAAGAAAACATTTGTAAAGTTATAATTATTTATTAAAGTTAAAGTCTATTATTGATAAGAGACTAATGGGGAAACAACTTTTACCGTGAAACGTGATGAAGCATCAGTTTCTTTATGCCGTTATATTTTATATTGCACAAAAATAATAGAATGCTAGTGGTAATTCGGAAAATCATCAAATTCATGTTTGCTTCATATAATTTTATCTCGGAAAATGATAAGAAAATTGGTATGAAATTCCATTTCACTACACAAATTTTAGCACAACCGTTCACAATATTCCAGTTATGTGTTAATTATCTCATATTATCTTGCATCTACCAAGTTAGCATCAAAATTATTACATTCAAGATATCGATGTTGAAAACTCGAGGTGTACAAATAAGTAAGAGTTGTATTATGAAGCTTTTTTTGTAAGTATAATGCGAAGTAGAATATAATATAATTTTACATGTTAAAAATATAAATATACAAGATATGTGTGTTCAAATTTCTTACATTACATTTTTTCGTATGTTTAAATTAAACTAAAATTACAAATTCTTGTGAACTTCTTTATGTAATGTTTCAGTTGTGTGTAAGAAATTTAATAATAAAATTAGTTTAAATAGTTTTGTGTTTTGCTTATCAGCTTTAAAACTCGAAAATTTCATTCTGTAATGTATAATATACTAATTTTGTGAAGGACAGTAATGTACTTCTAATCTTGTTAAATACGTTAGGTATGTATTGAATTTGTCGCACTGGAGCAATACAACGAGTGTTAAGTACGGTATTGTAATGCTTGACACTAAGATACATGAGGGCATTTAAAAATAAAGCATAAAGCTTTTTGCACAGAACTGCAATTACAAATTGAAAAACATGTCATTTTAATCAAAGCTTATCTTAACAAAATAATCTAAACTTACTTTGGAAACTTTAGTATAGTATTCGTTTTGTATATAACTAGCTGAATTTACCCTGCTTTCCTCAGGTTTAATTGGTTAAACGTCGATTGAAAGTGATCCAAAAAATCACTTTACTGTCATAAAAAATGCAAATATATAGAAAAAATACGCGAACACAAAATAATTTTTATAGCTTCTACAATGTACTTTAGATCCATTTCACATACTATAGGTAAGACTTACTTTGGAAACTTTAGTATAGTATTCGTCTTGTATATAACTAGCTGAATTTACCCGGCTTTCCTCAGGTTTAATTGGTTAAACGTCGATTGAAAGTGATCCAAAAAATCATTTTACTGTCATAAAAAATGCAAATATATAGAAAAAATAAGCGAACGCAAAATAATTTTTATAGCTTCTACAATGTACTTTAGATCCATTTCACATACTATAGGTAAGACAAGCCTACAAAAACTGATACTGATATGACTATATACATAAGTGGATTTTGAGTTTTGGAGTGATTGTGAATGCTCTTTAAGTTCATTTTCTAAAAAAAATGACATACATCGTATTATTGCAGTCAGATTTTTTCTTATCAATATTTTTTCATTTGTAGTACCTTGCACCGGGAACGCGAATTTCGGAATTCCACCATCATTATGAAAGGCTGACAAATCAGATTGATACGATATCATGATCGACGTTTCAAGCAATTACACTTTATACTTGAAAAAACCCTCCAAGGTCATCTTGAGAGGCGACTCCTGTAGATGTTAACTCTGACGTCATCTTCACAGCCAGACCCGGAGAGAGCGCCCCTAGCAACTGCTTTGTCCAGGATGACGGGACGTTACACCCCTTTGCATACCCAAGACAAATAGAACGGGGGTTAATATGTAACCTACGTTACCCGCAGGGTTCCAAAGAATAAGTGTACCAAATTTGGTGTGGATTGGTCAAACGGTATAGATTTGTATAGAGAACATACAAACAGATGTCAATTCTCCTTTATATGTATAGATATAGAGAACAGACAGACAGATGCCAACTCTGCCTTATGTTTATAGATTTAGCAGGGCTTCTGGTGGTACTTCCTGTGTGTGTAACGGCTAAATCTACCGCATTTTTTACCGCTTTTTTGAGGATTTCTCAGTGTAAACAAACTATCGGGGGTGAAAAATACTTGCGAGTTAGAACAATTTGATTTATCATTCTTTCGACGATGTTTGGCGTTAATTTTTATCATAGCGATATGCTGAAATTGCATTCGCGCAACATGCCAAATTACTGCACATGTCACAAAAGAATTACCAAAATCATTAGCGCCCTCTGTATTTAGCTTTACATAAAACCCTCTTAAATGAATGATTTAAAATATTTACCAATTTCTTAAGGAATCAGAAAACAGAATTTTTTATCTCTACAATAATTTTAAAATATATATATGTTGGGTTTCTCTCTTTTCTCATCAAGGAAATAATCGATTTTAATTTTTTCAATTGGAGGTACTCAACATTTAGAAGAATCAGCCTAAAGGTATATACTTTTATTAATAACAATGAATGGGCTTCTAAAATATAGTAGTAGCAGTATCCTGTGTCAGGTCATTTCGGGATTAAACTAGGTGGTAATAGTACCTTCAGTCACTAATGAAAATGCAGTGTCTAGCTACAATCTATGATTCTATAAGTCTCTAGTCTAGTGGTACCATTATTGCAAAATTTTATAGATACGCAAAATGTCAAAAGTACACATCAGACAAATTAATTTTAAGGGAGAATGATGTAGCTATATATTAGTTTTCTTGTCTTATCTCATGATATAACAATAATTCAAGTGGTTTAAATATAGCTCTGCATTTATCTTTACAGAATAGCCTTATTCGTAAACTTTAGAATTAATAAATTTTGTAAACTTGTCCTTTTCTTTACCTGGAAACAGACTTGAATGATGAATCGTTCTTTTTCTATTCTCCAAAAGGCACTAGGTACAAAAACGTAACGTTAAGAATGTCTGCTATGCTTTTGAAGGTCTGGTCATTCAATTGAATTGAAATAGCTTTAAACATTAAATGCACTCACAAGAATTTAAAAAGTATTAAATTATAAAAACAGATTTTAAGAGACTCGTGTTAATTTATATCACTTTGGTCTAACGTCGAAGTCAGGGGAGCATATCGAGTGAAGCCATTTTACTATCAATCGATTTGAGAAACAAAGGCCTACCCCACGTAAGGGCTATGATAGTCCAGTTGGTAGAGTCTTGGATTCGCAACCGCAGGTTGCGAGCTCGAAACTCGATCCAACCATAGACCATCGTGTATGTGGGGAGTAGTGTGGAAGTTTGGAGAGTGGAGTGCCAGCTCAGGTGTTGACCTCGTCATCTGACCGTGGTTCAAAATTACGACTTGTCTTCAGATCCCTTCGGGATTGATTCCGGGCTGTCGTCAATAGCCCGTTATTTTGCTCCAATGCGACGTAAATTCAACTAACTACTAAAGTGTTTTCGATGTTTAAGTATTTTAAGGCATAAGGTTTGATAACGAGAAATGATACCTTTAATAAGACATTAAAAATCCCTTTTCATTTATACTGAACATTAATATTAATTGCTTTTTAATTTACAGGCACGACGTTCTGCTAATGATGTTCGTAATAGAATTTCTTCTGTGAATGGCTATCATTAGTTATGTATAACACTTTCTATAGAAAAATTATGTAACAATTATATAAACTCCACAAGAGACAAAAGATTGAAAATGTCTTAAGCATTTTAATTTTCGATTACAAATTTGGAGAATTCAGTTGTCTTAAAATTTTGTAGTATATTTTTTTGTTTGTAGCCTTGTGGTTAACGCTATGACCCTCTGTTCAACAGAATTTGGGTTCCGATTCCGGTTATGACATTGATGTTTGTAATAGTTTCGAATTATCTTGAAACAAAAAACGACCATTTTGACTTTTCTTGATTTCATTGTACTGTTTATTCTAGTTTAACAGAATCCTATGTTCATTTCATTCCATTTGTAAAATAAATTTTCATTTTTATTTTATTTCTTCCTTTATTTAATTATTCTCCCTTACAGAAAATATACAATTACAGGGAACAAAAAATACATGTTCCAAAAATGCAAGAAAAAGATACGCAAATACAATTCAATAATAGATAAAAATGGATCACTTATATTGAAGCAGATTACTTATTGTATTGAAATCATTAAAAATATGCATTAAAAATAAAAGGTTCAACAAAAAACAATTTATAGTTTCTGGTAATATACCTGGGGACGTTAAAGAAAATTAAAAAAATTTAAAAGGTCAAATCAATTTTGTAATGTAGGAAGTTATACAAATTTTTTGTCAAAGTGATGTCACTACGAGCTTCAAAATAATGAAACCGAAATGATTTCACTATTCAGACGCATGTTCACCTGGGGATTCATAATTATTAAAATAAATATGCATCAAAACTTTATACTGTATTCTTTCAGTACTTATGATATGGCAGTCAATATATGATATGGATAATTGAACAGATCAGACATTTTGAGTTGTCATTTTTCTCGAGATGGTGCGACAGACATCTATTAAATCTTAAAATGCCTCTTAAAGAGGATAAAACAGCGAATAACTAATAAAAATTAATCTAATAATTTTAAAATCGAAATTACCAACTATTATCTGCAAGCTAAAAAGCTGTCCCCGAATCAAACTAAATTTTTCCGAAATTACTAGAACGTGCATCGTAAAGTGAATGTCCAGTGTATCCACGAAGTGACATTGACCCAACGGACACTTATGTAGGCATAATTCGCCACTTAAGTAGGATGATTTTACGGATAACACAATAAAACTCCACTTTAGTAAATTAAAAGAAGACGTAAAAATTCGAAACTCCCCACTAAACCTGACCACTAAATTACAAAATTCGAGGTCTATAAAAAGATCTCAGAGAGAACCTTAGCCGTGAAAAAAAAGCGAACCCGTGGAACCCAAGTCTTTTGCACCATTTGCAGGATCACGATTCCGTTGACAATGGTCCGCGAAAATGTCTGTCCAGCGGACAACGGGGAGAAGTGGCGGAAAATCGTTAAAAATCTCGCGCAACGAGCTGGCCATAAATTTACTTTCGCCTGACAACCCCTGCTCTCATTTACCTGGTACAAAAATCGCCGATCGGATCGGACACTCGATCAGACACTCCTTACCCTCGGGGAAGAGAAGATGCAAGGGACCTGTGATAAATAAGCCTCTCGGATTCTTTGATTATTGTTTCTCTTCGCTTCACTCTCCCATCGTAAACTTTTTACATTGGAATGGACTTTATATTTCCACGTGCTTGATTACAGTTTTGTGCGTTATGAGACAGGGATCTGTGATCGTTACGAGAATGTCTATGAAAATGAGGGTAAGTTGAAATGTTTTAGCGTAGATCTGGAGTTTGTAAGATATATATATAAATTGCATATAAATTGGTGTAGTGTTACGATTATGATATTCCGACGTAACAATTTTCTTCTAAAAAGCTACCTAAAAATTACGAAAACTTTATCACAAATATATTTTTTATTCTCGTAAGCTTTTTATTTATTGTAGTACAACTGATAAAAGATTATCTGGGGAAGGCACCTCTAGTTTTTATCTGGGGTAACGCTACTTTAAAACAATTAGCTAGCGCTGGCCTGGTAACCGAGTGGTTTTCACTCTGGCTCTCGGTTCAGCAGACTCTGGGTTCGAACCTCGATGTTGGCATGTATGCTCCTAGTGGTTCGTAGTCTAATTTCGGTCTTAGGTCTCGGTCTACTTTCCTTCGTGTCGCTAAAAATGACCGTGGAGTGGCACTAGCGATGAAAAATTACTAAAGGTTTTTCATATTATTAATATCGTCGGCTTACAGTACAAACTCGTTAACTGGCATTTTCTCGCATACAATAAATACTTATTTTCCTTGAGATGAGAAATACATCGCCGTGTTATCTGTTTAAAAGATATATACCATTGTCAAAATGCTTATATAATTTTTAGTTTTTTTCAGTTAATTAGTTTCGGCTCTAAGCCTATGATATGAAGCATATGTCAATTGTAGTTTATTGAACTAGTCAGGAGGAAATCGTAGTTTTTCCCTTTCTCGATGAAATTTTTAAACAAGGCTGCCCATTCAACGTAGAAATATCAGATAAAAGGCTGTGTGAACAGTAAAAACAGAATAAAATAGAAATTGAGCAGTGTTCCTTTACACAAGGGTTTTATAGAATCTATAATTGGCTCACCTATTTCCGAATAGAGAATTTCTGTAATGTTCAAAGTTCGTATTTTTATATCCTAAGATAAAACAGAAATAAGCTTCCTGTTTTAATTTGTCAAAATCCTTGAACAACCAGTTTTTCCATTTGTTTTCAGGAACGGATCGGTACAAAAGATCAGAAAGGGAATGGTATAGTTTTACTTTGTCCCAAACCATGGGATATTTGAATACATTTTTCGTAATCCTAGAAATAAAGCAAGCAATAGTTAATCACACACAAAAAAACAATCAATTCAATAATAATCACTTTAGGCAAGACAACGTTTTCGCGTTATAGAAAATACAAGCAATAATAAACTCCAGCAAATTTGCTTAGTCATTTTTATTCTTATTTACTGTAGATCTCAGATTTCAAGTAGTATCTTTTTTTATATAAGGCTTTAAAAACGCATTCCGAAATTAAGGGAGAAATGCATAGTTGCACTTTCCCAGAAAAAGACGTATCAAAGACGTATCAACCATCAAATGTACTTCCTAATTTTAAAATAGAAAATAAAATTTTGGATAACAATCATTAAAATGTATTACGTCACTGTCTTTTCTCTTGCTCAGGATATTTATAAAACAAAGAAATATTGTGCTACTCATCTCACCATATAATGTTTCTCCCTCCAAAAAAACAATTCAGTAAAATCAACTAAATAGCATGTGCCTAGCTACCGGATATACAAATTATCTTAGAGCTCTAAGTGTCATAAACACATAAAATTTGCTTTCCTAATAAAAATGAATCAAGAATTTCTCATCCAAAATGAGTAAAAAAATTAGGTTTATTATTTATTATAAATGTAAATTATCGTTCCCTTATGAAAGATTTTCACTTTTTCACTTCGTTTTTTAGTTAATAAAAGGCTTATTTAATTTTTACAAGTTTGGTCAAAGATATCTAACAAACTGAAATTTCTTATATTCTTATATAAGAGAGCACTAGACCATTACGCAAATTTAGTTCAAGCATTCACATTTAATCAATCATAAATGTTGATGATTAAATGCATCTAAACTAACTTTATCGTATATCCCGTACCGTTAAAAGAATATTTCAAACATGAATGATAATTATCAATTCCGATTAAAGTATATTTACCGGTTGATGCTATGCGAAAAAAGTTTCCTTTGAATTGTGAAAGCTAATATAAATAACCCACCTAGTAAAGTTTAAGATATCATTTGAAAAATTCATATTGATAAAAGTTGTAGAAATGCCTGTAATTGAAGAGGTCTTAATAGTAAAATTATAATGCTTCATCATCCCTTCTAAGGACTTTAAACAATCTCTCCAGAACACTTCATTCCAGATGTTTCTCCGTGTAACATTTTCTGCACAGAATACATAAATATCACCTATCATCTAAGCATCGATTTAAAAAATTACTTGCGATTTTATCCGTTCATTTTTTAAAGCTGAACTCTAACATTCTCACTCATTTCATGTATGAACCACACCATCTGTTCAAGAAAGACATCTTTGTAGTAATTTGGACGTCTAAAATTTTTCCCATTTTCGTTTTCTCTGACATCGGTTTGGCGAAAGCTCTCAATTTCAATCGATGCTGTCTTCCATTTACAACTTTAAATAATGTATGGTATTGGTCCTTTTAATATACTTTCTATTTTGATTTTAGAGTTTACATAACAAAGCTAAATATTAACAACTTAATCACAAACCATTGATTAATCAAATTAATTAAAATAAATTATTATAAATTATTAATTAAAATAAATTATTGCACAGGTAAAACAGTCGTGTTACATAGGCAATCGAAAATTCAAGCTACTTTCAAGAAGTATAATTAAAAAATAATCCAAAAGTAATATACTTTTATTACGTTTTAACTTTTGGTTTTATATCGTAACCTTAAAAGTTATATATTGTTAAAATACGTTTCCATTCACCTAAAAAATATTTGATACATCTTCTATTAGAATTTACGCATAAAAACCCACTCACAACAAATTCTGTTGACTAGTGATTCGATGGACATTTTTAAACAGAAAATTCCTTTCTAATTTTGCTGATACTTTATGTCAGTTTTACTTAAGCTCAAAATAAGAAATACATACCTTATTCAATTGAAAAAGCAGCGACGGTCTAAATTTGCCCATTTGCAGTTCTTTGCAGCAAAATTCCTTTTACTCGCAACACACAAAATGTACTACATCCGCTACGCCTATTATGATTTTTATTTTGAGGAAACGAATAAATGAAATCTGTAGATTAATTTTACCATCGTTTATTCACCCTCGTAATGCTTAGGAAATGCATGGCTAGCTCATATCAGGAAGTAGACATAAGATGACAGGTGTACTATTTGGAAAACGAGGAAGCACAAGTTATGAAACACGTGATGGAACCTGGGAAGGTATCTACACAAAATCAATTTGGAAAACCAATGTCACTTTCTGAATGATTACATCAATGTAAAAACCCATTCGGAATTGTGAATATGACGCCTTTATATTTGGTGGGATGTTTAATCAGCGAAATGACACAAAGAGAAAATTGTTAGACTGTGTTATACAAAAATTTCCTATAATAAAATTTAATTACATTTAAAATTGAGGATGTAGCAAGGTGTCTATTAATTCAAATTTTTGGATTGAAATCTAAAACAAGTTTTTAAAAAATGTTTTGTTAAATAATGTGAGTGTCTAAATGTTTGATGCAAATTGGTTTATTTTGTTTTGAGGGATCAATGTGAGAGGGATTTTCAGTGTAAACATACAAACCAGACGGAAAGCGAAGATTATACTTCAGCTACCAAAATGCTCTCGCTTGATACAAATCAGAAGTACTTTAAAATGTAGCTTATCGCTGTTTTAGCTACGTTGACCGTTAATTGGTATTGATAAATCAACTTATCACATATAAATTCGGAATTCATTCTTTGGAATTTTTATTGGCAAAGTGCTGAAATCGTATTTGAAAATCAAGCCGTGACGCCACTTTCGGAATATTTACTGGAAACACGTTCTGTCGCAGGAGCCCTACCACCACATCTAAATTAGACATACACTTGTGAAACTGCTAATATTCCAGCCAAACACAGTAGGAATAAGTTTCAATGTTTACCTTTCTAAAATACATCTTTTTAAATATTCTGCTATAAATGAACAACATAAGCAGAGAGAGTGTGGGTTTGTGTGATGAGAATTACTCATCACACAAACGGGTATGTACTGGCAATATTTTATTATTTTAAAGGTAATGTTACTAAAGGTGTGTAAGATCCTTCAACATGAAAAACCTTCAGTACATAAAAAAATTTCACCAGAAGTTTTGTCATCGCAAATTTGTATCACATTTTTATGTATTATAAAGATTGGATGCGATATTCTTACATAACTTAGTAGATTTTTTACTCTTGGAATTCAAGCTTGAGTGGCCATCATACTGTATCGGACCGGTTAACAAATCAAATTAAACTAACCATGTAGTAAATTGAACATCTTTTGTTGAACAAAAAGGAAAGTTATTTCCCACTTATTTCTTTATTTCTTAAGGGCTTAAGAAGTCTTATTGGCGAAAGGAAAAGGAAAACTAAGATGTTTCTATGATTTGATCATAAACGTGTGAAATAAAAAAAACAAGCATTTCCTTTAATATTCGTTACGGAAACCATGTTTGTTGTAACTAAAGTAATCTCAAATTTGTCATTTGTTCTCAAATATTGACACGCGAAAAATTTGTATAAAGACTGAATATATAAATGTTATCTGTTTTTTTAAACATAAAACAAATGAGACTTTTAAGTCATATATTTCTGACTAATAGGGCACACATAAAGAGTGTGACTGCAGATTTGCTGTTTTAAAAAACATTGATGCATAAACTCACATTAAAACTTTACTGAATGAAGAACGAGAAAGATACATGTATCATAACTCAAACAGGATTGAGTTAAAAAAATATTCATCAACAACTTCATGAAGCTTGGAAATGAATACTTGATGAATGGTGAAGTAATAGTTGATTGTTAATTTATGACCTATTAAAATAAGTATTTTTGTTGTTTCATTCTTATTATCCCAGAGAAAAATTATGTTATCCGTGCAGGTTTAAGAATACCAAAGTAATTTTTGTCAATCAAAATGTAAAAAAATGTCTAAAGTTCCTTAAAACTTTTAGCGCTCACAAAGAACAATTTTATACGCAATATGTATGCAGGTGTCTTATGTTATTCATACAATGAGTTAACAGTAGAAAAAATTATAATGAATAAATATAGGAAAGAGAGAAAAGACATTTAATTATTTCCAACATATTTTTATGGAATGATTTTATAAAATATTAGTACGTAAAATTATTCATCTGAGTAGTTCTATATTTTTATTTAATTAAATATGATCAGAAACAAGTGTTTATTCAACAGACCGAAAAATGACACTTAAATAATTTCATGACAGAGCTTGATTTTCAATATGATTGTTGCTTTAAATATTTATAGATACTTCATGAAAAGAAAGTAAAATGAAATAGAAAAAATCTTAAAATTCGTAACAGAAAATGTCCATAGCTACAAAGTATTTAGTTCGAACAGATTTATTAATATCTAACTTGTTAAAAAATATGGAGATCAATATGAAGATTCAAGAATTATTTTAGGGCACTCATGGTCACAAAGAATTTGTCACCATGAACAAAAATTCGTCGGCTTACAAGTGAAACACATTAAGTCAAAAATCATAGTTCTGAGAAAACGAGGGGGATTCTATTCCCTACGCTTTACTCACAAAGCCTCTTTCTCAAGAAGAAATCTAATCTTAATAAAAAGAAAAAGTAACATAGTGGACACCAGTATAAAGATCACCACATTCTGGTCTAGAAAAGCTAAAAAACTCAAATCTTCAAATCTTTGACAATGTACTTCACTTTTAAGTCGCTTATATACTTATTTTTCTCGTTTCCTTTCTCTGTAATGTATAAGAAAGCAGGTAATGCCAAGTTCATATCATGACGAAAAGCAAAGTATATCCATCGATATGGACTATTCATTTTAAGTGTCCGAAATTCGTAAAACGTAGAGCAAGTGTTCTATTACTCAAAACTATAACATTTTTTATTTTACAGTGGCGATCCTTACCATGGTTTTTGTTCGCAATAACTTTTTACCAGTCTTCTGCTCAAACAACAACCACCTCTCCTATTACAACTACTACTAACTTCCCATTAACAACTGAAGGCACGGCTACGACGCTAGAATCCACAACTCCGCTGTCTCTACTGACAACTGAGCCAAGTGGCACAACCCTGACTGCAGCGGACTCAGCAGCTCCGACCACGACAGTTGCTACAGAGAGTGCAAACTACGAAGCAACCACAGAAGGCCAAGCAAGTAACGATGCTGTGAGAGCAAGTGGTCCACGAAGACCCTACAGATTTGAGTCTACGAGAAACAGGCCTTCTGCAAATCAGGAAGCTGCTCCTGCTCAGGTAAATCTGACATTAAAAGAGTAGTGAAATCTGTCTACGGAAATTACAAAATAAACATGTTTCTAAAATTATTTTTCTCTTTTCTAAGACTAAAAAACTCAAATCTTCAAGTCTTTGGCAGTGTACTTCACTTTTAAGTCGCTGATATATTTATTTTTCTCGTTTCCTTTCTCTGTGATGTATAAGAAAGCAGTTAATGCCAGGTTCATATCATGACGAAAAGCAAAGTATATCCATCGATATGGACTATTCATTTTAAGTGTCCAAAATTCGTAAAATGTAGAGCAATTATCCAGAATCTGAAGTCAACTAAATTTACAAAAAAATAAGCGAGTGGAAATGGTACTGAATTCTTATTAAAGTAAAAATGGAATTCGAATATCGAGTACGTCTTCTGTTACAAAATACTCTGTAGTCCAGTTTGCAGCTTTTCAACCATGGGTTTTCACCAGTTTATGACTTTTTGATCAATGGAATGTTTCCTAGATTTCTTTCTCAACCAATAAATATGTTCATTTCGTCCAAATACGTTTAAAGTTAAAATCAGTTATACGCTCCTTGTAAATCTCGGGATCTTCAGAAGGCTATTAAACGCAAGTGCATTAAACTGCAAAAATAGAATTATCGTAGTGAAAAACTGAGAACCACAATCTTCCCACTAGTTTATAACAAATGTCATACACCTACCATGCAGAAATTTCTGTGAAACGTAATATAAACGATTACGTTACCATCAAGTACAATTTTAGAGGTCGGCTTAAAAATATCATTAGATTACATTGACACGAATAATTCTAAATTTATTTTTTAACACCCAATCTACCCAGCTTACCCACAAAGGGTTTAAGGCCGGACAAGGGGTAGGTGACCGGGAGGGATATTATGCATAAAACACAATACATGACACAAAACATCCTACAAAAGACACCAAACAAAAGCGAAAATGCAAACTCTTTACTCTTCATATAATATAGACCAGGTAAAATATGATAGACAAGACATCTTACACTAGACATAAGGCATTGGCGGAAATAAAGGAAAGTAGAAGTTCGCAAAAGTTCTTTATACAAAAACAGAAATATTTGCATAGAGGCTATTAAATGTATTAATTCAACATAAAACAAATTAAGGATATGTACCCAACTGAATACGAGAAGAGAGCCGCACAATCTAAAATTTATTTAACATTTCTGTGAAAAAACTTTTATTGACTTGATTTTCAGGAGCCAAGTAAACAACCTAAGGAGAAAACAGAAGAAAAGAAAATAGCCTGGAAATTCGGCCGTGGTGGTAACAGCCAGGAAGGGTGGTCTGTCCGACCTACGCCAAACAGCGGATATCCACTTTGGAAGAAAGAGACTCCAGCATCTCCTGCATCCAGTCCTCAGGTAGAACAAGGTGCTGAAGCGGACAGTAAGAAGAATAACGATCAACAAGCCTACATAGTATGGAGTGTTGGACAGGGCAACGCTCCGAATGGCTGGGCTCTAAGTAAGTAATAATAAGGCCACATGAATATTAAGACTGTTCAAAATAGCGGCATTGTTCATGAATGTAAATGCGTGATTGTCTTACAAGATTCAGTGTCCTATGTTGGCGTTTGCCTTTACCGGTTGTTTTCGGTTTTTAAACAAAACGTACTCTTGGAACGGATGAAATTTGTAACTGCTTTGCAGCTTTATGTGCAATTATTTTTTGCGTTGACAATTTTAAGATTCCTTCTAGGCGAAGTGTTAAATTCAGATAAATAATCCTCAATTAAAATGGAAGGCCTACCTGTTTGCTCTATATATAATCAATCCACTTTCGGGTTTTACCAACCTCGTAATTATTGACTGAATAATGGTTTAATAAATGTATATTTAATTATGAAACTCTTAAATTACGCTCTCGAAAGAATGGTGAGAGAAATATTGCCTAAACAAAACTTCCTTTTTTTAAATAGTTCTTTAGAACTGATGCGTTGGAAGAAAAGGATTTCCAATTTATTTAAATGTAGCACAGAGTTTTAAATTTAATATTCTTTTATCTTAGTAGAAACTCTAAGTCTAAAAGCTTTAAATTTTATAAATTATGAAACCATTGTTTTTTTCAAGATATATTTCACTTTTATCATTACCAAATCGTCTATTTACTTTAAGCTTGGAAACGGAATTTAATGGCGATGAAAATAGTCAAAGAATTTCGAAATAAATACAAGATAACAAATAAAATAGATCAAAATAAATTAAAGAGATATTAGAGATAAAAATAAATTAAAGAGATATTAGAGATAAAAATAAATTAAAGATAACAAAGATATAAACATTAATTATGGAACTAAATTTTAAAAAGAGCTACAAAATAAAAACACACGGATAAAAGTGTATGCATGTGAATGATAACACAAACACAAATATTTGTGAATATTATTCAAAAATGGTAAAAATTAAATGAAAATACATACAATCAGCTTTTTATTTTTATGTTGTACCTTGAAAAATATTCCTATGGATTTAAAAATCCGTCAAATTATTTTACCATCTTTGGCGGAATTTCGGGTAACCCAGTTTAACAAATACTAATCTAAGAAATAGAACTATGATCTAAAACTGTCTTTGTAACAAAAGATGTAATTATGACTTTTATGATATCATGGAGAAAATTATTTATATTAAAACGAAAAAATGTATGTTTGAAAGAAAGAAGTCACAAATGTAATTAGACAAGCAAAGAAATCAATTATGGAAAACTTATCTTTTCCAATACCCTACCTGATAATATGTAGAGCAAATGAAGTGAAAATCACCAACTGTCATTGTTTGCATACTGCTTTTATATCTAAGTATATGACTAACAGTTAAAAAGCTATTTCAATATATTTTACTCTATTTTTCGTCCCATGCTTCCTCCTTAATTAGCAATTACTTTCTCCATTTACATACATTCCTCTTGTATTTTTAATTAATGATTTCTTTATTAGATGGTGGCTCAGAGAGTTGGCCAACTGGTGCTGCAGGGCAACAAGTAGTACCCGGAGGATGGTCTCCTGCAGGTGCAAGTGATACAGAAAATGCAAATCCTGGAGGTTGGAATGCAGATGAATGGGCAGAAGACCAACCTTCTGATGAGGAAGAGGGTGGTCAAGATGAATGGGCAGGTGATGAGCCATCACCAATAGAGAACACTGGAGGGGGATGGAATGCAGCTCCTGCTGGATGGGCTCCTCCTGCTGGTAATGCTGGAGGCTGGACGAATGGTCCACCTCAGCCTCCAGTAGAAAATGCTCCACAAAATGGATGGGCACCTCCTGCAAACACCCAAGGAAATGGATGGAATAATGGCGCAGGTCCTGCTAACGGTGCAGGGGGATGGATAAATCCTCAACAAGGGGGGAATGGATGGGCACCTCAACAAGAAATAGCTCCACAGGCAAATGGAGTTCAAGTTGGTGGAAATTCTAATGTTGGTGGTTGGCAAGCTCCTCCATCACAAAACGGAGCTTGGAATAACGCAGCACCTGCTCCAGCTAATGGTGGGGGTGGATGGGACAACCAAGGTGGTGGGTGGAACACTGGATCGCCTGGAGGTGTTCAGGATGCGGGGTTATCTTGGAAAGTATATAATGAAGATACAAAGACGATGGAGAACATCGATGATAATTCTGGATGGAAAGTTGTAGGAGATGGTGGTCCCGACGGGTGGAAATTAGTGGATGAAAGCGGGAATGTTGAGTGGAAAATTGAAAATGTAAATGGTGAGTGGAAAGTAACAAGTGCCGATGAGCTACCGAAACCAGATAATTCTACCACCGTTCTGAACGATTCTGCAAATGTTACAACTGTAGCTGGAAACGGAACTTCTTCTGAAGAAGTAGTATCAACAACACCGACTTCCAACGGAGGTTGGGATGATGACAAACAAGGGAGATATGTCGTGTGGAAGTTTTCTGAAGACGGAAAGGGAGAGGCAAGAGTGTACGGTGGTGGAGGAGCTGAACCAGAAGTTTGGACAGTAGGTGATAATAACCAATATTGGAAGACGCTTAATGCAAAGGCAGGTGTTAACAGTGGTCAAGAAACATGGACTGCGGATGAAGGAAGTAATCCTGCATCTGAAGGAGCAGGGGGTGCAGGAAGTTGGAATGCAAATGGAGGAGGTTGGGATGAAGGGGGATGGCAGAATACAGCCCAGCAGCCAGATCAAAACTCCTGGCAAAATCAGCCTCAACCCCAACAAAATATTCCTCCACAAAATAATGGTTGGCAAGCCGGAGGTGGTGGAGTCGCTCCTCAAGTAACAGGTGGTAGGTGGAAATCAGGTGGTTCAGCTCCATCTACTGGCGCTGGCTGGCAGTCAGGACAAAAGTCTTCACCACCACCTGGAAATAATAGAGGCTGGCAGGCACCCAATACGGCACAGCAAAATGGAGGAAATGGCTGGAAGCAAAAACCACCAGCAGCACCTCAGATAATTTCCTGGAATAATGGAGCACCTGCCTCCTCCCAAGGAGGAGGCTGGCAAAATCAGGCACCTCAGACATCGGGTTCGTGGAATGCTGCAAACAAACCTCCTCAAAATACAGGAGGATGGCAAAATACCAGTCCCCAAGTAGCAAATGGTGGATGGAAAGATACAAATGCAGCAACTCAAGCTGGTTGGCAAAATGGACCAGGGGCACCACAGCAATCTGGTGGATGGGTCTCCGGCAAAAAGGGCAGAAAGGGAAGAACAAAGGGAAGGTGGGTGAATAATGGTAATCGTGGTAGGAATAACAATGGTTGGCAGCCAAACAGAGCAGGAAATACAAGAAAAAATGGTGCGAGAGGGTCTTATAATAACAGAAACAGAGGTGGTGCATGGAATCCAGGCAATGCAGGAACTACAGCACCGGCAAGTTGGAATAGTGGACCATCTCCAAGCGTCGCTCCTCCCGCCAATCCCAATGCTGCAGTAGGTGCAAGCTGGCAAGAATCTAAGCCCGGCAGAACAGGTGGATGGTCAGGTGGTGCCAAACCAGGTCAAACTGTACCTTATATAATTGTTATTAAATCTCCAGATGGAGCTGCTACACCAGCCGGAGCGACCAACAGTTGGGCAAATAATGACAACAGTGGGAACAACGTTAATCCGAAGAAAACTAAAATTGTCACTGTCAACAAGCCCCGAAACAATCGACGAAGTAGTGGATGGAAAATGAACCGAGCAGGTAGCAGTGGATGGCAATGGAATCCGCAAGGGGGTAGTGAGGGATGGAGGTGGATGGATGGGTGGATGGGATCTGGTGGCGGATTTGGTGGATGGGTAAGTGATAAGGATACGATGTACAGCGCTTGGAAGCCTACGAAAGGAAATGGAGCATCGCAAACAGCAACAAAGCCTTCAACTCAAAGAGCGGGAAGTAATCCTAAAGCTAATAAAAAGAGTGCAAGTAAAATGGTATTCGTTTTTGGTACAAAGAGAAGCTCACAGGGAGGCTGGACAAAACCCAACGCAGCTGGAAGTAAAAAAGGGAAACAAGTTATTATTCTCGATTATACGACAGCAGGGAAAAAAGTCCCTAAAGGTGATGATGGAATGAAAAGAGACATTGAATCTGTTATCCAAGCCCTTAAAACCGGCAAACCAAATGGAATTAGAGGAGCTTCTGCCTGGAAACAAGCTCCACAACTTCAGAACTCAGAACAATGGAAACGATAATTGGAAAATGTGATTTTATATAATAATGTACAGTATTCGTTTTTATATTCCTATGGGTTCTTTTGTACTAATTTGTATGTAATTTAAAGCAGGTATTTTGGACTTTTAACATACAACACACAAGAAGTTCCTCTGCATTAGTATTGCTTTACTAGTACTATGCTTCCTTAGTTATGATTAAATGAAGAAGCGATTTGTAAAATAGAATAGATGTTTTCAATTTTCTAAGAGCTGTATTCGCTCATGAATCAGGTTTTATCAATTATACGATACTCTTTTTTTATACAAAAACATAAAAATTGAATTCTAACTAATAGCAGGGTTCTATCGTAAAACATTACTTCAAATAATATTTTTTGTTTTAAAAAATATTCTTTCCAAATAAGCTTCATCGAAACAAAAATGAAGAACTTCTTGGTAGATTATATTTTTTTACGATTTGTTGTATTTTATCAATTCGTATTGTAATATGTGTAAATAAATGGGCTTTTGTTTAATAATGTTTAGTTATCATTGTAATGTAAACAAAGTCTTTCCAGTACAATACCACATGATGAATTGAAGAAGTTTGTATTCACATTACAAATTTCAATTCGTATCATCAATCAGTATCTATCAATGTAAAATCACATTTCTTCATTTTGAAATTCGAAATACTTAAAATCCAGTTAAAGGGCTGGTAGCTACTATTCAATACAAATAACTAAATTTCAATCCTGTATTGGTAATTTAATTTTGTATTTTAGTTTATTTGTCAAAACCTGAAAAAGAATAAAGTTAGATAAAGATTCTCATTGAATTTATAGGATTTTCACCATGCCATCAGAATACTCCCAACGTCTTAGTCTCAAATATTACCTAATAATTTCCTATAACAATAAAGTACATTACCTTGTGTACAATGTCTATTAACTCGACGACTGACGACTTAAAAGAATATTCCCGAGATTGAGCATATAAGTAAATGCATTCATATTAAAATAAGTGCACAATTAAGTGTCACTTAAATAAGCCATAAAATTCGGAATAAGGTATTTGTGAAATAATCTAAGAATCGCCAAAACTATGAAACTTTTTTGTTTTTATTGTATGATAAAAATACAATCAATATTTTAAGTATTCCTCTCTCAAATCCATATCCATTATTGGATGAGATGTTATGTACTCGTAATACTCGAGAAACTCGTGAATAAAGATATTATTATTAAAATAAACACCACATGGTGGAGATCAGTCTTAAATAAAAAGAATCTAATCTATTGAGTAAACTGCTATAATTAAAAAGTTGGTGTAGTTTTCCCAAAACTAGGTTGGGATTACATGTCAAATCCAGTCTCGTGTTCGAAATCACGCTATAACATCAAATGCAACGCTCTTTTGTACAGTCATTTGTTTTAATTCCTAAAAATTCGAACCACTCACGTGTTTTGAACTTCTAATCTAAAATCAATTCTTTGTCGAAGTTAATTTCGGGTTAGTTGTGAATAAACGCTTTGATCCGACTACCAAATGATGAAAATTTTCATTGATAATGTAAAGCATTGGTATGTTCAGTGGTAATAATCATAAGTCAGTTCTATAAATAACCAAATTTTATTTTAACACACACGCACTGTTACTAGTTCAGAGATCAGAGCTATTATATGTGCTCTGTCGTTTGGCTGCCAACAACTTCTTACAATTTGGCGCTTAGTGCCGTCTGGGGTATTTCACACTCCCCACCTGAACTCTTTCAGAGTTCACATAAATTACCTTTTGAGCATATAATAATCCAATATTAATCAGATACAAATTACAAATAAATTCAATAGGAACATAAATATAATTCGAGTTAATAAATTTAATAGTTCTTTTTTCAGTTCAAGATTAGGTAATTTTAACATTTTTTTTTTATATAAATAACCAATTCAATAACACAGAAATAAATAAAATTATCGAATATAAAATATAAACGGTTAATTTTCATCATTAATTTCAAGATTACATAATAATTGTACAGGTCTTTTAATAGTCCCAGATCGAGTTTTTATTAGACAGGAACGGATTTTTCCGTCTCTTCCTGGAAATATTTCTATGATTTTACCCATAGACCACAAATTTCGTGGGTAACGATCATCAAGAATCAACACAATATCATTAACTTTAAAATGAGTTTTAACGTTTGTTGGAGGACACACATTTGCAGATCTTAAAGAGAGGAGATAATGTTTTCTCCAACGTCTCCAAAAGTGATTAAGCAATGTTTGCTGATGTCTATATCGTTTTACCGTAGCACTTTTTGAACCACACAAATCTTCCCTTGAAATTTTTGAAACAGGAAGACCAATTAATCGCTTCCCAATTAGGAAATGTGCAGGAGTTAATGGTGAGGGCTCTGAAGGATCATCATAAATGTAAGTTATTGGCCGTGAGTTAATCATGGCTTCAATTTCAATAAAAAGCGTTTCAAGCTCATTCACTGTAAGCGTTGAACGGCCAACAATTTTTCTTAGACAGGTTTTAATAGTTCGAAAATGCCTCTCCCAGAACCCTCCCCACCATGCTCCTTTCTCAACAATAAATTTCCATTTAATACCATGGGAAGCAAATAAATTTTGAACAGATGGGTGGTTTATGCAACTCCAGATCTTTTTGAGTTCAATTTCTGCACGCTTGAAACCTTTAGCATTGTCCGAATAAATTGTGGAACACAGACCACGTCGTGAAATAAATTTCCGAAAAGTTAAAAGGAATGATTCTGTTGACATAGATGGAACTAATTCCAAGTGAAGAGCTCTCGAAGTGGCACAGGTAAAAAGAAGCAAGTAATGTTTGGCATTACTGTCCCTAGTAAAGAATGGACCAGCAAAGTCCACACCAGTCACAGTAAACGGAGGAGATTGAAGCACTCGATCGGGTGGTAAAGGTGCAGTTTCCTGCGTACCAGGACTTACTCTGTACCTTCTGCACACGACACAACTATTCGAAACAGTTTTAACACACTGGCGACCCTTAATAATCCAAAACTGTTCTCGGACTTGGGCCAGAGTCGCTTCAACTCCGCAATGGAACACTTTATTGTGGCACTCTACAACCACAATTTCGCAAAATTTGTCTTTGCAAGGCAACAATATCGGATGTTTTTCCCCGATCTCAAAATCGGAAAACTGAAGCCTTCCTTTCAGTCTAAGAAGACCGTTTTCATCTAAAAATGGGCTCAAACAGTGCACAGGAGAATTTTTGTCCAAACGTTTTCCGTTCGATAGACAGTCAATTTCATGCATGAAATGTTTCCGCTGCACAGTTTTCAACCAATAACGTTCAGAGTCAAAGATTTCTGATGCACCTATTGGTCCATACAATTTCTGTCTGTTTCTGCAATTAAACAAAAAACGTTTCACGTAAGCAGTCACACGATAAAGTTTTAGTAGACTGTTATACCTTTTTAAGTCCAATAAAGGCAGGGGTGATGGCTCGATGACTGACACCTGAAGAGAAAGATTTTTAATCCGTCTTTCAGATATCACACTCTCCTTATCAACAAGTACCGAAGGACCAGATGGCCAATTCGCTTCTGTCTCCAAGATCCAACTTGGTCCCCTCCACCACAAGGAATCAGTCGCAAGCTTCGAAGCACGCACACCTCTTGAGATCAAATCCGCGGGATTGTTATCACCGTTGCAATGAAACCATTGCTGTGGATCAGTCAAGGATTGTATCTCAGAAAACCTATTGCAAACAAAAGGTTTCCAGTCTTTGGCGTTTCCTCGAATCCAGTGAATAGTAATTTGCGAATCGCTCCACAAATATGTTCGTTTACATAGCTCAGGGAACAGTTCTTTCAAATATTTTGCCAGTTTTGCACTAATCACCGCCCCCATAAGCTCTAATCTTGGCAATGAAATTAATTTCAAAGGGGCTACTCTTCCCTTCGCGATGACAAGAGTAGTCTTAACTCTACCTTTAATATCACTGTATCTAAAATACGCTACACTTCCGTACGCTGCTGGACTAGCGTCGGAAAAAATGTGCAAAGAAATATCGTCGCACTGATTGTCAAAAAACTTTCTATCAAAAGATAGCTTTTCCAAGTGAAACAGTTCGTCGCACCAGTCTTTCCACTTGAGTGATAAGTCCCCACTAGGCAATTCTTCATCCCATTTTAAACCTCGTTCCCATATCTTCTGCATGACTATCTTCAACATCATGACACAAGGACTCACTACACCACAAGGGTCAAATATCTTCGAGATCACTCCGAGAACATATCGTTTGGTGTTTGTAGCATTTTGAATGGAACCTTTTACAGTTTTTAAGTCTAACTTAATTTTATCCTCAGTATGATCCCAAATGAGTCCCAAGAACCCAGTCCCTAGACCAAAATCCATATTTTCCTCAAAACTATTACCTACCCAAAGTTTTTGAAGTTTAAGAGAATTTGTTCTTAATTTCCTCAAATGAAATCCAGCATCTTTTAGAATATTAATTGCATTGTAAGTTAACAAATATGCCTCATCGGCATTCTGAGACCCATGACACAAATCATCTACATAAAGAAAAGAATTAAGCATTTCAAAACATTGAGGCATATCTTCCTTATATTTGCCAATGTGAAACTTTAGTACACAAGCTAATGCAAAGGGTGATGTCGTTAGACCAAATGGAAGACGATTTAAACATAAAGTTTGGTCAGACTCATTTACAGAATCATGAAACCACAAAAATTTTAGATATTCTCTATCTTCTTGACAAATTTCAATCATAAGAAAAGCCTTTTCTATATCGCCTGTAAACGCAATTTGATTTTCACGGAATTTCAGAATTATATCCACTAAATTAGGGTTAAGATTAGGTCCAGACTCCAAACAATCATTCAAAGATTTAAATTTTTCTTTAGCTTTGCTACTACAGTCATAAACTATCCTAACTCGTGTTGTTTCTTTGTCATTCCTAACGACTGCTCTATGGGGCATGTAATATCCTAATTTAGGGTCCTCATTTTTGCATCTACTTACAATTTGACACTTTAATTGTTCATTAATTATCTGCTTATACTGATCCGAAATATCTTTGTTTTTATTCAATCTACATCTCAAACTGTCAAAACGTTTCTTCGCGACCTCATAATTCGAACCTAAACTTTCAGGGGGATATGAACAGTCTTTCCACAACAACTTACAAACATATCTCTCACCGTTAAATGTCAGCAAATTCTCAAATGAATCAATTAACAACTTGTCCTTTTCAGAAAGATTTTGTTTTGACTCCAACTCCTCGATTTCCCAAAACCGTTTGAGGTCAAAGAGCACATTCTCAGAATCCATAAGTAAACAAGAGTTCGCAAAGCTATAGTCAGCAAAATCGCTTCTTTCATTGCCTACAAGAAGCCACCCAAAACACGAACCAACAAGCGAAATTCCACCGTTGTTTATTCTTTCCTGCTCATAAATAATGTCCCAGAAGTAATCACATCCAACCAACAGGTCTACACTTGCACCTCCATTTGAAAGGAAGGTATCGGCGAGATTTAATCCCTCAGCTGTCAATACTTTTAAAGTTTCACTCGAAGGATTCCGTCTGACAAAATTAGCAATAAATTCAGTGACTAGGCACTCTACTTCTAAACACTTATCCGGCTCTTTTCGATTGTGCAAGGTCAAACTAACCACGGGATAATTTTTCTCTCGAGGGTATTTTTCACCGAATGAGTATATAGACAATTTTTCATAGCGAAAGGGTTTTAAATTTAATTCTTTCACAATGCGTTTAGACACAAAAGATCGGTGTGATCCGGAATCTAACATTATTCTACTTTCCAACGATTTATTATTATTTTTCGAGCACACAATTACTGAACAAGTTAGAAGAAAAGATTTTTTACTACTTCCTAGAATATTATTGTGCGCAACAGATATATTTTCAGACCTTTGATCAGAAACACCTGAAGTGATCGAAGGAATTCTTATTTTCGGGATCGTTTCAGCAGGGGTGTCGGAGGAATAGGGTGGAGAAAGAACATTTTTGTTGTTCCTTCTACACAATACCTCATGATGCGAATTAGACTTACATTTTTTACAGTTTATCCTAGATTTACAAGAAATGCTCATATGATATTTTTCAAAACAAAGAAAACACCTACCTTCAAACTTTAATCTATCGAATTTTTCTACAGCACTAGTTTTTCTACAATTAATCGATTCATGAAACCCGAAACAAAATATACATTTATCTTTTATTTGCGTATTTAAAGCTGCCGCGGTTGGGGTATATCTAGGTTTGTAATTATTCTTTCGATAGTTTGGAAATGGTTGCCGATTAGTCTCAAAAGTTTTAGCATTACCATTTGAACTTTCCGTGATTTCCCTGGATTCTACTTCATTTTTTATGAAATTTATTATTTCACCAATTTCACAAGATTTACTTTTATTTCTTTTACGATGGAAATCTAAAACCAAATCTTGGGGCAATAACTTAAGAATGATAGGATTTAACAAATGTCCGTACGAACCTTCAGTTACATTAAGTGAACGTAGGTTTCTAATATTTACTTCAATTTCATCATACAATTTACGTAACCCTTTAACATTATATGAGGTTTTCACCGATTCTAAGTTCAATAATTTTGACATATAAGAATTAATAATAACGTCAGTTTTATCGTATCTATCTTTCAAAAGTTGCATGCACGAATCATAATTTTTCTCATTTAATTCGAACCCAGCAACAACACTATAAGCAGGTCCTACCAATAATGTTTTCAAATATTGAAACTTTTCAATCTTAGAAAGTAAATAATTCTCACCAACTGCATTATTAAAACAATTAAGGAACTCCAAAAATTTGCTAGAATCACCATTAAATTTCGATATTTCTAACTTTGGCAATTTCAATGCAGTCCTTGTTTCTGAAATAAAGGAATTATTTGCCAAAACAGTTTCTGATGAATTTTGTGTTCTCATCAACTCTTTAATTTTGGATTTTACTTTTACTTTAGTTACCAAAATTTTATCTTCATACTCTTCGGACGATTTAATCTCTCTTCTGAACCTTTCAGGGTCATCTATCAAATCTTCAATATCGGAATCGTAATTCTTCAAATTTTGCTCTTTAGTTTCTAAAAGTTCAAGAAGTTCAGTTAAAGCATCTAACCCTTCGTTAAGAGTTTCTTGACTTTTATTGACTAATTTCGTAACTGCACTTCGGACGTTACCGCGCTTCTCAATCAATTTATTTACCTTATCCATTTTAAATAAGTTCTATTTCAGTATAAATTTTCTAACAAATTCAAATCCTCACCTTTGTACTCCAAAAGGAAAATAAATATCTCACCACATTTACTTCAAAGCAGGATCTAATTCTCGCGTTCTCCAAACACGAATAATCCAAACAGTTGGTAAAGCATCAAGCTCGAATCTTCATACACAACACGATCACAATTTCCCAATTTTCAAAACTTCCCGGCCGATGCACCATGTAAAGCATTGGTATGTTCAGTGGTAATAATCATAAGTCAGTTCTATAAATAACCAAATTTTATTTTAACACACACGCACTGTTACTAGTTCAGAGATCAGAGCTATTATATGTGCTCTGTCGTTTGGCTGCCAACAACTTCTTACAATTTGGCGCTTAGTGCCGTCTGGGGTATTTCACAAACATCAAATGCAACGCTCTTTTGTACAGTCATTTGTTTTAATTCCTAAAAATTCGAACCACTCACGTGTTTTGAACTTCTAATCTAAAATCAATTCTTTGTCGAAGTTAATTTCGGGTTAGTTGTGAATAAACGCTTTGATCCGACTACCAAATGATGAAAATTTTCATTGATAATGTTCTGTAGTTTCAAATAAATGACTATCCCGTATATTTGAGATGCTTTTTCTGTCAAGGCAGATGCAGGTGGCGATATGTTTTTGTGGAGGAATGTGCTTTTTGTACGCTTTCAGGACGTGACTTGAAACGCTTACTAAAAGTTTAAGATAATCATGACAAATAATTCCCATATTTATCAATAAGTTCAAGTAAGCACATATTAAAATTATTGATTTAATATCATATGAATCCATTTTACAAATTCATCGGCATGCTTAGCACAAAGTTGTAAGCTTCGAACTGCTCATTTGAAAGACTTACAAAACCTAACAGAATTATAAAACTATTATTTTTAAAGTTATTAGAGAGAGAGAAGAAAATTTTCTTTTTAATATAAACTAATAAATAAACTAAATTTCAATTTTGACGGATTTAAAATTTTTCAAATTGCTGTTTCGATGTTTAAGCGTAACAGAAACGAAACAGTTCTGTTTCGTTTTTGTTTAGGTATTGTAGATAAAACAATTCTGAGAGAAAAACATTAAAAATAATTACTGTAAAGTATGTAAAACTATTAAAATTAATTTAATAAAAGATAGGAATAGTTTTCTAATGTACGCATTGTAATATAAGAGGAACATTTTTTTAATTCATTCTGATATGCGCTTAGTAAGGTGGATGCATTTTTGGAATACATTTAATTCTGTTTATACTTAGCTTTAAACCATCAATTCACATTTATTTCTGATTCAATGACATTCAAAACAATCAGTTGATGAAGTTACGCACCCCCAGATTGATTTTAAGGTTTTTCAGATCTTCAGTCCTTAGAGTACACAATTAAAATATTCCAAATACTAATATACAGTTCGTAGGCGAATATTTTTATAATTAGATCTTTTATTTATTTTCAAAAGTTAAATAACTTTCAGAGAATATTTCTGGCAACTTTGCCATTATGAAATTTAGAAGTTGTACAAAGTAAAACTACATAATGTGAACATAGTATTTGATAAAAAATTCCATTTAAGTTTAATTTTCCTATATTTTCTAAGATTGTTCCTTTTACTTTCTAAACATAAATTGAGCCATAATTTAAAGAAAACCATACCATTAAATGCGTGTTCCTTGTTTAGGCATGGTTGTTCGTAGTGGATCGGAATTCCACTTTAAGCCGCAAATCCCTGTCTAGTTATCCCTCTTGTAACAAAAGATGATAGTACAGCGACAAAAAATGACTGTTATAACAGTCTGTACACATTTCGTCTGGTTAAAATGAAAAAAGTTGTAAATACAGGACATTAAAGTGGACAACCAATTCATCTTATATTACACCAGTACAACTCCTAATGTCCACTTGTATTTTACCGTTTGTGTAGACGTGACTCGTGGTTAGATTTGCGAACCCAGTTTTGATAGAGGTTCACAGGAGCATCCCTGTGAAATGGTACCCTCTTTACTTAACTTCCACATACTAATTGGATAGACTTACTGGCTTACAGATATAATATGCACATACCTGGCATATGAACAAGTGCGTTTCAGTACGCAATCGTGTGCATACCCCTTAAGCAACTCTGGTCCGGAAAAACAATTATGAAAATGACTTATAATGCTTACTACGGATAGCAGTTTTGAAATCAAGTAAAAAATTAGGAAGCAGCTTTAAAGTTTGTGACATGTATTCAACAGTTTGGAAAATGGCCTGGAAGGAAATAAGATCTTTTGAAATGTTACTGGTAGGTAGTTGAATTTCCGTCGCACTGGAGCGACACAACGAGCTATTGGCGGCGGTCAGAGATTTCGGGATCCATCCCGAAGGGAATGACATATTAATTGTAAAGTTGAGTTAACAAAGAAATTTTTTTCTTACTATTAGAATGGTTGCTTCATTTCCTAATAACACTCAGTGATAACACGTTGTATGTGTGCTGTGTTTTAAAGGAATTTTAAAAATAAGTTGCATTATAAGCATCCTGGATCGCTAATGATCTACATCTTTCATTTTCTCCAAAGTGCCCTTTCTGAAAATCTTAGTAATGCAAGTGATCAACGAGGGAAATGATTCCGCTGAAATATCAAAGTGAGAGTTGGCTGAAAACTCTGGAATGGCTGTTATCTGTTATGATAGATTTATTGGTGGCTTCGGAGAGACTGTTAATAAATGTAGATAGAGAGGAAAGCTATTAAACATCTATTTCGACAATTAGCAAGATATTGAAGAGTTGGTAGGGTTTTATAACGCAAGTGGCCATATTTGGTCAAACTGCGTCAAACACAAAACAGAAGACTTTAATAGACACACACACAAGGCAAAAACACTAAGTTTTACTGACACGGAAGAGAGAGATACACTAGGGTGTCATTAGAACCAAACCTGACCGGCCTACAACTCGCAGATTGCTAGAGCAGTGGGCTTCAATACCTGGGGTTCTGGGGATCCGGGTATTGAAGGGAAATGTTGATCTATTTCACTGAATAGCTTACAAATTTCATACGAAGGAGAGAAACTGAAATATTTAAATTCTGCTAAATTTTGCAAATTTATTTGAACATCACAAAATTCATAAATTGTCCGATTTCGCAGGATTTAATAACTCGCATATATAACTCGTATTGAAGTACATTTGTTATATATTATTACTCGTATTAAGGACATTATATATGTATGTGTGTGTGTAGTAGACATGTTTTGACAAGCAAAGTGTATGCGTTGTTAGTGTTTCTTCGGCTGATTATGTTAAATGTACGTATTCCGAACATGGCTTGTTTTTCGAATACGATTTACTCACTTCACCAATGAAAATTTCAAAGAATGAATTCAAAATTGAGAAATGATAGTTTATTGGTCAACGCTAAAGTGATTGAACGCCAGCTGCCATCAAAACGGCGATAACTTACATTTTAAAGAAAGCCTATATGTATCATGCTAGTATGCATTTGGGTAGCGGAAGTAAAATCTTCGCATTCCATTTGGTGTTTGTTTATACTGAAAATCCCTCTAATAGATGTCACTTTATAAAATATTATTTTAACGCCAAAAACAAAACATCATGATAGACATTGCGTGTTTATTTTTGGGCAACTCCTAAAGAAACGACTCGATGCAAAACACAATGCTTCATTTTATGGCAACAAAATCGTGTAATCTGATCTCCATACAGGACCTTGCCGAAAATGCCTCATGAATATGAATTCCAGGGAAAATTCTTTGTTGAAGAACTCCGCCTTTTTGCACTGGAAATCTCAAAGTTCTGATCTCGATACCATAATAGCGTGTCGGATCCCCTTTGTACAGAGTTATGGCAGAAAATGCCTTGTTCAGATTCCCGACGACAGACTCCGCATTCTGAGTTAGGCGTGACGGGTGGGGACACCATCGCTGGCGCCCACACCTGAGTCTGGATTCCACAAGTGGACACATAAAAGTAGACAACTGGCCTGGCAGAGTAGATTCATGTGGTCTCGGATAGTGATACCTCGAGTTGGATAATGACGAGGGTAAGTATAGCAACCGTCTCTTCACACTTTCGTCTTGACGCCTCTCGACTTTATTGGATTATCAATCACCATTTGAATGGTTCAGAGAGGGAAAAGATTCAACGAAAGTGAATTTCATGTGATGGATTATTGTATCGAGATCGTTTGATGGATTATTGTATAGAGAGCTCTAATGGGTCAGAATGGGAAAGGATTAAACAAAAATGAATTAGTTCAGATAAAATAATGGATTATTGAGACGTATTGAGAGTCATTCATTTAGATTGGTAAGGGATTTAACAAAAATGAATTAGCTCAGATCAAAGACTGGATTATTAGACTACCTATCAAGTCAGTCGTTCAGATTTATAAGGGATTCAAAGAAAGTGAATTTTCGAAATCTTGGGATGGACTACTGCTTAATATATGTGATTTATAGTACACGTTTCTGGAAACAGAAGATAAGAGTGTTTCTAAAATCTGATCTTCTTTCATACACATGAAAATGTATCATAAATATAAGAGAAACTTGTGTAGCAGAATGCAGTTAATTTTTATAAAGATTTAAAAGAGAAACTCTAATTTGAAAACATTTCGTAGACTGTTAACTTGGTGATTTTAAATATGGGATAAAACCTTTAGAATAGTTTTCTAAGGAGATGCCTTTGTACTAAGATTTTACTTAAGATTCGTTAAATCAAAGCGATTCTCAAAGTAAAGGATTCTGAAAAATAAATTATTTCAGGAAATTCTCGGATGGGTGTTGTTTAATGTTTGTGAAAGGCAATTTCTTCTCCAATGTACCTTTAATATATATCTTTAAATCGGGGACAGAAAACCAAGAGAAATAATGCTACTTCAATACCATTTTCCATCAGAGGATTAAGATTGAAGTTCATATCCCCATCACCTTCAAAATTAATGTACTGAATTCTTATACCCTTCTTAGAAACCATGTATACACAAGATGAATTCTAGATATAATATGTTTTCTTATTAAATATTATTTTAATCTATTAGTGAATAGTTTTTGCGAATGAAACCCTTTACAGTGTATTCCATTGTTCATTCCTTTAGAGTATATTTATGCATGTTTTAACTAACTTTATTTTAATAATGTAGATCTTTAACATTACGAAAAGTGCATCAGATATATCTAATATTAAATTTAAAATACACTCTTTCTAATGTTTCACTTTTTAACTGCCAAGTATGGATTTTAAAAAGGAAATATTTATAAATATAAAACTGAATCCTATCCAATAAACCAAAAGACCAATAACCTCAGAAAATTCAAACTATGTTTTATTTTATAGAATGAAATATTTTACGCTGTTTAACAAACACATTTAACACTATTGACGGCTTACTTATATAATTTTTCTACTTAATGACAACGCTAAATTTCATACTCAGAACAAGATATAAACTTTTAGGTTGATATTCCTATGCTTTTATGAAATCAACGATCGAAAAGAAATATTGATCCTTAAATGTCATCCTCCAAGTTTAGTTTCATTGTGTTCCAGGATTATAGATGAATATTAAAGCTTATGAACGATTCATGGCTAGCTATGAAAATCGGAGAGCATGCATTGTAAGATAAGTAATTAAAATCAATGGCACATGAAACATGATATATTTCTAATTTTAGTATTACAGAAACAACAAAAAATTCCTAAATTAATTTAATTTTATATTCTGAGACTGAATAAGTAATGTACTCCCAACTTTCACAGAAATAATAGCAAAACAGTAAGTTTTTTAAAGATATCAATCACCTCTTTTATTTCAACCATTAAGATTATACAGCTGTAAAAGATCTGCGTAGTTTATAGTTCCTGAAACTTTCCATGTTGCAAAATTTCCTTTGCAACCTATTGCTGTAATAAGTTGCAGTATCGTAAATTTTTAAGTGAAATGCATCCTTTTTTCATTTTGATTTTGTTATATTTGAACACGTCTTTGAAGGGCAAAATTTCTCTTCAATGCTATTCATCACATCCACACTTAACTAGATTATTAAAAAACAGCATTAGCAAAGCAATATTTCCAAATAATCTAATCTTTATGTATCTAACGACATACGATTCTACATTATCGACTCTTATAAAAATATTATCAAGTCAATCTTTCTTTTTTTCAATTAACCACATTCATTTCTCCTTGGAATTCAATTTAGGATCATTATGGTGTGATTAAAATTCTTAGGGGCAGAATTAGCTACATTCAAGTTTTTCAGTACTTGGTGTTAGAGCTATTTCCAATTTTCCCTGCTGAATTTTTGCCTAAGGTTAAATTATTTTTTATCGAAATGTTGTAGTACAAGTATTTATTTGCTGTACTACATGGCTAACAAATTTATTTCACCTCTCAACCGAGTCCTTTACCGGATTTCACATAAACATAGATAAATGTCTTTTTTTAAATTAGCCTATTTCAGATCGAGGTGTATTATTATTTTGAATATCTCTTCATCTGTTCTTTAAGAATTGATCTGGATATCTTAAGAAAGGAAATTTGAATCTCAAAGAAAGCGAATGCAGACGTAAGTGAGTAGGGTATTATGTACATCGTGACTTTTCTTTTGACTGAAAACTAAACAGAAAAGGCATCGTTGCGTTAAGAATCAAAGGAAAATAAAATAGACGGTAGTTTTTTCCATCATCGTAAAGTTCCTTTCTGTCACGCTATGAAATCAGTTCCAAGTACTGTTTTCAGGACTAAACATTTTCACGGATATTTGCACTACAGCTTCACAAATGAGATTATTCAAAATTATTAAAAACTTCGTAGAAAATCTAAACAATATTATGTAGTTCTCTAGTAGTTTATGATTTTCATTCCCCATAAAAATATGCCTCCAGATGAATTAATAAACTAAATTTTTATTTGAATTCAGCATATCTAATATTGCGGATTACATAGTTGAAGTAATTACTTACAAAACTGTAACCTATTTTTGTTCACACTAAACTAAAGAATTATCTGTCTGTATAGATATGTGTGATTATTTCAAGCTAATTTTATACAGCTGTGAATTAGAACTTATTGTTTCTTATTGCAATATGTCAGTGATATAGTTATGTCTGTGTTCAAAAGCCTAAAGATAAAAGTGTGTGGGGATTAAAACATTTCTTTATATTGTTCTTTCATAATAATAAGCATGGGTAGTAAAAGCTTATCTTAAAATTAGTTCATAAATGTTTCATGTTTTATTCAGTCTGTATCCTAACAATGAGTCTTCAGAAGCGGATTTATTCTCTTAATAGCTCATACCTACAGCTCACCTGGCAGGTTTACTTTTGTGTTTGGTGGCATTAACAAATGCATCTGTTACATGGCGACGAGTCACAAAAACAACATCTGCTCCCATTCAATACCTGACCACAGAACAAGTGCCATCGACTACCAGATCATCCATCACCTGGAGGAGGTCAACTGTAAGTCGTAGGTCTACAACTCAGCAAGATGATCCTACCCCACCACCGTTCGAAGAGGAAGACGAAATAGAGGCCGCAGATTCAAGGGAAGAAGCCTCTCATGTAGAAGGTATAAATTGCATGTAGACAAGATATCAATGAAGTTAAATAGTCTGATACTAAGAATGTTTATGCGTGATTGATTGTTACTTTTTAAAAATTTGCTATTAATAAAAATTATTATTTATTTTTCAATAAATGTGGATCAATTAATTTATTTTTTGCCTATAACAAGTTGTATCTTGACTGTATTTTTATTCTAAAGTAATGTTTGTCTTTCGATTTCAGACCTAGAGAATGATTCTTCTTTCAAGCCTCTTGTACCTGGTTCCAGACCTGGATTTTGGTTTGATTCATCAAGAAGAAAGAAACCGTCTTCTCTATTAAGACCTGGAGCACGAAGAAATTCTCTTTTTCCTACGAAATCTTCGACAGTTGGAATGCGAATGACCGAGAACTTAACACCTGTTCCTTTTGCACCTCTCACCACCACACCTCCAACAGAAACTCCTGAAGTAAACCCCTTGACTCCTAAGTCACGAGTATTTGGTAGAAATCGCTCGACAAAATCTCCGATCACACTGAGAAAGAGACTGAGGACATCGAAAGCACCTAAAATTGAAACCACTACAGAAGAACTTGAAAGCGAAGAACTGCTCCTTCAAATTGGGAAGTTAACTCCAGAACCAGAAAAGAAAATTTCACATGCAGAAGTACAGGAAAGAGAGATTGAGAATTTTGAATCCTTATCCACTGTTGAAGATGACAGTAGTGCTGAACCCACCAAGAAGAAATCGTCCGATAACTTAAAATCCGGTTTAGGCTTAAGAAGACGACCAAAGAATGGTACTCGTCTGTCATGGAGAAAAGCAAGTGGGCGCTTCAACACGACAAGACTCACTACACCACTGCAAACCTCAAATTCCCGCACAACCTCTACACCTTCTACCTCCATTCAAGAACATGAACGAATCTCTCGCAAACCTACTTCCGTTTCAAGATTGAGAAGCAGAACAAGAGCGAATAAAACAACTTCCGCGCCTAAAGTATCATGGACGAGAAATCAACCTACGACAATTTCTCCAACCAAATCAACTGACAAGAAACGAGTTGAAAAAGTAAAAGCTCCGACAGATTACTTGAGGAACAGGAATGTGCACAAATTCAAAAGAGTGAAAACCAATCCAGTCACTGAGGCTTATGATGATGAACAAAACGATATTTTTACCACGACTCCTGAACCGACTGAAAATTATGATATGTTACTAACTTCAACCAAAAAATACGATTCTAAAAGTCGAACAACAGTAGAACCCTTTTATATAACTAGGGATTATGGACAACTCGTTACAGCTCTAGCGGAAGAGAAGCTTACCAAAAGTCGTACACGTACACGAACAACGAAATCTCCTAAATTGTCCACCACAGAATCAGATATTAATGAAATTTCCGAAGAAATAAAACCTACTGAAGAATTGAAATACATTCAACCGACAGAAGAACTGCAATACATTGAACCGACAGAAGAACTACAATACATTGAACCCACTGAAGAATCGCAACACGCTGAACCGATTACTACTGTGGAAGATGCTATAGAAATTGAGAATGCACAATCATTCAATAGTTTGAAAACTACTACAGCAGATGCAACTACCACAACAGACCCGACAACTACAATTGAGGAGACTACTGAATATCAAGGTTAGTATTAACAGTTTTCTTATTTTGGAAATAAACATGAAGAGTGAAAGCTCTTTGTCTTCCAACTGTATTAATTTCTTTCCCCGAGTATTGTACGCTGGCATATTTATTATTTAAGTATCAGTATTTGTATTCTTTTTAATCGTGTAGAGCATATTTAACAATTACTTAAATCCCGTTGCCAAACAAGATTAGAAATTATGATCTACTGAGTTTTAATTTTTATGACTGTTTTTTTTTGTCATTTTAATTTACATAATTTATGAAAAATTGTGTGAAATAATTATCTTCTGTGTTCTCCTTAACTTCTAAACATTTTCTTAAAACTCCACAGAATCTATCGAAATCACTATGCCTCCTGATTTAACGAACAAAATTAAATTAAAATTCAAAGCAAGCGTTTACTTAGAATTGTCTCATTGTGTTATATTGAAAAATAATAAAAATGTAGGCAAGCTCCCCTTATTACTAAAATGTATTAATATATTAATATAATTCTTCAAGAGTAAATTGTTTCTGTGATTATTATGTGTACTAAAGGAATAAAATTGTGTGGGACTATCTTTCAACTTTAGAACCAATGACTACGCGACCTCCACATCGATACTCTTCAATCAGCAGCACACCAATGACACCTCACAGAACGTCCTATACCATTGACCCTGGCACTAATGCCTATGTTGTTTGGAGTATGGGTCAGAATGGAAGTGGATGGTCTTATGAGAAACAGGGAGGTCAAGTGAAATGGTCAGCTCAGAATAGTCAAGCTGAAGGTGATCGTTGGTCTGTACAAGGAAAAGAAGAAAGTGGCCAATCTGACCAAAGCCTATGGGCACCTACTCGTAATACGTCCAGCTTTCTGATTGGAAAACAAAGTGAACGCATTCTATCAAAGCCAGAAGAAAACAAGGTGAGCGTGAAAATTTATACTCAAATATATATTATTTCATTCCATCATATAACCTGGAGAAAAGATGCATAAGTGTTCTCTGTACTCCCCAAAATATTCTCTATACAATTCAAATAATTTACCAAACCCTTTATTCAGTTTTTATAAGTTGAACCATGAACTTCTTCAAGACTCTTTTCCGTTTCATATATCTCTCAGTGGATAATTATTGATAACATTTATTTTATTTTTGTGAATATTCATATTTTCCAAATTTAAACCAATGTTTGCAATCACTAACCATGCAGAGTTCCTTAAATTTTGTTTTCAGGAAATATCTAGATTTATAATTCTGTTAAGATTTAATTACAAATGTACTCGCTTTTCTTATTAATTATGTAATTAGGAAATGCTATAGTCATGTTCTCGTAATCTTAAGATACGTTATGCTAGAATTGGACTTTTAAACCCATATTTTGTTATTATTCAGGTTCATTTCACCAGTAACTACAATACCAACTTAGACAAGAATTTGGATCCTGTGATATATACTCCTAACATATACCGAAATGAAACAGCTCTCAAAATAAAGTCCCCACCGGAAAGTTTTGGGTTGGCTCCTTTTGATAGAATTTCATTCCAACAGTCTCCACCTCCACCTGGGATTAGAGATTTCACCCCGCCTGCTTACCAGATCGCTATAAATAATTATCAAACAAGTAAAGAACCATCATTAATACAAACATTTTCACTGGGGATAGGATCTACACAATCATCGGACAATGGAACACTGATGTTTGACACCAACTTTAAGGATCATAAAGGTGAAGCGGGAGAAGCATATCAAAACGTCGAACTGCATGCTCCATTTGTAGCAGAAATTAGGGAAACTCATAATGGTGTACCAAATTTTGAAACATTTCAGTCCACCAATTTGTCCAATACTCAAGAATACATTACAGAAGCTCCTGAAACTTCACAAGAAATCTTTCCAAGCACTACTGCTGCTCCCCAGAAGGAAGCTAACTATGGAAACTATTTCGGTGATTACTCTCCCAAAGTAAGTTCTTCTCCATATAGTCCAAGCAACATACCTTCATTCGATAGGGGATATCCAGAGTACCTAGGCGAGACACCAGTCCCAACTTTCTATTCTGCTCAAGGAGCTCAACAGGGTGTTAGAGATCTCTCTGGCATACCGCCAGCCCTTGTCAAAGCTGTGGTTGATGCTAAAAGGTGGACTGTTGTTGGTAATGGTGGTGAAGATGGATGGTCCTTGCTTGGAGAAAACGGCCTGTTGGAATGGAAAATTCACAACATTGATGGTAAGTGGAGTGTGACAAGTGCCGATCAAGTGATGAAAATGCCCATTCAAGTTCCTACTCAGTATGAAACTGTTCCAAGTGGTGAAGAAGGTACAGACATCATTGACAAAGATGGAAATGAGGTAAGACGATTATTTTTTCAAAAAAAAAATTATTTTATGGTGTCATTTCCGTTTTGCCCTAAAGGAGAAAACGTTGCACGTGACTTTTTGATATTTTTGTGTAGTACACATTCATACTTGTAATTTTTATGATGCATTTACACCATTGCATTTCCTTCAAACTTTAATATAAAACAGTTTATGCTAATTTAAAACGTTTATAAGTTGCTACCTATTCCTTAGGCCTAGCTAAACAGCTAGACCTAAGGAATAGGTAGCAACTTATAAACGTTTTAAATTAGCATAAACTGTTTAGCTAAACAGCTAGACTAAGTCCCCGAGTTCCAGCAGGAAATAAAACATTCCTCCAATAAAATAATTGAACATTAGATTGACTTTCATAGAGTTCCTCTCTTTCCAAACCAACACAGGCTCTAAGATGACTTGTTCAGTGTTACATTTTAGGCAAGTTGGAAATGCCTTAAGGTCCTCCTGTAAGAAAGATGTGCCCGCTCAGACGTCTAAAGAGGGCAGTCTGAAATTTTCTGTCACCCGTATATTTCAACGAGGCTATTGGGTGGTCCCTATGGAAACAGATATGAGTTGCCAGTGATCACTCTTATAACAAATAGGTTTTATTGACTGAGTGAGCATTAACTTAAGGATCTAATAAGAGCTCCATAAATAAAATTTAAAAATACATTATATAACAATTAAAAAATTGATCCATCAGATCAAAATCAAGCAGTCAAGAAGCAGCTTTTAAATCGACTCGAATGACTACAGATAAATATAAAATCTCAGAAACAATAACACATAGTACCCACAAGGCATCTTACAAGCACTTATATAAAAAAATTGATACTGTTAGGCACACACAAAAAAGTTGGTTGATTGGTTTTGGGGTTTCATGGCGCAAGGGCCATATTTGGCCATGCTGCGCCAGACACAATACAATATCAAGTAATTGACACAAGACATACAATATCAAACACACAAAAAGAAAAACATTTTAAAAATATCCTGTGAACGAGAACAATGCTTTTAAATATAATGTTTCATATCAATTACAGTTAATTTATTTATTTGTTTGGAAACATTTATTTTTACTAAAGAAACTTCAGGGCAAAAAATATTAGAACGAATCAAATACTTAAATTGAAGGTTTTGTGATGACTGAAAATTTTACGGATGTCATGTGGTACCTTACTAAGTTCCAAACAATTACTAAAAAAATGGCAAATTTACCTTATTTCACATTCCAGTTTAATCAGCCTTCTATTAAATTAAATTATGCCCGTAAGGATATAATATGTGTGATGAATTTATATTTCTGAATACGTGATGATCACAAATCTCTCATGGACAATTTTTTACGCTAATCGCTTAGGTCATGCGAACAATAACATCTTATCTCATATTACTATTAATTTTCAGGAAGTAAAACTGACCCCTTCAAAAGTTTGGAGATTGGAAGATGACTATGAAAAATGGAAAGCATTGTCTGCTGAAGGAGGGGTCACTGAAACGGAAACACCAAAGGGTAAATGGATCTCGAATGGAGAATATGAATATGACCAAAGTGAAGAGCTTCAGGATGATTATTACGAAGATGAGGATGAATACGATGATGCTAATGAAGGTTACAGCACTTACCCTGCTGCTGAAAATTATGAGGATCGTCCTTTGTGGGGAACAGGAGAGAACCAAATGATTGTAAATTACAATGGGGACAAATCTGGCAACAAATACTCAACATACAGAGGAGAAATCGAATCGGTTAACACAAAAGAAGATGCGATATCGGCTTGGAAGTCCTTACTCGCAGGGCAATTAAATTGGAATCCTTCTGTGAATGAAAAGATAGTAACTAAAACATCTCAGCCAACTCCTAGTTATAAATACCCTCCTACAAAATCTTCAACGTACTCAGACAGAAAAATAGTACCATCAGCAACACCAAATCGTAGACAAGAATATAAGGATGTGGAACGAGCAAGAACAACGCCTCTGGAAAATCTCGAAAGAATTCAAGGAACGAATTTATATGAGAACGGAAATCGTGAAAGGCATCAACCTTCTAATGAACCAAATACATGGAAAGTTGTGGAATTTGGACAAAACAGGAGAACATATGAAAACGAAAATCGCGTACGATATCAACCTGCTGATGAATTAAATACAAGGAATGTTGTGGAACTCGGACAAAACAAGAGAACACATGAGAACACAAATCGTGAGAGGTATCAACCTTCTGATGAATCAAATACGAGAAATGTTGTGGAATTCGGACAAAACAGGAGAACATATGAACACGAAAATCGTGAAAGGTATCAACCTTCTAATGAACCAACTACAGGAAGTGTTGGAGAATTTGGACAGAACGAGAGGAAAGAGTTTGAATTAGTTCACAACGCAAAAACTAGTGACAAGAAAGACCACGAGAAAGTCGATACATTGATCAATAAGTTAGAAAACATTCAAAAGGAAGCAAAAGGGAGAACTGTTGTAGATTTATCACAGTTGCTCAAACTTATTAAAGCTAAAACAAATTCATCTTCCGTCTCGTCAAAACAAAAGAGTGATCAAATATTGAGAAATCAAACACAAAACAATGATAATCCTTTTATTCGAAACAAAGACAAATACGAAGAAAGTCAACAAATTTCAAAGCAAATGGACCCTACTTTACAAAAATATGGACCGGAAGTGTTTCAAGGACCTATTAAACAAGTCGATTCCAAATCTCAAAGACTTGCTAAGCCGGAAGAATATGCAGGATATTCTGAACAAACCAATTCCAACTTGCAAAGAAATGTTAAGCCAGATGGTTATCTAGGATTTTCTAAACAGCTGGACTCTAACTTGCAAAGGCATGATGAATTGAGAAAATATAATGAATTTTCTAAACAAAGGGATTCCGAATTGCACAGAGATGATGAGCCAAAAGAATACGATGGATCTTCTAAACAATCAGATTTAACATTGCAAAGTTACGATAAAGCAGATGATGAGTATTCTTCTGGATTTCATAAACATCAACAGCGTGACAGAATAGAAGGTAGTATAAGAGATCGTAAAAAGTCGAATGGAAATCGATATTTTACCGAAGAAAAAGATCCTACTTCAAACACTAGATTTGTAAGTGACCCCCGACATCCAACCCACAACAAACAACATAATCCTTCCAGTGATCAAAGCACAGAGTACCGTGTTTCACCAGATACAGATATTGAACAAAAGGAAACTTACTTTAGAGGAGGAACAAAACTCTCAGAAAATGTGAAATTTGTCGATAGTTTCCCTTCTAATACACGATACAACTATCGTGAAACGCAAGACGAAAATACATCCAATCGAAGAAAATCCGAAGTGAAAATCGAAGAGAAAAAACTTTTTAACGAGGAAAAGGAATATCAAGATTACAGACACGTGAAACATTCTCCCTACAGGACATATAACAAGCATAAAGATCTAACAGATGAGGTAAGTGCAGCTAATTCAAGATTATCTGAGAAAGGAATCCAAGAAAATGACTACAGCAAAGATACGCGTAGACACGAAGGACACCAATTGATAGCCGATTCACCGCAGCATCAAAGACCCGTCGAAAATATATTGGATCGAAAGAATTCAGCTGATAAATTCGATGATCGCAACAGGAAGTTCGAAGAAACGATTCAAAACGAAGACTACAGAGTAAGAAACCGACAACGGAATTCCAAATCCAAGCCAAAACGCAAACAAAACAAGAGAAGAGGTCAACAAAAGGAACTGGTTCCCAGTGGCATGGATCCCAATCCATTTTCTGAACGAATTGATGAACAATTGAGAGAAATTCAAGAGAAAGAGGAACCATCAACAAGATATTCTAACCCAAGCAAGAGTAGAAACACCAGAAGACGTAAACCATCTGAAAAGCGCCTTAGGAGACCCCAAGACGGAAGGTACAAAGCTGTTCCAAGTATCAGACCTCAGCAATATAAATCAGGTACTACAGTACATGCCCCTGAAACAAATGTAGACTACTCCGAAGAGCTTGTACTTGATGTAAGGGACCGATACCAAGCATCAGACAGCCATGAACCTAAAAGACTTTTTAATGAAGAAGGCTATTCGTCACAGTTAAAATCAATCCCAGTAAAGCAAAGACGACCAGAGAAGAAAAGATCTCACAGGCCTCAGCACCCTCCCCCAATCGTTTTGAGCAGTGAAACTGAAATAGAAGACGATGAGAATGGATCGAAAAAAAGCAGGAAAATCATCGTAATCGACTACGCGGGTAAACAAAAGAAAAAGAGCCCTATCGATAGAAAAGATCTGGAATTGATCATCAGAAATGTAAAAAATAGAAGATCGGAAATGTTTGAGGAAATTTCCGTTGAAAATTCAGATGCTGTAATAACATGATAGATTACCATTTCATCGTTTGTTTTGTACATGATTGAACTAGTGGCGAAATTATTTTGTTTCATGCATATCCTACATAACTAAGATTTTAATTATTTTACCGTTAAATTAAATTAACTAAGTGCTAGAAGAACAGCGAATTTCTACCCCCTGAAACATTTATTAAGGCAACTTCATAAGGTCTATTTTATTACATTGGAAAACATGAAAAATCAATGCAACTTCATTGGGAAAATGATTTTGAAATGAGTAATTTGTAAATTTAATAATTTTTCTATTAGCATAATTTATTGTCAAGCAATCATTTTGCCCGCCCCCTTTCCCATTACAATAAATTTTAAAAGTAGACAAATTTACATCGGTTAAATTCTAAAAAGTACTTCATATTTTTCTTTCTGTAAGAAAAAATAAAGAATGTCATAAGAGAGAGCTTTTAAAACATCATGTTTGTATTTTATGTTTTTTAAAATAAAAGCATTATTATTTCGATTCATATATCTTATTTCTGGTTTTAGAACTTAAGTATATTCATATTGAAAAGAGACATCAATATTTTTGTCATGGAGTAAAAGTTTAAATTCACAACTCAACACATCTATGATTTGATTTTTAATAGTTCATATAGCTTAAAATAAATAATTTCCACAAAGAATTAAGCACCATCAACTAAAAATAATACCTAAAATAGATTCATACTTCATTTGTATCATGCTGAGAAACCTTGAAAATAGATATTAATTTATTTTGGGCTTTGTAGATATGATTGATGATCATCAGCCAATTAATTAAACTATGCTATTATTATCAACTTAATTTATTGGAATACTTTAGAAAATTGTTGCCATCAATTTAATAGTATCACGAGCAAGTTTAACAACGTGTTTTATGTAGTTTTTTAAATATTTATACGATAACAATTCTATTGGCGTGTCTTTAATTCTTAACAGGATGCAAAGGGAGCTGAATGTTAAACACGATTTTAGGTCCATTAGTTCTGTTTTTGTATTAATAGAATAATTTTTATTCCACTTTTCTTTTTCATCTCTTAAAATTATTGTAATCACCCAGACCATTTCACCATTCTCTTTTGAAACACGAATGGTAAAAAGCTGTTATATCTAAGAAACAAATAAAGTATTTTTGAAAATTTAATTAGAAATTGCTGAAAGGTTTAGTTCATTGGCATCAAATTCATTCTCTCTAAATAAATCAATGAAAGAATCATTTCTGTTACAAACTGAAAATGTAAAATTGAATACAGGTGAACTCACCGAACTTTATACTGGATTGATTCATTACCTAGAGAAAACATTAATGTTTCTTATGTGTTTCGAACTAGAAATTTGTGAATTTATATTATCCATCGGTATTAATTTTTCGGTTGATAATATATTAGCAATAGCTACTTTTTCCAACAGTTGTATTCAAAACACTTTCTGAAACTTTGTTTTCCGTTTTAAAAAAGAAGAAACATCTTTTTTTCTCAAATTTCGCAATCGTCGTGTAACGGGACATTTTCTATTCAATAACATGTACTTGTAACTTGATATACTAATAAACTAATTTCGTAATTCAATATTTAGGTGGTTTGACTGCACCTGAAAAATTAACGCCTGACATAAGCACCTGAGACGCGGTTTTAATTTTAATCTAACCTTTATTTCCAATTTATATGTCAATCGAATATATTTTCAACATAAAAAATGATTGAATGTTTTTAAGAGAATTTTTAGGATGAGACCTTATGTATCTTAGAACTTTGATTATGTTAATTCAGTTCAGAAATATTTATATGGACTTCTATAAAAATGTAGCATATTTATTCATACTGTCATACAGAAAAAATCCACGACGGAGGGGGAAAAGCACAAAAGACAGAAGTCAAAGCACAAAAAAAATACCAAATAGGTTCAGAACACATGAAAAGTATCAAAGAACAAAACATGTAATCAAATAAAGTTCAAAAATCTATTTTATCTATTTTAAAGTTAATGATAAAAAAATAAAGACTGGAATTATGAAAAGAAATTAATTACGATATATTTGTATCAAGAATAGCCGTTGAAGTATTTTACAAACTTAAGTTAGAATTCATAAAATTAAAATTTTCATATTTTTATGAATAGAAATTTGATTGAGCTTTAATCATATTGAATTGATTTTTCTCTAATAACGCATAATGTAATTCAGCTAATATTAATAATTTTTTCAACGAAATTGAATTAAATATTAATTTTCTTTACAAGAATAAATTATATATTACTTCTAGGTGTTTATTCTTTGTTCGTGAAAATATTTTGCTACTCTTATTTATTAAAAATTAAGAAAAGGGCGTTATATATTATATTAAACATATTACTAATTTAATGCATGATTCGTAACCTATGATAACTTGTATATGTAATATGCTTCTGACACTGATACTGAGTTAACTAAATATCAAAATATGAATAATTACTGATCAGATAAACTTTTAAAGAATGAAAAGTATTTAATTTGTGATCCAATTTTTATGGCAATGAAAATTGTGTGGAGAAAATAAAAAAGGTTAAAAATACAAAAATAAAGAATAGTTTATGACTGATATAGAGATAAATTTGCAATATTTCCATAGAAAAGCATACAGATGTCAACATATTTTTAACTATCTCGTATATATTTAAAAATCGTACTTGTTGAGCGTGAATGCCTTAAGAAAACACATTAGTTTGAATGCTGTAGCTATGAATGGCAATAGTTATCACGATGTGAAAAACATCCAATTTGATACAAAAAATTTCACAAAATGCAATTTTAATATGCAATTTAAGTATCTGAATGCAGATTCTGTTTAAAAAACTAGAAGGTTAGTTGGTTTGGGCCCAAAGGTCATTTGTTTGCTACACGAGGGTTTATTAGACCGAAACATGCGGCCTTAAAGCGGATTCCGAATCACTAAAAACATTCATGAAAAGACCGAGATTCAAACCAAGGGCCAGGACAAAATAACTTAATAAAAATTGAGATTATGTGTCAAAGAAATTCAAAATAACTAAATAAAAATTAAGACTTGCAGTCAGATGTGCAACGCGATAATCAACTCAAATATCACTTATCATAAATGTAAAGAAATTATATTTTTTCAATAAGTATTTGCAGACTTTAAATCTTACAATAGTATATATATACTTTTTATTTAAAATATATCTATTCTAAAGCATCGCATAATTTTATCATATCTGTAATCATAATTTTTTTAAAGTAATTCTCTAAGGGACTTTTTAATTTCTTCCAAATTCTATAAAGCACTCAATATGTTAACAAAATACAAATTCCCTGATGTAGGAATGCAGGATATATTATAAAATTTTAGAAAATTAACTCATATTTTCTTTAGTTCTTTTCTAGATAGTTTATAAAGTTTTTAAACTTGAATTTGGCAACACCTTACGCGTTTATTTTATCAGTACATGGTCAGCTGTTCTAAAACCTTAGATGTGAAGATTTTTTTACCGTGAACTAGGCTGTCTTTGCAGGCAATTTTTCTAATATTATTGAGTATTCTTGTTTAATTTTATGCATAACAAAAGAGCGATTTCAGTATTTCAGTAGAGAAAATTATATCTAATATTGTAACAAATATCCATTACTATATTTATGGAATAATTTTCGAAAAAGTACTTACTATAATGTAACGTGAGACACAAAATTTAACTTTTTAATTCTTTTAAAATATTCTATGTTTAAAATCAAAATTTTCACTTACTTAGTATGAAGAATAAAAGTAAATGACAAATTTTATTTTAATTCAGGCTTTTTCTTAAAAGACAGAACACATTTAATTTTGTTAACGTGAGTCACACATTTAATTTTGTAACGTGAATCACACATTAAGTTAAATGTTGTACACAAATAATTGGCTTGAATTTTTCTATTAAAATTTGAAGTGCAAACGACTTTGTGGTAGATTTCTTTAAAATTTGTTCTTTTTCTTTTATAATATAAAAATTATATTATGGCGCCTACTGCAGCTGCAGAATCCAAGAAAGAAGAAATCACAGAGAGAAACTAAAGAAATTATGACGAATATAAATCAAAGTACCGTCTTACTATGAAACAATGATTCAGTAAAGAAAAAAGTTAGAAATAGTTTAAAAGTATCGCGTTTTAAGGAACAAAGAGAATTCAAAGAAAACCATACCTCAATTGTACAAAAATGCGAACACTTTTGGCAAAGCTATGACCCAAGCAAAACGAGGTTTGCCTAGCTAACCACATCGTAATGAAGTTGTTGTGAGAAAATTGTTTAGCAGCATTTGTAATGTGACTTTAAATGCATGTTTTGATTCAATTAGTAATCATTCAAAGTCATCAGCTTTGAGTAGAGATAAAATAGACAAAATTATATTATTTTATGAACAAGATGATATTAGCCGAATGGCTCCTGGGTGTAAAGACGTTACAATTTGGGAAAATGGCTTTAAAATAAAAAAAAAACAAGCTTATGTGGTCACTGAAGGAAATGTTTGAAATGTTCAAACTGAAAAATCCATCAGAGCTTGGTAAGAGCAAGATTTTTGAATTGCGCCCAAAGCATGTTCTTTTGGATGAGATCTGAGAAATAAGATTCTACATAATGTTGCTTATGTGTATACCATGAGAATTTCATATAGGTGTTATAAATACATTACATAAATACATTCTATATTTAGTGTTCCCGCTTACTTTCATTCATTCCAAGAAAAAATATTGTGCAGTCCTAGAAATTGTTGGCTAAGTCAATATAACATTTGCAAGGATGCATAGGGTTTTAAAAAATTTATCCATTGCCTGGAACAGAAGAATTTGGCCTTACATGGTATTTTTGGAAACGAAATGAAGAAAAAATCATCAAAAAGAAGGTTCTGGGTCACATTTGGACTTGTATCGACTTATTTCGGGTCTCATTCCGTAATTTCTGGAGCATTGTTACTTTAAAAGCCATCAAGCTAAGGCATATCAATGCGTGATGCAAGTAGACTTTTCTGAAACTTGTACCTTTCTGAAACTTGTAGACTTTTTCACTTGTACCTTTCAGGATGAGATCCAAGGTGCACATTGGAAACAGAATCAAGTAAGCTTGTTTACAGCAGTTATTTATTATTTGGGTTCCATCCATCCTGTAGTAATATCACCAGATTATTGGGATCATTCAAAGAGGTCATTACTGAATACATCTTTTTCATTACAAAGTATTTCAACTTACGTGCAAAAGTTGAAATTTGGTCTGACAAATCATATAAGGGCAGTTTAAAAACACACATAGCAGCCTCTCTTAACACACTGGAACAAAGGTACAAAGTAACCACTACGTGGAAGTATTTTGCAACATCACATGGTAAGGGTCCAGTAGACGGAATTTGAAGCAGTGTGAAACGACATGTTATCGACCAAGTGGAAAAAGGAAATGTTTAGTAAATAATGTACACGAATTCGTAGAAGCTGCTAAAAAGTAGTGAAGATTAATGTTTTTGATACAGAAAAGAAATAGCAAAATTCAGATCTAAACACAATTTTGAATCAAAATGATAATTTACTTCGCATTTTTACTGCATCCATAAGTATGCTTATAGGATATTATTTAATTTTTTAAAATTGCAATTCCTTTCATTAATAAGCAATTATTCTCAAATATATATAAGAAAGTTAATTTTAGCACCGATTAAAATTTCAAAAGCGTTATTATTAAGCATTCAGTTCTCAGAATTCGCAAATGCAACGTGAGTCACAAAAGTATGTAACGTGAGTCACATAAAAATGTCAATTTATTTTATTAATTGAAACAGTAATTTCATTTTTCTTAGGTTTAACATGACCTACTACTTTTAGTGAAGCAGCCGAATTATTTTTTCCGATTAACTTCTGTTAGAAGAGAAAAACTCATTTTTGAAAGTTTAAAAATTGATATCCTTTTTTTGTAACGTGAGTCACAGTCCGAAATGTTGCCATTGAGGAACTAAATTTACACTAAATTTCTAAATTATGACATAGATGCTTTAAGAAGATATCAATGAGTTTATAAATCAATTTTTGTTTAGTATTCTTCGTCCATTCTTTATTTACATTAAATTTAATATTGAAAATTAACGTCTGATTGTAACGTGAGTAGCATGGAATTACCCATATCTAAAAATGGATGTGGTATACATATGATCTTTTTATAATTATGTATAATCGAATGATTGGGAAAGTGAAAATCACAATTCTACATCTTCTATTAATATAATTTTAATCTTTTCTTTTATTACTTACATTTTAAGTACAATTATAAGAGTTATACTATGTACTATTTTCTTAATGTTTTTTTCAATGTGTTGATTTATCAATTCAATGAGAGAAACTATTTCGGTATTACATAAAAATCTTGATTTTTAGACGATGCACATATTTAAGTAGTAGATTAAAATATTAGAACCATATTCGGCACTTGTCATGAAATTTTATATTCTGTGGCTGTGACATTTAGTCAGTATATAACAAGTGCATTCCTCAATCACATACAGTCGAAGTTTTTTGCCTTGATATTATATCTCCCCGCCATCCAAATAGAACCGCATATACAGAAAAAGAACTAACTAGAATTAAACTAGGCATTTTTTAAAGAAGCTACTTTTATTGATTTTCCAAACTTTAAATTTCATTTGTATGCTCTTAATCTTTCTTCACACATATCATTTCTAAAGTAAAATGATGGACAGTAATATGACGATTTGATTTTCTGCAATAAATCGAGTTTTTTAAAGAAAGTTATCTAGCGGTTTAGGAGTAATACTTGATATTTAACACATTTCTATTGAATATCCATAATATATATGGTCAACTTCAAGGTATGTAGAAAAGAACAGACAGCATTATCAAGTTTTAGCACTGGTCACACCAAAGCTATGAAATATTTGGCAGGAAATAAATTTTACCCTGACTGACCTGATGACAGCATGTTATCCTGACCACGTACTTCAGTGTCATGGAAGGTCATTCATGAGAATTCAAGACTTCTTTTGGACATTTTTTGCAGGAGGAATCATGGAACTGATCTAACTTTGATCCTGGGATAAGAATTATACGTTTACTTTGCACGTTTTTCTAAATAAATCAGCTTCTTCTCACGGTTTGTAGGTCATTACTCTGTTCTTACCTCGAGTCCCAAGAAAGTATATGAAATAAAATAGCCCATGTATGTGTTATTTTTCATCGTGTTATTTTGTTCGAAATTGAGTTCTTAGCTCAGTCGGTTGAAACAGTTCTCTTTAGAGCTTTATTTCGGGACGAAGCACAGCAAGCCGCAAGGTCACTATTTTCTCTTTTATAAGTATTATATAAGTTTTTATTAAGCAAGAAGGGCTACTGAAAGTTAAGCTCCGGTGATCTAGGATAAGGTAGATAAGGCAGATAAGGAGAGGTAGGGTTGATTTTCCTTTACCCTTAATGTCATCCGAAGGTTCCTTCTTAGTGTCTATATTTTCAAGTTTTTCTGATTCTGTCACCTGAACAGTAGAGTATGTTCCCTTATATTCGATTCTATACTTAACGAAGTCAAAAGCATCGTCTCCTGTTTCCATTTCTTCATTGATTGATGTGGCAATGTCTCCAGCATGTAAACAAGACATGTTTATTGACCTCAACACGATAGTAAGCTACTCTTAAGAGTACCTATACGTGCTACGAATTTTTAAATGTAAAACAATAAAAATCCAATAAAGGCCGTAACTTGGTTCCTACATTGGAAGCACTTGGCTACGAGAAGCAGCTAGCATACTCATTAACAGAGAAGCCATTGCTATTTATAAAATTCATTCTACTATAGTAATCACACACATTCACACATAATTAGAAATTCCGACAAGTTCATGATAAAATCAAATTATGTAATATAAATAATAAAACAGATTACAAAATAAGTGTAATGATGAATATGTGTTTTGTTTCTTGTACGGCCACTCAAAAGTACCCCAGCTTCTTTCCCTTTACCATCAAAACCATGATTTTGAAGATTTGTCAACGGTAGCACATGCAGGTGGTAATAAATGACACCTTTCCGAAAGACTTCTGAAGTTATATTTTCTATACACATAACTTCAGAAACTTGAAAACTGATGATCAAGCAATAAATGAGGAAATTTAAGAGAATCTATCGCTGGATTGCCCTTTTGAACTGAATGTGAATGGAAGGTAGTGACAAACTGACTCAGATATCAGCCTAGAAATACGACCATCTACAGTCTCCGGGGAAGCATTGTGGTTCTCGTCATGTGTAAGGGATCTTCATTCGTCAAACATTGATGTGCCTTTAGAATGAATAAGACATAAAATTGATCTATGTGAGATTTTTAATTTCCAACGAGACTTAATTTCAAGAAACAATCTTGGCCTGAAATTAATTCCCTTCCTTATTGAATGCTTTTATTTGTAGACTGATGAAAAAAAAAGAGGGTGTTACCTTTCAACAATTTTTAGTTTCGTATATCTCTATTGGTGTTCTTTTTTCTGAACCGATACTTCTTACGTGCCTTGACCACTTCAACCACAATCAATATCTATACCAAGTTCAGCCGAGAACAAATGCTATTGATGGATATAACAGAATTGATTTCTTCATTTATGACGTTTATTTTTTCTTTTCGAAAAACTTAAAATTATTGTATGAAATAAATTATCATATTTTAGAGCCACATTATTTTTGAGTTGTTCTTATTAAAAAGCCTGCAAGCCTTTTAAAAGATCAGGCCTCTCGGGAATTTCCAGGTTGACCTGTCCGTCACTGCGAGGTAGCACATTGTCTACATCCGGAGAAGCACATTGTCTAGATCGGGAGAAGTTCACAACTAGTGAGCAATGTACGTGAACTATAGACTAGAGAACGAAACCACATATGCAAATAATTTCATACATTAAAGATCGGGTAAATATGGTTCTTTCACAGGCTTCCTCAAATTCTAGAATCAAATATTTGCTTCTAAACAGTGTTTATTACTAGAAAATAAAAAGAACAGGGGGCTTAAGCCTTTCGGTCGTTGTATCGAAGAGGTATCTCGTCATTAGCAAAACTGACCAGATTTGAATGGACGAGTTATTGGAAGAAAACTGACCAGATCCTGATCTCATCATCATGAAAACATCGGCAATATCTTGACGACGAGATATCTCGTCAATTTTCGAAATTGGTTAAATCTTGATAGACGAGATATCGTGTCGAAACCAGTTAAAAGGTTAAACCTCTGTTGCCCTCCCTCTTTTCACGGCCCTGATCAATAGTATCAATGCTTTAGTCGGAATTCTTTGCGATCGGTGACAAGACAGTCTCGCTATTGATCAAAGCGAACTTCAGAAAGCAGCAATAGAAATGCCGAGAATTTTCAGGAAAAAAGTTAAACATTTTCGCTTAAAAATAACAGACTGTAATAAAGAACTTGGGTCCATTACAGGCACGCAATCCTGGCCTTGGAAGCGTTTCATCGTTCCATAAAGCACATTCGAACACTGAGCAAAATGCTGCGGAGTATTTAATTTCTTGTTCTTGATCCTCACCACACCCATGCAGATCATCCTTTGTACCTGGATGAGATGCGTGCTCCTGCCGGATTCCAGACGGTCATGGTTGAAGTTTTGGCAATTCTTCGCCTTTTTGTGGCCGACCTGGTAACTTGCATTCTTTGGTTGGCTGTTGGACTTGGGAATATCTTGGTCACGTGATTGACGGATATATAATATGTCTTATGCTATGGAAGAGCATCACACTTTCGAATCCTTCCCTTGTGGTGAGAACCAAAGCTTCCCTCTCTTGGATTACTCTACTTTGGATATGATTTTAAGGCGTCATGGGGTAAGTAAAAGCTCTCTATGTATCAGCTCTAGTTTTTTATAAAATCACACGCTAGCTTAAACTGTTTAAAGAGTTGGACTAAATTTTCCTTTGAAAATTTCTAATCGAAATTAGCTTCGTCTACTTCTGAATTGACAAATAAATGGAACTAGAAACTGAATTTTGTTTACCAAATCAATGGAATACACAATTTTGAATATTGATTGATTTTCAATTAATAAAAGAAAATTTTTATTGCAGTTAGTATAAAATCACAAATGGTTAAAAATCTTAAAATGTAGAAAATAAAATAAACTCGGTGCAAAAAATTTACAAAAACTAATAAAATATAAACTGTTAAATAATGTTTACTAAATGTATTATAAATAATGGAAATTCTGAAACAAAAGTAATCGTTGACTCGTAAGTAAAAAATATTTTATATACTTATGGCTTAACCATTAGATTGGACTATTTGTATGAGCATATTTGTTTATTCATTCTAATTATACTTGAATATTCACTTAAAAATCGTAACATTTGAAACTAATGGATTTAAATGCGTGTAACTGCATTTGGCAGGATTCATTTTATAATGTAATTTTATCATGTTTTAGGAATTTTATGAACTGATCTTGGAAATATAAATTTAATTCTTACATTTTTAAAGATGTTATAATTTCAAATACTGTCTGAGCAATTTGTAAACATCTAATTACATAGAACAATGTGAATAAATTAACGGTTACCTACTCAAATAGGCAATGCGCAAGTTAATGTACAAATAAAAACATTATCAATTAAAGAATTAAATAATACTGTCTGTTCCTGTTATAAGAATAAAGGTTTTCTTATGAGCAAGAGTTTTTGTAAAAAAATTGTACAACTATCTACAAAAGTTCAAACACGGTCGAAGAATAAAATGCAATGAATGGGTTTCCAAATAGATATTGCATGCGTTCTTTTATTTGTGTGTGCGATGTTTTATAAAGTTATTATTACAAATCGTCTTATTAACCCATCTTAAATTTTGCTTTAAGCAATGAAATTATGAAAAACAGCTATGCCTTTTCATTATTAAATAACTTAAAATTATAAGATGACTATTTCTATAATTTCTTGTTACACAAATGCGAATTGAATTTTAAAAAGATTAAAAGCATAAGATGATTAGTATGAAAAATTTAGGTGTCGAAAATTAATAAAAGTTTAGGAATCGAAAATAAATGAGAAATATTTAGGCATTAAAAATTATTCAAAAATTGGTTACATTATGCATTGGTTTATCGAATATGCATTGAAATTTTTTTTTATTTAACTAGGCAAAATCGTAGTTATTGTTGACACAAAAATTGTTCTGTTTATCTTTTCGTATATATTAATTTCTGAAGTGTAGAAGAAAAATAACGCGTAAACATAATATTTTTTCCAAATCTAATCTCATATTTTTAAAAATTACACAATGGAACATATAGTATTTATTTATTATTCTTCGAAAGTGTTAACTTTCATATAGTGTAAAATAACAATTTGTGGTACAAAGAAATGTCTTTTAAGAAATTGAATGAGTAAAATCATTGCTACATTTTGCAGAATTAGCAGTATCCAAAGAGAGATTTCAATGGCTTAGAATATTTGTTTTATGCCCGCTATACTAAAACATTTCAACTGTTTTAAAAAGTCATCCAAAAATTAGATAAGAAATCTAAAATTTAAGTCAATCATCAATAAAGCATTTCTTTGAAAACTGGGTTTCAATAAAATTGATATTCTTGATTCAAATCGATTTATAGACTAATGTGATAATGATTCTGAAGCTAACGTTATATTGTGATCAGACCCGTTAAAAACCATGGATACTTTGTAAAATGTTGGTATTACCCCCAATATACTGCCAATTACTCTCCGTCACATTATACCCCAGGAAGGGGAAATTAACCAAATATAATGCTCCTCTCTAGGATTGGAAATCTATTTTATATCGATATAGCAGACAATCTACTTTAGTGAATAATTTAAATAGTAAATTAAAAATATATGTTACTAGGTTATTGTACCAAACTTATTTACTATCTACAGAATTATATATCGTCACCTGGATACAAGAATTAAATAATTCAAATTTTTATTGTTTTGAGGATTAAGGAAAAACAGTTTGTCGAAACCCAGTTTCATATATACCTATATTTTGGCGATAGATCGAGCTTAGGCAGTTAAAAAAGTGGCCTAGTGATTGCATTAAATTCTGTATGATCTTTGCTTTACTAATTGAAGTAGAATTAAAAATACTCCATTTTTTGAGTTACCTTCCCTTACTTGCATTCAAGTGACGGAATATTGTATATTATATTCTCAAATAGATATGTAAATTCCTTTGTAATCTTACTGGGCTCCTTATTCTTTAGAATGCAAAGACTGATTACTCTTATTGGGTTAGTACACAAAGAAATCAAATCCTATCAATGTCCCTTTATGCACTTGACTTAAAATGAGTCAAAGCATTCCGGATTTCATGGCGACGAATTCAAATATTTTGGTTCACTGATCACACAAGTACTTTTGAAAGTTGAAATACTGTGTCGAATCTGGCGGTGCGCATCAGATTTATGACTTTTTGAGACACTTTTTTACTCCAGCTCTTTTATTCCACTTTTCAACACGCAAGGGGTGAAACTCTTTACCATAAGGCATCTTTGTAAATTTTTGGGGTGGCCTCATTCTATTGTGCAAATTATTAATAGGATATTTTTCTATTCAGTACATGTGGACTTGGACACAGACAAGTCCTAAACTACTTAATAAATTCATAAGATTCCTCCTATTTTACTCACCTCAACTTCATATTTGAATTCTCTTAGTTGTGCAGATCTTTTAACTTTTTATTCTCCTTTTGTATGTTATTTCTTCTGAATTGAAATTGTTTCCCTCGACTAGTCAGATAGCTTCAGATGCGTAACGGTGCATGAAATAATTTTTATAGGCACCTCAATTAAATTTTTAAATGTAACGGTCTCCAAATAGTGGTCATCCGTTCGACCATTGAGATCTCTTGAGGACAGAATCAGCTATGCTTTCTTTCACCTATGAACAAAAATAATTGGAAAACTAACTCAAAAATGAATTGAACCTAGAAAATAAAAACTTCTTATAGAAGAGTTATGAGTCATTGGAAATGAGAATTTTACAGTTATATTTTTATAATAGACACACATTTTTTTTCCACAGGGTATGGAGCTGTTTGCTACCATATGGTTAACCACAATACTACTGGTAAGTGCGCAAAACAAAACTGAAGAGCAAATAGCCGAATTTACAAACAAAACTGATGAGAAAATAGTCGAATTTATAAACAACACTGCATCCAAAGTAGAGGATAATTCTACATCTTCCCAGGAAAACGTCAAGGAACTTGTCAAATCTCAAAGAAGAGCTCACCGGTTTGATACAGCCGAATCCAGTCCTTGGGTTCGAGTCTATAATCGTTTCCCAGGTAATTAACTACTTTATCATAATTGACTGTACAGTTAACTGATGAAATTTTAAATGATTAAATGGTAGAAATAAAAACTGTTTAAAGAAAATACTTCAGTTGAATTTTTATAGTTATAATTACATTTTACCAAATTAAAGAAACCCACAAAAGCATTTTCAAATTTCAAACATAAAATCAGAATTAGTTTAGGTATAAATATTTTAGGATGCTAAAATACCCTTTATCGTTCATATTTTCTCAGTTTCAGATAAAAAAATGCATCTAAGTGTCACTTTATAAGGCTGGTTTAAGGAGTATAGTATTTATTTTTAAATTAATCCCGTGGATAAAAATTTGCTACAGACTAAATTTGAAATTATTAATGCCCACAAATGCGAAGAACTTATGCTTGAATTTTGCACAAAAGCCATTAAGCATATCAAAATGATAATAAAATAGTTTGCACAACTTTCGAGCAGATACAGATTCGAAAAGCTTGATGATAATTTATTTACAATTCTTTATACCTTACATAATAACATTAAATATATGGAATGGAAGTCGAATCAATCATTAGTGCAACTTCACAGGAAAAATTTTAATTGGTTAAAAAAATTATGTTCTGGTGAATGCAGTTGAATTATGAGGGATTTTCAGTGTAAACAAATAAACGAGACGGAAAGAGAAGAATTTACTTCCCCACCCAAATGCTCTCGTATGATACATATCACGCTGACCTTAAAATGTAGTTTTTCGTTTTTTTGGCGACCTTTGGTGTTTAATCTAATGGGCATAAACAAATCAATTAACATATATCAATTCGGAATTCACTCTAGAGGTTTTATTGGCGATGTGTTGAAATCGTATTAGAAAAACAAGCCAAGTGACATCACGTTCGGAATACGTACTAACACCAACCCACATTCTCGTGTCTATTGTCGTGAGACACTGTACCAGTTTAAATAAATGTGGTTGGGATGAATAGAGCATGCCACCGAGGTGACATCCAGAATTAGAGCACATTACTTTATACATTATTACATCTATACAGTAATATTACATCTATATTATCATACTAAGTTACACTATATATACGTATATACAACATGCGAGAAGAAAAAAAGTAGGTTTTTCAATCTCTGGATAATCAAGTCCTGATGATTCTCAATGAATCTCACCATGTTAATAATTTTGATCCTCGAGCCCTTGGTATTAGCAATGTTCCTGAGCCATGTGATTTTAAGGTGCTCTGCAGGCGTCCTCATATGCCATGAGGCTGTAAGGGGGGCAGAGTGTGATGTAATGTAGAGGTGTGCCGATTTCACCACAGGAGCAATTCTCTGAATTGATTTTTTTTAAACCTCGTTAGGTAGGATGGAAACGGACCATGTCCTGTGAAGAAGGGTGTCTCTTCTCTGGTCCAACTTGCCAATTTTAGTGACACTCTTGGCAACACATCATGTACCATCCTACCTGTTTCTTCTTCATCCCATTCTTTCTGCCGTGCACCAAGTAGCCAGCTAGTGGTTTCCCTCCTGCAATGACTTCTGGGCCATTTCACCCCTTCAACAATGCACTCAGTTGTGGTTGCCTCTTTTGCTAATCTATCTGCTTCTTCGTTTCCTTCATAACCAGCATGGGCTTTAATCCAGCCTAGACAAATTTCCTTGCTGTTATTTAATAAATATTGTATTCTTCGTGCCAGTGTACTCGGATTTAGGATTTCTAAGTGCCAGGAGACCAACTCTGCTGTCTGACTAGATCTCTACATTTTTATCTGCTCTTGCTTCTGCTGCTTTTATGGCTGCTAAAATCCCATACAGCTCCATCCGGAAAACGGAGTTTTTGTCCTGCATTCTCGTGAACCATTGCTGGGTTATACGCCCCCTTCTTGCATAGAACAAAAAGCACTTCCCACTCTATTTTCCATTTTGTAGCCATCGGTGAAGTAGCTTATGCAGGAGTGAGGTACTCCCACTGCTGGATTTATTCTGTCATCGGAATATGTACAGGAAACCACCACAAAAGAACTACCGCCACCTATATTTAGCTTGACAGAAAATGTCTCTCAACATATCTTGTCAATTTCATTACAGGCAGCAGCACAGACACCTTTTTCAACTATGAAACTAGAGGTAACACAAGTGCCCATACCAGTGGAGAAGGGTGGGACTCGTTCAAAACCGAAGCATCGGATCGTATACCTGTTGATCGAAGAGAAAGCAAAGCAAAGGTACAGGATTTGTTGCGAGTTAAGCCAAAAGTTAAAGAAATTGAAGTAACTGCTGCACTGAAGGATAAGCTACAAGATAAAGCCCAAACAAAACAACCAGCGAAAACCCCTGCACCCTCAACAAAAGCACCATTGCAAACAACGAGTATTTCAATTCCCGCACGAAATGACAGTGCTAATAAAGGTGAGTCATCTTCATGAAACTAATAAAAAGTCTACCGTTTTCCAAACAATTCCAGTGCTCTCATCCTTCTATGCATATTCCCATTAGATCGAAAGCAGAAACAATTATTAAAGAAAAATTATTAAAAATCAGTAGTTAAAATGATAATAATTGGCCGAAATAACAAAGTTGATTCAAAGTTGAGAGCCCGCTTATTGTTCTATTTGGTTGCTGGATAATTTCGTTTTCAACGTTTTAAGGTTTATAAATTTTAAAAAGCTATATTTGTAAGCTCAAGTATTTAGTAATATACTTGAATAATTACGAAACACAGCTGATGTAATTGATTTGTCAGCTGTACATCGACAATGATTTCCAAAATGATTGAAATATTCCACAGTTTTTTGAAGAAATTAAATTTGTATTCAACCATTCGTTGAAGAGAGAGAGAGAAAGTTGATTTAAATTACTTAAAGGATATCAAAATGAATTTTACTTTTCATACTTAATACTTATGAACTTTATACAAACATTTTCTTAAGCTGTGTAAATGACAGAAGTCACTACAATGTGATCAAATAAAAGTTTATGTAATGGTTAGTAGACTATAATAGTAAGTACTATGAATAAATTCAGTTTATAGATTCTTATTTTATAATACTACTTGTAAAGTAGCAAATGCGGTTTCTGCCAAAAACACTTTATAAAAAACAGAGATAATTGCATTATAAGCCAACTAGCCACTTAAACACAATTTTGATATTTGACTGGAGGCAGACCAAAAGCATAACATTTTCAAAGGAAAATGTTTTGACAAAGTAAAATTCATTTTCATTTAGAGGCTGAAAGCTCATATTTTCTAACAAAACTACAATCGAAATTGTACCGTACGAATAGATTCGTAAGAATTGAACCCGCGGAATTTGTTTCAGACATGAAATATTAACCGAAAAGTTGTCTAATAATTCGAAGAGCATATATGTATAATTTTATTTATACTTTCTTCAGGTTACATTATTTGGTCTTCGAATGATGGAGGAGTAGCTGGTCGATGGACTTTGGACGACTTGAAAGATGCAGACAAGAAATCGGCAATACCCAACGATATTATGCCCAAAGATGGAAGTCATTGGAAAGTAAGTGATCCTATCAGCAATGTATTTCAAAATATTTTAATGACTATTCATTTCTATTTGCATTCGGATGTTAGAAATCCAATACATTAACTTTATTTCTTATATTTATTGTAAAAAATTTTTCATTAATAATTGAGGTTTATTTATTTCCCTCGACAAATCGAAACTTTAAAAGGTCATTTTTTGAGATTGTTGCGTGAAATAAAAAGATTTGTCCATGCGTCTTTTACTCGAAAATATTCAGTGCAATTACTTATGAAATTATTTGCAAGCGCAAATAACTAACAAATAATGAAAATATGAAATCTGTTTTTTAAAAAAAGGCGCACTTATATAAATAGAACATTAGATTCACCTACAATCATTCTTCTGTACCGTTTCATTAAAATTCAATGGTCTAACAAGTGATCGGATAAGGACGAATACTCGTGCTCAGAACGTCTAATTTTACATCAAGGCACGAAACTCAACTACGCTAGTTAAGATAAGCATGACAGGACTAGAAAGATTGAATTTATTTTGAGAACTTGTCGAATTATATGAATTGAAAACGTTGTGTCATATTGAGTCGAGTAAAATATTCAGACCACCAAACTCAGCCGTTATCTTTAGAAATACAGATATCAAACAAAAGGATCAATTAATCCTGCTCATACCTGCCATAAAACCACATAACTAGATTCCCTCTACGTCATTAATAAGTCTAAGACCCCTTTTCCCCTATTCTAAAGTTTGAAAAGGTACAGTACCCAAAAGGCCCATTAACAGGAGTCATTAAGAAGTCCTGCTTTTGCTAGTTGTTATGCATCATCAAAATTAATTTAAATAAGAATTAATATCTGGAATATTAATGTAATAACAAATTAATATGGTACGAATTGTCCTAATTATCTTCATTTTAAATATATAAATTTTGTACTGAAGAGAGCGGCATCAGCCTCATTTGTCCCGGGTCCCAAAGAGTCAAACTTGGTATGTGCCCGATTAAATTAACATTTTTAACGTGAATAAAAACAAATGCAGTTTGCATCTGATTTTATATTCGAAATAATCGGTTTTATTTTATATTCGAAATAAGCATTGAGACCAAAGCTTAGGAACGTAAATCATGAGAAGTTTTTCCACCAACATGTTGAGAATCAGTACTTTGAACTGCTTGGACCGAACTTTAAAATTAATATGATACCCATAAAAGAGAAGTTTTAATCTATCCATGGAAATAAAAGGGTAAGTAGGTAGTTGAATTTACGTCACACTGGGAGCAAGACAAGCTATTGGCATCGGTTCGCGATCAATCCCGAAGGAAAGTATCTGAGAACTAGATCTCGTAATTTTGAACCACGGTCAGATAACGAGGTCAACACCTGAGCTCTCGCACCCAACTCTCCAAACTTCAAACCCCGCTAACGGGAGGATATTTGAAGCCACGACAGAATTAAAGTGCACCAGCTGCCACGTACATGACAGTCTTTGGTTGTATAGAATCTCGAATTAGCAACTGTTACTAATCGGCTACTCTTCCAACTGGGCTACCGCGGCCCCTGAAATAGGAATGAAAGTCCTAATTGAGGAAAATTAATTTTACTCGTACTTGCAGGTCGTTGGTGAAGGTGGAGAGGATGGTTGGCAAGTGGTAGATGACAAAGGCGAAGTGGAATGGAAAATCGAGTATGATGACGGAGAATGGCGAGTAACAAGTACGGGGGAGGTCCCAGTGGATGCAGAATGGGTGGATCCAGAATACGTTTGGGGCTCTGCAGATGGATCTTTGGAAGACGAGGAATATAACTCATGGCAAGCCGATGATTATGCATATGCCCCATGGGCAGATCCTGCAGCTTATGTAAGAGGCATCGGAAACCATAGTTGGCCGAAACAGGATGATCCAAGTCCAATTTCAAAGGCAAATACATTGAAAGATGCATCAATTGTAGGTAAGAGAAGTAAATCCCTGTCTATATAATATTTTCCAATTAAAGTTTTAGATACTTGAATGAAAAGAATTCGAAAATTATTGTATAATAAGTAGTATAAGTAATAAACTGAACAAAAAATTAAAGGATACACAGTTCAGTACGACGTTCAATATTCCATATACATTAGTTCAGGTTCCATCTAAAGAATGTTTTATATACACCACGTAATAACTAGAAAAAATTAGCTTTAAAGTGGAAAAATAATGTAAAACCAGTAGGTCTTTTTTTTCTGCCATTACCGAACGTACAAATGCTTTTGAAAAGAGAATATTGATACTTTAAAACTAAATTCCATTGATATCCGTAAAAATTACGATTTTGCTGAAACATGTTTGTCGTTGCTGATGTTAAATGTATATTGAATTCAAAGCATGTAAACTCGAATAAAAAGTATGTCTTTTGTCGGCGACTTGCTCCTATTTAATCCGAATCATGAGAATTCCGCAATTGAAAATAAGAAAAACTGGGCTCAATGCCTTGCTACCAAAGTATCATAGATAAAAGCAAAATGCCAAAGAAAAGTACATTTGTGTTAATGATCTATAATAAAAGTTAAAAAATATTTTTGTATTTTAAATCAACAATAACTCAAATTAATGTAGTCTACAGCTTCATGTCAGTGTAAGATATAACGTTACTTGACAGGAAATTCAGATTTACATGATTACGCGATTGATATCAATGGAAAGATCTAAAGAAAAGTTAGGAAAATCGCATGCTTAAAAGTTAAAAATTAGCTCTTTGGTGATAAAATATATAGTGCATTATATTGAAATGAGATGAATAACGATCGAGTTTTAATATCTTCCAATGTAAATTGTGTAACTAAAACTAAGATTTTGAAAAAAAGACGATTTGTATTTGTAGTGAAGACTACCACTCCTGAAACAAGACCACTTCCCGCAAAAGAGACAAAATTTCAATTTGGAGCTCGTCGCAAGACACCAGAAAAAAATACTTCGAGTGCACAGGAACGAACGGATGATGAAAAAAACGATACTGCAGATCATTCCTCAAACAAAACAACAGAAGCTCCACAAGCAGATCAATCAGTACCTGGCGGAAAATCGTGGTACCAGGGTGGAGCGATTGCTAAAGGAGGACAGAAATGGGTGCAAGGCTATGGTAGCAAGACTTGGGAAGGCGACAACACAGGATGGAACTCAGGCTTCGGAGGTGAAACATGGGTAACAGCTAATAAAGATTTTCCGGCCAGTCAGTGGGTGCCTAAATCATCTATTGGTGGTAAGATATGTTTAATTCATAAATAAGCTTACAAATTAATCACTAATTCAAGTTTTAAAATAATAATGTACTGCTATACTTTAAATTAATTTATTATATCGGTAATTAAGTTAAAATTTAATCGATCTAGAAATATCTGCTTATCAAATTTATTATACCAGTTCGTCTCGTGAAAAGTAACTAGGTGGTCAAAAATATATTTGTATATAATTTTTGATTGATTCGAGCAAAAGATTTGGTTTTCACTAAACTTTAATTAAGACATCTGGTGTTCAAATTTCATATCCGCCTGTTCTCAAAAGGATTTTTGGAATCTAATACTGTAGCTTTCGAAATACTAAAATCGGTTACCAAAGCTAGGAAATTAAAAGAGAAGTATTTGAACCAAGTAGGGATCGATATAAGCATATTTTGACCGAATAGAGAAGCGTATATACATGTGAAACTGTTCTATACTTTATTATATTGTTCCAAGATATTGCTATTGGGTGAATTTGAAATATCTTATTAAAAATGGGGGTATTATAAAGAGTAAAAATCTGCATGCACAAGATAATTAAATACACAACATATTTAATATATATGTAATATATATTTAATGTAGTTCATTGTAAACAACTACTATTTTTAATAAACACCTCTCCTGAAAATACATATAATAATTTATAATTGGTTCAGATAAGTTTATTTTATTACCTATCTATAAATTGAAAATATTACACTTTGAAGCCTAAGAAATGTCGATAAAAAACCGCAAAAAGAACTAAACAACTTCGTATATTTTAATTCATTTCCATGTTTACTCTTCTAAAAGGACAAATTCTGGAAGTACCACAAAGCGTGAATCCAGAACCCGATAATGCTGGACCAGAGAAAATCGACACTCCGATTCGAGCTTGGGGAACCGGATACGGTAGCAAAACATGGCAAGGCAACAAATGGGACAGCAACGTTGTCTGGAAAACAGGAGTAGACTCCGCATTACCATGGGTTTCTGACAACAGCAGCAATACGTGGAAGTTTCCTGATGAAATTAATAATGAATATGATGACCAAGGCAGCAAGAAACCTATAGTTTGGTCTCAGCCAATACCAAGTGATGACAGCGAACCTGATTCCAACTCAAAAGCGACAATTCTACCAAGCAAAGGCATCAGCAATGTTCGTATAAAATGGCCCACAAGGACAACCGTTCGAGGGAACAATTCACCAAAAACTCCTCCAAGTAGACGAACTGAAGATGAGAGTTGGGGAGATGACTCCAGTGAGGGAGGCGTTATCTGGAAAGGACAGGATATCGAAAATCCACCGACAGATATTTCAATTGGTATCCCCTTACCTTTTTATGATAAATTTCCTCAGATTTTTCATTTTGATTAAGATTGCAATTATTGAAGAAAATCGTATAAAGAATTTTAAATGATTTGATAAGTTAGATTAATATGATAGTAAATTGAAACGAATCTAATATTTTAGCAACATAACTTTCTTTTAAAATGTTTTGAATTAACATAGGAAAGACAATTAGATAAAAATTTATTCGTATTAACCTGAAATCTTGTGTTAATTTCCTACTTATAAATGAATAGGGTGAAATAATCTGTGTTAAGAGAGTTTAGTAATTAATTATTACAGTTATCTACAAATAAAAGTTTTATAATTTTAAAAATTATATAATTTGAAATTATAAATCGCAGAAATAAACTTTGTATGAATTTAAAGGGGTGTAAGATAATTTTATATAAACTATTCCAGTCTATTTCCCTTTGCGGTAGCGAAAATGTAATAAGCTATTAATGAATTCAATCAAATCTTGAACACTTAATGCTTTGTACTTGTAAAAGTAATTAGCTATCAATGAATAATTAAAACTTAAGCAATTGTTGAGTTGTAGATACGAATAATGTCAGAATGCTTAATTTTTAATGGCGCCATATTCAGATATTATTTGAAGTGCAGTGACACACTTTATTTGTATAAAGTTGCTATAACTTTCTATTTTCATATTCTAGGAAGTCTGCCTGAAAAATCAGAAAACAATTCAAATGAAAAATGGCAAATTGGGAACTGGAAAGTAAACTCCCAGGAAGGAGATCCAAGACTGATAATACCTTGGAAAAACAAAAGCCCACCCAAAAGTAGTAATCTTCTAAGCATGAAATGGAAATCTGACGAGAATTTAGGTGACAACCCACCTCTAGTATGGAATCCAAATCCATGGCCCGGGGTAGATCCTGGCTACCCAACCTGGGTTTTCGGAGGATGTAAAATGGCAATTAAATGCGGATCAACAGAAAGTGATACCAGCGATGACAGTATTGACCAAAGCATGCCTCCAGACACCTCTGAGGAAACAGCACCGACTACACCAACGGACACTCCACAAACCACACTTCCCAGAGGGTGGCCAAAGCAATTTTATGGTAAAAGTTGGAAATCGCCTACCAAGAGTTGGAAACCTCCTACAAAGAGTTGGAGACCTCCAACAAAGAGCTGGAAGCCTCCTTCTTCGAAGCCCACGCCGCCACCTACTATGCCCGATACACCAACTCCAACTCAACCAACTACCATGGATTGGAAGAATTCTCCACCCACCATAAAATGGCCAAAATCCACTCCAAATTCAAACATGATGTGGAAGAAACCTCCCCCGAATAAAAGTTGGAATCCACCCTCGACACTGATGTGGACTGAAACTACTCCACCACCACCAAGCATGAGTTGGAAGCCTCCACCTCCACCAATGAAATGGAAGAAACCTGGTCCTAGGCCAAATAAAAGTTGGAAGTCTCCTCCTACAAAAAGTTGGAAACCACCTCGAACAAAGAGTTGGAAGCCTCCTACACCACCGAACCAAACCTGGAAACCTTCCATCGCTACACCTGTACCTGATGTATGGACAGCGCAAAGCAAACCCGACTGCAAAGATACCGAAGGAGCGACACGGCCTACACCAGGACCAACCGTTGTAGATGACGATGAGATGAGTCCACCACAAATAATAATCATCACGAAACTACCAAGCAATCCTAACAGCGGAGCACCTCCATCAACCGATAAACCTGTAACCAGAGACGATACTAAACGCAAAACTAAAGGGAAATCTTGGGTGTTTCCACCTAAAAAAGGAGGCTCGAAAAGCAGTAAGAACAGAAAAGACAAAATCCCCATGAATATGAATAGATGGCCAATGATGCCAAAGAAAATGTCCAAACCTGGAAGTAAAGGTAAAAGCTGGCCGAAAGGTATGCTTCCACCTAATTTCGCTTGGCCAGCAAATACTATGAGAAGATGGACAACTAAGAAACCAAGTTCAATGGCCAGCTGGAAATCACCCAAATATGTCAAATCTAAAGCATGGAAGCAAATGTTTAAGAAGTGGATGAATGGACGAATGAATATGTAAATTTAAATTATTGCATAAAAGAAGCATGTAAAACTCTTGTGTATAGCAATAAAGCACTTTTATTCATATATATATTAAATTTTCGTATTATCAATATTTTAAGAAATCTAAGATTTTCAAGACTTTATTCAGTTAGTTATAGCTTTATCAAAAAGTGTTTCTCAAAATTAGTAAATTTTCAGAACAGCACAATTTTGACAAGCGGTAATTTTGCTCTCTACAGTAGTTTGAAAATCGTGTTTGTAAAGATATATTAATCTCAGGGTCGATTTTCTTCCTCAAAAATGTTAATATTTGATTTCTCTTCTCTACCAACGCAGCGATATCAATGTGGTGTTAAAAATGCTTACGTATAACTATTGGCAAGCAATCAAACTGAAAGTAGTCTAAAGAATTTAAGACGAATTTCACGGGACCTTAAAAAAATTCGTATTAACCGTAGTTCGTGTTATCTGAATTCAGAAAAACCATTATTTTAATGAAATAAATTATTAATGCATTAACATTACTTACTATACAATTCTTGGTATACAGATAAATGATAAAATCATCACAAAGATTATAGATGATTCTTGATTATACAGATTCGTGAATATCAGATACTTCTTAATTACAAATAATTCGATTGCAGATATTTCCTGATTACGCAATTTTTGTCTTAAAATAGTTCTGTTATCGATTTTTGTTTTTTCGTGTCATTCTTTAATATCTTTGATGTGTGTGAGGTCAACGTTGTTTAATTGAGCGTTGAACATTATCTGAGCCAGCAGTAGCTTCTTTTAAAGGCGCGGTTCATTCCTTCGTCTTCGTTTAATCATTCTCTTCCACAAATAAATCTTCAGGATTACTTAATGTTTCTAAGATTGAAAAGAATTCGTTTGCCATTAAATTTCGAAAATTTGTTCGTCTTAACCGGAGATTAGTATAACCCGAATTCTTCGTAAGCGAATGGTTAACATTATTTGAATACTATACATTTTGACGGGAATTGGAATTTAGTTCGTATTATCAGTAATTCGTATTAAGTGAGTTCGTCTTAATTAAGTTTGACTAGTATATAAATATAACAATCACCATTTTTAATAAATCCAAAAGTGCTTCCGTAACTCGGATTACATTGACTTATTCTTTTGCAGCTCATAGGCTACACTGAAACTTTCCAGCCCTTATTCACCATCTGATCACAAGTCGGATCCATATGCTAAATGACCTGTATTGAACTTGGTCTCTACTTATATTAGACAGAAATTTGTAAATTTAGTACGGTTTTGTTTTTGAATTAATGTACTCGTATTTAAAGATTTTTATTTTTCTGTGCAAAAAAAATTGTTGCCCTAGGCTTTTGCATATTTAGAAATAAACACTGAACACTAATAGCTGCATGCTGAGACTTTCTGTCAAGTTAGTGAGGTGATGGTAGTGATTTTGTGGTGGAAAATGCTTCTGAAAGTATTCTGGGGGTGACATCACGGCTTGTTTCTCATCGACCTTAAAATGAAATAGGCGGAGCATGTGCCCACAGCTTCGTTATTTCTTCCAGTTGCTCGGTTTGAAGATCTGTCACGTGGTTGTGGGTAAAAGTGTGAATCCTAAATTATTGATTGGTTAAAGTGATTATCCACCGTGATCAAAGACACTAGTCTGCGCTTTTCCATAGCCAATCGGCTAAGTCGATTTGTGATTTATCCTCCAGAGATCTTATGGTAGCGACTCGCCTACATGGTCTATTTCATTCATCGATTCATCATGTTGTTCATCGATGTTGTTTCTCGAATGCGACTTCAAATCGGCATCGCCAATAGAAATTTCAAGTAATGAATTCTGAATTGATATTCACGTTGGCGTGGAAGTTTGGAAAGTGAGGTGCCAACTCAGGTGTTGACCTCATCATCTGACAGTGGTTCAAAATTACGAAGTTTGTTCCTTGGATTTTTATCCTCGGGATTGATCCCGGACCTTCAATAACCAGCTGTGTTGCCCTCAGTGGGATGTAAATTCACCTATCTACATTTTCATTGCGAAGACGATGAGCTAGTTTTTCAGTGAAAGCATGAACTATAGAAGAAAATTAGTCAGAAAAATTGCAGTATTTAAAAAGGAAGGATATACAGCTCAATTTATTTTATAGGTAGGTATTTTAATTAACGCCACACTGGAGCAACACAATGGGCTATTGGCGACGGTCCGGGATCAATCCCAAAGTGAAAGATCCTAGAACACCATGTAATTTTGAACCACGGTCAGATGACGAGGCAGCACCTAAGCTGGCACCCCTCTCCAAATTTCCAGACCACGCCAACGTAAGGACATTTGAGGCCGACAGATTTAACGTGTACCAGCCCCCTTCGTACACGACGGTCTTTGGTTGGATTCGAACTCGCAACCCTCCGGTTGCTAATCCGTTACTCTTCCAACCGGGCTACCACGGCCCCCTTGGTTTTAATCTAGGCTATACCTAGACCAAGGGTATTAGTAACTTTTATAAGTCAACATAAACAGGATATTTTAGTTTTCTTAATAAATAAAAATAAAACCAAATGTGTAAATATCTCGATATTTGAAATAAATCGTGCAATCGCCTTTACTTCAATAGAAATTGATGTCACTTGCCAAATCAAGTTAAGATGCAGAAATTGAAGTAAAAAATATAATTGACAGTGGCACTAAATTGTATTTACTTACAGAATATACAGGTTAAGACAATTCATGCTAAAAATAGCCACAAGTGCAGATTCAACCATCTTCACCCAATCCACAACACAAATGCTGGCAGCCATGAAACCTGAATTGATCTCTGGAATTGTATCGCATCATTTTTAAGTTATTGAATTTCTTACACCATTATGTTTATACTTAAAAGAAATCTGGAAGTACGCTTCTGCGAAAAATTTTTCAAGTACTTGAATTAAGTTTAGAAATGCATCATATATATATTAGCTGAATTTTGAAGGGGTTTTGTTTAAGGGGGGTATTTCAATTAACGTCACACTGGAGCAACACAACGGGCTATTGGTGACGGTCCGGGATCAATCCCAAAGGGAAAGAACCAAGGACAACACCACGTAATTTTGAACCACGGTCAGATGACGAGGCAACACCTGAGCTGGCACCCCACTCTCCAAACTTCCACACCACGCCAACGTTTCTGTTTAAGGTAAATGATTTTTATTTTAGTTTTACCTATAGAAGCACAAGATAAAATCTAATGTTTAATAAGTGATTTTAGTGCTCAATGAAGTAGTGCAACGTTAATTTAAAATCTTTTACTAATGTTATAGATATTTTTAAAAAAATGCAAATAATTTTATATATTATTTGTTTGATTTCTTTAATTGATAATGGGGTCCAGGCCACCTTTTGACCTTAATAATTGCCATAAAACTGTTCATAAACTGTACGTTTTATTTTGTAGCATGCAAAATTATGGACTGATCAAGTTTTCACCAATAACTTCTCACAGGATCGACCTGGATGTAGAAAGGTACTTTTAGTTACAGCATACCTCTTAAAATAACAATAAATGGGGAAGTTGGCTGGGTGGGTTTAATGGGGCAAGGTCAATAAATTGGGAAAGGAATATGCAAAGCTGAGTTGTTTGATCCAAAGCACTTTGCCTTTTCTGTAATTGTTTTACTAAACCTGAATGTAAAATGGGAGTTACCTTTTAAGCAAATTGAATTAGATTTACAGGTGGGACATTGAAATCAAAGTGCAATGGATTATAACTATTAAATGCCTTCATCCATGTTTTAAACAGGTGATTGCTTTAAAGTTCAAATGAAAATTCTGCTTTAAAAGTTTTTTAGGTGCTACCGAGCTTTTCAAAAGTAACTAAGGGTTCTCAACACAAAAAGTTTAAAATCACTGGTCTCACTTATCTTAGTCAGATTATTGACATAATTGAGTGTGAACAAGTGAAAGTGAAAGAAAAAGACAAAATTTACAGAAAAGAAATTTATTCAAAAATAGTGCTTTACAGAAAAAGTATGTATCAAATACGTGTAATCCAACAACGATAAAAATCACAGCATCAAAGGAATCACAGTCTGGCAATTTTTTATTATTCACAGAATAATATACCTTTACTTTGCCACTTAAGTTTCTTACATTGAAAATATTATCTTTGGTATGATATAATACCCGAAATTAGTTTATGACATGATTAAATGAAAATGAATGTTTTATATAATAAAGGTACTATACAATCATATGACAAGTCTGGTTGCTACCTGTGCAACAAATTAATCTTTTGGCACTGGATAATATCCAATAACCTAAATAAAAATATATTAAATACCAAATATATTCCTCATATAAGGCCTGCTTTAGACTGCATAACCAATGCTTAATTCAAAAATGGCACTATTTGATGTACTTCCAGGAAATCTAGCTTAATATTTTCTTTTGATTATCACCTCTTGATCGGCAATAACTTTCATACTTTGTTAAAAATCCTCTATTCAGAAGTGTGGCTGCTGACGGACGTTTTTCAGGCTTTGCATCTAACAAAGCAGAAAGTAGAGCATAATCTTTAGGCAAGATCATCTCTTCTACCTGTAAGATAAAATTAATGATAAATTACTATTGGCATACCTGCCCACCTCCAAGCAGAAAAATCAGGAAGATTTTTGATATAAAAACCAAAGTGCAGCTGTCAGAAATGAAAAATGCCAACAAATACTTATTTTCAAAAAAGTTTAAACAGGCAAATTGGCATTAAGTGCGCCAAAATGGGCTTTAAAAAGCATTTTTAAAAAGTATAAGCCCTTGCTTTCTTCTGTTATATACTTTGCCATTTGAACTCAGCAAAACCAAAATGGTAATATTTTACACAAAAAGCGTCAAATGTATGCAAAAATAAGTAATTACACTTTTTCTTAAAAATTAGTGCTAAATAAGGTTTTTGCAGCAATCTAGCAACCACTGATTCCGATGTTTCTCTTTCATGATTAACAGCTTCGAAATTGGCATCACTTAAAAGTTTTAGATTCTACTTTCATCCAGAAACCAAGTGTTTTTCCAGAAGATTTACGGAAAAGTTGGCACGTATGCAATATCTTTCCTTCATGGATTACAACTACATGATTTGACACCAAATGACGAATATATATAAAGCTTTGTTTGGGGAGAAGTTTTATTCACACATTTTAATTAATAATTTTTTTGCAGTTAATCAAATTTACCGATGCAGACAAAAATAGTGACAAGTTTAACTTAGTGATTTAAAATTACCTAAGACAAGTGATAAAAAAAATTTCCAACTTTTAAAAAGAAATCTTGATTATAACCTCCATTGTTCCACATTCCCTTACGGAATCTCAGGCTTTCTTGTTTCAAAAAGGCATGAATTCTATTCGCAACATTGAATTTTTGGTTGCTGTGGTCATTTTTTGATACCAGAACTAATTAGACTGAAACATACAGCTTAGATTGATTTAGAACCAGCATGGACATCCATTCTAAGAACCAGGCCAGCAGACTTGTATTTTAGAACAATGTACTAAGTGAAATGCAAATATAAATACTTACAATACTTCGGAATGCAGCTAAGTTAGGCACACCATTTTCATTCGAAGTGAAAGACAGGTTTGGAAAAAGAACCTGATAATTAAACACTATTAAGATGGCATGATTAAAAATACAAGATTGAGGAATACATAGAAAGATAATAACCAAATTACTGACTGAGAAATAAACTAGTGTTATAAAAAATGAAAAGCTAAAAATGTGGAAAGCAAATTATTCTATAAAAATATCCATATGCTTTCCACAGATGTAAGAACTTTTTACTTGAAACTATTAAGGTTTAATGGGTAAGGGTTAAATGAAGCAAAATTGTGATAAATAGAACAAATTTCATAAGTCAATAAGTTATAAAAACTCAACACTAACGTGATAGGAATATTTATTCCATCTTTATTTTTCGTTATTCAATTGACTTTTAAGTCAATTTAAATTATTGAAAACTATGATAAATGTTATGGTGGGGCATACAGTTCAAACATGTGATATCACTAGGCATCCATAGTTTAAAAAGATTAAATATGTGCAAAATCAAAACATGGACAATGGTAGCATACAATACAATTTTTTTCTTAAGGCAGTCAATAATCTTGCAAATTAATTTGGGTGAATCACTTAGGTATATTTATTGTATAAAATAATAGGTCATTAAGTATGAAATGTCCGATTACCTCAAATACCAAGTTTGATACCCGATATCTTTGATATTTCACTTTGACAATTCTTTGTTTTCTTTATTGTGGAGGTATGTCATCAGCCTTTCAGACGCACGTTTTGGTTTGTGATTATCTGTTGATTTGCCTTTTGCAGATTAAATTTTGTAAACATGGATAAGTAAAAAATTCGCATTATTTTCGAATATGATTTCCGTTGTGGAACTAATGCAGCACAGACAACTCGAAGTGTCAACAAAGTGTTTGGCAAGGATGTGGCTAATGAACGCACAGTACGTCGATGGTTTGAGAAGTTCCGGTATGGTGATTTTGATCTTCAAAATGAACCATGTGGGCGACCTGAGAGCAAAGTGGATAATGATGAGCTGAAAGCTGCAGTGGAAGCGAATACATCTCAAACTACGTGTAAATTAGCAGCAAGATTTGACGTTACTATTCCAACACTACTAAACCATTTGAAACAAATCGTTAAGGTTAGCAAGCTGGATAGATGGGTTTCGCATGAATTAAACGAGCGTCAGAAGAGAAATCATTTTGAAGCTTGCCTTTCTTTGCTGTCGCGACATAAAGGCGAACCATTTTTACATCGTATTGTTACGTGTGATGAAAAATGGATTCTTTTCGACAATCACAAGCATTCTGCACAATGGTTGAATAAAGATTAAGTGCCAAAACACACTCCGAAACCGAATATTCACCAAACAAAGCCAATGGTATCTGTTTGGTGGTCCAGCGTTGGTGTTTTCCACTAGTTTCATGAGACCTGGTCAATCGATTACGGCGGATGTCTACTGTAACGAATTAGACAAAATAAGGAGGGAGCTTGGGATTAAGCAGCCGAGATTGGTGAATAGAGACAAGCCAATCCTCTTGCAGGACAATGCTTGACCACATGTTGCACAAATAATGTTGCTCAAACTACAGGAGCTGGACTTGGAAACTCTGTCACTCACTGTATTCCCCAAACCTTGCACCAACTGATTACCATTTCCTCCAGGCATTGGACCACTTCTTGAAAGGAAAAATATTTAATTCCCAACAAGCTGTAGGAAAAGCCTTTCGCTATTTTATCACCGCACGCTCTCCAGCCTTCTTCGCTGCCAGCATTAATAAGCTACCGTTAAGATGGCAAAACCGTATTGATAGTTTAGTCGCATACTTTGATTAATTATACTGCTTCTTGCTTGAGACATAATAAACCAAACTTTCAGTTTGAAATGGGACATTTCATACTTAATGACCTAATACAATCAATGTTTTGATATAACACTAGATGTTCCTAATAAATGTCATCAATGCTTCAATGGTGTATATATACAATTGAAGCACCGATGACATAGAAAGTTAAGAATGGTAACTCTAGGTACGTTAAGGATTTCCTTCACCATTAGAAAATTTCTTACTTCAATTAAAATTCAAATAAAATATGTATCACTTGTACTTACCCATAACAACACACAACCATATCCATACATATCAGCAGATTCATGCATTGCTTTACTTTCTGGTGGCTGAAAACTTAAACCTTTCAGGTTTGTTCTTCCATTTAGATAATTCTAGAAATTGAAATTTAAAGTATCTTACAATGCTGTAAAATTACATAAAGAAACACTAGTTAAAATTTAAATATTTAAACTTGGGGTTCATGCACTTTTAAAAAAGCTAAATTCAGGAATTTTCAAGGAGAATTTTTAAGTTTTCCCGGAAGGCATCACAAATTAATCAATCATTACAAAATTATATTTTGCAATTAAAAAAATCCAGATGTCAGATGATGAAACTTCACCTTTCCTGTAAGCTTTAAAGCACCTTATTTGTCATATATGCTGCAAGTGTAATGAGGCCATGTGATAAGAGTCATGACAATCTAAAAAGACTAAGAAAAATAGCAGACTCTATATATAGTATCTGAGCAAATTATTAAATGAACAAAGGTAGAAACTAAACAAAAAAATAAAAGATTAAAATGTTGAAGTGATTTTATATATATAACAAGATTCACTTCCAATTGTTAACTTAAATATTTAAAAAGAATACATGTGGGAAATGTATAATCTTTTAAAAAACAATACTTAAAACCAAATAGCAAGAATTCACAGTTGAACCGGATTAAGAATACATTTAAATTGATCTAATAAATTATTGATTTTTAATGTATTTATCATTGTTTATATGGTTTTTAAGGTATTTCTTATAATAATTGGTAGGCAAATTTAAGAACATTTTCCAGTTTTGTATGTTATTATTTGCAAGGTAAATAACCATAAAAAAGACCCAAAGTAATCCACCAATGTGTATTTATCGAAAAATGTTCTATGACTAAATATGTTTGTGTGCACCACTGATATAAACTATATAATTGAGAGAAAAATTGAATCAAATTAATCCACAAGTTTGTAGTCATCAGAACATGATTTCAAACATTTTACACCAAAATAACCATTCCTATCATTTGTGAAAATTCCATGCAACACTTGATAGCAACTGCAAAATTGGTTAGGTGTCATGCTGAGAAAAATGTAGCAGGAACTAAAGTACTTAGTATTTTAAGGGGTAAGCCTTTTTAATTAAAATTTTTGTAATGATGGAAAATAACTTCTGATAATTATAATTTTTGGTTTGCTTGCAAGCACTTTAATTTTTTAAGATATCGAGCTTTAAGGCATATTGTGAATCAGTTGTTTCATATTAATTGATCAGGCTGAAAATATTTTTTCCAGGTATATCACAACTGTCATTCTTTAGTCATAAAATAATTTGTTTATTCAACTTTTTACATTTTGATGCCAGTCAACATTTAACACGCAATGACATATTTATATACAGCAATTCCTAACCTAAGAGACAATAAAAAAGAGTTTTATATGCTGAATAAATCAATATAGCAGGTCTGACAGAAATTTGATCATTGGGGGTAAACTGCATTATATTACGCGATATCAGTTATGTATCATGAGATTTTAGTTATAGTTAAAATAATTATGTGAAATTTACAAATCTGTAGAATATTTTTCATAAATGGTAGATTATTCACGCACATTTCCTACCTTCCTATCTGAATCCAACCTATGAAGAACCTTGACTCTTTAAACTTGATGTTTTCAGATACCACTATGAAATTTCAAATTGTGGCAGAAGGGCCTCATGGGAAAAGGCTAAGGTAAACTGGTTGACACAAGGACCTTTAACTCAATCCAAAAGAAAAAATTGGATGGTTGGTTCGAGGTTTTATGGTGCAAGGGCCATATTTGGCCAAGAAAAATTGGAACTTCCTCTGCTATTAGCAAACTTAAAATTCATCAGGAAACAAATAAAAATGAGCGATGATAGCCAAATTGAAATACTACGGTAGTGTAGTTGGTATATCATTATGTAGTAATACATAATGATATACCAACAAAAGTTATAAATTTACTTTTACCATAGCAATAATCACTAGGACATACTTTTCTCAGTAAAAAGGCATCAATTTAACAAAAAAAATTAAGGAAAAATATTTTACAAAACTAAAATTCAAATTTTTTTAATCAAAATTGAAATCTAAAAAAACAAAAGGTACACTTTATTTTGCCTATTCAAAATAAAATATTTATGACGAAATTCTACCATGAAAAATAATTGAATAATGATTAAAAAAGCAAAATTTTATTATTTTATATTAAAAGCATAGTACAGGTTTAAATAGTTTTCATGTCAAATGCTATGAAAGCTACCAAAAGTACTAATATTTTAAGAAAATATTAGTACTTTAATATAGAATAATAGTACTTTAATAGAATAATAATACAAAATTATAGAACCAAAAATTAAGGAAATTGAAACTAAATATTGTACACAACCTCTGGAAAAGAGCAAAATTGCCAATAGAAAAGTACTTTAAGAGTTGACATGGTTTAAAATTGTAATAGAAAACAATAGAAGAAAGAAAACAATAGAAACTATAAGAGTTGTATTAAATAAAGTAGTGTCTGAAACAAACTAATTATTTTTTACAATGTGCAGAAATCTCTACATAGATTGAAAATATAAAGTACTCACAGGATCAAAACAAAAATCAAGTAATGCCTTTTCACTCTCAATCAAGATTGTTGATGGATGAACAGAGCGATGAATGATACCTAGAGAATGAACATCTCTCAATCCAACTAAAACTTGTCTGAGAACACGACAAGCTTTTTCTCCTTCTGAAGCTGAGGGGGAGAGTGAATTATCTAGAAGTGTGTTCAGAACTGGTGGTAATAGAACACAGACTGTTTTTTCTTCTTCCTATATCAAGATATTTCAATCAATTAACAATAAAATAGTATATTTTTATGATGTATAGATTAACTTTTAACAAATACTATTAATGATTTATTTAATAATGAATTTTAGAAAAAGTGCTAATAAAAAAGAATGAAACAGATAAAAATAAAACAAACCTTCACAAATAAAGCTTTAATTTTCACCAAAGATTCACTTTTGGCTGTATTCCAAGTTACAACCTTTTGAACAAATGCATTTACCTCTTCAATACTTTCAAACTTATATTCCTACATAAAAAGTAACAGAACATGAAATACAAAACTGAATATTTAATTTTAAAGGCAAATTTTAATTACTGGCATACCTGTAATCTAAAAGTAAATACATTAAGTATCTTTTTAAAAGCTTTGTTTAAATTTCAAATTATTTTTTTAATTTGTAAACATATTTTTACAGAATAGACATGTGGTGATAAAAATTATACAAGCTGAATTGTTGTTAAGCTAAAAAAGATTTAAGTCTCTCAGGTATGTATCTTTAAACAAATCTGGCATTGCTCAACACAGTTGGGAATTTTCCACAAGTTTGATTTCAACGAGTGAAAGTGATCCAATCTCAGATCTATTCTTGAGTTGAACGGAAGCCTCATATTTTTACAGTTGAAAACACTAGTGAATGACACCAGTGCTTCCTCATTTTTGCATGAGGCCTGGAAAGGCTTAGTTAAAAAGTGAGTTGATGCAACACTATTCTAGAACACATTTAAACTTGCATTTTCCTCTTTAGACTCCCTTTTGCCCTGATGATAGTGGATGTCATGGTCCACTTAAATGAGCAAAGATGATTTTTTTTCTAAGTTTTAAATTGAATGTACTGAGAAAATTTTCTAGAAAATTAGAACTAATAGACAAAACAAGGGAAAATTTATGGATCCAGGGGAGATTTATATCTGTGTTATGTAACATTGAAGGAGATCAAATATAAAATGTGAAGTAGTAATGAGCACAATGAGAACTCAGACCTTAATATCAATAGTATCTTCAAGTAATTTGGAAGCATATGATGTTTCTCCTCTGGTGCCTTTACCTGAAGCCAAGAAGTATTCATGTTTCCAATTCTTCAAGAGCAATTTATTTTTCTGAAAGTATAAAATTGTAGTTTTAACTTCAAGGATGGAAATATCTCATTACAGGGTATATAATATAATTATTTAATTGATTGTAAAGAAAACAACATAATTCATGAAATATGTAACCCAATTAATAGTACATCTTAACCCATTGAGTGGTTTCGAGGAGATATCTCATCCATTGAGATCTAATTTTGCTAATGAAGAGATACCTCTTCATCAAGATATTGCTGTTTTTTTCTAGATCAAGATATGGTCAGTTGCTTCTTATGATGTAATATCTCATACGTCAAGAATTGGTCAGTTATGCTAATAATGAGACAACCACCAGGATGGTTAAATTGGTTCCTGTAAAGGGGTAACAGTTCTAGAAGATAAAAATGCATAATGCAAGATCAAAGTAATGGTATATCAAAATTTATATATGCATTTTTTAATTAATAGTGATATGTTTTACACTACTATTCTGAATAAACATACAGTGAATAACTTTTTTTTCTCACTCATGTCAAGAAACCTTTTAAGTATAAAAATACAGTGGGTGATCATATTATTAGAGAAAGCCTCATAAATTAACAGTTTATACTTCCACCAGTTACTATGGAAAAGAAAACTCAGTAGATTGAATTTTTTCTTCTTTTTATATGGCTTACTTATGTACAAACAAATTTTAAATAAATAGTTAGCAACACTGTTCATTTCATATGACATAACTGTCATTGCACTGTTGCTTTAATAATTTGATCACCTAATGTATCACATGAAAAGGTTGTTAAACATCACATAAAAGCATAGATACTGATTTTACGATCTAATTAGAAGGGATAATCATTTCTATTTGTTGTTTTGAGAAAATGAAATTAGGGAAATGAAAATCAGTAAGATATGGTAAGGCATGTACAGAAAAATGATTTATATACCTTGAAACACGATACTACAAACCAATATACTCATGTTTCTTCACAAAACAATTGACAAATACTCAATCACAAAAATTCATTCTTATCACTCAATTCAAATTAATACAGCAGTTTTACATCAAAGCTCAAAGTCATATTCTGGAATGCAAAGCTTGAATTGTAACTACCATTGCCAGAAAATTAGAAGGACTGCAAGTAAAAATATCTGTTTAAAACAAATTCTTCATTGGCAAACAAGTGTTAAGACAATTTTTTTAGGAGACTGATAAAAATTGTTAATCTGAATTCATCTAATAGGGTTTGTAAAATCAAGGTTTCAGTGCTCGTGATTATTAATTACTATTTTTTTAAAGTTACATTGTTTGAACATTAAAGAAAATATGTGAATGTGAACAGCAGGTTCCTAGTAGTCAATAGCTTGATTTTCATGAGATAAATAAGATTGTGAATCCCAGTAATTTATTGAAATATGAAAAAAAATAATTATTAAAAGCTTAAAATAACACTTACAGAATAATTTGATAGTTTCAATTCTGGATGTTCAAAGAATAACTCAGGGAAAAAGGTCACTGCTGCATTGTATAAAGCTTCCTGAAAATTTTTAAAGTCAGAAAACAATTCAAAATTATTCTAATCTTTTGCACAATTTGAGCTTTTCCACAATAGATTAATAAAAAGAAATTAAATAAGCTTAAAAATAACATTTTTTGCTATACTAGACTTAGCTTGATAAAATTTGAACTTGGTAATAAAAATAAATTATCGAAAAATTTGATGTTATCTGCACATTTAGCCTAACGAATAACTTTAAATTGAAGTAATCTTGGATATTTCTGGGTTTTTTAATTAATTCTTAAAAAATCAAGGTTTTATTCAAAATTAAGGGTTGGTTGCATTTTTATGGTACAAGGGCCATATTTGGCCAAGCTGTGCCAAACACAAGACAAACATCAAGTAATAGACATATGCACAAAGAAAGTTTTACTGACACAGAAGAGAGAAATACACCCAAGGAGGAATCAAACATGTGCTGCCTGCAAGTTGCTAGTGCAGTGGACAAACCCACTGAGCCACGGTGGCTCTTCAAAATTAAGGAAATAAAAAAACTTACAACTTGGTCAAAATAAAGCAGAGTGGAGGTCATAAACATGGCATTGCACTGCTGTAACTAAACAACATAGTCTCCCTTCTGTATAGTATCTAAATAGTATAATAGACTCTGGAAAGAAGGCAAATGACCTTGGGCAAGTCCACTTGTAGAAAGTGCTAAGCTCATCAAGGGAAAAGGGGTTATCATAGACAAAAACATGTATGGTAATCATCATAGATGAATTTGTTCATCACCTTGTAATGACTGCTAGTGAAATTTTTGTAGTGACTTGTGGATGTGCTTGATAGTGAAACCCTTGTAGTGACTGTAAATGAAACACAAAATCCACACTGAAGACTGTAGAAGTGCATTGTTTAAGTTTAACCCCTGTCGCCTAATTCCAAGTGAATCAAATTAACACTAACCATATCTGGACTGGATTGACATAAGTTAGAAAACAGAAATTTACTGACAAGAGCAGATATATTATTAGCCAGAGTATTACTAATTGAATATCATAAATTGAAACACTGAACAAATTTAGATGATTTAATAGAATTTCAAAACAAATACAATATTTAGAACAAATAAAATAAAATTGTATAAAAACTATTATTTACAATAGTAGACACTATTAATTCACCTGAAACATGAGTTTTATGCTTTAAGAAACAATTGGAAAATATTTTTAGTTTGAAGAGACAAGAAAAATAGTATAATCAATAATAATCAATATGAATGTGTATTAACCTTTAAATAATCTTCACGTAAAATTAACACATGTAGCTTCTTTATCCTAGAAGGAAATTCAGTTTTTAAATCATCTTTGTTGTCCTAAAATGAAAAAGAAACTTGAATTGCAACAATATAATTGCGATGAGAGCAACAAGTGTAAAATCTAATTAATGTTATAAATTATTCTAGTTTTAACAGTCATTGAACAAAATATGTGAGCTCTAAAAATATTTTTACCTTCACTGAATCTTTTAGTTGACCAATATCAGATGTAAGATGTTCAATATCTGCATGAACTGTTTTCAGTTCTGAAGAAATTGCTTCTATATCAGGCACTTTAATAAGTTCATTATACATAGCAAAACGATTTTCATATAACTCGCAGACACAGTCAATTTTTTCTTTATGAACATCAAGAAAATCCAAAAGGCACTGAATGATTGAAACACCGCTTGAATTTTTGTTCTAAAATAAAAAAAGAGCAGATAAACCACCTGAGAACTGTTTATACATTGAAGTTAATACGTATTGAAAATTTACTTACCACAGTTAACATATGTATTTCCTCCTCTAAAGATTTTGCTAGCTCTTTTAAAGCATCATCCCATTTTTCAGAATATGATGTTTTTCCTACACAAGACGCACAGGACTCAGTATCAAAGGCATCATTCTCCTCCAAAACATTCAGATAAAGTTCCTAGAAAAAGAATGTGTGTTCATATCAAAAGAATGAAAGTAGGTGAATAGTTTTTTAGGATTAATGAAACACTTTGGATTGAATTTGGTATTTTAGTCACAAGGTCTGAAAACAAAAGACTGCACCATCAGTTTGAATAAATTACTATAGAAAGACGATAATTTATTTAGAAATTAAAACAATTGTTCAAAACATGCTTATTCAGACAATATTGGCTATTAATACGTTATTTTCATTATTTGAAAATACAGTAAATTGCTTGTCAGCATTCTGCTGAAACTATTTTCTTTAAAGTAGAAATTAAACATATCTATTAAAAATGCTATTGAAACATTTTGTAACCATGCCACTAGGACACTAAAAGGCAGTATTACATCCAGATTTTTAAAGAAAAACATTTGAAGAATTATTAGCATAATTTCTAAGACCTATGTCACACTCCTCTCTCTCTAGTAATAAAAAAATTGCAAAGTTGTCCTCACAAGTATGAAAATTATACACATTTTCACATCATGCAATCATATAATAGATATTCAACCCCAGATCTCATTCCATATGAAGCATAAATTTGGATTCTGAATATTTACTGCAATAGACGCGGTAATTTTTATCTTCAATTAAATTTTTTTTAAATATTCAAAGTAATTACATTTCATTTTTAAAGAAGCACCAAAACGATATTAAGAGATAAATAACTGTAGAAATAAGGAGATATAAAAATGTTATCCTTTAATTTAAAAAATATTGATTGCATATTAACTTATTTAATTAACGCATTTAGTAGTAATGAATATTAGATACATCATTTTTATGTCGATATTACAAGTTTGCAATTCAATGAGGAGGAAAGTTCAGTATTTACAGGAAGTAAAAAATTACCTTTTGTAATGCACAAAAAATTTGCATGAACTTTTTATGCTTCTGGTTGGTATTTTCTCTGGTTTTACATACCAAGTTCCACCGCTTATCCTGCAAAACACAAGTAATTTTAAAACAAACAGTTTATGGTAGTGCTGTTTTCCTTGCAATTAAACAATTGTTTTAATTCCTTAAGTTAATTAAGGAATGAAACAAATTAAAGCAAAGATTTACATACAAAAGAAAATCAAGGATATTTAGCAATTTGCACTTCAACTAAAAGAGAATATAATATTTTTTCTAGGAAAATTCTTTCTGACAGAAATTTGATCATTAAAGCTTAGTACCTAGATACAATTTTTGAATATTTTTATTTAAAAAAAGAAGTCATGCAAAAGAAATTTCATGTTTAAATATGTTAAGTTAAACTTATATATAATGAAGTGCCAGAAAAATGGCACACCAGTCTAATACTTGGTAGGCCTCCCACAGGAGCGTAGAACTGTAGAAATATGATGGGGCATATACTCCCCAAGCTTGCAGAAGTATTCTGCAGGCACTGAACTCAAGCAGACCTGCAGAATTTTGGACCTGCAGAGTGGTCCATAATTCTGTTTTATTCCAAGGTGTAGGATTTCTGTGTTCCACAGCCCATTGCATGGCATCCCAGATGTGTTCGGCAACATAGACCTGGTGACAGATAGGAATGGGAAGACACAAACTCAGGAGTACTCCTCTAAACATAATTTGGCATGTCTAGACTTGTGTAACAGTCATTGTCTTGTTGGAAGAGGTCAAACCCATCAGAATGAACACATGATATGAACAGGTGTAACTCATCAGAAAGGATGCGCATATAGCGTTCACCCATCAGATGTTTGTAGGTCGTACCAGGAGTCCTATTGAATGCCAGCTAAACAAACACACTACCATTAAGGAGTCACCACAAATCTGTGCAATCCCTTGTTGACATGTGTGATACAAGGCTTCATGTGATTTTCTCCACACACTGCTCCTTTCATCTGCAGTCATCAAGTGTTCTAGAAGCAGTGTTCCTAAACCCAAGCAAGTTGCATAGCTGTGTCGAGTATTCATCAAGGGTACTCAAGTTGGGCGTTGGCTCCTAAAGCCCATCTTTGAGGGAATGTCGCAGTCCTTAAGTTGATGTTTGTTGAGGACCCAGAATTGAATTTCAATATTATTTGTGGAAGGTTGCACACCTATTGCGTGAAATTATTCTTGCCAGCTAACGTTGATCACATTCACACAGCCTTTTTACAGCCACACTGCTGTTGTAAGTTACAATTTTACCAGAATTCTTGTAGTCACTGTACACCCTAGAAATGAAAAGATTCAAACTCCTCCTTTACTTCTGAAATGCTATGATCAATCTCACAAGCTCAACTATTAAACTGCATTGAAAATCGCATAAATCATAATTTGTCATTCTAACGTCAGAAATAGTTCTAGATGCCTCCACAGATGTCTTATCGTTTTATATATGCATTGGCAGATGTAACCAATGATGTGCATAGGTTGCATTGCTATGCATTTTGCAGTCTTGTCTACCAGATTTTTGCTAATTCAGTGCATATATATATTTTTATGTTATGCCCAGTCACTTTTTCGAACATTACCTTGCAGTCTAATAAAATAAAGAAACCTTCAAATGGAGATGGTTAGAACATACATTAGATAGAGCCAAGCAAGTAAAAAGGTGCTTGAACTATTCAACAGTGGACTAATGGGCATATCAGGAAGTCCGATTTGGTACAGATGCCTATAAAAAATCATGCCTAGTAAAGACTGTATACAACCACCAATGGCTTTAGAAAGATCATGAAACTTTAAAAAATGACAGAGAAGCATCTCCTGGAATCTAATTGATTTTAAAGTCATATTGTTTAAAATATGTTTACAACAAATAAAATTATGTACATAATATAATTATTCGTTACTGCTAAAATTGATGGCAATTTTATAATACTGTTTTAAAACTATAAGTCTAAAATTGTAATCAATGAACATAAATAAATCACTCTTTAACTAACCTTTACTTTATTATATTCTGACATAAGTTCTTCAATACAGCTTGATGATTTTTCAAGGTGTACATTCATCCATGCATTAGAATTGCTTTCTAAGTCTGTGATTGTTTTCTGTACAAGAAATTAACATCTTTAACTCATATAACTGGTATAACTAAAAATATCTTAATTTAAATCAGCAATTCCCAGAATGCTAATGCCTCTGGAAATTGCTGATTGGAACCCCTTAGTTTTTTAGCCCCCAGGGGCATTAGAAACTATAAGTTCACTGGAAGGCAAAAGGATAGTAAGGGGGCACAGCACATTTTCCAATACTCCTAAAGGAAAAGAGAAGGGCATGATAACATTTACAAGTCTATCGTTATTTTGAAACATTGCATAAGAATTTGTCGGAATGACTTGCAAATATTCTCCCCATGATGATTCTAGATTGGGTTTTGCATCAAGTGAAGAAACAGAAATGTAATTCAGATACAAGATTGAATTAAAATAGAATAGTAAAATTTAAATTGAACATATTATTCTTTTTAATTGTAGCCATCAGATTAAAGTTCTTTATCCTAGTTTAACAGTAATGGAAAAAGTTTCTAATAGTACTTTCATTATATTTGGTTGAATGTGGATTTAGTACCATCATGGTTCTTGTGAAAAAAAAGAGAGGAACCAACGACAAATAATCAAATGGGGGTTATTAAGAGTTTTCTTATTAATGAGCTAGATGTGGAAAATTTAGTCTCAAGCCAAGCATCATGTGTGTGTCCAACCTCTGCAATTATCAGACATCAGAATTTGTAGAAATTGACATATTGTAGTAGGTACAGGGCATGAAATAATGTACCTTCAAATATATTTAACAATTGTTCCATATTATTAAACAAGCCATACACAATGCATATTAAGATAAAAGCAAGTTGTGAGAAAATTTTGAGATAGGAAAATACAGATCGCACAATTTAAAGCTCTCAAAAAGCAGAATAGAGGTGGGTTTTGAACAAGTGAAACACTTATTCAAAATAAGATAAGATAGTACTTTGAGATCAAATTATTTTAAATTATAAATTATTCTTGCGTGTATATAAATAACATTTACTTGAATTTTATCTTTTCTATCAAAAATTGAATTATCACAGCTTGCTAGATATTCCTTCAGCTTATCACACAGATTGATCCTTGCGGTATCTCGTTTGGATTTTAAATCAGGCAATTCAGGCTAGAAATAAAGTAAATAAAATTAAAATAATGATAAACAGGACCCAGACATTAATGACGTTTGCAATTCATTGGCATTTTGGATCCTTTTGTTCCCTTTATAGACATTTTTAAGGTGTGGGAACTATATTAATATTTCTGGAGTAGCACTTTTTTACTGAGCATAATTGTTTTGAAAGGTATGTAACTTTTTAAAATCAAAGCTCAATTTTCATTTGGATTATGCTTTCAGGTCACAACACTCAAAACCAGGATTGACAGATGACCAAAGAAAAAACATTAAATCGTCATTCATTTTGACATTTCTGTTTAAGATATTGCAGTACAATCCAGTTGAGGGGAAAATTCATGTTGTCTGCTTTTGAAAGTGGCTTGGGAATGAATAGGTATTTGCTAAACAGGAATTTTTGGGTCATAAAACATCTGAGCCATAGTGATAAAGTAATAGTAATCAATAAAATAAATTTTACAACTGAGAATTTACTTTAAACAAATACAAAACCAGAACACACATTCCAACAAAAAAGAAATTCCTTTCATTTTTCAGATTAATACTAAGAAACTGAAACAGTAAATAGGGAACTAACAAAACTTACTCATTTGCAAATAAAATACAAAAAATTAAAATCTTCGAAGTAGTATTTTATTTTAAGAATGTGAAGAGTTCTCGGCGTCCCAAAAGTTATGAAATGCATTTAGAACTGAAGGAACCAAACTCAAAACTGTTTCAGAAAATCAAATGAAAGTTTTATGCTTTTACCTTATAACAGGGTTTTTACAGTTATCTGGAAAATAAATTCTGCAAGTTTTCAAGCATTTATTATTTAATTGAAACTGCAGTAAAGAGCTGGCAGCAATATTTTCTTTTCAAGTTAAAAAAAATCAGGGTGTTTCATGTATTTTTTTTGCCCCCCCCCCTCCATTTTTCCAATGGATGCCATATTTTAGCTGCTAAACATCTTATTACTCATATTCGCCAGAAGTATGGACATTTAGCTCCAAAAAAACCACAAATCAATCTAGAAAAGCTCCAAACAAATAGGTACCTGCCTTTATGTTTCCAAGAAAAATTATAAAATAAAGGTGAAAACTAAACAAGAAATAAAAGATTAAGCAATAAAATGATTTTTACTTATTTTTATAATTACTTTATGATATTATGATTTATTCCACTGCATATTGATTATTCTACAACACATACATTACATTTCATTTTAGAAAAACATTTCAATCTATATGAAGCACCTCAATCTATCAACTTTTAGGAACATCGAAATATTTCTAAATATTAAAAATATTTAAACTTAGTTTTCCTATTTAGTTTCCATGAATACTTTATAAAAAGAATATGAAGTGATTTTTAGTATTTATGTGCATAATACTCCAATTCTAAATGTACTCACCTTATCAGTGCACATTTTAATTTTTTCTAGGTAACCATAGTATGCATCAAGTGCATCTCCAACAGATTTCAAAGAGGTTTCTACACCTTCCATAGTACTGAGTTCTTCTTTAAAAAGATTTACTGCAGAACTTATGATGCTGTCATCGGAAGATTTTGAAACTAAGCCTCGAATGTCATTGATCAGTTTCAAATTTGATATAACATTGTCCATCTAAAAAATCAAGAGATTAAAAAGCTTGGATTTCAATACCAAGATCTGAAAAAGAACATTGGTTTAAATTATTAAAAATATTACTTATAACATACACAGAGTACTTTTTGAATAGGAATATCAAGCTGAAATTGGGCTGATTTCTATATATATATACTTTTATTTAAATTCTTTTATATTTATAGATAATATTTTGAAAAATAGAATAAGTGGTTATAAATTAAATATTGATACATAATGAAATATTTATAAAAAAGGTATTAAGTTTCTCACAAGATAACTTTGAAAAACAAAGATAAAAAGTTTTTTATGCAAATTGTAGCCAAATAAGTGAAGTAGGAGTTTTAGTAGCAGACTCTGCTACTAAATACTTATTTTCGTAGTTGTTTTCTTTGCATGCCATTCATATTATAAGTTAAACTAACACAAAATGTGGTAATTTAGTACAAACAAGTGTTGGAGAATTTACTAAAAGTAAAATATGAATTTTTCAAAAACACATTTTCTTAACATGAAATCTGAATTTTAAACACTGTTTAGAATTAGTAATAACATTTCTATGAATGATCAGAATAACCATTTTAGCAGTTATAATCATATATTAGAGTTGCAAAAGCAATAAGGGCAGAATAAAGTATGGTTAGTTTTTCACACTATGGTCATTTCTGTTAGGACAGCAAATTTGACTGCAACCATTGGCTTAAAAGATTCTGAGCCACTACAATCATTTGTGCTACACTACAATGGTTTGGAGAAAATGTGATTAGGTGTGAATTTAAAACATCCAAAAAATTTGTGGAAAAAAGGGAAAACAGTAAAGTTCAAAGAAAAATAGGATAAAGGAGAAATTAGAAGTTCTGTTCTTTGATTGAGACATCTTTTTATATGGTTGATAAAAAGACCATCCAAATTTTTAAATAAGTCATTGCAGAGGATATTACTTTGATTTTCAAAGGATTTATATTCCCCATTAGAAAAGCTGTCCAAATTTAAACCAATGAGCCCTTGAGAGAGAAGCTGCTTTCAAAATGTTACTATCAATTTCGAAATGTCTCTTTACACCTTGGGGCATAATTTTTTTTCTGATTTTGATGTGGCATATTTTAAAATGCTCTAAAAATAAAAACTATTTTATGAATCTAAAGGTACACTTTCTCCCTTTTATATGCTATATTGATATTTTTTATTCCATCTGTTCATTGAACAAAGCATGATTTTAAAATGTGTGATCTCTTACTTTACCACCCAATAAAAAGAATTAATTTAATGAGTGCAAAAATTATTAAGCAGCTAAAAATACAAATTAAAATATCTTCTTGCTATTGATAACATTGTGTGTAACTTCAAATTAGCTAGCACAATTTTCCTCAAGATCTATATACTAGGTTTTAATTCCTTATTGATTATACAATATACTATCCTCAGAACTAATTCTGTGAGGTGCAGATTGGCTTGGATTTGTTGCTCTAGGGTGATTTTTGGAAGGGGGTCATTCCACGCAAAATGCGTAAATCGGCTGACTGGCATATGACCGATTTTAATGAAAATCAGTTTTTAAATAGGTCACATAGTAATGAGCAACTGCAAAAAATATATTAGGTTTCAGAAATCTATATTTTAATTATTGACATTTAAAGTTCAAGGTCACACAAATTTAGATTTTCTAACACTAAAAGTGGCCTGTTTGCGACCCTATATTTCACAAGTTATTGACACAAATTTAAAATGTTTATATCGTTACATTCTTCACAAAAAGGTCTCTTAGGAAACGTCAGAATATAATTTAATAGCCGTCATTGCTGAATCTGAGAGATTGACGAAAATAAAAATTTTGCCAATTTGCTACAAATTTCAAATTACTATGGTATCTTTAGAAATGGAAAGACAATATTAAAAATTACTCTTAATAAAGAGCCTTTCCTAACAAATAGCATGGCGTAATTTGGTGATTGTAGTTCTACTCCTTTATAAAGAAAAACATTTAAAAGTAAAATTTTGGAAAACTACGATTTTAAATTTTTTTAAATGCATATTTCCCTGTAAGGGAAAGCTCCAAAAACATTAAAACTTTACAAGAAAAAAGAGCAAGATGTCTATTATGTCCTGAAATTTTCAGAATTGTAATTTGATTATTTTTGTCTCAGAATTTTTTTTAACTAGATGTAAATTTTACTTTTTTATTGAAGCTGATGAGTTATAACCTTAGTATAAAAAATGTGATATAAAGAATGAAATAACTATTATGGTGCAACGTGTAAAATTTCACATGAAATTTCTTTTTAAGTATTTTTTGATTAATCCAAGTGTTTCCATCAGTGCAATTAGGTGGAAAGTTCATTTTGTTAGAGAAACTTTGCTTTTTGCTAACCTAACTTTGCTAACCTTTTCGATTTGCTTTTTCCTTTGGAAACATTAAGCATTAAATACTGCTTGTGAATATTAAATATGTTCTGTAAATATTAAGCATTATTAGTTAAGTAAACACTAATTTTGAGAGTAAAAAAGGAATTTAAACATCGTTGTTATACCAGATTCTCCCAAATGTACATACCGCACACGCATCCTTGTTTCATATTTATCACAATCACTAGAGAAATAAGTAAAAATTTCAAGAATCTGGCAGCATTAGGAAAATTTCAATTTAAGCAACTACGAAATTGAACAAGAGACCTTTAACAGATTGAAAGTGAATTTGAAGACAATCAAGTACAAGTTTTTATTAAATTGTGATTGGATGTCCTGCTTTTATAATTTCCTTCAAAAGTTAAAAATAATTTGGTATTTCTTTGTTGATTTGGGGTTTTATTGTTTCCATTTCATTGTTGTCATTTGAAACGAGTAATATGCATAGAATGGAAAGGAATGATTGGCGCTAATAAACATTACCAGTTAGGGCGATACTGATGAAATATGGTAACCCGTCATAAGCCTATCCGAATAGTCATTTGGCGACGAAACTTTCAGTCGCCAATTAATCAATCGGCAAGAACGTGTTTTTGCGTTTTACTAATTTTGTTATTGTTGCTTTGGGACTCAAAATACAATCCTGAATTTTTTTACAAGTAATAGACATATTAAACTATATTCTTTCGAAATATAGTTGTTGTCAGAGCTGTCCCTCATTTCATTTTGTGTGCCTATTTTAAGTGGAAAACCATCATTTTATAATTTTCCTTTGCTGTTTGGAAGATGAAGGAAATAAAAGCCGACTTCGAAACTTCAGCAGTAGTTTTATCATACCTATCACTGTATTTGGAATGAATTTCAACGATGCATTTAAATTCCTTTAGACCATAGAAACCTTTTTAATTCTATCGAAATCGACTATTTTCCATATTTCACTAATTTTTAGCTTAAATGATGTTTAAAATTGTTGTTTCCAAAACAGATAAAAAGAGAATTTTTCAAAGATTACAAAAATATGAAATATTGTTGTCTACGTTAAGTAGTTTTGTGAAAGAGATCCTCAAACATGCAACATCAAGTGATTTCACAACTACTCTTCAAAGTTGCAAGTCCTTAAAATGCCTGAAACTTCCAAAATATTTCATTTTGAGCCAAGATATTTTGGATATCATTATTTATGCATAAACTTAACCCTCGTAGCAAATTTTATGAAAATCCGTCACCCTACAGCCACAGGTTTTTTCCGATTTTTGCTCATTTCACATGGAATGACCCAAGGGCTAGTTACATAGCGACCAACAGCAAGCAAAATTTTCCGTCTTTAAAATATTTTTGAAAATTTCCAATTAGTTATGAATTATTTTTGTAATACCTACTTTTTACCTGAAAATGAAATACCAGAAAATATAGCAAATGCAATCAGGAATTTGAAAATCCAAAGGAAACTTATGAAAAAAGTAAATCTTTTTTATAAAACGCTTACACCCCCCTGTATTTTTATTTTACATAATTGAATGCATATTTTATAACAATTTTAACTTAAGAAATCAATTGCTTGAACAAATCTCCAAACTTTTACAATAAAGAAATAAGATCTGTAGCTTGCTGCATAACTGTTGCTTTCCAAAGATAACAGCAGAAATGTTCACTGCAAATAAGTGTTTTGAAATACTATAACTAAAAGCACAAATTAATTCTGAAAACACACAAGAAATTACTAACCACAGTCGGGTAAGATTGCTGCAACTTTGGCTCCTCCTTAGCTTTATTGGCAGAATTAACAGGACCCACTATTTCACTAAGCTCACTACCTCTTTTGATTATCATTTTTGGGTGGAAATCTGATTCCTTTTTAGTGTCATCAGTAACACCATTGCAAGATATTTCTTTCTTCGAACAGAAGTCCTCAGTTTTAGGCCTAGATTTTATGCTGTAGGTAACATTGTTACTAGACTGATTTTCTTGAGCTTTAGGAATGGAATTGTGATTAACACCAGCACCATTATTTTTAAGTAAAATTTCAGATCCATGAGCATAAGCTTTTGGCTTATGAGGTAGTTCAGAATGTTGCACATCAATCTTGGGATTTGAATTTCTGAAAGAAAGTTTTTATATTAATATATTAAAAATTGAATACTAATGCAATCGAAAACTTAAAAAGAGGCCAATTCAAAAATTGACTACCATTTCTTTCTAATGGTACCATGCTTCCATATCTGCCCCAACTCTTTCAGAAAACCACTTTTCTTACCTGGTCTTCCAGAATGAAAAATGTCAAATTCGTCATTTGGTACCATGTCATGGCAATCCGTGGGGGAATGATACTGAATACCGACAAATCTTTCCAGAAAGAAATAATATCCATTTTTTTTTGTTGAAAAATTTTCAAGTGACGCCAATTTCGAATTTTTGGTACCTGGCCGTGGCAACCATAATAGAAAACATCCAAACCAGTGGTTGCTAGATTGTCGTACAAATTTTCTTTGGCAGTAATTTTCAAGACAAAAACCTTCAATTATACTCACAAAAAAAACTAACACTCAAGAAAAAGTTAAATTGCTTAATTCTGCCTACAACTGGCACCATTTTGTGTAAAATAACACCAAATCAGTTTTGTCGAGTTGGAATTATCGCCAAACATGTAACAATGGTAGAGGGCAGGGTTATAGTTTCTATTTTGAATGGCTTCTTAGCCCATTTTGGTGTAATGTCTTTTAATTATTTTAATTTTAATTTTTAGGCATTTTTCATTTCTGACGGTTTTGTATTGAAACGGCTTTTATATGTTGCAAAAATCTCCTAGATTTTTTATTCCTTGGTGGTTGGCAGGTATGTATTTTGGTTTCTTGCATCTCTGGGCTTTACACATATTGTGATGTGTCCCTAAAAGTCTTCTCAATTATTCAAACACTGCATGATGTATTTTAAAGATTGGAGCAAAACTGGATGCATATTCACTATCTACTTGGCCATTGTATATATGATAGTGCAATGCAAATGCCTAGTCAGACAGTTTTTATTCCCAAATATTAAATCTCACCTTAAAGTCATATTAAGAAGATTTTAAAATTTCACTTAACCCTCTGGATATGGGACTGGCTGAAACCGGCTGAGATTCGAGTTCTCTGGATACAGCTGGCTCTTATTCTTTTAGACCTCAAACTCCTGAAGAATTGGCAGAAGCCAATTACGATTTCCATCCCCTCTTTTCTGTGCAACAAAGAGACCTGAACGTTAATAGCCTTATTTCTGTTGACAGGGATGTCAGGGTTTTCGACGGGCCTCGCAAATTGTTTCTCAAGCATCTAGTCTGAGAGGTTGAGTAAATGAAAAGAGATTGCAAGATACACTTAAAAAAATCAAGGGAAGTTTTAGTTTAGAACATGCAAAAAAGCATTTCTTGTCCTGCAGTGAACTTGTGAAATCTGTAGATTATTTCATAACAATCTTAAGACACAAGTAAAGGAATAAAAAAACTAAAGAAATTCTGCAAGGAAAGTAATGATGTCCAGATATCAGATATCTATAGAAAAAATAGTCAATAATATATTGCAAACATAGAATTGAAAATTTAAAAATCCTACAACTTGAACAATTTAAAAATAACAATTTATTGACTGAAAGGGTTCTAATTTTAGGGGCCCATAATGGTATAGAAAGGTAATTATATTGTTATATTATCAATTTCCCTTGTTGATAGATGGAAATAAAAAGTATATGTACATATTTTTTCAAATTGAAAATAAAAACAGAAAGATTTTACTGGTTGACTTCGATTGGAAAGATGAGGTTTATATCAGGAAAAGTTTCAACCTATTAAGTACTGCTGGATTTTATGAGCAAAATTTAGTTTTTTGAACATTTTTCTTATTCTTTCCACTTGGGAAGAATAGAAGAAATTGTTTTTTTATCATGTTCAATTCAGTTTATCATTTTCTTCATTTCTGAGATTAATTTTAAAATGAAGAATGTATTTTTTACTTTAAAAATAACGAATATTTTATACATTAGGCTACGTTTGTATATGTGAATAAAACCAAACAAAATTAATTTCTAATGCCAACTCAAAAATAGAACTCGGATCCCGTTTGCAGGAGTTTAGAAAGCTAATGGCTATAATATAATTCGTACAATGTCATCTAAAATTTACGCATCAGTAGAATGACACATCGGTAATCAAGCATTTGTATCAAACTAATTTCCATCACCTTGGAAGTATGGTTTATTGATGCATTACCCCTTTTGCAATCAGCAAGGTAGGTTCCCAGGCACAGGATTTTTATACAATAAACCTAAGAAAATAGTCTTGATAAAGACTATTATTTGAAATCAAAAGAGAATTAGATAGGTATCGAAACCAAGACCTGAAAGTAGTGAGCGATGGCAAAGCTTGTCTGATTAGTATAAATTCAGTCGAGAATACTGAATACAGCTGTGAATTAGTGTTTCAGGTACAAGAGGGGTATGTTAGCGTAAAAAGAATGATCGTGAAAAACTTTTCGTACCCGATCTGGCCCCATAAAAACGGCCCCGAAGACAACTTGCGGGTCCGTCGAGTGTTAATGACCATACGTATTGAAGTCACTGCCGCCCTTTCAGTTTACCCTGGAAGTGTCTGTACCTTCTAGGCATATCCACGATCCGACAATAGAAACTGCAACATTGAGTGATAATGGGAAGACACACATTCCCTCTCCTCCCGGGGGAAAGCATTATAAAGGCCATCTTTACAGATTCAGTAATTTGCCAGTAAAGCCATTTCGGCAAGCTGTCGTAACCAAAGAAGGAAACGATATTCTGCCACGTTGTTTGTAGAGGGTTAATGTAGAGAAATGTAAAATATTCCAAAGGTCAAATTCTACTAAGGTATTTAATTTAGATTTGGTTTCTTGTTCTATGGTCAATTTTAGTCACCTGCTTTCTTTACTTTACCAGACCCTATTCAACAAATTTTGGTAAAATAAATTATTCATTGAGTACAAATAGGTAAACTGAATATTAAAAGACTGAATTTAGAGAATTATATATATCAGGCTGGTCTTTATATGGTCAAAATACTTTTGTTTGCATTTTTATTACTCCTACCCTTCTAGAGGGTTTAAAATTCCCTTTCGGGAATTTAAAAAAAACAAAGTTTGTGAAATTTGAACAAAATTTTAATATTCAAAGGCAACTCAATACCTTCAGTTTTGATGTTGCAAAGCATCGCGCAGCACATTGGAGAAATAAATAAAAATCTGAGACCTAGAATATTAAAGGTACAAGATGTCCACATTAAAATTGGTTTTATTGTAATCTGGATAACCTTTTGGCGTGCCTCACATTGTGTGATTTCCTGAAAAGGCTTTTATCCTTTCAGTATGATCATTAACTTTTTAATAGCTTGTATTTAATTTCCAATACCCCATAGTAAAGTATGAAAGACTTTCCATTCCACGGTGGAATGGAAATATGGAATGATTGGGAAGATCAGGTTTTTAAACATTTGAAAATAGCCAACATTAAAAAATTTCCAAAATAAGGACCATCCTAATATATTAAATTCTCTTGTATAAATAATTAACAAATAAAAATCCAGGCTATATTTAAAATTTTACCTTTGAGGTTTTGCAAAACCTTTATTAATTGTTTCTAAAATAACATCCTTTCCATTGCAGGAACATTTGATCACTTGGTATTCATATTTGGAAGGAGATAAAAAGGCACATAAAGACATCCGTTTATTTACAAGTTGATGTAAATAAGTTTTCTAGAAGGATTGCAAAGAAAAATGAATAATTAAGGAATTAGAACCAAAAATTATCTTCTTATATTTATTCTTAAACTAAACATTCTTTAATGAATACTCAGATATATAAAGTAATGAAAAAATTCATGTACCTTAATTTTTCAGATTGTGAATTACAATTCACAATCTGAAAAATCCTGAATTTTAGCCACTAAACATCTGATCCAGTTTGGGAGATACCATTTAGATTAATATTTTTAAGTATATAGGTTGGTTGGATTTTATGGTGTGAGGGTCATATTTGGCCAAACTGCATCAAACAAAGTGAAGTAAATATACACAAAGAAAGTTTTGCTGATACAGAAGAGAGAAATGCACCAGAGGAATCGAACCTTAAAGTGTATAGAAAACATTGAAGGATGTACTGGTGAATCCATTCAAATTCAGGCAATAAAAAATAAAATGTTCACCTCACCACCTTCGATTTTTTTTAAAAATTTAGTATATGGTGGCCAGTGGCATGTCAAATTATGACATGTTTATTTTTTGCAAAATAATTTTTTCATGGAAACAAGACCCTTTAAAAAGCAGTCAAAAATATTCAATTTTACTTTTCAAGAATGTCATGTAGCACTACAAATTTCGTACGCTTAAATTATTTGAGATAAATTTGTTTAGTTTTTATGCTAGTGATACTTAAAAGTACTGTTCGTAATAGGAAAAATATATTTTAAAGGTAGATTAGTTTTTAACAATTTGGTATGGAACTTGATGAAGTTTGGTTGAGATTTAATAAGGAAAAGCCATCGTTAAAATTTTTGATACTTTTTGTATAAGTTCATTAGAATGTTGTTAATGTAGTACCCTATTAGCTAATGCAGTTTCTCAAAGATTGATTTTCAAGAGCCTTCAACGTAAGATATCATCGAAATTTCAGCACCAACGCACGCTCAAAGACAGCTGCCAACGGTATTCCTCCACTAGTAAGTAAGCGCTCGAATCTCCCCAACCAGCAGCTCAAGCACCTTTTTCGATGCGATATTTTAACACGATTCATTATTTCTATACATATATCAATAAAGTGTATGGAACTAAGACTTTTGATGATCCTGTAATACTACTGTTGTTAGTTTTAAATAAGAAAATAGCCAAACTCTACTTTTCTAATTATTTACTGGGAAAATGATTGGGCTGCATATTGCTTCAGGGCTTTGTTTGCATTAAAATTTTCACTTTGTAATATAGCACCAGCTGCAACAAATTATAAAATAAAGTTATAAGATATATTATTCTATATTCTTGATTGGCTCTAGGAGTGTCGATTATTTCTATTCTACAAACAGCTGCTTTTTTTATCCACCCAGCTGCTCACATAGGAAGGATTATTTATATAGTAAAAGATTAGCTTTTTAATGTACCAATCATTACCTTTGATTAAAGCTTATTTCTATTCATTTTAAATCGTTTAGTATATAACTCATTTACTCTTAATTCATTCTTGGATTTGGGTTTAATTCATTCTGAGATTTTGTGAAATTAGTCTCTCAAGCAAATCTATATAGTAAGTAAAAGCAATTTCATAGATTCAGAAGAGACAAATAGATTTAATTAAATATTTTCATGGAGGAAGGCACACGAAACTTTTTCTGCAACATCAAAGTTAATAGATAGTTTAAAAGTTATTTAAAAATAGTTTTTAAATAACTAACAAGTTCACTCTTGTTGGAAGTTTTACAATGGTGTGTTCATATGACGAAGTTGGCCTCTTATAATACACAAAAATCCAATCTATTGTGACATGAGAGTGCAACTTTTAAAGAATCGAAGATGATTGAAAGTAAGTTTATTTATGAATTGCATTCATGAAGTTCAACATTGAAATAGTCATTTATTGAAGTATATATACGTTGAATGCTTTCTTGGAGTTTCATGTGGCAGAAAGCACTTTCGTCAAATTTAACCAATCTCTAAATTTATTTTAATTAACATTTTATTTAACGTAACTAATATTCAAATTAGCAACTTTTCTTATGGTTTTAAATAAATAAAAATTCGGTTTTAATTAAAAAAAAATATATCATTACTTTATCTGATATGTTAAATATTGCTGAGCTTCCACATTTTTCTTATCTATGCAGTTTTAGAACTGTTTTTATGAGGATTTTTAGGGCACCACGTTTTGTGCTACCAGTTTCAATACTGTTCAAATATTTTAATATAGTTATAGGAATTTATTAACATTTTAAATAAGTAATTTTCCCCTCTCTGACCCTTTTTATCAAAACAAGTACAGTGCAATTTTTAAAATTTGATTTTGTAGTGAGATGAACAGCAAAATTATGATGTGTTTCGTGAAATTCTATGTACATGTTTAATATACAGGGTGTCCCAAAAAGGTTGTTACGCAATTTGTATTTTAACCATTTGGAGATAGGTAGGCAATGCAAATTGCAAAAGTACACCAAATAGGTTAAGTAATTAAGATATGTGAATAAAATTATCATGTGATCACAATTTAAGTGTATTCAGTTTTTAATTTGCATACGACCCCTCGAGATAAAAATCGGAGGTAGCAAAAATGTTCCTTACCTGCATCCCTATCGTTAGCAAAAAACCACATAATGATGTAAAGAAGTTGACTTATACAGCTTGTGCACAGCTGGTCAAGCAGTCAGATTAGGAATCGTATACACAATGCAAAAAGCATTTTTTTTTTGTCAGAAAGTGCAACATTGTACAAAATAATGTAGTATTGCAACTGCAGATGAAAATCGCAATGAATAATAGTAGACAATGTAATCTTTAATAAAAATATTGTAGAAAAAACGGTTTAAATAAAAATAAAAGGAAATTTCATCACATGTTCAAAACGTTTTCCATCTGCAGCAATGCAGAACTTAGCTCTTCATTTTTGGCCATGGGTCAGTTTCCGTTCCCAATTTAGATACGGCCCCCTTAAAATGGAACCTCTTGTATCTCCCTTACTATTCAACCTACAGAAATGCGGTTTTTTGATAACGATGGCAGGTAAGGAACATTTTTGCTACCTCGGATTTTTATCTAGAGGGGTCGTATACAAATTAAAAACTGAATCCGCCTAAATTGTTATCACGTGATAATTTTATTCACATATCTTAATTTGCATACCTTATTTGGTGTACTTTTGCAATTTACATTGCCTACCTATCTCCAAATGGTAAAAAATAAATTGCGCAACAACCTTTTTGGGACACCCTGTATAATTTTGTGATAGATCATTTATTCAAATTAAGTAAATACTGTATATTATTTGGTTAACGTTGAGTAAAAAAAAGTATTTTTAAGCTAATACAGAAAGCATAATTCCAACTGGTTGAAAGGGTATCCTGATTTAATTTAGGGATTTCAAAAACCCTTCCATCCTTTTATAGGGAATTTGACATGCGCTTAGGGATTTTTCGTACTTAGAAAGGGAATTTGAATGTATTTCATTATTTTCTGATCGCATTGTGTTTTCCGATCAGTCATGACACAAAATAATTTATTTAAGTTTAATTATTCAAAAACTGCAAAAAGTGCTCAAACACTGATAGAATATTTATATAGGACCTTAGAAAAAATAATCATTTTTAAAAGATGGCTTTTTTGAGAAAAATGAATTTCATCCAATTGAAAAATTCATATTTCCAATACTTTTACGTACCACTAATGAAATTAGCATCAATAGTTGCTCTAAAGTCTTACAATTGTTTTGAAAAAAAATTGGAATATCTTAAATACTTTAGGAGATATGTGATTTTTAACTATTGTAGGTGATGTACGCTAATAATAATTCATTTTAATTAGTGATGTCACTTTCACAGCCCTGTATTTCGAAGAAATTTTTTTTTCAAGATTAATAAAAAATATGTTGATTCAAGGTGGCCCAAAATGTACCTGTATGCAAATATCATTCGATTTGAAGATGGTGAGGCAAACAGCCTTCCTGGATTGAATGGATTCACCCGTACTTGAAGGTCATTTACAAATTTATTTTAATTAAAGAAAATACAACAGCTAACAGTTCATACCTTAACAGTTGGTTTAGCTTCACAAACTAAATTGGACAAAACAAATCTGGAAGCAAAAGGTGGTATTTTCTGTAATGCTTCAGGCAATTCAACAATATTTCGGTAATTTATTTCTTCTTCATTTCCAAAGTCAATATATCGAACAAAACACTAAACAAATTAAACAATTTACATGTGAGAACATTTTTACGTAGAATTCACGAAAATACAAAAAGCGTTTTTCAAGAAATGTGGCAATAACCTTTCTTACAAAGTTAAATTATAGATATAATTATTTATACTCAAATAAAAAGTGAAATATGCAAGGTTTGTTGCTTTTATGGCACAAGGGCGATATTTCACCAAGCTGTAACAAGCATGACAGACAATGTCAAGTAATTGTGAAAAAGGATGGAGAAGAGAAAGTAGAGAAAGAATGCTTGGGAATCCTAGTCATGATCCCCATGTTTACCAGATGTAGTAAACCCCATGGGGAAAGAATAGATCACCAGGGTACCTTGGGTTAATGATGCCCATACACACCTAAAGATGTGCCCAGAGGGGGAAATATGCATAAGATAGTATTAATTGATGACACACACAATGTATAATGCTCAGTTAGTGAAAATCGAAATTTAAGGTTTTTATGGTAGAAATAGAAATTTTTATCACTCTATCTGCTTACTTTTAAATATCCTACATATTACTGTTTTCATTAAATTGCTAAGAAATTTTTTATAGCAGAATTTGAAAGAATAGATTTTATACAAAAATTTATTTAAATGCTTTTTAAACTTCCAAATTATATATTTTTCAAACATGCTAATTTTTTACTTTAAAGTATTATTATATAGATATTCCATTATTTTACCATTCCAGGCTTCTTTGGAAGTGTGTTGCTGATAATTTGACACCGATACCAAGAATTATCAGCTGAATATAAAGCTGCATACACCTAAAAAAGTTTCATGTTTAAAATGTTTTGTTTCATCATAAAATGTTTTGAATATGTAATTTGCATTCACATTTTAAAAAATAGCAGAAGCTGAACAAATGTTAAGAATAAATTTGAAATAAAAATAACTGCATGGAACTTATTTCATCTATAAACGAAACAAAATTTACTGCTTTTAACTGAATAACATACAAACTAATACTCAATTTCTTGAATCATTTTTATGCAATTTAATTTTTTATACATTCTGTATAAGATACATTCTGTATAACCAAAATCTTCTATTCCAAGATATAGGTTGAATTTTTCTAACATTAAAATAATTCATTTAATTATTAATTATAAAATGAATATGGAACTGAAACACACAATCACAACACTCACTCTTTTTGCAATGGGTCTCCTATCATATCGATTGAAATTCATATTCAAAGAATTAACAGCATTAGTAACAAAAGATAATTCTTCAGATCTACTAACAGGGCAGCCATAAAATGTAACAGCATTTTCAACAGCAGTACACAGAACTTCCAGTAACATTGGCTGTGACTGTACCTTTGAATAAACATATACAAATGAGGGAAACACTAGATAATTTTCTGTTGAAGAAATTTTTAAACATTTTGTTATAAATTTCTTTTTATAAATTAAATCATAAAACATAATTATTCAGCTCTACACCACCTTATGATAAATGAAATTTTACAAGCAGGTGTATAAATTTATTATAAAACAACCTTTACAAATTTAAGGAAGACATTTGCAATTTTTAAAAGTGGCGTGGGAAAGAAAAGCAGATAATCAGTTTTAAAATTTTTAATCCATTCAAAAGAAAATCAAGTTTGTAAATCTAAATTTGGGAATTAAGTCTGCATATGCACATTACTACTTTGAAATGATACTTTTATCTATTGGTTCCTGTATTGGTATCTTACTTGTTAACAAAACTTGGGCCACCCTACCTATATCTTGTTTAGTATATGGCTTAAGACAATTAATTTTGCTTTTCGTAATCATAAAATTAGACAAGAATTTCTTAAAAGTATAGATATGAAAAACTTACTATTAAATTTAATTAATTATACTTTACAATTGATTTTTGATTATTAGCTGATAAACTAGATTTAACAATGCATTTTTATATTTTAAGTGCATTTTTAGCAGCAAACACATATTATCAAGTAAATTCCTATTAAAAAGTAATTATCACTGCAAACATTAGTTAGCATTTCTACTTTGATATTAAAGTGCTATCTTATATGGAAAATGCAAAGAAAAATATTTCAAGTAAAACGAGTATGTTTTAAACATTTTAAGGTTAAGTAATGCTTACTGGTGGCTCCTCTGCATATTTGGGTTGTTGAAAGTATCCATAATCTAAAAAAAATTACATTGTAAAACTAACACAGAATGTCAATTGAAGTTCCTTAAAATGTAGCACAAGAAAAAACAAGCCAAAAATGTACTATGTAATCTAATTTAAATGGTAAAAAAACATGCATAAAATTCAAATTTGTTTAGAACAAGCATTTTAGGAAATTCCTTACATAAATAGAAAGCATAAAGAATAAACTGTACTTTTTACTATTCATTGGTACGACATGGAAAACATACCTTGTCATACCAATGCTATTGTAGATTCCAAGATATATTTAAATACATTCTGGGAAAAGACTAGTTGTTGGTTTTAACTAGGTGTGAGACCATAAACAAAAAAATTAGGCATTATAACCAAGTAACTTCTGTGTGTAACTCCAATATTACAACACATGGAATGCAATATTGAAACTCAATATTAAAATGCAACCAATACTACATTAGAACATAAATGTTTTAATGTTGGAATATTGGACTGTGATACATTGAAGCACCAAATGTAAACCAACAGTGAAAACTGCAGTTAAACACTATAATTTAAAAACATTCTGGAACATAATCTAGAATAGATGTAATCTACGAAAATGCAGTATTGACACCCCACAATTGAACATATTTGTAGGAAGCACTATTGAAATACTTTACAAGAACAGTTGATTACAATTTTGTCCAACTCCTTTACCTTTGAACAGAAGGCACTGACAAGATTATCTCAGTAACTGAACTAGCTAAAATTCAGTATGAAGTAAAGTTAATTCTTGCCATTATAGTCTCTAACTTCTTTATGAAAACATCAATGATTGAAGTAACTTGGTTAAAATTATAAAAATTGGATACAATCAAATAATTTGCAAAAACATGTATCCTTTTATTTTATTTATCACAAATTTCCAAATTGCATCGTGTGGAACCGTTTGGAAAACAAAACAGACAAGATTTTTTGCAGGTACAAAAAGGAGTGGTATATTCTTTCACAAGCAGTTATTCAAATCAGGTTTGGCAAGTTTTAGCTGAAGGTGGTAAAAACTGCTGAGGATCCAGCTTTGCAAAAATAGTTGTTTTATCAATTTGTGCCAGCAGCAAAAATGAATACTTATTTTGTTTCTAGTTTTAAAGATAAATTCAGGTTGTTTTTCAAAATTAACTTCAATTGAAAAAGTAATTATGAATTTTTTACCTTGACTCAAGGGTTAAGTAACTTTATTTTGCAAAAACATGAAAAAGAAACCACTTAACACTAACAGGAATATTGATTACTACAAATTGAAAATTATTAATTCCGAGAAAATAAATTATTCTTCTGCAGATTTCATTTTTTTTCATCAGTTCATTTGAAATGTAACGATTTAATGAAATATGGGTGAAACCTTTGAGTTTCTTATGGAGTAAGCTTATTTTCTCCCATATATAAAAGGACAATTGTATATTTAAATAAATTTTCTCCTTAAATAACTTCAAAGGCATTTTGCTATTTCGCCAATTTTCCATTTTTGTCAGTCTGAAAATATACCCTTTTTATTAGCAAAATCCCCTCAAACTATTAAAACAAACATTGTCATTACCTTTAATATTGAATTTATTCAATCTTAATACAAATCAGATAATTGTAATACAATTATATGGATATTTATCTTTCAGTCGCAAAGAAAATAAAGGATTTTTATGTAAACTCTTTCTTTCACTAAAAGCTAATTATAGCTGTAAGTTAAAAACAGAGTTTAATCATTTACCCCAATTGTTCTCCATTTCAGTCAATTTTTGACTCAAATGACTGGAAATGGGGTTAAAGTGACTAAAATGAATAGGAAAAAAGAAAAAGTCAGTTATTTTTATGACATGTTATGCTTTAGTTTTTAAAATGCAGGTATTTCTGACTATTATGAATTCATGTCACGAACTTAGTTTTATCATACTTGCTAATCATATTGTCATCTAAATAAATATCAAATGGCACCTCACATTATTTTCTCAGCTGCCAAAATACTGGATTTGTTTGCAACTTTTAAAATACCTTTTTTATGTCAAATCAGTATATTTTGTATTATTGAAATAAACACTCATTTCATGGTTTTGCAGCATGGAGAATCATTTCAAAGCAAAACAAAAAGATATTTTCAATTGCAAATCAATAAATGTCTTCAATTGCAAATCATTCTAGCTCAACAAGAAAATTCAAAAACATTTTGGATGCCAAATTAAATTTTGAGGTGAAAATATCAACCACTAATTTTGAACTCTACATATATCATAGTAACCCTGCTATAAAGCAAAAGAATAATTTTTAGACTTGAATTATAAGTAATAATTGCCAATACCTGTATTAGAAAAATGTAGTCCATTATACATTTGATTCTTGCTCATTTCTGGATAGGAATTAAGTTTATTTTCAATTGGAATGTTGCCATTGTGACTGTAAAATATGAAATTACAAAAAACACAATTACTGGAAATAGGTGATTGGCCAAATATGGAAATATTTGCAACACATTTACCGAAAAACACAATTAAGAGAGCATGTGAAGAAAACAAACCCTCAAATAGCGAATAAACCATCATTACACTAAATAGTCTTTTGTTCAAAAGGAAGGACCCATTTAAATTTTAACTGAAATTATTCAATGCTTTTAGCTTGTCATAAAGATTGCCTCAGAACAAGCACGTAATTCATTTCTAGTTTTAGCAATAGATTTAGCAAATTGATGACAAACCAAGGCCTGCAACCTTGCATGTTATTTCTTGCGATACAGCTGTATTCTCATTTGGTGGAACGCTCTTGGTGCACTTTTTATGTCGCCAAGGAAAGAATTCTTAGAAGAAATTGTTTTTTCAAACGGAAAATAATAAGCTTTTTCAGAAAGTAATTAAGGGAGAAAATACAAAACTTAAAACAAAATGTTTTTTATCGGAAAATAATTAGCAGAAATAGTTGCAAAATGGACCATGACTAAAATCAAACTGAACATTTGAATTCTTCCTTCAATAAATGGAAAATAATTGGGAAATTTTTTTTAAAGAACCAATGAAATAAAAGGACAATTTAATGGAAATGAAAAGAACATTCTAGAATATTCCAAATGAAAATTTAAACTTTCCGCTTGCCAAGGTTGCCATAAAAAACGGGAGTAGCCCTAATAAAGATGGGTTGCCTTCACCTGCCATAACTTGCTACTAAAAGTGTGCCAAAATACGCACCAAGAACGTTGCCACCAAACAAGGCATATGATACAACTATACCTTTCTTGCAGCCACATAAAGCCATGAAAAGTTCAAGAAAATAGAAATACAATAATGAAATGCAGAACTTTTCTACCATATTTTCTACTAGATTTTAAAACATCCAAAATCTGAAATACGTAAATCAAAGCTAAGCACTTACACTTATTTGTATTTGTACGAGCACAGAAGGAGGGATATTCATTGATCAGGAATAACAGTAATATTCTGAAACTGTGACTGTTTAAAAACAATTGTTTCACAAATTACTGCAAAGTGCCACTTTGGAAACAAAACAAGAAAGTTTAAAGAAAAAAATATAGCAGGAATTACTGAAATAGGTCTTAAATTTAGAAGCACAAAGAAAAGCAAACACCGCATGGTTAATTTATGTAAGATGATTGTGAATGAAATAAACTTTTATATAATTATATATTTTACTTATTTTAAAGGTTGGGAGTTTATGTAAAAAGTAGAGTGCATAAGAGTTAATTTTAAACCATTAAGTTTCATATGAAAATTAAGAAGTTATAAGAAATTTTTAAGGACTTCTAAAATTTTTTAAAACCTGCAAAACTTTTGTATAAACTATTATTTTACATTTAATTTCTGTTAATGGAATATTTAAACTAAAAATAGTCTGCACAAATTAAGTTGTTACATTAGTAAGGTGAAACAAATTAAGCATGCATGTTTGTATCTTAATTCTCATTTTAGTGGAACTTGGCTGTATATAAAAGCAAACTTCTTACCCATGGTCAGATCTTCGTGCTGCCTTAACAGGCATTGTGTGACCATTCAAAGTAACTTCATTGGATTCTCGAAGAACTCTTTCAGCATCATTTTTATATGCAAATTTAACAATACTAAAAATATGAAACAATTTTAATTAAATTTTTAAACTGCAAGTAAAAGAAAATAAATAAGATCATATAATTAAAGATAAATAAATTTAGATTTTCAATGGAACAATAAATAAATTAGATTAAGAGAAGACAATTTGCTCTTCTGAGCTATATCTCTTAATTCCCTCGTGTTTTGTCTTCCTATAGAAAAACACTTCCATCATTTACTTTAATGAAAAAATGATATCATTCAACTGATTATTTTCCCAGAAATGTTCAATATTTTCTTTGTATGTTAATATTATTTTTAACTTAAAGTAAATCGCTGAATTTTCTGGATTCTGGTAAAATTTCAGAGCAGATGAAAAAAAACTTACCAATTTCCAAATAATAAAAAAATGACGGTACAGCTTTAATACTTTTCGTGGCAATGCTTTTGACGAGTTTTTTGTAGCAAGTTTTGCAGCAAAGGCAAACCCTGCTTTATTAGGATTATGGCAGTATCGCGAAGTTAAAATTTTCATTTCCCGCCTTTTTCGTTCTAGAATATTTTGGAACATTCTTTACATTATCTGTTTATTGTCCTTTGATTTCATTGGTCCTTTTGAATTTGTGTTTCCCAATTCTTTTCAATTTCCTGTAAATTTGAAGAATTAAAACATTCAGTTAAAAAAACGCAGCATAGTGCAGTCGCATCAGGTTGTAGTTTCTTGCATTTATTTGAATCTCTTATTAACTTGAAAATCATTATCTTTTACCATGCCTTTTTCATTTAGTGTTGTAGATAAGTTACAGGGTGATCCTTTTGCGAAATTCGAAGTTTAAATTTTCTGGTAGGAGGACTACATTAGGAAATGAGGGGGATACTTATCACCTATTCTTTGGATTTTTTTGCTTTAAAATTCTTTTCCTTAATCTCTCAATTACTTTCAGCTAAACCTAAAATGGTTTTTCTAATTCATCAGTGGCAACATAAAAAGCATACCAAAAGCTATGCCACGAAAAGTCTTTGTATCAAAGCTGTACCAGAATGAATTATATAAGAATGAAAAAGAAAGGTCGCTTGGCACTTTACAAAAATAAAAACTTAAAACACAGCAATCATAAAATAAAATGTTTAATGCTTTCCATATATTTCTTTTTATTTTCCAGGTTGAGGACAAGGACCAAATATATTCCTGATAAAGTAAAACCTCCCTAATAGTTGTTTTTTTTAATATCATGGATAAGTTGTTTCCAGTAAAGGTAATCAAAAACTGTTTCAAATTAAAAATTTTAAATACATATATTCAATACATTGAAGTGATCTAACAAATAAACTGATCTATTACAGCTCATGGTTAATGGTGATAGCAATTCAAGATATTTCGATATTTCAAGTTGAAAAATTACAATAATACACACAAGATTTCTACATACCTATAACCAAAATAATCTTCTTTCCAACGGCACAGAACTTGTTTTATTTCTCCATATCTTATGAATAAATTCCGCAGATCAACCTAGATTCAATAAACAAAAGAGTTATTGCTGAAACAAATAAAATTTCATCTATTTCAGACCCAGAACTAAATTCAATATGCAAAATAAAAACAATCATATATAATGTTTTAAGAGATATAAATAACAAGAAAGATACAAATAACGTGTATACGCATATTTAGGGCAAAAATGTGGAAGACATGATTGATGTGTGTACATACATCCCAGGCAATGTCATTAAAAACTGCATTTTTATTGACAAATGAATAACATAAGCTGTAGTAGAGAAAAGTGTTTTTAGACATTTGGGAAAGATTAGTTTTTGTGTTTCTCGAATGACAATGATGTAGCAGGACATACAAATAAAAATAACATAATGCCATTGCATCTGTCTTTTCTAACAGCTAAAAATAATGAAGTATCAAACATCTTAATAAATTAACTTTATTAAATATTTCCATTCTCTTAAACATGGTAGATTAGGAAGTACAAAATGTATATGTAGGAGCTATGAAGTTACAGGTTTGTTCCATCACTATAACTCATTTTTGCTACAAGGCTTTACTTTTACACAACAAAAGCCTACTCAAAATGTTCTGAGACTTGTTTCTAGGGAAATAACACCTAAGCATTGTAATTAATTATTGCATAAACAATCCCTTATATGTAGATCTGATAAATGTCTATTTTTGATCACAGGTGTGACGTGCTTTCAGTTCATTCTTTGTCCGAATACTGAAGAATCTATTTCATTAAAAATAAAGAATGTTCTCCATAAGAAATCGTTAGGAATAGCTGTGAAACTCAAGAGCTAACTATGATTACGAAATTGCTGTTATCATGAAACATGGGCATAAAGAGATGACACAGTACCATCACGACTCTCATCTTCTCATAACTTGACTTGCCTCTGAAGTAAGAAATGGAATGATAAAAAATAGTAAGAAATAAAATTGTGAAATGATTGGTTGAGTTTGATGCAAGGTCCATATAAAGCAAAGCTGCACCAAATGTCAAGTAAAATAAACATAAACACAAAAAAGTTTTACTGACACAGAAGAGAGAAATACGCCCAGGGAGAAATCGAACTGCATCTTGCTAGTGTAGTGGGCAAACCCTCAGGATATAATGGAAATGGCTATCACTACTAGTCATTTAAATTCGTGCATTCTCAAAACACCAAACTATTTCCACGAAAAGCACTTAACGCTCATGTAGCAAGTGAAAAGCATTCGATGAATCAGTAATTTTATATTAATTTTGTGACAACCTAAGCAGAATTTTTCATTTAAGACTTTTTCACATGAAAACAAATTAAAGCTGATGAAAATGAAAAAAATTTTGGTTACCATTACAGGCAAATATTTGGACTTTTTCAAATCAAGAAGTTTTCATATTAAGAAGTTGTTCTAAGACCTAATCATTTTAAGCAACTCTTTATGTTAACTGATATTCAATTTTGAAACTTACGAGAAAATATACACTTCCTGGAGATTTGTTAGATGTTGTTCATATTAGGTTGTGTGAATTCTTCACTTTCACTACAGTAACACAATAAAAAAACTCAGAAACAAATCCTTATGTTTATTAAAACATTTCACAGTAAGCAGCTAAGCTCATCATTAGGACACTAGAAGCGAGGCAAGTGACAAAAAGTAATTAAGTTGACACAAAAATGCACAATGCTGCTGTGGATTAAAAAAATGTGTTTTTTTTTTTATTATTTAATACATGAAAAATAGAATGAGATATTTACAGTGTGATGGCAGTGTGAGATACGATCAGCGAGACTAACAAGAACAACCAACAAACTGTTGCCATCTATTGTCACTGCTGAATAATTACATTTTTTATATTTCCTTATCTTGTCACGACATTACTCCCTTACCAGTAACTAAGTTACGACGTATAGGAAGCATACAACAGAAAATATCCAGTACCCAGAATGCACATTATAACAATAACAAGAACTCATTACCTATATCAATAAATTTTCTACTAAGCACCCTATATATGAATAAGAATAATAATACCAAACCCATTTTAAAGTTAGGTGCTTGGTAACACACAAGTAATAATATCATAGTATTATATTTTTCAGAGTATTATATTCAGTTTGAAACCTTTGCAATTTATATGCAATTCAGATTCAGCACTTCTGCTCTTGCACTGTGATTACTTGTACATACCACAAGACTAACACCAGTCATAAGCAAATTGAAATTAATAACGCAATTGCCATTATATTAATATGCTACTATACACACAATTACACACACTATAACACTTCTTCAAAACAATAATTAACACATAATGAATTCAAGGGTTGTTAAAAGAAGAAAAATTACACAAAAGTAAACAAATACAAAACACTATAATAGTGAGAAACATTATATAAGAAAAGAAACATTCAATACACCAAATATGAGCACAAGATATTCTAGCAATAATTAAATATTACAACAAATAAGTCCCTCAGATTTAAGTTTGGAATCTAACTGGAAGTTTTATTTTTCTACCACAATGACTTTTTTGGGGAGTTTAATTTTATCAGTTGTTTCTTGTAAAGGTTGATCAGCTGAATTGTCATCTGGTAGATCACCAGACACAACTGGCATGTAATTTTTAATAAGATAAGCAGGTTTAAGCCTATCAATGGAAATTTTGACATCTTTGCCCTTAATTTGCACTGAAAAATATTTATCATGCCTTTCAATAACACAAAAGGGAGAGCTCGTAAGCTGGCTCCAGTGGTTTTTTAACTCGATCCACTCTCACAAAAAACATGGGAACAGGATGTTAAATCCTTATATACAAATATTTTGTGTTGTGTATTGATTGGCTTTAACATAGCCATGCTGTTGTAGCTTATATACAAAGTTGTCAGGTTCTATATTAACACCAGGGCTGTCAAAAAACTCACCCGGTAGCCTGATATTAGCACCATATATCATTTGGGCTATTGAATGATTGGAATCTTCCCGAATAGCTGCTCTACACCCTCCCTAACAGAACTGTAGGAAGTACATTAGTCCCATTTAATATTATTGTGTGCTTTTATAGCTGTCTTTAGTGTTCGATGAAAATGTTCAATCTTTCCATTGTATTGAGGATCGTACGGTGAAGTATGCAGTATTTTAGCACCACAGATGGTAGCCAAGCTTTTAAAAACTTGTGAAGTAAACTGTTTACCTTGATCAGTAATGATAGTAAGAGGTGTTCCAAATCTGTACACCCAGTTTTCACATAGAAAGCCTTACTCACCAATTCAGCCGTGATATCCTCAAGTGGAATTACTTCCATCCAACATGAGAATCTATCTATGCATGTCAGGCAATAAACCTTTCGTTAGAGGGTGGCAAAGGTCCAATGAGGTCAATATGGACAACACTAAAACGAGCATCAGGTTCTGAGAATTCACCAAATTTTGATTTGGTATGTCTGGTTACTTTAATCTTTTGACAGTTCACACAGGTTCGTGCCCATTCACTCGTTTGCTTCTTCATTTCTGGCCATATAAACCTGGCAGTCATCTGCTTGACAATGGATCGAATGCCAGGATGGGATAAGCCATGTATTTGCTCAAAAATTTTCTTCCGAAAAGGTTTTGGTATGTAAGGCCTTATATTATTCTGTGATGTATCACACAATAAAGGTTTTCCTGGTGTCAGTACATATTGCTTAAAATTGAGTGAGTTGTTACTATTTATTAGCTTTCAATTCTTGATCATCATGTTCTGTTGCCAGTTCATCAAAATCAATTAGATATCTCCTCAATTCTGGAGAGAGCATCTGCAACAATATTGTCCGTTCCATTAATATGATTTGTTTGTTGAAAATTGAGATAGTATATTGTAATTGTCACAACTGTCTTGGAGGCTTTCTCATTTTTTTTGCTTGAATGTAAATTAAAGGTTTATGATCTGTAAGAATTTGGAATTCTTGTCCTTCAAGCATGTACTTAAATTGCTTTACAGATAAGTAAATCCCTAACAATTCACGGTCATAAGTGCTATATCTTCTCTGTGTTTCATTTAACTTTTTGGAGTAGAATGCTACCGGTGCCCAGTGTCCTTCATACTGTTGTAACAGACCCTATTGCCCAATCTGAGGCATCAGTGCACAAAGATAATGGACATTCAGGTTTAGGAAAACTTAACAAAGCAGCATTTGCCAAATCTGCCTTACACTTCTCAAATTGTGTTTGCTTCTTCAGTCCAGGGGATTTTCCTTCTATCTCTTTTCTTGGCACCCTTTAGCATTTCATATAAAATGGCTTGAGTGTGTGCACCGTTTTTTAAATACCTACGAAAAAAATTGATCATACCTAAAAAGGTTCTCAGGTCATGAAGGGTGGACGGCAACTTATAGTCCAAAATTGCTTGAACTTTTACTGGCAGAGGATGCGAACCAGCAGGGGTTATAAGATGTCCTAATAACTATTTCTTGCACTCCCAAAACTGATTTTGAGATGTTAATGCAAAGGCCATACTTATTAAGCTTGTCAAATACTTCTCTGAGATGGGTTTTATGTTCCTCTTCAGAGGAGGCAATTAACACATCATCCAAATATGGAAACACAAAAGGTAAACCTTGAAATACTTCATTCACAAAATGTTGGAATGTAAAAGGGGCATTTCAAAGCCCAAAACTCATAACATTGAATTCATACAATCCAAATGGAGTGATTACCGCAGTCTTGGGTTTATCCTCTTCTGCAATTGGGATTTGGTAGTATGCTTTCAAAAGGTCAAGTTTGGAAAACAATTTTCTTTCCACTTAAAATTAAATTAAAATCCTCTATTCGAGGAATTGGATACCTATCTGGAATCGTCTGCTCGTTAAGCCGTCTGTAGTCACCAAAGTCTTAAAAGTTCCATCTTTTTTAGTCACTAAATGCAGTGGACTGGCCCACTGTGACTTAGATGGCTTAATGATGCCATTTTCAAGCATGAATTAAAACTCTTGCTTAGCCATATTCAGTTTCTTTGCATCAAGCTGCCTTGCACGGGAGTATACCGGCTGTCCTTTAGCGGCAATATAATGTAACACATTATGTTTAACAGGTTTGGTTTAGTAATATTTGGATATAAAGATAATAAATTAGAGTACTTGCAGGATTTATTTAAGGTGCTAATGTTGTCTTGATCTTGAATAGCTGTAATTTGGAGAGGTTTGTTATTCCATCTTCATGTTGTGTATATCTATGAGCAGTTGAAATTTATTTAAAAAGTCTGCACCAAGGATTCCTTTAGAAACTTTAGCTACCACAAAAGGCCATTGGAATGCACGACGCAAACCCAAATCTAGCGTAAGCATCTGAATTCCATATGTAGGGATTTTCAGTCCCATTGGCAGCATAGTTTATAATTAAAATCACTGCTTCCATTATCGAGACATCAGCCCCGCTGTCTACCAGGAACTGACGACCTGTGTTCCTGTCTTTTACAAAAAGATGGTACTTGCAGTTATCAGGTTCTTTCGTAGTAGGTCTAACCGCAAACTCTACTGCATGGAGCGGTTTTCTGGCATTTTCCAGGTACATGGAGGCTTGCATTTTTCAAGAGGGCAATTCTTACTGAATCTAATGGTAGTAGCAGAATTTGCCATTTGGCTCGTAGCGCTTCCTGGATCAGCTGCCTATAATGCGGATGATGGTGGTCCCGAGAGTTCCTTTGGTTACTCAAGGTGGCTACTTGTAACTCTAGGGAAGAGATCTTTGCCATTAGTTCCTCCACCAAATTGGGAGTCTGCTGTTGAACAGCAGCTAGGGTCTGAAGCCCTTGGATTCATTTCAATAATTTTGTCAGTCATAGTGGCTAACTTCTCCAAAGACTCATCGCTCAAGATATTTCGCACTGAGGTTGGCATCTTCTCCAGAATAAGGTAAGGAGGGCCCTGTCGGAGAATTCACTCCCTCCGAGGGATCGCATTCTTATTAGCAGTTGACTCGGCAGCGAATCGCCTAGTTTCAAACCAGTGAGGAGACTCTTTATCTTCTTATTTTTGCTCTCCTGGAACGTGTTGAGCAGTCTTTCTTTGGCCGCAGAGTATTTTTCAGTCGCTGGGTCTTTAACAATATCCCAAATGTTCTAAACAAAACGTGGTTCAAGTTGGGCAACGAGGTAGTTGAACTTGTTTCCTCAGCCTTAATGCCACTGATCTGGAATTGTGCCTCGACTTGGTAGAACCACATTTTGGGTCTATCAACCCAGAAAGGCGGAATTTTAATACTCGCTTCCACGTGGCTTGCTGTTGAATTTTCCGGATTGTTCGGCTGCATAGCTGGCAAAGTGAAGTCCAAAGTCACCAATGTTAGATGTTGTTCAGATTATTAGGTTGTGTGAATTCTTTACTTTCACTACATTAACACAATAAAAACCTACGAAACAAATCCTTATGTTTATTAAGACAATAAGCAGCTAAGCTCATCATTAGGACGCTAGCGGCGAGGCAAGAAGTGACAAAAAGTAATTAAGTTGACACAATGCTGCTGTGGATTAAAAAAATGATTTATTATTATTTAATACATGAAAAATAGAATGAGGTATTTATAGCGTGATGGCAGTGCGAGATACGATCAGCGAGACTTCTCTGAGTGAGACTAACAAGTACAACCAACAAATTGTTACCATCTATTGTCACTGCTGAACAATTACATTATTTATATTTTCTTATCTTGTCACGACAGATTTTAGAAAAGTAGATTCATGTTAGGATATCAAGTGGCAAATGCTAGAAGTATGATGATATACAAGTAAATACAGTAGATTAGTTGAAAAATAAGATTATTTTTTAAATGGAGGACATAAAACCTCAGGAAATATTTCTTTTAAAGTATACAAAAGCATAGTGTTACTATAAAGAGCCTGAAACACTCAGTCTGATTTTTTATTTTCGTTCTAAACCATGTAACATCATCTTACAGGTATTATAATGTGCATTGAGGATCTTGGATGCAATATCGTTTTCATACTTCTCTTACAATACATAAGAAAACGATTTTAATTTTATGCTGTTGACGATCTATATTCAACTAAAACACATGTGTAATATATTCTAAATAGCATTACATTATTTTTTCAAGAAAAACAAATCGAAAATGTTTTTATTGGGTGACCGGTATCAATTTTTTCAATGCTTTAATTACGAAACATGATGAATTTTGAATCAGAAGTTTTCAATTTTCGCTTATATTTATACAAAATAAAAAATAGATTAAATTTTCAGAACCACGTGGTACAGTACCTCATTTATATTCTTGGGGACATTTCCAATGTAAATATCATAAGTCGACTGATAATAAGTTTGATTGCTTTCCTTTCTGCTCATTTTAATAATTTTTGTTCCAACAATTGTTCTTATAAATACTGTGCAAGGTCCATGGTAATTTCACAAAAATCATAAATAATCAAAAGTTTCTATATTTCGCGGTCTTAAAATTTGCGATTTGCATGCGTTGTGTTTATGTTCCAAATAAATGGAATTTCACTCGAGTCAAATCTTCACTTCAAAACCCTCACGTTTTGATAAAAAAAAAGTGTAGAGGACGAAAATGAATTAAATATTAAATTAATTAAAAAGTAATGGACAAAATAAAGCGTCAAATTAATAAAAAACATCGAAAACTTTGAACTATTAAGACGTAAACTGTCCAATTTCTATTATGTTCAAAACTGAGTCCTCTGTATCTCAATGATTTATCCATAGCTCTAGCAGCTTCCAAGATGCAGGTAGGTAGGTATTTTAATAACTTCGTAATGGAACAACACAACGGGCTATTGACGATGGTCCGGGAACACTCCCAAAGGGAAAGACCCGAGGACACCACGTAATTTTGAACCACGATCAGATGACGAAGCTGCAGGTAGAAAGTTCAATTTTAATCACACTGAAGCAGCACGACGAGTTATTAGTGACTGTCCGGGATCAATCCCAAAGGGTAAGAACCAAAGGACACCTCGTAATTTTGATCGTGTTGCTCCATTGTGACGTTTCTTCAACCCAGCTACATTACCCGTTATTTTGAATCACTGTCAGATGACGAGGTCGACACCACGCCAACGTGAGCACATTTGAAGCCTCTACAGATTTAACATGCACCAGCCTTTCAAGCTGCAGGAGACGAATCTTCAATTCATGTCCCTGGGTAATTGTTTTCTCTAGGTCTGCAAAACTTCCTTCCATAACTTGACAATTTATAAGCAGATACTTCGTAGGTTGGTAGTTAATTAACTTCGCAGTGGGAAAACACAACGGAATATTGGCGAAGATCCGGGATCAACCCGAAGGGCAAGATCCAAGGACACCTCGTCATTTGAAACATGGTCAGATGACGAGGTCACACCTGAGCAGGTACCCCACTCAACAAACTAATACACCACACGTGAGGACATTTGAGGCCACGACACATTTAACGTACCCCAGCCCCCGTGTACATGACGGTCTTTGGTTGGACCTAATTTCGAACTCGCACCCCTCCGGATGATAATCCATTGCTCTTCCAACTGTGCAACCGAGGCTCAAAGTGGATCCTTGAGATCAAGCACTCAGTGGAGGGGGGGGGCATTTCAATTAACGTCACACTGGAGCAACACAATGGGCTATTGGTGACGGTCCGGGATCAATCCCAAAGGGAAAGATCCGAGGACAACACCACGTAATTTTGAACCACGGTCAGATGACGAGCACTCAGTGGAATGTGTATGCACTCAATCTATTATAACTGAAGTTATTTTACTTTTCGGAAACTATGGGACCTCCTTAGCCCAGTTGGATTGACCAGTAACAGCGTGATCTCTGTAAGAGGTGCCGATTTAGTTTCCTGCTATATAACTAACCCTTCATTTAATCTATCTCTCTTATCTGTATCAATTAAAGTCATTAAGCGTTTTGGTGAAAGCTTTCATTGAGTGTGCTCATTACTTCACGACGTTTAGCCAGCAGACCATTAAGATCACACACTGCATTTTTCTCTTTCCCTCTAGGAACGTCATCTGACCGTGATTCAAAATTACGAGTTGTCATCGAATCTTTTCCTACGGGATTGATCCCGGACAGTCAACAATAGCCCACTGTGTCGCATCAGTGTGATGTTCATTCAACTACCTACCAACCTACCTTTCCTTGTATAGGAGGCATTTTCTGTGAAGCTAAACATAGGTGGCGGCAATGTTCTGTGGCAATATGTTTTCAAGTCAGACGTGGATATAAGTAGACTGAGCCTGGCTATTGAGAGAGCAACTTCAAAAAGTGTTATCAACATGTCGATTACTAGTCATGTGCTGCTCTGTGAAAAATTGACTTAGTTGGCCGATTTGGGCATCTTATCGCCTCGTTTGGCAATATAAAATCTTACCACAGGGTAGGTGTGTGAATACGCATTTCTATAGTGGCGACAAAAGTGGTGAAATCGCAGAAGTCTAATATGTCGCGCGGTTCAATCAGATGATGAATCAATGAATGGGCGTTTTCTCTTGTCCCGTGGACCAATTAGATGATAAATGTTTGTTTACACTCGTCAGACAAAAATAGTCTAATGGTCACGTCACTTCTAGGTTTGATCCCATGATGATCCTGGGCATAGAAAAAGATTTGCCATTGCGCATTCCACTTTTATATTTCTTCGATGGTCCAGTACGTATTCTGAACATGACGTCACTTGTCTTTTAATACGATTTCGGGACCGCGGTAGCCCGGTTGGAAGAGTAACGGATTAGCAATAGGAGGATTGCAAGTTCGAAACTCGGTCCAACTCAAAGACCCTCGTGCAAACTGATTCTAGTGCACGTTAAATCTGTCTTGACCTCATGTCCTCACGTTGGCGGAGTGCGGACGTTTGGAGAGTGAGGTACCAGCTCAGGTTTTCACCTCGTCATCTGACCATGGTTCAAAATTACGTGGTGTTGTCCTCGGTTCTTTCCCTTTGGAATTGATCCTGGACCGTTGCCAATATCACGTTGCATTGCTCCATTGCGACATTAATTAACAGCCTTTTAGCAATTCCTACCCCTCGTTCAGCCATACCATTGCTTTGTGGGAAATGAGGACTTGTGAAAACATAATTAAAGTCCCATTCATTTGAAAATTTTTTATACTTATAGCTATATAGCTATTGAACGGAATATTATCTGATACTACAATGTTGGGAACACCAAATTTCGAGGAAGTGCATTTAAGTTTATCAATGACTTCATCTGCAGATTTATTACTGATTTCACAAACTTCAAGCCATTTCAAATAATAGTCTATTAGAACTAAATAACTTAAATTACCAAATCCCATTATGCCCACTCCTATTTTCTCAAACGGTCTATAAGGAACAGTATGTGGCTTTAACGGCTCTTTGGTATTTGCCCTTTTAAATTTTTCACATATTTCGCACTGTGATACAAATTTTTCCACATCTGAATTCATTCTTGGCCAATACATTATTTCCCTTGCCCTTCTCTTACACTTTTCCATTCCAAAATGTGCTTCATGAATTAATTATAGCAATTGGTTTGTAAAGTACGAGGGACTACTATTTTCTCATTAAGGAAAATCAAACCATCATCGGCATGAAGGTCACTTTGAAGTTTGCTTATGTTTTGAATTACTCGGGAATAATTTATTTGATTCAGTTAGGTTTCACGGTTACAGTTACAATCATTATCTAACTCTACCAATGAAAGTTAAAAATCATAGTTGACTGGAGTGCCAATTATATTAAACGTCAAACGTTGCTAAAACAGATACATTTTAAGGCAACTCGGGCCGCGGTGGCCCAGTCGGACGAGTAACGGACTACCAACAGGAGGGTTGCGAGTTTGAGTCCAACCAAAGACCGTCGTGTACAAAAGGGGCTGGTGCACGTTAAATTGGTCGGGACCTCAAATGTCCTCACTTTGGCGTGGGACATTTGAAGTGGGGTGTCAGTTTAGCTGTGACTTCGTCATCTGACCGTGGTTCAAAATTGCACGGTGTTGTCCTCGATCTTTCCCTTCGGGATGATCCCGGACCGTCGCCAATAGCCGGTGTGTTGCTTCAGTGCGACGTTAAGTAAATTCCTACCTTTAAGGAAATCCAGATATGCGATAGTTGAACAGCAGAAGTAAAATATTCGCTGACCGTCTGGTTATTTCACACTGAAAAAATCTTTCATACAATTGTACACTTTATTATTGAGGGTGTAGTACAGCAGGTCTCCTAATAGTGCAACCTGGGTAACACTGCTACTGCTACTTTCATCATTATGCTTCCAGGACAATTTGTCTTCGCCGAGACAAGGCTGGGCTGTCGTGGCTGAGTGGATATGCCCACTGCGCTAGCCCACTTTCGAGTTGTAGGCGGCGCAGGTGCATTCCTCCCTGGATGTATTTATCTCTTCTGTGCCAGTAAAACTTTCAGTGTGTGTTTGTCTATTACTTGATATTGTATGGCTTGTGTCTGGCGCAGCATGGCCATGCAAGTTAGCATGGTGTGAAAGTTTGGATCATAGATTTGAAATATAAGTTCCTTTCACAGTGAAAATTCGCCTTGGAAATTGAGAAAATGCAAGTATCAATAGTGAACATAGATTACAATAGAGTTTTTAAGACACATAAAGTAAAAATAAACAAACTATTCATTTTATTCTAAGTGATTTTTCTATTTGGCGAAATCGAAAAATACAAAGAGGGATGTTGCACTTTGCTCAACTCTTCAATTTGAAAAATAGAGGGGTTCCATGCATCTAATTCGGATCTATCCCTTTGGGTTGGATCCCGGACCGTAGCCAATAGCCCGTTGTATTGCTCCAACGAGACATTAATTAAAATACATACGTATCTACCTCCATGCATCTAAGAACCTCCTTGGCCAAACAGTAACGAATTATTTTGAAAATTTAAATTGTTTTTGAACTTTGAAAACACGTTTTCACAAATGTACGAAAAACTAGATATTTCTTAAATGATGCAACACTATAAGAAAATCGCCTTACAGAGGTTTCCTTACTTTCACTTTACGTCTGTAAGGCAGGAAAAACAAGATTCTGCCGAGAAAACCTGAATAAACATTTCGCCAAGTCGGACTCAAAAGTCAAAATCTTCGCCAAGAAATCGGAAACTTGTCAAATCAGACTTAGAATAAAATATTTATAACTTGAACCTAAAAATAGAGTAGGTAGATATTTTAATTAACGTCTCACTGGAGCAACACAACGGGCTATTGGTGACGGTCCAGGATCAATCCCAAAGGGAAAGATCGAGGACACCACGTCATTTTGAACCGCGGTCAGATGTGGCATTATCTGAGCTGGCACCCCTCTCCAAACTTCCATACCACGCCAATGTGAGGACACGACGGATTTAATATGTATCAGCCCCCTTTGTACACGACGGTCTTTGGTTGAATTCGAACTAGCAACCCTCCGGTTGCTAATCCGTTTACTCTTCCAACGGGCTACCACGGCCCCTAAAAAATAGAGTAACTTTAGCGCCATCTTGAAGGGGACTCGATACGCAATTTGAATGCCAGAGAAACCAAATCGTTTTGGGGAACCAGGTAGCGATGACTTAATTTGATCCAGAAATGCAGTCAAACAAACAGTTCGATAACAAACTTATTAAATTATTTTAAATTTTACTAATCTATAAATTTACAGGGTGTATTTCATGTGATTTAACCTTTAAGGCGGGAAACGTGTTTAAAAATACAGGAGCAGGAGTCTTGGCAGTAGGTGGGGTTCTACATGAAACCACCAATTCTACAAGGGGATGGATGTTGACCAGCAGATGAAGCAGCAAGATGCATCCTTAGAAATTTAATTCTTTAAGCTGGGGTTAGTCTTATTTGTTCCAAGTAGCAAAAATTAACCATGACATTCTTGTGCATGGCAGCTGTATGCGGAAAGTTTAGATAGCAGAATATTACTATCAGGAATGACCAATATGAAAGTATCAAGATTTGAAGAGCCTGAATCTTTGGAGAAGCCAACCATTGTATTCCCCACAGCCAGGTGCAAATGAGGAATTTACAAGTTAAGACTAATTGTAACTTTCATTCTGGGATCGAATACTCGAGGATAGGTTTAATTGCCTCATTCAAAACATGAATAGAGCAATAAATCAAATTACGTAATAATTGATGTTCAATTTTCTATCTCAGAAGACCCAAATGCTTGTGCAATTAATACTTCAAACAATTTATCAGAATTACCATAACTTTGGAAAACAATACTGTTCAAATTAAATGTTTGAAAATCAGCATTTATGATGCATGTAATTCTGGACTCAATGAAATGAATTTCCAGTTTGTCATGAGAAACTAAAATCATTCAATTAAATGCTTTAGTTAATAAAAATTCAAAATTTTAATTTAATAAAACACAAGTTATATCTTCCTTTCCTTCTTTCACAGAACCTATTTTTAATAGACTTTGGGTTCAGTGTTTTGCTTTACTTACCCTTCACCCTACTGTTTTTATACTAAGATGCAACTGCTGTACTGTGTAAAGGTTAAATAATAATTTAGTTGTAAATTTTACTGCACAGCAAAACTAAGAACTATTCATTAATTCAAGTGAAATAAGAAGCACTATTAGTGCATGTTGTGTAATATATTTATATACTAATGCTATAATAATTTGTAGTCAACATATGTAAATTTATAATTTTGTAAAACAATATAATTTAGGTTATCTCTTGATTTTTTTGCAAAACTTTCTCATCGAAAATGCATGTGATTTTGGAAGCTAGTCTAACAAAGCCTACTTTCAAACTATTGTCTAAGATTGAAATTATTTCAATTCAACATGTTACGTTATAATCACTGGAAAAGGTCAATAACTCTAATTTAGAAGGTGTGTCCACAAAATTTAAAAAGTAGACTTCATTCTTGGAAAATAAATATTGAAAGTGAAGAAAAATTTTAAGTATTTTGTTATTAGACAATGTAAAGGATTGTAACTACATTTTAAACCAAACATTTAACTTTCTAAGTATGAAAATAGATAATTTTCTTTTACTTTCTCTGAATAAGATGTAAAATGCAATTATTGACAGTATTTGAGATTCAAAACATCCTTTATAAGATATATATTGCAACATTTAAAAATATCTGCATTAACATTTTTTAGAAACAGCTTTTCTAGCTTGATAATTTGGCAGAAAGCTGCCAACATACAGTAAATATGATTTAAATAAGGCCTCAATAGCATTCAGCATAAACATTTATTACTTAACTACTCCTAAAAATTAAAATTCTTTTGATTTCATTTTTCAATACTTCAATTTTACAGAAAATTGTGTAATAAAAATGATTGTTGTACACATGCCATGTCTAAATTTTTACTCTTTAAATATTTTAAACTTTTGATTATTGAATCTCGCGATATTTGTACTAAGTTTCCTGATTGGTAAGATTTTTGTTGTCCTCAATACGTTTCATTCTGAACTTCACTCTCATACCATGCCAAATGTTAACTCCTTCTGAATTAATGTGTAGAACTAAGAAGTTTAAAACATACAAAAATCTCATGATTCCTTTCTTTCAATACACCAGATGAATTATAAGAAAAAAGGACAAAGAATTTCTAATTAGAATTGAAGAAAAATTCAATTATTTTTGTACTACCCGCTTCAATTGCTGCAAGTGTTTTATTTACTTTGACAGTAAGTGTAATTATTTCCGAGTTCTCTAAAAGAGTTCATTTTTAATATATCGACAACCAATAAATTTAATGTGTGCAGCACAACTATGGGGTATGCTGCTTATCATTTCTGTAGACTTCACTGTGACTACAGCATTACCAGTAACATGAAAAAACTTTCATGGTTTTCAATAAAAACTAACAATTATAAATAATTTCTGTAAAATAATGCTATATATAGTGAATGATACATAAAATAAGCATCATGTTCATTTCCAGTGCAATTTCCTGAAAAATGAGGTTTAAATAGAAAATTTACAAATATTCCCCAAATTTTACTGTTTGGAGAATATTCTCCACTTATAACTCCAAATGCAAGACATTAACTTTTCCAATGTGAATGCAACATAGTAACAATTTGAAACTTTGAATATATAAACCTTATTGGAACTTATTTTGACTGTTATCAGAAAGACACCTATTTACATTAATATAGGGATTTAAACTATCAGTTACCATAAATTGAAGTCCCAAACTTTGTATTTGAAATAAAAATATTCGATACTGTACGAGATTGCAATATTTAAGCACTAAATTATGTTTAATATAATTTTTTTTATCTTTGCTCCAAGTTATCTTTTCAGTTGCAGCTTATGAATGGCTCTGAAATACTTGTAAATAATTTCTTACCAAGGGATAATCTCTTAATGAAAGGAACAAATTGTTTCTAGGCAGTCTAAAATGAGTTTACTTTATTTTTAACTAGTAGAGAGTAATAATGAAATAATATTGGGCACAAAGCAATTTTCACTCATTCAGAGATAGAACTTTCCATGATATATTTAAACATATTCTGAAAATCTCTTTAATTTTAGACTCGTAAAAGTTTAAGTTCTTTATCTAATAACATATTAAAGCATCTTTGCAGAAAATTGGATTGACTTGGCTTATTGGCAACATCTTCATGAAATATAAATTAAATGTTAAGAAAAATGACTATTTTAAACTAACATAACCTAAAACAAAGCAGAAACTACTCAGCTACATAAATCTATACCTAACATTACTAAATAGTGAATCCATATCCAATTTTTGCAAAATGAAACATCATAACCATGCCATCATAAAAAACTTATATGTAATGCGACATTTTTGATACATTAGTAGAAAATGGAATGAAAATTGATTGCATAATTCAGTTTGAATATGAAGTACTAAAATTAAATCTTGCAGTCTAAATTTTCATTCCTGGTGTCATGCAAAACCTTGGCAATGCAAATTAAAGAAAATCAAGAAATACATCAAAGCTGTACATAAGATGAAATAAGTTTAAAATCATCAAGTGGAACTATAAAATATTTTGAGAAACATCTTGTTTTAAATTGTTTAAATTTATTTCCAATCATTTTATCTCCCTGTAGAAACAAATCAAAAATATAATTACATGCTTTGGAGTTATGACAACCATTGACAACTTAATAGACAAGATATCACTAAGCTTGATATACAATTAGGAAAAATAATTCTTTAGATGTGTCAGCTCATGCTTTTCTAATTTGTCTTCTCTTAAAAATTTCTTTGGACATTTCAAGCAGCAGTGGTACTTTTTCTCTTTCATATGTGTGGCATAATGCCGCTTTAAGTTACTTTTCTGAGTGAAACCACGAGAGCAGACATCACAAATATGTTTTTCACCAGAATGTATTAATCTGTGAATTTGAAAGGTATAATTGTCTGCATAACTTTTCCCACAAACATCACAAGAAAAGGGTTTTACAGCAAAATGCAGCATGTAGTGCCTTTTCAAATTGGACTTCTGTGTGAAACCTTGAAAGCAGACATCACAGATATACTTTTCCCCAGTATGTATAGCCAAATGAGTCTCTAAAGTATATTTATCAGTAAATCGCTTTCCACACAGGCCACAGCCATGTGGCCTGTACTCAGAGTGATTAGTATAATGTCTCTTCAGATTTGACTTCTGTGTAAACTCTCTATAGCATATGTCACAAACATGCTTTTCACCTGTATGAATCATTTTATGCATTTGAAAAGTATATTTATCAGCAAATGCCTTGTTGCAAACGTCACAAGTAAAAGGTTTTTCGGCACTGTGAGTTAACTTGTGCCGTTGAAGATTACTCTTATTAGCAAAACCTTTTAAGCACACATCACAAACGAAAGGCTTCACTCCAGAATGTATCAAGTAGTGTTCCTGAAATTTTTCTTCCGATGCAAAACTTTTTTCACACATTTCGCACGAAATTGGTTTCTCCCGGCTACTTCGTTCTTTATTTTCTTTAGAGCAGCTGGAACTTTCAGGCATAGGTTCTTCTTTGATGCAGATTTCATTTGTTGTAATTATTTGTTCACCTTCTTCCAAACATATCATTTGAGTTATAGGTATAATTTTACTTCTTTTCCCAGAACCACGGTTTCCAGACATGATTTTTCGCTAAGCTTCAGGATTTTAAGATTTATGGACATCAAACCAACGAGACATAGCACTAAACCTAACGCCTATGCATGATGACTTCGCAATGACTAAAGAATTGAAATTAATCGAATGTAAAGAAATTTCAGAAAACACCAGGATTCAAATAAACAGGAAAAATAAACACTGAAAATTTTCTTTTCTTCAGTTCAATTTGGATAGATAACTGATTTCAATTCAGTTCTCGCCTCGCCGTTTTTCTACAGTTTTAGCCTTGTTCGATGTAAGCGAGCACGACCCTTGCCAGATACATTTCACTCATCTATCTTCTCAGTTACAGTGGTGTAACGCAATGAACACAATTCTAAAAATGTATAATAAAAAGAATCTTTATACAGAACAAGAAACATTTTGTAGTTCTGCATGACGTTTAGAAAAGGTAAGGGGAGTATATAGTTTTCCTTATCTTTTTTTATTATTAAATTTATTTGTTAACAACGGGTTGGTTTGAACATTATGTATTTGAGGAAAGCATTACTCCCACGTGACCGGAAGTGGATTTTGAAGTTTGTAGTTATCGATAATTTTATTTAATGCTACGATTAATCAGAGAATCTGAAACTAGTTTGTTATCTGGTCTGTACTTCTGCATGTATCCGTAGTTTAGCTCAAAAACTTGTATACGTAATATTAGTATGTCGGACTATACGATAGTTTGAAAATTCATCTTGCTAGCTGGTCTTGTTAGCAATCCTGCAGCAGTTCTGAAATTTATGACAGCAACCGAGTAATTTGTATCAAATATCAAATCAAGAGTTCAATTTATTTGTAGGAAATTACTTAAACCACTATTTGTTTAAAAACTTTTCACAAGATGGGAAGACTCATAACTTACGACAGCATTGTACAAGAAAAATTGAACGAAATTTTTAAAGATAAAAGAACAAAATCTGGTCTGATTATCGGGCAGGTAATGGTTACTTGTGTTAATGCCGTATTAATATTAAATGAAAACTTAAAACGAATGCCAGTATGAGAATATTTTCTTTTTCGAATGGGAAAGTTGACAGTTACAAAGAACCCTTCTCATATGGGAACTACCAGAAGTTTAAGTTTTCCCTGCATATTAGATTCAATTCATAAAACAATCTTATTCAATTTATTTTTTTTGGAATTGAACTAACAAAGTTAAAAAGTTTTTATCCAATATTGTTACTTCATAGATTTGCATTGTTAAAGTATCAATGAAATCATGGGAGATTCTTGGATTTTTCAATTTTTCAAAAATATAAATCCCATGAACAGTTCTAGAAAATATTTGCTCCTTGACAGAATTCATCCTCGCATCCTCCAGCCCTGGGGTGCATTCCTCCCTGGGTGTATTTCTCTTTTGTAACAGTAAAACTTTCATTGTTTTATGTTTGTCTATTACTTGATATTGTGTCTTGTGTCTGGCACAGCATGTTCAAATGTGGCACTTGTGCCATATAAACCTGAAAACCAACCTCCAGCTCAATTATATATAACATAATTCTGTTTATTCAACCATGCAGAAATTCCTTATAATGTATTTGACATAATTGATAAGAGAAAAGCTAACAATGTTTTGAGAGTATTGTATATAATCAATGAAACAAAATACTAATCTGTAATTATACTATTTCAATTTTATTCTTTATTTGACTAGTCTGAGTGTTCATATTTTTCAAGTTCTTTTGATCCTATATCATGGCCCAGTGGGTTTGCCTGCTGCACTAGCAACCAGTGGGTTGTCGGTGACACTGGTTTGATTTGTGTCAGGTTTGATTCCTCCCTGAATGCATTTCTCATCTGTGTTCATAAAACTTTACTTTTGTGTGTATGTCCATTACTTGATGTTGTCTGTCTGGAGTTTGACTCAGCTTGGCCATATCCTGTGCCATAAAACCCCAAACCAACCAACAATCTACACTAAGTAAATGGAAAGAGGCTCTTGTATCTTTTGCTACAGGTGATACTCGGCTTTGACTATTGGCCCATTCATGATATTGTTCCAAAAACATATTTTGTCTAAATAGCAGTTGGCATGTGGTATGATTTGAAAAAATTCTATTGGTGAGGATTAAAACCAGTCAGAAAAAGTCATGTTATGGTATGAAATATTACATCACCAATGCTCACAATTAGAAAACAAAAATCCTGGGAAGTGAACAGGATTTAGAAATGTGAATATCTCCAAAATGGTCTCATCTTGGTTGAGTTGGTCTGTAATGGACCAGTAAGGATCTTAAGACCACAAGTGTTGGATGGACATCTAAACCCACTCAGACTTTTAAAATTTGCATTTTTGTGTTGGGTCATCAATTTCTTTGGAATGTTTTATCTTCAAAAAGGAACTTCTTTGTCTTGTAAAGATGCACAAATCTAGTCAGTCGTCACTTTATTTTGTATTTTCATAATTTTGTGACATCTTATATTTTGTAAGCTGTAGGTACTTTGTCAGTTGGGAAATCCAGTTCCTGTAACGTTCATTTTATGCTATAATTGTTCAGTTCTCTCATTCATAACTATCTTCACATTTGTAATTTGCCTTGCCAAAGATGAAGTTCAAAGTATTTATTTTAAGGATATGGTTACCATTTAAATAAAACTAGATTCACACCAAATGTTTTAATGGTAATAAATTTGATTTTTTCAAAAACTTTGTTTTGAAGTTTTTGTTTCATTTTTATAAGCAAAATAATTTGTTTAAAGACTTTACAGATTCAAGTTTATCAGTGTTTAAAAATTATTTTGTATTTATCATTGAATGTTTTTATTTGAATTGATATATTTCTTGATACAGTTTGTAAAAGATTTCCATAAGGTATGAATAGCATAAATGGAAGTATTCATGAGTGTTGTGTGTGGTTCTTAAATGACATGTTGACTCAAAACAAGTTCATCACTAAGTAACCATCCAAAAATAATTGATTACTTAAATTTTAGAAGGGAGATAATGTAATAACTAATGTAATACTTGAGTGAATCATTTGTTTACATTTGTTTTATTTTTGTATATTTCAGTGTTCTGAACAAAAAGATATAGCTATTCATTTGTGCCCAACTCCCAAAAAAGATGACGATCCAAATCAAGGTGATGGTGATACAAAAAAGTCCAAAGATAAAACTAATATAGATTCATTTGAATTTGATGAGCAATGGATTTGCCAGCATGCTAAACAAGTATTTTACTAATCTATGATTTCTAAATATTGATTTATGGAATATTTTTTATTACTCAAGTATTTTTATAATTTAATGATTTAGGAATTCCTACACAAAATATATCAAGAACTAATTTGGTCATCATTTAAATCATAAGTTAATTTTTGTTGCTTAGAGAATCTTTGCTAAAACATTTCAATTTAAATTTTCAAAATAATTACAAAAAATATTAATTTAGGACAGAAATTATGTCATTACTTTTGAGTCAAATATAATAAAAATATATCATGGTATTTTCAATTGCGTAAAGCATGGAATTGTTTCTGTTGATTCTCAATAATACCATTTTATACATATAAACCCATAGTGAAATTTCAAATACAATTTGGAAATTTTAATTAATGAATTAGAAATTTGTGTGTAAGTGCTTGCCTTTTAATTTAATTTATTGGTTCTTAGTTGATATTGTTTAACCGATTGAACAAATAATTTCTATTTAACATTAAATAAAACATTCCTGTAATATTTATTTTACAGATTGCAATAATTATACCTTTACACATTATTTTTGTATTTATTCTCTAACTACTCTTGTATTTATTATTTACTTACCACGATCAAAGCATTTTAATAAAGTGGTATTAAGAAATGAAATTCAACAATACAATATTTTTTCAGTTGCTCAGAGCTCTTCCTGGTGGATTGGATATTTTAGGATTATATATAGTTGCTCCTACTGATTACAATACAAAATATCAAGCACAGCTGAGACAGGTATGTAACACTTTTTCTCTTTGTAGATTTAAGTATGGTGTATTGCTGATTGCTGGTTTAAGCATAATTCCATCTGTTGTAAAAGTTAAATTTCTCATGATGTTTTAAAAGGTTTATTAATATTTTCTGTTGACCTGTAATCATAAGAAGGCTTCAAGCCTGACATTATATTTGTACATGGATCATTTTAAAAATACCAGTAATATCCAAAAACTAACCCCCTTTTTTAAACATCTAGATATATAACATTTATTTTCCAGGTAGATCTTGTGTTAACTAATAACATTGTATTATCATTCAGATCAATTACGTATTTAATAAGTTTTTAAACTGAAAAAAGTAACGTTAATAGCTATAGCAACTTGGTTCACAGATGGGACTAGGGGCTGTCATAGCTCTGGGTATGCCCACTGCCCTAGCAACCTTCGAGTTGTAGGCAGCGCAGATTCGATTCCTGTCAGGTGCATTCCTCCCTGGGTGTATTTCTCTCTTCTGTGTCAGTAAAACTTTCATTGTGTGTGTCTATTACTTGATATTGTATGTCTTGTGTCTGGCGCAGCATGGCCAAATATGGCCCTTGCGCCATAAAACCCCAAAAAACCAACCAACCACAAATGTGATTAAAAGAATAAGGCAATATAAACTGAATTTGGTTTTTATTTTCTTGGGGTATGTTTACTTAGAAAAACATTTTTTTGAGAATTGTACCTCTTATAGAATAAGATAGAAAGTCACCATTGGGCTAATATAAAGTGAATATTTGTGATAACTGATATTATATATGCAATCAGACCTCATTAAGATGAACTCACTTATTACGAATCACTGATAATACAAACTAAATTCCAATCCTTGTCAAAATGTCTATCCAAATAATGTGAACTCATTCGTTTAAGAAGAATTACGGTTACACTAATCTCCGGTTAAGACGAACAAATTTTCTAAACTTAAGTGCAAATGAATTCTTTTCAATCATCAGGAACATTAAGTGACTCCAAAGAAGATTTATTTGTTGAAGAGAGTGAGGAAGGAATAAATGTGAAGATTCCGATGCAGACGAAGGAATAAGCTCACAATAGAAATTGTTCACCTCTCTTTTCTTGGCAGTGAAAATTCATCTATTCAGTTAAGCAGCTTAGACTGACTGCATCAAAGATTTTCTTAAAGGATGTCACAAAAAAGTACAAAAATCAACAAGACTATTTCAAGACAAAAATTACGTAATCAGGAAATATCTAATCAAGAATTATCTGTGCATTCAAGAATTATCTATATAATCATGAATCATTTATATAATCAAGGATCATTTGTATAACCATTGTCGTGAAGAATACCATTTACCTGTGAACCAAGAACAGTCAGTGATGTAAATTCCTTAATTTTTTTTATTTTGAAATAATGCTTTTTTAAAAATTTGAATAACACAAACTATGGTTAATACAATTTTTTTACGGTCCCGTGAAATCTGTCTTAACGAGGTTTGACTGTATATATAAACAGTGAAAGCTGAGAAATAAAGCATTTGCATCTTTTATTGATTCAATTAATTTGAATATAACATGATTTCAAATATTTGATCCTCAGATCATCATTGTATCTTACTTGTGTAAAATATGAAATGTCTTAAGTCTACAACAAAGCATCTGTTTCTTTATTTCTAAGTAAAATGATAGCCTGATTGTTGATTCTCCAACAAATACAGTGAAGTATTTGGTGAAGAATAATTGAGGAATTTATGGACAATTTCTTGTCTGCCGACAGATGTGAGCTATTTCTCTGGTTATAGACATTGATATTACAATGAAATCAACAAGAAGCATAAGCTTAACTTAAAAGCTTTGGGAGTAAATTTTTAAGTTTCCTTAATGCAATGTGTATTAAGAGTTCAATTTTAGTTTCATACATGAAGTAAATCTTAAAAACCTATAAGTGGTGACTGTTCATGGGTGTGACAGTCATCACTTTAAATTCTTACAAAACGCTAATGACTTATTAACAAAAATAAATCTTACTTTTATGAGAAAATTCAGAAATGCAAATTCCCATTTTTTCTGAGAACCTACATGAGTATGTGAAAGTTTATACTTCAACATTAGTGATGTTCTATTTTGCATTATCTGAGAAAAAGAATTATTGAAATCTTCAACTAAATCAATATTTTTAGACTTGATACCATCAAACAGTAAGAATGGCAACCCCTCCTTTTTTGGGTCATAGAATCCAAATTGTTTGACTTTGACTGATCAAACCCTAATCCAAGGATATTGTTACATTACTTCTCATGTATTATACCTCGAATTTTCAAATTTATAGGCACTGTCAGTGTGGAGGCAGCTTTTGTTAGTGACCATTCTCATCCTTTGAAAATGGTCACACCTTTTCCTCATAGCAAATCAAAGTTTTTGACAGGTGAATATGACTTTAAAGCTAAGATCCCAAATACAAAAATTTCATGTTTTTTTATTTAAAAAATAGCTTTCTTTGTGAGAAAATGGTGAAACGAGAAAACCATGTAAAATCTATTCAAAACATTATTAATCAATTCATAAACACGTAAAAACAATTTTCAAATGGGGAGTAGTGATTAAAAAATTGTTAAATTGCTTTACTCTCCTCCCTAAATTTTAGATATCTGCTCTTTTTCGTGGGAGGTATTAGCACTTTCACTGTGTCTTCCTTCCCTACAGCTATTACATTTTTGGGGAATATGAATTTTTTTAATCTCCTCTTTAAGAAAGTTACAGGAACTTCGTCTGCCTTGTAAATTGTTTTCCTGTCCTTAACCACTTTCTCAAATACGAATTTAATGTTTTTCCTAGGAATTTTAGTTACAAAAGTCCTGCACTTAGATGACCCTGATCCTCTACTCTGACTTCATGCTGAGGACACTTTTTCTTGACTACTTTTTCCAAAAATTCATGTTCACTCAAATTGGGTAACAATATAAGCAAACCACTTATCTTTTCATGAGGGACAAATTTTCTTAGCATAACCTGATCGCTGAGGTAACTTTAGCACAAGAAGTATTTCTAATATAATACAAATTGCAAATTATGGTGTCATGTGTTATAATTTTTATTTCGCAAAATTTATTGAATAAAATTATTTAAATTACACAGAAGTCTTGCTTATGAACTAAGCTAACATAAAATCATCCGAAAAGTAAAGAAAATTATTTGGACAGTTTTAGTGCTGAATTTGAATTTTCCTTGATTCATGGTCATACTCATCCCCTGTAAACATTCTTTCCCAATATGCAGTACTGTTTTCAAGAATTTAGATAATATTTAAAAGAATTGGCAGAAAGTGCAATTTAAATTAGAAGCATAATTTTTTAGTAAAGCTGTCAGATTTAAATGTTATTTTAAAACAATAAGAAGTTAACTATTTGTAATATCATCAATTATATTAATTACAGATAAGGTGAAAATACAATTATAGATCAGAATTACATCACACCTTTGTATTTTTCTATATAGAGGTGTGATGTAACTAGGGGTTACTGGTACTTTCAATTATGTTCTGACCCATCTTCAAAAGCTCTATTTTTTAGACTTAAGTTGTTTTCATGCATTGTTTTAACTTGTAATAAAACTAATTTTTATATTCATAACTAATCAGACATGATATGCTGTCCATGTGTTAGAATCATTTTATGTTGTACCATTTTTGATTTGAACATCAAGATATGAGAATTTTAGCTCACAAAATATTTACAGATTTTTAAATGACCTATTAAAGTTTGCTATATATCATTAGTGGAAGAAAATGCTTTGAGAATTAATAAAATAGTCTTAAGAAAGTGTTTAACAAATGGAACTTTGTAATAAATTTATTGAACATTCTTTTAATGTACTCTTATATTCAAAATGTATCTTGTTCTCAAGTAAAACAATATCAATAACATTGCTTACCTGATTACAATTAATGAAGCAGATAGTTCAAAGATGGTTTTAAAAACTATTGTTTGTCTGAAGCAGTATTAGAGAAATTTTTTTATCTTGGTTTATAGTATGATTTTATGGAAAGATATTTATAAACTAAACATGTAAACAGTTTTCAAATTAATATTGTATCTAACTTTTTTTATCCAATTTGGTTTTTACAAAAGTTGTAAGGTTTTCAAAGAAAATAATCATGTGTACTCAAAATTTTTTAAAGGTATGTGTAAAATGAGTGTTGTTTCATTTCATTAATATTCAGCAATTTATTGATAATGTTTTTGTATGTCTATAATATGTGGTTGTATATGTATGTATAATAAATGGTATATATAGAATATGTAAGTTCTAGATTTTATTTTTCTGTCAATAATTTCCTCTTAATGAAATCTAAAGTCAATATTTCAAATGAAAATACTTGCTTGTAAAATTTCTTGTGGATTTGTAATGTATCTGATGGAAACATTTTGAAAAATAATGATACATTTTTTCCATCTTTGTTTAAATTCAGAATGCAATGTATTGTAATTTATCTAAATAATGTTACATAATCAAAACATGAAACTTTTTTGTTGTATTTTTTAGATTCTCTTTGCTATTTTCAAAATTCTGAGCAAGAGTAGGAAACTGAATTTGTGTTCAAAGGAAAGAGTATTACTGAATATTTGTCCAGTTTCAACTAAGTATCCTTTAAAATATTTTATATACAGGATGTTTCAAAATTCTCTGGCCAAACTTTAAGGGATGGTAGGGTACATCTGAATAAACATTTTTTGTCAAAGAATGCATGTCTACTTATGTATATGTTCTAAAGGGCACTGTTTGCAAATCCTTCTTTTTTACTATTTGCAATTTGGTTTTCGCATGGCTGACATGCATTTAACATATGGGGCTACCAATTGGAATGAAGATTGTACTGCGAATGCTTCTCCAATAAACAAGTAATGAATTGTCAAACATTTGAGTATTTGCTCTGCCTGCTCTGAAGCAGGAACATTTCATGTCAGCAGGCATGATATGGGGTTAGCAGTCGTGATGCATTCTATGTGAGATAGAGAGAAATCCAGGTACAAACATACAAGCTGTTGCGTGCAGGATTGGTGTAGACTAATCCATTGCTTAGAGGGTTTTGTACAAGCAGCAATTACATCCCATTAATAGTCCAGACATTAAAACCTGATGATTATCATCTGCACATGGAATTTGCTCATTGATTTTTACTCTAGAGTGCAGATTTTACAGCTGGAGTGTTTAATGCGCACAGTTCTCATGTTTTGGGGCATGCCAATTCACATGCCATATGGCCATTTACTTACATACTACAATTCTCTATCATTGTATTGGCAGGTATCATCCCCATATTTTTTTGGCCATACTTGCTGCCACCTTGAGTAATGAGTGGATTTATTCAATATTTCTGGAAGAAGCATTGCAAAAACTAAAGAACGACATTCCTGTGTTTGTTTATCGTTGAATGGGATTTCAACACTATGGGGCTCTAGCACACTTCAACTGTGATGTACATAGTTATCTGAATACCATGTATGGAGACTGATGGGTTGGCCAGAGTGGACCTACTGCTTGGCCAGTATGGTTGCGTTTGACCTGTCTTAATTTCTTTTTATGGGGAAACCCAAAGAGACTTGTGTACGAGACTTCCATTGACTTTAATGAAGACCTTGTCACTGTGGTGACTTCGGTCACAGCCGTGACTGTCGCGTCTCCCAATAGGTGAATTCAGACTACTTTCCCGTAGGTGACCTAGACACCACTTAAACCTGATTCATGTCAGGAGGTAAGTGGTCACTTACAGTGCCCATGCCCATGAAGTCCTCATCACAAATTTCTGTTACTGCTACAACTGTTCACAAAATACTTGGTATCTTTAAAAATGAACAGCAGTAATTACATTGATGCTATCAGGCATGTATTACTGTTTGTGGTCGCTCCTTTGAGCTACTACTGTAAAATGAAGTAGATAACGAGGTTTTTCACTTTTTGATTTATTCCTGTGTTAATACCTATGTGCAACAGTTACGAACATACATTTGTTACGTAAAATGTTTATTTTGATACTGCCCTTTAAAGTTTGGTTAAGGAATTTTGAATCACCCTATATAAACTTATAATACTGTGTCTTAAGTTTTATTTGGTGTAGTTCCACTTATAAAATTCTATACTATACTTGTAAAATTTATCTTTATTGTTACAGCCTGCATGCTTTGTTTTATTTTAAATTCTTAAGATGAAGAGGCCATCGTGTCTCAGTGGGTATGCCCATTGCTCTAGCAACCCGCGAGTTGTAGTCTGTAGGTTCAATGCTTCCCTGGGTGTATTTCTCTTCTGTATTAGTAAGAGATAGTTCTGCATTAGTAGTTCTTTTCTTGTGTGTGTATATCCATTACTTGATGGTCTTGTATAAGCATGTCGAAATATAACCCTTGTGCCTTAAAACCCAACCTACCAATTTAAGATGTAATTCATGAAAATAAATCATTTACTTGATAGCAAATACAGCTTGAAAATTTTTTACTTGTTTCTTTTGCTTTTAAGAAAGTTAAGATTTAAAATGATAAGTTTTCTGAGTTAAACACTTTTGAATCTAATTCTGAAAATATATTTCCAATATGTTGTTTTTCAATAATTGAACACAAAATGCTTCAACCTCTTGAAGTTTTTATCAATTTTATTTGAAAAGCAATTCATAACATTATAAATGAGAAAATAGTTTTCTTAAAATAACCAAATAGTATTCACATGATAATTATGTCATTTTTATGTAGAATAATTTCAAGTTATAAGATAGTTAGCTGTTAGAGTAGTTACATCATGTGCTAATGTTACTTTTTTGTGTAAATTAAAAGTGATTTAAAGCTCCAAGCATAAGAACATACATTTATAAAATCGAGTTTCAATTATATATTTTGAAATTATGAGAATAAAGTATTCAATAATTCAGAATTTCAATTTGTGATACATTTAGAGAGCAACATTTTTAGTTGGATAAATAAATAATGGGTTTTACAAAATTTAATATTTACTCTTGTTTGGGAAATGTAATTAACTTTGAGCAACACCCTAGTTTATTCTCCTTCACTTAAGACTTCACTTATACACTAGAAATCACGAAAATTGACCAAAATATCAATCTATTTTTTAATAATTCAAAATATTGTCCAACCCCTTAGCTTTCAAACGATACCAAGATCTTGTAAATATTCTAAATAGTTTTCAAATTACAAGGGTTTGGGTTAGGTACTGTCACCATAGATAAATATGTTTCCAAAACTTTAAACTCGATTTCTGAATAACTATGTTTTTGCAATAGAATGCTTCTTCTGAACAGTGATAACTCAACAATGAATTGAACCATTGTAATTACTTTTGTGTCATTATAATCTATATAATACAGTGGATGTTTTGACCCACAGTCGAAGTTATTGGTTAAGAAATGAATCTTTAGTTGATTTTTAAATATTGCAATTCCTGAAAAAATCTTGATTTTTTGGACTTCCTTCGTGAAAAAAATTGTAAAAAAGGTCATAATCCCTCTAGCAAATTGATGGAGGGTCAAAACATGAAGAATAATTTACAACAGGAATTGTCTTTCTGAACACATTAGAATTTGAGATATCACTGTTAAAAAACATACTAATTTGCTAATTATATCTAAATTAGATAATTAATGAGTAGCTTAATCAGAATTTTTCACACTAAAATGAGTTTAAGCACAAAGCAATGACCTATTGTGAAAAAACTGGATTTTTGAAGTTAAAATTTAAATATAAATGTTCTAGTGTACATTTTAACATACACCTTAATGAATTTAACAGAAATAAATGTTTCAGTATTTTTCTTGAATTTGTTATTGATTATATGTATCTCTTAGAAAGATATCTGATGACTAGTGAAAAGCATTTTCCAAATCACATTATTTCAAAAAGACTAAAAATCTGAACACAATTTTATTCTGCAAAAAGCATTTCTTGTAAATTATATTTGTAGTACTTTTTATGTATGAAAAATGAATTATTTGGATTGTGCTTTATCAACATTAAAATTTTTATTTCTATAGTAGGTGTTAAATTGTAAATATTTATATATAGTATTATATTTTAAAGTTATTTATACTTGAAAAGTGCATTGCTTATATTGAAACTTTGTATCTTAAAATATATTTCCTTAATGAATCAAGGATAGTGTGTCGAACATATAACATAGCAGACTTTAAGGTATTCTACTCATTTATTTTTAAATTTCTATTTTAATTTTTTTAAATTTTTGAATGAAGTAATGAATAATAAACATTTTAAAACTGATTTTGGATTGAAATATATTTAGAGGTAGGTAGGTATTTAATTAGCGGCACATTGGAGCAACACAATGGGCTATTGGCGACATTCTGGGATCAAACCCGAAGGGAAAGATCTGGCAAATATATTTAGATATGAAGGAATTTTATGATTCACTAGAAAATTAAAAAAACCCTTTTTAATTAGAATTAGTAGAGTAAAACATTAATTAATTGCCTCTTATTGAAATACTTTAATTTCACATCTTATACATTTTTTTTTATTTAATACTTCATGAAAGCAATGCCTTTCGAAGTTATTAACTTTAGTTTCTGCCAATAAAATTAATAAAAGTTAATTACATTTTAATTAATTATAAATGTCTGATATAAAATTATCTGAAATTGACTAGTCATTAAAAATATTTAATTTGCAAAAATTCAAAATATTTTTTGAACTATTCTATAATTGTGAAAACGTTTTTTGCAAGTTTTCATATTAAATGAATATATTTTTTCAAGATTAAGTTTTGGTAATAAAAGGAGCATCAAGTATGTTTAAAGAAGTATTAGTTATTTTTACAATTAGTTTTCATGTCCAACTACATATTTAATGCCTGTGAAATAGATTGGATTTTCTACTATGTCAATTTTTTATATTTCTGATTCTTTTTCGCATTTATGTTAATTTGATTTAGAGTTCTGCTAATCCTGCTGAATGGAAATCACAATCTGGCAACTTAAAGTGGCAGCGTGTGAGATGTCAGCTTGCAGTTGACATTAGATTTCCCATCAAAAGTGAAGACTCTGGCTTAAACTTACAGAAGCAAATCGAAATGGGCCTTGGTTCCTTTCTCGATAGTGTACAAGAAGCACATGCTCTTGTCGATGGAAAACAAAGAGAAGTTGATGAACTTCTAGACTTGTCATTAGAAGGAAAGAAATCTAAAAAGAAACAATCAAGTTTTAAGGATGATACAACTTCAGAATGGCATGATGTTGAATTATTTATTCCTTTGGTAAGGACATTTGTCTTCATTGGTTTCTAAAATAAATAATGATATGTGTTTTCCAGTGTCTCAATTAAATAGTTGCAGTGACACTATTTACTGCAATTTCTAACTTGCAAAAGATTAGCACCAAATCTGATTGATGGATGCAGATATAAGTATGACAGCAGAACTATCACTCTATTTTGCCATTCTACTTAAGTACCATTTACTGTAATTTCCAACTTCCATAGAAGATTAGCAGCAGATTGGGTAAAGATATAAATATAGCAGCAGAACTCTTATTCTCAACTGTGCCAGCTGTAGAGTTACTGTATCTCTAATTGCCAGTGTATGGTTCATAACACTGATGATTATCTAGCAGTGCATGGACATGTGACTTTACTACAGTAGATTTGATTATCTATGGTAATGTAAACCAAGGCCACCTTGAATAGCCAAAAACGGATAAAACGGACGTAATAACACAAAATAGCCTGCTTAAAAGATATACAAAATTTACTGTACTACATGTCAGTATTCTGCTACTGAAAGATTCCTAAAGCAAGAAAGATTACAAGGATCTCGGGTTGGGAGTAAAATCATTCTGCCTTCAAAACCCGCCAGTGAAGGTCAAAGTGCACATTCAAGATCAAAGCTTCATTTAAAGTTTAACTTGGTTTCAAATTCTGCTTGTATAACACAGCATTCGGTTAAACAGTTTTACATAACCAATATTCTACTATACTTGTATCTTTTAATTCTTGATTAAATATTTGTTATTTTGTAACCATGCTTTGTTTGGATCAAATAATGCTGAATTTAGGTGTTTGCCTAGTCATTTTATATCATGTTCTTTAAGACATGAAGAGGTTGGTCTGAGAAGTTCCTGTAAGGCCTAATCCTTCTGATGTCAAGAGCCTTGAACACCAGTTTATAAATTCTTAGACACCACATTGTCCTTATGCTAAAAGTCGGATTTGAATTTCTTTTGGATTATAGTGCATCTATGCTACATTTAAAAATCTAAGCTATAAGCTGTCTGTACCTCTTCATTTCTACAAGCACAGAAGTTGAATGTTTTTTCTTGTAACTAATGTACTCTGATGTATAATTTTTAATTAAATTTCAGAAATCTTCGTACTAAATGTATTTGCGGAAGTCTTGTCCAAGTCACTCAGTTATAATATACCATTCCATTAGTTTTTAAAGTTTCAACCAAATTTGCAAGTCAAAATATTTTTATTACTGCTGTTCATGGGAGAATAAGAAAACACATTCTGTGATAAAAATGTTAGAATAAGAAAAGTTACTGGAAGAGAAATATTTAAAAACAAATTGGTTAAAAAGGAAATAGGCTCAAGCCATAAGTCAAATAATAAATGTTTTTTACAAATTTGCATGTATTTATTTTCAAAGATTCAATGTTCATTTTTTTCCAAAAATTTGTATTTGTTTCTACATTTAATTATTGTTTTTCTATTAAAACTTTTTAACGATCTTAAAAAAATTGGAAGTTTTTAGTGTCTCAAAGAAATGTATGATTGATTTATGAATTTTAATTAAGTTTTATTTTTTTGTTAGGAAAACAAGACAATTTCAAATCTGGAAGTTTTTGATAGCATATGCATGATGACATTTAAGGGAGCTGTTCAATGTAGAGCTTATGTGCATGGGAAAGCTACAGTTGGAGAGGCAGTCAATGTAAAGTCTACATTTTGTTTTCCTTAAAATAATTCATGGTGTCTTACTAAATATTCTTAAAAATTGTGCTGAGCATTTACTAAGCATGACAAATATTTTGGCATGTTTTTACTGCTTTCTTTAGAATATTTAGTGTGCTACAATTTAATATTCAAGTAATATTTTTAAACATTTTTATTGATTTTGTAGGCTTTAAAACAAGATATACTAAGGAGTGTTATATCTCGGTGTGAAATACATTGTGAAGATTTATTACTTATTGAAGAAGAACAGAAAGGTATTTGCTTTTGCTCTTGAAAAATAAATTTTCATAATTGTGTGTGCATTTTTCAGGAGAATATTGTGTTTTATTATGTTTTGTAGAATGGATAAAGTATGTTTGTCACAGTCCAAATATCCATAATTTCATCCCCTTCATATTTTTCTGATAATCAAAATTCTCATTTTCAAGACTTGTGGAATGTGATAGATCATTAATTCTTAAAATCATTAATGAGTTAAATTAATCATTAAAATGGGAAATTAAGACATTAACGAAAAAATTTATATGGAACATGAAGGGAACTCGTCACCAGACTGCAGCATGCTAAGAATCTTGAAAAATCTTTACAAACATTATAAATCATACTTCTTCAACTTTCACCATACACTAAATATTAGCTTTACTGAGAAAAAATATTAACTTACCTAATTATTCATAGGAATAAAAATATTTCATTAATAGTTAAATTGTTTTTCTGAAGTAATCAGCTATAGAGGTTTGTTATACTGGCTTAATGAATCAGTGTTGGATGATCTGTTTGAATTGATTCTATGCTGATGATGTTAGTCATTGCCTGCAGAACATGAAGTTTGCTATTTTCAATTTCGGAATCAGATTAAATTGTCTAATGTTCTCTAGACCAACATTTTGCAATAAAAGTCTTTAAAGTTTTTTACCATTCCCAAATCTAAAGGTTGTACAGGACTCATACAATTAACAGGAAAGAAAACAACCTTAATGTTTTGCAGAAAATCTGTATCAGATGGATGTGACGGGCAATTATGCAGGGTATTATTTTTTGTTCACTTTACATTTTGGCATCCGATTTCATTATCCAGTCCAAGAGCTTTTTCCTCATCTATACCTTTTTTTCGCTTCATACAATAAGGCCTTATGTTTTTAATGCAATATGGGTTTTTGGATTTGCCTATTACAAAATGAGTCAGCTTTTCAGTACTGTCTGAATGTGTGGAAAGTGAGACGATCTTTACTATTCTTTCCTCCATTGACACACCTTTCATTACCATAGTACTTGAAGGCAGCATATGCTAAAACAGTCCAGTCTCATTACAATTAAATATGTCTTTGGACTTCCAGTCAGTTTTTCTCGAAGTTTATAAAACCACTCTTCAACTTTTCTACAGAAATGGATTTTGAATCTTCATTCAGCATTTAGCACATGATTCCTTGCCACAGTTTAAATTTGTGTAACTAATCTTGCAGAAAAGCAGGTTCTCTTTAGTGATTCACATTTTTTCACCAATTCCTTTTCCTTTCTCAATCATAGGACAACTCAATAGAATGTTAGCTGCTCTGCTCGAGAAACTGCAATACGACCACGTCAGCTTCGCTAAATGTTCCTGTTTGCAAATGCTTTTCAATGAATATGATCATCACATGTCTTGTCCTCAATCTCCTTTAGTAGATTAACATCTTCAGTGTGGAAACGAGAATATTCAACTATTTTGCTGAATCCACTTTAGATAAAGCTATTTTCATCCAGTTCATTCAAAATTTTCAATTTTTCCTTCTGAGATAATTTCTTTTTTGGCACAACATGTTTCTTCAAAATCGAAACTCCACAGGGTGAGCACTAATTGAGAGAAATAGCCTTGAGGAGGAAGATCCTCTTCCGGCATTCTTTTATATGATGAGGGAGTCCATTGTGGTAAGATCAAGGAAACAAAACGATCCAAAAGACAGCCACATGCCAAAACATGGGTGGCAATTGCTATGGGTGATTATTATTTGTCTTGGTAATGTGTTTTCACTGCTATTGCTTTTGGCACCAACTGATATACTGGGAGCCAAAATCCATATTAACGACACCAATCCTAGGAATGCATTGTTTATGGTTTAACCTTCCCCTAATTTAATTCCCCTGATTTGTTCAAAAACGTGTCTCAAATTATTGACCTTCAGAGTGGTAGAAAGCGATGACTCAAATGCTGCCATGTAATTTAAAAGCTGAACACTTTAAAAAGTGCATTTCATTATCAGGATTCTCAAGGACGCATCCTATAAATGAAATGTCATTGAAAATTGTGACGAAATATGAATAAATGAAATATTTTGTCATGGGTTTAATGTCTTTTTTTGGACCAATTCAGTATATATATATTCAATATACTCAATATAATAGAAACATAAAAATTGCTTCATTGTATTTATTCAACATTTGCAATTCAAATATACAGTGCAGGTCTGATGAAAATGCAGTTGACCTTCGTTTAGTCAGAGAAAAGGTGAGGCGAGCATTTAAAAGCTCATTAAGAGAAGGTTGCCATACCTAAAAGCATGAATGGTGATCACCATGACTGGTTTTCCTCCCCCCAACACGTTACTGCTATTGCTTTTGGCATGAAAGACAAGCTTAGAACCAGAAACTGCGCTAAAGATTCCAATTATGGAAGTGATTTGTTTATCAGCCTGTAATTTAACTAATAGACTCGTACAAATCCCCAACTCAACTGCCTTTTCATGGGAGCAGGACTAGTTAAAATAGTCTTGTATATTTTCTTTTACATTTTGCATCTCTGATCTTTTTGATATGAACTATTACATGCTATCTTGTAGAAATGTATTGTTTACCTTAATGAAAGCTGTAACTAGTTATAAAGTGTCCCTGTTTTGTGCATGATTAATGTTAGAATATTTATTATGTTTGAATTTTGAATTGACAAGTTATAGGGTTTTAAAATTTTGTGAAATAATAAATTTGAGTTAATAAATTGAATAATTGTATTTCAACCTTGCAACGAGTTTGTTGAGGATCTTTTAGCATGCTAATGAGATATTGTACCACAGATAAAATTTCTTACTGATCACTTTATTAAAATTGAAAATTGATTTTAATCTTTTGTCATATTTTTCTTTAATTTCTTAGATCCTCTTGTTGTACATGAGTTGCCTCGGAGAGTGTTTGCTCCCTTGCTACATTCTGATCTTTGTGTTTGTGATTACCAATTTCATAGTGATACAGCTGTTGATTCTCTTGAGGCCTTCAAGGAATTACTTAACTTAGATCTTACTGAAGAGGATATTGACACATCTTGTGAAAAATCCCCCAGTATGTATTGTTTGTCATAGTTTTATAATGATTGTATGTTTTATGTGAACCATTATTCATTTAAATTTCAATTGTACTCTCCATATCAAATCTATGAAACATTGTCTACAATGTTTTATTTATATGAAGCAATATTGCATATATTGTATGGTGTATTGATATGCCTTTATATTGTAGCAACAAGCACTTTAATATTACCCGATGCTGTGGAAGATAGACTTTCTGAATTTGGTGATGCTCCCACACAATCATCTATGAACATGTATGGTAAGTGAATATATATACTTTAAATTATAGATATCATGTATAAGGTTTATTGTTTCACAAAATATTATGATTTATTGTATGAATATAATTTGATTTTTGTTTCATATTATCATAACTTTAAGTATTAGTTATACCAGCCTTTTGCCTTCAACATTTTGGATAAAAAAATTAAAGAATCGTAAATTGTATTTTTTATAACAAAATGGTGAGTCTTAACCAAAAAGGAAAGCTAAAAATAAATGAACTTATCAATCATTAAAAAAATTCATTTAAGGAAACAAAACTGTCAGTGCAAAAATCTGTTCTATTGCAATAGTTTCTCGTTCTTCAACTGTACCAGCTATGGAAGTGTGACCTCTTTATATTTTCCTGGTTGTGAAAGATTAAAATAAAATTATGCACAGGAATCAATTAATGCAGCAATTTCTGATTTTTATACTTAGCTGTTTTAAGAAGTGCCTACCTGTGATGCAGATGAAGAAGAGGCTACTAGCTAGGATCGATAATGAAGCATGAAAATTGCACTGTAGAACAAAGGAAAAAATTACACAGCATTATAATTTTGAGTTATCAATACCAAGAAGCTTTTTCCACAAGAGATATTCTAAGATACAACCTCTGTTCAAAAAGTTCGGTGAAACATATATTTTGTGAAAGGTATTCACACATATCGGCAAACAAGGTTCACTGTCCTTCAAAGTAATTACCATCCGATGTTATGCACGTTTGAAAACTTATGTATAAGGCACTGAAACTGTGAGAAGGCGTCTTTTGGGATGCACTTCAATTCAGCGGTCACGTTTTGTTGAATCTCCTCAATCTTTGAAAATCTTTGTCCTTTCAAGGCTCTCTTCAGTAACGGAAACAGGAAGTAATACGCAGGTGCCAGATCAGGAAAGTAGGGGGAGTGAGCAAGTGACACAATCTCCTTTTTGGCTAGAAACTGGCGTACAACGATGGCCGTATGTGGCCGTGCATTATCGTGGAGTAGGAACCATGAGCCCTTTGCTGCATACTGCGGCCTCACTCACCATATCCGTTTGACAAGGCGATCCAAAATTTCAACATATTTAGGCCCATTCAATGTGCTTCCTTCGGGCAAAAATTCCTTATGAATTATGCCTGCAGCATCAAAAAAACAAATGAGCTTTGTCTTTATGCGAGATTTTTCGCTTCGAACTTTTGTCGACTTCGGCGAGCCCACACCCCGCCACTCCATACTCTGCCTTTTTACTTATCAACTTACTTATTATTTTTTATCAACTTTTGCCCGCGTGCGAAGGTCATTCACCGAACTTTTTGAACGGAGGTTGTATCTAAAAATTAAGGAGAAACCATGAGTAGGCTAGTTCTTGTTAAAAGTCTTGGCAAGATTTCCCATTTTTCAAGGTTATTGCTAGGCGAAATTGTCCAGTTTGATTAATATAATATGAAATGTAGTACACATTGAAAGACAACAAAAACATTCTCAATGGGAACTGAAGGCCCTAAGTAAGAAAAAGATAGTGTTGTATTGAAATAGTGGTACTGACTAACAAATATATAGTACTTTAAAAATCAAGTTTGTTAGCACTCTAATAGCAGCTACATGAAAGGAATTTTCAGTATCAACAAACAAACCAAATGGTCGGTGAAGATTTTACTTCTGTCCAAATGCTCTTACATAATACACATTGAGTTATCTTAACATGTAATTTATCACCATTTTACCTTTGGGTTTAATCTAATGGATGTTGATCAATAAACTGACATCAATTCAGAATTCATTCTTTCAAATTTTTATTGGTGAAGTTCTGAAATGAGCATTTTTGAAAAACAAGTCAATTGTAATAACATCCAGAAAACACATCCCTGCAGAAACACTTGCACCTATATTTAGCTTTACAGAAAATGCCTCATAATATCAAAATCTAGCTATAGAATCAAAATGAGATCATAGTTCACAATAGCTACTGTGGAGACCACTAGCAACTAGCATCCATATCTGCCACTTGCAACTTCTGGGACGAATACTTTAGCGAAAAATGGGCAATATAATCTCATTTTCCACTATTTTCATTTGGAAAATATAAGCAGAAAGTTTTAACTTAAGATTGAAAATACCAACACAACTTGTTTTTCAATGGATAATATTTTGTCAAGATGCCAAAAGTAATAGAAAGGGGCGTAATTAATAATGAAAAAGTATCTCTGTATGATCTAAAATGCGAGTGGATATAATTATATTTTATCTGTAGAAATAATCATTTAATATCTTCATGATTGAGTTTAGGTTTCAGGACTTACAAAATTGGCTGTAATGGTTTAGAGAGTGACAGTAATTTCTGTTGTAACGGCAATAACACAATTTTAGTTTCAATCACCGGGTTATAATCTTGAACTAAAAATTTCAAGCTACAATTCTTTTGTTTTTCACTCAACCCCAAGACTCATAATGCTGACAGCAAACATCCTTTAAGTAAAATTCTTATTTAAATTTTCCAAACTCCATATTTTTTGTCCCTCCAATAAATTAAAATATCCAAAAATACATCACAGAAATTGTGCTGAAGTTAACAATAGTATTTTAGTGAATTTAAATATAAAGCTTACTTTTCTTTCTGCCACAACTAGATAATAGGATAAAAAAACATTCCTTTTAGTTGTCTTTGTCAATATAATGACAAATCTTGCCACATACATTTCTGAATTGATGTCATAGCTTAAAATGATGGCATTTACTTTGATTGTCATCATAAATTGTGCCCTGTATCTCCTAACAATGCAAAATTCATCCACACTTATTTTTATGAAGATCTATCCCAATTAGTTCTGTGTGGAAGTGGCTATTAGCATTTGCTAAAGAACTGTAGATAATCTAATTGTGTAGTTCGAAAATGTCAATTCTTGTATTTGATATATTCGCTGTGAAGTTTTAATGTAAATAGTTTTTATATCCATTTTGAGGTTTAATCAATGATAGATGAATCGAATGATCCGGGGGTCCAGGAGAGCTATCTACCAGCCTCAGGTTGGCATTAATTGTTAAAAGCAAAGTCTGCAATCTAATCAATTCAATGCCTTTTATATTAGGTGATGATTTTAGCCATTCTAATTTATCAAAGATGACGCCTTTTTGACTGTCACACTTTGTGTAAAAGATTTCCATTTATTTTAGTCAAGTATATTGATTCAATATTAAGAAAGGCATTAGAAAGTCGATCCAAGTTAGATTTTAGGACCATAGATTTATTAAAAAATTGTTTCTGCCAATTCTGTTTAAAAACTGCCATGATCTATACTTTTGAACTAAAAGTGTGGAATATATCTATGCCCTTATTTATCAATATGGTAGGGTTTTTTCACATCATTGACGTATATTTCTGGACTGAGGTCTTGCTTTCTACAACAGTATCATGATATACATAAATTTCATTGTTCATCCAACAGTTTGTCTTTCTAAGTATAAAATCTTTTAATAACTATATGAAATAAACTATCCTTGTCTAGTACCACATTACTTTTCTATTGAAAACCCTGCTGGCCTCCTTTAAGCACCAGCTGCTTGAGAATTTCCCAGTGGGCTTTTCCATCTGGGTTCAAAACAACCTTTTCGTAATCAATCTGTTGTATTTAACTGATTAATTGTAATGGATATATAGTTAGCTTTATACAAGTATCAATGGAAAATGTTATTATAATTTGTCTTTATTTTTAGTTCCTATTGTTGGGGTTGGTGTTACACTGGCAGTACTTATGGCATCATACTTTATGGCTTCTCAAGGTAGCTGAGGTAACTTTATGGAAAGAAATAATATCTATCATTTTGAAGTCGAGTTTATAGAAAGAAAAACTGTTGGAAGCTTTGAGAGATTAGAAAGTGTTCCATGATGGAAAATATTTATTTTTTACAATTTTTGTAACTTTTCCTTTGCCTTTTAGAAGAAATATTTTGCCAAACTGAGATGAAATAAACTTGACAGATATACATATATATATTTTATTCCCTTTTAATAATTTTTGTGTTATTAACTGTATTAATATCAGATAGTTAGATCACTAGTGACAAAAAGTAATTCTGTTTGTCTTTGGAGAGGTTCTGGAAAACCATATAAAATTAACCAGTGGTGTATTAATGACTACTGACAACTTTGTCATTTGAAGAATTTCCAATTTAATTGTAGAGTACAATTTTTAAAAGATGTCTTTTAGTTGAATATAATGAATTTGTAAAGAAGATTTGAAGTCTATATTTTTGGATATAAATTTGTCAAACAGGAATACATAAATTAAAATAAAATATTGTTAATATTTTAGATTCTAACTCATCTTGAAAATTGAAATACCTGAGAATTGTCAATGAGGAATGTTGTGAATTTGGAATAAAGAATTGTATTTTTGAGTTGAATAATAGTATTTTAATTTCCAAGGTTTCGAAACATTATGAAAATGTATAATTTGCATTGATGCTGTCAATACACATTCTACTCAAAAAAATACTTACCAAAATCTTAGAAAACTAGAGAAAATGTCAAAAAATATCTAGAAAGGCGTCATAAGTGCTGTTATATTTTCTTTTTTTCATGAAAGGTTTTGAATGCACCTTGTGTGGGCCTAAATTATGATTTGAAGCCGAGTTCAGATTATAGATAATTTCTTTAATATATAAAAATTCATTTTTACAAATACAAAGTGATATAGAGTAACCTATTTTTTTAAAAAAGATGTTTAAAATGAATTAATTTTGTTAGAGGTTTTTCCCTCTTGATTTGAAATCAGTAGTTTTAAATTTTGCATATCCTCATTCAACTCCATTTTTTAGACTGACTACATACCTAGTTTGATTAATAAGACCATAGACTTGAGTGTATTTTATAATCATTACATACAATTAATAGAATTTAAATTTAGTCGTAAACACACAATGTTAGTTAGACAATTTGATACTGTTTTGACTGAGATTGAGTTTTAATTTATTTGTTATCTTTGGGTAAGTTGTATTTTTTCATGGAATTCTAGATCACTGGCCACCAGTAGAACAATTATATCTCTAGAAATTTAAGTTTTTCTCGAGAACTAATTTATTATTAAAAATTTGTTAATATTTTTATTGTCAAACACTCAGTGTTCAAATAACCTGATTGCCTCTTTAATTGGGAACCACTTTGCTAAATGCCAGAATGGTTTTCATAAAATTATATTTGGCCTAATTTTCTGAGAAAAAATTGTGCCTTGTTTGGAAGTACAATTAACTTAAGAATTGAATAAATATGGATTTGTATAATTCAGAACAAAGTTTCGTTAAATTAGCAAAAACAAATTTTCACAAGCATTAAAAATCTATCTACTCTGCAATCCAATCTAAAGGAAATCAAACATGAAGTTTTCAAATAGTCAAATGTATCATTAATTTATTGTGTATTTCAAATTGTGATGAAAATTAAAATGAAATCTATATGAATTATCTAAAGAGCTAGATAAATATGAATAGTTTCTGAACTGTAAACTTGAAAGTTGCTAACCTGATACAGATGTTCTAAGTCAGCATAATTGTACTATTTATCAATAACTGCTAGCAAAGTAATTTAGAATTGAACATGTTTTTAGTTGTTAGTAACATTTAATGTTTTGATTCATGAATTTGTCCAGAAGGTTTATTCATTTAATTGTTATTTCTTTACAACTAAAAAATATTCAATTACAAAGAACTAAAAATATATGGTAAAATGTAAGAAAAGACGAATACAGTTAGATAAGTTAAAACAAAATACTTCATTGAAGCAGATTACGTATTGAATTGAAGTCATTAAAAAATATCAATCTCCGAGAAAAAGTTATGCAGTTGAAACAATCTATTTGTAGTAAAATTGTTACACATTCTTTTTTAAAAGTTGAACAAAAAATAATTTACAGATTCTGGTGATATATACCTGTGGATGTTAAAGTCAATACATGAAACTAAAACAAGTGAATCAATTTTGTTATGTAAGTGGTTTGAAATTTTTTTTTATTAAAGCAATGTAACTATGGAGCTTCAAAGTAATGAAACTGAAATAATTACTCAATTCAGAAGAATGTACACTTGAAGAATCAATTTTTAAAATGAATGCATCAAAAATTTGTTCTGCATTATTTCAATATTCACGATATGGCAATCAAGGATTCCAAATTAGATCCATATTCTACTCACAATCTAACATAACATTAGATTAACATAAGATTAGATTAACAAATTAGATCCATATTCTACTCACAATCTAACATAAATATTAAATAACCAAATCATGTTATAGTGCAGCTCCTGAGAGAAGGCAGTTGACTTTGAGTCAGTCAATTTCTGAAAACATGTGAAAGCATGTTAGAAGGCTGCTATATGCAAAAGCATGAATAGCGATCACTGAATACTTCCCTCCTACCAACTCGTTATCAATGCTATCGCTTTTGGCACCCAACGATTGTACCGACTGCTTTTCCCCCGAGAGCCACAATATAGTATTGAAACCCTTGTTTTTCTCTTGATACTACCGTTTGCAGTATGGATTTGTTATCAGGTTGAAAACAAACTAAGCACAATGTTTGGTTTATAGTATCCATAAAACAGCATTGTTTTGCTTGTGACTTCCATTCATCAACAACTTAAATGTATATTTGGTAATAATTGTCATAAGTCACAATAATGAGCACATTTTTTCAATAAAATGGATTTTTCAGATGGACACTTAAATTTCTAGCATACATGTGTCCTTTCTCGACTAGAAATATGTTAAAACCCTCTGAAATGTTATTAGATTTCTGAAAATTTTACTTTCATACACATAATAACTTAATTTTTTCACTTTTTATATATGATGATTAAAAGACTCCTATAGGAAACTTGATTGGTTCAAAATGGCTAAAACAGGTTCGAAGGGGCCGTAATTAGAAAGGAAGATCTTGAATTTTCAACAAAACCAGAATTTATTTAGCTTTGATAGATTCATAATGTAGAACTATAACTTAAAAAAACTATTTCCTATTGATAAAGCATTTTTAATATTCATTTTTCGAAAAATTGAAATCAGGTCACGTTATTTTTCATTTAAAATTTGTTTGATATTTTAATTAACAGTATTTCTTTAAATAAATAGGGCCGCGGTGGCCCGGTTGGAAGAGTACCGGACTAGCAACCGAAGGGTTGCGAGTTCGAATCCAGCCAAACACCGTCGTGTACAAAGGGGGCTGGTGCACGTTAAATCTGTCGTGGCCTCAAATGTCCTCGCGTTGGCGTGGTGTGGAAGTTTGGAGAGTGGGGTGCCAGCTCAGGTGTTGCCTCGCCATCTGACCGTGGTTCAAAATTACGTGGTATTGTCCTCGGATCTTTCTCTTTGGGATTGATCCCGGACCGTCACCAATAGCCCGTTGTGTTGCTCCAGTGTGACGTTAATTGAAATACCCCCCTTTAAATAAATCGTTTAAATTCACTGTTGGCATCTGCATATCAATTATTTGACAAAAATAAAATTTCGTATGAGGATTTTCAGTGTAAATAAACAAATCAGAAGGAGGACGGAGATTTCACTTCCTGTTACCCAAATGCTCTTGCATAATACAAATCGGGGATACCTTAAAATGTAGTTTATAGCCATTTGGCATTTAAACTAGTTGATGTTGACCAATTAACCATCATCAATTCAGAATTCGTTTTTGGACTTTCTGTTGGCACAATATTGAAATCTTATTTGTAAAACAAGCCAAATGACATGTTCGGAATACGTATGGAAGCACGTTCCGCCATTAAAACACTACCGCCACATTGCTTAACAGAAAAAGTCTCATTCTTTACAGTTTATTTCAAGCTATATTTAATCCAGCAAAGTGAAATGTTTCCAATTGCACATTGTTCTGTTTTTGAAACCATACGAAACTACTGCAACGAACAGTGGTACAAAAAATAAATGTTGACGTTTTTCAATATTGTAGTACAATTTTTTTATATACATGAAAACAGTTTGTCTTTTTGAATAACAGTATTAGAATTATTTGGATATATTTAACAATAAATTATGGGGAAATGAATCTAATTGGGAAATTCCATGTCAAATTGACAACCCACAACCCAACCCTTTCTCCGATTTTCTTTAAACTTGACTATTTTGTTTCTCAGTCACGTGAGGAAATCTGGAAAATTGTATCCTTAATTTCAATAGTTTTTATTGAGAAAAATTTTAAATTTGATAAATCAGGCATTTCATGATTCTAGACTCAATAAAACACATGTATCTCTTGACTGAATTGTTTGGTCGGGCTTGTTTCGTAGACAATTGATATATGATCTTTCAAATTATATTTTATAACTGAGTGAGACGTTTTGATTTCAAGATAATTCAATTTGACCTCTGCCTTGAATATTGTAAAAATGTAATTTGTTTTCTAAAAAATGTATTAAGGGCACACTACTTGTCTTAGGTACTTATTCTGTCTATTTGATATGGAATAACCCAATTATAAATCTACATATATTGCAATAATGTATTCTCAAACCATATTTTATAATTACTTACTATTACAAAGTTTATTTTCCACTTTTATAGTACCTAACAATCATTTCAAATAACTAACGTAAAATTCGTATTACAAATATCTTAAATATTGATATAATTTTAGAATGTATTCATGATATACATGTTATTTTAATAACTTGTAATTCATAGTTCTGTGAAAGTGATTTAATTTTTGGTACTGGTTTCATGTGATTAATTTATGGATTCGATGATGACATGAAACACATCTTCATTTGTTGCCAAATAAGAGAACCTCTTGTTATAGATTCAAAAATGCGATTAATTTAATTTTTGGTTCCCTGTGCCTCTTCAGTGGGGTGCCAGCTCAGATGTGACTTTGTCTTCTGACCATGATTCAAAATTACATGGTGTTCTCGGATCTTTCTCTTCGGGTTTGATTCTGAACCGTCGCCAATAACTCGTGTTGCTCCAGTGCGACGTTAATTGAAATACCTTTCTACCCTGTGCCTGTTCTGAGAGCGAACCTATAAGGAAAGCACATTCTATTATTTCTTTTCCATGTATACAAATTTTATGTACAGTTGTGGATGGCTTGTTTTCATATATAAAAGACCTTGTGTTCATGTTCGATGGTTTGGCTTCACAAATGATGCAGTTACTAGCAGATAGTGTATTGATAAAAGTTCAAGCGACCTTTTCATTCATCGTGGTAAAATATAAGATGCGATTCACTTCAAAAATACTCATGTAAAATATAATTCTTCACACAAAGATCTTTTATTTCACTTTAACATGAATTAATCTCATCTCGAAACAAGTGTTGTGTTTCCTTGGTATAAATGGTTAAGCTCCACGAATATATAACAATCAAATATCAGTAATACTTATAATTTTAATCAGTGGCATCCCCCATGTACACGACAGTCTTTGGTTGGACAAAGTTTCGAACTCGCAACCCTCCGGTTTGCTAATCCGTTCTCTTCCAACTTGTCTACCGCTGCCCCATTGTAGGATACTTGGTTCATTGACTATCAAAAAATAGTAATTGATACAGATAGGTAGTTGAATTACGTCGCATTGGAGCAATTCAAAAGGCTATTGGCGACATTCCGGGATCAATTCCGAAAGGTGAAATCCGAGGATACCACCTCGTAATTTTGAACCATGATCAAATGATGAGATCAACACCTGGGCTGACATCCCGCTCTCCAAACTTCAACACCACGCCAACGTTAGGACATTTGAGGCCACGACAGATTTAACATGCACCACCCCCCGCATGCATGACGGTCTTAGGTTGGATCGAGTTACGAAATCGCAATCCTCCGGTTGCTAATACGCGACTCAACCAACTGGGCTATTGCGGCCCCAGAAATTGGTACAAGAATAATTTTTCAGATTTTTTTACGCCTCCAGCACTACTGCTACGTATCGATGAGGCAGTACCGTATTAATCGATAAATAATTTTCTCGTTTCCAACCTTTTAAAGTTTGACAGGTATTGGTATTTTCAATTAACGTCACACTGGAGCAACACAACGGGCTATTTTAAAGTTTGACAGAAATCAAACTTCCTATTTTTCTGAATTCATTTCAGCAACGCTTAATCCCAACGAACTGCAACGTATCCATTTACACTACCATTCTGTTCCCGAAACTACTGAGAGGTATCGAAGAAGCAGTTAAAGTACGAATGTGCGAATTAAAGCCGTATAATCGAGTGATTAAATTCCGAACCTGGGGATGCCTCCTCTTCCATTCCTGGAAGATGGAAAGGGCGAGATTTAAATAAATGATCGACTGATTAAGGAAATGCGTCTGAATATTTTAAAAGGCGGTAGTTCCCGCTCTTTGTTTAATCCGCAGTTCGTCGGAAGGTATAAACGCGGAAAATTAAATCCTCAGCCTCAATCTTCTTAAAATCGGCGGCATCCTCTTCCAATTATTGCCGACTACTGCTTCGATGGTCACTTGATCAGAATTCCGATTATCAGGGTTGCCACGTCTTGCAGGTAGGGTTCTCACAAGACTTATTCTTTGGTTGGAGGGGATCTGTGTTTCTTCCCTTTTACACGAATGATAAAGTGGCGCAGCTAGACAAAAACCTGTGAGTTAAAACATTTAGAAAAGGCGGTTTTTGTTGGTTTTAACTACACAATATTTTGTACTTTCAAAAGCGTAATGGAATACATCAATTTACAAATTTTTGGATATGTTATTAATTTATTCAAAATCCATTTATCAAAACAATGGAAACGGTGTGGTATTTTAATTAACGTCGCACTGGAGCAACACAATGGGCTATTGGCGACGGTCTGGGATCAAACCCGAAGGGGAAAGATCCGAGGACACCACGTAATTTTGAATCACGGTCTGATGACGAGGTCACAACTGAGCTGGCATCCCACTCTCCAAACTTCCACACCACGCCAAAGTGAGGACATTTCAGACCACGACAGATTTAACATGCACCATCCCCCTTATACACGACGGTCTGGTTGAATTCGAACTCGCAACAATCCGGTTGCTAATCCGTTATTCTTCCAACCGGGCTACCGCGGTCCCCAAAACAATGGAAACAAGTAATTCAATGGGGGGTATTTCAGTTAACGTCACACTGGAGCAACACAACGGGCTGTTGGTGACGGTCCGGGATCAATCCCAAAGGGAAAGATCCGAGGACAACACCACTTAATTTTGAACCACGGTCAGATGACGAGTAATTCAATGGTCATTTGATCAGAATTCCGATCAGGGTTGCCGAGTAGCAATACTTTTAAGATTTTTTTTATTCCTGACACATTCTATGGTGTTTGTTATTTCATCTCGAGAACAATGTCAAAAGTCAAAATGGAGATTATATATTTTTTTCCCAATGAACAAATAGGGTCGCGGTGGCCCGGTTGGAAGAGTAACGGACTGGCAACCAATGGGTTGCGAGTTCGAATCCAGCCAAACACCGTCGTGTACAAAGGGGGCTGGTGCACGTTAAATCTGTCGTGGCCTCAAATGTCCTCACGTTGGCGTGGTGTGGAAGTTTGGAGAGTGGGATGTCAGCTCAGGTGTTGCCCCGTCATCTGACCGTGGTTCAAAATTACGTGGTGTTGTCCTCGGATCTTTCCCTTTTGGATTGATCCCGGACCGTCACCAACATCCCGTTGTGTTGCTCCAGTGTGACGTTAATTGAAATACCCCAATGAACAAATCATTTATTAAACTCGAACCAACCATGCAAGTCAAATCGGGAAATTGGCAGCAAATTTGCGAATTCTAAGATTTTGAAACCGAGAAGTAAAAATACGCTTACATTTCAATTTTCTTTAAGCTTCTGTAAGTCGGAACTTTCCCTTACGGGATTGATCTCGGACCGTCGCCAATACCTCATTGTGTTGCTCCCAGTGCGATGTTAATTAAAATACCCACCTCTCCTGTAAGATTTATTTTTTGAGTGTTATGTCACTTCTTGTGAGAAGGCGCAGGATGTTCGCGTCTAATGAGGCAATTTCTGTCCAGCTAAACATACTGGTGTTCAAAATTAAGAGAATTTCCACTTTTGTTGATTATCTCCAGAACTACTGGACATATTTTAATAAAACTAATGGTGTACATAGGTTGAAATAATACAAAAAATAATACAACAGTTATGGTACACACGCATGATCGTGCGTAAGACTCACCAGCGCAGGAAGGTCTATAACAGGTTACAATATCGAAACAAAAATGGGATATGGTCCCCTCTTACAGTTATACAGCTCTCACAAGGTAAATTCATAATGGAAATGAGGCAGTTTACGAGTCCATGTGGCAGTCGGTCCCACTCCTCCAGCAAAGCTGTTTTCTGGTCCTGGATGGTTCTGGGAGGGGGAAAGCGAGTTGCAATTGCCCTCCCATAGCTTCCCAAATATACTCTATAGGGTTTAGGTCTAGCTGGCCAATACATCCGGCGAATATCCTCACTTTCCAGATGTTCGTTGACCAGATGAGCCTTATGTGGACGAGCGTTGTCGTCCATAAAAATGAAATCAGCCAACTGAACCCCTGAAATGCCCTATGTCCGTCTTCGTTAAAAGGCGAACATAGGGCCTTTTCAGGGGTGAGGTGTAGGGAACATAAGATCTTATCCCTATACCTCACAGCAGTCACAGAGCCTCTGTCACAGGCATGGAGGTCTGTGCGCCCATCCAACATGATACCTGCCCAGACCATCAAACCTACGCTGTAGTAGTGGTCTCTTTCTCGGATGTTGGAAGACAGGTAGCGGGTACCTGGTTCTCTCCAGATGAACGTACGTCGAGAATCAGTGGTTTGGCTGAACCGGAACTCATCAGTGGATTGAACGGTCCCCCACTGATACCTGGTCCAAAGTCGATGTTCTCTGCACCATGTTAAACGGACTCTCCTGTGCGCAGAAGTGAGCGGGACGTAACAGCAGGTGAAGGCTGCATGAACCTCTTTCATGTAGCCTTCTGGAAACAGTAACCCTTGAAACTCGGCTTCCTGTGGCCGCATGAAGGTCACGAGAGAGCTGAGAAGCTGTTGCACTCCTGTTACTCCTCGCTGTAATGGACAAATATCTATCTTCATTTGCCGTCGTGGCTCTTGGACGACCTTGCTTAGCCGTTCTATTTACGGATCCGGTATCCTCAAACTGTTTCCATAAGCTGGACACGACGCTGGGCTTTGCATCAAGTCTAGCAATCTGCACTTGCGACTGCCCTGCTTCCAATCTCCCGACGATTCGCCACCTCATTCCATCGTCCAAACGTTGATGATTATTCATTTTAACTGATCGCTTTTAAATTTCACCGAATGTTGCAAAAAAAAAACCCACCTCGAAATTCGCCGAGGTGTGCGAGGGAACGAAGCGCGGAAATTGTCACGTGCGCTTAGAAAGCCTGTTCCTCTAAATGCATCACCCACACGTACGTGTACGCTTACGCATTCGACACTAAAGATTTGCATCTTTGGAAGCATTGGTTTTACCTTTCGTTCAGTACTTTTCGAGAAATTCGACAAAATATGCATATTCTCTTAATTTTGAATACCATTGTATAAGTTTGTAGAGTTTCTGAGGTGTAACGTGTTTCCTGTACGTCACATGACTTGTCGTTGGCGCAGTGTGGAAGTTTGATAGGTAGGTATTTTAACTAACGTCGCACTGAAGCAACAAAACCGGCTATTGGCAACGGTCCTGGATCAAACCCGAAGGGAAAGATCGAGGACAACACCACGGTCAGATGACGATGTCACACCTGTGTGTGTGTGTGTGTGAACTGGCAACCCACTTTCTAAACTTCTACACCATGCCTACATGAGGATTAGTTTCCAATGATTAAAATTTGGAATCAAACTTATAGAAAGGATCACGAACGTTAAAGTTGAAATTTATTTCCTTTAAGCAGTTTTTAGAATGACTACTACTAGACGAATTGAAGGGTTGGTTTTAAGGCTTCTGGCGAAATTGTGTCAAGCAAGACGAGTTGAAGAAAGAGAAAATGGACCAACACACATCTGAACCCCTCAGGGGCTCATCCAGGATTTCATTCTGCGTGTCTACCTAGATATCGAAAGCTCTTCCTTTTTGAGAGATTGGCTTGAAATAATTAAAAAATTTTATTAATATAATAAGGTCAAGTTATCCTAACTAGTACTTTATTAATCTTCATTAATCAGTTATTAATAACGACTGTAATGATTGCAATTAGTTATTTATTATTCATATAAACGTTTATATTTACATAATTTCAAACTGCAGATTAAAAATTTCGTTTGATAAAACGAATTTATCACAAAGAAAATTAATGAATGTACCTGATACTCAAGCCTAACTATATATCAATACCAGGATCAAGAAAGGGGCAAAAAAAATTTGCCAAACTAGTACAATTAGATTTTCTTATTAATTTACACTACCGTCCATAAGTTTGGAAACACCTCGATGTTTAATCGAAAACCAATAAAATAAAACAAATATTATAATGTAACACAAAATTTTTAATTATTCAAATTAAAGATAATTTCACTTAATTATATATAAAATAAGGAAAACAAGTACTATATTCCTAGTCAAAATCTTTGATTCTTCAAAATATTCACCTCGCGCTTGTATCACAGCTTTTCATACTCGAAGCATTTTAACAAGCACTTTTCTATATTGACCAATGTATGTAACTTGTTTCCATCCTTCACGTAGAGCTTCTCACAGCTAATTCATATTCGAAAGACAAGTTTCGGATTTTCTAGTCAAGTTCATCCTACAGAAATTATCGTATTGAGATCGGGATTCCGAGAGAGTCTCTTTTTTGTGATATAATTTCAACATAACTTATATAGAATGTATTTCGTGTCATTGTCATCCTGGAAAACAAATACACGATCAATAAGGCGCTCCCATATATTCACATTGCTTTCCGTTAGAGAATGTTTTGGTAGCTATGCTAGTTCAAAATTCCACATATTTTGAACGAATTACCAACTGCATTGCCTCCAAATACAGCGCCACACCATCACAGAAACACTTCCATGCTTGACATTGTGAGATATACATTGATAGTGCATCCATTCTGCGGGTGTCGACGAACAACCTTCCTTCTCTTTCTGCAAAATGTTTGAATTTTGATTCATCTGTAAAGAGGACTTTTTTCAATCTTCAAAAGTCCAATTTTAATGTTTTCTGGCCCACAGTAGTCTCTTTTGTTTTTGTTAATAGCTCTTAGAAGTGTTTTTTCAGATCATGCTCTTGCAATCTTCTCTTTACTGAGGTCAATGACATTGGTTTATTTCGTAACAAATTAAGATTTGAGCATAATTCAGGTACAGTTTTTTATTGGTTACATTTGCATGTGAACTATTAAATGTTTCTCTTCAGCTTTTGAAGTCATTCGAGGGCTACCGCATCGAAAATGATCTTTATTCTGCCCAATTTCATAAAAACGTTTTAGTGTCGTATACACAGTACTTACGGAAACCTTTTCAAAAGCGATGACATACCAGTCTTTATACCAGTTATATATATATATATATATATATATATATATATATATATATATATATATATATATATATATATATATATATATATATATATATATATATATATATGAGTGTGTGTACATTGCATGCTGCATCGACCGGGCGGTAGTTTGGAGACCCCTGATCTAGAGTCAATTCTTTCTGCGGAACGGATCGGACTTATCAATTACGGAGTACCTAACGGTTTACAGCTTACCTCCACATCATAACTAATAAAAGAATTTTGTAAATAGTAAAAAAATTTCTATAAAAGAAAGAAGTTAAAGAAAGTGTCGTTAAGCACTATAAAAAGGAATATAAGTAGGAAGAGATAGAATTTAGGGCCTTATGAATCACATTCAGCAAATTACAACAAACGTTTTCACAATACGGCAATAAAAAAAGTTCGCCGAAAAGCTTTATTACATCAAAACTTAAGTCAGCTTTTGCGGCTCATTTGCAATAAGAGACGACTACCTTATTCGCCAGAAATTTGCATACTCTCGATTTTACATCTCTCTTCGGAAACTACCTAACCATGTTATGAAATGTTAGTAACATTCAACTTTTGCGTGTTGGTAAATATGATTAACTACTGTGATAAATTTTCTTTTTATTCCGCATTTCTTTTTATTTTTTAATATTTGAAAATATAAAAAAAATATTTTCAAAATGTTGGACATTAAGTTTTTCGGAATGTGGAGGGTGCTCCCAAACTTATGAACGGTAGTGTACGTTAATAGCATAATTTATATATACAAAAAGAATACCGAAGTTATCTTTGTGTGCATAATTGTACCCAAATTTAATCTAATTTACAGTTTTGTTTTCGTGACTTTTAAAGAATTCGTAGCATTGATTTTTTAGATTCGCCTCGTAATGATTACCTGTTTCTAATATCGCTATGTTGCTCCCGTGCAACGTAAATTCAACTATCTACCTCTATAAAAGTATCAAATTGTTATCCGAAAAGTACGGAGAGGTAAATATGGTCTGGGATAGAATGGATCTAAACAGAAACAGTTTCAGTCGTTAAATATTAGAGAATCCTTAAATCAGAACGTTTAGTTCCAAACGTAGTAACCATTACTATACTTGTTAGATCGCATTTTTCCTGTTACTTGTTAGATCGTATTCATTTTTATTAACGAGTATCAACTTTACACCTGCCAGTTAAATTACAGCGACCATCTTGGAATAGGAATTACTGGAAAACGCAATGTCTCTATTCACCCATCTCACTGATTGAAATGATCATAAGATCTCGTACACTGAATAGCTTTTCCTATACCACTACTATATCTTGGAAATGAACCCTTGGTAAATGGACTTAACATAAATGTTAGGTTAGGTAGTTAATGAACGTCGCAATAGCGGTCAATCCCGAAGGGAAAGATCCGAGGACATCTCGTAATTTTGAACCACGATCAGATGACGAGAACAATACCTGAGCCCCCGTGTACACGACGGTTTTTGCCTGAACCGAGTTTTGAACTCGCAACCCTCCGGTTGCTAATCCGTTGCTCTTCCAACTGGGTTACCGCGGCCCCTCATAATATAAAGGAGAATTGCCTTTGGTGAAAGTTCACCCTTCAAATGTGATCTTTCTTTCCGTTGTCTGAAATGCCGATTTCCCTCCGGTTATCCATCACATATACACATCTTACTACAAGAACTTACATTATAATGAGAAAGCATAATGAATATCTACAAAATGTAACTATCCGAAATTCAGCCATCCTGTGCAGTCATAAGTGATTTAAGTTCTAACGCATTAAAAAGGGATATCGCTTTTTCGAGTCTGGGTGGCTTAAATCCCTCATAGTTCCATAGTAAGTATCCATGGATTAAAAAGGTATATATTTGCTTTTTCGGGTCTAGCGGGGTTTAAACCCCTCCTCCCATGAATTCCTGTGAATTAAGAGAGGTGAAAATTTTGCAAATGAAATAAAAAGTGGGACGCAAAATATTGTTGAATCACAAAAAAAAATGTTAGAAAGATCTTTATCCATTGTTTTTAAATAGAAAATTAATTAAATAAGAATATATTTGCCTTTTTAAGAGCTTAGAGGGTTTTAAGCCCCCTACAGCCCTCCTCTGAAGGTGTACTCTTGGATTAGAACATTAAAACATCACCTTTTAACACGCTTTGCATGCAAAACTGAACAGCTATACTTTGTCCAAATTTGTTAAGTAAGGCTCAGTTAATTATAATTCATTTTCAAAGTACATACATTTCACGATAGAAATAGAAAAAATGGCATTGTCTGAAGAGACAAACCAAAACCACAGCGATAAGGCGCCAAAACATAGCGTCGCGAGACCGCGTGAATTTTTCAGAGCTGGTGTCTCCAAGTGTGAAATAGGGCTGTGAGCAAACGCTCTCGAACGTTATCTCACATCACAAATTGGGCCTTCCACCTGTCAGCATTAGCTCTTCTCTGTGCTTCTACCATCGTTCATATTTTTACTTCTTTTTTATGCCCAGAATCGGCTCACCCCACCTTTTCCGTCCATTAATAACGTATGAGGCTGCTGGAAAATGGATGCCCCGCAAGTGGAGGATTCTCTTCCCCCATCAAACTCAGCTAAACATATTTTTAGTTTAGATTGACACATTCTAATGCGGGAATCGCGTAACGGTATTATCCTTTCATCCATCATTCGCACCTGTTAGCCTCAGTGCTGCCGCGCCATTCATTCTTCGGTGTCCCTTTCACGGAAGAATCGGTGTTAGAGTGCGGACGAAGGATGCCAACTCTGGCTACGTTATGTTCAACTTTTGAAATAAAATTAAACTTCGTGCTAGAGATGCAGCCAAATGGGAGAGGATGGAGGTTATAACCTTTCACATCCAAGAGCTGCTCATTTAAAGAAATATGGGAAAATATTTGTTCTTAGAATACATTATAATGTTCTTCAATCTTTTCAAAAAGATATATGATTATTTAGTTTTTAATTTCTAAATGTATTGGTTTGTCGCTCTACGATCAATTTTTGCTACGTGAGGGCTAATTAGACAGGGACCTGTAACTTAAAGTGTATTCCGAAACCCAACGAACATTCATGCTCAGATCGGGATTTGAATCCTGCTGAGCGTAGTATCAGAACTAATAACAGGTAGGTAAATAGTTGAATTAACTTTACACTGGGAGCAACACAATGGGCTATTGGCGACGGTTGCGAAAGGAAAGATCCGAGGGCAACACTTCATAATTTTGAATCACGGTCAGATGACGAGGCAAACAGCTGAGCTGGCACCCCACTCGCCAAACTTCACACCACGCAACGTGAGGAAATTTGAGGCCACAACAGATTTAACGTGCACTAGGCCCCACATACAAGACGTGTCTTTGGTTGTATCGAGTTTTGAACTCAACCCTCCGGTTGCTAAGCCGCTTCTCTTCCAACCCGGTTACCGCGGCCCCCTCAGAACTAATGAATTTCATTTTAGTTTCATTCCTATTTTTATTAAATTTTTGCTGTAGCAGCTGTGAGCGCGTACAAGCGTTGCTCGAATTTAATTTTTATTGCGCACCTGCAAGTGCTATTAACTTACTTGTAAACGTTGTTGTGTCTTGATATTATATTTATTATGCACGGCGCAAACTATGATATTAGTGAATGGATTTTTTACTATACACGTGCAAACTGTAACCGTGATATCGAATGTGATGAAAAATTAATTTTGGAATTTGGAAGGGTTGGAAGAGGGTAAAAGCGAGTAGGATCCGCTTTCTGTTTAATTTTGTATAGTCATTAGTTTGTTAATAAATGTTGAAATTTTTCCAACGACGTTAAATGGTACTCGATATTAAATGGAACTATTAATTTCTCCCGACATTAAATAATACCATTTAATGTCGGGAGATAATACATCAATCGGAGTCGGTTTCTAATTCACCTGGAGATGAAGAGTAGTCACTTTTCGTGTGATCAGAATAAAATTCAGTAAGATTGCATTATAAATAATTGTAGATTAGCTTTTCGGTTGCACACAATGAACACTTGTTAGAAAAATTCAGACTTTTATTAATGAACTGAGGACGATACAAAACTAAAGAATGTAGAACAAAAGTGCTTACAATGCTATTGGCGAATGAACAAGTCCTATATATGGTGGTCAGGATCGACCTCACAACAAGCATACCACGTGATTTCTTGTCGATTGTTGGTTGGTTGATTTTTCCTTGAGACTTTTAGCTGCAGAATCAGGCCTTTGTCTCCAATCTTCCTAAATGATCTAAATTTAAGGGAAAATCATGAAGAGATTAGAATTTTTCAATTGATATGAGAAATCTAGTTATGTCTCTAGCTTGTTGCGGTTTATTTATGATGCTTTTTATGAGATTTTTGAAGGTGAAGTTTTGAGATTGGAATTTTATTTTTTCGATGAGTTTATTTCTTGTCGAAAACCAACCGAAAAAGTGTCCGTTTTCCGATTGGATATTTCCGTCGAAAGTATTGTAGCATCGCTTCTGGTCATTCAAGATTTCAGCACTAAAAATACCAAACCAAACAAGCTATCCTTTTGGCGTCCTGGGGTTGCCGATACCTGAGAGTAAAATCGAGACACGAGTACGAAAATAAACCACCAGACGAATATGCAAATCCGAATGTATTTGTTAAACTATCATTTGAAAGGAACGCACGGAAGTCCACTTGGTAGATTCGAGGATTAACAACTGGAGGGTTGTGAGTACGAAACTCGATCCAAGCAAAGATCGTCGTGTATGTGGAAAGATTCGCGGACAAAACCTTAATTTCGAACCACGGTCAGATGATGACGGCGTAGTGTGGAAATTTGGAGAGTGGAATGCATACTCAGGTGTTGACCTCGTCTTCTGACCGTCGTTCAAAAATACGAGGTGTCCTTGAATTTTTTACTTCGGGATTGATCCCGGACCATAGCCAATATCCCGTTGTATTGCTCCAGTGCGACGTTAATTAATTAACATCACCACCATTACCTAATTTTAGCTGTGACTCAGTGGGTTATCTACCAATCTACGAGTTATAGGCGGCGCAGGTTCGATTTTTCAGCGAGTGCATTTCGCAATTCTGTGTCAGTAAAACTTTCCTTGTGTGTTTGGCGGTGTTTTGTCTTGTATTTAGTACAACTTGGCCAAATATAACCCTTGCGCCATATCCTTCCTCTAAAAATCCAACTAACCTAATTCTAGCTGCATCACATTCTTAGCTCAAATCACTATCAAATGTTTAATGTTTCTTTGCTAACAATACGATTTGAATCAGTGACAGTAAAGCGTTGTTCAAGGAAGAAAACATTTGTCCAAATACGATAACACGTTACATTAAAGGGAACCAGAAGATTCGATTTCTTGTTATCCGGAGTAATGGCCCAGTCTTGAAAAGTTTGAGTACTTCGTATCCAACTTTCTTCGTTCTATTGAATGAAGAACTTTGCTTCCGCAGCAGAGAGCTCGGGTATTTAACATCGAATCAGCGTTCCTTTCTTTTAATCGGAGGGCAAATGACCGTGAGATGACTTTCCCTCTACGCTTACACGATCTTCGGAAAGAAATAAGGAAAAAAACCCGGCTCCTGTACCAGCCGGAGAAAAGTCAGTCTTTGCCTACAGTTAATGAGCGAGGAAGGGGAAGGAGGCGACCAAATGGCACAATTACGGTAAAAGGTTCACAATTTGATTACGCGATGCGAAGACTGGATGATAGAGTAGGGGTAAACATTCCGAATGCCAAGTCGCTGTTTTTTCCCCCTTTCGTTTTCGATGTTTGTTATATTTGTCTGGGGGAAAATTGCTGCTTTGTTTTCTTAGGATAGCTGAGTCATTTTTTCCTGAGCAAGATCGGGATAATCTGTTTACTAAGTCCTGGGAGTTGAAGGGATAAGGAACATGCTTTTGTTGAAAATTATCTCTTGAAGCCGTGATTCTCATGACGCAGAAACAGGTAGGTTTCTGCGTAGGTAGTTGAAGGTAGTTTCTAGGTAGTTGAATTAACGTCGTATTGCAGAAGCACAACGGGCTATTGGCTACGGTCCGAGATCAATCCCGAAGGGAAAGATCCGAAAACAACATCTCGGAATTTTGAACCACGGTCAGATGTCGAGGTCAACACCTGAGCTGACACCCCGATTTCCAAACTTCCACACCAAGAAAACCTGAGAACATTTGAGGCCACGATAGATTTAAGGTGCACCAGCTCCCGTGTACACGATGGTCTTTGGCTGGTCTGAGTTTCGAACTCAACCCTCCGGTTGCTAATCCACTACTATTCTAACCGGGCTGCCGCAGCCCCTGTAGAAATAGGACAATGTGAACAATTAGTTCGATATGAAAAACTTTTCACACTTAGCTGTAAAAAGAGAAAAAAAAAATTCCATGACTTAGAATTGAGTAGTCTGACAGTTTGCAAAAAGTAAACTCTTCAGAAAAAAAAAGCGTTTTTGTTTAAGAAGGTAGCTACACATGTGCCCCTTTAAGTTCTTCAAACAACCTGCACGCTGTAAGCGGCTCAGGTTTGATTCTGCAACTTATCCCGTGTGTATTCCTTCTGTGTCAGTAAAACTATCCTTGTGTATGCATGTCCATTTACTTGACATTCTCTGCCTTGTGTTTGATGCAGTTGGTCAAATATGGCCCTTGCTCCATAAAATCCAACCAACCTTAAGTTCTTCGTCACTTAATGAAAGTCATTGCTAGATTGAAGCCAACGAAATTGAGTCAAAGAGAAATCAGAACATCAAAAGTTTAAGGATCTCACTAACTTGAAATAAACAAACTTGAAGGACTTTTTTTAGCCAGATGAACTAGGACTGCTGGGGAACCTAAAGCTAATTTAACCATATTTTCATTGAGCCAATAATTATCCACAATACAGTTATAAAATTAATTTCAATAAAAATAGAGGTTTACAATGATGTGACTTTTCAAGATATCCCTTTGGGCTTTTCAATGCAATTTTTCCTTCATTGTACAAGGAAATGCCCTTAGGAAAATACAAACGCAACGTGATGAATGGAAGACTGAAATGTCTGCACCTAAAAGCAACTTGTTTCATTCAAATGTTTCTGAACAAATTCACAGCACACTTGACGTGAAACCATCTATATTATTTCATTTCGAGAAATCAATGTGCAGTGAAACGCCTAGAGAACTTTAATCCAGAACACGTGAGCAATGAAATTGTAAACTGCAAACTATTTAATTCAACCACATGCCTTGCGTCCCTCAATTAATACCAGACTAATTAGTTCGATTCAATTTAAATTTGGTCTCATCAATTACTGGTCTCCAGGACAGGATTTTAAAGCAAATGCGGTGCTAATTTTCTTAACAATCAGCTGAGGTATCTCTTTAAAACGTTTCTTATCCATAATACTCCTAGTTTTTTTTCTATTTCACTCAAATGAAATACAATTTAAAGAAATTATACTTATATGAATCAAACTAGGTACAATAAGGAAAGTAACTCGGTATAGTTGCTCAATCTATCTGATGAAATGGTTTTGATCTTAAAATAAGAAATATTTATATCAGATATTTTTTATTCCTTTGATATAATTGTATGCACCAAACTGAATTTTGAAACATTGGACTGAAAGGCAAGATTGCTGTAAAAATAGTAAAATTAAGTCAAATCAATCGACACAAAGGGCATAATATTATCAGTCTAATTTTATTAAAACACGAGGTCTTAAAAATGAACATGGAAATTTTATAATAATGAGAACACATACGGAGTAGAATTAAGGGAAGATAGAATAAAGGCAAGAAAGAAAAATGATAGCAATAATTAAATATTTAAATATAGGCAAGCTATTTTCAAACTTTTTCATTTCATTGTACACATAAACTAATTACAAAAATTTTGCAACACACCAAAAAGAATTTTTTTCGAGATCTGTCAAAAGAAAGTGATATAATTTTGATTGATTTGCAAAAAAATAATAATAATTACCTACCTTTTTTGCTACAAAGAGGCTTAAAAAATCTTTTTGGAACAATTTATTTGTGGTACTTTATAAAAAAAATAATACTCAAAATTATTTATATCAGATCTAAGTATTATGTTTTTAACAATCTTATTTCTACATGTAGAATAAAAGTATTACATGTATAGGTAGGATAAATTGCTGCTAGTCACAAAAGTTTTATAAAAAAAGTTATTATAGTAACAGAATTTTTCGGGTATTACTTGATATTGCTTGTGAACACACTTATCAAAAGTTCAAAACTAAACCATTTTGAAATGAAATAAATCTTACTCAATTTAAATCGTTTCATCAACCGTAAGGTACACCAGTGCCATTCTTGAAGCGCACCGGTTGATAATTGCTGGTTTAGACGCATACTTTTCTGTTTTGGGGTTTAGGCAATATTAAAAAATGCCAAATATATTTTAACTATTTAGTAAGGCGGCGTTTACTAATTTAAATGCCTAATTATCTTTATGCTGTTGGCCAACGAAATACTAACTCCATTGCTAATGGACGCAATTTGAAGCGGTTATGATGTATCAAGAACTATCTCCCGTCTCCCCTTTTAGTGCTCTAAATCTTTCTTTTGAGGCGGGAGAATTGGTTTGTGTTTTAGTGTTAGAACTGTGAGAAATGGACTATGATGAGTTTGAAAATTATATTAAAAGCAAAAGGAACCATTGTATGACTTTGTGATGACGCAGATTAAATACTCACATTTAACTGGTTTAATAAATAAATTGGAGTTGCCATTCCGGTCTTCATAATTTATCGAATGGGTTTTTGTGTCGGGTGTGAATGCAGGAATAAAGAAACCAACTGGATATCACAAAAAAACTTAAGACGGAGGCTAATTCAAGTGGTCACTGAAATCCAAGCCATTTTAAACTCTAAACAGAAAGTAAGCTTAAGTATCTCACCTCTAGTGTAGCAAAATGTGATTGAAACTGAACTTAATTGCCTCATCAACTTGAGAAATTAATATTTAGTGAATTTTTTTAGTCATAGGACCACTATAGGCTTACAAAGGCTAATTTGATGGATTTCTTACCTAACATTTAACGTGGCATCATTAATTAAATTATTTGCTTTTTTGTTAAGATGTACAGATTATTGCACACTTTCTACACATATTTGTTTTATATTAGTGGGATAATCGATTTTTTATGAAATACTTATGTGGGAATGAATAAATAGGTTAAGAGTCACAGCTGCAACTTATTCTTGGCTGCAATGCAATAAAAAGCCCTACACTCTTTAGTTTGATTTTTAACTTCCAAACCTACACACGCTAACTTCATGTTAATTTGGGAAGAAATTCCCTGCAATCATTTCTCTTCCTTCCTTCATAACTCAAGAGGACCATCACAAATAAGAAATGCCATCGACAAGTTAAATATAATACTCCGCACAACCACTTCGTCGTCGGCTTGATAGCATCGAGAGCTATTATTTTTACTCCCATCCCCCATAGAACTGAGGAATAAAAGATAGTGCCGAGTAATTTTTGTTTGTTTTCAAATTTATGAGATAATATCTTCGAGTTCAGGGGGAAACAAATGACATTTTTTTTTAAATTCGCCTTTTAGTCCGAAAAATCGTCAATCTTCCTTCCGCATCATCAAGGAAATTCATTCGCATCACGTGACGTCGATTTCTGTGCCCCACTCTCCATTCAGCTCCCCCCGTCCGGTTCTCATTTAAAGAGAGCAAGACAGTCCCTTAAAATATTGGCTTTCGTAAAAGCTCGACGGTCTCATTTTGAAAATGTTTTAAACCCGCGCACCAAGCGGTGGATTTCTATGAGGGGGTCTTTTCAGGGGGGGTCGCTTCTGGTTCTGGATATCGTCTGATTGCACGCTGGTGCCGAATTGAAGGAGTCAATGGAATTCTTGGGATATGCATCGCTCAAGGCTCTGGGGCTTCCTTTCTAGTTTCGAAGATAGCTTTGATAAATGATACCTTGACGGATGTTTCGGTTAGAGTTTATAATTGAAAATGCCAGAGCGGATCATGTTGAAATGGTTCTCAGAAGAATATTAAAAATGTCTTCCTGTTTCTGATTTTTGAGGGTCACAGTGACGTGGTGGTTTGGGGATCGAAATCCCTCCAATATTCTGCTATTTTACAATGAAATTTGTAAAAATATATGTTAATTGTTTGTAGAATGTATAATTTTCCTTAATCTTTTGTAAGGATGATTATCAATCTTAGCTAATACACAGGATCTCATTTTAAGTTTTGTTTCCATGTTTATCTTTGAATTTGTGTAGTTAAAATATGCTTATCATTTTATTTTAACATATGCAACAAACAAGAAATATTTATGTGAGAAGGGCTACTTTATTTAGACGGGTTCTATTAACCAAGGATGCACAGACTTGTTAAGACCAAGGGCCACACAGATTCACAGTGAATTATGGGAGGGCTGCCCAAAAAACCATGAAAGTTATGTATTCTATATTACGTATTTTATTTATTTATATTATTTATATTGTTACAAAAATAGACAAATAAAAAGTAAATAAAGAATTTAATTTGATACATGACATTGCATTGATTTAACAATTGTTTTAATATTTGGTTAGATATTTGCAGTAGTCAAGCGCAAAATTAATTCTAAATTTTCAACCGTCAAACAGTTCCAATTTTCGCTTTGTTAATATTCATGTCTGAAAAAGTTCGTTCACGGATATATGTTGACCCAGAGGCTCTTGCGCAGTTTAATGCATTATCAAGCAACGAAATTTTAAATTACCTATTGTGTGACTTGCTAAAGTTAAAATAACACATGGAGATGCAGGTCCGCCAGCAAATCAATGAAGGGCCGCGGTATGTGCACCTCTGTATTAACCTATGAAGGTAGCAATTCCTTCCATATGAAAAATTTAGCCATGATTCTAGAAGCTCTTCTCCTTTTGTACGTAGTTGTATTAATCAAAGTATTTCTGATGTGTTAAATAAAAGCATGCAATAAATAACAGTTTCTTACGATTTTAACGGAAATCAGATTAGCATAAGCGCTTTCAGCTCTGAAAAGATCTGAGTACAAAGGTCATTAAACATGTTAACTGATGATAAATTAAATAATTGTTAACCCTCGTGGTGGTTGTCTCGACGAGGTATCTAGTCATTAGAAAAACATTGACCACATCTTGATGGATGAGATATCGCGTCATTAAAAAACTAAACATGTCTTGATCTCGTCATCATCGAAACATATGTAATATCTTGATGACGAGATATCTCGCCATTAGCAATATTGATTGGATCGTGATGGACGAGATATCTCGTTGAAATCACTTGAAGAGTTAATGAATGATTTATATTGATATGAATCAATTGAATTGTAACTAACACAATTGCAAAGATTTTTATATCCTTTTCTTTTAATTTCCATTACACAACTTTCGATACTTGATGTAAAAGATAATATACATAAATCAATAGGGGTTGGGCTCTCAGTCCCTTAAAGTTGTAAAAAATGGAATACGGATAGCCTTTTTTAAAAAAAATATGCAAGTAGGTGTTATTATGGTTGATATACGTAAGTACTAATGGAGTTGCAATATGCTCACATACACCACCGACTGATGAAATGAATGTGCGCAGAGATTGGCTTGGGTGCATGGATAATCCCCATGCTCATTTCCTCTGTTCTGTTTGGCTTGCCATCTTAATTCTGTACTTTCTACGAATTGGTTTGGTTTGCAATTTACGGTCCTTATCTATTGCCAGACGTATATCCTACTGTTTAAAGTGGCTATCGAACCACTTCGAACATCTACACTACAGACCGTACAGCGTCCTCTCGTACGTTGGCAAACATTGGAGCACGTCTACAGGTGTGTCATTGTCAGCCCCCACGGTTCGCCGACGTCTGCTACGACATGGGCTACGTGCAAGGATTCCCTTGTCGCTGAACCACCGACGCCTCCGGCTACAATGCACTCACCAACACAGCCAATAGCGTGCCGATTGGTAACAAGTCAGTCCCGCTACAATATGGACTATAACGATGGACGCGTACTCGTCAGAAGCTACAGAGGTGAACGCCTTCTCCCGGAGTGTCTTATTCGGCGTCATACTGGACGAACGCCTGGCGTTATGGTCTGGGGCGCTATTGGATATCACGGGCGATCCCGAGTACTCCAAATTGTGGGGACCCTGAACAGTGGGCGCTACATCAGGGAAGTTGTGGAGCCCGAGATCCTACTCCTCCTGCAACGCATTCCCGGAGCTGTATTTCAACAGGACAATGCCCTTCCACATGTTGCTAGGAATGAACAACCCTTCTTCAGTGCACGACAGGTTCCGCTTCTTCCATGGCTTGCACGTTCTCCGGATATGTCGCCCATTGAACATGTCTGGGATTACATCGGACAGCGACTCGCTCGTACCGTTCGTCGGACAGAGAGTACGGCTGAACTTTGGCATCAGATAGAGGCCATCTGGAATGCCATTCCTCAACATGACATTCAGAATCTGTATGATTCGATGCCACGACGTGTACAGGCTCTCATCGCTGCGCGTGGCGGCTGCACAAGATATTGATTTTCAGCATTATTTTTGTTTCATTGCTCTGTAAATTTGATCGTTTATTTAAACCACTATAAGTAATACGTGGAATAAATTTCATTTATTTCTGATGATTCTTTCATAGTGTTGCAATTTTCACAAACAGTAGTGTATGTTCAGATTGGGGCCAGATTCGAACCCAATACCTCACTCTCTGTGCTTTATGAATTGTGCTTAACCTTCAACCAGTAAATACTAGTATATTTCATGAGATTTTATGTATGTATTGTGGTTGGAACAATCCTATATCAAGCGAACATGAAATTTACAACATTAACAGCAGTATGTTTGTTGATGTTTTATGGCACACACACACACACACACACACACACACACAAGCAGGCTTTCATTAAAAAGAAAATTTTTCATAGGTATTTCTTACTTTGGATGAAAAAGGGCCTATGTCCAATTTCGCTGATTTGGAGTTATGTCCACAAATCACTTCGATGTGATGAAAGTTATAATAGAAAAAGTGCCAATGTCCTTCTGTCAATACATTATAAATTAATCAAATATTGGAATATATTTTTGGTATGATGTATTAAAAATTAAAAAAATAAAAATTACTAAATCAGCTGAAACCAAAAACTTGGAAAATGGACATTGGCTCTTTTTCTACCGAGGTACTTCTATTAGAATTAATACTGTAAAATTTTTCATTAACGGTAATTTTTAGTGAAGGAAAGGAAAAATGTTCTTTGTTAAATTTAACCTTTTGTTCAAAAAATAAATTTATTTTTCAGTGGAAAAAAGAATAAGATATAAGTTACACGACAGTTCTGTATGCTAATTAAATACTTTATAAGGAATATTTATTTTTTACAAAACTTTTCAAAAACAAATGTTTTGAGTTTTACTGAGTAGTTAACTTCAATTACAACGGAATTTAATTTCTCGTTTACGGATAACTGTGTAGCATTAGCTGGGATTTTGAGTATATGTGCTTAGAAAATAAAAAGACGGCACAGTTGAAACATGTAAAAAAGAAGATATTCAGAAAAATTCCATTTCCAGATTCATCAAACTGTTTTCTTACTAATCCCTCTTCCCCCGTGTCTTCAAGTACGGATCAGAGTAAAAGAAGCATGCTCTCAACGTCTTGAAGCAAATGTTACATAAATCAGGGGCATGCGTAATCATTTGTTACCAAATCACGTCAATGGAATATGCAAAGATATTTCTTCTTCCTCCGAAACCTATAAAGCACTGACACGCGCTCAAATAATTCAGACTCTTGTGAGGGAGCGAAACTTCCCAAGGTCCGGATCAAGTGGGAGTGCGTGGGTCTGTGGCATTTATGTCCTCCGAGTCTCTTATCGCATAAATCTGGATTTTACGAGGGTCCGCCGTTTCATCCGAACTCTTAATTTCGCTGGAACTTACTTAAGAGAAGGACATTAAAGGCCGGCTCTTTTAAAATACGGGGTCGAAATGGGCTTCGTTGTGAAAATACGGAATGGTCAGTCTTACTCGATGGGGGCTCAATCCCAGGGTTACCGTAATGATATAAATGAATATCTAAATTAAGATTGGGGGGATTGGGAGTTCAAGTGTTTACATTTAGCGTAGGGTTGGCGGAGATCGAGTGTATGTAGTCCAGTTCAGGTAAGTTGGTTTTGAACTAAATCACGGAGTTTTAAACGAATTTATCCGTTGAATTAGACGATAGGTTGAAATTAACACTAGCACACATTCGGAGTATTTATTCGTTAAAGGACTAAATTCAGCAGATTTGACAGTGGAGTCTGTTGAATGCTGCGATGATGCTTTCTTATCAAATAAATGAGAATTATGACCACTCACAATGCGAAATAAAGTAAAAAAATTACTTTGTTTTGGTTCAAAAGTACATCATACTTTATATTGATAATTTACTCAATATGCAGTACTGTTCGCTGAAAATACAACACTAATAAAGGCTTGAGTTACAGCAATGAAACGCGTAAGCGGTGGAACGGGGTACACTGCATAAATAATCGAAATTACTGGACTGTAAGTTAAAAGCAACAAGCTAAAATCCAAAATTTGTGTGTCCACCTTCAACAGTTAGCTGTTTGCACAAAGCGTGACTTTGACCACAAAAGATTCTGTATAGTTGTCTGAAATGTTCCACGCATTCACAATTCGTTAGTTGTAATTGCGGATGATGATGACACATGGATTAATTTTCGATCATATCCCACACGTGGTCGGGGCCGCGGTAGTCCGGTTGGAAGAGCAACGGATTGCAATCGGGAGGTTGCGAGTTCGAAACTTGGTCCAACCAAAGACCGTCAAGTACACGGGCTGGGGAACGCTAAACCTGTCATGGCCTCAAATGTCCTCACGCTGGCGTGGTGCAGAAATTTGGAGAGTGAGGTACCAGCTCAGGTGTTGAAATCGTCATCTGACCATGGTTCAAAATTACATGGTGTTGTCCTCAGACTCTTGGGGATTGATCCCGGACAGCCTCCAATAGTCCGTTGCGTTGCTCCAGTGTGACGTTAATTAATTACTATTACCACCCACACGTATTCGATGGGGAACAATTGTTGGACAATTCGGGCGATATGGGGACGGGCATTGTCATATTGAAAGATATCTCTAGGGAGGGTCGTATGAGGGGGAGACTTTCTGATTTCAAGACTTCTGTGATGTACTGCTGACTGTTCTTAGCGCCTGAGTTTCGCATAAGGCGATAACGTGGATGAAATCAAATAGCACCCCCAAATCATTACGCTTGGGTAGGACCACTATGACGCTCTGCAATGCAACCTTCCACATGTACTATCCATGTATCTACGGACAAAGATACGGCCATCATGGGTTACGAGATTGTATCTAGACTAATCAGAAAACGTGATTGGCGCCCATTCAGCTTTCAAGTGTTTTCACTCCTGGCACCGTTGAAGCCTCCGAAATCTATTTTATAGGAAGTCGCAAAAACGATACGCCAAGCTACGAGCCCTCGCTGCAGCAATCGTTGGTGAAGAGTGCTGACAGACATTACCTGATGTGCTACCATTCTTCATTGTTGTGCTAACGTTATAAGAGTCGCTGTACAGTTCTTCAACGCCATGTCCATAGCAAGTGCCTATCTTCACTTTCTGACGCAGCCTTAGGTGCATCAGATCACATTTGACGACGCATAGAATCTTCTTCTGTACTACTACCAATAATTGCACTAGAGTTTCGCCCAATTCGTGTAGCGATATCACGATAAACTGCATTCTACCAAACAAATAATTCTTCCTCTCTCAAACTCCATCAGCTGTTTATAATGTCGTCTCGTTTCGTGACGAGGCATATTTACGTACTAACAGAGCAATACCAATCGAATTCACAGATACGCTGTTTGGAATTTGTTTTTTGAGGCCTTTTATATCTTCCGAGTCAAATATCAGTCTATATTGCACACGCATCCATTTGCATACTGAGCTAAGATTTGAATCATTTTCATTTGCCAAGATAAACTACAGGTCTGCCAAATTTCCGACCAATTCAATCACTCTTTCAGGGTGTTACATTTTCAATGAACATCAGTGTAGTTCATATTCCCAAAACAAATTTACAAGAGTACATAGTCTTACAAATATCTACTAATAAGCGAGTGTTGATGCAAAAAAATTGGCATTCAAAAATAAATATTAATAAAAATATTTGTCTACACCAGGGATGCACAGATCACTGCCCACGGGTCACATGCGACCCTCCACTGATTTGCTGGCGGCCAGCCTCACCGTGCTTTATTTAACAAGTCACAAAATAGGCAATTTTTAAAAATTGCACATGTACACAATAAAATTGCTGTGGTGTCAGGCTCTGCACATATATCTATAAACAAACGTTTTCAGTCATGAATATTAAAAATCGAAAAATAGGACCCTCTTGACTAATGAAAATTTAGAACCAATTTTGTACTTGGCTACTACCAAAATCGAAACAAATATTAAAACAATTGTTAAATCAATGCAATGCCACGGTATCATATTAAATTCTTTATTTAACTTTTATCTTTCTTTGTATAACTATGTGATAAATATAAATAAAATAAATAATATGATATATAACTTATATTTTTGGCGGCTCACCCATTGGTCACAGAATCTATGCGGCCCTTGGTCTTAACAAGTCTGTACATCTCTGGTTTACAAAAACCTTCAACTATTTCAAGAATTGTCTTTTACAAAATGCGTAATATATTTTTTAAATACATAATTCAAAGTTGACATACCACTTTGGATCAGATCCATAAAAATTATATTTGCCTCCATATATTTTTTATTAAAATAGCCTTTGGAATTATTTTGCAGGGTAGACACTTCGTGCGTCCACTTCCTCTCCAAACTGTAAAAGAAGATCCATTATTCTTTCTTTAAAAAGTGATAAACATTCAAAAGTGCGTCGCAAATTCCAAACATCCTGAAAAGTGTAGGGAGAAAAATGATGTCCGGCATTTGTTCTTCTTCCAGAACGTCTTAAGAGAGATGGGGGAGTTTGATAGTTCTTAAAACGTCGTTCAGTTGGCGAGGTGGGGAGATAGATATGTGGCGTCGCTGTGCTTGTTCCATTTTCTCATCGTCGCATCTTAGTACGTTTCTGAATATGCAATGAGGTGATTTTTTTACCCTCACTTCTACTTTACTTTTCCCGCCGTCGACGGATCAGCTACTTTGCTTCTCAACTCTCCGTATACAGTGCGATCCAAATCACCCTGTTTATATTTTACGACGTTCCATTTTGCAATATAATATGGGATCAAAAAGAAAAGGAGGAAAAAATGTCCCAGGGAAAAAATATAAAACCTCGGAGATAACAATCCCTATCCTTTTCCTATCTTTCAGACTTGAATTTGAAGTTTCTGACTTTTCTCCCTTCGCATTCCGTTATACATATGAGAATAGAAGTGAGAACAATACGCGTTTATTTTCCTTATTTTCTAACAGGGTAATACGAGGAGGCATGGAAATACCTTTAATAAACTGTTTCAGAGTAGAAAAAATTCCTATTTGATTCTCTCAAACATGACCTTCAATTTACTCAAGAACCCTAACTTTATAACTGAGGCTTAAACTCGACAAGTATAGGAAGTAAACCATACACATCATCTCAGATTCTTTTTCAGTTTCTCACTTGTATTCTATATTTTTCTATGTGGTTGGTTTTTAAACATGAGGTAGTTTGCTAACCGGTACTATTTATTGTACATCAAACGGACAAATATAACTCAGTTAATTCAGAGTTTTGATAATGTGTTCCATAGAATTAATCCCTTTTAAATAATGCATTTCACTTCTAATTAATTACAAGTATATTCTTATGAAACATTTATAGCTCCCGAGAACATTAAACAAAATATCACTGTTTATGTTCTGATGGATGAACAATTAAAAACTGTGTTTTTTAAAGTGAGCAAAGTAAAACGTGAGAAAAATTGTATAATGATTTGTTACATAATTAGCAGTCTGTGCCGGTAAGCACACAGTGACCTGTAACGGTAAGAAATGCATTAAAATTGCTAAAGCTAAAAGTTGAAATAAGAATAGAAACACCAAAATAGCAGGTAAAGTAAGTATTTATGAAAAAGAAAAAAATAATTTAAAATACACAAATAGTACTGATTACAACCATACTACACTTCAATGTAACCATTTATATTTTAAGTATCTGTATGCACATTTAATAACTCTAAATGAATAAAAAAAGGAAAACAGCATTCCGTGTATTTTGTTACTGGCATTTAATTAATATTTTCAATAAAGTGCTAACAGTCTTATTTTCAAGCTCCTAAACACTATTTTAATTGAATCATATTTACTTGTGCGAAACATTCACTGTTAATCAACACCTAAGCCTATTTTGTTTACATTTTTTCTATCTTCATCTCATTGCCCTTTTTCCATCAGACTGCTAAAGAGTGTAATTAGAATGGCAATACGAGGAAAACAGGAGGAACAGAAAGCTCATAATCCTTAACACCCAATAGAGTCAAATCACAATTTCTTACATTAAATTACACTAAAGTTTACAAAACGTGAAATTATCTCCATTCATGTGACGTATTCGTGGGTTACGAAAAGGCTAATTAAACGTATTTTAAATATTTTGTAGCTAGAAAATTTGTAAATTTGTAAAGAAAATTTGTATTGCACTCTAAAACTACTTTAGGAACTCTTCGTGTTTTTTACACCAGCTATCACATGAAGAAAGATGATTGAATGATCTAAATCTACTTATGATCGAGAAAAGCTAAAAATCGTTAAAAGGGAATTAAAAAATTGTTTATAACATTTTGACGAGTAAAATCAGGCAGGTTCGTAAAATCGGATTTCGTTAAAACGAGTGTCGACTGTATATCTAAAGAAAACTCTTGTCTCTAGGATATATTGAACTATTTGTCTTACTTGAGAGCATTGTCTTATTGACAGTAATAGGTATGATAAACGTGCTTTATCTTCCCACATAGGCGCACTTATAAATTCAACTTTCAATCTTGATATCCCTTTTAAAACTCATAAGCTTGCATAAAGTATACGCATCATTATTTTCTAAATCTTAAAAGTAGCTCCTTTATTGAAAATGTGGCGAAGAAAAGCGAATATAACCGAAAAAAAGACCGAACAACACGCATAAAATATTCAGTCCCAATCGCTTCTGAAAAAATTCACACCCATATTTCGAGTCTAACTTCCATTTAGCTAAACTCACTCTCGATGACGTTGCTTTACATTCGTAAATTTGTACACAGAAGGAAGGCGAAAAGCAAAATTTGTTTCCAACTCCTGATAAATGACTTTACTTCATTCCGAAACGTGAGTTCGGAATAATACAAATGAACGGAGTGCCGCAACGTGACTGACCGATTGAAAAGTCACTTTTCAGGAGTACCTGCCGTTTTGTGTGAAATGTTCTGGGGGAGAGTGTATTCTACAGGAAAAACCTTTCACGGTGAATTTTCGAAAAGCCCATTTCCAAAAGAGTGCTGCACTCGCAAGATCAAGCTTTCTGTCTTTCGTTTTTGATGCACCACCCGAAGGGGAAGAAAAGAAATGAGCTTCTGTTCTGACCCTCACGTAGCATGGTCGATCTCTCTCCGTTTGTGGTTCACTCAAATCTTCCCTTCCAAGTCCACTTTTCTGATTTCTCTTTTGCGTACCTCATCTCCTTTTATGCCACGTTCTTCTTGGATCTTTTTTGTGAAAGAATTGGCTTGTGAGTTGGGTCATTGAGTTGTACATCTCGAACCACTTATTTAGATACTATTTGTTTGCATCTCAAATGGTGCAATGCAACCCAAATGGATCGTAGAACGCTGATTATGACCTTTTCCAATTCTTTGATATAAAGAGTTGGTTGAATGGGTTTTTATGACCATATTTGACCAAGCTGCACCAAACACAAGACGGACAATGGGAAGTAACACACTCACAGTTTTGCGTCCACGAAAAAGAAATACACCCAGGGTATGTTCAAGTTGCTAGCGCAGTGGATAAACCCACTGCGCTGCGGCGTCTAGAAAAACCATTGAATTTGTTTCAGTAAGACATCTGGAAACATTTTGATTTTGTCCACCTATCTGGAACCAGAAGATATCTAGTTGATGATCATGAACTTTAAGTTCACACTCATCACACTTTTAAATCGCGTATCTTATTTCTTTACGCTAGTTGTCTGTTCACAAATTGTTAAAAATGGTCCACAGGATTTGGATTAGCTTGTGAATCGGTTTCAAACCCGATTCAATTGATTATGAGTCATTCATGAATCGCTAGTCATCAACCTCACTTCTGACTTCTGTTGTATGCGGCGCAGGTTTGGGTGGGTGTATTTCTGTATTCTGTATCAGTAAAACTTTCCTAGTGTGCATGTCCATTTACTTGTAGTTTGGCGGAGATTGGCAGAATATGGCGAATATGGCCAAGTTTGCCAAATGCTTATGGCTTGCGCCATTTAACGCAACCCAACCTTCTGACTTCATTTAGATTTATTTTCTAATTGATGCTTTTGATTATTCAGATTTTAATTTTAAGAAAAATCTATAGATACCTGTCATTAACATCCATTCATTCCATCCGGTTAATGCAATGCATTGCTTTTAACCCTCTGAGCGTCTCGAGATTTCGGAGTAGTATAGTATTGTTTTTACCCCTCAACACAAAATGAATAAATCACCACATCTATTGGTTAAGAGAATCCCAAGAATGATTCTATTGGTCAAGAAGGTCAAAACTGATTCGAAGTCATGCAGGGTAGACTGCAGACTGCAGATTTTAAGATGAAACTATGCATGTAAATCCGTCAGAGGGTTGAGGTGCTGAATTACTATTATGCACTGGAAAAAGCTTTTGTAAGATAACCATATCGTCGGTACAGTACCAAAACCACGAATTTATAATTTTGAGTTGTTTCACCTAAAAGTATTTTTTAGACTATTAATTCCTCAGTGTCACGACGTATCTGAGTAGTACAGAATTGCTTTTCCCCCACAACACACATAATCACTAAACAACCACATTAATTGGTTGAAAGAATCCCATGAAAGATTATATAGGCCAATAAAGTGTGTCAAAATTTATTAGACGTCATACTGGTAACAGAACAGATATATATTCGTGTGAATCTCTCAGAAGATCCTATGTATACAATGCCGATCGTAGATTCATACTTTGGCCTGATGCAAACATTATATTTCATGGATATGTTCTTCCATAATGACGTATGAATCCTTCATTTTGAAAAAACTTGACGTTTTAAAACTTATTGTCAGAACTAATGTCCTATGGTTGATCACCTCGAATTAGCCCAAATCCTAAAACAACGAATCGAACGCTTTCTCTTGGAAAAATCGATCAAAGGAATGGAGTAATCAAAACTGACATTCCGTTCGTTCTGCTTGGCTGTCATTCCACCAGCCAATTGGAATTTGATTAATGAGCGAATATTCCTTTTCTCCGTCAACGGCAGATGGCGTATGTTCTCCGCGACGTTTTAATTATCCGCTTTTGCCTCCATCCCTCGCTAAACACGAAGGAATTTTCTATTACGCTCTGCTTCAACCGATTTTTACATACCGACATCTGTGAAGTTGTGGCCTGTGTGACAAAAGAGAAAGTAATTTGCATGTTAAAACATTTCCTCGCCAAAGAGGAACTCGTCTTGTATGTATTTCACGTGTGCCAATCATCGGAGATTAGATGGGAAAAAGTGCGCGTATGTTTACGGAATTAATTGCCCAAGATTTTATTCCGGGTCTCTCGTTTATTTAAAAATGCATTGCTGTTTTTGTTTGTGGAATATCCTGCACAAGTAATTAGAATTTCGTGAAGTAATCACAATTTATTCAACTTTAGATGGAATTGAGTTTTCATATTTCATACACAAATTTTTAATAGAAAGGAAAAGCCATTTTGAAATTGCTCTTGTCTCCTAAACGTTCATATTTGAGAATACATATTAATTACTTCAGGCAAAATACATCCTCTTTACATTAAACTGATTTACATTTTCAGGACATATGGAAAGTATCTGTTCAAATTCAATTTCCCTTCTCAGAAACTTACGATAAATTCTAATATGAATGAAAAGAATTAGTGATATATATTTATTAGTTGAAGCAGTAATTCTTCTGACCTACGCTCAATGGATTACAGATGATGAAACGCATACATATCCAATTTTAAATTATTATAGGAGTGAGGAGGACACAAAAAGACATTTCAGAGGAATGATGGGCAGTTATGTGTTCAGGTTTATAAAAACCATCGTTGGCATAATATCTCTTGAGATCATTATCTTTTCAAGCTCTCATCTACCTCTGTGGAACGTGGAGCAACTCGGATAGGAGGTCCTATGTATGCCCTTTTGCACATGCTGCGCTCGTTCAGAAGTCAACCCTGTGTGCATCCTCGCATTATCATTACCTTCTCAAAAGTTGATAAGGTGAAAAAGCGATGGGTTTTAAATATATTTTCCAGATACTTGTGAAACTTCGGAAAGATTTGTCCAAGTCATTGCCCGATGTAAGGTTTAGTAAGACATGTTCAGTAACAGACATAATTATTTTGACGATGTAAATTGATTTTACAAGATTCACAAGGACATTCGATAAAATAATAATTTACAATTCCATACTTTAGCCATTAAGGGTCGAAGGGTGTTCGGGCATCAACCCCGTGGTACCCGAATGATCTTTCCTCCCTTTCATTTTTACCCTCGCCTACCCTTCTTTTTTCTTTTTCTTCCGCCCTCATTGTGTTGTCTGTCTTTTGTTTGGCGTAGCTTGGCGAAATATGGCCCTTGTCCCGAAAACAATCAACCAACCAAAATATAGATCATGTTAATTCATTTTTTGTGACATGAAGAAATTTTTCATGCTAATTGAATCTAAAATTTAAGCACCACAATGGGCAATACAACAAAAGCAGCTTACATTCCATATTGACCCTAAACTAAATGTATACGGTATAAAACATTTGTGAACCATCTTGATGGTTCACAGATCATCAAAATGGCAAAACAATCTGCGAAAGAGTGAGCGATGCTCTTATTAGAGGCGAGAGGTTTGTTATAACATCTAGTGCCATCAGAAACCAGTGCAGCTGTGGTGGTCATCCGAGCAAACACAGAGTCAATTAACTCCTCCATTAGAGACATCGCTTTATTGTTTTCCTTCTTCACCTAGATTGTCTTCGGGCGCCTGTGTATGCCTTGCGGTATTGCATTACCTCAAATGTTGATTTAGAATATAATTTACCAGCACTGAGGGACGCGAACAAGATGTTCCACAGTTTGCACACAGAAAATCGCATATTAAACGGAACAATTACTTCTAGGTAAATGATTTTAAGAGACAGGAAGTATTGTGAGATCTACATTTCACATTCCCATTTTAACATGCTTTGCATAACTGAGAAAATATTAAAGTTGCTTAAAAAGGTATAAAACCATGCGCCGTAATTATCGTAGGACTTGGTGACATCAGTTTTGCCTAAATTCTTTGTTACATTTTTCGTAATACAAGTATTGTAATATTAGTATTTCTAGTTGTAATGATTTTCAATCATGGTACAAATAAATTTCTAGATACCGTGAATGAATTTATTATATTTTTAGTTTATTTCATCTTAATTGTTTAACTTTGCAAACCTTGATGCTCAAGTCTTGTTTCAAGAGGGAAGATAGTTCATGTACCACTAAACAAATTTGGCTATCGCAATTTAATCGAAGCACGCGTTTTGAGATTGGCTACCAGAATCTAAACAGTTCCAATAGTATTGCTGAGATTTTAGGTGACACTTCTAGCACCCTGAAAATTTACTTAAGTTTTAAAATTGTCTGTCACAATCATCAGTTGCTGTTGCTGCTTTGAGCAAAATTTCAAAACTGAGGATGCCTAGTTTTGCACTCCATTTCTCTCTACAAAATTGAGTATACCTAGATTTACAAATATATGAATTGACTCTTGTATTGACATGTAAACATCACACTTCCTGATAAATTGGTTGGGCTTTATGGCGTAAGGGTCACATTTAGCCTAGCTGCGCCAAACTCAAAACGTCAAGTAATGGACACACACACAAGGAAAGTTTTACCGAGAAAAATTTATCCATGGTAAATTAGAAGAATTGAACCTACAACTCGCAGGCTGCTAGATTAGTGGGGCAAACCCATTGAGTCATGCGGCCCCCCACTTGCTGATATGAATTTAATTTTAAAATTTGTTGTGTCTTGTATAGTGTGGTTCTGGTTAGTAGGCAGATGATTGAGAGAGTACTCCGAGAAAGGCTTGCCAGGGGAAAGAACTGTCATATGAAAAAACGTACACGGTGATCGCCATAGATGACAATTTTTTCGTTAACTACATAGTATTCACTGCTATCGCTCTTTCGGCACTGAATAATAAACTCAGAGCACCAGTCTACGCTAATGGAAGCGCAGTTTACGTTTAACCTGACTCTTAATTTAACTAATAGACTTATTCTAAAACATGCGATTCAAATGCCAACTTTACCAGAGATGGATTGTAATAAAACTTTTTAGTTTTGATTGTTCTTAGTATTTCAGTGTGATAAAAAGAAGTCTACTTTCATAAAGAGTACGAAACAGCCCCATTTTAAGCAGCTTACGAAAACATCAGGATATTATGTGAAAATCTTCCCCAATAGGGCGAGGGTGTTACGGGAACGATAAGATAGCCGATAATGTGGTGTTAGAAGACAGGGGTGAACCCAGAAAGTGCACGGAAGTTGTTTGCTCCGTTTCCTGACAGAGGAAATGGAGCTTCTCTCTTTATCCCTAAGATTCAGGGGACCCCGCTGACACATCCCTATCTTTTTTCCTTTTTTCTTTTGCAGGGAACTGATACGAGACCCCACTTTTCCGTAGCTTTGTTGTACAATCTACTGTTCATGAGAATACGGAGCAGCTATACTACTGGAACACAACGTCTTGCGCATAAAAGTGCTTGATTACAAACTAGACAAATGATGAGATTAAAAATAAAAAATAAGAGCAATTGTTCAGTTCAATGATGTGAGGGTATAAATCGACCATTGTATTTCTCAGTGGGATAGAATTATAGTATAATTTAAAAAAAAACGCTATCCGAAAAATTTTATTCATGGATTTAAATTTACAAAATAATCCAGTTCGATGAAAAGTTTCCTTGAGATTCGTAATGATGAAATTAAGTGTAAAGTTGTATAAAAATTAAGGCGTTGATGTTTTAATCAGAAATTATTGAAATTTTGTAGGTCTTTTTTTAGAAAAGTTATGAATATGAAACTGGAATACATAGATTTTGAATACTTTCTATGGTACCATAAAAAACTCCTTTGCCTTCAAATATATTTGCATATCTACTCTGTCAGGCTACAGAAAAGCCCCCTAAAATATCATTTCTTCAAGAAACTATTTGCCTATAATAGAAATTTCAGAGGCTAATGGTTCCGGAAATGTTCATTCTAACAACACAAATCAATATCATGAAAAAAATTATGCTAGAAAAGTGGCCTAATGAGCACCTTAGGAGTCATAAATATATGACAATAAGTAAAGTAATTTATTTTCTAATTTGCTTCAAATCATTTCAATTTTACTTCAATTAAAAATATATTTAACGAAATGCCTAAATGTCCAGTCTTATTGAATGTATTTCATATGATTTCTGTATTCAATGTATATAGACTGAAAAAAACCGTGAAAGATGCAATCATATCGACATATTTATATTTTTAATTAACGTCGTAACTGGAGCAACACACAACGGGCTATTTATTGGTGATGGTCCGGCATCAATCCTGAAGGGAAAGATCCAAGGACAATGCCTCGTAACTTTGAACCACGGTCAGATGACGAGATCAACACATAAGCTGGCACCCCACTCTCCAAACTTCCACACCACACCAACGTGAGGACATTTGAGGCCACGACAGATTTAATGTGCATCATCCCCCGTGTATACGACGGTCTTTGACTGGACTGAGTTTCGTACTCTCAACCCTCCGGTTGCTAATCCGTTGCTCTTCCAACTGGGCTACCGCAACTCAGCAATTATATCGGAAAATTGAAATCAGTTGTTCGTAATACGCTTCTGCAAAATGTTCAAATCAGTTTTACAAATAGATAGATTATTCAAAATCTCTCTTTGCATTAACTCGTTTAGTTTAGTAATATAATTTATTTCACTCATGACCGCACCAGTTCGTAACTTCACCAAATGCTACCACATGATTAAAGCTTAATATTTATAAAACTAACGAAAAAATGTCAGATTCATTTAAGTAGTTTATATAGAAATAGACCGGTAAAAGCATTGTCATATTGATCCAAAGTTGCTGTTTGGAGATAACACAATTTGCCAAGCGCTCAAAATGAAACAGATGATTTTGAAACACTCCTAATTGTAGCACAATAGAATAGAATAGCGAATGATTTTCAATTTTAACATAATTGTAAAGTCGAAGTTTGGGTTAATGGAATTGTCAGTTGCTGTTAATGACCCAGTCCCAAAATTCATGACTCTAGGTGGAAAACAGCTACTTTTCTTTTGTTTTCGAACATTTTAGAGCCCGGAATTCAAAACTCTTTCTTCCGAACGGAAAGCAGATTAACGTAAATTAATTAACATGTTTAACATCGAGTCTGGAACAAAAAAAAACACCCTTCCCCTAAAGATCGGTAATTCGCTTCCTCTCTGGTCGTTCGAAACTGAATCTCCGATACATTCCGTTAACTATATCAATCCTTAACGGAAATCCGGATTAAAAATCACCTTTCCTTTTCAATGCTGAGCCCAAAATCCGATAAAACAATACCCGTTCATAAAGGAGCGAGTGTTCGAAGACCGATAGATCCAGCGTAATGTACTGGAAAAAGAGTGCTTTTATCGCCGACTGTAACGGGAACGCTTGGTCGTTACACTGCAGACTTTAGAGACAATGGAGAGCGCTTTGTTCCTTCTAGGAGTCATTTAAAATAATCGACTGATTAGAAACATTCGAAGGCTCGTTGTGCGAAGAGTTTGAAATGTTAGTTTCTCTTTATTAATGAACTTGCCCTGCCCGATAGCAGCTAAAAAGAACATGTTCCTTCTTCGGCTAAGGCTTGATTCGTTTTTCAAAGATGTATCTCAATTTTTGAAATCAATAATGAAGGGAAAAATGAAGTATTTATAACTTTTTTACTCTCAATGATGGTTTTTGCTTTTTGGGTAAATTTCATACATTTTTTGTTAATTTCCGAGGATTGCTCTGTCGAATTCTAGATTCAATCGTCAGACAATTTTAAGTCACTTATAAGCTTGAGACATTTTAGCCAAACAGCAGTTTTGGAAGTTCCTGTTGCGGATTTTCGTATAGTTACGTACAGGGCCTTCTTCAAGTGAGACACAATTCCTCCACTCCGATTAATTGAAATCATTACGGATATTCGGAAAGTCCCTAATGAGTTCTTGCAGTGGGTTGTGACAAGCGCAAACAGGGCTAACTTTTCACGGGTGTGAAAACTAAACCTACCAGTAAGGAACTGAGACGTCACCAGTCAGTATTTGGAGACTTGGTATGCTTCCCATTATAGGATCTGCCACGGCGCCCATAGTTCGCCACAGTCCTCTTGCAGGATGAGTAGTAAACGAATTTAAGACGCTTGATGTAGTTCACTGCTGTTTTAGATGCCCTTCAGGTCGATTTTAATCGAGCCCAAATGTAGAATATCGGTCTTTTTTCGCGGGGGTCGGATAGAGCATTCTCTACCTTCATACTACTAGTTTGAAGCCTTGATATGGCTTAAGATTGTAAGGGTTTGCTTGAAATTTATGCTTAGACATCTGTCTTATTTCGGTGGCCTTTAATTGTTTAAGACTTTCGTGAATTTATAGGCCTCGTCAAGGCTCAGATGCCTTGGTGCCCTGCCTCAGTACAAGGTATAAGTTGACCCAGAGAAAACCTCAAACAGCCCGCTTGAAAAAAATCTGATTGATATTTTTTAATTCTACTGGAAATTAAAAATAGAATATGAAAATTTAAGTCATTCGTAAGAACATAAGAATAAATACCAAATTTGTTTAAAAACTAACACTATCGTAAAGTTTATAACTGAAATTTTTTTATTTCAAGTTACAGGCGTCTCGTGGCCATCATTCAGCAGTCACCCCTATATTTCCGATGACATGCCATTTCACGTCTAGCATTCCACTCAGGAACAACCACTGTTTTAAGGAATACTATTGTCCTTCGTCCGATGAAGTCACTGACCACTTTCAAACGTAGCACTTAATTTACTTTGTTTTTAGAAATACTAAAGTACAACAAAAAAGCAGTTAATAAATTGCCTTTATCGTTTCGATAAGTTAAATCATAGAATTAGTCAATTAGTAAATCAGTTTAACTAAAACCAAATTAAGCATATCCTGCTTCTGTAGATGACAATTTCAAGTCGACCCAGCTTTATCGTTGTTGTACCAAATAGTTCACAACGGTGCATTTCGAAAGTTGACCACAAGAATTTTCACAGGGAAAAGATCGATCATAATTTTTATTTATTCCTCTGAACTTCTGTTTACGGGTGAGAAAATTTAAACAAATGTAAATATGAACTCATACCAAGAAAAAGCATAGACTGAATTTAATACAATTGAGAAGGGTACAAGAACATAATATAGAACATATATAAACAACGATTTACAAATTTGTATAGCTGTATTGCTACTTGATAAATTTGATAGTTCTTTTTGAAGTTGTAACTTTTTAATATCAGTTAAACGTTTTCCTGTTTATATTCATGCAGCTTACTCCGATTATAAAGAATACAAGCTAACTTTTGTTATCCACATAAGATGATAAGAGTATTTCAACAAGCTGTGATATCTTTAACAAGTCAGACGCAGATCTACTCATAAAAACACGAAACCCCCGACAAATTTTGAATCTGGCAACTCCCCTCTTCAGTTTAGCCGTATCTGTAGAGCTCTTCAACCAGCCACATGAGTTGATTGGGCACAGATAGATTCACACCTGTCCCTTTCTTTGATGGCTCTAAGTGAAAGTCAATATACTTCGTTCACTGCTTAATACGGATAAAAAATAGTCTAAAAATTTATTACCTTCTGAAATAAAGCTACGCTTATTTTCGTGTTTCTTCTCGGTTCATTGGTCATTCTTAATGAGATCAAGGCTCAGAAACGAGTTCGCTAATTTCATCTCGTAAGTTGTATTGTCAATTTATACTAGATGTTAATGCTTAAAGAGGAACTATCAAAAGGATGTAAACCTTTCATCCCACAAAATTGACTCCTTAAAATCACATTTTTGCCACCAATATTCCGAAACACAACAGTATATACCTCTGTATTCCTATGTTTGAAACATTGTCTCACCAACATAACGCAAATCAGCTTAGCAAGACCATATCGAATTTTATCAATTCAAATTTATTTTATGGTAAACGTGACCAGCACCCAATCCAGGCAAACTGACGTTTCAGTATCATTAATAATATATCTGCAAAAATTATCTCCTCTGACTTCAAATTTTCTAGCTTCAACTTTTAAAATAATCTACGTTTACAATGGGAAATAAACTATTCAAGCGATCATATTATCTTAAACTTTCAAGTATTAAGCAATCTCATTCAAACAATAAGAAATTATTTTGATCCTCTTTAATTTTTGTTTTAAACTTTTTTCCTAACGGAACATATTTCTGACATCACTATGTTGCCCTGAGTCCTTCAATTTTAAGACTTCTCTGCTACTACAATCCTTTCTAGGAATGTCAAGTATAATAAATCCCGTGAACAATTCTGTGGGTACTCGAAGGTATTTTAATATTGGTTTTGACACTGTAAATTGCAAACCAGATTTGATTCAAGTTGAAGTACGATCATAAATGAATAGGTTGTAAATGATAGCTCACTTAAAATTATTTTTACCTTTATTTCTCTATCGTGTTAGACTTCCTTTATGTGTTATTAACTGTTACTAATGAAGAAAATCGATAATTTAGGTATCAATGCTTGTGTTGCAGTTTTTTGCTGTCCGTGAATTTTAAACATGTTGAATTTTAAACACTGTTGCTTGATGAAAACTGGGAAAAACGAATATTACTGCTTAACATTAACAAGAGAAAGGTACATTTTTGAAAGCATCTTTTTTATCCTAGATAGTTGGAAATCTGCTGCGAAACACCGCCAAATGTGGGAGAAAAACAGAGAACACATGTCATCTTTTCACTCAGAGGTGATGTGACCTCCGATCTGGACTGCGGCTTGGAGCACAGCTGCAAGATTGGTAAAACAACGAACATGCCCCGTGTTTGGGAGCCCATTAAAAACTGTTCCTCCCCTCTCGAAAAACGTCAGTCATGCGTCATCGTCTCATCCCATCCAGTGCTTCCCCCGAGGTTCCCCAAATCCTCTCCTTGTCTTCAGCTGTAAACATTTTCGAATGAACAGTCTAATTCCTAGTTTCCCCGTCTTGGAACCTCAGCAAAATATTCAAATACTAACATTATGGTTTGATGTGTTTATTAACCCTCCTGGTGGTTGCCACAACGAGTTATCTCATTATTAGCCAAACTATTAACAGATCTGCATGGACGAGATATCTTGTCATTAGAAGAAAACTGACCAGATCTTGATCTCGTCAAAGAATCTGTAACATTTTTATGACGATATAAATCGTCATTAGCAAAATTGGTCTGATATTGATGAACGAGATATCTCGTAGAAACCACTTGAAGGATTAATAATAATTTTTATCAGTAGCTTAGCGTAGTATAGATTGAGGATGATGGACATTGGATCGAAACAAAAAAAATTGATCTTAACTTCAGGCAACTTTTTAAGTCAACTCAATTCGTCCCATTGTTTCTTTTCAAAGACAATTAAATACGAATCGTTTTAGCTCTAAATTAAAAGGAGCTCATAAGGCGTAATTGCGTAATACCTCGACGAGACAACCACCAGGAGGGTTAGAATCGAAACTGACGTCTCAGGTTTACTTTAAAAAACCGTCTTTTTTGCTTCAAACATTATGGATTATTATTTTTTTCAGTAAACTTTATTTTTTATTATAAGATGTCAGTTCTAGGCTTCAATGGACGCTACGACACTGATATTTATTTTATTAGCACGAGTATTGTTTTGGATCCTAATAGCCAGTAGTATAGGTAGAAATTTCTTACGTGAAAGGTTGCTACCTATATCCTTAAATTTCCTTTCTCCAGAATTAAGACCATTAAGGCATTTGAAGGTTTGAGAATATGTTAATAAAACTATAAGAACACACAAGCTTTTTAAGAAGTTTTTTAAGAAGCTTTTTTCTTGATTTAACTTCATTATTAGATTTGTTTAACTTTCTAACTCGTGAATAGAAATTCAGGAGAATGAAAATTAGGAATAGTGTCCTTTTCCTTGTGAAAATTATTGTGGTAAACTTTCAAAAGCTGTGTTGAAAACTATGCCACAAGAGCAATAAAACTGGGTCATTTTCTTGAAATTGTCATCCATTGAAGCAACTATACTTAATTCTATTTTAATTAAATCGTAAAACTGGTTTACTAATTGACTAATTCTATGATGTTCTATAATTATGATGAACTTTTAGAAACAAAAAAATTAACAGAAACAAAACTAAAAACGAGGTTCTGCGCTTATATAACTTAAGATTTTTCATAAAAACCAAACGGTGAACTATGGATGTATCGAAGAAAAATATACAACTTTGTTTTGAAGTTATCAAGTCAAGGATGGGGTTTAGATATTTCTAACCAAATTAGTTACTAGGCTGGACCGAAAAAATTGGAGAGTTCTTATTGAATTGCAAAAAGGGCAGAAAACTTATGCATAGCACACTTTAAGATAATGTTAATGCTTTATAAAATTGAACGATATTTTCCGTTCGCCCATTGCGATCAAAGTTACAGAAATTGTCAAAATATACGTAATTTTACTGTTTTTTAAAGCAACAAATGAACTACAATCGATACGTACAGGGCTGAAAAGTTTGTCTCTAGTAAATCTAATTACAGTACATTTTTGACATAGGATGTTATTTTCTGTTCGTGCATGGTGAACGAAATCATACGAATCTCACAAAATTCACCAATTTGTTCAGATTCGTTCTGTACCTCTATTCACTTCCAAGTATTCTATAATGTGGGATTGGGTTTTAACATCACACTTTGCATTCGTAGTATAATGTAAAAATCAGTTACATGCACTTGAGAGAAACCACAAAAATTAATTTCAAATAAAATTAATTTCCCTTATTCCTAAAGACAGCATGGAATAGGGAGGATGCCAAACAAGACATCCAAAAAATTAAGAGAGAAGAAAAGAACTTGAAATTTCAGCACAACTTATCATACATAATCACATCAAATACATTAGAACTTGAACATCGTCTTGGTAAATAAAACCTTTTTTAGGGCCACGTCAGTAGGTAGTGATGAATATAGAGTACCTGACCAAGTAACCTCTACAATTGTAGCAAGTGTTCTGAATGGTAATTATATTATAACAGAGCAAATATCTATATTGTAGATAAAATAACAATATTAGAAGAGAAAAAGTTGTGAAACAGCAGTCATATGCAGCATAAACAATTTTGGGCATTATCTTTCGATGTATCATGCACAAGTTTCTTTGATTATGGTGATTCAATCAGAAACATTTTGATTTTTTCGGCCGACTTTCTTGACTACGCCTCTATTAAATTAGTCTTTAAACTTTTGTTGAATATTATCAACTAGATTGTTTTGTGCTTAATAATTTTTGTATATAAGGGATCTGTTTGTTCCAGCGACCATATTAGCTTTAACTATTAGAATGAAAACACTGACAACTACTTTGTGGCTATTAGATTTTAACAGTTTTGTATTATTGAATAAAACACGGGCGCTTGAATCGCTATTGTGATAATTAGTTCCAAAATGTGATATAACCGATCAGAAGGTTCAACAACTTAGCCAATATTAAACGCCAAATGTGGTAGCCTTACACCCTCTGGATAGGCCGGGTGGTTTCGATCTATAAAAGGATAGTCCAGAACCAGAATTTGCTGGTAAGGGTGTGGAACTTAAAAATTTGGTCATCATTAAAGATTAGTTCTGGATTTGGTTGGTTAGTTTGGGTTTTATGGAGCAGGGTCCAAAAACGGACAAACTTCTCCAAACATAAGACAGAATACAACTCACACTGAGTAACAAAAAGCAGCACAAAGTTGGATAAATGAAGGTAAAATTGGAAGGTGAACAGTTTTCCAGCGTATCTCGGGATTGTGATGTCCGTGTTTACTTGCAGAAAGTACCACCCTGAGGGGAATTAGTTCTGAAATAAAGCATGAAATGATAGTAATTATGAAAGCAGACTGAAATTAAGAGAAATGTTTTAAGACGAAACATTTTAAGTGAAAGCGCTCATTACAACAGATCTTTTAAGCATTCCATAACAACAAATGTGAAATACAGCTTTGAATATGAAACCACCAATGTTAATATTTGTCACGCTTCACACATAACAAACAATCATTTGTAATGTGTCTCTAGTAAAAAATGTTAAAAAATATAATTAAAACATAGCACTCAAATCACATGAAATCCCTAACTAGATTTGCAAAAACGTTGGATATCCTTTGGAACAAGAATGTTATTACAAAATACTGCAAAATTCATGCGCAATCTCACAATGACATTACACCTTATATCTTACCTTTAAAGGGATCTTTGGACTAAGAATATTTATATAATTACTGAACTCAAAGCGTTCCTTTAAATTAGATCTGCAGAAGTTGCTTCAATTTGTATTTTCCTAATCACCTTGAGTGAACATACTCTAAAATCAAAACTTTAACCTAACTATCAGGTAATTAAATTTCAACTAAGCTCACATTTGTTTTAAATCTTACTCTATCTCCACCCCCTTTTAAACATATAATGCTTCTGATCTAGTCTTTCAAAAGAGTACCTAAATTTAAACCTCTCGATCTAGTCTTTCAAAAGAGTACCTAAATTTAAATCTCTCATTGATCTTCAAGTTAAGCTATTCGTAGGAAACAAATTCTCCAGTAGCGACGAAAGGTGTAGTTGCAAATTAAGTATAGAATTTAAAAGAGATTATTTTATCAACATAAAATGAGGAAATGATTGGAGTAAATTAAATTTAAGATCCTTGATGAGGTAAAGGATCTGTTGACATGCATAAGAATACAGATGCTGTGATTTAGTTATTTGCAGAATAACAAAGGGTTCTATTCGAACAAAAATGCGTTAAGTCGAATGCTATCGAAAATTGATACATTATAACGTAATAATAACCAGAATTCGCTAGTCTGTATAAGAGAAACGTTAATAAAAAATATTCGTTAGTAATCTGTCTCATTTAACACTATATTTCATTCCACCCGAGTGTTTGGAATGGGGAATCTTAACAATAGAATAAAAAAAATGGATGAAAATTTGGAGAGTATTTTCTTTGTATTCTCGTTTGTTCTCGGCTACTGACAGCATAAGTTTTTGAAGTTCTATTGAGTGACTTTGATAATGAGTGTTATTGTTTGAGAAGTATGAATGAGAATTTATAATGAGTGCAATTGCTAATGCTATTATTGTTTGTATCATTCAAGAAAGCAAGCTACGAAACATTACCAAATTTCTAAAATATTTGTAGCCTTGAAAAAAAGTTATTGAAAGCGCTAATTTATACGCTACTGGAAACTCGTATGAGAGGACTTTTTGTGCAAACAACCAGATGGTCTGCGAAGGTTTTAATTCTGCTGCCCAAATGCTCTCGCATGATGCATATAGGGGATCACCCTAAAATGCACTTTATCACCGTTTTGGAAACGTTCGCCATTTAATCTAATTGGTATTGATAAATTAACTATCATGTATGAATTCGAAATCTATTTTTAGGATTTTTTAGAAATTTCATAATTCGCGATTGCGTATGTGAATTAATCACTTCCATTTCCAATAAATTCAATTGATAATAAATCCAATTACCAATCCAATAGATCAAGTAATAGACCTAAATCAAGTAATAGACATAAACTAAATATAGCGATTAGTACTTCTCAAAAAAGTGTAACCGATTTCAAGGCGAAAAAACTCCCTTCACACGTTTTTAGCATTACAAATTTGAAAATTTTCTTATTGCGCACTCAAGAAGCATAAGAATGTTAGCAGTTTTCAACTTTCAAAATTGCTGTAACCAGATCAGTACTCTGTTGATTTTCTACAGTATTGCAGATATGATTGATTCAAAATCCAATTTCAAAAATCCTCAGTTCAAATTCATTTTTCAAAGAACCGAATAATCCTTGAAATAAAACCTTGAAAGGCAAAACGACGAGGATGAAGAATGTACATAATTAATCACTCATATCCGTCTCTTTCCGAGAAATATTTATATTTAATTTCTAGGAAGGGGCGCATTTAGACAAAAAACCCACCAGGGTAAATTCCGATAGACAGCGTCTTTCTCCCTTCCGTTATTCTATCCTTCGGGCATTCAGCACAGGGCATTCTCGGGAAAAGAGGAGGATCGGACCGACGCTCACAATTCTATAACGGAAATCCATTTTTCTCCATAATCTTCGGGATCCCCGTTCCCGATTAGCCCTGGTAGTTATTGATGGCGTCCATCATAAAAGGGGGAGAGAGATCAGTCCTGACTGTGATGTCTGTGATTAGGGACCAGAGTCTCGAAGATTGCACCAGGATTCGAGCCCCGTTACTCTCTCTCTCTGTCCTGATAGCCGCTATTAAGAAATAAAGGTTGTAATAAACGTCGATTGGTGTTTAGTAATTTATTTTTAGGAAGACCATCCTCGTGTGTGTTTGTGTGTGGACCTTGCTCTTCAAGAGCCGTGTTGAGACTCGTACTCAGACTCCGGGGGTGTTGTCGGTACCATGGTACTGGGCTCCGAGTTTATGAGAAGGATCTAGAAAATGTGAAGCGCTTTTCGTACTGCAATGTGCAAACTGAGGCTGGATTCCTAAGAATTCAGAAGGTAGAGACATGAGATTCACCTCTCGATTACTGAAACTCATGCTTCCCTTGTGATTTGGGTGATGCATACACATTACATTTTTTATTCAAAAAGTAATTAAGTTGTCAAAAATACGATGCGTTTAATTTACAAAGTAACCTTGTGATTAATTAAAAAACAAAGTTTGTAAATGGGGTAAGATTTGTATAAAAAAATATAAAAACAAAATAAAAAATTTTATTACCTTATACTCAAGACAAAAACATTTTTTTTAATTCAAACACTTATCTGATTTACTACAGGTAGTCAAATATGTGTTTGGGTAAAATATTAAAGCAAAAACTAAATTTTCAGCGTAATGAGTCTTAAGTTCTAAAAAAATTGGAGTTATGAGTAGTTTTGTGGAAGTTTATTAAAATTCTTAAATTCTCTCTTTGAAAGTAAGCATCTCTAACTTATGATCAAACCCAAGAACTCTGTAGAGTTTACATGCACTCTACCATCATCGAAGTACAGACATAAATTAGCTGCTTAAAACAGTGTTTTATGAAAATTTGAACTTCTCTTGTTGATCACATGATGTTTAATCATTTTGCCATTCTCTACACTAATGATGCTCAGAAAATGTGTTTAGACCTACTTCACATAGGTGTGACGTAGATCTAGGAGAAAGTGTGTAGTGTAGTGTGAAGTGTTTTGTGGAGTAAGTAGGACACAAAAGATAGTATATCAATAAATATAAAAATGTAGAAATGTTTTGGAAAGTAATCAATCAAAGAAATCATATATTGCATGCAATTGCGATTCTAGCCTGATTTAAATAAGATGACTACACACTTCATATTGAAATGCTACTTTGTCACCTCATTTTTGGACAAGTTTGTGTTTTCATTTTATGACGAAAATATTTTTCCGTATAAGCAAAAGACGTTATTCTGAAACTGACAATGAATTTCTTTGTGACGAACTTCTTCGAATTCCTCGCGGTCTAGAATCAATACCGAAGGGAAAGATCAGATGCTAATAAAGGACATGATTCATTTGATAAAAGTTAGTTTGCTTATTACACTTGTACAAAATCGCTACAGAATGTTATTACATTTCAAGAACACATTCCAAATGTTTAAAAAAATCCTTCATTAATCTTTATATTTGTTGTAAAAGTATACTAGCACAGAATTATCAGGCGTTGCTCGGGTTGAATCAGTTAAATGTTGATTAAAAAGTGATTAGACTAATCACTTCTATTTCAAAGAAAAATGCAAGCATCATTTAAATGTACGGAAAATAATTTTTTAACATAGTTTTAACTTTTTAATAGCTTCTATAATTTACTTCGGACGCAAATATGTATACATGATATATCCACCCATATCATGCATTTCATATTCATCACACTCCTGCTGTAAGACAAACTACAAAAGTGTTTTTCTAAAGTGACTACTACAGAAGTCGATTTTGAGTTTTGGAGTGATTACGAATATCCTCTAAGTTCATTTTCAGTAAAAATGAACTTCCGGCGCCTTTAGTCTTGGACTTAGTTTTCTTATCAATATTTTTTATTTGTGACACTCTTGAACCAGGGATGTGATGTTTTCAAATTTCATCATCATTATGAGACGATGCCGAGTTAAAATGTTACTGCATTCATGCTTGATTTATTTTGAAGCAAAAACATTTTTTCCTGAAAATTCTATTCAGCGGCACGTGGAATAACGGAGCTTATTTACAAAATGTCATCAGTGTAGACAAAACAAACTCAATAGAGAGATTACAATTTTTACAAAATCACTGCTTCCAATAAATGTTTCACAGGTACCTAAGTTGCTTAAGAAAAGCTTCAACTTCAAGTAAGCAACCTCGACCTTCTGTCACTTACGACAAAAAATTTCAATTCTTCAAAAGTCCTAGTTTAAATACTTCTTTACTGTGATGTTATTCCAAGATCAGCAGTCTTATTTAAAATTCGCTCTACTCTTAACAGAAATGCAGTTTTAAATCGAATCCTTATGGTACCTTTTTCAATTGAGGTATTCAGTTTCTGTATGGAAACCACGGACCTATTTAGAATGATAGATGTAGTTACTTGACTATGGAGTACAGCTTTCAATAATACCCATGAAACATAAAAAGACAAATGTAAATTTAATTGAATTTGATCTTTATACAGGGTGATTCTACGGTCATGGGACAAACTTCAGGGGGTGATAGAACACAACGAAACAAAATTCCCCATAGAATGTGTGGTCGCGGTTGGCCGCTAGAGAGCGCAATCAAACCCTTGTATAAAAGCGTTACGTCGGCGTTGCGAGGCCTGCAGGTGTGGTGGTCGACATTTTGAACAGCTTCTGTAATTGTGCATTTGCGTTGTACTTACCGACTGATGTTTGTAAATGTCGTTTCATTTCCATGTGAAAAGTTTCTCATGTTTTGTACGTCATGTTTTGTACGTACCCGTTGTTCCTTGTACTTATCTTTAATTTATGCAAATCTAATTGTACTATTTCGTTTTGTCAAGCAGTTATTGATGTTGGACATTAAAGCGTTGTTTCCATATTTCATGCCTCTTCTTTCCAACTTGCGTCGGATCGTGTGTTTTGTGCCGAAATGGAAAGCGCCCTCTAGCGACCATACATTCTATAGTGAAAAGTGTTTGTTTCGTTGTGTTCTATCACCCCCTGAAGTTTGTCGTATTAGTTTAGACACCCAATAAACATTCTATGGGCTTTTATACAAGCGTTTGACTGCGCTCTCTAGCGGCCAACCGCTGCACTTGCGACCATACATTCTATGGGGAAAAGTATTTGTTTCGTTGTGCTCTATCACCTCCTGAAGTTTGTCCCATGACCGTAGAATCACCCTGTATAATAGAAATCTGTCAAAATTTAGTAATATATTTGAACCACAACATATGGCTACCCTTTTTGATTTAACATAATCTATCTCATTTTAAAATAATTTTATTTTAACTTTACCGGTCATTTTAAAATAAGAAGTTACACCTTACTTAAAGAGGTTTTCATTTATTTTTATGATTCTATACAAACCTTTACGTATTCAAAACCAGACTTAATGAAAGTTGGTCGAAATATACATATACCAGCAAGAAATTACACCTGTCTAGTGATATTTTGTATAAAATAAATAATTCATTAAAATTTAACTCCTAATAATATATGTAATATGGAAAATACTGGAACATATATATATGTTCCAGTATTTTCCATATTACATATATTATTAGGAGTTAAATTTTAATGAATTATGTATAAGAAAGGAGGGAAATGCACTTTATTTCACTCAATAAACTTCTCAGTTCAGAAGGGAACGCTTTTGTTTCTTTCAAAATTGTGATCACTTTTCACATTTGTATTTGGTTTGTGTGTGGTTTATCTGTCAATAGCTTTTGAGTGAAATATCGATCTACACTTATGGAGTTCTGTTACCATTTTATCACAATTCTATCCTTTATCGAAAGGTCCTCTAAGTCAAATTCTTCATTCAATATCCAATATCCATCGAATCCAATAGGCTGTGAAGGAAAAGACATAACTGAAGCTTTTATACCCATGAAATGAAAAAGAATCTACTCAATTCTAAAAAATATTCGTAAGTATTTTTCCATTGATTAAAAGATTTATATAACTTAATATTTTCTTTCCGTGAAAATGAAATAATTAAACACCATTCGAAGCTATTTATGTAGAGTTTTCAATGAATGTTCAAATTTCCGAGATCAATTTGTAAAAATAATTCCGATGAATTACAGTATCGGACATTATGTCTGCATCATCGATGTTGGATCGTTCCAGAGATATTAATTAGATTTGCGCATCTTGCTTTTAAATATACATTTATGTTCTAATTATTTATTAAGTATCGGCAAGATTGATAAGCAACGTAAAAGAATTTATGGAAGATGTATTGATTTGCAGTTACGAAATACGAAATTCTCCCTCTGTTTTGATGCAGTCATTATTCTGTCAAAGCTAAGGAAATAGGAGAAAATATTTTTTGTTTTTAAATGTCTCTCCAATATTTCTGGAACAAAATCTTTCCAATAAAGTTTATTAGTAACTTTGGAATCATTTCACAAACTTTCGCGAATTTATTTGAAACTTTCTAGAAAAGTTATTTTCTGAAATAATTTTGACATGATAGCTTTGATCAAGTATGTAAAGATCCTTATTTTGAAATTTTCACCAGCAAAAACATTTTTTAACCAATGGGAAAACTGAACACTATCACGATATTTAAATGACTTATTAAACAAGTTGACGTTGAATATTTAGAATATAACGGATTTTTGAAAGTCATGGGAATAGTTCCTAAAAAGATTTTTAACTTATCTTTATTTGTATGCATTTTAATTTCTACCAGATTTATGTGAATTTTTTGCTTCTTGTTGCTAAATTTAGATTCAACATTATCAATCTTCGAAAAATCGGAATTTCTGTACTTGAAAACCTTTAAATAACTTAAGGAACTTTGCATTTTTAGTTAACATAAAAGTAGTGTTTTTAAACAAATAGGTACTACCCGATCTGTATTAAATGTGCAAATGACAGACATTCTCTAATATAACCATATCCGTGCAACTAACTTCATAGATAATTTTCTAATAAAAACAGTTTAATGCTTTTAACAAAGAATAATCGTACAGCGTCTAGCGTTTCAAAAATAGCGACACGAAGAACTTTCTAATTAAAATTAGATGAAACAAACGCGTTAAATTCAACACATGTCAAGAAAGAAGCTTTATTAAAATAATGTCATTGAAAATAAATGCATTATTAGATGCGTAAAATTGACTACAGTTGTTTTAAATCAGCATGTCTCAACAGTAGGAAAGACTTTCTGTCAAATTAAATGTAGGTGAGGGTAGTGTTTTTGCATAGGAACGTTCTTCATGTACGTCGGCCTGACGTGACGTCACTTGATTTGTCTTCCGAATACTATTTCATCACATTGCCATTAAAAATTCTAAAGAATGAACTCCGAATCGATACACGGTATTGATAGGTCAACGCCAATTATATTAAATACCGAACGTCGCCAAAACGATGATAAACTACATTTTAAGATCACCTAGGTGTCAACATGCGAGATCATTTGGGTAACAGGAAGTAAAATCTCTGTTTTCCATTTTTTCTTTAGTATTTAATTTATTGTTAATTTGGTTGCTTGATTGACTTTTAAAGATCTTTTGATTGAATTTTACTTGGTTTTGAGTTTGGCGCAGCTTGTCCGTTATGGAACTTGCGCCATACAGCCCTAAGAAACCAACCGCTTTCCGTTTGGTTTGTTTGTTTACACTGAAAATTCCTTTCACAGACACAAGTCAAATAATGAGTAAATTTCATTAACATCAAAGAACTTGCCTCATGAGTGATTATTATAAAATTAAAGCTTTGATATTAGGAGCTTCATCAAAACGACAAACACCCGGAAGATAAGTCGGGAGGCGTTAACCTTATTAGACTACCAAGAGACCAGAGAATATTTTAATACACTTTGGTGAAGTTCTTAGAGGCCCTGAATGGGTTTCACATCAAGATTGGACCTGTATCAATGCATTGAATTCAACGAAAATGTGCTTTCAACTGAAAAATGCTTTGGTCTTAGAGTGGCTAATAGGAAATTCCAATCTTGCTTCTATTGAAAATATAAGAAGCTTTATGTTTTGTAGAAAGGTTTAAGCAAGTGGCAAACAACATTTCATAGTGGAAAATCTCAAAATCTCTATAGAAAGAAATGGTACAAAATATTGTTGCAAAATAGGGTTGCTTTTGAGAAAAACAGTGACGATGGTCATAAGCAACGATAGCAGCACCATAAGAATTTAGACATTCTTATGGTTTAATAATCACATAAGTTTTCTAATAATCAAAATTTATATAGTGTCTAATTTTGAGACATGTATTTTAAATTATATTAAACAAATTACATATTAAGTATGTATCAGGAATTAAAAGTTGTAACTATCTCAAACAATTTCTGTACATTGAAATGAATGCCTCTACATCCTTGTTTTAATTATGCTTAATAAGTTTCAAGGGCAAAATCAATTTAATGACTAAACTTTCAATGAGAACTCTGAAAATGCTCCTTAAAATCAATCAATTTTCAATGTGAATAACATTAGATTTGCGATTGAATCAATACAGCCTTTAAAAGGAATTGGAAATGTAGAGCCTAGGTGAGTGCTTTAATACAACCCAGCTTCGAATTTTTAATCCATGGACCTTGTATGCCCAACAGGTTTTCTAATTGAAGAACGATACCAAAGACACACGCACGAACTTCCAGGCAGCTGGTGTTTCCACAAACAGCCTATTCAAAAGAGCTATTGCCATGAAAGTTTAACGACTCACATCCAAAAACCCCTACAGAGGCCAGACCATCCATACACGAAGACAGGGCAAAGTAAACACATCAGCATTGCCATTCCCCCAGCACAAACCATCCGAGGCATTAAAAGTTCGGGCTCAATGTAAACGGTGGACTGCATTACTCCGGAGTATGTATACTTAAAAGCTGAAAAGTCCTGACGGCGTTATTTACCTTCTTGCACGATGGCAGGGGGCAGCAGGGGTAGATGGCAAATGTGGAAGTAATGCAGTTGGTGGGGGCCATAAAATAAGGCCGAAAATGATAATTTTCTTCTCGGAAGGCAGTAATAACAATTAGACTGAAATGGAGATGGGAAGCGATCATTTCTGAATAAACATCCTAAAGCTCCACTGCAATTAAGTTCATAATCTTTTTGTGTCGTGTCTCTTATAAACAATGTATTAATCATTGATTCGGATGGTTGTGTTATTCATTAAATAGATTTTTGGTTTCCGTGCATTGAAAAGCATGCAAGTGTGGAAGTAACTCAAATGAAATCAGTCATGCGTTTGTGAGTTGCAAAATGGCATTCTTCAGCTCGTATTGAAATGTGAAACTTAAATTTCGATCTTGGTACAACCTTTCATTTCCATTAATGCTATTGAAAAAACATCCTCAACAATGTTGTATCCACTGCCTTATGGCAGATTAAGCCTCATCAAAAAAGAATACAACTCGACGTATTGCAAATTCGAAAAATCATTCATTTTGTGAGAAATTTGAAACACAAATAACATTTAATAGGTGTTTCTTAACATGGCATTTTAAAAGTCTTATAATGCAGAAGCTTAGAGTTCGTAATCATATTATTTGCTAGCTTGCTCCATTACTTATGTTTCATTCCGTTTTGATTGATTATGAACACGGACATTGCGACTTGTGTGATTTCAAGGATCCTCTTATAAATCAGCATCAAGGCATGGTTGGTTGGGGTTTTACTTCTCAAAGGCAATATTTGGCGAAGCTGCGCCAGACAACGTCAAGAAAATGAACATACACGAATTAACTAGAAACATCGCACACTCTCGTACCTAGTGTCGCGAGACACTGTACCAGTTTAAATAAGTGTGGTTGGGATCAATAGAGCATGCCACCGAGGTGGCATGTCTATCCAGAATGTTAGAGTATATTACACATCTATACATTATTATATTTAACGAACATACACTGACATTAAAAGCCTCGCTGGCGCATAAGAGGTAGGCAGATAGTTCAATTAATGTCTCACTGGTGCAAAACAACTACGGTTCGGGATCAATCTCAAAGGACAATATATCGCAATTTTGAACCGTAGTCAGATGACGAGGTCATCACCTGAGCTGGCAATCTCCAAACTTCCGCAGTACATCAAAGTGAGGACATTTGAGGCCACGACAGATTTAAAGTATATCAACCCCCATATACAAGGCGGTCTTTGGTTGGACCGAGTTTCGAACTCGCAACCCTCGGGGTGGTAACCCACTACTCTATCAACTGAGCTACTGCGGCCCCCTGACACAGAAGAAAGGAATACACCCGGGGAGGAAACGAATTTGCTCCGTCTACAACTCGCAGATTGATAGCCCAGTGGGCAAACCCACTGAGTCACAACGGCCTCAGCAGAGAAAATCTATGAATATATGAGTGGTATATATTGTTACAGAAACAAAGAAAAGCTATCCTATTCTGGCCAAACTGTGGCAAACTTGAAGCATATGACTGCAGATTTAAAACATTTTCTGATTTGAAAATCATTGATGCACAGTGTTACACTGCTGGCCACCGTAAATGCAACACCCTGAAGGAAGCATGCAAATAATATGAAATTTACAACATGCATTAGCGGAGGTGAGATATGCAAATGATTAGAATTTCAGCGCAGACGCACATCACGCGCGCCTGTGGCGCCACTTCAAAGCGCTATTTAAGGCTTGGAGATTTCGACGATTTCAAGTACGGCAATTGTGTTTTTCTTGTGGTTTTTTCAAAAAAACGATCAATTATGCCTCGTAGAAAACAGCGATCATCTTTTGATCAAGTATCCGAGTTCGACAGAGGAAGGATAGTGGCCTACCGAGATTGTGGATTATCTTTCAGGGAAATCGGTAGTCGTGTTGGACGAAACCAAACAACTGTAATGCGGATATGTGATCGTTGGATGCAGGAGGGTACGACGGACCGACGTGTTCGATCGCATCCACCTCAGTGCACCACTTCACGTGATGACAGGCATATTGTGCGTATGGCAGTGACGGATCGCTCAGCCACATCACGAACCATAGCACAGCACATTCAGTCTGTACCGCATCATCCAGTGTCTGCGCGTACCATTCGACGCCGTTTACAGCAGAGTGGTCTGTCCGCAAGACGTCCATTGCTTCGTCTACCCTTGACGCAGAACCACAGACGTTTCCGCCGCCAATGGTGCGATGAAAGAAGGATGTGGACGGCAGAATGGAATGAAATTGTCTTTACTGACGAGTCACGCTTCTGTCTGCAACACCACGATGGTCGGATTCGAGTCTGGAGACACCGTGGAGAGAGGATGCTGAACAGCTGCGTTATGCACCGCCACACTGGTCCTGCACCGGGTATTATGGTATGGGGCGGTATTGGATATCACTCTCGCACTCCTCTAGTACGCATTGCCGGTACTTTAAACAGCCAGCGCTACATCTCCGAGGTGTTGGAGCCAGTTGTCCTTCCTTACCTTCAGGGCTTGCCCACAGTCATATTTCAACAGGATAATGCGCGACCACACGTGGCACGCATTGTCCAAGGGTTCTTCGTCAATCGCCAGATTGAATTGCTTCCCTGGCCAGCTCGCTCTCCGGATCTTTCGCCGATAGAAAACATGTGGTCCATGGTTGCTCAACGATTGACCCAGAATACATCCCCAGCTGCCACACCAGATCAACTTTGGCAACGTGTGGAAGCTGCTTGGTCTGCTGTACCCCAAGAACACATCCAAAGTCTCTTTGAATCAATGCCGAGGCGTGTGGCAGCAGTGATCTCCAACAATGGCGGCTACTCTGGCTACTGATTTTGGCAGGAACCACACTTGACAGAAGTCTATAAATTTAATCATTTGATACTTGGTCAACATGTTATCTACAAAATAAATTTTGTTGTGATATCTCTTGTCTTTCTTGGTGTTGCAATTTGAGTGGCCAGCAGTGTACATAGAAACTTTTAAGAGTGAAAAGTAAGAGATACATTTTTCCACAAGCAGAAGATCACTGATCCATAGTGACCCCTATAAAGCAATGGACAACACACAAGAAAACTTATTGAACCAGAAGAGAGAAATACACTAAGGTTACCAACATTTTGTAACTCTCAGAAAGCGAGTATAAAATCATTTTAAGAAACAATGCAACAAAAATCAAGCCAAAGTACCAAATCCAGTAAGCGTACGTCTATCAGATTGGTTAAAGGCGTAGTAAGAGGAAAAGAAAAAGTTATGACTTGTTTGCACCCTTAGCACAATGAAGGAACGGATGCCACAAAACCCGCAGTCCACTTCAAGCGAAACGTCACACACAGAAACCAGCGTATATAAATCACCCTCGAGTGCTTATTCCAACGCCAAGGAAGGAGTCATTCTCACAATGTTTAAGTGGACCATGGCAGTTCCATAACCTTTCATTAAAGTAGGGGGAAAGCAATCTGGAGAGTAAGGCTGAGAAATAGAATGACATGTCAAACCGATAGGCTGCTGCTTTTGGGGAGAACTCTTTTTTCCCTTCTTCCTTCTTAAATCCAATTAATTCGCTTAAGGGTGCTGGTAGACGAAAAAATCCCTTTCGGGGGATAGAATAGAAACCACACCCACCGTAGTTATGAATGAGAGAGAGTTATCCGGCGTGAAAACGAAACGATAAAGATGCCAGATCTCTTCTGGGCGAAGATGAATGAAGGCAAGGACCGGGAGGGGAAGATGGCGTAGGGAAAAAATCCCTCTCCCAGCAGAAAAGGGTAATTAAAAGGAAAGGATATTTACGCTCTGTCTCTGAGATTTTTATCCGATGTAGATTCTTCCCTACTCTTTTCATTATGGAGTTCGATTGCGAGGTTTACCGAGTTTAGTAGTTTATCGCTTTTCTTGACATTTTTGAAACACGAATTTATGTGGGATTCACTATTGGTCGCAAGTCAAAGTGTATTGAAACATTGTAAAACACGCAAGCTGTGGTATAAATAAATTAGTAATAAGTATGTAATTTTCTACATCTGGCAACACCAATAACATGTTTATTTTTTTATTCCATTTAGATGCAGGTAAGTATTTAATTAAAGTCGCACTGGAGCAATCAACGTTTTCCATTTAGAATTAGTTGAGATATAGTCCTTGTTCTGTGAGTATAAGAAGATATATAGTTTTATTTGCTGAGATAGTTCAGTTTGTAGTATGAGATTATAACTAAGATGTATTTTTTGAGTTTTCTAAATTGAGTTATGCTGTATATGTTTGAGTAGTAAAATTATAAGTTAAATTTAAAAAAATATTCTTGACTTGAAGACGTCTTAAAATTCGATCCGGTATACAAGAGTCTACGTAAACTCGAAAAAAAGACCAGATTTATCGCGACATATCTCGTAAACTATAAATGATAATCTAATTAAAATTTTCTTGGATAGTGGATTTATGTCCGTATCTAAAATGGTGGGTATGAAGCGGTGAGGGGAGGGGCAGAGCTTGAGAGTGAACACTGAAAATGGCGGCTACGAGCGGCGTTTGGCTGTGTAACTTTAGATTGCAAATAGAAAGGACGTTGAAATTGGTGGTGTCGATTTCTAGAGAATAAAAGGGTTTATAAAATTATTTACCAATAATAACACATAAAATAAAATTTGCAAGGTTATAAGCTGATGAGTGTGTTAAGTTGAAGAAAATTTTCATAATGTCGGAAAAATTGAAAATGAAATATGAACAAAATGTTCGGAACGTATATCATTTGAAAAAAAAAAATTCAAAGGAATGAGAAAAGCCAAATTGACTAATGCCGAAGACATGTAAGATACCAAGCGCGTCAACGTCGGCGCGAGTACTTCGAGTGCGCCGCCCCCTGAACTGATGGAAATTGATTTGGAATGCGATAATTTTGAAACATTGAACGATGAAATGACAATATTATTGTCACAGTTCGTTCTGAAGAGTTTGTAAAGAGATGGAAATGGGCCGATATCCATTATGAATCGCCCTTTGTCAAGAATGATTTCGGTTATGTTTGTGATGTTTGGATTATGAGAGATTTGAAGCCAGTTAGTTAAAACAATTAGCTTTGTTAAAAGAAAAATTTCCAAATGAAAATATCACATGATTTAATTTGTGTAACACTTGTCGCTAATCATTATATGCAAATAAGATACCAGCTTGTTTGTCAAATGGATTTGCTTATCCTCCAAAGATGAATTGCCACCATTGGATACTATAAGTGAAAGATTATTTTTGTCGAGATTGCTATTTATGCAAATAAGGCGCTTGTGTTACGTAGAAAAGTATGATATAGTTGAGCAAGTAATAAATGTGTGTGTTCGTACCTACTGATACCAGATACCAATGCACCCATTATGCCTACCAGTGATTGCAATGTCGATGTTACTAAAAAAATCGCTTAAAGATTATAAGCAACATGAGTTCAACTTGAAGTATATTTCTACATCGCCTCTGGACAGCACTTGTAAAGATTTAACATTTATAGGAAGTACACACACATCGATGCAAATACTATGCCACATGAAACAAAGTATGAATAAAATTATACTTCGCTAACCACCAAGACTATTCGTTTGCATCTTACTTTAATAATTCCTTAATAATGCAAAGATGGATTCTTGAGTTAAACGATAGCTATCGTATCCCCGTACATAACTTACCCCCTTTATAAACGAGTTTTTTTTAAGTTGTTTTAATCTTAAAGTATAAATAACTTCACTAATCACCAAGACTTCTTTTGCATTTTACCCTTCATTTAATAACACAAAGACGGATTCACGAGTTGAAGGATAGTGGTTTTGTCTCCGCACAACTCATCCATTTTTTAAATGTGCTTTTTAATGAGCTAAGTGTTCGAAGTCGGAAACCTGACACCCACATTGATGCACAAAGACTTCCAAACCATAAATGTTTTCATTGCAGTTATACACTCATGTCCAAATTTAACTTTACTTACCCAAAAATAATGATATTCCATGAAGTATCCAATCGATGTAATCCATTTTGTTGGGAATGTGTGAAATACAAGCCTAAATTAGCATTATCCAATCAAAAGTGATTATACGCCATATGCTCATATGCAAATCAAGGCGTTACGTCATCCGACGGTGAATCAAGCGCTTTGCGCAAAGTGAATATCTGAGTGAATTTCTGCAATACAGCGTTTGATTTCAGTATGTGAGGACTCAAAACGGTTTGTTATGGCTCCGAAATATCATTTGGAAGAATCTGTGAAGTGGCGAATTATCGGCCGTTTAGAAGCAGGGCATACAATCATGGAAGCAGCGAGATGTGTGAATATTTCAAGACAGACAGTCTCTACGCTATGGAAACAATTTCAGAGCTCTGAAACTGTTGTAAGGAGGCCTGGACAAGGTCGTAAACGATTAACAACTGCTTCTCAAGATCGATATCTGGCAATAACTGCCCGTCATAACAGGAAGTCTACTGCTCGGCAGTTAAGTTTACAGGTTGCAGCCGCCACTGGAACTGTTGTATCACGGCATACTGTATACAGAAGGCTTAATGAAAAAGGCCCTTATGCCAGAAATCCAAGGGTATGTGTTTCACTGTCTTCACATCTAAAAAAGGGATCCATTTAATTGGTGCAAAAAACATCAGAAGTGGAGTGAACACCAATGGAAGCATGTTCTCTTTACTGATGAGTCGAAGTTAGTTTAACATCTGATTCTAAACGTGTTTACATCTGGAGGAGTCAGGAACGCGAAATCTTCCTTCGGACATTATGGAACATGACCGTTTCGGTAGTGCAGGTGTATGGGGAGAAATAATGATCGATGGACGTACGCCCCTACACGTTTTAAACAGCGAATCTGTGACCGGCCAGATATATCGGGATGAAGTCTTAGAACCTTATGTAAGACTTTTCAGAGGTGCATATGGATCTGACTTTTTATTTATGGACGATAATGCTCGTCCGCATCAAGCAAACCTCGTTAGCGAATTCCTTGAAAGTGAAGCATTGAGCGAATACCGTGGCCAGCAAAATCTCCTGATCTGAACCCGATAGAGAACTTATGGGACTACTTTGGAAAAGCAGTTGCAATGAGACAGCCTCCTTCTAGAGATATAAATGCCCTGAAGATCACATTGCTGGAGGAGTGGAACTTAATCCCCCAAACTGTGGTTAACAACATTGCCAGCATTAAAACGCATTATGATATGTGTGTACACGTCAGGGGAGATCACATTTCATATTAAATTCATAAGCCTTAATTTTTTTCTGAGTTATTCTTTTTTTCTGAACTCTCCTTTTCACATATTATTGCCATTTTTATTGTTTCATGCTACAGTTTTATATCATATGCAGTGGTGCTCTTACATTTTTTACTTTGTATTTATGTGTTATGATGTTATGTATCATTTCACAAAAATTCATAAAATTATAGTTCACAGTTTCTGAGAAATCCGTGATTTTATGCATGTAAAGATAATTTTGGACATGAGTGTATATGAAAATCTGTATGTACTTATTCCAAAGTAAAAGAGAAAAATGTATACATTAGTACAAGTCAATCATTGAGTGTTTGGAATACATACTTTTATTTTGTGGGGCCTATCGTGTAACCTGGTATTTGTACCCTTTTGGTTAATGTGGAGCCCCTGTACTAATCCGTGTTGTCTCCGCTTAAGACGAGGTTTGAATTTCAAACAATGAAATATCGCATTGGAAAGGTATTTTTGTATTTTAGACAAATAATATCAGAGATCGAGAATGAAACAAGCTTTGATGTGAATTATCCAACCTGCATTATAACAAATGCAAAGTTAGATATAACTTGATCCTTGTTATAACAGCTTATAATGTCAGGGAGATCTTACCAAGAGCAGAACGTGTTATTTTGTTAGGAATCTACAATGTACAAGTTATAGTATTTAGCTTTGATCAAACAGGTATTGTACTATATGAGTTAGGGAAACTATAATTTGTTATTAGGAACCACTTATTAAAGAATAGCTAAAATTCTATAAATAATATGTAATGAGTAAATTAATGTCCTAGACTCACCAACATGTGTTTTCAAGCACCTGACGAGAAAAATGAAAAAATATGAGAAAATATGGAGCACATAGAATTTTGATGGAAGTAAAAGCGAGGATCAGTATATAACAGGATATTCAAAGCTCATAACTTCGTTATGGAGATCTTAAACACACACTTCTTTATGATGGAATTGATAGCAAATACAAAATCTTAAGTCAAATACTAATACTAATCACATAAATTGATTAGTTTTGAATTAATTTGTCAATTCACCATGATCATAGAAAGTATCCTTAACTATTAATTTCTTAGACACAAGAATAAACGTCTTGTTTGAATGAACATCGTAAAAAGTAAACTCGGGTTAACAGTGTTTATAGGATTTGGCTTGTCACTCTACGGTCATTTTTTTGCTACCCGAAGGCCGATTAGGATTAAAGGTTGCATCAATTACTTTTTAACTTATTTTTTGCTTTTAAACCAACTATTATTTTTTCTCCTAGAAACCCCATCGCCGTGAAACTACAACCAGAAATAAAACACAAGCATACCGCCATGAAACCAGCTATAATTGTATTCTCGAAAATAAATTACTAGTCAAGACTATTTCTTTTCAAAGTATTCATCAAGCTTCTGTTCCCATAACAGGTTCTTTTTCTCAAGATTTGAAGAAAAAATATTTCAATCTACGAAAGCGTTCTAAAATTTTGATGGAATTTGTCTTACATCATTCTTACTTCGGAAACTTTTCTCTCAATCGGGATTTAAAAGAAAAGCGAACGTAATTTGGAGAAAACCCATTAATCATCCTCTAATGCTTCGAACATTGGTAAAATCGGACTCGATCACAGCAGTGGTGAAATTGAATTATCAACCATTAGCGTTTCCTTAAAGGATTGACCATACACTTGGGATAATTTTTCCTGTTCCACGGATTTTCTCGTGAAATATGATGTTCCATTTTTATACATCTGTACCATTTTGAAGTATTACGTGTGGAATAATCCTGTCTTCAAAGAAAGGCCTATTTTTACTCCCGTTTTCGAAGAAGATCGCGGTTACAGAAAATTGAGTAATCACTTAAATTTGATTTCCAGAACCTTAAAAGGATTTTGAAAATAATCTATTAAGCAAAGATGTGAGTAAATGAAGTACTAAGATGAAAATCTTGTTTGCTGTAAAAAACCCATTCAATTAAAGGTAGCCATCAGATGAGGAAAGGAGCATATGATGGCAACAGCGAACGCATGTTAACTAAAGAGGCTAGAGTCATTAGTGCAAAACACTGAAAACAAATTTTGTGTATTAGATAGGAAATGTGATTAAAATTCAAAGCATTGTTTCATTTTGAATCTTTTAATTAAGTCGTAAGTCATTCGAAAGAAAATACTTTGGGATGTTTCGAAAGGAAACGTTCACCGGAATGAAATTTTTAAAGAATAAGTAAATAAATGCTTTTAAGGAGGGGATATAAATATTGCATTACTATGTTATTTCACTGGTGATATTAATAGAATTATGAAATGCTTGCCTGAAATAGATAATGTATACCATCGGCATAGAGATTTTAGTCATCTCGAGAAGTCGACTCAACCCAACTTATTTTTTTAGCTATTCATTTCTTGGAAGCTATGGCTCTCTATTTATGGCATCAAGCTCTGACAGCGTTTGGATCACCCTTACAGAATTGGCTGATTGGTCGCAACTGCACTTTTGGGCTCTTTTATTTATTAATTTTTATTGTTTCTGCGAAAAGAAACAACGACGAATGGACTTATAAGGTTATCAAAAGCTAAGCCTAAGATTTTCTTGCTTTCTATCGAATCGCGACATCCCCAATATGAACCCGATATCTTTCTCTGCCTGTTTCATCATCATAACAAGGCTCAGTGGTCATAACAAGGCTCATCATAATAAGGCTCAGTGTCCACTGTGCTAGCAATCTTTGAGTTATAGGCCGGCAGCTTCGATTCCTAATTTATCTTGGGTGTATTTCTCTCTTTTGTATTTGTACACATATGTCCATTACGACTTGGCCTCTCTTGTATTTGGCGCAGCTTGGCCAAATATGAACCTTGCGCCATAAAACCCCAAACCAACCAATCTTCATCATAACAGAGATTGGGAAAAGGAATAACGCAATTTTCAGTTCTGATGACACCAAAACATGCAACGGAAAATTACACAAAGCATTTTTATCACTAACAATACCACTGCTCTGAGGTATCTCCATCCACTCGCTATATCCAAACACTTGACACCTCAAAGCTGATTAAAACGATACTGGAATAATCCCGAATCCCCTCTTCAACCGTGTTTTTAATAATGGAAGTGTGTGGGTAATGTGCTTTTGTGCCGCTAAATGTCTTTTCAAACAGGATGGAGGGGGACGGATCCCGTTTCCTTCAGAAGAATCCAGCTTGCCACCTCTAATGAGGACTTCAGATAGGGGATCGGTGGGAGGTTTCCGAAATTAAAACTGACGCTTTCAATCGTCGCGTTTCGGAGACGTCAATCACGGTAAACCTCTGAGGAAATCGGAAAATGTCCACTGGGCATAGAAGTTGAGTAATTTTCCCGACACATGTCTTTCAAAATGAAGATTTGGGTTGTGAGAGTAATCTGCTTTTGAGAGCGGTGTCTGGGTTTCATCTGCGAGATAAAGAAAATACTTGGACAAAAAACAGAGATGGGATGGGAAACCCTTTTAGTGCTGGTGGGGAAGGAAGGTTGAGGGAGGACATTCAACTGCACTTCAAAGTTCAAAGATACTTTAGGTGTAACGTATACTATAAAAAGGCATTAAAATTGTGTTGGTTTTTATTTAGTAAACTGTGCAATGTTTATACTCTGATCGATCAGTGTCGTAGGTCCTGGTCTTATTTGCTCTCGTGTCGCAACAAATGACCGTAGAGTGACAAACCAAACAATTCTGTTGTTAATATTATCAAAAACTTGATTTCTGATGACCAAGGAGACCAAGAGTTGCGAATTTCTATTTCCAGTATTTTGAATTTTTTGTTTTAGGTAAAAACTAATTAATTAATATAAAGAAGTGAAAATTGTCTCGAAAACTACCTGGATTAATGTGAAACAAATGTCAGGCACTTGACTTTACATTATGTTAACTGGAAATGAACAGTCGTTATAGCATGATTCACTAGCATTGAATAAAATGAAAATTGCATTCAATATAGATTTGTAGTTGTACTCTTCATATTTGGATTTGTTTTGGAACTAAAACAATAAAATGTACATTTTTTATCAATACAATGATATTAAATTATGTTATAAATATAGGATTTGACAAAAGAAAGATAATGATTACATAATGTAGTGATAATGTAAAGATATAAAGTACCTGGAATTTGGGATTTCGACCTCTTTAAACGTTATTATCATGGCTTATTAAAAATATCGGTAGTGATTAGAGAACATACATGTTTAGAAGTAGAAAGGTAAGTAAATAATATTATGCACTTTTCATTTTATATATATATATATATATATATATATATATATATATATATATATCAACGTCTTAACAGCACCAGAAAAATTTAAATATAATTGTAATTGCAAAACGGGAATTCGATGGACACTTATGGACAAAAATGCTGAGTTTGCAAATAATAAAGTTGTCCCAGAAAAATTACCAATTTTGCTGCCAAGAATAGGCCATATTATCACTCCTGCGTACAGGCAGATTCTACCTTGCTGATTTCGATAAATGTCTTGTTTGTCTGAAGAACAGAAAGACCTTGAAGCACACCTTGTTCTTCTGTGCTGGTGAGAATCGTTTTAGAAAAATTTTGACTGTACTGTGTGACTCTTAATTCATTGTTCCTTTTTTAAAATAAGTCTTTTATGAATATTGAATTTCATGTTCAGATGACATCCTGATATCGATGTCAATGCACCGGATTCATGTACTAAAATGTATGTGTGCAAATAAAAAAAGAGAGCAAAATATCTAGAAAAAAGTTATTCATTTCTCCAAAAATCACCCGATATTACCAGGGAAAATGCTTCCATTTTTAATAATGCTTTAATCTATTTTTCACTGCATCGAATTCAATGTTTTTGATCATTATTCTTTCTTGAACTTGGAGGGAAGAGCAGCAGTCTGCGCTAATAGTGCTTGCATCCATAGATAAGCAAGGTAAGCAAGCTAATTTCTATTGGCTGGACAGTAGAAGAATATTGGTACCTCGAAAGCATTCACGCGTTGATCATATACATCAGTGGTACCAAGCTATAAAAAATCGTTTTACTCACCAACTGTGAAAGGAAGGGTTACAGTTCTAGGATGTAATGTACGTTATTATTCGATTTTGCATCTTTAAACAGTGCCATGTAATCAGGCCACATCATTTCTACCATAGTAACTACTCTATGAGAATAAGGCGCTTGGCAGATTCTCAGTATAAATGATATTTTGTAACTGAATATTTGACATTATTCTATGACTAAGTTATATTGGGTTTTATGGCACAAGGGCCAATATTTGGCCAAGCTAACCCAAACGCAAGACAATATCAAGTAATGAGCATACAAATACAGAGAAAATTTTACTGACATAAAAAAGCGAAACACACCCAGGATAAGTTACACTCGTCGAACACGCGCCGCCTACAACTTGCAGGTTGCCAGCACAGTGGATAAACCCACTGAGCCACAGCTGCCCCTGAGGTCAAAGGTAAGAGGCGTAATAGTTCACATGAATGCAACTTTACAGAATGGCAAGTCAATTGACAATCATGTGACCGATTATATATAAATTGTTGGTACGAGTTATCTCTTGTCTGTTGATCAATAGATTGAAGGAATGATTATTTATGATTTGTCACCGAATTAGACTATCACCAATGCAAACCATGTGCTATAATTCCGAATTTATAGATAGAGATGTCTTTTCGTAATCATTTCTAGACACGTCGTTGGACTGTACAGTAGTCAGGAAACGTCCCTTTCAACACACTTTCAGAAACGATGGCTCATAGACCCCAAGAAATCGTGATAGTTGTCTCTTTTTCAAAATCTGTTAATTGTGTTTCCGAACTCATGGAGGTTTATAATTATATCTGTAATTTTTTATTTGAAATAAAAAATAGAGCGAATGCATTTTTCAAACAATTTAAAACACCTCACATACCCACAAAACCTTATATCGATTCTTTGACTTTAGGTTTTTGGAAACACTGCACATTCTGTTCTCTTTCGATGTCCTTTCTTTTCTATAACTCACGCTATGTTCCTTCATGTTAAAAAGCTTTAATATCAACAGCTATCAATAATAGAAAACTGTTATACGAATATACGCAGTATTATATACATTTCAATCATTCCTGTAGTTTCCTGTCGGATTGCAACAACCATAAACACAGCTTACAGAATATTTTTTAATCTACGATTCATTCAAAGATATTTGACTCCACTAATTCGTATTTTTGATTCATTAGACATATGTAATCAATTTATCACAAATAATCATGATCATTGTAATTCATGCTTTTAACCTTCCGACAAGAAATATCTCAATTTTATTCTATAACATACAGATGTGCGCATTATCACACAGAAGCTCGATAAAACTTCCCTATCACAATTATTTGTCTTTCACCTTGGCTATCGGGCAATACTGAGGAATTCAACCATTACTTAGAAAAAATTACCAACACGAAGACAATGCCTCCTATCTGCAATGGCTGTTTTATGACTTTATTTTTGCAAGCGGAATGACTCAAAAAATTAACTGCTGCCATATTTATACCCAACATCATTTACATACAGAAGACCATCCATTGCCGGATCCAGTTCATTTTGTGAACTCTGTTCCATGCGGCCTTCATACATCGGAAAGGCACCGTCGTAAATAAACAGGCTCGTAATAAAGGATCTTATTTTAGTGTCACGTGTCTTACGTACGATTATCATCTTAAATTCATGAAGGTAAATGTGTGTTCTTGTAGGGCTGGCTTAATGATGAGGGAGGGTTTATATTTATAGTCCACCGTTTTTAATGACTCTTCCAATTAGGTCCAGAGAAAAAAATGGTGCTCAGCTTCCAGAGAAAAGAGAACGTTGTTTAGTCGAGCTTCCGACGTAAAATTAAGAGGTTCTGGCAAATTGGATACTTGAATAAATTTGGAGAACGTTGGGATGTTTGTGATTGCCTTTTGCCGTTTGAATGGGGTTGTACAATTTTTAGTTGGCTTGAAAACGGACTTTTGTAGAAAAAATTACTTTCTGTCATCGAAGTACAGAACACTTTTCAGCGATATCTTTTATCTTGATGATCACTACTGCATAGTCGATTGCTCATTTAAAAGTTCCAGCAATGGCAATCAGTTGCCCTTTTATAAGACGGAGCCAGTTTTGACTATAGTCAGATTCTGAGATTTTGTCGGTCAACAAAGAGAGAATCTCTTGATGTGAGCATTTAAAAAATTTTTACCAGAAAAATCATCAAACGAAGTGAACTTCGACACTCTTGGAAGAAAATTATTTTCTGTCTTCGAGTTTTTATATAGATTTTAGAGATCTATCTGTAGTTAATCATTATACTGCCTAATCCATCATTTAAAAATTGCAGAAATGGCTGCTGGAATTTCGTCGTCCAGCAGTCAGATGCCCCTTTTGACGACGGAATGAGTTTTGACGTCTTTTTGACGATTTTCAGATTCTGATAATTTGGCTGTCAACAAGAAGAGAATCAGTTGATGTGGCAACCAGAAAAATTAGTAAAAAGTATATCTTTTAATATAAAAATTAGAGATTTTTAAACATTTATTTTCAAAGCATTTTGTTTCCTGGATTAAATTTTTCCCCGGTTAGAATGTGGAAAAAAGATGAAGATAAATTAAAAATTAACTCATTTATAGACTACACATTCATTATTCAGGACGGGCAAACATTCATGCCTTACCCCGGATTCGAATCAGGAACCTTCCAATTCAGAATCCAGCACCCTGACCACTAGACCATAGACATAAAATGTAAATAGACTGAGCATTGCTGTTGAGAGGAGCTTCAAAAAGTGACCACCATGTCGACCAGTAGTTACTTGACTGCTCTATGAAAAATTGACTCGATTGGCCGATTTGGCATCTCGACGCCTATTTTGGCGATATATCATCTTATGACAGGTAGGTGGGGTGTGTGAATACTCATTTCTATATAGAGTGGCAACAAAAGTAGTGAAATTGTCAAAGTCTACTACTATGTCGCACGGACTTAATCAATCTATGGACATATTCTCCGGTTCCGTGGACCAATCGGATGATGAACGTTCCTTTAGACCCAGTAGACGAAAGGATCACGTTACTACAACTTTTGGTCACATGATCCTGGGCAGATAAAAAGGTTACAATTGCTCACTCTACTTTTATATTTCGTCTATGCACTAGAACGATTAGTCAAGAGTTTTTGTAAACAAAGGATAGCGAATACGAAATTATATGATTGTAATTTTGAAAAGTTAAAAATTGCTTATAAAGTTATATTAGTGGACACGAGATTAAAAGCACATTGAAAGTTAATTGTTTTGTTAAAAACGAGTTTGAACACAACTTAAAATTTATGTAATATTATCACTAAAATGAGGAATATAAAAAGAACGTTAATAATATTCTATGACATTTTTGGTTTAATCTTGGGTTTGGTTTTTGTCAATCTATAGCCACTTTTTGCTTCACAAGGGAAAACGGTTTAATTTTGAAAAATGATAGTGATATAATTAAAATTACAATCAACGATTATGCTCCTTGAAAAGTACGTAAAGAATAACTCAAGATCCTCCAATAGAGAGTCCAATTATTTCCCGTGTAATTAAAACTGACCGCAAAGCGACGAATCACACAAAAGCTCCAATAGAGATTGACTGTTTTGCGAATTGGATGACTCGATAATAAAATACACTGCTGGCCACCGTAAATGCAACACCCTGAAGGAACCATGCAAATAATATGAAATTTACAACATGCATTAGCGGAGATGAGATATGCAAATGATTAGAATTTCAGCGCAGACGCACATCACGCGCGCCTGTGGCGCCACTTCAAAGCGCTATTTAAGGCTTGGAGATTTCGACGATTTCAAGTACGGCAATTGTGTTTTTCTTGTGGTTTTTTCAAAAAAACGATCAATTATGCCTCGTAGAAAACAGCGATCATCTTTTGATCAAGTATCCGAGTTCGACAGAGGAAGGATAGTGGCCTACCGAGATTGTGGATTATCTTTCAGGGAAATCGGTAGTCGTGTTGGACGAAACCAAACAACTGTAATGCGGATATGTGATCGTTGGATGCAGAAGGGTACGACGGACCGACGTGTTCGATCGCATCCACCTCAGTGCACCACTTCACGTGATGACAGGCATATTGTGCGTATGGCAGTGACGGATCGCTCAGCCACATCACGAACCGTAGCACAGCACATTCAGTCTGTACCGCATCATCCAGTGTCTGCGCGTACCATTCGACGCCGTTTACAGCAGAGTGGTCTGTCCGCAAGACGTCCATTGCTTCGTCTACCCTTGACGCAGAACCACACACGTTTCCGCCGCCAATGGTGCGATGAAAGAAGGATGTGGACGGCAGAATGGAATGAAATTGTCTTTACTGACGAGTCACGCTTCTGTCTGCAACACCACGATGGTCGGATTCGAGTCTGGAGACACCGTGGAGAGAGGATGCTGAACAGCTGCGTTATGCACCGCCACACTGGTCCTGCACCGGGTATTATGGTATGGGGCGGTATTGGATATCACTCTCGCACTCCTCTAGTACGCATTGCCGGTACTTTAAACAGCCAGCGCTACATCTCCGAGGTGTTGGAGCCAGTTGTCCTTCCTTACCTTCAGGGCTTGCCCACAGCCATATTTCAACAGGATAATGCGCGACCACACGTGGCACGCATTGCCCAAGGGTTCTTCGTCAATCTCCAGATTGAATTGCTTCCCTGGTCAGCTCGCTCTCCGGATCTTTCGCCGATAGAAAACATGTGGTCCATGGTTGCTCAACGATTGACCCAGAATACATCCCCAGCTGCCACACCAGATCAACTTTGGCAACGTGTGGAAGCTGCTTGGTCTGCTGTACCCCAAGAACACATCCAAAGTCTCTTTGAATCAATGCCGAGGCGTGTGGCAGCGGTGATCTCCAACAATGGCGGCTACTCTGGCTACTGATTTTGGCAGGAACCACACTTCACAGAAGTCTATAAATTTAATCATTTGATACTTGGTCAACATGTTATCAACAAAATAAATTTTGTTGTGATATCTCTTGTCTTTCTTGGTGTTGCAATTTGGGTGGCCAGCAGTGTATAATGATGTGATAAGTGCATATTCCATGTATCATCCTACTTAAATAGGATGAAATTAGTATCAATGACATCAATAGTTTGTTCTTTACTGATGATAACCAGTTCTCAAGCCCATAATTTTATACACAACTGCTCATTATTTGTTGTTATACAGTATTCAAGAAAAAAAGTCGCCTACAAAATGCACATTAGAACTATAAAATGTAAAAAATAAACGAGAACAGTTCTAAGTTAATTATTTTATGTTATACAGTATTCAAGAAAAATAAATCGCCTATCAGACACAATATGAACTATAAAAAGTAACAAATACACGAGAATGGTTCTAAGTTCATTGTTTTGAGTTATGCAATATTCACAAGAAAAATAAATCTCCTACCAATCGCACATATGAGCAATAAAGTAACATCTACGAGAACGGTTCTAAGTATATATACATGTCATAAAAATAATTGTAACAGAAATTATTTTGGCATGCAGTTTACAATTCCATGGATAAAGGCCTTTTCCTCGTTCTTTTCCAGTTCATTAAAACTAATTTCAAAACCTAATAATTATGAATCTAACTTCAGACGAATGGAAGACAAAAAAATTGACGCAAGGGGACTACAAATTAACTTAAAAGGTATACTTAAGCCACAAATTGGGATCTGGCTTCTATCCAAGACGAAATGCCAAAAGGGACTACGGGAAATATATTTGATCAACTCAATAAGAGGGAATTTTGCTTCAATCTATTTTAGGAGACCAGTTACAAGCCTTTCCGAAGGCATTTTGAAGGACGAATAAAAAAAATATTCGAATTTAAAGCTACTGCGAAAACAAAGTAGTCATCGAAAGGGAAGAACAGAAAATGATATTGTTTATTTAAGTTTTTTTTATCATTAAAAACATTTCTCTAAATCTACAGTACTTTTATTTTTACTTTTAATTAACTTGAATAAGTTACTTATTTAGGCTCAATAAATTCTAATTAGAAGGAGCTAACTAGGAGTTTTCGTGTTTTTTGAACGTGAATCTTTTTAAAAGAAACATAAATTGTTAAAACTAAAGAGAAAAGTATTTCGAGATGGACAAGTGGAATTTTTTTATCACGCCCATGAGGGGTGATCACACAAAAAAAAAACTAAAAATAAGGTGAATGTTTTTTATGACGAATTAAAAGTCGTGCAAATTATTTCTCTTCGAAATAATCCCCCTTTACACATAAACGATTATCCCAGCAGTTATGCGAACTAATGAGAACATCACTGAAAGTATTGTTTCAGAATGTATTATAAAATAGTCGTTAAACGTCTTTGATATTCTTCAGTCAAAACAATGACCTTTCATAACACACTTCTGTTTCGGAACAACCAAGTCACTAGGTATAAAATTAGAAGAATAAAGGGAGAGGAAAGGTAAGATTTGGTCTACAAAGATCCAGAAAAGGACTAGCAGCGCTAAACGCAAGATTAAATCTGTTCCTCGGAGACAGGATACTATGTCACAAAAATCAAATTTTTCAGGAAAGTAGTTTTAAGTTTTTCTACTTCTCAATTACTCGGCTATTTATTTGGAAACAGCCCCTCATAATTGTATTGATTTGTTGAAACAACATTGATTTTAGTCTGAATTTTACGAATGAAGTTAGACACGATTGTTATAAAGTCTATTTAAAAAAATTAGGCATGGTGCCATATACCTCCCAGTACAGAAATTAAAACCATAAAAACGGAGTAAGGATTAAATTGCTATTATAGCGACTCAATTTAACATCACAATAAAAATTAAAAATAAGTAGTCAAACCAATAAAAAAGTAGATTGAAAACCATGCTGTCCAAAGAGCATGATAACAATAAATAAAATTAAATGCTGTAATTAATATACAAAAAAGCAAATAAAAATTAAAATACTTATGGTCGATTAACAAAGCAGAAAATGGTAAAGGATTGAATTAAAATTTTCTAATGCAAGTATTGATTTTAAGAAGATGAAATGATGTTTATGAAAGGTGATAGGTAACGTAAAAGTATGAATGATAAAAGCCTTATGTACAGTCACAGAAAAAAATACATGAAACCACACCCTTTATTTCGAGCACCATTCATAGTAGAGCAAATTCAAAGATATAGTTCAATAGGGAATAATGCCCTCTACAAATTCAAATCCAAAAAAATGCATAAGGGGACGTCTTCATATCAATTTTGCACAAACAACAAAATTTCTAATATAAACGCCGTTTTGATGAAATCAGATTCTGTATCTTTTAAATTAGTCTAAATGTGAAATTTCATGACTTTACTATCTTTATATCCAGAGATATCCAATGCTAAAGTTGCTGTCAATTTCAGGGATCATCTCCATATTGAAAATCGCTATTCGTAAATCGAGATTAGTTGTAGTTATAGTTACCCGATTTTCAAATTTGAACACTATTTCAATCGTAGAATTTGTCAGTGTGTGCAAACGATCCGAGAATTATTATATTTGTTTTTCTTTGCTATGTAATATAATAAATGTTGTGTCTTATCCTGAGATCTTGTTTTATTTTTCGGTAACTTGATAAGTTGCTATAAAACTGGCGCCCAACTTAGCGAACCCAACAAACGGCCGATGCTTGAATGGAAGAAGTTTTCAAAAACGGCCCTTTCAGTTAAATTCATTAGGTCCAGCAACACCTGTTTCTGGGAGATGAGAAAACCTCCATCAACGCTGCTGTACCTATATGAACAGAATATCTGTTCCTGCTGATGAAACGAGCGGTTTCTCTTCAAAGCCGTCTACATTACACGAGTACTTGACTCCTTGTACTCTTCTAGTGTTGTCGGATACACCCTGTATCCTGAGATAGAGGTTTCTTTTTCAAAGCCGTATACATTACTCTGGAACATCCTGAAAAGTATCTCTTAATGAGCTGTTTTACCGTGTCATGCGTTACGAACATTTTCTAGAATTCAAACGAAAGAACTGTTTCCATAAACATACAGATTCTATTAGTGACTTTAGTGATTTGGCAAATAAGTTCCAAACCTTTTCTGGGAAGAATATTGACATGGCGCTCTTAACTTAAGCAAGGATGGAGGATCTATCAGCTGCCTTTTAGCAGAGAAACTATCTGAAACGGTTGGTTCAGAACTTAAAATTGAGTTACGCAAAATTATTCTTGAAAGTTAGAATTATGAGGAGAATTTTGTGACAGACCTTCTCAGTAATAAAGGACAGAATAAAAAGAGAGGAAAGACTTGTATTAGAAAAATGCAAACTTGAGCTTGAACTTTCTTCTAAAAGATAGAGTAACTCTGAGGTAAATAATACAGAAGTCGATAGAATTAATTAGAATTAAAAATCAAATTAGACTTACAAAATTAGTTCCTAAATTTAATCCAGATTAGGATGATTTGTTTTCAGTATTATTTGAAAGACAATTAAAATTTCTTAAAATTGAGAAAGAATTTTTTGTCATTTATCTCATTGACTCTTTGTCAAGTTACATAGATAAATAGCTAAAAACCCGAGGAAAAGGTTCAAAATTATGAACAAATTAGATTCATGTTGTTAAGTCGGCTCAAGTTAAGTGCAGAGAAGCTCAGGCAGATGTTTTGCAAACATCATCAGTACCTGATAGCATTTGGAAGGATTTTTATTTTGAAATTCGAAACTACTTCGATGGATGACTGTCTTGGTCTCCACACTGTAACGGTTTCAGCAGATGAAGGATCTAATGGTGGTTGACCAAATAAAAAAGCAAGTGTTCAAGGATTATAATAAACATTGTTTAGATGAGTAGGGTAATCTCATAAACCTAACCAGTCTAGTGGAAAAGCTAGACAAGTATGATAACATAAGGAGAAACACTAAGATGGAAATATCTCTCTCATTTAGTGATACAAAGAAGTATGAAACCAAAGCGAGAACATACAATTTCCCGAAAAACTCCTGTGTTACTAACCAACTTCTTAAGAGAGAACACGAGAAGAAAACAAACTGATTCCAGCGTACAATACCACAGCACATTGAGATGCTATGGTTAAGGTACGCCTGGTTTCCTACGACCTAGATCTCCCAATTTTTCACTCGTGGTTCAAGTAATATAGAGCCCTATGAATAAAATGTACCAACATGCAAATCTAGAAACGCCTACTAATATAACAATGATAGATATTGCTGTAAATGGCATGGAAGGTACTGTGTGCGCTGATACAGGAGCGAGCAGATCTATTAGAGGTGAGAAAGTTTACTGAAAACTGCAAGAGCAAGAAGTGAGATTTGAAGCAACTGACCTGAACATGGTCCTTGCTGATGGGAGTGTCATCAGTCCGAGTCTTAAACATCCAGGTAGAAACAAGGCTACAAGATAAAGCGTTTCAAACAAAATTAATTGTTTTTGCCGTTACTGCCAAAGGGAATTGTATCCTCTTAAGAATGGACTTCTTGCAGATGGAGGAAACAACTGGATCTTGAAAATAGAAGGTGGTATTTAGTGACGACCCTCATCGCGAGTTTTTTTCGGGAAAAGAGTCACAAGTTAATTCATTTCGTGAGACAGATGTAAAAATGTACGAAAAGGCCTTTCAACCATGGGGAGGACCGACACCCTTTGTTGAACACCCCATTGATATTGGCGGTCATTCAGTAGATACCTTTCTACCGTATTTCCCACTATCGATAACTGAACACTCACTGACTCAATCATGATTCTTTTCGGAAATTCTGGCAATTTCTTGCGCAAGGTGTCGCTACTTAGAAAAGAGTCAACCATTGTCAGGGTTAAATTAATTACCATCATCAATGTCTACAAATTCTGGATTCTCGACACTTCTGAAGAGTTTGACACGATGCTCCAAATGTCTCAAAAACTCTTAAATGTATAAGCCATTGTCTCAGATGTGAAACTCTGTGTTCCCATTTAACATACCTCCTAAAATTCTGATATCATTGCTATTAAATTGGTCTTTTTCTCCTTATGCTATTGGGATAATAACAGAAAATTCAGTTTTCAATAAACAAACAAATGAGAACTAGTGCGTGGGGCCTATCAACGAAGAGTGCATTGTTTATGTCAGTGAATAACAGTCAAAAGCTCAGTTTGTGTTATTTCTTCTGTTTAAACAATATGCGCTGTTTATTAAAAGTGGTGTGAGATGGTCCAAATGATGGACATTTGGTTTGACCGAGACCCCGGTAAACAGTTTTGATACTGCTTCTACGGCGGCTGTACGCCCTACAGAGTTTCAGGCAAAGTTGTCTTGTGCAGTTAGGCACCAAAAACACTTATATATACAATATGCATTTTCTGAATTGAGATACACACGCATTGCTCAAATACGAAATTTTCACATAGCTAAATTTTATGCATTAACATGTGTGACAAATATGCCTAAAATTAATTATGTTCTTCACTTGTATAAAATATTTAGATCTCACATTACGTATTTCAGCATTTGAACTTCGTTGGTGCTTATCCCATGGTTAGATAAGTTATACACCAAGACATGGAGGTAGTGCAAAATTAATTTTTCAGCGATTATAGTGGGATTGGAGAAGATTTCTTGGCTATTGACATTGTTACAACATAGGGAGAGTCAACATAACGTATACATAGTATAAGTTATCGATGACCAGTTCAATCTTATTTTTAACATTTGTTCACTTCGTATTTATTTTTTATTCAGTTTCATGTCTAACACATTGTACATAACTAACGTAGTAAAGAGAATTATGAATTAAATTAATCTATTTTCCTTGATTAAGGAGATAAATTTCATTATTTAATCCTGACAGTCAAACTTACACCCAATGTAAGAAGTGTCGCCTTGTTATTTTTAAGAATGAAGGAAAATAAATATCAAATAAGTTGTTCGTATTGTTCTTCCATTTTTGAAATATTTGCCAAAGTTGTGCCACTTCTGAAAACGATCTCTTTAGACCATTTTCAATATAACTTCCTTTCCAAAAAACTTTGTTCGATCAGGAACTTCCCAAACTCATCTTTTTCGCATTCTTCCTCTCTGCCTTTGAGGTGAGGAAATAAAAAAAAATCCTCATCTCGTACTTGTTAACTACACTTAACAGCTTAAGAACAAAAAGGAGCGTTGTATGTGCGTTGCCAGAGTCATTCAACAAGTTCTTGCAGACGATAGTTCTCGTAATGAAGTCAGGGGGGCTGACGAGGCGGGCAACTTCTCTGTAATCGAATTTTGAGTTGGTCGTCCCTGCGTCTGAACTCGATTTAATGGCAGAGTTCCTTTCGACGCCTTCTTCCCCTTCCAAGTTTTTTTCATCACTTCCCTTCTTTCTTTCCTTCTCAAAACTTTTTTCTGAGTATGATTACTTTATTATTATCTTTTCATTCGTTTAGGCTTTTGCCGATAAATTAAAGACTGCGCGCCCTCGCGCCATTGTGTGAAACAAAGGAGCCGTCCGCCATTGGAAGGCTCTTTTTGGGCTTGGAGCGGAACCTTTGAAGCTTGGTGATTCCGAGGTGCAGTATTCACTTTTGAAAGCTCCAAAACAAACACGGGCTGTTCCAGTTTTGCTAAGTTTCTCACCCCGAAGAGAGGTGCTGTGTGGCCGCTCCTTGTTCTAGGAAACAATGTTGGAGAATGTAAAGATGAGATACATTCCTTCTATTCTGTTCCTACCTTCAAGTTAAGTGAATCGCTCTAAGAGTTCTGTGAGTTTGATTGTGTTTCACATTTAAACTAAATGGAACAAGTAATTCACAAAAAACTGGTTTCATATTGTAGTGCTAGTCAGAAAAGTAATCTCTCGAAGTTTTGGTCTTTGGGAGTTGGTTATTTTCATACTGCGCAATGGGCATCCCGATTCTTACTAAAAATACGTGCATATATAGTTAAAAGCACGATTAATCAAACAATTGCTGATTGAGCGTGCTTTAACAGTTTTTAAGAGCCATGAGGCATGAGATATTTTCTTATCAATCTTCTTATCTTAACAATCATTAACCCTGAAGACAAAACTAGGATGTGATGGATTTTAAATGCAACCAAAACAAATGATCTGGGAAGATTTTACTTCAGCTGTCGAAATGCCCTCGCATATATATATCGGGGTTACCTTAAAATGAAGTTTACCACCAATTTGGTAATGTTTGGTATTTAATCTAATTGACGTTGACCAATCAACTATCATATTTCAATTCATTCTTTGGAATTTTTATTGGCGAAGTGCGGAAAACGTATTCAAAAAACAAGCCAAGTGACGTCACGTTTGGAATACGCACAGGAAACACGTTTGGTCACAGAAACACGGCCGCCACGTACATTTAGAAGGCAGAAAAAGTGTGCCTCATACTAACTAGAGAATTAGCACCTATTACTAGCGAAGTATATATGGAGGGATACTCAATACAGAGTACAATTTTTCAATTTTGTTTGGATATATTTCTCTGTACGTAAAAGTATATTTTATATTGCTTTTTTGGTTGTTGAGTTATTTTTATGTTTGAAGAACATGTTCCTTTACCCATTGTTTCCCGTGAAGCAAAAAGTGTCTGTAGATCAACTAACTTTTCTGCATTTTCTACACTGGAGTTAAAATGCATGTCTCATGAAATTGCATTGTAGTTATTGCGAACTTTACTTTAAAGTTTTAATTGTTTCTATATGCATATGATTTTTATGTAATAAATTTGAACACTGAAAGCATGTTAGCCGATTACATGACAAACGGCATAATAAACATTACACGAAACTGCAGGATAAATAGCGAATAAAATAAGTGCTGAATGAGATCGAATAAAATTAATTGATAAATAAAAAATAAACTATAAAGGCAAAATTATAAAAATTAATTGAATGAATTCAATAATACACGAAATCACATGACAAAATAAAATAAAAATGAATAAAATAAAAAATTTTCTTCTGTAATACGTATGAGCTACTTATAGAATATGGAAAAATAAATTTTTGTACCAAAATAAATTGGAATATAATTTTTTTATAAATGTGATTTTTAAGAACTGTAGAAATACATCGAGCTGTCAAATTAGTTTTAAAAAGTTCAATCGCAAAAATAGAATATTCAAGTTGTAGTGTTCAGGTTTATGATAAAATGAGCTTAAATACATTTAATGATAAATGATGGCTTAAATGATGGATAAATAAATGAGTGTGCGTTTGATTGATATCAAATATCAGAAATCAAAAGAGCTAACAACGCAATAGAAATTAATTAAAATTATGTACACGTGTCCGGAGTCCACAAATTTATTGATGCAAATAGAACGAGTAAACAGTTTACTATCCTTTTGAAACTGCTAAAATTCTTCACCTACTCAGGATGTCCTTTGGTATAATCAAAAGGTTTGGCACTCCACAGGCAGCGAATCCTCCCTAAACTTACCCTGTGATACAACAGAAACCTTTGAAGTACCTCTTCTGACTCATTTGCGCATAAATCTGAATACTGATGTTTCCATTTTGAAATGAATGAATCGAATAACTGGTATGTCATTCTGAGTAATCCTCTCCCACCGCGGAATAATTAAATAACTTTTAGAAAACGCGCGGAGTTATAACTCCTGCAATGTGCAGATTCCACTGGTTCTACGATTTCGGGCTCAAAAGAGGGACTGAATTGATTTTGGCAGTGTCACAGGGTAGTTAGCACTTGTAAATACCCTGTTGTTAGCACTTGTAAATACCCTGTGAGTATGTTCCTCCGTGGAAACGGCCATGGTTCTACCGGTATCTTAAAACAAGGAGGACAGAATTAAAATAGGCATTGCAATGATGCATTGGTATCGAATACATTGGAATTAATAAGTGAAATTGAGTCTTATTATCTGTTGGGAATAAATTAATTCCAAGTCTCAATCCTATAGCTTTCACTTATTTAAGTTAATTTTCGAAGCATATCCGCTTACACCAATATTACAGCCAAAATATCATTTGAAGTGAAATCATATTTCTACAAATTGTGCGCAAATTGAGCAGCAAGACATTACTTTAACAACACGAAACAAAGGATTAATTATGGTGATTAGACAATGTGCTCTACACTACCTTGCAAATATAAACGATCATACTTTTTAAAATTTCGTTGTTACTTGAAAGAGTTGCATATCATTTTGTGTATGAGTTAATAAATATTACACTTGGCATTCAGAGGTTGGTAGGTAGTTGAATTTACGTCGCACTGGAGCAACATAACAAGCTATTAGCGACGGTCCTGGATCAATTCCGATGGGAAAGACCCTAGGACTGTACCATGATCTAATGACGAGGTCAACTGAACTGGTACCCCACTCTTCAAACTTCCACACCACACCCATGTGAGGAAATGTGAAGCCACGACAGATTTAACGTGTTAAGTGTTTGTCCTTTACTATTACAGTAGAACCTTTATTATCCGAGATGATGTGGACAAAGGCCAACTTGTATTACCTGAAACTCAGACAACACGGACGTAGTAACACAAAAACGGCCGATACCAAGTTGTACTACTGCTTCTGAAAGATTCATTAGGGTAGGATTAAGAATGGTTTGTGCCACAGTATGTATTTATTGTGACCATTTTACAATAAATCTGAACGTAAATTACGTACCTTTTAAACTCTCTTGAAAAAGTCCTCAACGATCTTCTGTTTGGCAGAGCACTTTCTTGCCTCTTTGGACTCGTGCACACAATCGTGCTCGGAGCTATAGTTAAAGCTTAAAATCTCGGTATCAAACTGACTCGGATAATCAAGATTATACTGTAGTTTAAATTTGCCGTCTTCAATAGCCGTCTTCAAACTTCCACACCACGTTTTCAATGCGAAAATTTAAATTTATTGTTCGAAAAACTTACTTTTGATATTATTTAGGCTTATAAGTTGTGCTTCAAATATCAACGACTGCTGAAAAAAGGAAGATCCCAACCGTTTATTCGTGGAAACGACCGTTTCGATGAAAAACGCGTTACTTAATTGTAATCGAATTTCTTTCTCTCGTTAAAAGAATGAATGGGAGTGGGGGGACGGGATTCGGTTTCGATGCGAGGTACAAAGGGAACTAATGAGGGAATGGCAACGATAAAAGACCCTATTTAGATGCAAGGAACATCGGAATTCGGGTAAGAGAAAAATGGCACGAGTCTCAACGTGTTTGGGGAGATTGGGTGGATGTCTCAAAGAACAAGACATTGAAACTAATAAGAATATATTACAATTTGATATTTTAATAATTAGAACACATTGAAATTAGAAATGCATGATTCCAACCCAGCTGTTCTTGTTAGAATGATGAAAACGTGTTAACACGTTTTGGAAGTAGTCGATCATTACCCACTTTAGCAAGAGGTGCCTGGCCCCCAAAACACCAATGGTCCCAATTATACGGTCTTTACCTGTATTTAGTGGAACATAGAGATTTAGTGTAACAAGAGAGAGCAACGCACAGACGGTGTGCAATCTTTGAACAAACATTTATTCTGGAATATGTGATCCTATTTACTTTGTGATAAATTATGTTGATAAAATTTGGGTTGGGTAATAATTTTATAAAATCACACAACACTTTACAGTTTTTGAAAATTCTAAATCGCTGTTTTACTGCAAAAATCTTATTAGACTTGAAATAGAAATTTTTCAGGAACGATAAAAAACTAGGTACCAAATCGTAGACCAGCTATGAGACACGAGGTTTAAAAATTCACCGATAAGAGGGCTTTATAACGGATGAAGATTTAAGAGCTTTTGAAACTAGTTTAGTAACATATTGTAACCAAATACTATTAAACTTAAAAAGAAATTGGATTCACGAGGTTCTGATAGTAAAACGACGAAATATTAGTAACGGATATGTTGAAAACAGCACTATTTATTTTTATGGAACGTTTGAATCCAACGTATTAAATTAAACAATGATAATCGATAAATGTACTATGCTAGTGTTTTTTACTCATGGAAATTTCTTAAAATAACTGTGGAATACTGTATTATTTCTGGAAAATAAATGTATTGTGTTCCATTTATTACCTACTACTGTTATTTTACTATGGTCGAATTAACAAAGACAACAGAAAATTAATATGAACAATTTTAGGAAGATGATGTATTTTTCATTTCTAAAGGCTTACAGTCGAATATGCAATTCTTTTAAGTAAATATTTGATTGAATTTTTCTAGTCTGTTTGCATTAACTTGTATTAATGAGAATTGGTTTTGAGATTTGGTACCATATAAGTACCTTTTAATAATAATTATTAAGCCTAGTCAAATTTCCGGCATTTATTTTCTTGAAGTTTATTCTTTTTTTGAAGTAAAGAGAATAAATTTCAGGAATCTATTTCGAAGTATTTGGCTTAGCTTAAAAATTATTCAATAATGTAACCAAAAATCTCGCTTGTTTCCAGTTGATAACAAATTACAGAAAAATAGATTCAACAAGCTACTGATGGGGTATGTACTAAAGCGATGATTCAATGTATATAGATTGAATATAAAGTATTACACAGCATCATCACTTGACGCAAGGACCAGAACTGATCAAACTACCCCAATTTGATAAGAATAATATAAATTTAATAATGCAGTAATATTAGATAATATTAGTATTAATTATCAGTAACTAAATACTTAAATTTATTCAAATATTCTCATAACTGATGTATAGCATACGGATAATTTTCAAGTTTTGCATCTGGTTAGGTTTGCCAAAAACTGAAATATGTAATTTAATCAAAGCAAAAAACCACAGCCTAATTCCAGAAAAGGGTCTAATTTGAATAGTTGGTATATTATATCCAAACCTTTGTAGAATTTGGAGACAATTTAGTGTTCTCGATAGCTTGAAAACAGTTGACTTAAATTATCGCTAATTTTGTTTCTTTTTGTGTTTGCTTAATCGTCTTACATTTTGTTTTTTTCCTTGAATTTTCAACTCTAGTTTGGAATTTCGAAGAAAAATTCTAAACAAACTTGTGGTATGATTATTAAGTAAATGCTAATTTGATACATTTCTTCACGCGTTCTTTGATAGTAGATTCGACCTGAAAACATTGCACCACTTTGATTCGTCCCCTAAATTTCGAGCTTTGGTCGTTAGGAGGAGTAATGGCGGCCACATTAAAAGGCCATCGAGCGACATGTGCTTAATGGCATTGCTAGTTCTTTCTCCCTATTTTATTTCCTTTTATCCTTTATTTCATTATCTGATATCGCATTCTCAAGCAGACATTGCAGATTCAAACGTTCCATTTGAAAAGTAAAATCTTTGTTACAGTCAACAGCATTTCTCCCACAAATGATCTAGAATCAAATTGGTTACTTTTATTTGATGGTCTTTGAATAAAAATATTCCATAGATAAATAAATTGATGGTAAAAAGAGTAAGAAATACAATTCGAATACAAGTTAAAAGTAATACAGTACATTGATATGTATTTAAAATCTTAGCCTTCCAAGGTGATTTTAGTATTTTAGTTTTAGTAAACGTTACCTTATAGTATAAAAGGTATTGTGCAAGTATATGGAGTTTAAATTGTACAAAACATGGATTATAAATTTAAATAAATAATGAGTTCAAATAAAATTATTTTAGGTGTGTGCCACGAACCATAATCTACTTCCCAAAATATGTATGGTGCTAAGAAAATCATAAAAAATAAATGCTGATGTAGTTAGTTTGATCAGCAGAATTGGAAGTTACTTCAAACACAGATTAAGGAAGCGTTAAATTGGAAAATTGGGAAAAAATAATTAGTTAACGAAGTGCTTATTTAGCATTATGGTTATTAAATCAGGAAAAGAGTTAGCAAAGAGAAGACTAGGCAACCTATATTTTTTCTGGCTGTTTGATGGTATGGAATCACGCGATGAAAAAAATTCAGATATTTTTAATTGAAGATTATTAATTTTATTGAGAATGTCTATTTTGTATTTGTTTTTTACTAAAATTAATATACTACTATTTGTGAAAATTGCAACACTATGAAAGAATCATCAGAAATAAATGACATTTATTCCACGTATTACTTATAGTGGTTTAAATAAGCGATCAAATTTACAGAACAATAAAACAAAAATGTTGGAATCGGTCTCAAACCTCCAATTATAGTGCCGTGTGGGGCACATCAATATGGAAAATTGTGTAAATTGAATGTATAAAAGAGAGGAGATAATGTGAAGTGTATTGGGGATCATGAGCTGATCAGACTTCTTGTTTTCTAAAATGTATGTTTTAAACTATAAGACTTGGCTACGTAATAAAATTTATTTTTAATGTATAAAACTCTGTCTTCAATCGATAAAACCCAACAATTGGTTATGGGCCACAGACCTTAAGCTGAACCTGAATTCTGCCACTACCGGTTTCCAGTATGATGGGTATTCAAGAAATGTCCATGTTTTCCTTCCCGAAGTTATCGGATTTCAACTATGCCACGTGGAAGACGGACATGAAGGTATTGCTAATGGACCGGAACTGCTGGGAATTTATCACTAAAACGGAACCTCTATTATTGGAAGATGCTCCAGAACAAGAAAAAAGAGACTATCGTTATAGGAAGCAGAGGACATATACAACTATCTACCAGGGCATAGACAGAAAATATCAAGTCTTAATTTCATCTACTGAAGACGGTAAGGAAGCCTGGGATATATTAAAGACCAACTTTGAACCAGCATCTAGAGCACGATTGGCAGGCCTTGTGGACGAGTTCTTTTCAATCCGCTACCAGCCGGAGGACGAATCCATTGGACTCTTCTGCAAACGAGTGCATGAGAAGCTGTTACAGATAAAAGAATGTGGATTCGAAATCCCAGACCTTTTAGTTTGCTTTCAACTAATAAGACATTTGCCTCACGAATACGATAATCTGGTACAATTGCTATACAGGATGGATGACAACGAGTTCACGCTAGACAATTTGTCTAAACATTTAATAACAGAATCCAGCCGAATCGAGCTGAAGCGGAAAGACGAAGGCACAAAATTAAGTATCGTGGCCGATGCTTATGCTACAAGAAACAAGTCATCTAGATGATACAAGGAGACACGGGCGTCTACTCCTGATCACAGCAGATGCGTACTGGACCCTGAATTAATTCCTTCAAGCCCAAGAAAGTCGACAGTTTGTCGTATGGGGCCGCGACCATTCTGCAACTACTGCAAAAAGTCGGGACATTACGAATCGAAGTGCTTCAAGAAATGCAATCGGCAGAAACCTGGTGGTGAATTATTTTATATGGAGGACAATCCAAAAACTGATCTTCAACGTGCCTATGCAGTTTCAAATTTTCCAAATGAAAGACCGAGGGAATTTCTCATTGATTCTGCTGCAACTGCTCACTTCTGTAAAGAACGTGATATGTTTACGACATTCAGAAAACTACCACCACAGAAGATCCTAGTCGGAGACAAGGACAGCACCTCGGAAGTATTAGGTATGGGTGATATTCAATTTACAGTTTTAGATAGAAACAGAAATTATGATATAACTTTAAAAGATGTGTTATACTCGCCTAATATGAGAAAAAATTTAATTAGTGGTGCTCGTATTGATCTAGTGGGAAACCAAATTAAATGGGGAAATAACAAAATGATTATTTATAATAGTTATAATAAATATTTGTTTACTGTTCCCAGAATTGGAAAATTATATATCTTGAAAGGTTATCCCAAGATTAAAAATTATGTATATGTAACTGGTTTAGATCTAGAAAAAGCCCACCGTAGGTTTTGTCATGTTAACATGCCCTTAATTGAAAATATGAGTAAAATTAATTGTGTAAAAGGAATTGAAAAACTTAATTGTAAGAATATAGATAAAAATTGTAAGATTTGTGCTATTGCTAAATCCACTAGAATATCCTTAAAAAGAAACTATATGTACGAAAGGAAAACTAAAAATGTTTTGGAAAGGATCCATATGGATTTGTGGGGTCCTGCTCCAGTTAACTCTCTAGGTGGAAACAAATACTTTTTATCTATTATTGATGATTTTTCACGTAAAGTAACTATTTATATTATTCGAAATAAGAATGAAGTTTTTGATTACTTTAAAAAATACTTGGTTAAAGCTGAAAGACAGCTAAATGTTAAGTTAAAATGTGTCCGAACTGACAATGGTTTAGAATTTTGTCACAAAGAATTTAAAAAGTTTTTAAATGATCTAGGAATAAAATTCGAAAGAACTTCAACTTATACCCCTGAACAAAATGGCATTGCAGAAAGGTTCAATAGAACAGCCATGGATTGTGTCAGAGCTATGCTTCAAGACAGTGGTTTACAACCACAATTTTGGTCAGAAGCACTTTTAGCATTTATTCACACTAAAAATAGATGCGAACACAAATTAACTGAGGGTATATCTCCTAACGAAATATGGACTGGTTTCAAACCATCAGTAAAACATTTTAGAATTTTTGGCTCTTTGGCATATGTTCATATTCCTAAAATACAGAGAAATAAATTACAACCCAGAGCTAAACTTGGTATTTTGACAGGATATGGTTTGAAAACTAAAGGTTACAGAATATATGTACCAAACGAGAAGAGAATAGTTGAAACAGTCCATGTTCATATCGACGAAAGTAAGAAAGCTGTTGATGTACTATTTGGTAAAAACTTTGAGTACGTTTCTTTCGATCTTAATTCTAATATTCCTATTTATCAATCAAATGAAAATATAAAAGTAAAATCGGAAAGTGAAACTCAAGTTTTAGATTCTAAAGATTTAGTTAAAACTGAGGACTTAAAAAGTCTTAACATTTCAAATTGGCGAAGAATCGAAAAACCTAGAAATAAAAGCAATAGAATAGATGTATACTATTATTCTCCTGAAAATTTGAGAATGAGATCTTTAAATGATATTAAAAAGTACTGTACTAAAAATAAGATTAGGTTTGATCCTGTAAATTTCAATTTTAAGCCAGAAACTGAACATCCTAATGTGGATATTTCTAATGTGCCATCTACTTCTAGTGATGAATCTAATTTTTTAGACCAACAGATGTACGACATGTATGATCAGTGTTACAATGTCGAAATCCCCAAAAGTTATGAAGAAACGCAAGCAAGTAAGGATAAAATTAAATGGAATACTGCCATGAATGAAGAAATTCAGATAATGAAGGATAGGCAAGTATGGAAATTAGTGGACACCCCCCAAATATAACCATAATTGGAAGTAAGTGGGTGTACAGCATAAAAATGGACGAAAACAATATACCTAAAAGGTATAAAGCTCGTCTTGTTGCTCAAGGTTTTAAGCAAAAACCCGGCATTGATTTTAAAGATATTTTTTCACCAGTTGTGAATTTTTCTATTGTTAGATTATTGTTTGTACTATTGATTTCTATGTTGGGTTGGTATCACTGTCAAGTTGACGTGAAAAGTGCATATTTATATGGACACCTTAAGGATACTATATACATGAAACAGCCAAAAGGATTTGTGCTGAAAGGATCCGAAAACAAAGTATGTCTATTGGAAAAGGCTATATATGGTCTGCATCAAAGTGGTAGAGAATGGAATTTGGAATTAGACGGTATTTTAACTAAATTAGGATTTTCTCAGTTAAATTGGTGTAATTGTGTCTACAAATTTAAAGATGTAATTTTAATTGTTTATGTAGATGATATGGTTTTGTTTTCAAAAAGGGAACATTTGATAAATGAAGTAATCGAATTATTGGACAAAAAATTGGATCTTACAGTCCTAGGTAAAACTAAATATTTGTTAGGCGTAAACTTTCAAGAAATTGAAAATTCGATTTATTTACATCAAATTACCTACATTGAAAAATTAATGTCACAATTCAAAGATCTTCCTAAAAGTTTTGTGAATTTACCTTTTAAAATTGGTTGTAACTTACCTGATAAGGTTAAAGAGGAAGAAATAATTGAAAATGATTTAATGAGGAAATTTCCCTATCGTTCCTTAATAGGATGTTTATCGTTTTTGTCAGATAGATCCAGACCAGATATTGCATTTGCCGTTAATATAATGTCTCAGTTTTGTAATGGTTATACTTACAAACACTGGTCTTACGTTGTTGATATTATGAACTATGTTTTTCTTACAAAGGATTTTAAAATTAATCTTTCCAATGTAAAAAGTTCAAATTTGATTGCTTTTTCTGATGCAAATTGGGGATGTGGTCTCACAAACAGACATTCAAGCAGTGGCTATTTAATTTATTTTGGTAACATCCCAATATCATGGAAATCTTCTAAACAAAAGTGCATAGCTCTTAGCTCAATGGAATCTGAATTTATTGCACTAACCGATTGCACTAAAGAAATTATTTGGTTTAGTAGAATTATAAATGAATTAAGTTTGTGTGATTACATAAGACCCCAAGTATATTGTGATAATCAATCTGCTATCTATTTTTCAAAAAATAGTCAGGAAAATGTGAAAACTAAACATATTGATATCAAGTACAAATTTATTCGTAAATTAATAAAAGATGAACTATTTAACGTAAATTATATTTCATCGGAAAATAATTTGGCTGACTTTTTAACAAAGCCTTTATTGTTAAATAAATTTAAAAATATTATTAGAAAAATATTTTGTTAGATTTATATAAATATATATATTGAATTGTAATACATCTGCTGAGGTTTTACAACCGATGGGGCCGCATGTTGGAATCGGTCTCAAACCTCCAATTATAGTGCCGTGTGGGGCACATCAATATGGAAAATTGTGTAAATTGAATGGGGGTGGGGGGGGGGTATTTCAATTAACGTCACACTGGAGCAACACAATGGGCTATTGGTGACGGTCCGGGATCAATCCCAAAGGGAAAGATCCGAGGACAACACCACGTAATTTTGAACCATGGTCAGATGACGAGGCAACACCTGAGCTGGCACCCCACTCTCCAAACTTCCACACCACGCCAACATAAATTGAATGTATAAAAGAGAGGAGATAATGTGAAGTGTATTGGGGATCATGAGCTGATCAGACTTCTTGTTTTCTAAAATGTATGTTTTAAACTATAAGACTTGGCTACGTAATAAAATTTATTTTTAATGTATAAAACTCTGTCTTCAATCGATAAAACCCAACAAAAAATAATGCCGAAAATCAATATCTTGTGCAGCCTCCACGCGCAGCGATGAGAGCCTGGCATCGAATCATACAGATTCTGAATGTCATGCTGAGGAATGGCATTCCAGATGGCCTCTATCTGATGCCAAAGTTCAGCCGTACTCTCTGCCCGACGAGCGGTACGAGCGAGTCGCTGTCCGATGTAATCCCAGACATGTCCAATGGGCGACATATCCGGGGAACGTGCAGGCCATGGAAGAAGCGGAACCTGTCGTGCACTGAAGAAGGCTTGTACATTCCGAGCAACATGTGGACGGGCATTGTCTTGCTGAAATACAGCTCTGGGAATGCGTTGCAGGAGGGGTAGGACCTCGTGCTCCACAACTTCCCTGATGTAGCGCCCGCTGTTCAGGGTCCCCACAATTTGGAGCAGGCGGGATCGCCCGTGATATCCAATAGAGCCCCAGACCATAACGCCAGGCGTTAGTCCAGTATGACGCTGAATAAGACACTCCGGGAGAAGGCGTTCACCTCTGTAGCGTCTGACGAATACGCGTCCATCGTTATAGTCCAGATTGTAGCGGGACTCATCTGAGAAGACAACTTGTTGCCAATCGGTTCGCCATTGGCTGTGTTGGTGAGCCCATTATAGCCGGAGGCGTCAGTGGTTCAGCGTCAAGGGAATCCTGCACAGGGGAATCTTTGCACGTAGCCCATAGCGCAGCAGACGTCGACAAACCGTGGGGGCAGACAATGACACACCTGTAGACGTGCTCTAATGTTGTGCCAACGCACTAGAGGACGCTGTACGGTCTGTCACCGCCATGCGGATGAGGTGTCTGTCGTCCCGTAGTAACGTCATATTGCGTGGCCCTATGCCGAGGTTTCGACTTGTCCGGTTCTCCATGGTCCATCTCTTCCACACACGCATCACTGTTGTGGCATTACGCCCCACGCGAGTGACGATTTCACGATAGTCCACCCTCACGGAGGCCGATCATGCGGCCCCGTTCGAACTCCGTTAGTTGCTCGTATGGCACTATGCTTTTTTGGCGAGGCATATTGACTGTTAATCAATCCTTTACAGCAGTCAAACGACGAAACACACATTTTAACTCACCTTTACAGTGCTTTTTATACACGGCTTACTTGGAAGTTTCTTTTAATGAATCGAGCTCTTTCCCTACTTTAACTTCTTACGAACTTTACTCTCTCTCTCTATATATATAAATATAATTGAAAATTATTGATTATAACCTCATTAAGCGTTTTGATGCTTTTTGAACTTTAACAAAGTTTGTGAAATATTTTGATGGTGAAATGGCAACGGTGAAATGGTAAAGTATAGATGGATTTCTCTCGCCTTATATTACGAATAGATTACAAACTATGATAATTATGTTATACAGTTTGTGCTTTGTTAGTTTCAAATTCAAGTTAAAATTTCGAGTGTGTAATGAATATAGTATATATACTGATTTGATTTCTATGGTTTGTTTGAGTTTAGATTCGTTTATTCGTGCTATTTTCTTTCAATTTCAAAACTTAGTATATTGAAATAAATACTACAGCAACACATTTTTACCAAGTATAAACTTAAATTGAGGTAATTTATAAATAAAGCCATAAAAATCAACTAGGCAAGGGCATGACAAATTCTTCTACGGCAGTTCTACCTTAAACCTTGCAGTTTGGGAATCGCTGAATACTTGACTGAAAAACAACTTCAAGCAAGTTGCTGATTTTGTATGCACATGTTAGGTATCCAGATAAAAAAGAAGCTTGAGCTACCCCGGAATAAAAGAATATTTCCTGAAACATCCTATTGGAAAACTTACACGATCCTGAAAATATCGACCGGACGGCCTTTCCACACGAAACTGTCAACTTTGAGTGAAACACCCCCCGCGAAACCCTAAAAAGTCCGGCAATAATCCAGGACAGCGGCGTCTAGCAGGACACTTATTTGCTCGCAGTGGTTTCCGAATTTCAGCTTTAACAGGCTTCTTTGATTTCCTGTCTGAAACCTGCAGAAAATGATAACATACAGGAAATATACAGAAATCTCCTCTTCAATTATAATTATTGGATGTTAAGTTTTCTGGGTTGTGAGTTCTTATTGACAGCTTACGTCTAAAAAGCATTTCCTTGTGATGTAAACGTTACATTATCTAGATTTTCACAGCTCAAAAAAAACTCAAGAGAAAATAAGGCCTTTTTCCCTCCTATTTTTATTTCACTAACGTCAGTACGATCGAGTTCAGATGTTTTTAAAACGAACCGAGTTGATGGTCGAAATGAGCTTTTATTTCATTAATGCTGTGGCTACCAAGTTTAGGAAATGGTCGAAACGAACTTTTATTTCATTGATGTTATAGCTATCGAGTTAAGGTGATGTTCGAAACCAACTTTTATTTCATTAATGTTGTAGCTATCGAATTTAGGTGTTGGTCGAAACGAACTTTAATTTTCATTGATGTTGTAGCTGGAAATGTTAACTCAGACGGTCACATCACGACTGATTTTCATACTTTGTACGGCACTTTTAAAGTCAGGATTCATATCATTCCTTTATACATTATGAAGAAAAACTTTTTGAATAATTTTCCATACCCTCAAGAGCAATGAAAGTAAAAAAGATTAGTTAAGAGAGCGTTCCTGTGCATCTGTATCTTATTTTTGTACTTCTTAAATAAAATTATACATAAAATAAAAATAACTGAAAAATGTATTTGCAAGCATTACAACAGCCAGAACATCCGCTTGTATTAACCGGTATTTTCTCTTTTGTGTGGATTCAAGTAGTTTCTCTATTTGCAGTCGTCATTGCATTTTTTTATTTATCTTAATGAACTAAATCTATTGCTCAATTGAACACGTTAGTACAACCAAAATGACATAATTAGGCATAAAGTTAATTTTAATTCGAAATTTCTTACTACATTCCGATTACTAACCGTCTTTTACTGTTACAAAAATAGCAGCATCACAAGACATTTCCTCATCGGTTCTACCATTCTCAAGTATCGATATTTTGAAGCAAGAAAAGGAACAACATGCATCTGTTATGCCGTTCTCATTACAGAATTTCAAAACGTATGTTCCGTAAGCTGGAACACACGTCATTTTTTTGTTTTGACGTGCAAACTTTTTCCAAAGGTCAAAAAAAGGATCCGTATACAAATGTCGTAATTTCGTATTCTGTGCCGAAATGCAAGTAGAAAAAAATCCCACAACCTAAGGGGAACGCACAGACTGCAAGCATGTTCTAGAAAATGAGGCGAAAAATAAAAGAAAATGTGGAAAGAGCAGAGAAAGCGAGGGAAAAAATTCACCGGGGTTGGGGATTTATGTCGGCTTTCTGACCTTCCTGTAGAAGCTTCATTAAGGGTTAGCGTTGAGAGATCCGGCCGACAAATACAACACACGCGATATTTCTCGCCGCCCCCCTCCCAAGGGTTGCCCTTTGCCATCGCCAAACAGTCGCCAATCTATGAAACACTTCGCTTATCCCTTCAGGGATATAAATTTTGAATAAGACCGCCATAAATCATTTCTCGAAAAAGTTGTATTTGACAGTCGAATCTAGATAAGGACGCAAAAATTTATCAACTAGGCTTCACCCTACACTTTTTTCAGGATTAAAAAGGTTTAATTTGACTATAAATGTCACTGTAGAAAAGGGCTTTGAATTACTTTCTTTGCAAATACCTTTTTTTATAGACAAGGGAAATTGTGGAAGTATATCTTCTCAAAATCTGATTCACATTTTCTATTTATTTACCTGGAATCTTCCTCAGAATAAAAGAAAATGAAATTTCTGATTCGATGGATACGTATATTTATATATTTTCTTCAGAGGCATATAAATTTTGACAAAATCTTATTTTTCGCAAAAATTTGAATAAAAATCCCCAAAAGTAACACGATATGTATTTTTTAATTTTCAGCTTCTTGCTTTCTTTTTAAGATTTAAAAATTCTGATGAAGTCATCTTTTTGAATAAGTTTTAAAAAACTAAAATGCTTTGATGTTTCATTTTTTCCCTGTATGTTGAAAGGTTAAGTTGTGAAAGAAAATTGTAAAAAATACTGAATATGTATTTTAATTTGTTATATATAAAAAATTCCACTTGTTGGGTTATCTTTACAAATTATTTATCTATCATTAAAAATATAATAGAGTGTATTATAACTTTCTAGAATAATCTTAATAAGTAAAGAAATTTCTTTAGTTCAACTCATTCAAAAAACTGCATCATTCTCGTTCCTAATGTGGTACTCAATTTTTTAAAAATTCACCCTAATCATTCCATGTTCGTGGCCTCGGTTCAACAGGATCTGGATTCGAATCCCGGTCATAGCCTAGATGTTAGTAGTGGTTTGGAATTATCTTTAAGCCGCAAGTCCCGGTATAATTAACTCTCGTGTATTAAAAAAACGACTGCTACAACACAAAAACCAAAGCAACCATGTTTACAAATATAATTTATTCATTTGCTAGCTATTTTTAAGGAATATGGTTTTATGTTAATAAAACTTGTAATCGCAGCTTGTGGTAGAAATAGAAGTGTCATTTCCCTTTCTTTTCATTTTTTTAACAAAATTTTTCTAAAATATATACAATTTGTTCCCAGTAATATCAGAGCATTGCAACACCTATTTTCTTTATTTTAGTAAACTCTTGACTCAAACACGGTCAAATTAAAATTGACGAGAGAATTTGATATGGAAACTTGTTTTAACAAAAAAAAAACACCTTAATTTGCAATAACATGCTTGGCTCTTCAATTTTAATGATTCGAAGTTTCTATCAAATCCTAAGGTTCTTAAAAACATAAATATTTTTGAGAATCTTGGTTTGGCACTTTTGGCAATGTTAAATTAGTCACTGTTTTGACAGTTTTCACTATTATGTTGAGACAAAAAAGTGCATGAAGTGAATAAATATCTTAGTTTATTTAAATGGTAAACCAAGAATATGTGCCAAAGAGATTGATTGATAGGTTTATATGGCACAGGGACCAAGTTTCCCCAAGCTTGTACCAAGGAGATTTGAGATAAGAAACTTGTATGGAATGGATATTAGCTCATAGTTTTTCCTTTTATCCGTTCAAATATCCATCATTTTACATGTTATGATGGCTTAAAATTAAAGTTTAGACTTTAAAAAATGAATATTTAAAAAGCAAATCTCAAATTGGTATGCATATGATATCGCTACCTGAATGCAAGAACTAGGTAAATCTCTGTGAGGTATGCCACAAGTAAAACATATTGACTGAAAAACTGAGTGCAAGACTACGCTGTACGCTCGTCATCTTTACAGGAAATGAACTTAAGGGGCATTCATGATCACATCAAAACGCAAAATCGACTTTTGTAGTAGTCACCTTAGTAATGCCTTTTGAAGTTTTGTTTTACACTTTTGTGCGATGTACTGTGTGAAATGGATTATATGGATGAATAAAGCAAGCATACCGAAAGCAAGCCTGACAACACCTCGTAATTTTGAGCAACGGTCAGATGACGAGGTCACACTTGAATTGGCACCCCATTCTCCAAACTTCTACACCACGCTAACGTGAGAACATTTTAAGCCATGACAGATTCAACATGCACCATCTCCCACGTATATGACGGTCTTTGGTTTTATCGAGTTTCGAATTCGCAACCATCTAACCTGCTAATCCACTACTCTTCCAACAGGGTCCAGTATTGGAGAAATAGATTAGTTTTCCCCTTTCAGCTATGGGGATTGCTATGGTGCGCTATTTTTAAACTAAATACGATGAGAGAGTCTTCCTGGTAGCCCCATCTCTTTCCATCAAGTAAACTGTAGACGTTAGTGGGGGGTAAAGGCAGTAAAAGGGAGTGGGTCAACCATTAAACAACGGGGGTAATCAAGGGTAGACGAGTCCACTCTTCTCGGCCATAAAATACAAGCACGGGGTAATTTATAGGTTTCACAAGGCTATATGAGCCAGTGAATCTGGCTAATTTCAAGATAAATTGGATCTCCGATTTAGGGGCAATAGCTCGGAGGGAAACACGTTATCGATACGATGAGTGTAAAAAACCCTTCCCTCATAATTATGATTTTCTAAGACTGATTTTGAGGGCTGTCTTACATCAACACAGATACGCTTTTCATTCGCAATGTAGAATGTGCCATAAAATAAATTTCACAAAAAATATATAGCACTAAGTTCGTTGTTCTTTGTAAAAACTTGAAGTGTTTATTCATTATATTTGAGTCATTCAGTTCTGATTTGTTACGATTAATGTATGTTCAGTTGCGTATAACATAATGGTGCTTTGAATAACAATTCATGAAACTAGACTCGAATGACTTAAATTGCATGGCTAGTACTATAGTGACTTAATTATCGTAGCAATTGAAAATGGATTCTATAATTATTAGATGAAGTGTTAACGTCGATTACCATTTCTGTTGAGTTTATGTAAAATCACTAACTTTCTACGATTAACTCTCTTTTCAGAAGTTCACATATCTATAAATCATGTGAGTGCATCATAAAAGGTACAAAAGTGAGCACAAGATTTCTAGAAACAAGATTTGAATACTTGCTTTTGTCATGTACGGTCATTTAGATTTTCCGAAGAAAGATTAATACCCATAAAATCTATGATGGTTAATAATAAAATCACATCTAGCAAACAGAATACCTATTTAATAATGTGATATGAACCAGATATTCATTTGGCATAAAAATGTAGTTCTTACTTTGCCCCCCCCAAATGAAATCATGGCTACGCTACTGTTTTACATAATATGCGTTGTATACAAATGCAGTTGCATACCGTCTATGTACATCCAGGAGCAGGGCATTCCCTGATAAAAATATATGGTGATAAAAATATCGCTAAACCTTGAAACAAAAACGACGATTTTTTTAACGGTAAATCTCGGTGAAACGTCATTTGCTATTTTAAACTTCCTTGATTTTCACCATATAAAGCCAACCAGGGATAACGGATACCCGATCCTTTCAAATACTTTCATACTTTGTTTAATGGCGTTTGTCATGAGCAATTGGTACTTTCTGTACAGACCTTTCTCCCCTACACCATGCTTCCTACTGAGGCTGGCATCCAGGCCAGATAATATGCGCTGTGGATCCTTGCACATGGTCTATTATTATATCTTCATTTTCCCGCCTTTGTAAAAGACTATCTTAAGCTTTAACAAGGTTTAAGCGTTTGGATCATCCCCACAGAGTTGCCAAGTGTTCGCAGTGTGAATCTCCGTGATAGTTGTTAGCGTCACTCTTTTACTGGCGTCACTTTTTATGTACTTGGCAAGCGCCAAGAACGTCTCAGGTTCGTGTCAGATATCTTGACGCGATAAGATATCGCCAGTGTTCCTTTCCAGGAACACTTTTTGTGTACTTGGGATAGTACATTAATTCTCTGTGTACTTAGAACAGTACAACAATTTGAACCAATGTCAATAAATATAGTAGTTACAGTCCACTAAAGTTTTGTATTTTTGGCTGAGCCAAGACACCAAGGTTAAGCGTAATTGAGATTTATAAGCCCCTTTTTCACTTATAGCTAAAGGGATTTGCACTGTATTGTCTTTGCGGAAAATGGCGAATGAAGTTGACTCTTGTGATTTCTAAAGCTAAGATGAGATGTTTTTGCTTTCCATTCAATCTCGGCTTCCCCTGATCAATGTTCCATTCAATCTCGGCCTCCCAGTTATCAATGTTACTTACTCTACGCTACAGAGAGATCAATATGATTGTACAATCGCTCCACGGGGTTAATTTTTATTGCACGCTTGCAACTGCTACTAGTGTGCTTGTAAACGTTGTTGTGCCTTAATATTATATCTCTTATGCACGCACAAACTATGAAATTGTGACTGTATTTTAATTTATACACTTGTAAACTGTAACCATGACATGAAATGTGATGAAAAAATTCATTTGGAATTTAAATAGAATTGAAAGAGTGAAAAAGAGAGTTGATCTGCGTTCTTTGTAGTTTGTATCTGCCTTAGTTTATTAATAAATGTCGAAATTTTCCAACAAGCGTTCGTCTCCATGTGTGCAACCGAAACGCTTATCTATAATTATTTAAAACAATCTTATTGATATTCTGACAACCCGAATAGTGACTAGAATGAGTCTCCATCTCCAGGAATTAGGAATTGACTCGGATCACCACGCTCTCTCCCGACAGTAAATAGGATACCAATCACCGACAAAATTTAAATTACCTAAAAATCCCGAGAAAAAGTTTTCTTGACTTGAAACATTCGTCCATAAGCAACAGGTGCTTTGCATTTCTCAATAGGCTGCCACCCCACACAACGCCATCGCTCTAATTACACAACCATTGCTCTTTGGAGCACTTTTCCAGACCCTCACCTCTTTCCCAGAGCCACCCTTCAAAGGTATCTCAATTAGAAGTCCGGATGTTTCATTTTCGCTGCAGTCCTTACACTTCGCCCAGTGCCCTCCTTTTCCATGTGCGTGAGCTGTCATTAGGCTAATGAAAGCCGAGATATTATCCCTTCTCAAGATGAGGAGCGGATTTTTGGAATATCATTAAGTAGAGTTCTCCAGGAAGAAGAGGTCACGGGATGGTATAAAGAGTGTGAAGGCTTCCAGTTACCGTCATGTCGAAGGGGAATATTCATTAAGGGTTTTAATTCATCCCTTATCGAGAAATAAAACCCTCTTATCGAAGTAATTAGTGAGATACGGGGAACGTATTCATTTCTCTGGGAATTCTTTCCTTGACAATGAAATGACGATGAAGATCGATCGTTAGAAGGATTTGACAATATACTACTACTACATTGGCATTACTTTTCTAAAATCCCTAATGGGTTTTTCAAGAACTATAACATAAAATTTTTCCGAGTAATATTCGTAGATAAAATATTTTATACTAGGGCTCCCCAAACATTTTGAGCGCAGACCACATTAAGATATGGAAAGTTCAACGACAGACGGATCAAAAAGTATTTATACGTCGTTTCTCTACAGAAAAATATCTTGGAGAACAAAAAACATATGATCTAAAAAATGCAAGAGGTATTTCGCATTTGAATTAACGTCGCACTGGAGCAACGCAACGGGCTATTGGCGAAGATCCGGAATCAAACCTGAAGGGAAAGATCAGAGGACAACACCACGTAATTTTGAACCATGGCCAGATGACTAGAAAAATGTAGGAAAAGACATACAAATGCAGTGTTAGATAAGGAAAGAAACAAAGCTCTCCATTGATGCAGTGAAGCAGATTACTTATCGAATTGAAATCATTAAAGGACATGCCAACCTCAGAGAAAGAATTATATAGTTCCAAAAGTCTGATATATATATATATGCTAACGTGAATACAAGAAACTAAAACAGGTGAATTTTTATTATGCAGGTGGTAGTGAAAAGATATTAAAGCAATGTCTCACTAGGTGCTTCAAAGTAATGAAACGGAAATAATTTTGGAATTCAGAAAAATGTACACCTGAAGATTCTTAATTCTTAAAATAAATGTATCTCAAAATTTATTCTGCATTCTTTCAATATCCATGATATGGCAGTCGTAATAAGGGTTCCAAATTACAAATCCAATTACCGATCCAACATAAACATTAAATAACGAAATTATTGTGTTCATATTATAAAAATATCTTGTGTGTTTTATCTTGATCCAAGCAAGTTTGCAGATAATAAACGTATAAACCCATCATTAATGCGGAACATTGTAAAACTGTAAGGATAAATTTCTTTATCTACTTTGGAATTTATTTCAGCTTAAAATTAACTCAAAATAGGGTTTTAAAAAATTCTCGTTTAACGATGAAATCTTCAAAGATAGTAGAAACTGTTACGTTCCTAATCAAAAAGAAACAAATCGAGCCATTTTCTGCCTTGGGTTGTATTAACCGAGATCTAAATGAATGCAGTTCCAACTAATATTTACGCTTTAATTTAATACCTAAAACAAATAGATTTCATTAGTTATTATTTTTACCAATATGTCCCTGCGGGTTTTCAATTAAAACACAATTCAATGTAATTTAAAATTTGAAAATCAATATAAGAGCTTAATCTCGTTCAATCTGTTTATTTTTCTGTGATTTTGGCAGTTTGACTAGCATATATCTTTAACGTGCACATTGAACCTAAAATAATTAGTGGTTCTGATAATGTTGGGTTTGTCTAATTTATAAAACAAAATCGCACATTATTTTTTCATAAGGCAAAAAACTAAAAATTAAAACACAAAAGCTACACTACCAGGCTTTTCAAGTAGGCTGTATCCCCAAGTTTGGTCATTTAGGATATAGTAAAATGCAGGGTAAGACTGCATTCCAAAGTTGACAGTTGAAAAAATTTTCACTGCTCATGTCTTAAAATGTACCAAAATTTTGGTATTGTTTCTTTTATTTATAATTTAATTCGCAATTATGTTTAATTGTTTATAATGATTTTAATTAAAAATCAAAAATGATAATTTTAATTACATATACCAATTGTGATGATTACTATGCACTCAAAGTTTTCTTTTATACGTAATCGGTTTTAATTTTCACTGGATAGTTGGTAGGTGAATTTATCTCCCGAAAAGAGCAGCACAACGGACTATTGGCGACGGTCCGGGATCAAGCCAGAAGGGAAAGATCCGAGGACCACACCTAGTAATTTTGAGAGCCACAGTCAGCAGATGACGAGGTCAACACCTCAGTTGAACAGTAAATCGGTAGTAGATGGACCGGATTGAACCTATATAGAAGAGCTGGATCATCCATTTCTTCGTTAGCTTTTTCGTTTGGTTGGAAAAAGGTAAAGTCCGTGAGTATTTCTGGTTATATTCCTTGCTTGAGACAGGTGTTTGTTTCCCAAACTAAAGTATAATTATTTGTTATCTGTTGTAGGCCGGATAGAGCTAATAGAAGGGCCGTATAGAAAGATGGGCCAAACTGTCCATGTTTTAAGTGATTAGAATAAGAATACATTTTGTCGATCAAGATCAATACATTTTGGATTTATCTGTCAGCAGGTGGTGAATAGTTTCCAAACTGATGAAAAATTATTTTTTATTTGATGTTGAAATGCGGATAGAAATGGTAATAGGTTGGGAAAGAGCCTGTTTTCAAGTTGTTTTTATTGATCAGAAAAAATTATGAATTCCACAAAAAAACTTGACAGCTCTCAAGCATGCCGGAATTTTCAGCCCAATCTGAATTCTTCACATCCTCCACATAGCCAGTCCCTCCAGGCTGTTACATTATGAGTACATAAATTCTGATATTGAAACCTTTTTTTGCAAGTTGATTAAGTTCTCACTCTTATCTTGCGTTTTGAGGTATCAGATACGTGCGCGACATGTTAACCACCGTTAATTCTAATGTCTAAACTTGGGGATGCTGTATTCTTGACTTGCATGGCAGTATAGCAATACACACTTATGGCAACTCTACTTTGTCAACGTCCCACACAAACGAAAACGCAAGAGCTTCCATCTACTTGTCAGCTTTCAGCCAGAAAAGCAGCAGTGCAGTAGCTATCCAGGTTTAAGAGGCATCGTTAGGAAAGTCAACAGGGGAGCCCAGGAATAATTTTTCGGGACGATTCATTCTCGTATATTTCTCTCCACCCCTTGTTTCTTTCCTGACACCCAAATTAAAGAATCCTGAAAAATATCTTTATTTTTCTTTGGGAGAAATAGTAGGTAATTATCCATGGAAAATAACCGAGTTTTTCCGAGAAAGCGTTTTCCATTTCAATACTTCATTGTAAATGTGTTGACGGATTAACGAGGGAGAATGTCAAGTTGTGTTTGGAATTTGGGTTAAGCTATCGAGTTAATGAAAGTCGGGGTTGTTATGGGGAGTTGTGACAGATTTGCCTTTGAAATGGTGAAAATGTAATTCGTGTTGTTAACATTTGAAAGGACTTTCTTTGAATTAATTTCTTTTATCATCGCATAGTATGAAGTTACCCAATTTAAGTTTCTCACCAAGCGTTTATAAGGAACTAAATTGAAACAATCCGACCTGACTTAAGTCACTGGTGGCTGCATCAATCCCATTGGAGCCCCTGTACAGAATAAAGAACAAATTGGACGATGCGTGTGGGCAGCCAGGAACAAAGGCAAAGGAATAAGTATGCGGGGAGACTCAAATTTAAGGCGCTTAGCTCCATATATTTACCCAAAAAGGAATAATAGCAAGATGACAACTGTTCTCATTAACTTCTTTTCTGTTGGGATGATAATAAAAAAGCGGGGCTCGTAAAAATTGGTGCTCCGAAAGTTTATAAGACGCAGCCGCCGGCGATTAAAAGATTTTTTATGATCTCTATTCTGCCTCTTATGTTTTTTGCTCGTCTTAATTCGTTCGGCTGTTTAAAGCAGGCCTCATTGAAGGATCGTTAAACTGCAGTGGGCCGCCGACCTCACGTGGGCCCATTTCAACAACCAGCCTCTCCATGGGACTCACGACAATGGGTGGAAGTGCTCGATAAATGAGGCTCGTTAGAACCTATTTTTTGGCTCGTGAAAACAAAAGATCGCTTTGTCAAACGCGTGCTCTCTGGGTTTGTTTCAGAATAGTACGATTGTGGTACATTAAATTGTGGAGAAAATTAGGGGTGAAAATGCAAGCCGGCACACAAAGTGCGTAGTGCGCAGCTTTTGAGAGTGAATGGCGCTGCTCTCGACCACATCAAAGAGATTGATATCTCCAGAATTTGATATCCTGTTTTTTTGTGTCCCAACGGTTGGTTGTTTAACAGAAACTTGAAGAAATTTGAGACACATGAAACCAACCTTTTGAATGTTTTTAAGTGTATGCATACAAAAGATATATCTTATAAAGAGTTAAAAAGCTTGCTAAAATTATTAAATTGATGAGCAAACCACTGACTCTAAAAAAGTGAACATTGGGATTCGAAATTAGGACTGCAACATTGATAAGCTCCAGAAATACTAATTAATAAATTTCAAGAACACTTTAGCCCTCTGAGCATCACGAGATTTCCGACTAGTCTAGTATTAACACTACAACACACAAAAGGACTAAATAAACATATCTGTTGGTTGAAAGAATCCTTAGAAATATTATATTGATTAAGAAAATCAAAAGTGGTTAAAATTTATACCGGGTGAGCCACGAAAGAGTATCCCGTCATGGTTTTGATACTGTATGTGGAATATCATGTGAAATATGGTCTAAAGAGACGTATGGCATTAACATAATTAGATCCTTGTTTTCCGTTATGTGGTTCGGTATGAAGTATCTGGATCACGACTTGCCGTCTCATTTTCTTCAACTCGACTGTTAACACACTCGCGTGTTTGCAAATATTTGAAGAATTCTATGCTCAGCTCAAGTCTGAGGAAGTGGAACACTGCTTCTTCAAGCATGACGGAGCGACCTGGGAAGCGTCTGTCGAATCCCTGATGCCTTCACTGAAGAACGGACTGTGAGGAAAGGGGCTCCTCGTTTGCCGGATCTGTTGATGTGTGATTCTTACCTGTGGGGAAATTTAAAAGAGAAAGTGTATGCCATCAATCCCGAAACATTAGACTAACTGAAGGATTCGTGTTGCCATACGGAACATTGATGTTAGTGAGTTGCAACGAGTGTTTCAAAATATGCTGCGAAGTGCACAGAGGTGCATTGATGTTCAAGGAGATCATTGCAATATCTTCTGTAAAAGGTAGGTGGGAATACCGTCATCATTAAACCATATTTCGCGTGATATTCTCCATACAGAAACGAGACAGTTACTGGCTGATTTTTCGTATCTCATCCTGTAAAAGGAGGACTGCAGGTTGCAGAATGGAAAAATGTGTGTGAACCCCATAAAGGGTTAAATTATGAAATGATACATGAATATAACATTTCATAAGCTAAATATTTATACACAGTTAAACTTGGATCAAGGCTAAATACCCATATTTTTTTTCAGTTAAATTGCTGATTAAGAATTTTGAAGTTATTTTCTAGCATAATTTAAAGTTATATTCTAATTTAATCACAATAGTTTCCAGGTAGTAAACTTACAATATTTTATAGGTTTGGCCTGATTTAATTTTCTTTCATTAATTTATTTCAGAAAATAACTAAAAATCCTTCAACAACGTAAAGATTAAATAAGACAAGTATCAATTGTATAGTTAAGAAAGAAACAGGGAAAATTAACTATGGAGTGTACCTTTTTGATTTAGGGTATCATTTTGTGCTATGAAAAATTAACCGTTGAACAAATTGTATCGTTGCGAGTAATTATGTATGAAAACTATACAACTGAGAACGAAACTTATTAATGATATGATAAACAACCTTTTCAATTCATATTAATTTTCATCCTCATTACTCAGCACCTACATATTTTGCGAATTTTATCGCGAGTTTTAGCAAGAAATATAGTTTCATATTGCAATTAAGTTTCCTAGAGTTCGCAATTTTGCAAACAAGAACTTTTCAGGTAGAAAGCAGAGTGCTCCACCTTGGTACTTCTAAATTCATCCTTTGCAAACGCTTTCGAATATTAATTAATTAACGGGGGTTAAAACAAACGTACCGAATGTCTTTTCAAGCGAATTGACTCAGAAAAAGCTCCCTTGATAGTTTTATCATCTGATATGGGCGTTGTTTACAACTCTGCAACACAATGCAATTATGTTTCACTCGTTCATTCTACAAATGAACGATTACGAAGCTACCACACATGAAAAAATCCGAACGATATTGCTTTCCATGATCTTTTAGACGTCCCATCCGTAGTCCACTCGAAGCAAAGCGACTGATCAAGTCACTGACCCCGCTTCGTTAGACTCACATGGTAGTCAATTAGCCCGAAGCTTCTGTAACTGCCTTTTTCCAAACATCAGCAGTAATACACGTTTATTCATTAGCAAGAGAAAACACGAGAAATATAACAAAACACAGCACTGATATCCACCAGAAAAATAAATGCAAGGTGCAAATGATTCTTCCGGTTCCGATTGAAATGATACTAAATCATCCTCCCCAACCCCTCAAAAACAAACAGTGGAGAGCCATGCATCAGGAAACTTAGCGCCGACGTTTCCAAGATCGTTTTGAAGATGAGTAAATGGGGGAAAGGGGATTTTATTTATCGTGAAGATTATATGTAAAAAAATATCGCCAAGAAAATCAAGAAAACGTTCTTCGGCTTTGGGAGAACTAATGAGCGGGATTTATTGCCATGCCACGCAAACGAACCGCTCCATTTCTTATGACTCGTACATAAAACTGCCTTGGGCAATCTGCGCTTACCCCCTTAGCAACGTGCAGAACTCGAGTGGGCATGTTGATTCCTGTGCTGTGTGATGAGGACGGAGACTATGTTCTTCCAAAAAATAATAACAATCTCGCCATTTCAATTTTTGGACCATTGTGGAATCGGAAGGAGGGAATGCCTGTTTTTTAAAAAGAGAATTTAGAATCCTAATTTGTTGGTGTTATTATTGAGGCAAAGTGATAGAGGATTCTTGGTATTATTGGATAAGAGATGGCAGCGAGATAAACTACACGATAACAGAATAGGTTATTGCAAATGTTCGGTTTTCTTTAGGCTGTTTAATTTAAAATGATTTACTCTTGTTGATTCTGTAGGTGATTGGTGCAACATGTTTCCCGATGATCCGCATGTCTAAAAAGCATCTTATTCACATTCTTAGAATTTCACATGCACCTAAATGTAAAGGGCAAGCAAATTTGTACAATCCAATGAAGATTTCCTTATAATTTAATATTACGTATGTATTCACATGCGAGTTAATGAACTTTTATCTTAAAAAATATTTTAACACTTCGCACTAATTTCATTTTGCTTAAAAAGCAAGCCGTTTTTACCCATTTAAGTGTGATTACTTGAACTTGAGAAAGAAAAAATTGGTTCGCCATTCAAAATGAAGCAAAATTTTAACAAATGTTATATTTCTAACAAAATTTAGCGCTTTTAAAGAGTTTTTGATCCATTACATTTTTAAACCAAATTTAGGAGAGAAATGAACGGTCAATAGAAATCAGTCTTTCTGTCCTGGCAAAACTTGGAACTTTAATATCATTTTGCTAAATTGGAAGATGATACAGATCTTATTATTTTTACCCCAAAATATTAGTCTTATTTGTTATTTAACAATTCGATCCCTTCGCTGTAAGTTCTGCAAATTAATAAAATACCTTTTATTATTTTTTTGTCCTGTTTTCTTCATTTTAATAATTAAATAATCGTACAGTGCAGTAAGCACTTTAGGGACGGGGACTGAAGTCAGATAAAGAGCACCCGGTGATTTCTTTTGCAGGGAAAAGATTCTGGAATTACTTTAGGGTAAAAGTGTCCTTTTGCAAATATGTCTTGATCATGAAATTTGGGGAAAACATGCTTTATAAAATATCTGGAAATATTTTTCTTTCAAAGTCTTGGATATGTGTGTGTGTGTGTGTGCAAAACAGAATTCGTTTGCTAATAGCCAAAATCAAAGGTGTTCTTTATGTTCGCAGAAACTGGAATCGGTGTCCTCCTAATGTCCTGATACATTGAGTTTTTATAAACAGTTTTTAGTTGCTATTTTTTTCTTGTAGACATAGTTGAGCATATTTATTTCAAAATTATTCAAAACTTCTGTTTTATGTTTACAAGATGGTTGATTATATGTTTGGTGAATAAGAGAACGAGCAAGGTTTGAGTCCCTGAAGTAGTAGTGGTTGAATGTAGTAGTAGTGGTTTGAGTCCTTGAAATATAGTGCTACCACCAGCAACGTACACGATCTTATTTCTGAAGGGCCTCAAAATTACAAACGGAATTTATGTAAAATTGAATTTTTTGGGATGTTTAAAAATGTTCTTTTAAGAATGATTAAATTAAAATGGTCAAATTAGTGCATAAAAAGTGACATCTCGGTTGACCAAAGTACATAATTGTCTGGTGGTAAAGCAAAATTTATAACAAAAATTCAAACCGTGTTTCCAAAAATTCACTTTTTTCTTCCTTATAACTCACTGATGGTCACCAGGATTGATACGAATACGAAAGATGATGGTTGAATCAGCACAGAAAGAAGTCTTTGAACATTACTCTCATACTTAGAAAAATGAATTAAACTATTATATCATGCAATGAATATCAGTTCATAAAGTAATAGTTATTTTGAAAATGAAATATTTTATTAGAATTATTTTATTGAAAGAAAAAGTATTTCATGAATTTATAGTACTTGTAGAGATTTTATAAACCCCAAAACAACACGTTAGGAGAGAAGGCTTGGGTACCAGAGCCTTTCTACTCACTGGCTAAGCCCTTTGGCCCTTCTTTGTGCGGCTCAGTTAAATAAAAATCTTTATAGCTTATGTTAGCTCAATTTCTTATAGCAACATTCAATGAGACTCATACCAAAGCTGTGAAAAGAATCCACGCATTCTGAAAAGAGAGTCCATAAATTACCACAATTCCTCTGACCCTGCTCAGTACAATCCTGTTTTTAAAAATATTTATAAATTATGTTAGCTCAATTTTTAATAATAACAACATTCAATGAGTCTCTTAAAGTTCCGAAAAGCTTTAGTATATAGGACAATTTTAGTGACAAAGCTTTGTGAAGCCCACCAAGGGCCGTCACAACTCATCTCCGCTCAAACAATCCCCACTTCTCCCTGAGTCAACCAACCATACTGGGGTCTGCTCTTGAGAAAGGCAAACCCAAGTTCCAGTCACTGAAATTGTTTTTTGATTCCCTACAGAGGAGTAACTCTGCTATGTAAACCGATTGCACAGTAAATCGAAAACACGTCCGTGGTAAACGGGAACCCCGGAGAGGCAGATCGAGATGGCGATAAATTTCAGTCCCTGTCCAATAAAAATCATTCTTCCCTTTGAACGATTCCCTTTAAATCGTTTCCTCGGACTACCCTGTCTTCCAAGTACGGGGAAGTTAATTCTAAACATATAGTTATCTGTAATCTTTCTTCTCGTTTTCGGGAAAACTGTCGTTGGGTTTTCTCCCCGAAAGGGGGTAAGTAGACAGCAAAAGGGGAGAGTGGGAGGGGAGGAAAAAATATGAAGGGGAAGGAAGACATCTGAAGGAAGTTGCCATGGATAGGATGGACGAGAGATGACAAGTGAAAAGGAGAACTGCACCCCAAGTTGGTCGGCATACCAGCACTGAACACCACGAGCTCTGTAATTTTCTCTTTCGGGGTGTGGGGTTTCGCATTTGGCCACTTAGCGCTTTTCGAGGAGTTTTTTGTATGAGGTTGTCCTTGTGTTCCAATTATAACTTCTACTGATGCAATAAGATACGTATGGCATTAGAATTTTTGACGGATGAAATGGGACTCTCACTAGTGTTCCAATTCAAATTTCTTTTTTGTCTTAATGAGGCTTCTAATTATGATAGAAGTTCAGAAGGTTTGTGAACACTAAGGTATTCCTAGAGGGGTCTTGGTGTTTGGGGTGTGCAAATTCATCAACTCTTATCTTGTTATATTTTTTAATGATTCAGAATGTTTAAATGATTATAATTATTAACAGCTTATGAGAATTCAAAACTGTTACCAGGAAAGTAATGACCACGAATTGAATTTTTTACATCACAGATAATGCAATCGCAACACTTGCCAACAACAACAAATACAATAACAAAAATAAATTAAGAATTTCTTTCAATAACAGAAATCATTTTCGCTTCTATAACAAAATTAGCCTTTCTAATTCTGTATAGTAGGCTGTTTAGTTGTTTGTTTGGGTTTTATGACGCAACGGGCCATATTTAGCCAAGCTGTGACGTTGTATAGTAGGAATTAGATGCATCAAAGATAACATAAATTCAGTAAAAAATTGTTATTCTTTTCGTTGAAAAAGTAAACTGATTCTGAATTTTTAATTTGATTGTTCTGTTTAGATTTGTAAAAGGTCGAGAGATGATAATGAAAAAAAGGGCATCAAATTTTATTTTAGATGAAGGGGAAAAATTCTTGAATTATTTTGTGTCCTCACGTTCAACCAATTGTGGCTTATGCAAAATAAAAATTGAGGTTGAAATAATTTTTCATCGAAAAATACTCAATTCTATTAACAGGAAAGTGCTATCAAAAAGCTGTTTTTAAGACGCTAATGTTCAGAGCATTTTGGGACAGAGTTTACTATCAGATTCCTGTGTTTCAACTTACAAATTACTCACTCTTGAATAAGATTAAGCTCTTTAACAAAGACTTCTATGAGATATTTCGGAAATCATGAGTTTTTTCATTCAGCTTCATGATCAAGACATTCTGGCTAAAAAGGCATTTTTGACACAAAAAGGAAAAGGTAAGGATTTGAGTCCCTGTAGCACTACCTGCATCTGCATGGCCTTGGAGAGAACCTTTTTCCAATAGCGTATCGTTAATTCACTAAATTTGTTCTTGTGTACACTGGTGATTACTACTGTGGAGTAATATTGATAACTGGGGATGACGAGATTCTACAGAAAGCAAAAACATAGCTTTAGATAACCTTATAAGTCAGCTCTAACCACCATTGTTACTTTGCCGCTAAGACAAGCAAAACGATCCCTCCATTCATAAGCATTTCGAAACTTTTGCAACCACTAATTTACTTCTCCCTCTTCATTGCCCAACTTTAAAAGGCACATTTCTATCGTGCAGGTTTCCAGATTCAAACACTTAAATTCCAAGTCACACATCTTCCCATTTATTAAACTGCTCAGTTGAAGCAAGCCGAGCTGACTCTTTTCCATTTGTGGGAAACCTATCGATGAATCATCGAATTATCCGCAGAAGGAAAACTTTTTGAAGGGCGTTTCTAGCAATGGGCGTGCTTGCCAGCTCTCAAAATTGCAACCTATCGATGATGAATAGTCGCAGAGGGCAGGGACAGCTTCATCAAAGAACATATTCTCTAAACGAATTGTTTAAGGATATCCGGAAGCCAACGGCATACTCCGAACCAGGGGGTTCCATTATTTTTAACAACAATTCATCACACGCTCACGCTCATATAATTAACACCCATCGGCTATCGTAAATCAAGCATTAGATGAGTGCATTTTCTATGGACAAAATTGGAAATTTCTATGTTTGAATTCAGTATCAGTTACAGTTTGGGCGATCGCTCAAATTAAAATAAAGATTATTTATCAAAAGTCATTACTTGAGGAGATTTTTATAGTACAGTAGTGTGGTCAAATGATGCTTAGTGTACATTTTAGTTTCGCTTATGAAGAACCCCTCTGTATTCACGGAACCCTTGTCTTCCACATGTCTTCCACTTCTTCACGTCAAAAAATTTAATACTAAATTACATAATAATACTTTAGATTTTTAGTGATGCTACTAACGATGCTATTAATTATGTTGTACATGAGTTAATTTAGATGATGCTTTTTATCAAGTAAAATTTCAAACCTTAAAATATGAAATGTTTATAGATTTGTTTGAAATAGATAGATCAAAGGGGAAATGTTTTCAAAATAAATTTCATAATATTAATATTTAATTTTTTTTTATTAAATTGCCACAGATAATATCAAAATTTTATAGGATCTACCTTAAATTTATTTAAAAACCAATACACCTTACTTATACTCATAAACTACAAATTACTGACTGTTTTATTTTAGCTCAAGTAATAGTATAAATGTGGATAAGAACCATGTTCTCATTATATTGTTCAAAAGCTTCACATACACTGTCACTGAAGACATAAAATCATCTGTCATTAAAGATCTTAAAAATGAAGCTATGTCAAATTTGAAGCAAAAATCCTTTTTGAAGCTATCTTAAGGTATGTAGTAATGAAGGTAATTAAAAGGTATGAGAAAATTTTTTAGAGTTAATTATATGAAATAAATTCCGCTGTCAAGTTCCTTATGTTTGAATATTACTGGTCTTGTACAGTTCATGGATTTTTTACTCTGAAATTTTAAAGCCGATAGATGATTTTAACATTGTCAAACATGCTCTGTAAAAACTGCTATGATAAATGCTAATATTTTGTGTTTAAATAACTCTTTTTCGAAGTGTATGAAATCACAGTATCTTATCAGTATCGTTTAAATGCGGTTCCAAGTGAAAGATAAATTTAACAGAATATCTTCGGTTGATTTAAAAATAATTTAAATTATATTTAATTCCTTGTGTACATAAAATATCAACACTGAACTTATTTACATTGTAAAACATATTTACATTTATAACTGTATTAATAACCTTCTCGGATTAAATTAATAATTAAGTTCTCAGAATTTCAGTGTGTAATGAATAGTCAGTTATAAGCATATGGTGGCATTGAACATAAGTGTGTGAATTTAAGAACTTAAATATACGTATATGTAAAGTGTAGCAATTAATTAAAAATTAAAACCATATGGCATGTTGTGAAGTTCTCAGGATATATCAAAGAAATTTGAACACAGTGAATTGAAGTGTTACCTTCTTAATTTATTGTAAAAATTTGAGTCTAATAATTAACACAATTATTTTATGTTTATTTCAAACGTATTTTAATTGTCCCCGTCTAATTAACATTTGTATTGAAGAAAATAGAATGCACATTTCCTCCAGAAAAAGGATTCTATAACGCTAATAGTTGAAAAAAAAGACATTTTTCACTTCCACACGCACCAGAGGTAGTACGGAACAGTGTACCCATTGAAATTATATTTTTTTGTAAAATAATTTTACAAAAATAGAACTTTTTAAATACCCATAATAAACAGCAGGAAAATAAATTAGTATGTCAAATGCGAAACTAAGAATGAATAGGAAAGAAACAACATATTATCAAAGATAGCATTTATAGTTATTACTGCAAACAAGAAATAAAAGCAAGCGATGATAATTATAATCTGCACTCCTTTTTACAAACACCATGGGATAGAGGAAGAAGTATGTAAAATAGAAAAGTTCGCTAAAAGGGAATTAATTTTTTTCTATATTTGGACTGAAATTTCGTAGTTTTCCAGTTGAGAAAATCAGAATTCGTGAAAACCAGCATCTAGAAACTATCAGATAAAATTACTTTAAAAAAAGCACTCATACGCGCGCGCGATTATTACATAAATGTTATAATTAACATATAATTTAGTAAAAAAGTTTTACAATAAATGCGTATTTAATTTATTTGAATGCTACAGTTGATTAAGACGAATCAATAACTTATTTGAAAAGTAAACAATGCGATCCTATTTGAGAAAAATGAAGGAATTCATTAAAAAGGAATTATATTTTACAACTATTACTTTCAAAGAAACCCTACATATCTTTGTTTTATAATAATTTTTTAAGGGTCATAATCTTAAAGTAGCCGGCATTTGGTAAATTAAAATGAAAACTAAACTAAATTGTTCGGATTTTGCAAAGTTAACCAAGGTTCTAACTTCTCTATGGTTGCATGCTTGTGAAAAAATTTAGAATTGTAAATAAAAACTCCCACAAAAATTTGCAATTATGGCTTTCTCTAATTTTAGAGTTAGAAATCTATCATAGTTCGAGAATATTTCGAAAATCAGAATCTCCAATAAAAATCCACCAACCGTTTTCCATCAAGAAAAGGTTTTTCAAAAGCGGCGAATTAGAGCGCCAACGATTGGCGAAATTTTGGCTCAAGCCTTGTGGAAACGGATAACCCTGTGCGAGTCAAAGCAACAAACCACGTGTCCCCCTCAAATGATGCAGAGGAACTGTCAGAATGGGTCTGTTTATGGCGGCTCTTCGATAAAATCGCCATGTGGGTTTCGAACTCTTGTGGAATTCTATAGAAAATAAATTCGGTGCTAGTTTACGGCCACTTGACCGAACTCCACTACATTTACTTTGGAGTTGTTTTCTTTCAAAGAAGATTGGATAGTTTGTGGCCAGAAAACAGAATGACAAACCAATGTTTATAAACAAGTGAACTGGTATTTTCTACCACAGATTCGAAAACATAGATGGTATGAATTGACGCACTGAGAAAAAGTTGTTCGTTGTTCTTGCTTGTGGTGTCGAGAAGAAAGTGATAAGATTATATTTATTTTCAGTCAGTATATTTGGTTGGAAAAAATGGAATTATTCCAAATATTACTTTCAAGTTTATGAGTGAAATCAAATGAATTAGAGTGATCATAATGTGAAAGAGAATTACACAGAACATGTGCCGGACTATACAACAACTTTGGTTTAACAGACATCGTAAAATACGATGTCTTTATGATTGTGTTTTTATTGCCCTCTGAAAAAGATTTTTATCTGTTTTACAAGTTCTTCAGGTGTTCATAATCGGTCTTCAAAAATGCATCATTTGAGAAATGTCCCAATTATTATTACTGGATTTGTCCTGGTGATTCTTTTGACTCTTTCGGAAGCTGGACAAGATGGTGAGTAAAATATGACTTTAAATAATTACTGTTGGTTGCTTTTGTCGATATCTCCTTTATGGAAGATCAATGATTTGGGATTTATGGAAGTTTAACCCTCTGAGCCTCACGAGATTTGTGAGTAGTGGTTTCATTTTCACCCCACTACACACTTAATGACTAAATAACTGCATCTATTGGTTGAAAGAATCTACGAATTCTTTCAGCCTAAAGAAAGATTTTATTGGTCTTTTCCTTAGAATAGAATCCTTTGGAAAGATTTCGTTGGTCCTTTTCTTGAATCCTTAGGAAAGATTGCTCATTTCCATTGCCCATTTCCTTAGAATGGAATCCATTAGAAGGATTCTTTTGGTCAAGAAGGTCAAAATTGGTTAAAAGTCATGCAGAGAAGACTGCAAGGTGGAATTACGCATGTGAACCTCTCAGAGGTTTAATGATCCCCTTTATGGAAGGTAAAAGTTTCATGATATTTTTTGATTTCATGAATCAAGTACTTCAAATCCTCAGTGAGAATCAATAAATACTCATTGAGGATTTGGAAAATATATTGGGCCATGATAGGAATTAAAACTAATAATCTTTAATAAAATTAGCACTTTTAGTTCATTATTCTTTCACAATAATTACAATAACATCCAATCTTTCCGTTTCAAAGGCAATTTAATTTTATACAGTAGCTGAGTCAGATTTAAAAGGATGTCAGTGGATGGATATTTTTACGATTTGGGTGATTCACTATTGCATTCTCGAAGTTTTGATTTGCGATTTCATTTCCAATAATACTTAAGGATTTATAGATCGGAGACTAATTTCGGATATTATGTTTGCGTTTTTGTTCCTAGCTTAATACGATTAAGGATAAAAATAATCCACTGATCTTAGTCTAAGCAATGCATGTGAATGATTTGTTCCATAATTGTGTTCCGGTTTTAGTGTCAGAGGTGTTTGAATAGTATTTAGCATTCCCAGTAGTGAAGAAAATGTTATGAAACTTAATGTTTAGAAGCTATTTTAACTCATTTGTTCTATGGATATTTTTTGAAACTGAAAACAACAGGATTGTTTCGTTGGTAAACAGGCAAGACGAAGTTGGAATCACAATAGACTTTAGTGATGTTAACTGTAGTATTTGAAATATTTGATTCCCACTCACAGGTTTATACCAATATTTACAGGATCGTGGAAGTTTTAATACGGCCTGAGGTTCGGCCCCAGGATATGGAAGTTTTACTCACAATCTTGCCTAGCTAGTGCATTATTTTAACTATAGGAACTGATAATTTTAAATTTGATTTAAATTAGCAGCTAAATTTATGGTAACTACTTTATAACGAAAATTACTGACATTGTGGGCACAATGAAAACTGAAACAAATATAGCAGACGATCTGTCTTTTCCTTTAGTATCTTTACGTTTTATTAGCATAAAATATATTGACTAAATTTTGTGTCCTATTTAAGGTTTTGAACATTGGTCGTGAGCATAAAATTTCCACAAATTTGGATAAAACTATAAAAATTGGATTTTAGAAGGGAACATTGAATAAAAGGAATTATTTCTTAATTCTGAAAGATTCTCATATTTATCGATACAGTAAACGAATAAGGATCGTATGACTTTAATATTCGAAGAATTCCCTGTGGACTAGTTATTTACATCTTGAATCATAAACATTATTTTAATCCATTGATCGGGAAATATAACTATTTAATAATTAAAAGACAAATTGTGTCACATTGTGATTATTTAGAGAGTGGAATCGGAATAAGGTTCTTATGCTTTTGCTACAGACAATTTAGAGAATCGTGGTGCTCGTTGTGAAATCAATTTATAATTGTGACAAAATTCAGAGAAAACTAACTTCTCATCGTGAAATCGTTTTTATAATTGTGATACAATGTAAAGAAGTATACTTGTTTTTCAAACTTCCCTCATTTGGTTGGTTGGGTTTTATGGCGCAAGGGCCATATTTGGCTGAGTTAAAGTTCCCTTGGATACCAGTAGGGTATCCAAAATTTCATTTCGGAGGGACCCATATGGAAATATAATTTTTAAGTAAATTGAAGACATGAACAATAGCACATTTTACAAAAAGTTCACCAAAGGGCTTGTGTTTTTTCAGACTGAATTTTAAAGCAAGGGATTAGTGAAAGCATAAAAATGACGCATCAGAGTTGATCTGAATGCAGAAATCACTCTACAGTAGTTGTGTTTGGCGACTATTTATAAGGTTAATAAATAATCAAAAACTTGTATCTCGAATTCACTTTTTTTGTTTAAAATGTTAAAGTGATATAAAGGAATGTGTATAATGTGAAGTGGTTAAGCCAGTGATAAAAAGCTGTCATATCTCGCAGTGAAAAGATAATTTAATAAACTATTTATTAATTAAAAATTGTAACTTTATTATAAGAATATTACACAAGTATTGTATGCGTTTTATTTTGCAAAGATAGGTAAAAATAATAAAAGTAGACTCCAGAACTATCCCTCTTCAATGTCGTGTCTCGTGTTTAGCTCAGTTTGTCCGTATTCTGGACCTTGCCCCATAAAACCAAACCCCCTATGCCTATTCCACAGCTCGAATCTATAATATAAATATTTCCCTCAATCAGTGACCTCAGTGTGTTTGCCCACTACGCTAGCAACTTGCTAGTTGTGGAAGTGTGCGTAGATTCAATTCCTGTCAGATTCGATTCCTCCTTGGTGTATTTCTCTCTTCCTTTTAAAACTTTCCTTGTGTGTGTATGTCCATTTAATTGACGTTATTTGGCACAGCTAGGCCAAATATAGCCCCTGCTTCATAAGACCCAAACAACCAACCGACTAAGCGTCTAATTTTAATATTCAGAACAACTAGACTTGTCACGGGTGGATCCTGAATAATTTCACAAGGATCAAGATGACGTGATTGAAATCAACATTTACTTCCAAAAAGGCACGTTATTTTTGGCAGGGTATATCAACATATGTAACAAAAAAACTCGTTTTAATATTAAATTCGTATAAAACTATTTCAATTGAGATAAAAAAGAATAAGGAGCGCATATGTAGGGTTTAAGGCCACAGGGAAAGGGTGGGGTCAGCTGACGTTTTCACCTTCCCCTGAATCCGCCATCCACTACTTTACGATAAAAGGACAAATCAATTTATTCCGGACCACCCTATCGGAATTTGTCAAGCACTTTAACAAATGAATAGTAGCCAAACACTCCGGCTATCGAACAATTCGACACGAATCCACAAATCCCTGCAGCCGTTGTTTCGATCACCTGAGGACGGTGTTTTGCCATTGTTGAGTTCAAATGTTATCAGACACGGGAATATCTCTGAGATAGTGAGATAGGAAAACAAATCTGGCGCAAAAGAAAGACTGAAGCGGAGCATTTTATTTTCCATTATCGTCTCAGGTGCGTGTTTATTCGCCCCCTCCTTCAGAGAGTGAGAGTCGCGCAATTTGTTGACTTTTCTGAGACCTCGATATCTCTTTCGCGCGGTATCGAATTCGAGACGGTGTTTGCCTTTCTCGATAACCTATCTGCAAGGAGACGAAACATGCCTGCCATTGGTTGTGATTCAGAGTAAATGGTGGAATTGAAAGCATGATGGGATCCTAGGGGTTGAAAAATATCGGTTTTCATTGCTTTATAGAATTGCTTTATAGAATCAAACTAAAAATATTCTTAATATTTTTGTCGATTCATGGATCTTTAAACTATACTTATATTCAAGTGCCTCCAAACTGGTCATGGGGATGGGGTTTTGGATGTTGAGTTTGTCTGCCCGGGTTCGAATCACGGTTTGTATGGATATTGGTGATTGTTTCTGTTAGGAGTAACGATGATATACCCACTGGGTGCTTCACAAATAGCTGTCACTTCGTCCTTTGTAGTACTGAAGGCCGAAGAGATCAGTGGTCGGGCATTAGAAATAAAAAACTTATATATTCAAGTGTAGTAAAATGTAGCTCAACGAAAAGGAGTTCAAGGAATGAAAAAATACTTTTTTTTTCTGTCTTGGAGTATAGAATGTGTGACATCTTTTGTACTTTTTTCTGCAAAACTTTTATTGTATTACGATTTATCTTCTCCAGTTTCATAAAGGGAGTTCTATGGTGCATCATGATACAAATGATCAGATTTCAGGTGACAGTGCCATTAAATAATGAATAAATTATATTAATAGAATGATCGAATTTTGTAAGAATTTTAAATTTTTATGTAAAGGGAAATATTTCGAATTATTGTAGGATGTATTGTACTCCCTCAACTCTTTCCTTGTTCCTCTGCAACTTATACGTGGCATCTTGATGGTTGTATCATATACGAGAAAAAGATGACCTTGAATTCTTGTACCTTTCACAATGTAGGAAGTATATTGCACTTACATCACTTACAAATAACGCTTTAGATGCCTATACTCGAAAATCTTACCAAGAACCATGCGTTACATGACTACATTTTTAGCACTTATGGCTGTATAAGTTTTAACAATAAACTATTAATGTTCACGTAGTCAGCAGTCAAGAGAGGTGAAAGATAGGCTTTAAGACAAAGTGAAGCATAGTAGATCAAAAATATTACCAGTTCTTTGACAAATTTGGATTTTGCCACTACTTAGCTTAACAAATATACTATTGTCTTCATTCCTTTAGCATACATTGATATGGGTCTTCTAAGTCCTTGGGATTCTAACATGTGACTCCTGCAATTCCTTGTGAGGAATTCTGACTCGTATCCGGTCTAATTAACTCTGTTACAAAATATATATGACCGTAGAGCGCAAAATCAAATAAAACTTGACTCATATCTACATATGCTTCGATACCGTGTCCCTGTATGGATAGGTGTGACCGCTAAATCGACCCCACATTAATACCCCCAATTTGGCATCAACCAAATCCGAATAGAACCGCCATGTTGGTAAGACTTTTAAGAGAACTTTTATTCAAACTGGATTAAATCTTCCCGAAACAGGAGTCAAAATGCTTTCCTGGAATAGAGGAGTTTTCTGTAGATCTAGTAGAAGCTGACAAGCTTTTCTTGTCAAATTGAATAAACCAGGAAACTGCAAGTAGTCAGTTCGACATTAGGGCATGCGAGGATCGAACTCGCAACTAAGATCTTTAATCTACCACTCTCCGAAACGACTGCTGTACCTACTGCCCCACTCCTATTATCTGTGGCCTCACACTTGGGGATAGTTAGTTGACTTGAAAATTAAGGCTAATTTATACTGGTACCTCTATCCGGTCTCTCCAGACCCGTAAACCAATGAACGACAATAATGAGAGTGCTTAAACTTGTCAGTCATTTTCGTTCTCATTGGTTGAAGGACCCAAATACGAAGAGCGGACTCGGATACACATACCCGTTGTGTTGCTCCAGTGCGACGTTAATTAAATACCTACTGAATACACGTACAAGTGTAAATGAGACTTCAGCGTTTCTGGAGGAGACATTTTCATATATAGGCGGCCTTGAGAATCTTGGCTCAAGCAATGGCGGTTCTGTGCCAGCCTGTGTGGTCATAGTGGCTCAGTGGGTTTGCCCACTGCGCTTGCAACCTACGAGTTGTAGGTGATGCAAGTTCGATTCTTTCCTGTTTATATTTCTCTCTTCTATGTCAGTAAAACTTTCCTTGCATTTGTTTATGTTTGCTTACCTGCTGTTTGGCGCAGCTTGACCGAGCATGGCCCTTGCGCCATAAAACCCAACCAACCGTGCCGGCCTTTTAAAGGTGAGCAAGTAAGCTTCGTGGCACGAGTAATTATGATTAATGTTCAAGGTTTTGCAGAAATATTGTCGCCGTTGTTTGCGGACCTATGTTGTCGGGAGTCAGGTCCCGTATTATTACGATTGAAATGAAATACGAGTCCATTCGAAATCAATTGTGAAACTTTTAATAAATTCCATGTTCCCTCCAAGGCAAAAGAGTACTCTATTACCCTCGCATGAAAACAACCCGTAAATTACGCCGCTATTAAAAGTCATCATCCGTTCCCACGTCTCGCTCAGATTAAGAGCCCTCTTCCCCACTCGTCTTTCACTTAAAATCTATATTTACCAAAACCTATCTGCGTCGAAATTTATGACTCCTGGAGCACCCCGACATGTTCCTGGATGAAATCATTCCCGGTTTTCGGCGGATCCGACTCCCGACAACAACACAGCGCCCCCGCAAACAACGGCGGCAATATTTCAGCAAAACCGTGCGCTTTCCATAATTAATCATAATTACGCGTGCCCCGTTTAAAGCTTGTTTGCTCACCTTTAACAGGCTGGCACGGACCGTTATCGCTTACGCCAGACAAGCAGAGCGCTAAAACGAAGAACAAAGTTTCGCTCTCTCTTTTCGAAGAAACAAAATCTCTTCTCTCCTGTTTGCCGCGGCCTTGTTGATCGATTCCCTGGAGCTCCGAGAGCGGCTCCTGGATTTCCTCCCCCCCTCGGATAGGTTGGAAAATTTTTATTTTCAATCGGGTTTGTGGATTTTTCTTTTCCCTTTCGTTTTCCGTCTTTTCGAGTGCGAAAGGGACATTTACATCCCCTTGTGGAATTGAAATGAACGTAACCTTAAATGCGCTCTGTTGCGGGCGTTGTAGCGTTATGTGGCAGGGAGCTGTTATCTTTAATCACAATTAATGGATTCTCACACATAGGAAAAACGTGTTAACATGCAACAGACTGCTGCGAAAGAGTTGGAATTGAAGTAGGTTGTGAATTGAAAGATTACAACTTTGTTTTCGAATTGTTGAGGGTTTTACTTTATTCAAGGTCGTCTATGAAAATTAAAAACTTGGTGAATTTTGATATCGAATCCTTTTTTCTAAGAAAACTCCACTCTTCGTGATTTGGCTTCCAAAACAAACGCGTTCAATGTTGATTTGGTTGCTTGTTTGAATTTTTGATCTATTTTTATAGAGTAGTTTTAGTCTTACGTTTGGCGCAGTTTGTTTATTTTTGGACCTTGAACCATAAAACCAGATCAACCAACCAATATAAACGTCTTTCTCCCCAAAGCACTTTTGGAGAAGTTCCGTATGTGAAGGTCTTAATTGCTTCAGTTTTGTTTACTGAAACCCAATCGGGGGTTATCCATCATTTCCACCACGTAGTACACTTGTGACCATTTCTTCAGCAGTCAAGTCATCTGTCCGTTTTCGGTATTTAAATTGCAAGAGTTGCCTTCAGTGCTTCAGTAGGTTTATTTTGCCTGCTGTTCATGTGTGTTAGTGGTTTGAAGTAATGCTAAATATGCAAATTTTATACTTAGAGAGATCAAAATAAAGAGTAATGTTTCCCTTGTTGAAAATTTTTTTCCAGCGCACTTTTCCAGTTTTCCTTGGTTTGGGTTGCGTATCGCTATACGGTCATTTTCTGTTTCAAGAGAGTTAATTAGACCCTCGCCAATGGTTTTTAATATATTTCTAGATACTATGTTTACGTGTTTCCTATTCTTCCTAGTACTGTGCAAAGTTAAAAAACCAGACAATCTCAGAAAATATGATGCAGTTGAGTTTATTCGCGAACCTCCAAAACAGAAAACAAAAATAATTGTTTTGTTTTAAAACTCTGAACCTGCTTAGATAAAAATATCCCAAGAAAATAGTCGAATCCCTTAGCCTTAAAACTTCTTAGCTAATAAACATAATTTTTAGACGATGGTTTGGTTCTCATAATTCGTGATGCAGTTTTTCAGATCTTGGGCTGTCCATTATAGTCGAAATGTTTCTCATATTGGCTTATTCTTCTGATTTCCACGATTTTAATTAAAGCCAGATTAAAATAAAAAGTAATGTCCATAGACTTTTCCCAACCTTAAGATAGTTGAAGAAATAATATAGACTATTAAAAAGTAATTACAAAGGAAAGTACTTTTACATCGTCAGACTTGGTCTGATTAACCCTCTGTAGCAAAATCTGAACGTAGAACGAAAAACATCCGTCTCCGGCCTCTTGGTCATCAGTCGACGAGCAGCCCCAATAGAGTTCTGAAGTGAAAAGATATGGTGTTGACAGTGTTTATAAACACTGTCAACAGTATTTGCAATTGTCAGGAATTTTAAGAGACAATCCTTGAGGTGGTCTCCGATCATTTCGTCCAGTTCGCAAAGGGAGGCAGATAGCTGATCTCGCTACTACAATACGATGGAAGTGTCTTTCAGGTTATCATGTCCGGTAAGAAGTCGAAATCAAATGACTCCTACAGCTCTGGGAAGGAACCTGGTATTGACTCCTCAAATATAAAACATTGTAAAGGACTGACAATTTTGTTGCCACATGTGGCAATCTCTAATATTAAAAAAGGTATTTTTCAAAACTCAGACAAAACCAACTTTTAATGTTTCAGAACAGGAACCCAACTTAAGCGTGTTAGCGTTCAATATTATGGGCTGTTTTAAGGGCTGAATGATTTTAGAAATCGGGATACGCGTTAATCCATATTCCCCAAGTGGATACTTTGATTTCAAACAATCTTAGTATTAATAAATCTATTATCATGACTTAAAAGAGGTATTTGTAATGTATCTAAGTATTCTAATAAGTCAAGAAAGTTTGCAAAGTAAATTTGCACATGCCCCTCGAAACTTTTCCTAACCCGACAAAAAAGTTTATCCCGCTGTTGCTGTGATTTGTCGCAAATTCTAAAATAATTTAACCGTCTCCGAATCTTTATTCACAAACTCGTCTCCAGAAACCGGCAAACCCAATGCATTTTCAATAATCCAAAGAAACCGAAAAACTGCATAAAAGTCCTTTTTTCAAGTCCAGTATCCTCTGAATTTCAGATTGAGGAAGATCCACCTGATGGTAGTTTGATGACAGTGGTGGAGAGAGCGGTGCTTATATTTAAAATCAGTCATGTAAACACTGGCTTCTCTACCCACCGGTTCGAAATGGAAGTCTTTTGTTCTATTATTATTTTAACGAAACAGGGAATTGGAATTCGCGAATAATGCAGTTTAAAGAGTCAGTCGAGCCCGAGGCGGGTCGTTGGGAAAAGACTACAGAACAAACACGACGACTGAGGAATATATTGGGTTTTCTTTAATCCCCTTTTATTCTCTTTCCGATTATTCGAACCACACACGTTCTGGATATGCATACGTTATGCTGGCGCTCTTGGTATCCAGAAAGCAAACAGTTGAAACTTAATGAAAGTGTTCTTTTCACCGCTTCGTTCTCTTGTTTTATCGTTAACTTCCTGTTGTATGTACCATATCTCATTCATTTCAAACTCAGAAGTAATAACATGCATCGTTTCATTCAAGATCATCATTGTAGTATCTAGTTTTATGAAATACGTAAGTCCTTTATACAGTGGTATCTGCATTATGACCAAATACAAGCAAGTCCCTCAACAATATTTGTTTGCATATTGAAAGTTGTTTTCGAAATTTGCGTGCTTGGATTTTAGGATCTTGGAAGGAAACTTGCAATTTTGTCACAAATGGGCATTCAAAATGCAGTCAAAATTTTAAGATTTCTCAAAAGATCTGTCTTAAATGCACGCTTGTTTTTAAACAAAAGTCTAGAAAAACTTCAGGAAGTATTTTAGACATGAATATCTATATTTCGAAAGTGAATTTATGTTGTGCTGTTAAGTAGTGTTGTTGTTAAATAAACTTAATTTAATGGCAACGTTACTCTAAGGTAGGTAGGTAATTAGGTTTTTATGGCTCAAGGTCCAAAAGCGGACAATCTGCTCCAATGTTACTCTAAGAAAGGACCATACTGCATATATGGTCAAATCCTCCCATAAAGTTCAAAAATATACAAGTGAATCTCAAAATCCTAAATGTAAATTGCTTGGCCAGATCTCCTCCCTACACCATAAAAATACCAACTTTAAGATGTAATTTTGAAGTTCTATCTAATTAAACTAAATCACAATATTAAATCATATTTCTTAAAATGTTTCTTTTTATTTAACGACTATTTTAATGCTAGAGGACTTTGTTAGAGTGGTATTGGTATTTTCAATTAACGTCACACTGGAGCAACACAAGAGGCTATTGGTGACGGTCCGGGATCAATCCCAAAGGGAAAGATCCGACTTTGTTAGAGTGATGCGAGAATGAAAAGGCTCTCAATGAAGATTATTTAGCAATCTTTGGGGGTTGGCGAATGGTAGCGGGTAGTATGTTGTCACTGGTTTTGTAAATTTTTTTAATTGGAGGGTCGATCTGATTTGTCGTTCTACGGTCATTTTTTACTACATAAAAGCTAATTAAACATCTATAATTGAAGGGGAAATTGTTCTAAAAATGCTTCTTAAACATATTAATAGTCTCCTATTCTTATAATTTATTATATTTCCAATATGATTACAATCCGTTCTTTGGAAAAAAATTAACGCAAGCGTTAACGTGATCAAATTACTGCTATACGCCGAATTTCAGAAATATGCTATGACTGCACGTTTGGAATTTCCCTCTACACGCTTCCCAGGCAGCTTAACTTTTGTGCCCAATTCGCGCTATTAAAAGGGAAGTCGGGTTGATGAGCATGCAACGTGCGGGGGTTAATGCGAGGACAGGCAAGCTCCGTCGGTAATAGCCGGGACATACCACTCGGAGTGTTTTTAAAACGAGATAAAAACCAGCTGCGTGGCACGCTCATTTCCTGTGGTTTCCGAATGGGGGCCAGGGGTTAAGGGTACGTTCCGAAAAGAGGGCTGCTTGTTGTACATGAGGGGTCTCGCAGAAGGGGGATGGATGGTTTGGGCGGGACGTTGGGTTTGCAGAAAAGGATTTGGCGGAGTTACGGATCGGTTCCTGTAACAATTGTCGTATGATTATGCCAATAGGGTAGCCAGAATTTCATTTCGGAAGGGGCTCAAAGTTAGAAACGCAATTTTTATGCAAATTGAAGATCTGGACTTTATTATACTTTTAATGTTTTACTAAGTGTTTATATTTTTTATTTCGTCAGATGTACTGCTTAACCCTCCTAGTGATTCATCTTCGCGTCTAAAACTGCCCTCTAGTGGTCAGCCTCTAATGCAAAAACTTAGCAATCCTTGATCCAAACTATTACCAGATCTAGGCATGGAACAGTTGTTTTGCCAGCTTGGGTCATCATTCCCCTTGGAGTAATAGAGCAGTTTGGTCTTGATGAGATATTTTGTCTTTAGCAAAATTGACCTGATCTATCCCTTCGAAACCACTTGGACGGTTAAATATGAAAAAAGAGGTCCATGCCGAATCTTCTAGTTACACTGGTGTTCATTAGCACTTGTTTCTTTTCCACAGGAGCGAATAACCTTATACAGGGTGTCCTGTAAAGTCCCTTTAAGCCCTTTAAATTTAAAACAGCGTCTCGTATAGTCAAGGAAGTAACGTGTACCAATAGTAAAGTGACCATGCTGAATTTATTGAGACATCTTACAGCGCTCCTAGCGGCGAAATAAGGAAGTTAAAAAAATAACTCGAAAAGTAAAGGAGATCGGCCAAAAAGTTCAATTAAAAAATGTGCGCAATACCATAATAAAAGCACAGGAAAAAGTTTCATGGAGTTATCTGAAAATTCGCGGAGATATTCGTGATTGAAATTTGAACTATCCCATGCCTTGAAAAAGGGGTCGTCCAGAAATTCAAATGCTTTTATTTTTTTCCTATGCTTTTATTATGGCATTGCGCACATTTTTCTAATTGAACCTTTTGGCTGATCTCCTTTAATTTTCGAGTTATTTTTTTAACTTCCTTATTTTGCCGCTAGGAGCGCTGTAAGCTGTCTCAATAAATTCAGCATGATCACTTTACTATAAGTACACGTTACTTTCTTGACTATACGAGACGCTGTTTCAAATTTAAAGGGCTTAAAGGGACTTTACAGGTCACCCTGCATATTTCAGAAAGGTTACCACTTTTGCTCCCAAAAGTAGACAGGCCATATTGTTCACTCCGTGGTTTTACGCTTACTATTTCTTCCCAAGCTTTAATTTTATTTAGGAAATCATTTAGTGGCAGGTACTCATGCCTTCTTTCACTATTTCCACGTGGCTGATTCCGATAAATGTCTTGTTGACTAAAGACGAGAGACTTTAGAGCATATATTGTTCTGTACTGGAGAGAACTGGTTTAGTGAAATTTTGTCTGAATTCTGTGACTTACAATTCATTGTTCCTATTTTAAAAAATCCTTCAACTTAAGATGCGTCACCTTTTATGTTTTTTGCGTTTCATGTTAAAAAAGACGTCGTGATGTCGGTGGCAGTGCACCGGTACCAAGATGTAATGGAATATTTCGTCACTATATTATTTCACTAGTAAGGGATCATTTGAAAAGATGCATAAAAGGTGATGCATCTTGATTTATCCGAGTACAGAAATCACTTCGCAGTGAGTGTGTTCGCCAATTATTTATGGCTATTAAAATACCTATTCAAATCGTGTTTCTCGAAATCTATTTTACTGTCACATTTGGAGTGTTGGGACTATATGTAGGTATGGAATATGTGATGTGGTTATGTCAGTGAGAAAACGAACTCAAAATATTCCTCTTTCTTAGTTGATTAATTGAATAAATAATTAATTAGTTTTATAAAGCTTGTTTAAAAATAATATAAAAAAATATTCATCACGTTTATAATATTTATTTTGGAAAGAGATAACAAAGGGGTGACAAATACTTTCGAGAGGGGGAGGGATGAGAGCTTGAGTCCTTAACGCCCCCTCCCCCCCCGCTGCCTATGCCACTGTGATTAAGGTTAGATTGGAATCGGTATTTGATGCAATGATTTGGGTTATGTTTCATTAAACTCAAAATGAAGATTTTATTTTTTCCATTAACAAACGATTCTATTAAAATCAAACAAGCTCTTGAAATATCCAACAAGCTTTTATTAAAGACCTTAACGAATCCTTCAGATTTCAAATTGAGAAGTAAATTTCGCTTGAAGATTTTTATCTTTTGATTCTCCTGCAAAATTTACTTGTTTGAGTTGTGTCATTTTTCATGATGCGATCTTTGAGTAATGTTGAGTGTAATTGCTTTGGATGATTAGTGTTGTGATCAGTATTTTTGTTATATAATAATAAATTTGGGAGTTAATTTTCTCCAAAGTTGAAAAATTTCGTTCCGATTTTGTTTGTGAAATTTATACAAGAGATAATTTTCAACACTTGATCTTAAATAATAATTCCGACATTAAATAGTATATGACCTCAGTTGTGTTGAAAATATCTTCCGTTATTGGGTTGTCTATTCGCAGAGGTTTATTTGTTTTCGAAATCTGACAAACCAAAAAGAGGAAGTTTCTTTGGTTAGGCCTTTAGATAGTCATGCACGATATTCTCACGTTTGGGAAAAAATTATTTTGATGGATATCTGAACTTCGATAATGTGATATTCAAAACTATGGTGACAGGAGAAAGGATCATATTGTTCATATATCACTGATGGCACACAGTAATGACTTTTGGGTGCAAATTGCATTTATAGGCACCATCTTGTACACTGCGAACTGTAGGCGGCGCAGGTTCGATTTCTCCCTGGGTGTGTTTCTCTTTTCTGTGTCAGCGAAGCTTTCCCTATGTGTATATATCCATATTCTTGACGTTATTTGGCGCAGCGTGACCTAATAGGGCCTTGTGATATAAAGCCCAATCCAACCAATCAACCAACTACCTTATTATTTTGTGACAAAGACTAGTTTGATGACACCCAGTTTTCCTATGAGAATAACTATTGATAAAATTCAAGTGAGTGTAAATTTTGCTATAAAGTAGCACAATATTTAAGAGGTACAAAAGTAACGAGTATAATAAAAATATGTTTCAACATTTACTAGAGTTCTTGTATTGAACTCAGACTATCATTTGACTCTACTGTATTCAACTTGATCATCAATACTCATTTAAGTCTTCCATAGCAATGAAATTGTTTCCTGTAGATTAAGTAGCAATTTGGTTTTGGTAAATTCAAAACCACTTATTAATGACAACATTACTGTTTTTTATTCTACAAAAATATTCCTTATATAGAAACTTAGGGGAATGAATAAACGTTCACTTGCCCCAAGTCGACACTTTAATAAATTAAGTCTTTTATTGTAACCTTTTATTTTTATGCTGCATATTTCAAGCTGCATATGCTGTATTTTTAAAGCAAAAAGGATGCAAACGCGCTGTTGAATCGTAAACTGTTCAACATCTTCATATCGGAAGTCTACATAACTACACACAAGAGCAAAATTCTTTATTGTAACCACGTATTCACATTTGTGAGTGTGCAAAGAATAAGTCAGTATGGGAATCCGTGGTTATATAATGAATTTTACCATTAGTTGTATTTCAAGGGGCAAAATGAAGGACATACAAAGCACACCTCGGCTGCAATACCGCCATAACTAATAAAAAATGAATTTGTAATTTGATGTGTTGAAAGACTAAGTGCATGCTTCTATGCATGTTGAAAAGCTGCCGTCTACTGAAGAAAGATAAAATCCTCAGTATTGCAGCATGAAGAATATATTTAGTCTTTCTTCACACAAAACAAGAAACTTATTTTTAGTTATAGCGTAATTACAGTTGTAGACCTTTAGTTTTGCCCCTTGAAACACAAATAAGGACAAAATTCTCTATTGAAATTACGGATTCACATACTGACTTGTGTTAGTGGATGTCTTTGTTAGCGGCGGCTCATCCATCGGGTGTGTCTTCACAAATAGCCGTCAGTTCGCCTCTTGAAGTACCGAAGGCCGTGAGGTAAGTGATCGGGCTTGGAAAAAACACTGATTTGTTCATTGAATACTCGCAAATATGAATCCATGGTTACAATAATAAAATTTGTCCCAATTTGGGGTTCAAGGGACAAAATGAAGAATCCACATAGGATCTCAGGTTCGAAGAGGTTAATGAAAGGTCCAAATCTTCCAAGGGATCAACTTTTCGAGCTCGAAATGCAATGCAGTTGGATCTCCCCTAAAATTCCGTGACATGGTTGATTCTTTTCTGTTTGCTCAATGGGTGAAGGGAATGCTAACTCGGCTTGCCCCGGGGTGCCTCGTCCCGCCCCTCTTTTTTTCCACTTCATCGTTTTTCTTCTTTTCCTTCTTCTTTCACAAGCGGGGTACCTTTGTTGTGGCCGCTCACTTCATATTTCTGGAAGTGGGGGCCCCTTTAACCTTTCTTCTGGAGATGCTCCCTTTCTCTCTCGGAGTGCACACATTCTTTCGAGTACTTCTGTAGTGCTGCTCTTTTGGGTTCTGAGGGTTCTCCACTCCGCCGTAAGTAAGTCACTGAGATTACCTGGCGTAAGATGGTCTTCCGATTAGCCGTTTTCTTCGATTGAGAGGGCACGTCGGCTCCGGTGACGTTGGGAATCGTCCGTAATTGAGGGCTTACCTGCCACGAGACGTCTCGTACGGTTGTGAGATTATGCGGAAAGTTATGTTTCTTGTTTGGACCCCCTCCGGTGGGCAGCGTTTGGATGCGGATTTCAGAAACTTTTCCTTTTTGTTTGGACCCAAAGATGCCTTGGGAAAGCAAGCACTTTGAAAAACTTTATCTAAAAATAATGTGTCAAATGTTTTAGGCAGTTTGGAGAGTCTTTCATCTGAATAAGTTGGCAATGGTAGTTCCACGAACTAAAATTAATAATTTATTACCCACACTTTCTTACTTTTTTGAGTAATTCAAGAGTTTTGAAACAGAGACAAGAATTTTGACACATTAAACTTCATTAATCCAATATATTTGATACACTGTCATCCATATTCTACCGTGGCTGTCGTTGCTTATTGGGTTCCACTGATCTAGCAACCTGTGAGTTAGGGTGGAGATTCTTTCCTGTATGTATTTCTTTCTCTTCTGTGTCATTAAAGACTTTCTTATATGCGTATATCCAATACTTGACTTTGCCTGTCTTGTGTTTGGCGCAGCATAGACAAATTTTTATAAAAATTGTTTTGCGGGTAATAAAGAATTTTCAAAAATTGATACTGCACTTGATGTTCAGATATAATTTTATTTTATACCACAACTCGTTAATAAAAGCATAGAAATTAATAAAGAAATAATTGTGATTGAATAAACTTATTATTAACCTTTTTATAATTAAAAAAATCGTACATGCATTATTGTGACCTGCCTCACCTTGTGGTGCTCTAAACCTTTTTGGTGTGTGTGGGTCATATATGTATGCATCTTAATGAATAATGTATAATGCATATTATAATTAAAACAATAAAAACTAAGGGTAATATCGAGGAAATCCCGCCAACCAGTTTAATATAAAGGGATGCATCATCACTTAAAAAACCCAAATAATTTAGTTATTGTCTAAACTTTCTTGGGAATCGCGATGCAAAGTCTCAGATTTGCTTGAAAGCTTCATAATTTACATCTTTGCTTATTCTGTAGAAAACAAACTCAGGTTACAGATTTGAAAGCAAAGATTGTAAATGGCACATGCGTGTAACATGCAGTAAAATCGTTTTTCTACCATCTGATGTATTTTTTCACTAATTCTTTTCTAACTCAAATAAAATGAAAACATCAAACGGAAACCCATTCTGAGGAATTTAATCAAATTTCATTCTTTCCCTTGCTGTACAACATATTTCAACGTCAAAATTTCAATTAGATTTCCATTCAGAACCCTGCCATTGTGCGCTCACCTCCGAAATGTCTCCATTCTTGTATTCAACTGCTTTGTTGCAAATCCCTCTCAACTCTACTCTTTGCTGACAAGAACATATTTATCGATGTAAGACGAACCTTGATGGAATAATCCACAAACTATTCCGTGACTCATCCTTTTCAATGGGACTTTTCCGATACTAGATTAAAAAAAATCGAAAAACGAAACGAATGACATCATTTCTTCTCTGAAATTCTTATTCGTTAATTCGTTGTGTAAAACACTTCCCACCAACCTTCATCCATCTCCATTTGACATTCCCATTGATGGATTTTTTCTTCTTTCGGCCACTTTTCTTCTCCGATCTTTACTCTCAGGAGGAAGATGACAAGCATTATTCGATTGTGTTCGCGGTTTTTGAAGAGCGCCATTCAAGTTCTCAATCTTTGCCACTGGCGGTTCACCTGCCAGTGTCGTTCTGTCAATTTCTGTTTGCTCTCGGGATATCTTGCCACCTCCTCCTCCGTTCCTCTCTCGTTCGATTGTTGTTCCAACGACTGTTCTTTTTAGTGGTGATCGCACATTCTTCGCGAAATCTGCTCAGTGATTTTCGGTTTTTAAACAAGTTAGCTGACAACGTTGCGGAGAGTGATTTTGATCACACTTTTAGTACACCAATGTCACTTCGCTAACGTACATGGCACAGAAATCGACTGGATTTGTATGTCGACAAATAGCATCAAAGGGGTAGAAACAATGTAAAATCAACCACAACGGGATTTTGCCATCGAGCTTCTAACGAAATAGAGGTAGCATGTGCGCGCAGCTTGATGCCATCAATTATCACAACGGACTATTGACAACAGTCCGGGATCAATCCCTAAGGGAAAGATCCGATGACAACACCTCGTAATTTTGATCCACGGTCAGATGACAAGGTCAACAACCGATCTGGCACCTCACTCTCCAAACTTCCACACCACACCAACATGAAGACATTTGAGGCCAAGACAGATTTAACGAGTACCAGCCCCAATTATACACGACAGTTTTTGATTGGATCGAGTGTTGAACTCGCAGCCCTCCGGTTGCTAGTCTTCCAACCGGGCTACCGCAGTCCCTGTATTTTATTGGACATAAGAATTCTATTTCTCTTGACAACCCACCATGCAACAATAACTACAGAACAATTTTAAATTTCATCTCAATGAACTGAATTAATTTGTATCGATCCATTTCATTTGTGTTTTTTAGAAACAATCATTTATCTGATATTCTATCAATTATTTATATTATTTATAACTCGTATTATGCTGAGATGCAAAACAATTCAAAGCAGGGAATATCTTTTTTAGAAAGCAATGCTAGTGTCATGTCTGTCCGTTTATTTAATTTCGTATCATATTTGTCTATTGGAAGAGAATCCACGACGTCCACCTACGAGCAATGTACGTGCAAGTCTGCGTGCTTGTATATCGTGATTTAGAACCATTGATCGATGATTGGCACTAGTATTATTAATGCTTATTCAAATACTCATTGATTACAAACCATTACAGTTACAGTTACGAGGGAAGACCTCTCAAATGTATTACTCGTTTCTAATAAATTTATGTTGACTGAAAATTAATACTGCTTGTGAACTTACTGTTACATTATATTATTTTAATAATATTTGATCTAATATTGTACAGTGTGTTATAGATCACAAATGCGTATGAGTGTTATTTATATATTTTCAACTCAATGCATTTTATTTTTATCATATGAATAACACCTTGAAGATAAGATTAAGATTCTTAAAATTACTATTTGAGTTTGCTAAATAATACATTCCATAAGAAAAGTTTGTTACATTGAGAAATGTAGTCATATTCAGTAGAATAAAGTAATACTAACAAGCATGTTATGAGAGATTATCATTGCTTTATTCAGTAGAATGCTTGTTAGTATTGCTTTATTCAGTAGAATAAAAAGCAATACTAAGAATCTTTCCCAGATTTATGCGCTTAGAAACATGGGAAATGTTTTCATGTGCTTAATTCTTCCTGCTTATTAACTAAAAAGCATTGAAAAATTAATGCACGCATTTTCTGACGTTAACAAGAACTATCTTGAAAATATCTTGCATGGCTACATACAGCCTTGAGATGTTCTGTATCCAGGATTTTGAGGATTCATCTTTACAACTACACAAAGAGAGAGTACAATTTACCACACCAGCAAAACTAACCATTTACACAAACACAAAGTTCAATTTACTAACTACACAAAGTTCCAACTTACCAACTGCACAAAGTTCAGTTTAAGAAAGATTAAGTTTATAACCACACAAAGTTCAACTTCCCACATCAACCAAGCCAGCCTACTGACTACACAAAATAGTACTTGCTTACTACACCAACTCACTAACTACGCAAACTAGAATCTGCTTACCACACCAACTTTCCAACCACATCTACTTATGAATTACACAAAGTTCAAAAAACGTTGTTCTGCCTTATGTCGTTTTGAGGTAGTGACTTCGAAAACATAAGAATAGTACCGCGTTGACGCGCTTCATTTTTATGAGCGAGCAAAATCCCATCCTGTTCGAGAAATAGGAGATATCGGAAAAGGAAGTTCGAAAATAACGTGGCAGGCTTCCCCTGCCCCAAGAACTGCTTCGGAGGGTGGATCGAATTTCTCAAAGAGATAACAAACCCCCGGAGTTCGGGATTTGTGAGTTTGCAGAGGGGATGAGATCTGGGAAGAAACTGGAACCTTTTCACCAAAAGTTCCCATTCGCCGATCTATGGAGGGTGGAAATGAGGAAGTTGCGCTTTTCTAAATACAGGGGTTGATCATTTTTGTAAAAGTGTACGGAATGTCGGAAGGAAACGGGGCATATGGTGATTTTGAGAAAAATGAGGATATCGATTTGCAGGCAGTGAAAATGATATATTTTATTTTAATACTAATACTGATTTCTTTGTTTAAAGATTTGTATATTAAGACCATTGATTATATTTAGTATCGATAGTTCAGAACGATGGTTCGATAGTTCAGAACAATTCACATTTCGCTATTTCGTTTCACAGTTTATGAAGTTCACGATTCAAATTTCAACCCAATTTTATTCAAATCGTAATCCAAATAGTTTAAGCAATCCATTTTTTTCATTACCTTGTTGGATAGTGAATGTTCGTAATGGGTTGGAATCCACTTTAAGTCGAAGATCCCGTAGTCCTAATGTAGCAAAAATGATCGTAGAGCGACTAACTGCTAAATCAATCATTTTGTTATTAAAATTTAATGGATAAATTAAAGAATCAAGTTACCCTAAAATGATTCAAATAAAGCTGGTCGTAATAACTCTAATAATGAATTCAAGGACAAAATTTTGTTAATTTTAGCTGAAAAGTAACTAACAAATTAAGTAAACGAAATAAAGTCTAACGCCCAAATTAACCAGATGAACTAATTCAAAAAAATTAATCGGAAGAAAGTAAAGTGGATTAACTAGGTTTGATTTATAGCTCTAATGGTCATTTTTTGCTACACGAGAGTGAAGAACCTACTGGATTAAAAGAGGAAAATAAGCATACCTTTCTTAGAAGTTTGGAATGAAAACATTAAGTGGGGACATTGAAATATTTCTACATGACACGATAGTGGTATTATATGTTTATACAAAGAATTAATCTTAAATTTATTTTGCTTTTAATCTCGGATAATAAAAGTTGATCTATGTGGAATTTTTTAAATGCAATTTGAAAAGATCATTATGTTTTATTCGATCGATGAAAAATTATTTCTTTGAAAAAAAAAACTACCCTGATATCGAAAAGCAGTTCACTAAATTCTATCATAATTAAAGTTTTGGTAGGTAGGTATTTTGAATTAACGCCGCACTGGAGCAATACAACGGGATATTGACGACGGTCCGGGATCAATCTCAAAGGGAAAGATCCGAAGACTACACCACGTAATTTTGAACCACGGTCAAATGACGAGGAAACACCTGATCCGGCATCCCACTCTTCAAACTTACACACCACGCCAACGTGAGGACATTTGAGGCCACGACAGATTTAACGTGCACCAGCCCCTTTGTACACGTCGGTCTTTGGTTGGATTCGAACTCGTAACCCTCCGGTTGCTAATCCGTTATTCTTCCAACTGGGCTACCGCGACCCTTTAAAGTTTTGGAAAATATTAATCATTTGTAGAAAAGGGAGACATGTTTCCGATAAATAATTTATTAAGCGATTTCTTTATTTGAATTAAGAAACTAATTTTGGTGAATATATAGCGCAGAGCCTAATCACAAAAAATCAAAAACATTTGTTTTCGTAAATTACACAAAACAACCAATAGTTTTTAATGAGCTTTTAAAGGCATAGTTTTAAAACATTTTTTCAAACTGCAAAGGTTTTCTATTAAGAAAATTTTGAGGCACACAAAGAAATACTATAAGTAACAAAGTAATTAAATCATGAAAAACAAAGAAAATCTACTTTTTGAGTCATCAGCTTTCCTTCATATATAATTAAAATTAGTATGAGAAATTAAAATAATATTGATGGTTAGAAAAATCTTTTTTAAGAGAGACATAACCAGAATTTTCACTTAAATTGCATTATTTTAGATAAAAAACTCATCCACACCAAGCTATAACATTTTCGTTATACTTAAAATATCTTGTATTTAAGACGAAATTCGATAGGTCGTTCACCGTAATTTTTCAAATACACGAAGAGAGCAGAAAGATAAACGGACGGAGAAAAAATATTTTTAAAGACATGTGACAAAAATGATCAATTTCCTTTTTCATTCTTTTTACATTACTTCATTTGGCTTCCATTAATCCATTAGATAAGTAATTTGAGAACGGTACGTCGGTTTCTCTTAACAACGGAGTAAACATTGTAATTTTTTATTACGTTCAGTTTTTGTAAAAAAATCATGTACACATACACAAAAAACTGCTCATTATTAACTTTCTAGACTCAAATTGCTAAGCGCTCGAAAGATTGACTAACTTGGCATACTTTGTTTGCCTGATTTAGAAAATATCGTGTATAAATTAAAATTTAATGGACAAATATTGTCTTTTACACGTTTACTTGATTATTTTTATTTGAATACTCCGGAAGCATGAGTGTTTTTGGCAGATATCATTTTTTAAGCGCTTCCTTGAATTTTAGAACCATAATGATGTTTTTTTTCAAATTTACTTCAAGACCAATAAAAGAAATTTTCTGTCGAGTTAAATGTAAATGACGGTAGTGTTTCTGCTGTTTATGATTAATATAATCTTTAAAAGGTTCAGTTCAGACCTTGCCTCCTTACGACTGGTACATAGAGGTGGAGTTGTCATAAGATAATGCAATATGCTTTTAGATGTTTAATGATAAAGAACCAGTTGTTAAATACTATTATAGAAATGCTCAAAGGTACTGAACAAGGATGAAACAAACCAAAGCGACATTCTTCATAAGCGTCATTTACCGGACAGAAAAAAAGTGGTGTTCAGCTAAATCAAATCACATTGCATGAACATGTCACTCTGTCACCAATCGATCAAATGGTCAGGTTGCTGGCTTCTGTATCATACGATTCCTGGTTCGAATCCGGGGAAATGCATGGATGTTTGTCAGTCTGGAATGAAGGTGGGGCCTCTATGTAAACTGGTTGTGCCTAGGATGCATGGTACTAATGCGAGGTGTACGTGAATTCATCCCCAGTGGTGCACCAGGATAACGTTAAGTGGATCACAATTCTGCCCTTGTAGGGCCATAATGAATAATGTTCAATTGTTCATGCACTGAAAAATAAGGTAGTTGAATCCACCTTCTCTGAATAGTTCATGGTATTAATCAAACTAGTTTAGGGTATCCACACTGGTAAAACAACATTGGTTAAAAATACCCAGTTGCTAGTAACGGTAGGTAGTAGGTAGTTGAATTTATGTCGCACTGGAGCAACACATCGGGCTACTGGCGTCGGTCATGGATCACTCCCGAAGGGTAACTTTCGAGGACACCTCGTAATTTTGAACCACGGTGTGATGACGTAAAAATAAATAAACAAGTCACAGAAACCATAGATGACATCAGCGTCATCTCTTATCAATACATGAAATCCTGCAAACTGCAATTTCTTATTTTGACGAGAGAAAAATTCAATGCCAAGTGAAGGAGAAAAAGATATTCTATTCTGGATTCAGAGATCCTTTGGCATTATTCTAAGGCAGGAAAATTTTGCATCATAAAAGGTTAAATCCACATCGCAGAATTCAGCTCGATTCACACAATGTAAAACTCTCACGGATTATCACTAGAGGTATTCGATTTCAACATAACTGGGAAACTACGCGAAAAAATAACCTACTGTTCCCCCAGATACACTGTCCGTAGTGAAATGATGGAAAAATAAGCCAAAGCTCGGGGAAACTCCCGAGATGGAAAAAGAAAAAGTTCAGGGGTCCATTTTAAGATGGAGGAAAAACAATATACAATAGAATGGATATGATACTTTGTGTGTTGTTCTTTTGCTTTTCCACCCGACTCCTTTCCCACGTGGAAATCGGGAGTTCATTTCCAGAAGCTTTGCAAAACTATCGCCCGAACACAGAAAATGGCGACGGTTCGAATATTCCTCCGTCGTGGCCGATCGAAAACGAGCGTAAAAATTTATCGTCCGAAATAAACAACGTTGCGCGTCTGAAGGAATATAAAAAACTGACACACCAAGAAAGAATTTTTTTCTTGCCTTTGCCAGGCGGATTATGGGGATGTTAGAGGTTGAATGCATAGATACAGGATACGTGGACTGTATTTTCTATCGCTTTTATTCTTTTTTAGTGTTGTAGATTTTTATTTTTATATCCTCTGTGTGTTTGCAAACCTGAGTACGTTACGGGGCTTTTGTTCTGGTGTGTTTACTCTAAGGGGTGGGAAGGGCGAGATATCGTTTGGCGAGTTCATATCTGCGTGGCAACATTTTGGAATGGTTTGTTTCCGGTCTCTGTTCCTTGGATTTTGCGTGAATTTTAACGAAGTTTCCCTCTGCTTTCTGTATCATGCGAGGGAAGGATACGTTATTTGAAGGCGTGCATTACTACTGTGTTGGGACTTTATTAGCACCTTCTTTCATGCTTCGCATATGCATGGGTTTTTAAGTCAGATATATGTAGATTCTTCGCTGGGGAAGTACTGTTCCAGTTTTGTTCTGTATATTATTTTCTCATTATTTTTGTTAGAGCATCAGACTGGTGCTGAGAACATATTGTCTGCTTACAACTGAAACACACTAAGCCAAAAAACATAGTTATGCGAAAACGAAGGGGGGAAATTATTATACTAAGTTTTACTTTCTAAATGTGTTTCTAAAGAAATCAGATCTACATGCAAGAAATGACTTAATGTACTTTCATTCTAAAGATCAACACATTCTGGTAGAGAAAAGCTACAAAACTTATGTTTTGAAAATTTTGAGTTGTTTCACTTGTAAGCAGACGATATGCATTGAAATAAAATATTGCTCTACATTTAACAGTTAATTGTGGATTTCCGTACAAGGAATGGTACTATTATGAAATTAGTTTTTATTAATTTGATCAAATAAATTTAATTCTTTTTTCTTTATGCCCGAACTTTTCCTCTTCAAATTAACATGGAGTTTTCAAACACAAACGTTCTTTCGCTTATCTAATGTTGTAAGATCATACATAGTTACCCCACATATCACTCATTCGATGTTATCTTTCCATTTAATTATTTGAAGAAAATATATTATTAATTTATGTGTTTAATATTTTCTAAATTAAGTTGCTAGGGATTCACCACTTAGTTGCTGAAGTAAAAGGTAGTGGTTGTTGCGTTTCGCAAGTCAAATAACAGTTGAACTTACTTATTCAATATTTTGATACGTATGTACTTTGTAATTTTGTTTTTGTCCAAATTTAAACTAATTATTGACTAAAGAGAGAAATGTAAGCTTTTCATGCAGGGTATTAATTATAACTGATTAATTCCGATGCACGATTTCTTCATTTTTCTGATTAATTCTGACTGCCTGGGATTTATTCGTAAGCCACGTGGAAGAAATTTCTTTTATCCGGAACGAATTTGGAGCAAATGCCTCAAATTTCTCATTTAACTCTAATGCTGTAAACTTTAACCACTGGGATCACCAAATATTATTTTGGAGCTAGTGGAACAAATAAAGTTTGAGTCCCATTTAACGAATTTTCTTAAACTGAGACGAATAAACATTATAATTTTATAAACTTTTAACAAAATCACCCGGCGTTGCTTGGGTTGAATTAGTTAGCTGAAAAAATGATAACAACATACGTATAATCACTTTTATCTTTCATAGAAAAAGGCAAAAATCATTGCCCGAAACACATAACTAACTTGAAACGGGGCGAAAATATTCTATGTACAAACGAACATTCCATTTTTATTTATATAGATTGCCTAAACAATCATCTAATGCTATGAAATAGGCATGGATAAAGTTACTACATTTTACAGTTTAATTTTCTCTAAACAAAAATTTATTGGCTTACCAAACAGATACTGAAGGTCCTTTGAAATTCCTCTTGATAAAAGAAACCCGGAAGAGTCACACAGACGGTTAATGAAAGGGATTCTTTCTGAATCAGATTTCATGATGCATGTGACTTCCGTTTTTGGAGTAACTTAATTGGGTGACAGATATCTTGATTCAAAAGTAAAAATAAATATGTAATGGACACTTCTATAAATTTGCTGTTTCTAAAAATACGTTATGTGTTTTGAATCGAAATAAACAAATCAACATTACTCTAAGACGGCATATTTTTAATCATAATTTTAAAAAATTGTGTTTCAGCTGTAGTGTAATTTTGAGTTGAATACTCGTAAGAAATCTGTCATAATTAAACTATACCCGTTCGTAATTAGTTTGCTAGCTGATGACGCTTGCAGTTTCTAGATATCTTTATACCTCTAGTTATAAAAAATTACCTAGAATTGCGTGATTTTACTGGCCATTTTGTCCAGACCGACGTGTTTTTCTTTTTCAATTCTATGGGGAGTTTCTAAATTTATGAAGCCATGGTAAAATGAAAAGAGAACGAAGAAAATCAGTTAATGATTCTGTTAAAAAAGTGCACAAGTTGATATAGTAGATGGTGTCTGTTGAAAGCTTGTATATTCGTAATTAGTGTTAATGTTCTATTAGAAATTCTAAACATGCGTTGCTTTTTTAGGCTTTGAATTATAATTGATTAACTGAATCTAAGAATGGCAGGGTAAAAACACCGAATATATATACATATAAAAATCTTAATACATTCTGAGATATTTGTCTTATTGTGCATGCATATTCGTCTTTCAGAGTTCCAAAAGTATACCAAATTTATACACTTTTAATTTTGCATTTGGATGTTTGTCTAAAGAAATGAGAACTAAAAAAGTTTTCTTTTTAATGAGAAATGCGAGTAATTGTTATAAAAATGCTATTCTTTACATATGTTTGAATTAACTGCTGTCTGAGGAAGTATTTTTTACCTTGTTCTTTTACTTTATGTCAAGAATTCGAATTCGGAAGAGAACAAACCTCAAACATCTTTAAATAAAAAATTAATGTTCCTATTCAACTCCGAGAACTTTACATCATCTTTCATGATTTCAAACAAAGATATTTATAACTCCATTTTTTACAATTTGAAATTAGAGTCGCTCATTAGACTTCCTTAATGTTACCTTTTGATGAGTATTTCTGAAGAAACGAGTATTAAAAGAGTTCTTTTTAATGAGAAATAATGAAAACATCGAGTCACTGTTGTAAAAGTGGAATTCTTTACATATATTTGAATTAATTGCTGTCTGAAGAAGTATATTTTAGCTTGCTCTATATATTTTACACCAAGAAATGTAATTCGAATATGGAATAAATCTTAAAAATCTTTAAATTAAAAAATATTCCGAGATCAACTCGGAACCTTACACCATCTTTTCTTATGATTTCAAACAGTTATTGATTACTCATTTTTTTCAATTTGAAATTGGAGTCCTGCAACCCAAAATTAATCATACGTTTCCTTTCCGACAAAAATATTATTTACATGTTTTTATATATACAATCCGAATTCAACTTCAACTGATAAAAATATTCTATCTGCGACTGATAAGCAACCCGAAGATTTTGTTTGTGAGTTCTGTCTTATTTCTCTTTATCTGAATTCCAATCAAATGTTGGAATACACGAAGTCGCATATTTGAAACAAAGTTTGATTAAAATCCCTATCTATTATTCAGGATACAATAGCTTTTGTGAAGAAATCTCGAAGCGTTGATTATTTACACCGATGAGTTTCATCGAACGATTTGGAACTCATTAATTTTGATTTATTTTCTGTTTGGACATTGTTTCGTAGCTACGTAATAGAGAATTAAAATGTTAATTTTTATACACATAAATAAAAATAATCCGTAAGAAGAAAAAGCCAACGATCAACATTTTTTAAAATTGAAATGAAAAAAAAATAGGAAAATGGGATTCAGGAAAAAAATTAATCATGGAAATCGAAAATCCAAAGTTATCAAGATGAATATAGTATCGTCTGTTATACAATGGTGCATAGTATGTCTTAATTTTCTTTCAAAGCGTATTTTCCGGTGTCTCGTTTTATCTATGAAAAATATAGTTTTTCGCTCAAAAAATTTACAGAAGTCTTGATTATGGAAGGAAGAAAGTCTTGATCATGGAATATGATAAAAAAATCGCACTATTTCAAAATAAGCCGTAATATTTTTGTTTAAAAGCCTTCAATATGCATCTTAGAACTGCCACAGTTTTATTCAAGTGTGAAACCTCTTTGTAGGTTGAAGCTGGAATTTTGGACATCAAATACTATCCCTAATGCCCTTATCATTTAGCTTTTCGTTAACAGCTCTTGGTTCACATTGTTTCTTGTTTTCCCGTAACCATGGTAGTTCATATTTATTTGAGGGCCTCCTTGACTCTTTAGGTTAGCCCTATTGCTCTAGCAACTTGCGAGTTGTAGGCGGGGCAGATTAAATTCCTGTAACTTACCCTGTGTGTATTTCTTTCTTCTATGTCAGTTAAACTTTCCTTTGTATGTCTATTACTTGACTGTAAAAAAACATTGCCTGATCAAAGGGTCAAGCAATAGTCATGTTGGTTGCTAGTTGTCTGGCGTAGTTTGGCCCAGTATGGCCTTTATGCCATAAGAATCCGAAACAACCAACTCTTACTTGACGTTGTCTGTCTTGTGTCTGGCTTAGCTTGGCCAAATATGGGTTTTGCCCCATATATATAAAAATTCAACCAACCAACCACATATTTATTTGAAAAATGATTCAAAATTTTATTTTTAATTTGTTATAAAGCTTTGGTGAATTTCACATATGGAATGTACACTCAAAATTATGTGTTGAACTTTTTCCTATCACCAAAAATAAAACAATCTTTTTCAGCCCTTGCCCCTAACTGTCTTTTTGCACGGAACTGATCTATTGCTAAAATTTAATCAAGATACAGAACATAGTTTATTCAAAGCTACAAGTCCTATAAATGTGCCAAAAATGTGTTACTTTTAATCGGCCTATGATGATTTTATTTTGGTTTCGTCTACATCAACGATAAAAGTAAAACATTGGGTAGATGTTTGGGATCTTTTCTAACCTTTTTGTCGTGTCCACGACAGGATTTTTACTGTTGACATTTGCTTTTGGAACTGTTTATGGAATATGGATGCTTTGAAGATTAAAAGAAAATGTCAACGTAAACCGTTTACTTTTATTTCGAAGGCAGTTGAAGAGGAATTGATGAAAGATGACTATGACTTGAAAAAGCTTCAAATTCTTTTCAATCAATTGTGCGACTTGTTTGAAGGATTTGAGGTTTCAATTATGTGATTGAATTAATTTAGACGTGGAATTTTGTGTATGTTAGTCGTCCCCAATAAATGTGTTTACTACCACTCCTTGACAGGCCTTAAGCCCTTTGTTGGCAGGCTGGAGGGCCTGGTTTTAAAGTCACCACTTTCTTAGTATTGCGACTGAATGGATTCGTAAAAATCTTTTACCTGTGGCATGAGTTCAAAAATCTGGAACGCTTGTGCAAAACCCATCTCCGTGGCGTGTGAGGCTGGTCGTGCGAGTACGTGATTCGTTTGCGGGCAGACAATTGGCCGCCGGACGGGTCCACCCCTTAATTGTCATCGACCATCGAAAGCGTGAATCAGAGGTCCACACCCATTCAATCCTTTCGGCCCCCAACGGATATCCGAGGGGGACGAACGATTTTTTTGCAATTTTCTTTTCATTGAGTGTTGTGTGGAGTAATGGTCGTTTCTACAGGATTCATGGGAAGTGTGCATGTCTGATTGTGATTTGTAGGAGATTTTCTTAAGCACTAGCACATTTCTCTTCCGATTGTAAAATTTCATTAGTCACAACTTTTTTGAATCATTTTCCCTTGTTTTTTCCCAGGACTCAGGTTATGATATTACATATTTAATGTTGTGTGTCATTCTGCAACATAATCTAGTTTGCCTTGAGTAGGTAGGTTAAAAGGGTGAGAGAAGGGAAGCTTGACGCTTAGCTAGCAAAAATACGCATTATCTAAATTTAAAAGCAGTCTTCAATGTCTTTGTGTTTTCCATTTTGAGGGGAAAAGTGCACCACCATTAGAAAATATTAATACACATATAAGGATCATTTTGAAAATTAAATTTTTTTTATATAAAGTAGCTTAGTAAAGTCGATTATTTTTATTATCATTTTAAAAATGAAGTTATATTTTACTAATTCAGTGTTTCAAAATTAATTTTAAATCTCATGTAACCAGCAGACCAATTTTCAGTAAAGTTTCCAAATGTATAGCAGAACTTGCAATTTGCCTTCTATGTTTTCTCTCACTTTACTTCTGAACTTTTGTCGACAATTAAAAATTCTCATTCATTTTTTAACCATCTGAGCGTCACGCGACTTTCAAGTAGGTAAATTACTTTTACCCCACAGCATACAAAATGACTGAACAACCATATCTTTTGGTTGAAAGAATCCTAAGAAATAATACTAACCCAAGAAGGTTAAAACTGGTTAGATGTCTTGCAGGGAAGACTGCAGGTTTGAGAACTGATATATGGCACGCGAACCCCCTCAGAGGATTGAATGATTTTAGTCGTTGGGAGCAACCAGGAAGTTCCGTCACACAAGATTTCTAAATTTGAATGAATTATTCATAACTTATATATCTAATATGAAAAGCGAATCGTCTACCCACAATTATGGAATTCATTCAAAAAGTGAATGCCTTGAATTACATACACTATTCAAGTTCCCATACTAAGCAGGGTAAATATCACTATTCAGTGAATTCATACATAACTAGATTATTTTTCTAGATTTTTAAAGAAAACCTCAAGCATTCATGCGCAAATTTCGAAACTTTTTTTATTGGGACATGTGTTGGATTTTAAGACAGTCGTACATGCACGTAAAAGTCATGTTCAATTTTATTCATTTTCACCAGTTTCCCGAACTTTTTTGTCGCCTTTTCAGACAATTTTTTCGCTATCTAAATTATTCACAATTGTTTATTGGGAAGTTTGAAAAAAAGCCACGACAATTTCTCTCCCCGAAATAAGAACTAAAATTGTTTGGTTTTTCATTTGAAGCTCACTAAACTGATAACTACATCCCTAAAGAACATTAAATAGTGATCTAAGTCTTCCCACCTATTTTTAGTACTGTACAGTAAACATGATATAACATTGCACGGATATTCCTGTCGCAGCACTTGTGTGAACCTGCTTAAGTTATATGTGCGAGCAAATACATTCATGCTCAAACTATTGTTAGGACCTGTCGTCTTGCTTCAGACAGATCAGAGACTGATCAGTTATAACCTGCATTTTACAATGAATACTTGCGACAAGGCATCACTGTAGTGAGTGTCTGGTCAAGAGGATAAGTGTTCGCTTAAAACATTATTGGCCCACAATTTTTCAGCATCTTATTGTCCACTTTTGCTTTTCAATTCTATCCTTATTTCCCAAGCATTGCCTCCAAGATTCTTTCATTAGTAGGTGGTTGCGCCCTTCTGTGGGCGCTACCGCCACTCTGAAACTGGTTTCTCTGGTGGGAAACTATTGTTTCGACTCATTCTTAACCCAACAGCCCAAAACCATTAATTAGTCATTAACCATCATAACTTTCAGAGAAGTTAAATGTCAACAGCTGCTCTTGCCTTGCGTATCACCGTGACCGTTGTTGGCGACACTCTTTCTTTGGCTTAACTTTCATGTACTTGACAAGCGCCAAGAACGTTGCCGACTTGTCAGTGTCTGATATCGTGACACGATGGGATATCGCCAGCGTTCCTTTTCAGGAATCACTTTTTGTGCGCTTAGGATGGTACAGTCACGGAATAAAAAACGAACCACCCTTATTCATTCGAACAATTCTAACAGTAGAGAAAATCCAAAGGCGTTTGACTGGAACTAACGTCTTCTATAAATTCAAATACATAAAACTTGGATAAGGGACCGGTTTTCATATTAAATTGAGCACCAATTTCATAATTTCCAATAGAAACCCCCTATTTTGACACTAAATTTCAACTCTATATCAAAATTTAACTTCAGAAACCAAATTTCATGTCATTAGGTCTTATCGTTTTGAAGTTATGAGTACAGAAAGATTGGAGTTCCTAATGTTAAATCAGTTTCTCAGATTTTTATGGATATCTTCCTAAATATTTCTATAGTGCTGATATTTTATACCATGTTACTGTTAAGCAACCCAAAGTCCACCTAATATTTTCTTTTAAAAATAGTTTTTAGTGTGCAATAATAATTATTAAATTAATGTTTGAAAACATTATGAATTGGAACCTTATTATATTTTGATAAGAATCGATTCAGGACTTCCAACATGACCATGCAAAATTTCAGCTTATTCCAATAATTAGTTTTTGCGTTGCATGAAATTTCCCTCATGACGATTTTAGAGGCAACTAAAAGTTTAAAAAACGTCTAATAAACCTGAGAAATGCTTAAATTTTTGAAAAATGGTTGGAAATTTCATTTATGTTTTTAATCTAAAATACATTGCCTTGTGTCGTACAGATGAAATCTACTAATAAATGATCAATTGAATGACTCACTTTATTCACTTTTTGGATAAGAATATCAGTTCGATTGTATTAAATAATTGTCTGTAGGCTTTTTGGTTGCATACATAGAAGCGAACCCTAATTAAATAATTAGCTTAAATTAAGAGCACTAAAGACGATACAAAATTATACAGAATATCAATCAACACTTTCTCCGTTTCGAATTGTTCTCAATTCCCAAAATCCTTCCTTCATCACATTTTAATCATGGTTATAATATTATCGCTTGAGCTCTTATAGTAAATATAATAATTCTCGGATCATTTGCACTTGCATAATAAATATAACATAATTCTCGAATCGTTTTCACCTGCATAACAAATATAATATTTCTAGGATCGTTTGCATGCTCTGACAAATACGTTTGAAATAGTGTTCAAATTTGAAATTTCCCTATTAAATGATATCTTTGAATTTGCTCTACTATGAATAGTGCTCGAAATAAATAAGGAGGTTCGTTTTTTCCCCCGCGAATGTACATTAATTTTCTGTGCACAGGATAGTACAGCAATTTGAATCAATGTCAATATAGTTACAGTCGACTAAAGTTTTATAATTTTGTGTGAGACACAACCTTTGACACATTTCGTTGCTGGTGTAATTCAAAAAATTATAACCTAGGCAATATGTAAAGGCAAAAAGAAAGAAATGCAATATTTCATATTGCCCGATGTGCGCCATTTTCTGTGATAGATTATTTTTCTCAAAACATGATATGAAATTCTCTTGAAATAATTGCTTTATGAAATGAAAGTTTTTTTGTGGTTGCAAAGTAAAAAAGTAACTATGAAGCGTTGATCGAAATGCAAAATATTTTGCATTTCGATCAGTACTTTTTGCATCTACACTGCTTAATATGCAAATGACAAAAGCGCATATCAGTGATATTTTTATTTTCTACTAGCAGAATAACCAGGCGTTACTCGGGTTGAATTGGTTAATTAATTCCCGTTTTCGTTAATAAATTGTAATTGCCATTCATATCATGTAACAACTACCACACTCTAATAAAGATACACAATTGTTAAATACCCAATATCACAAATGTAAATAAATGTCATATTTAACATTTACATTTTTGTAGAATTTAAATTTTTTGTAAGAAAGAGTCTCTAGAGTGTGCCAATGTTACCAAGAATCATAGAATAGTTCAGATTATTTATAAATGCCTCGTGTGTCATTTAAAAACAAAAGCATTTCCCAAAATTATCATACAATGATTAAATATGTTTTTAAAACTAATTAAACCATTATTTACCTTCATTACAGTTATTGAACGAAAAACATCAAATTCAAAATCCAGACACATACATCTTAAAACAGATTTAAAAAAGCTTCGAACGAAAAGTAATGAATGTATCTGTTTTTTTATACTACAAAATAGGTTCTTGGAATATAACGGACACGAATTTCAAAAAGCAAACGATTAAAAAATACCAAGGTTGCCATATTAGCTACCAGTCCTATTTGAAAACGTTTTGTTCTGTATAGTTTTATTCTCTTTATCCTCTGTCCCAAATATTCTGAATTCTTTTATATTTCGTAAAGAAAAATTAAGGCTCGAAGTAAATAAACTATAAGAATTGAATTCCGTAAAAATAGTTTTGCAAAATAATTAATATTTCAGCAGCACTGGTAAAACAATCCAAGTAATTGCAATGCTCAATATACCTCCCAGATACTCCAAAACTACCAAATTATGGTTGATTTAAGTATAGTTACTCAGATGTTTTAATGTGAAACTTGCCTAAATATGTAAACAAAGAAATTTCTAATAATGTATTCACTAAATTAAAATGTGGCGTATCACATATAAAACATTAAGTTAAAATATGTTGAACAAATCGTTTGTGATACTTGTACAAACACATAGACTTAAAATCGAACATAGAACGGGAAGACGGACAGACAGCCTTACGCAGCCAAGTTCAGTCACTAAATGAATGTAAGAACTCACAGTATGCAAAGTTTCATGAAAATATATTCAACCGTTTGGCCGCAGTATGGGCATACACATACAGACAGACAGATGGACAGACAGATACCAAACGCGCAAGAGACGGATTTTGCATCAGAAGGATCCAAAACGGATAGAAAACTTGAAATGGGTCGAAAACAATCAATGTACAAATAAACACTCCATACTTATATAGATATGCAAAATTTTAATTTTCAGTAACAAATATTTTTTATAAAGGCTTCTAGTTTCTAACAAAAATAAGTAAAACTTAAAGGGTAATGTATGGTTCACAAAATAGGTTGCGGCTTGTAAATTGATTGTAGATAACTGTCAATGATTAAAAAATTGAAGAAGACAAGTAGAATATTGGTTGAGTGGTTTGAAAATGCAATCAAATAAAATTGGAAAACACAAGTTATTCATATGAAAACACAAGTTATTCATATGAAAACACAAGTTATTCATATGAAAACACAAGTTATTCATATGAAAACACAAGTTATTCATATGAAAACACAAGTTATTCATATGAAAACACAAGTTATTCATATGAAAACACAAGTTATTCATATGAAAACACAAGTTATTCATATGTTATTCATATTCCCTTGAAGTGTAAAAGTATGGATACTTATAAATATGTTCCTATTTAATACCATCCTTTAATAGTATACGTGATTAAACCAGCTGAATGAAGCTGTAATTTTCTTGGAGGCTAAATAAATATGCTGAATTATTGAATGTGACATCTCTCCTATGTATTGAAACGATAGTGATCAAAGTGGATCAAGCGGAACTTTGAGTTTCTGAAAGCCTTTTATAGTAAGATTTCATTTAAAAGTCTATTGTCAAAATCTGCATTCACTGTTTACGTCTTTTCCTAAAGTTTAGACTAAATAGAAGTAGTTTAAGTTAATATGTATTGTATTTGCAAAATTTTAGCGAAAAGTTTATCATGTCGAAGCTTATCAAAAGCTTATAAATGAATTTAATGTACAAATCCTGTTCAGTAATTATTATAAATTTATCTCTGCAGATGTTATATAAGTCCTTTTTACTAAAGCCCTTTATTCACTGCTGGATGTCATGGTATGAGAAAATAATTTTTTATAGTCAACAACAAACATTCCTGACGAATACTCAAGTCGATATTTAATGCGAAATAACCAATTACTAATATTGAAGTCATGGATTCATATTACAATTATTTCTCGGATTTTCCCCTTCAGAACTGATCCTGGACTGTCGCCAATAACCCGTTGTGTTGTTCCAGTGCGATGTTAATTCAAATGCCTACAATTATTTCTAATTCACTTCAGGTGACGATTTGGAAACTTCCGTTGGCCATTGGCTTTCGTACACACCGTATATGCGCCTCTTAAATATGTAGGTCGGTATGTCCTCTCAATTGATGGGTGAGTTGTATGTAAGATGGATATAGGACCCCAGAGCTGCCCCTGTGACACTCGATAAAAATTAGATATGCGCTGTTGTACAGTTTGTACCATGTAGCACGATTGATGAGAGGTGTTAAGTTCTCATTTGGTAGCAAGATTTCGTTTTATATGCCAATTTTCGATGCCATACACTTTCTAATTCATTCTATAACCAATCAAGTATCAATTGTATGCGAATTAGTTTTAAAATTTAAATAATGGGTAAATAAGCCCAGATTAGAAATATGACTCGCCTAAGAAGCTCCTGCTGACCAATAAGCTATGTGAAGGTTCATAAGCTTCAAGAAGGTATATGAAGGTTATGGAACTATTCTTCTATAAGTAGTTTAGGCGAAATCATATGCAACGCCGCAATATAGATGAAGTATGAAATAAAATTTAACATTAGAAGCGAACATTCATGCCAGAAATATTCTGGTTCCAAGCAGAACAAACGTAGAAACAAATATTACTGATTGTATTAGGAATTTAAATTCATGTTACTCATTCTAATATCATTGTTGTTCTTTCATTATTAAGTGCCTTTCAATAATGAAATTGAACTTTTATAAATTATGTTACCATTGTGGAATTCCATTTTGATTCCTTTTGTTTTAAGATTTTGTTCTAAACTTACATTATGTTCTCCTTATATGATGCAATAGGAATTACGCTAGTCTAAACGTACCTTTTGATAAATATTAATTGTAAAAAGAAATTACCGAAGTCGAAATAATATGTTAAGTACACAATGAAAATCTAAATTCCTTTGCCGTGAATAGATGATCAAATTTCCTCTGTTCTATTACAAAATGGAGTGCTTTGAATATTTTTAGCTTATTATATTGTTCTCAATAATACTAAACATATTGTTGAATGAGTCAAGGCAATACTTATGGAGAGTAGTGAGAAATTAATATTCAAGGGGAGGGGAATTATTCTATTTGAGTTATGATTTTATTCATAACAGCAAATAAAGGTGCTTTATCTCTCTCAAAGGTGAAATGAATTCATCAAAATATAAATTAGTTTATTTTAGGTTTTGGAAATAATTTCATAACATAAAATCTGGTATCATATCCGCTATTTATCATAAGTTTATCGTTTTATGAACACTAGTTGACTTATAGTACGATTTATTCGAGTTTGTCATTTCATACTTTAAATTGCATCGTATTATCTTTTATGATTGTATTATGAAAATGTTCCAACAGTTGTTCACTAGCTGACACGAAAACTTGCCATTTTTCCCAATTAAAACCGGAAGTATCTCCTCTCAGTTTGTCATCCACCTTAATGGCTCGACCATCTGTTCTTTGTGGAGAACTAAGAACAATGACTGTTTTCATTTCAAATTATCCTGTAAATGTCGATTTACTGCGTGCATTCTCTCTTTCATTCTACTTTTCATTTACTCTTTTATCTACTCTTTCATTCTTTTATAGAATCGAAAAAAGTAGTTAATGCTCATTTGAATCGAAGTACTTCTAACTTCTTCCTCGACTCCATCCCGAAATTAAATGTTAGTTTTGGTACATGGTAAGGGTCTAAAGGGTGTAGCTTTCTTTGGTCAAAGACCTGAGAGATAACGGTCTTTTGGACCTGGCTTAGCTTAGACTCGGCCAAATTGTATAAGTAAAATGAAATATTAATATAGTACACATAATTTCTTTGATCCACAAAAAGATATTTAGTGGCACCATTGTACCTGGACCGGAGGGTGAGGGAAATGTGAAGATTTTTGTACTGTGTCAGTAACGGAGCTCTGAGCGCAAGTAACTTTAAAGCTCCTTGTCCGTAATTTTTTTCCAGATTTGCTGGTTCAAATACATTTCTATATTTTTATTACAAAAAATATAACTTAAACTACTATAATTAATCAATTAATATTATTTATTGTGAGTGAAAATTTATTAAGTGCAACAAGAAAATTTTCGGACAAGGAGCTAAACCAGACATTCCACTGAGTCTCGTTTTCCATTACATTGTCCCAGTTAAAAATTATATACAAATTTGTTGCGATCAGCTTTAAATGTAAGCATTCCCTGTTAAAATAATCAATGAATATTAAAAGCTTTCCTTCAAAGCAAAATTGATGTTAAAAAATTTCACTAATTCTTCAAAAATTATTCTTTGATTTCAACATATAGAAAAATGATACGAAGTTAAATACACTATTTTAGGTTTAATTATTGAATTTTGGTAACCGAATCTGAAAATGTCAAATTATGGATATTATTGAACATTTGCTCAACTGTGGCCTTATAAAGAAAATAGCATAGGAGCGCGCCCAGTGTACAATGACTGATCACTGCAATCTATTCTATCCAGTGACCACTGAATCTATTCAATATACCCAGTGCGCGACTGACTGTTTTTGCAATCTATTCTCTAATTTTTAAACATATATTTTATTTTTAGAGATAGTTTAGAAATCAGAAACCAACACTTTCGGGAGAGGAAGACCTCTCTACCCACTCCTCTGGTAATTTATATGAAATTTTAGTTGGATAAAATTTGTCAATGTGCCCCAGTGGCCCACCGACTCATCGGGTACTTACCCGAATTTCGAGATGGACAGTCCCTGCCCCTAATATCAAGCAATGCGTCACGTAACATTTACATGAATTGTTTAAATGTAATGTTCACGGGGAGCTCCCAACTTGTTTTTCTATATTTACTCTGATTCCCTGCTACTAAGTAGAGACAGTTTCCCGACATATCGTCCCGCATGCGAAACAAACACAAGTGGTTTGTGCTACAACGGCAATTCGATTTTTGGCATTAGTTTCACGCATTATCGATCCCCCGGCTCCGATCTCAATCCCGCCGATTACAGCACGCTTAGGTGGATTATCCCGTTTCTCACTGACTACTCCAGACAATCCGAGGAGTGGGGGTGAGGACCGTGTAGGAACGGATGATTACGGGGCAAAATTCCCCTATCACGAGGGGACGGCATGTTCGAGCATGAGTGGGGGTATGTCGGGCGCAAAAGATGAGTTTGTTCGGAAGGGGGGTCAGGGCAGGGGCGAACGAAAATTTTGAAATCAATGATGTCGTCGGTGGTGGCTGCAAACGAGCGTCGATATATTCCACCCCCACCCCATGGCTACGCCGCTTTATATAATAGGGATAAGCTCCGCGTTTGTTTGGAAAGCTTTCAAAACGATCTCTGGGCTATTTAGAAGAGGCGGTGCCTTATTTGGCGATTAATCGTTCTCTTCGGAAGTTTCTTCCAGGTGGCGGTGAAAGTTTTTTTTTAAGATAACGGTGGCGTGGGGGACGAGAGGAATGTGGAACAATGAATTTCCGATAGTTTGAACAATGGAGAGCTAGAGACAATGGCGTAGCCTGAGGGGTGTCTGGGGCCAGAGCCGTACATAAAGTGCTGGTTCCTGATCCTTAAAATGTGTATAAATAAAATATTTTTTTTGTTCTTCAAATAAACTTAATAGTAATTTTATTTTAAGTTCTTCAATAACCAAGTTTAGTTCTTAACCCTTTGAGTTCACACACATAACTTCATCTTGCAACCTGCATGACTTCTAACAAATTTTGAACTTCGTGACCTACAAAATGTTTTCTAAGGAGTATATTATAAGGAAAAAAGGAACATGTTAACAGGTTCCTTGAGGAAATGTCTACTTTAGAGGCAGATTTTAATGTTTCAACTAATTCAGGACCTATTATGAAGTGCAGGGGTAAACGATAAAAATTACTCATGTTTTTAACGTGGAAGTTTCAAATTTGTATTCAAGTTTTCTGTTTGGTTTGTATACCTAAATGGAATATGTTACTAACATTTTGAACTGCTTTTTATCATCAGTAATTTTACATTAAAAAAATTTATTCAAAACAGTGCAAATGTTTGCAATGATTTAAATTGTACTTTTACTAGTATATTTTTTCTCTACATTTACATTAAAAGGTCCATTAGCACGGCCGGACAATTCATAAAACACGTGCTTTTAATTACTCGACTTTTCTCTTTTCATTTACACGCACTTATTTATAATATTATAAATACGATGCATATTATCATATATTTTGCCATAAATATACTGTATTATAAATACAATAAATATGATTCATCATTTTTTAAACTCAGGAAACCAACCATCGCAATACAAAACTTTTTCACATTTCCTGAACCTTCTTACATTTAGGCTTCGATACTAGGCCCCGACATTTGTACTTCGGACCGGGTGTCGTCGTTGCTCGGTGGACTTGCCCACTGCGCTAGCAACCTGAGGGTTATAAGCGGGGCAGGTTCGATTCTTCTCTGTACTTCTCTTCTGTGTCAGTAAAGCTTTCCTTGTGTGTATATGTCCAATGAATTGTTTGGCGCAGCTTGGCCAAATATGGTTCTTGCGCCATAAAAACCCAACGATTCAACTGCACTTCGAGCCCCAGTACGGAGTTAGATGACGGGTGTTAGTGCCAAATTAGAGGATGGACCCCCAGAACCAAGTTAGGGGATGGACACTAGTACTAAGTTAGGTGAAAGAACACAGCACCAAGTTAGAGGACTGGCCCATGTACCAAGTTAGATAATGGACCCCAGTACAAAGTTAGATGAGGGGCATAGTAGTAATTAGATGGCTGGCCCCAGAACCAATTTAGATAACGGACCCCACTACAAAGTTAGATGAGGGACATTAGTAGTAATTAGGTGGCTAATCCCAGAACCAAGTTAGATGTTTGGCCCCAGTTCCAAGTTAGATGACGTGCTCCAGTACCAAATATGATTATGGATCCCAGCACAAAGTTAGATAACGTGCACTAATACCGATTAGATTACGGGTAGTAGTGCAAATTAGATGACGGGACCCTAATAAATAAAAAGTGTCGTGATTACTCAATGTTTAATTTGCGGAAATGTATTAATTTTTCTTTCCCTTTCAATTGTTGTATACATTGTAACTTTTTAACCACACATTGGGCCCTGGTTACAATACCAAAACTCTTTTCACAAAAATCTTTTAATATACAGTGTGTTCCGCTTAGGACTATAATAAAAGAAAGTATCATATTTTCTTCACTTATATACCATGATTTATTTCCAAAATTTCTTATGCACATACATAGAAAATTTGTTTGTAAGTCTAGTACGTTTCAACATGCGCACCATGCACTTTTCGACATTCGAATAATTTGTTTCAATGTTAGAAAACTTTCTTTGATTAAAGTCTCAAACGGAGTACCCTGTATCATATGCTCAGTCCCTAATACAATGATATAGACCCTCGAGAAGGTCTGATTTTGATATATTTTGATAAAATATCCTTATAGTTTTATCTGCGAGTAGCGGCGCAGGTTCGATTCCTATAACTTACCCTGGATGTATTTCTCTTTTCTGTGTCAGTAAAGCTTTCCTACGTGTATGTCCATTACTTGATATTGTCTGCCTTGAGTTTGGCGCAGCTTGGCTAAATATGGCCCCTTGTGTCATTAAATCAAACCCAACCCAACTAACCAAATTAAAAGTTTTTAACATTGAAGGCGCAGTTTGGGCACATCTCGCCAAGAGGCGATCGAAACGGGCAACCTTCGTCAGCTTTAATTGAATGAAAAGTTGCCGTCATTCAGCTAGTCAGGCTTTGAAGCTAGGCAAGGGGACGTGTGGGGAGAGGAGGAGGGGCCGGAAATCGATCTTTTAGTAAAATATTGGTTCATGCTTCTGGGAAAGACACCCTTTATTTATCTCTCTCTGGCTAAATTACTTCGGCTTTTCTCTCTATTTATTACATACTTCAAACGATGATATTGGCTTATGTAGGCTTGATTGTGTTATCAAACCATGGAAAATTTAATTTTAATGCTTTAAATTTCACAAATTGCTTATTGCTTGGCTCAGCTTGGCTAGATCTGTGGCATAAAAACCCAATCCAACCTCATGTTGTTTTCTTATTTATATAGTATTCTCTAAAAACTTAAAGAGTTGCAGTATAAAATTTTTTAACTTCACGTGTTACTACCACTCTTAAATAATTTTTGACACCAATAAAAAATGACTTTTTATGTTGTGGGCAATGCGTATCATGATTAAAACTTAATGTAACGTTCTTAATGGTTAAATGGTCTGAATTACATTCATATTCCACTATATCGTCGGCTTACAAGTGAAACACACTGTCAAAAACATAGTTCTGAGAAAAAGAAAAATTCTACTCACTGTGTTTCTCAAGAAGAAATCTAACATTCATACAAAGAAAAAAATCTCAATGTGAACACACACTCTTATCATCAGTTTACATTCTGTCTTAGAAAAGCTAAAAAACTAATTTCTCCAAACTTTTAACTTAGCGTGTTTCACTTGTAAGCAGTCGATATATTCCATTCAAAAATAAGGATTTTCTAGTCTCACCACACATTTAATTGCACTTTGTGCTTTTAATTCATCAAATTGTATTTTTATTATCTTATTGAAAAGAAAAGGACTGTCTAACTTCCCAAAATTTTTGTCTGATTTCTGATTAATTTTTTCTTTTAGAGGTGATATAAATCAATCCCCGGATAATAAAGTTTTTATAGTGTTCGAAATGTGTATTTTCTGTTATTTAGCTTTTAAATGTTCTGTGTTGCTTTTCTTTCAATCTACATTCTCATTAAGAGAAAGAATAGTTAGTTGTATAACTCGAAGAAAAATATCGGATTCAATTTCTTTAATTCTCTTTTTTTCAACTTACACTTTTGTGTGAAAAGTTTGATACGGCGCATTGGCGTCGAGGCTCTATTATTTTCTAACTTTATTAGTAAAATTACAATACTTTTTGTAATTAAAATAACCACCTCTCGTTGAAAATTAATTTCTGACCATTTTTTTTGAAGCAAAAGAATTGTTTTTCACCTTTCTTTTACAAATCAGCAAAAATATTATTTGACCACTGAAAAAATTGCATTTACTTAAAAACTTTTAACGAAGTAAAAACGCAAAAGCTTTCTTGGGACAATTATTTCTTTCACACATTTTTTCATCCCGCGTACAATTTTTTTCCTTTTTCTTAAGCTTCAGGCCACTAAAAACCGATTAAGTTTCCTCAAGGAAAGCATTTAATCATAAATGGTGATTAGAGCGATTGGAATTTGATATCGGACATTAATTGGTTTTCGAAGCTTCGAGAAAACATATTTTTCATTCAGATTGTATAAACTGTTTGGCATTGCATGTTCGAGCGATGCAGTTATTTGTTCTTGTACTGAAGTTGCATTTGTTCAAAGATGGATTTATGATAAAGATATTTTCAAACATGTTGGAAAAATGCAAATGTTTTTCACTTTGTAATGTTCTACTTGTAGAAACAGTAGTTTCTATTATGCTTAACCATATTTATTGTAATAATTCTAAAATTTCTACTTGTATTTTTAACACCCAGTTCGTGCAATTATGAAAATCAGGATTTAAAGTTTTTGCAGCAACCCCGATATTGATAAAATTTAATTTTGAGGTGTAAAAAATTTCGTATGAATTTTTATTTTTATTTTTTTGCTTTTTTTTACATATCTCAATGAGCACGACGGTAACACTTGTTTTTTTCTCGATTTTAATAGCAATAAAATGATATCTGCTTTTTGAAACCAGAAATAGATGCGCAAAGCATGTCGAAAACACTATTTTTACACAAATGCTTCATGTCTGGTAAATTTATGATGAAACATATTTTTTGAAAAAAAAAAAAAGAATAAAAAGAAAACCACGAAAAAGAATAAAAAGAAAACCACGACGAAAGAAGTCAACCGTTACCAAACGATAGCCATTAAAACGATTATGCTGATTATAAATAGCACATGAAATCACAGACTATATAATATAATCTCAAACTTGAACACATGTGAATGATTTTGTCTTTTTTTCAGTAAAGTCATATTGATGAATTTAATTACTTTTTTTCACGAAATCATTTCTCTGTTCCATTAATTATTTATTTTTAATTCGGGTATCCATTTAAATGGAAAAGTAAGTCCATGCTCTAATTTTATCGCTTTTTAATGAATAAGTACCTGAATTCAGTCGATCGACAATTTTTAGAGGAGGGAAAAAAGTACCCATTTAGAATACAGGTGGATTAAGGAGGATGAGCCAATGAAATCTATTACCTGAATTAAAATATAATCGACACTCGTTTTTTGGAACAAATTACTTTTTGCGAGAACTCGCACAATTGTAAAAATTATTCACAAAACCCTTTCACATATAATGAAACAAATTTTAATTCCATATAAATAATTTTCAATTTTTACAAACTTTTCTCGTTCTTCTCGACATTGGGGCTTGTAAAAAGGAACGTAGTTTGAACTGAATTCGGTGGATGATGGTTTTAAATTACTTATTTATGCTAAAAATAAAACAAGATGTCATTTGGTGGATTGATAATACAAATATACTTTCTGGTCAAACATCTTTTCATTTGCCCTATTTAGGATATTTATTAGTCTGCTTTAGAAGAGGTAAATGGACTGTTTTAGAGCTTGTATTGCACATAAGGTTACTGTGCAAAATTTGTCTTGTGTGATGGTTTAAAATTAATACATGTACTAACAAAAAGTAAAACAAGATACATTCGGTAGATGGATAATACTAATACACCTGCTGGTAAAAGATCTATACCATATGCCCTATTTAGGATATTTACTCTAGAAAGATAAATGTATATAGTCCCGAAGTGGAGTGTTTTTTTTATTATACCCATTATTGATTGTCCACAGACATTTAATTTACAAAAATTCATCTTATGATGATGGTTTTAAAATCAATCATGTATACAAAAGTAAAACAACAAGCATTCGGTGGATTGATAATATACATATACCAATTGGTCAAAAATCTATACAATGCGCCCTATTTAAGATATTTACTCTAGGAAGATAAATTAGAATCTTTCCCTTCGGGATGAATCTCGGACCGTCGCCAGTAGCCCGTTGTGTTGCTCCAATGCAATGTTAATTCAAATACCTACCTACCTAGGAAGATAAATATATGTAATCCTGATAAGGAGTGTTTTTGATGGTACCCATCATAGATTGTTACATATACGCTTAATTTACAAAAATTCGTCTCGTGATCATTTTATAATCAATTATGTATACTATTAAAAAGTAAAACAAGATACATTCGGTGGATTCATAATACAAATGCACTTGCAGTCAAAGAACTGTATCATTTGCCCTATTTAGGATATTTATTACTCTGCTCTAGAAGTAGTAAACGGATTTATCTATTAGAGATTGTGTTGCATATATGCTTAATTTCCAAAATTTGCCAAAGTGCCCATTGCCCTTGGGTTCACATACCGATGAAGTGGAACATCATTCCAGGCTTGGACCTGTTAAGGGTGCGGTAATGTGTAGCATATGTTAAGCGTTTCAATTATAGGTTTTGCCATCTATACTCCAAACGTGTTTCAAATGCTCAGCGAGCGTCAGATGGCTTATCGCTTGGATCTTTAAAAAACCACAGATATCAGTACCGCATTCAAGTAGTTTCGATAATGACGGCTTATTTGAACACCGTTCTTCTCAGCTAAGTGAGCATAAAATGCAGGTGAGCCCGATGGGTCAAAAATCGCGCATGGAGTACTAGCATGACAAATTGAGAGAAATTCTAAATGTTTTTCTGTTTTCAGTAACCTTCCTTTTTTTGCCACCAAAAGTTACAGTAATTGTGGGGATGATTGAATGAGCTGTCAGGATCAGGGTAAAGTAGATGTTAATAATCTGTTTGTGAGTTATTAATGGGGAGATTTGATTTCATGTGAATCTTTTAGTGGCTATAAAAATAAGAATATGATAGTCTTTTAAACTCCTTTATATAATTATTTATCATTTAATTTACATCTTCACTATGATGACGAATATTAACAAGAAAATCTTCAAGTGAATATTTGACTTGATGTTACTGAAATACTTTCCTTTTCATTGACTCCATTTTTCTAAATAAATTAATTCTTTCCAAGCTTATCTGTGTTTCTTATTCCTCAAGGCTCATATCTAAAAATTAACTAAACAAAGTACATGACTAAAACACTTAGGAAATCCAAAACCAGGTCAGGACTAAATAGATCCTTCCTAACCGTCCAATAACACTCATTTAAATAATACTATTGAAAATGTCTTGCATTTGTACACAATCCTGGAAGTGCTAATAAACATTACTCTTCCTTTACGTATATTTTAAATGCAACAATTATTCAATTCAAGTTAAGAACAAAGATTCTTGCCAACGGCTTTGATATATACAAAAGTCCATTCCTATTATTTATTGATTAGTCCATTGCACCAGTGCGACGTTAATTCAACTACCTACCTACCATTTCTTGAAAAAAAACCTTTTTGATTTAATTTCACAGACTTGGCATCGGTCTGCGTAGTCAAATTGCAGACTTGACTCTTGTAATGAATCAACGCAAGTTGGTATTTCCATCCAGTCGTTCTGCGGAAGTTGACTGCAGATATAACATTACCCACGTGCGGTGATCAGAGATGATCTGAACACTTTATCATGTACGTTGGAACCTATATTTTTGGCAAGACGCTGGAAGATTGGCCAGCCCATTGTATTTATTGTAATGTTGGATGAAAGCAACATTACATTTTATCTGTATATGCATTCATTGAACCAAACGACATCTTTATATGGCTACGAGCAATACCACCTACTTAACCACAGACTGCATAAGTGAATACAAATTTCGGTCTACACCGAGCGAGCGCCTCGAAAACTTACGCAGAATGTCTTACATAAACCCATTCCTTTAATAAACAATTCATCAAAATAACCTTTAATATTTAAGCAATTTTCTAAAGTCTCCATATGCGACGGGCAAAAGCGGAATCTTCTTAGAACCCGAGCGACGGCAGTCTGCCATGCCGACCACCATCAATGCAAGGTCCGCATTATTATTTATTCACTCTGCTTCTCTCTTCTCCTTGTTTATGATCTTTCTCCGCGGATCAGACAGCCTATTGAGTGCGGACCGTGTGTGCGCTGCAGTTACGGTCTTGTGAATAATTTTCAATTAAGTCCGTAACTGAATCATCTCGGGCCGGGTGAGGTTCTCCAGATGTGGCTATCATCCACATCGCGTCAGGTTCCCTTCTGCTTGAACGGAGTTCTCTCTCTGAAGCAACCGACACGTGGGCTGCAATGAAGCTCGAGTTTCATGTTCGGATACAATGTTTTGCTTGTCGAAAGGTCGCTGAATGATAAGGTTTTAATTTAACTTTTCATCGAATTGAATTTGGGTTTTGATAAATTAAAACTCTCAGCGATACAAGATTTCCGAGAAGTATAGTATTGCTTTTACCCTACAACACACACTTAATGACTAAATAATCCCATCTACTGAATGAAAACTAGGAAATATTCTATTGGTCAGTGGTCAAAACAGGTTAGAAGTCAGGGTGAAGAGGTTGCGAAAGGATATATGAGGGTGAACCCTTCAGAGGAGTAGGAGAATAAGTATGGATACTGTGATTATTCAAAATGAGTTTTGATCTAGAGGATAAGTAATTCAGGGCCAACCTAAAGGGGATTATGGTACCGCGGTATAGAGACCAATGCGTTAAGGGGACCTGAAAAGAAGTTTTTGTACTTCCACTGGCCGTCCGTTTTGTTTAAACTTATGATTATTTCCAGTGCATTTATAATTTTTTACAAGTACAGTGTATGAAGAAATAAACGGACGGGGCTGTATCGGGGCACGGCCGCTAGGTTTAACCACTTAACGCATTTACCCGTGTCTGACGCGGGCGAAAGTTACCGACAAATTTGCACAAGCCCGTGTCTCACACGGGCGTTCTTGTATCTCGCATTATTTTATTTCTAATGCCCCCCCCCGACAACTGAAATTGCAAAAAATAACTTACACTATACCTATATATTAATTTTCTGTCAAAAAAAACTCGATCATTTTTTACCAGTTTTTCCGAAAAAAACTCGTGCTTTAAGTGGTTAAGGCGTAGAATACGTCAGTGCGGCCATATGACGAATGAGAGCGAAAGAAATAATTTAGTACAATACAGTTTAAAGCATTTAATTTCACACATCAAATGTTCATATTTCGTTACAACGAATACAAATGCAACATTTCATCAGTACCACCATATCTTAAATTACAAATATCTACTTTTCTAGCACTTTGTACAAATTTACATTTACAAATTAAATGACAAAGTATGTACATAAGATTCCTGGCTTCGGTGGGTATTGAAAGCTATTAGATTTTGACAACGATGGTATTTTTTTCTTGTAAACTTGTTCTACAATGACTACACAGCATGAAATCATTCACATTGGACTGAGGTAACTCGTTATGGAACAATGATATCACTCCACTGTTCCGTGACTGCTTCAGGCCCTTCTCACACCAAAGTCTATCACAAACATTACACGAATATCCAAATTCATTTTTATGAATACAGCATGAAAATATCTATTAGCGTTACCCAAATTATCTCATATTCATTGCTCTACACATATATCACAATTGGTGCACTCGCTGTTGATGTTGATGGTTGTGGCTCATTACCTACCTACCTCCATGGGTTCAGCTCTATCACTCTAATGAAATGTTTATGTCATCAGATATGCTATTTGCGTCGAACTGAGCGGCAGAAGTACTTGGCGCACTCGTATCAGCCATATGTCCACCTTGACGGTGCGACTCCTCAACTTTCAAGCGCTCCCGCCGAGCCCGTTGAAGCTCAGCATCAGACATCTGAGTCTTCTTGGATTCCTCATCTCTCGATCTTTCTTCCTGTAGACGTTTGCTATAATTCTTCTGATATTTATTATACATATATTCGGACATTTTATAAAAAAATGTGCAATTGCCACACTTCGAAATCCGATATCTAAACAAGTATTAAATATTTAGGTTTCATTTATATTATTATTTATAAAGCGCAGAGACGAAACAAATGACACCTCAAACGTCGTGCTCGCTCAGAGACCAGTGCTAGACTAAATTAATGTGCGCGGCATCTCACATTTTCGTGATTCAACTTTGCGCTGCGATTGCATCAGCCCATTAGGTTGACGCAAGCTAAATGGGTACATGACATGCTTTGTTTAATGCTCTATTGAACGCGATATCGTTCATTTATGTATCATTTATAGTCTTTAAGTTATTAAATTTTTCGTGATCAATGTTTTTCATGACACTCACAAATTAAGTGCAATAGCTCGGTTTCTAAAGGGAAGACGTATTCTACGTCAAAAGATTAATACTTTTATGCAAGTTAAACATTGAGCACTTGGAATATATGACGGGTCCGTCTTCCAACATCAAGGTTCTCAGAAGCCTTAAACATCCTTAATAAAGCCTGATTTTTCATTTGAGTTTATAAGGGCCTTTGAAAAGCTTCAAAATTGCTGAAAGTCCTAAACTTAATTTTTACAGGAATACTATATTTTATCTCACCTGCATTCCAAAACAAGTCATTGATACTTGTTTAAGGTTAATAGTCAGGGTTAAGGCCAAATAATATTTATGGATAGTAAAATATCGATATTTTGAAAACTGGGTCCATGAGGCCTAGCACTCGTGAAAATTTCTTCACATGTGCACTCACGGATATGAAACTTACGATCTTTGTGAAATGCAGCCCTAAAAACGTGAAAAATAACCTTGAAAAGACCTTAAAAGTACATAATTTTTCTCTCGTTTGAAGAGTAATTTCTCTGAGCCTCGTACCAACGTCGGAGTGTAGATGCGCTGAGATCAGGTAGGTTAATAAGTAGTTGAATCAACGTCACAAACGAGCAACATAACGGGCGACCGTCCTGGATCAATCTCGAAGGGAAAGGTCCGAGGACACCTCGTAATTTTGAACCACGTTCAGATAACGAGGTCAGTACTTGAGCTGGCACCCCACTCTCCAAACTTCAACTCCACGACAAGTGTTGAGATTAGGGATTAATAATTCGAATTCATATGAATTTATTATGACAATAAATTTTTAAGAGGGTCCGGGACTCAAAATTCTAAAATCTTCAATTTTAAAGTTTTTGTTCTGAAATTTTTTCTGTAGGTATACAGTGTATTTTGCAATTATAATAACTATTTTATATTTTCAAAACTTCAAATTTTTTTATTAAAATTAAAAAATTTAAAAATTTTGACGTTGGGCAAAATTGATATATCTTAAAATATTTTATAACAAATCAGTTCATTTTTCACTAATTGACTCCTAAAAGTTCATACTTTAAACTGTCTTCGTGATTTTTGGTTGAAACAGTTAGAAAAAATTAAAAAAATATATTTTGTTCAAAAACTACATAAAACACATAGTATGCACAGTTCGAAAAATTATAGAAAAAATAATAATATATATATACACAATTGCTGAAGACAAATTAAAGAAATAAATTTGAAAAGTAATTGTAGAAAATTTCATTCATTTATGACAAGTAGTTTTTAAGTTATATCCATTTTTCACTATCGAAATCCCATTTAACAGAAAAGGAGAAAAAGAGCGTTTAAAATTATGAAAATATTCAATTTATTAAAAAGCACTTTTGCATACTTAATGTTTGTTTAAAATCCTCCTGAATAGTATTGTGTATTACTTCTTAGTTTTACTGCTTCATTTAATTTAATTTTAGCAAGTTGAATCTTTTTCCTATACCTTTTAAAAGTATTTGTGGATTTCATCGTCGCTTTCCTGAACCGCCTACAGTCCTTTATAGAAAGCGTTATTGAAGGTATATTGATAGTACAGGAAATTCGAAAACGTGCAAATTCAACAATAAAAACATTGAGAATATTATACGATGATCAATTCAGATCACTTCAAAAGTGTTCGTAGCGTTGTTTATTTGAGTTAGAAAAAAATAGAGCTGAAACAGTAGAAAGTAGACTCCAAAACAGTTTGTTTACATTATCTGATGGGTGAGGCTCGTTTGATTTGCATCTGTCACGTTATAAAAAGCCGAATATTTCCGGTTCTACTGAAGGTAGAAACAAAATATTGGTGTTATTTTATTCAGAAATATCTATATTATTTTTTAAGATAATAAAAACAAAATTTGACTTTTTTTCATATTTTGAGTCCCAGACCCCCTTAATCAAATTCCCGTGTTAGTCAAGACAGCAGAAGCTCCAACGTTAGTTTTCACGTTTTGCGGTGTAAAAATGCTGCAAATAAAAGTACCTGGTGATTTATAACGCCGTAAAACAGTTAGAGCAATCTCAGTCAACAGTTGATTAGGTGATCACGCTATTATTTAGCGCTGTTGAGTGTTGCTTATGTGCGCAGCAAACAATTTCAGCAAGACGTGTTGAAAGACAGTGCAACTTTGTCTACCAAATATATTTTATAGGGGAAATATATTGCACTGCTTGTATTATAACTACCGCACCACTGTATTGTAATCAATTTTTGTAGTGGTGGATAAGTTCTCCCCACAATCATCAACTCGAAAAGATCAAACTTGGAAATACTGCCTCTTAAAAATAGCACAGCAATATAATTAATGACCAGTCTGTCGTTTAAGTAAATTCTTTTGTATCCTTTTGTTTGTTTCAAATTAAATACTCTCGGTGAAAGTAGAACATGAATACCAAATGAATCATGTTTTTTCGATTTGGTTCCACATGCAGAAAAACTGGATAACCACAGTTCGAGAAGGACTACCGTAAAAGACCTCTTCCGTAGGTAGTCATTAATGAATGTGAAACTTTCGCAGGTGGTCTGGGATTATTCACGAGGAGCGTGATGGGGTCTTGTCGGGGGTTACGCACCTCTAATGGACCCGCAGGGTTCTAGGGATTTGTGACACCTGCAGTTGGCTCCCCTACCCATTCGAATGCTCTGTGTCGAAACTGCCAACTCAATGAATTTAAAAATGGCGATTTTCTGTGTTGAAGTTAGTAACAGTACAGGAAACCAATTAAGAATCTAATTCAAATACAAAACGAATGACCAAAGTGGTTACTGAGGATTGCCTGTCTTATGTTTTGGCATAGCTTAGCCAAATATGACCCTTACGAAATATGCTCTCCGTAGTTAATTTCAAATTAAGCTCTCATTACGGGGTATTTATTTTGGTTGACTGGGTCTCATGGTGCAAGGGCCAGGTACCTATTTTTGGAAATTACGTATAAGTATATTGCATGAGGTGGTCGGGCATTAGAAATAAAAAATATAATTTACATGATTACAACCATAAACATGCATCACTATTCATGCTCTCTTAATAAGGTAAAGTTGGTATTTATTAGAACCCTTGCACTTAGACAACTTCTAAAAGGGTAATTTTCTATCGACGTGAATAATTTGAATGAATCTTTTCTTTTCATTGTTGCTAATGTTATTTTAAACATCCATTCGTTTCGTGGTTTATTACATAATAACGAAAATATTGCTAATCTCTATGTAAAGGCTAGGCGTTTAAATGATAATGATGTGTGCATAAAATGTGTTCCTAACTAATTTTGTACTGCTTGGTATTGCTGATAAAAAATCACATATTTTTCATGGTAACGTAATAAAAAAAAAACCAGAAGAAACCGAAACCACCGAAAACTTTTAATGGCTCATTAACTTAAGTGTGTTGGAATAATAACGATTCGCCTTCCAACATTTATAAATTTAATTTTACCTCCCCATCCCAACATTATGATTGCAATCCTCCATCTACAATTCTCATTCAAATGTATTTTTTACTCGATCTTTTAAATAGCACACCGGGAAATCTTATTTTTTTCCAGCGTGCTGCTGAAGGAATGAAAAGAGAAAAGAAAATAGAAAAAGTAAATAGAATAAACCTGCGAGTCAACCGAATGAAATTCCAAATTTGCTGCTGATAAGGCCTTTCTGTGGCAGACGATACCGGTGCACTGTAAGTGGCACATTAACGTTCGACCGATAAGGTTCTATTCTTTTCACTTTTGTGGCATCGCTATTAAGGGCGATATGCCTTTTTTTGGAGGATGTTCATTTTTTCAACCCATCCATATTTTTTTCATAAATTTCGAAGCATTTTTTTTCCATTCCCAACTCCTTTTTATGTGTGAATCACACGCGTTAAATCATTAGGTAAAGCAAAGTGAGAAAAAAAGTTCCGCCAACTAAAAAATAACGTTTAACGGCGGTAAAGATTTCCTTTCCTGGCGTAAAAACAAGCGCAAAGGTAAAAAAAAGAATAAAATTGGATCTACCTTGGCAAAGCTCGCTACTTTATGACCATTTTATGTTCAGCTTTTGTAAACGATAAATTGTTAGTACTTCCTACTCTTTATTATGAGTTTTAAATGCGTATTTATGCGCGTGTCAGATTCTTCTCTTAATTTTTACATTTTACTATAAATATCAATGTGCGCATTTTAAAATGAGGCTTGGTTTCGTGTGAGAAATTCGAGAAGTTTTCTTTGCAAAAATGTTTTTTATCCATTTTTTAAGATGATAAAAATGGAATTGTTCTACATTTTTATGGAATACGTTTTACTTACCGTAAAACCATTTTATAAGAAAATGTATGGACTTTTCGTGATCGCTTAGACGCTTCAAAGCAATAATCATGTTTTATGATACAAGAGTTTCTTAAAAATAATTTCGTGACATAAAAGTTGACTGAGATACTTTTTGATATTTATAAAATAAAACTGCAATAGTAGATGATGTAGCTTTTTCGGGATTAACTGCAGTTGTAACAGTTTGATGTGTAATTGTTACGCTTAGTATAACTTAAATTCACGAAATGCGTTTTTTGTTCATTTAAGAGCTTTATTTTAATGTAATCAAAATCCAGCAGTGTGATTAATATCACTTTTCTTTTATGAATTCCAACACCACCAATAAAATAGTTACATTTATTGCTGCAACTTGATTTATTGCTGAATCTGCTTGACTTTCATCTTAATGGATGAATAATTTGTATTGTTTTCATAATAGTGCATTACAGTCAACTTTAAAAACGGCTTTTAGTTGTTGGTTTTGTAAGTTCAATTTTAAATTTAGTGTTATTTTCGCAAAATGTAGAGAGAATTCAAAACAAAATTAAGTTAAAGGTCTCAAATTCTTCCCCAATACTTGGGTAATTATTCCAGTCAAAAATTCTCATACTAGAATAAAGCATTAGAATATGGATCATATGCATTTTCTTTGTTTTAAATAGCAAGATTTTCACTTATTTGTTTTTAAATCCCGAATTCCATTTCGATAAATAAGCTCGTTTTGATAAAAATTTCGTAAGATCAAACGGAATTAAATAGCTTAAAGTACAGATACAATTTGTTTTTATTCTTTAGGTGTATAATATAATTTTTTATTTTTACCATCTTTTATCTGAAGCAAATACTTTATCTCCCCGAACTCTTATTTCTGTACCACTCCAGTTGGGTTGCTGTCTTAAGGGGTCTAGTTTTTTGTGAGCAAATTATGTTATGATTAATTTGAAGTGCGGCTGATGATTCGTCACAATGAATATAAATTTAACATGAAAGCCTTCAAATTTCAGGTAATTTGTTTTTGTCTGATATTGCCATAGAAAGCTATTCTATATTTTAAATATTCTTTTGATTTATGTGTTGATTTCTTCTTTACCTTGGTATTAGATCTTACTTTGATTAACTTTTTTCGACATCCGTTATTTGAATTCAAAAACTTATTTTCCGAAAATGTCTCTTCATCATCATTTCTTTGCAAACACTCAGTTCTCAAAAGCTTCAAATGTACAAGTGTCTCTTTGGAGAAAGACAAGTGCAATTTTTCGTTTAATCAAAATTTATCATTGAGAGCTGAAAGATTTTATCCTTTTTTATTTAACTGTTCAGTGGTCTTATTTATGGCATATTTTTCATTTGGAGGAATAAATATTAACTATCAATATTAAATATTATAGGTTACTTGTAAAAGAACAAATATCACAATCGCACATTTTTCGTACACCATTTCAGCAATTTTCATTGTATATATGAGTGCATATTATACCCTTTTATAGAAAAGTAATTCAACTCAAAATATAGATTTTAATTTTTCAACTAAACGATTTTTAAATTCGAACAAACTAAAAAATCAAAGCAGGAAATATGCTACAATATTAATAACCGTAATCTCTAACATACGTGGCTCAGAAATCAACGTTGTTTGTTTGCCTTCGAATGGCAACAATGGATATAAACAATATAAATCAACCGTTACGGGATTCGTTCTTCAATTTTACGACTTAGTTTAAATATACTTGTTTGAGCTATGGAACTGCATAATACTGCTAAAGAATACACGGAAGAACTCACTACTATAATGAAATTATTCAACAGTTTGATTACAAAAAGCAATGAAAAATATTTACATAGAAATCAGGTCAGGAAAGAAAATATGAGCGAAAATAGGTTCAGCGTCAAAAAAGGCCGATTCGCCTATGAACAAGGGTAGGTAGGTATTTTAATTAACGTCGCACTGGAGCAACACAACGGGTTATTGGCGACGGTCTGGAATCAATCCCAAAGGGTCCGAGGACACCACCACATAATTTTGAACCACCTTTGAACAAGGAAATGGGATGAAATTGAAGTAGACATCAGATTCTAATCATGGTAATTTGATTGAGGTGTGCCTTTTTTGCCATACATTTTATTGGAAATAATAATTAATACTTGTAAAAGTTTGCGAAACGCTGTTAGATATATTTGGATAATTTTATATAATTTAACGGTATGAAATCCATAAATGTGAATATGGATTCATTATAAATAATATATAATATTAATACACAGTGTAAGAAAATAAGAGATATAAGATGAAATAAAGTATATTTAAAGAAAATCAACAGGCCTATAGGAAACTTAACATTTAATAAATATAACAGAACAAATATGTACACATTGAAACAGTTGAATTAATCTGTAGATCTACAAAGATACAAGGTTTATATACTATATGAAGTCTGTGACGTATGCAAACTTTGCGTACTGGTGCGTCACATTTTTCTGGGGAAGATGTGACATTCTTGGAAATTTTGTTTCGGCGAAAATTCCGATCCTAACTTTATTTAAGCCGAACATAGTAAAAAGAATATCCGGATTTGTTGCGATTCCTGAAGTTACGTAACACAATTCATCCCTGTTGTTTCGCATTTCATTTCGTGTCCCGACAATTTCGGTCGTCCAGGAAAACGACAAAACACCGCATCGAATTTCAAACCCGACCTTGCTTTTTGCACACACTCAAAGGCAGGGAATTAATTTTTAGCGACATCTCCACTCATTAGAACCGTGTCCGCCCGAATTATCCGTCCTCTTTAAAAGGGGATTAGGCCTGATTTACAGCCTGGATTTTACTCTTCCCCTCCCAGGCCTTCTTTTCCTCAATCCATTCTCATTTACGGAGACGTTTCCAAGTCCGGCCTTCGACAGCGCCATCTCTTAGATATAATCGGAGCGGATGTTCGGTCGAATCAGCCTTGACCCCTGGCTCGGACCTCTCCGCTTCCTAGTTTTATTTACTGACATTCTTTCCTATTTCGGGATCGGGTTCTCGCCCGCTTTGTGTTTTCTTTTTTGTGTGTTGGTTGCTTTTGTTAGAGAGAGAGAGCGCAATTTCTTGCAAGGCCGCCGACACCCATTCCGTGTGGTGTGTGACGCACTGCGAGGTCCATTCATCACGCTCTCTCTCTCTCGCTTTTACTCTTTCACTTATTTATTCAGAAGGAGGACTAATGGGATGAGCTAATCGCGGTGGGCTAATCTCCGGATTCCATGAGTGCAAGTTGTTTGGAATGAACTCTTTCGAATTAGTGACGTATTTCGTCTAAAACGGCAACTTTGAACCTTAGCACACGTGGTCTGATAACTAAAATTCTGCGGCACACCAAAAAATGTATCACTTATTTTTTTATACATATCTACAGTGCACCATATACGCAGACTGTATGAACATCGCATCGTCTACTCCAAACCTCTCTTCTAAAACCTTTAAAAAACTACAATCACCTCCTTTATTTGAGGCCAGGCGCTGGTAGACTAGTCAGCCAATTATGTTTATTAAATTTTGATTGAAACCACATTGTATTTTTATTTTCATAGTTATTCATTACGCCAGTCGACATCTTCATATGGAATCACTTCCGCACAACGGAGCACACCTTTTCTTACAACCTTCCGGTCCTTTCGTAAACTGTCTCGCTGCTTTTTTCTTCCTCATCTCGTGTAGAAGAGGTCTCCGGTTCTCTAGATCCATGGTATCCCTTGCTAGGAAAAGTGATATGAATCCTCGCAGCATATTTGTGATTGATTTGCTATAAAAAAAGAAAATGATAGCAATTACCTACCCTTTTTTTGATCGAATGTGGCTTTTGATAAATCTTCTTGAAACAATATGGCTTTCGCGCCACAAAAAAACAACCCAACCAATCTTCTTGGAGAACAGATTTCCATCTATAAGGAATATTTATTCGTACTAAAGTGCTGTTTCTTTCAAATATATGACTACCATTATATTTATTCAAAAAATCTTTAAAATCAATTAAATATTAAGTTCGCAAGAATCTAATACACAAAAAACAAATTTTCTAATAAATATTTTTCTTGTCATTACCTTCAAATCCTCTGTCTAGACTCTAAAATATCCTTCTAGGGTTGCCGTCACCAGTGACCGTAAATTTAACGCGTCTGTTCCAGGAGTTAAAAGGGTTACACCTCATTCGCGTCGTCCAAAACATGTCACGCGTGGGTGGATGAATAGCTATTACACTGAGTGTCGCACAGCTGGTGGATCAAAACAATTATACCGCGAAAATTCGGTATCGTAAGTGATAACCACCCATATTGTTTGGAAGCGAAATGTGCGGAAGGGTTTGTTTAGGGTTAACCGGGATCCTCCCAGATTACCTTCATAAGATTTATTCCCTTTTACAGAAATGAAGAATATTTGTTTGTCATTTTAAGAGCGAACGTGGGTGAAAATAGATTGCAGTTGATATTGTTCTGAGGTCATGTCTCTACGAATGTGTTATAGATTTGGGTGAAAGACATGGAAAACACGTTGTGTGATGTCTCGTTACTCTTCGTATTAGCCTACCGAGAGTTGTAGAAGTCTCTTGTTTTCTTATTTTCACTGGACACGACTGTCTACAAAATGATTTATACCGAATTGTCTTGTCAGGCTCTCCAACTTGGCCTCTATGACCTATCAGAGACATGAAACCGACCCATATCAAATATTGTCCTGATCTTACTGACGTCGCAGTGAATAATAGTTGGTAGTTACATATTTCATTTCTGTTTAAAGAGCATATTGGGCTGCTAGACAGACTTATGGCAAAAAGGCTGAGATCTTGGCGTAAGATATTAAATTAGTATTAATTCTTATTTATTTTATATTTATCTCTTTTTCGTTTACCCTATGTCAAACTGTTCGAGGAGTTAAATTTCTTAGGAAACTATAGACACTTTCTTTTTAAGATAATCGTATATATAAAGTATAAAATATTTTTCTCTGAAGCAGCAAAATCTCTCGAATACTGAGCTCTGGCGTCCTGAAATTTGCATAGCCGATTTTATCTGGAATTTCTAGATCAATGCAACTATTTTCTGCTTTCTGCGTCGTTTTCTTAGAACCATAGAAGTAAAATTTAATACAAAACATTACGTAAGAAGACAAAAGTTTGGCAAAATATGGCCCTTGTGCTACAACCCCCAAAATAACCAAAACGAAAAAGCTGGCACAAATCGAGCAATCAAAAGAGGAAAGAACACAAGCATTTAAAGTGGACAAAACTCTAAAAGCTTTCCAACGACGCAACGAAACTGATGAGGAAACAGACGCGATATGGTTTCTCTGAAGCAAAATTCTTGGTCGGATCAGGGTAGTAAGGTTAGTTAACTATAGGAATAAAGTATTTAAAAACAATTCTTTGCTTTCTTCGAGATCAAGATGTATACTTTAGATTCTTCTGTTAAACAGCTTGCCAATTGATCAAGTCACGTGAGACAAACTTAAACGGAAATTAAGAGTTGCTTACATCTTTCATTACATAAAAATGTTTTGTGTTTTAAATTATGAAAAATTTATTTAGAGATCAATTGTTTCATCTATACACTATATTACTTAATCTTTTCAACTTATACACTATGAAAATGAAAAAATTAAAACAAACTTCACACAAAGGTCAAAGAGTCACTCATTTGGGATTACATTACATAATTGACATGGGAATCTGGTATTTTATCAATCTCCTGTAGCTAATGTTTTCCAAGTAAAATTTCTCATTTACAATTAACAGATTCTTTTCCAATTCTCTACGTGCATATGAGAACATTTTGTGTATACGAGAGGACAACATTCCATTCGCTATAAGACCATTCTCACTCATACCTGTATTTTAGAACTAGACTGCAGCAATCAATTTCTCGTAGCTAGATGGGGCCAGTATATAACGTCCAAGAAAACAAAATTATCTAGATGTAATTTTCTTCTTTTTAGTAAGATAGAATACTAGTTTACTCAGAATTCTAATTCAGCTATATTGTTAAGTAATTTCGATTCATACATACAATAGGCTTTAAGAGATCAACCTACTCATTTTGTTGAATTCCTGAATGAGTTCTATTGCAATGAAAGAAAAGTCAGTGAGCACAAAAAAAAACGTCGAGTTCAACCTCGTGAAACAGGGTGAGAGCTTGAATAATAATACCCTGGAAACACATGAACTCAAAAAATTTCAGCACCCGGATAGACTCGCATGTTTTATTCAATTATTTTTCTGTAAAACTGTAGCTCACTTACAGAGTATGAGTGATTACTTTTCGTTCCTGAAATTGAAATCTTACAAGTGAGGAAAGAAAGATTTCCACGCTCATATCATCATCCTTATAATTAGAAACACTCATTCCACCCTGCCATAGACGTTTCTTTTTATTCAGTCTATTTTTTTACACTCCATTTTTTCGAAAACCGGGTGCTGACATACGGCATAAGCTAATGCCTCGTCTTCCTGTTTGTGTAGCGTAGGATTACCTTTTAGCACCTATGGAGCATTACATGACTATCGTCTTCTCGTGCCACCAAAATGTTGAGAGAAGGTGGAATCTCGTCTTGGGGGTGAATTCTGCTGGGAGTGTTCTTCAGGTAACCAGGAGTTTAGCGCTGTCTCCAATGCAGTTTTTGCTCCCATGTAATTTTGAATAGTTATCAGTAGCGCAGAATAACATTTACGACTGGGTTACTATGGACGACGAAAAGGAATGACTCGATTTTTTTCCCTCCAAGTCTAGTCAGCCAAGGAAACCTCTAATACTATGGTAGAAACGTCAGAAAATGATTTTCCCCAGCAAATTTGGTTTTGGACGAAGGTTTCTCGTAAGATGATTTGGGTACAAAAATAGTCTTATAAATCTAAATAATGTTCTTCCAGTAACAAAATACCACCCATTATAAAAATACATTAATAAAAAATTCGATAAATAGTACACAAGGAATAAAAGAATATTGTCTAACACGACAACAAATCATGCAGCAAACGTCTTGAATTTTATCGTAAGTTTTAAGTGTAAAAGTCAGAAGATAGCGCGTTGTCTTGAAGCTTGATTTGGTGGCTGTCCTAAAATCGTCGTATACTTCATGCACAAAGGGCAACTGTACCTTCGTCAGCTAGATTGAGACTATGATAGCATTGTATTAATGGCGAGAGAGAGAGAGAGGTGGTAATCGTAATTAATTAATGTCACACTGGAGCAACACAACGGGCTATTGATGACAGTCGGGGATCAATCTCCATGGGAAATATCCGAGGACAAGATCATGTAATTTTGAATCATGGTCACATGACGAGGTCATTACCTGAGCAGGCATCCCATTCTCCAAACTTCCACATTACGATAAAGTGAGAACAATTGAGGCCATGGCAGATTTAAATTTCACCAGACTCCTCTGTACACGACGGTCTTTGGTTGGATTCGAACTCGCAACCCTCCGGTTGCTATTCCGTTTCTCTTCCTCCTTGCGCCATAAAACCCAACAATCAATCAATCCGTTTCTCTTCCAACCGCGGCCCGGAAAAGAGAGTGATCGAAGGTACAACAAAATTTATTAGTGTATAGTGTACTGTTTTCGTGAACTTCCACTAGGGGTTCAAAATTGTCAAAAAACGATCTGATAGTCTGGTCCTCAGATTTCAGGGCCTAGGATCAGCAGACTGGGTTCGAATCCCCGTAGAGGGTAAGATATAGGCAATGATTGGCCATTTGAGCCGTATGTCCCGATCGAATTAGCCTTCATGTATCAAAAAGGGACTAGAGTGACAAACCAGTCGAAAAAGGCCGCCTAGCTGGGAAAGCAGTCATAGTGCTTGTCTCATCCGGTATGTCACGGGTTCGAATCTTGGACGTGGCGTATGAATGTCAGCGATTGTCCTTGTTACAAGATACCACGGCTCTCACCCATTGGGTGCTCCTTCACAAGTATCCGTCAATTTGCCCTTCGTAGTACCGAAGGCCTAGTGGTCAATGGTCGAACTTGGGAAAAAAGACAATTAAAAAAGCGTTTTTCTACACTGCTGGCCACCGTAAATGCAACACCCTGAAGGAAGCATGCAAATAATATGAAATTTACAACATGCATTAGCGGAGGTAAGATATGCAAATGATTAGAATTTCAGCGCAGACGCACATCACGCGCGCCTGTGGCGCCACTTCAAAGCGCTATTCAAGGCTTGGAGATTTCGACGATTTCAAGTACGGCAATTGTGTTTTTCTTGTGGTTTTTTCAAAAAAAACGATCAATTATGCCTCGTAGAAAACAGCGATAATCTTTTGATCAAGTATCCGAGTTCGACAGAGGAAGGATAGTGGCCTACCGAGATTGTGGATTATCTTTCAGGGAAATCGGTAGTCGTGTTGGACGAAACCAAACAACTGTAATGCGGATATGTGATCGTTGGATGCAGGAGGGTACGACGGACCGACGTGTTCGATCGCATCCACCTCAGTGCACCACTTCACGTGATGACAGGCATATTGTGCGTATGGCAGTGACGGATCGCTCAGCCACATCACGAACCATAGCACAGCACATTCAGTCTGTACCGCATCATCCAGTGTCTGCGCGTACCATTCGACGCCGTTTACAGCAGAGTGGTCTGTCCGCAAGACGTCCATTGCTTCGTCTACCCTTGACGCAGAACCACAGACGTTTCCGCCGCCAATGGTGCGATGAAAGAAGGATGTGGACCGCAGAATGGAATGGAATTGTCTTTACTGACGAGTCACGCTTCTGTCTGCAACACCACGATGGTCGGATTCGAGTCTGGAGACACCGTGGAGAGAGGATGCTGAACAGCTGCGTTATGCACCGCCACACTGGTCCTGCACCGGGTATTATGGTATGGGGCGGTATTGGATATCACTCTCGCATTCCTCTAGTACGCATTGCCGGTACTTTAAACAGCCAGCGCTACATCTCCGAGGTGTTGGAGCCAGTTGTCCTTCCTTACCTTCAGGGCTTGCCCACAGCCATATTTCAACAGGATAATGCGCGACCACACGTGGTACGCATTGTCCAAGGGTTCTTCGTCAATCGCCAGATTGAATTGCTTCCCTGGCCAGCTCGCTCTCCGGATCTTTCGCCGATAGAAAACATGTGGTCCATGGTTGCTCAACGATTGACCCAGAATACATCCCCAGCTGCCACACCAGATCAACTTTGGCAACGTGTGGAAGCTGCTTGGTCTGCTGTACCCCAAGAACACATCCAAAGTCTCTTTGAATCAATGCCGAGGCGTGTGGCAGCGGTGATCTCCAACAATGGCGGCTACTCTGGCTACTGATTTTGGCAGGAACCACACTTTACTGAAGTCTATAAATTTAATCATTTGATACTTGGTCAACATGTTATCTACAAAATAAATTTTGTTGTGATATCTCTTGTCTTTCGTGGTGTTGCAATTTGGGTGGCCAGCAGTGTATATGAAAGCTTCTATGTAAAATTCATCGTTCTTATAAGGTATTTAAATATTATTTCGCTATAAATAGAACTATAAACACTACAAATATAATCTCCAAAAGAAAATCAAAACTGTCATCTAAAATTTTAACTGCCAGTAACGAGCATCAAAATAATTCTTCGCCGAAAACGACCTTAAAAATCCAAACTAGCACCGCCTGAAAGAATTGTAGAGGTAGCCTGACAATCCGTATTATTCTAAACCGGCGATTTCGGAAATTCAATCTGCTTGATAACAGCAAGGAAAAAGAATTTCCTTTCCTATCAGGCGACCCTTCTGATTCGAGAAGCATTCTTATGAAGACCACCACTAATTCGCGGGTCCTGGCCCCAAGGGAGTTCCGTCAAAGCTTTAGTTAATTAAAACGAACTTTAAAACCAGAAGGAAAGGATTTGAAAGCACCAAAGGGCGCTGAGAAAAAATAGCCAAGGAAAATCTTCCCATGTTGTGGAAGGGCAGGGGTGGGGATGTTAATGGGATTATCAGAGGGCGACACATGTCCCTTCTAATCGTAACCGCCAAGATACTTCAAAAGTTTCGACAGCGATGTACTATAGGGGGAAAGGGAAGAGGATGGGGTGTTCTTAATTACGGCACTTTTTACACGCAAGATCTGCAACTTCTGAGAGAAGGGTAAAAGACTAACGTTCTCGTGGAGATTTAAAGTTAAACGCGTGTCACGTTCTCGGACCAGTAGATCGCGGAGGAAAACATCGCATTAACGTATTTTTTTATAAAAGGCTTACATTTTATCGCGTGTTAAGGGATGTAATGGTGAAATTATTAGTAAAGAATCAGATTAGGTATGGTTTAAAGAAATCTCATATTACTATTGTCCAGCTACCGAAATACTCCAGGTAGGTTGGTAGTGAATTAACTTCACACTGGAGCAACACAACGGGCTATTGGTGACGGTCCGGAGTCAATCTCTAAGGAAAAGATCCAAGGACAAAGCCTCGTAATTTTGACGGTCAGATGACAAGGTTAACACCTGAGCTGGCACCCCACTCTCCAAACTTCCACATTGGGCCAACCGAAGTACTCCAGAAATAACTTTATCTTCTGGAAGGATCGTCATCTGACCGTGGTTCGTAATTGCGTGGTATTGTCCTCGGATCTTTCCCTTTGGGATTGATCCTGGACCGTCACCAATAGCCCGTTGTGTTGCTCCAGTGTGACGTTAATTAAATACCTCCCTCTTTCTGGAAGGAACTGAAAGTTTCCCTTGGTAAGTCTTATGTAGCTAAACAGGTTTATTTGTATTGTAGTTCTACGATCCCGTGGGCCTAAAAAGTATTTGACTGGTGTACCAGTTTTCTGGCACTTTAGTGTATACTGGATGTTTCAAAAATATCTGGACAAATTGCAAAGGGGCCCAATATAAAATTTAATGCGAAAGAATGTGTGCTTGGAAATGCCACGTTTAAGTAGTGGAAGACGATGTTTAGGTCAGTGGATAACATCGTTTCTATGGCGTAAAACGTAATTCCCCACTCGTATTTTCAACTGCATGCATAGCGGCACGAATTCGGAGCTCTCAGATGTGCATCTGATGTATGGGGCTGCGAACTTAAACGGAAGAGGCATTGTCCAAAGGTTGCACTGCTCAAAGGTCGCACTGCTCAAAGGTTACACTGCTCAAAGATTGTTCTGCTCAAAGGTTGCACTGAACAGTGCACGATTCCCGACCAGACAACTGCTGAATTCGGCCGGCATTTCCGGACACGCATTCTTTGGCAAATTTTTTTTTATTTTGGGTCCCTCTACCGCCCTTTACAAATTGGCCAGATATTTTCGATATATCCTGTATCGAAACTTAAAATGATACTCAAGTTATTGCATAAAGTGAACTCCTTACTTGGAAGCAAAAGTGGGTATTGAACTTTTAATGAATAAAATTTGATTTGACTGTTCGAGAGCAGTTACATTTAAAAAAGGAAATGATTCATTCTGAGATTTCCATAATTTTTTATTATCTTGTCCATTATATAAGAAAATTTCAATGATCGGAAATTTCATTTTTGACTCATGGTCTTAAAGTTACTTCAAATATTCCTCATGAAATAAAATATTCCAGCTCCGAAACACACAAGCCATGTTGTTACAAATTACATGATCTAAACTTCAAAAAACGCTGTCCAAATCCCTCAAAGTATGAGTAAATATGTTTAGCTAGCAAACTTTCGAAAAGTTTCCATCTTTCTCCTCAGTAGCAGAAAGATGGGTGAAATCAACGGCAAAGAGCAAACTCATTCTGGCAAATGTTGAAAAACCCGATGCTCACATTGCATCGCTTCGACGTGATTTGCTTAAATTCCTGGTTGAAAAGTAGCTTTTGATGCCTCTCGTTAGAAAGTAAGAAACGGAAATAGGCCCCAGGGAACCTTTTAAATTAGAGATATGAACCTTTAATTAGGATAAATACTGTTAAACACTTTTCTGTGACAGTTTAGGAACCAATCTGCAACTTGGAATATGGGTTATTTTAAAGATACAAAATATTCCTTCTGAGGTATGGAAGTAAATTAACCTACTGTTTTCTGTTAGTTTGCAATGGAAATGCTTGCTTTGATTTATTATTCTGCGCGAGAAAAAGTCATTAATCAGGATTTTTTATGAAATGCATTACTTCATTTTTGAGATTTATATACAGATTTTTTAGGTTGATTGGGGTTTTTATAGTGCAAGGGTCAAGCTAATCCAAACACAAGATTCTGTCTTGTGTTTGGATAGCCAAGCTGATCCAAACACAAGACAGAAAACGTCAAGTAATACCACTTTTCTATACATAAAATGCTTCTTTTACTGAGACAGAAGAGCGAAATACAACATGGGTTAGTTACAGGAATCGAACGTGCGCCTCCTACTGGCTGCTAACGCAGTGGCAAACCCACGGAGCCACGGCGAGCACCAGATGTTTTTTGGAAATGCCTTACTTTTTTAAAGAACTGAGATTGTTTTAAGGACAAAAATTTTAAATGGAGTATATTTTGCACATTTCATTCAGGGAATTTCATACAAAGGAATGAAAGGTTGGTTGGCTTCATAATGAGTAGGATAATGAGTTTGCGCTAAGTTGATTCTGTTGATCTTTCTATCAGAGTTGGTTGACCCGGGAACTTAGTAAAGTAATCAGTCGCATGCTTTCTAAACCAAAAATACAAAGAAGGATATCATTTCAGACAATGCAGTGGAGTACACGTGTAAAAGGAATCAAGGCAGTGAAAAACGTCTTAGATACTTAAACAAAACTTACGGTCTCATATATATAATTGTAATATGCTTACAAACATCCGGCATAACCTTAAAGTGAGGGCAGATAGTTCCATGCCAGTTTAATTTTTTTCTGACATTTATTTAGCATGTACTTTATGAGTTGAAGAAACTTGACTGATCTCAATGGCAACTCAACACGAAATTTTATGACCGTAATGTTCTTCCTACATCAAAAGCACGTAACCGAACTTTGGACTCGTACACAATGAAGTATAAGTCAATATAACTTTTCATCTCCCCATCAGGCATTGTCAGACCTGTTTGCTTCCTAACGAGTTCCCCAAGACATATTCAATTCTGAAAGACGTAAAACCAACGTCCCTAAAACGAATTTCCACGCACCATAACACGCGCAAGAGACTCAGCATGGAATATGGCCCCTTCCAAATCAAAAACGAATCCTGTCGTCGGAAGATAAAACGAGGATTCAACCTCACTGCGAAAGAAAGGGCAGCCAGCTGTTTCTTTGACACATCGAGGCAAGGAAAAAAATGACAAGCGGTGAGGCCAGGGAAGAAAAAGAGCAAACTTGTTGCCTTCTCTAGTTTCGAGGCAATGTTTTTCCGGCTGAGGTGAGATATGTCTCTGAAGTGGCAGGCCCGTTTTATTTTCTGGTTGTTGCTGATGCCAGCACCTCTTCGGAAAGGAGCACTGGAAACGTAGAGCATTGTTCGGAAATCAGCCAGTTTTTTTTTGAGAAACAGCACGTTCTTGCGGAATGAATGATACAAATAAAGTGTCGCTGTCGGAGGATCCTTTTTTGGAAGGCAGCGCTTTTATGGTGATGATGTCTTTAGAACTGTCCCGAGTTACTTGAACATCACTAAGTTTTGTACCTTGATTGACGGTCACCTTATTTTCTTAAACTTCTATTTTGTTAGGACAGTGATGAGATTGTCAGCTGCCGTTTGTCTTTTCACAAAGATTTCATTGGCAACTCACATTTATTGACAAGCTCTCCTGATACGATCCATAAGTATTATAATCTTGATTATCCCAATAATATAATTTTATTACTATGATTGTTAGTTACTAATGATTTTTATAATATTTTATCCTTCTTTCGCTTCTCGGAGTCTCAGTACCCATTGCGTTAGCAACTTGTAAGTTGTAGGGGGTGGAGGTTCGATTCCTGTCCCTTTTAGAGAGCTTACATTCTTTAAATAAACATGGGAATCACACACTCCGAGCTACCCAGTGATCTATCACCCCCTTTCGTTTTACCCTCACCTCTTGCTTATATCCTTTTCCTCCCTCATTGTATTAACTTGACGTTGTTTGGCGCAGCTTGGCCGAATATGGCCTTTGCACCATAAACCTTTAAACCAACAAATTATCGATTTCTGTCAGGTTCGATTCCTTCCTGGGTGTATTTATTTCTTGTGTCAGTAAAGCTTTCCTCGCTTGATGTCGTTTGGAGCAGTTTGGCCAAATAAGCCAAACACAGCCAACCTGTATCCGTCTCCAACCTCTCGGTCATCAGTCGATGAGCAGTGCAAGAGAGTTTGGTTGATAGGTAGTTGAATTTACTTCGCACTGTAGCAACACAATGGACTATTGTCCAACAGAGGTTGGTTGATAAGTAGTTGAATTTACGTCACACTGGAGTGACATAACTATTACCCAATAGAGGTCTAAAGTGATAAAACATCTTAAAAAGCACTGCATACAGTATTTAAAACTGTGTTGTCAAACATTTAAGTTCTTTCAGCTAGCTTTGGTTGGAAAATTGGGCTACCATAAATGACGACAAAGCCCCCTCAGTCGCTTATCGAGAATAGGGAGCAACACAAGTAGGCGATTGACACCACCTACCCTTTATAATAGATTCTTATGAAAAAATTACAATCCATCATAAATATAACATAACTGATTACTTTGGAATTAAGCAGAAAATAAGAAATATATAGTTGTCTACATATTATTTCTAAAGTAAATAATGAGGTACGAGACAGAACTTTTCATCTGTACCGTGGATATCTGAAGGTGAATTACACGTATACAAAAACCTATCATACTACCTGTCTATATCACTTGGATTTGGTTTTTTAATCAAATTAGATGCGTCATGTGTGCATGGTTTATTTGTGCAATGTATTTTTGGTATTTTATAAGTTATTTAAATGAAGAGGAGGTACTTATTTTATGAAGAAATTAGAAAGTATTGTAAACTTGTATTATCAAAAAATTAAGTTTATAAATAATAGAGATATCGTTATTGTTAAACAAAAACTAACCTTGAAGTAACTGTTAGTTCTGTGTGGCTATAGTAGTCAGTTTGATTCAACTACATCGAACTTTTTCTTTAATATGCCCAGTATGCAAGTTCCGATTTGAGCTGTCAGCCAACATAGCTTTCTTACGTATTATGCTCGCATCGTAGGAATCCCAAACATTGTATGTCTCGCAATACCGATATGCATATTATAATAGTTATAAAGTTTCCAAAATAATTTAAACACGGATACAACATAGACGCACACGTAGATTTTCTCCGAAACCTTTCATTCTTGGTCTGTATTATTGACTACCAAATGTGTGAATAACCTATATGAAATGATTGATGGTAAAATAATTTGTTAGGTTAGGAATTTGGACTATGGTGTGAATGAATTCTTTTGTACAGATATATAAACCTGCAGAGTAAAAAATATTATGAAAGAGCTCTTGTATAACTTGAAAAATGGCAAGTGTCAGTTGATGACAAATGAAGTACAAAACTACACACGCCGATTTTGACACCGCAACTGGAGGATTTCTTTTCCACGGTAGAAGATCAAAGCGGTATCTTACTTGATATATCCTCCGGAAAGAGGCAGTGTACTTGATTAATGGCATTTTGAAGTATCGGCCTCAAAAAAACTAGCGGCTATCTTTTCCTGGAAATAATGTAGAAAGTGTATGTTGAATATATTATAGGAGTAGAACAAAAATAACTTGTTTACCATGTTTTCGACTGATGATGAAAAAAAAGTGGCACATACAGAAAAATCATTTTATCTGCTGCTGAAATATCATTTTAAGCAATGGACAAATGATATGCAGTTTTCTGCAACATTTTTTTGTAAGAAATTTTGCGACATAGTTATTTGGAAAAAATAAGTAATCTTTTATTAGAAATATTGAAAAGCAATTGTTGTTAACAGAGAAATAACATACGTAAAAGGAAACTTAAAATATAATATTGTCACTAAATTTCATTTGAATTTGATTAGTTTTCGAAAAAAAGGAAGAGCATACAGGGAACATCCAATATGTTACACCTATATTTTGTGTATACCTATACATCAAATTAACTATTATTACAAGCAAATGAGTCCTGTTATAACTTGACGACACCAGTTGGTTTTAATTCTGGTTGACTTCTGAAGACTTAATCATGTAATTGCTCCACCAATGTCCATATTTCAGTTTATTTGAATATTTAGAAACACAACAAAGAGATTAAAATGTCTAAAATTGTATTCATTTCATATAAATTTAAATTTCGAAACACGAATCACTCATCAAAATCAAAATTATCCATTCTCATAATTTACAAGGAAATATAAAAATGAATTTTTTCACTTATACATACAATTAGACAGATTAATCGTAATTATACATTCTATTTGTTGGCATAAATTTATCTATCACTAGAAGAATTACCCGACCTTACTCGGGCTGAATTGGTTAACTATACATTGAAAAAGTGATCAGAATAATCACTTTTTTCTTTCGTAGAAAAATGTCAGCATCATTTAAGTGTCAGGAAAAGAATTTTTTGACATCTTTACGACATTTTTATAATTTCTACGAAAAGGTAACATGTTACCATTTTTCAAAAAGACGAAAAGGTAGGTCGATTTGGCAGCGTGTTTGTTAAAAGAAAATCACTGTTTTCAACAAACTTTTAACATGTATAAGATGCTTAAATATCTTTGATAGTCATGAATGTCTTTTGCAAATTCGGAGTGAATCATTTCAAAAACTAATAAATTTAAATAACGTATCATTTGTTTTTGCCTAAAAATACTATAAGCAAAAACTACAGAAAATTGTCATATCTAGATTAATTTTGAAATCATAAATGCTGTTCCCAAAAAATTAAACAGGGAAAATTTGTGTTCTTCAAAATTCTAATCCTTTCTTTTTAGCAACTTAGACTTCTCGTTTCCAAAACTAACAAACCAGGAAATGAAATAAACTTTTTTGATTGAAAAACTCAAATAAATAATATTTTAAAACAGAGTTGGTATTTTGCACCTTTGAGTTTTGTTTTGACGTCCGAGTTGACCTAGTCGTTATTTTTACACCTTTTTTTTAAATATTTTAGTTGTGACTCAAATTCCAACCAATCAACCTGCTGAATCCGACCTAACAATCTGCACTTTAATCTATCTGTACTCCAATAAATCTACTCTATTGTAATCTATCCATCATCTAAGTCCCGACCCTAGTCATAAATTACATTGTGTTTATAGACGAAATATACTTGTTAGGTAGATAGGTATCTTAATTAACGTCACACTGGAGCGGGAAACGGGTTATTCGAAATATACTTGGAAATTGGTTTGGTAACTGAAAAAAAATTACTCCTGAGTTTCTGCTCCTAATTACTAATCCTGTAATAAAATGAATCCATAAAACTTAAAAACAATCCGATAATTTGTGATTTGCTTTGAAGTAAAGTCATACCCCAAGCTTAAAGATTGGAAAGAACCCAACGGACTTATAATTAAAAATTAAATAATGATCTGCAACGATTCATTTGCATGTCACAGAAATCAATCAGACTAACAAGTGCTACCGGCAAATATTTAATAAGAAATCCCCAAACGCATCGTACACAGGGCTCTAAATAAAATACGCTATAAACATTCTCATCGAGTCGCTGAAATAAGATATGGTAATAAATCAGAAACTGTTTTAATGCGAAGCTGGGAACTCATTAAAGGAACCGAGAACCGACATGAAAAGCCATTAATGAGGCTTAGCAATAAAGAGATTTGATTAGCTAAATCGAACTCGTGGGTATTACTAAAGAAGCTCAATTAAGAAGCTTTAATGCAACTATGAACCGCGGCGTTTTATTAATGAAAATATTTGTCATGTTTATTGAAGGAGCATGTTGCAGCTCTGCTTCATGGTTGGGATATCTTCGTCTCGATTAATTTTCTGCAGAACAGTAAATTGAAATCAACTTGTGTGGTTTAGCTTTGGGCGGTAATTGTGGACGTACAGAGGTATTTCGTGTATTGGAAACTAGAAGTTGTCGACTATAGTTTTCTAGAATTGACGTGGAAAATGGAATTAGCGATCATTAAGAATTGTACTTTTTATTGCTTTTCGAAATACGTGTTACGTTCTACATATTATTGTTTAAAATTCGATTAATTATATTTTCCGTTTGATTCTAATTCAAAAGTCTCAAAAATTGCTCCATAAAAACAACCAACCTCATAATTACAAGTGTTTCTAACATACAGAATTATTTTGAATTTGTGGTTGGGAATTAATGACTTTCCAAATATACTACTTATTTGTCCGCGTATTTTAAATGTATTCTTTTTCATCGCCGGGATTGATCCGGGACCTTCGCCAACAGCCTGTTATGTTGCTCCAATGCGACGTTAATTCAACTACCTACCTTTTTCATTGGGGGATGCGTATTAGCAATCAGAGGGTTCCGAGTTCGAAACTCGATCCAACCAAAGATTGTGTACGTGGGAGCTTTTGCTCGTTTAATCAGTCGTGGCTTCGAATGTTTTTACGTTGCTGTGGTGTGGAAGTTTGGAGAGCGGGTGCCAGCTCAGGTGTTTAACTTGTCATTTGACTGTGGTTCAAAATTACGAGGTATTGTCCTTGGACAATACCTCGTAATGTCATTTGTAGATCTTTGTTTCGCTAAAGGAAAAAGCCCTTCGGGATTGATCCCGGATCGTCGCCAATAGCCCGCTGTGTTACTTCCAGTGCGACGTTAATTCAACTTTCTACCTACCTTTTCCATCGGATATTTTTTGATGAGTTCTTACATGAAATTGTCTTTGAGTTGTATTTTACGCTGGCTTCTCATGGATATACAAGAATTTTGTATAGATATGCAAGCACTATACGCTCTGTATGATTGCACGATTTAGCGATTTTTAAGATTCTGAACAAAATGTAGATTACTGGTTGAAAATTTGAATATGATTATTTTTAAGTTATTCACACGAGTATTTCTAATAATTTGAATTAAGTTTCCCAATTATCTATCAATATTTAATCAATTAATACACCAAAGGGGTCTCAGGTTTTAATATAAAATGGCGTTACTCCTAATGAATGAAGACGCTTTTTCAAAAGTATGGAATGCCAATTTGTATTTTCAACTATTTATTCTCGTTTTTAACTTAGTTGTATTACCTTTTTAAATCTCAGTTAGCTACACAATTTCGGAATAAATGTTTTTCTTTGGCTGTATTCGTAATCTTGTTTGTGTAAAGCGTTTTCATTTTTAACGACAATTGCGTTTCATAAATGCTTATTTGTCACAATATTTTCAAAATCATGAGGTCAATGGTAGATCTCTGTTTCGCTAAAGGAAAAAGCCCGTTTTTAAATATTTTTTTTGTATTCTTGATTTTGCTCTTGCAAGCAAAATTGATTTTTACCAATAACTTTTCTGTTAGCATGCTTTTTTATGTACTTAAGTGCGATGAATATATACTGAGAAAGTTAATGGTTCCTTCTAGAGCCTTTTAGTACAGTATTAGGTTTGAAGATAAGTATTTTAACGTCACACTGGGGCAACACAACGATTAGGTTTGAAATAATAATTTTTTAAAAAGGGAAAAACGCTTATTGTGCATAAGGTATGGCAGTAGTGACCAATTGACAGATTTGGTTTGTCGTTCTTCGGTCATTATTTTGCTACGCGATGTGTAATTATACGGGGGCCTACGGACTAAAGTGGATTCCGAACTACTACAAACATCCATACCCAGACCGGAATTCGAACCCAAGCTGTGTTGAACCGAGGGCTACAGCTCTAACCACTTGGCTACGAGGTCGAGCTGAATTGATAGGAGTGGCGAGAATTGTACTCTACCTGTCTTCAATGTATAGTATGTATAGCTAATTGTACATTCTAGCTCTAAGTCTTCTTAAATAAAGCTGAAAAAGTTTCGGATTGGAATATGTTTCGTTTATTCAGAGGATAGCAAGCTTAATGCGATATTTGCAATAGTATGTCAATCCTGTTTCACGTTGTGTCCCATTAGGCAAATTTCATTGTATAAAATAAACTGTGTCATTTTCTTCATAAATGATTCATCAGGACTTCCGAAGCTCGTTTGCCGAAGTGATTGAAGTTATTTGCCGCACGACCTAATCTTCTTGGAGATTTTGTTTGCTACCTTTCGTCTACAATTGAAGTTTGGTGGAAAGTCAACGAGTTAAGCACCATTTCGCGATTCCAACTGTCCCCTTTGTATACTGAAGGGTTGCAAGCACTAGATTTGCTCGATCTGTCCGTTAGGTAACTAGAAACATCACTTCATCGTCTACAATATAACGCAAAAATAATCGTGAATGTACTGTCAATTCGGTACCAACAGTTTCTTCGCAAGTGTTGAATATTTCGCATCTCATTAGTGTACATTTAATTTGATTTCTTTTCATGATCTTTAAATCAAATCTCATGTAAAAGTTTTCTTATTTTTCATTACCTGTGTGATATATCTTATGAATTATAAAAATAGAACAGAGAACATATCCGATTAGATCATCACTTCATAAAAATAGAAGATAGAACCACATTTAATTATGTTTATTTGGGTTAGGTGAAATTTTATTTCGTCAGATTTTTCTTGAGGGTTAAATTTATTTCTTTTTCACAATCCACTGTACGAAATATTTGTTTTGCTTACATCATAAACTATATTTTACTGTTGTTACTTGTTATATAGTGTACTTAAAGTGTACTAAAATTTTCTCTGTACAAGGCAACGAAGAATTCCATAAAAACAAAGCAACAGATACTTTTAAAAATGTGTTTTATTCAGAAACAGTTCTACTTTACTGGCGATTGAAGTTTACTATCAGAATACCTACTTAAAATTGTGTGCGAAATACAGAAGATTATATAGTGACTGTCTAAACCCAGATAAGTAAAGAAACAAAATGGTTTATGTTGAATTATTTGTTTGGTAAAATAATTGTGATGAGACCCATAAAGCTTCATAACAAATATGTTTGCATAATTCCATTACATCAGAAAAAAAATAAAAAAAAAAATACTAAAAGCGTATAATATATCACAGCCACTGGACTAATGTTAATTAGTTCAAATGAGCTTTTAACTACACTATTGCAATTGAATATCTTCAAATGTGTGTGACATCTGTGAATTATTTCCTTTATTAACTGCAAAAGTGTCTTTAAGTATTAATTTTTGATAGACGATTTGTTAAAATAACGTTGAAAGTATTGTTTTTATGATGAAATTGATTTTACCATTTAAAGATTTTTTACATGATGAGTAGTTGTTTTGACAGATTATCGAAAACATTATCTACCACAAAAATGTCCCTATTCCAGTGTAGTTAAAATTTATAAACTTCAAAATATTACTAACAGAGATTGAGAACATGTGAAAATAAGAACAATATGTATTTGGGTGGGGCAAAATGTTCCCTATAGCCAAGCCTGAAGTCAGCAACGAGAAAAAAACGCGATTTATACCATTGTGCTGAATCTATTGTTCTAAACTGGAAAAAAGAAAGAATACATTTTACGCATCATAAAATCTTATTTTATAAGTGAAAACTACCTTATACACCAAGTTATTTTATAGATGCATTTTAAACAGATTGATTGGATTGGATTTTATGGCTCAAGGTCCTAAATAGGACAAGCTGTGTCATTAAACAAAGATTAGGAAAAATATTATTTAATTCATATATACAAGATTTCTTACAAGAACTTCTGAAACCATGAATTTGACATATCACACCTTCCTTGTCCATAACATGCTTCGACAAAGTAAGAAAACGATGAGATTTCTGTCTATAAACCCTCCCTTTTCTTCAAATTTTTCTGTAGCTTGAAAATAAAATCTTTATTCTTCGTTTTGTTTGGTTTCCTCCAGTACTTAAAAGTGCTGATGCAACTTTTAGCTTTTATCACAGTATCCATGCTTTGCTTGAACCGCAGGAACTCAAAACTCAGTTACTCCGCAAGAAAGGAAGAGTGAGAATTATCAGGGCGTGAAGTTAAACCGGCCGAGAAATTGCGCTTTCTCGTGATACGGGAGCTTTGTTTAAGTAGCAGAATGCACAGAACACACCTGGGGATCGAATTCTTTCTGCTTTTTTAAAGATTTTTCGCTCCCAGAGGATCGCTCTTCTGCGTCAGGCCGTAGACTGTTTCTTTCATTTATTCGAATAAAACAAATATACTGTTGTTGAGGTATAACCTAAGCAATTAGAAATTATTTCTTTTTGTGGATTATAATCAATTAAAAACTCTGAAAATTTCTAATTGCTTAGGCTTGTACACTCGTCCCTGAAAATTGAACTAAAATTCGATTCAACAGTTGAAATAACGTCATCGCCAACTTGCTCAAACTCTTATTGAGAGATTTTCAGTGTGAACACAAACTAGGCGGAAAGAGATTTTACTTCAGCTATCCAAATGCTCTCGCATAGATCTGTCACCTTTAAATGTTGTGTATCGTCGTTTTGGCGACGTTTGGTGTTTGATCTAATTGGAGTTGACTAATCAACTATCATTTATCAATTTTGAATTCATTCTTTGGAATTTTTATTGGCGAAGTGCCAAAATCGTGTTAAAAAAACAAGCCAAGTGACGTCACATTCGAATTACATACAGAAAACATGATCCGTCGCAGGAACACTACCGTCACCTACATTTAGCCACCTAAACCTATTATTAATTTCAACTTACAAAGAATGCATTCTTTAATATGGCTTTGAACAAATGAATTATGTAAATTTGTTAATTTAATTTCATAATCAAGATATTCTAGCAAAAGGGCATTTTTGACTAAAAAAGGGCAGGGGCTTGACCTCTCCCCTATGTGCAACCTCATTTGGGGGAGTAAATAGAGATCTAGTGCCAATGATTAATGCTTTAATCGTTTTCAAGAATGGGTACGAAAAGTATAGTAAAATTGCGATAATTTTATTAACTGTACGGCAAATATGAAAACTTGTCAGGTCTTAATATTCTGGATGGTCCTGATTAGAATCATTTCTCGAAAATTATGCGTTTTCAGGTGAAAAGAAAGGGTATCTGAGTAATTGCAAACTGAATTCACATGTGTGTTTTACCAAAACTAAAATATAATTGCAAATCCAAATGAATAAAACGCATTATTATGTCAGAACATTTCCTCTATTGACATTTTTGCTGTGGATAAATCATTTTAGTGGCTCAAAAGATCTAAAACCGTTAACTTTTATTCACTTCACTCTAAAATTGGTTCTAATCTTACGTGACACCTCAAAATATTGTTTTTTTTTAAATGTATCTGATATTTTACATATGCTTATACAATTGCCTTACATAGTAATGTTTTTTCCTTTCCCTAGGAGGTTTTTTGTTGGATCCCTTACCCACGGAAGATCCTGAGCCTTCATCTACGCCGGTTTTCTTGGAAGAACCCCAAGATTCGTACGTTATTCGAAATAAACCGGCTACTTTGTCTTGCAAAGCCAGGCATGCTCTTCAGGTGAATTTCTGTTTCTTAATGACGTTCAAGTTCTTTCGGTTTGACTATTCTGCCGTACTAGTCAAAAAGACAGTGTCTCCAAATTTGATCATTTTGTGTTGGCGATAGTTACATGATGAGTGTTTAAATGTATATAGCATACGTATATACATACATATAAGTGTATATAGCATATATATATAACATGTATAAAAGAACGTGTAAGTAGCAGAGTATACAGCATACGTATAAGTGTATACAACATGTATATAGCATAAATATAAGTGTGTAACATATTTAAGAACACTAGATAACTGCATAGAATCTCAAACAACTGTTGATTGAATGTACTCTATTTTCTAGTGTTATGAGGCATTAGACATTGAGATACACATAATTTTAACAACCGTTTACCCTAAAAACCAATATTTGAGATACTGTTTTCTTGACTAGCATGGCAGTTTTTAAAGATATAAACATCGCTAAAGTGAACTTTTCTGTCATAGAGGCTCTAAGCAAGGCTTACGATTTGGTTTGCTTTTCAGGTGTACTTCGAATGCAATGGCCGCCTGGCAGAAAACCGCCAGCACAGTTTGCAACAGTACGTGAACCCGATGACAGGCGTTCGACAAGTGGAAGTCTCAGTTGATGTGACTCGTGGAGATGTGGAGAAGATTTTGGCAGGAGACACCTTCAGCTGCTTTTGCTTCGCTTGGTCGTCCACAGGACGCATCAAAAGCCGAAAAGCCATCGTCAGTCTTGCTTGTGAGTAAAGCTTCAAGCCCTACATTTTATTCGTTTCATTGTTTTCAGTTTGATTTACCCTCCAAGGGGTTACAACGAGATATCTCGTCCACCAAGATCTGACCAATTTCGCTAATGACGACATATCTCCGTCATCAAGATATTGCCGATATTTTGACATAAGAAATCAAGATCTGGTCGGGGTAGCCCGGTGGGAAGAGTAACGGATTAGCAACCGGAGGGTTGTGAGTTTGAATCCAACTGAAGATCACCATGTACGAGTACATAGGGGGCTGGTGCACATAAATCTATCGTGGTCTCAAATCTCCCCCCGTTGGCGTTATGTGGAAGTTTGGAGAGTGGAGTGCCAGCTCAGGTTTGACCTCGTCATCTGACCGTGATTCAAAATTACGTGGTACTGTCCTTGGATCTTTCCCTTCGGGTTTGATCCCGGACCGTCGCCAATAACTCGTTGTGTTGCTCCAGTGCGACGTTAACTATCTACTTACATTCTAAAAACTTCTGAATTTTTTTATCATCGAGTAAATTAAACTCATAATAGAATTTTCAAAGAACATGAGAACATGAATAAAAAAACTGTCACTATGAAAGTCAAAAGCTATTCAATTTTGGATATCAGTTGTCGTTCTGTACGTTTCTTTAACCGCTGACGTCGACAATTTCCTCAACAGTAAAAAATATGAACGAAACCAAACCTACTGGCGTAGACTCTTTAATGATACAGACACCTCTACCTCTTGGTTGAGTTACAACACATCCTCCGAAAGCCCCTGAAAGTAAAATCGACTCGGAAAACTGTCGACGCGTTTATTTTTCTTCGCTTCATTCGATAAACACTTTTCCAGTGTTTTTTTTCGCCGAGTCAGCGATCCACTTCTCCGAAAATCCCCGAGATTTCCTGGAGCCCTTTCGTCAAATCCCGAGTTTATTTTCAGAAGACACGATGAAGAATGATGCAAAAACATTGGAATTAGTCGGTTATTAGGGAAAAACCCTCCTCCAGGTATTCACTTTCCCTTCTGCTCAGCTGAATGTGGCTATTTTTAGCCTTTATAGGGGAAAAAAACGTAAATTATGTGGTTTCGTCTTCTGTAATGTATGGTATGGTTTTAATATTTTACTCCAGAGAGTAAGCGAAAAAATTCCGTTTTCCTTATCAGAAACCTCACTTAAAAATGGCTAAAATTAGGAATGGAACCATTTTCTTGGGAATAAACATTTATCATGCCCATTAATTTAAGACAGGGGTCCTGAAATTTATTGAGCCGAAGGTTGCGTTGAGATTTACTCGTTTTACTATAAAAATATCGTTTGCCCAATTTTTTGGTTTTGGCCATAACATCATTTGGCTACAAATAGTCTTACTCAACTTCTTTAATAAGGTCGTAAGTCTACATCAGTTAGAAAGCCCTCGATTGACGATTTTTCACGGTTCCGAGGTACTCTAGTGATATTTTTTCTTTTCCCATGGGTCTTATTTTCTTTAGAAAATACGGGGGTCGCGCTCCCGGGTTGCCCAAGCGATCTTTTCCCTTGAGAACCCCCAAACCAACCCTTTTTCCCCTTCCACGACATGTTTTACTTGACGTTATCTTGCTTTTGATACAGCTTGGCCAAATATGGCCCTTGTGCCATAAAACCTAAAAACAACCAATCAACGATCGACGATTTTTTAATCCTTGTTTCTCATAACTAATCTAATTTAGTGTCTAGTTTTTTATCGTTCCTGAAAAAGTTTGATTAAAAGGCAGAAGATTTTGATAGTAAAAGGACGATATTAAAAATACTAAGAATCCCGGATGAAAAAGAGACTTACAATATTCTATATTATGTAGGAGTTAATAAGGAGCATTGTGAATCATGTAACGGTTAAATGCTGATGGAAATTTCTTCGTGTGATACGCAATTTATACCGTCCTAATATTCAAGCAAAATAAGGTTTCAAAATTCAAGTGTTTTTCTCAAAGATGAAATCAAAAATAGAAGAAACGGCATCATTGTATCATTCTTTAAAAAAATTAAACAAATTATGTTATATTCTGCTTTTAATTATTCTGACAGGTTTAATTGAACGGCATTACGTTTTTAACCCAACGGAAGGATAGTTTTCAATTTAATGTGTTTAAAAATCTTATTTCATAAGTAGTTTGGGAAATTCTAGTTTAATGCATAGATAGAATATTAGACATTTATTACTGTTCAAAAACCCTTAGTTTCTCAAATTTAGATTAAATTAGTTTCTCAGATTTAGAAATTATCTAAACACTGCTTAGTACCGGAAAACCTTAAAACATAAGTTTACAGATATAAGTTTATCTTTAGATAAATGAAGGGGTTTTCTGTAAATATAATGTTTAGTTTGAAATTGCAAGATAATTCGTGTAACTCAATGTATTTATTCGAAAGTGGAAAATTGAAATACAATTTCTATTACACGTAATAAATTTGATGTTAAGGAAACTTCTGTGCAGTTTGGAGAACCAGGGATTATATTTGGTATCTTGGTAATAAATGGAATGCCTAGGAATTTTTTTTACCACAAGTAGATGTTTTGAGCAATTGTTTGTTGTGCATAAATTTTGAACATTTTTTACTTTACTTGAATTAGTATTTCTGTATGACAATAAAGACTACTCTTCCACCTGAAATTTCTATAATCGGGAAAGAGTAGATATATCTAACCCAAATAAGGATACATTTCAAAATCCGAACCTCAAGGGGTTACTGAAAGTCATTCAACTTAAAAATATAATCAGGGGTCTCGTGAAGGATGTCGCAAATGAACACCATATAAATCAACGATTTATCTATTAGCTGTTGACAGTCTCATCACCACAGAGTTAGATAAGGTGGAAGTAAAATTCTCCACTGTTAGGTCGTCAAGGAAGATAATTGTGAGAACATATGATCAAAGATAACTCATCTCTGATATTTGACCTTTTATCAAGCTCTGGAAGTGTAAGATCTTGCTACTGTGGCCCTTTGTTAATGAACGATAGACTAACCAAGTGGCATAATTCGTGCTGTGGGCAAGAATGAAAGTGAATGTTAGTACATTCATTATTCGAATGCATTCAATTTTGTTAAAGTATAGAGTTTGTTTTTTATTCCTTCAAAACATTCAAACCAATTACTACTAGTTTCTGAAGAATAGTAGAACAGGATACATTTTTTGCTACTACTTTTTAACCTTGGTAATTAGGGGTACCTTTTTATGCGAAATCGTCTCAAGAGCTACTGATTTCAAAATTTTGGCGATTTTTGAAAACATCGGCAATTTTTTTTTTAAATCCACCAAAGGTCAATGACAATTTTGCGAATTTTAGGTAACTATTTGCGGACGGTAAAAACATTTTTCGGATTTTTCTTGGGAGAAAGTTTTTCAAGGAACATCAATTTCGAAGTTATGGCGTCAAACCGTGAAATCCATGAAAGAAAAGCATTGGAATCTGGTTGTTAGATTGTCATGAAAACCTCAAGAAAATATTTTAGTTTTTTTTTTAATTTTGAAATTTAAATTTCTTGGAGAGATCTTTAGCGTATCTAAAATACTTATTTTGCACATTTTGTGTTTCAGTTGAGCAACTAAAATAGGGTTTGAGACATTTTTTTTGTTCTTTTTAAGAATTTTTGCTTCTAGTGCTACTATTTCACAAGTTTTTTTGGCTGTGGAAGTCCTGTTGTGTCTGTGATCCCGGTATCCCCTGTTGAAAATAAATTGTCGTCAATAGTCATTGTGATTGTCAATAGTCATTGACCGAATCAAGAAAATATTATTTTAAAAACAAATTTTATTTTTGTCGCAAATCTTAGTGGACATCAGTTTCGATTTCAAAGGTACACTTTCGCCCGCATTCCATCATCCAGACTCGATGCGGGTCACCGAACCGAGTGGCTGATGCCCGATCGTCTCGGCATTTACTAATTTCTCTATCTGATTGGTTAGTGGTGTTTGTCATACACAATAGGTACCACAGGCCTACCTTCCCCATCTATCTCATAATTACTTGCCACAAGGAGATGCTGAGTTTGCAGAGCATGAACCAGTTGGAAAGTTCTTAACTCCTCTAAAAAAGTCTATCTTGTATGCCCTCTTCTAAGTCTTGCCATATCGGTCTGGTGCAGTCTTGCACTTTTAAAATGAAACGGCAGTCCAGGGTGCTCTGTGGGATACCAAAAATACAGAGACACAGCGAATTTCAAAACCTCTTTGATAGCCAGAGTTCTGATGGAAACACTGAACCACGATCTGCATTTCTATATTTAAGTTTGTCATCGTCCTTTGTCCATCATCCATTTGTCTTTAAAATGGATATTCAAAGCTTAAAAATACACTATAACGCTGATTCGAATTAAGGATTAAATTCGAAAGGAGGGTTCATATAATTGATTCAATTCATGTTTTTATTCTAATGTAGGATTCCTCTAAATTATCAATTTTCTGCAATCAATGTATTTTAACTCAGTAGTATTCTTTCATTGTATATCTGAAACAATTTTAATGAAGATACAATTTTATTTAGGGTATGAGAGTAAATTTTGGTAACAAAGATTATTTTCCAATCTTCACATTTTGATTAATCAGAAACGAGTAAGCGTAAATCCAGAAGAATAAAAATCAATAATTAAAAACACACATAAAACCGCAACCATTGAATTCTCTCTTTTTAATCTTTCGACCGAACAAGTGGCCAATGCGTTTACGAATTCCCACGATACTCAATGAAATGGGTTGAAGGAAAAAAGTACGAAAGCTCATTATTCTGCTCATTTAAATCCATTAATTACGAACAATGTTTTGTGTCCAACCCACAAATGCTACTCAGTTAAAAAAAATCCACTCATTTGATTCGAATGCAATAAAAATAAGTCATTTCATGGGGGTTTTAGTGGAGTCTTAGTTTTGTTGGAATTTTTTGAAAGACATTTAACTGTCTTTTTAATGACTAGAGCGAAAATCTGTACGAGAGTGGGTAATGGATAAAGTGGACAAGTGACCAAATTAAAATTTCCCCCATCCCCTATCTCCCACAGTTTGCAAACTCCAAAGAAAAAGCCATTAAATTGGGGGACCGAAAATGTTCTTTTATGGCATAGCGGTCGAACGATATTTGCTCATTCTTTTTTTCTCACTTTCCTTTATTCTTGTTGTGCCGACATTTTATTTCTTTTGTCTCCAGAAAATGCATTAAAATAAATTAAAAATCACTTCCTTTTCATTGTTTTGTTCCTTTTTGATGTTCCCACTCTCTTCATTCCTCTTCGTTTCGCTCTGTATATATCGTTTGGAGAGGTGAAAAAGGGCGCGAAAAGATGAAAAGAACAAACGAGGAAGAAATGATTCCGAAAAACGTCAATGAAATGCGAAAAGGAAATGACTTATTATAGGGAAAGGATCGTTTGGGAAATGGAAAGGGCGAGAAAAATCGATAGGCGAAATAGTTGCCAGATATCATCGCTATGATTATTCCGAAATTAAATGGCGTCGTTTCTCTCTTTCATTTCTTCCTTTTTGAAGTGAGGCAGGGGAGAACGTTTTAAATGAGTTTTTAAAAATGAATGGTCGAAACTAATTTAACAGTTAATGCATCTATCTGGAGCTAGGTATTGCATCGTAAAATATTGAAAGCACTTCAGTTGAAAAGCGAAAGAATTTCGCCATCTGTTGCGTTATGTGGGGAAATGAATTCGCCAGATGAAAACTTCGCCTCTAGCTTAGATGTGCTAAGCTATTATAATAAAAATAGGCTTTGTGCATGGACATGTATTCCCCTATTTTTTTGAATCACAATTTCTAGTTTATACGATTTGCTATTTTTTTTAAATTTATAATTGCTGCTTGTAGAATTATCTGATGAATTGATGAATTCGATTGATAAGTAAAAATTATCAGTTAAATTGTAAAAATTTTGTTGAGACAACTAACGGTGACTTTTTTAATACAAAACCAATAAAATTTTAAAAAGACATTTATTGTTCTTCGTTTTTTACAACTCCATACATTAAATAAACACCAGTATCTAAATGCACGAATGGAATTTGAAAGATTATTCACTGAATTTCTTGAGAGGCACTTTCTGCAAACTAAATGTAGGTGGTGATAGTGTTTCTGTGGCGAAATGTGTTCCATGTACGTATTCCGAACGTAACGTCACTTGTCTTATCTTTCGAATACAATCTCTCAGCACTTCGCCAATTAAAGTTCCAAAGAATGAATTTCGAATTGAAATAAGAAAGTTGATTGGTCAACACCAATTAGATTAAACGCCAAATGTTGTCAAAAACGTGATAAACTACATTTTAAGGTATCCCCGATATGTATCATGCGAAAGCATTTTGGTATCGGTAGTAAAATCTTCCTATTCCTTCTGGTTTATTTACACTGAAAGTTCCTAGCATAAATAACTAATGATAGTTGCTTTACTACTAATAATGATAATTTTGAGCTAAAATTTGTGATGAAATTTTTGAATTGCAACTCAAAGGAAGAGGATAATTAAATATATTTTTAAATATCTCTGTCCCTTACCGTTTTATGTCTTGGATGTAAATACAAAAATAGGCTTGTATATTCTAGGAATTTTTTTGTTCCATGCCATTGGAAGATGGAGCGATACGATCGAATTTTGGCTAAGATTAAAAAAATTTTACCCCAGGCTCCAATAAAAACAAAAACTACAATTTTTTTGTGTGCTGGAAAACATTCCGCGATGCTTTCTTCAAAAATATTAGAAGCAAAAATAGAAAACACCCATTGATGTTTGAGTTTCTTTAACTTCAAGAATCGCTGTCATAACAAAGAACAACTGACAACTCTTCAGGAAGATTAGTATCAAATACAACTTATCTAAAAAAATAAGACTGATTTCGGATTACGAGATTAAGAGAGAGAATTGGGATTTTTCCACTCACTCTCCACCGTTCCAACTCATCTGTGTTTGGTAAGCGTTTTTGAGCGTTAAGCGATAATGATGGAACAACGTTTCTTAAGCCTCGGCAATTTTTGGAATTTGTCGAGAGGTCTGCTTGCCAGCTGATAAGAGACTCTGGGAAAGCTTTTCCAATCTATACCTTCAAAGCATTGATATCCATCAAATGTATTGGGGGAAGAACAACATGGGGATTATGATTATTGCTGGTTATCGGGGTATTTATTCTTCACTTAATACTGTTTCCATTCCTCTTCACTTCACTTTATTGCAGGCATCACTTTTGTTGGATTTCGATTTAATTTTTTTCGATACGACGTGCTCAGTTTTTCGGATTCCTTATCATACTAAACATATAGTTTTTAACAATACCTGCATATGTACTTAAGCATGTCATTTTTAAAAGAACAACAGTTAAAAGTTCCATTTTATTATAATAAATTTTACAGTCATTTATCTTGACAGTATTGCAGCTTAACTGTTGTATTATACCTTGCTACAAAATAAAACAAAAAAAGCAGAAAAAAAAGAAAGATTCAAAATTGTCGTTGCTTATATCAGAGGCTAAGTTGCTTTATATCAGAGGCTTTTCCTGTCGAGCTTTTTGTAGATGGTAGTAGAATTCCTGCGGCGGAACGTGTTTCCTGTACGTAATCCAAGTTTGACGTCACTTGGTTTGTTTTTCGAATACTTTTTCGGCACTTCACCAATAAAAATTTCAAAGAGTAAATTTCGAATTGAAATATGATAGTTGATTTGTCAGCGTTAATTAGATCAAATTCTAAGCATTGCCAAAACGGCGATAATTTACATTTTAAGGAAATGTCGATAGGTATGCATTTGGGTAAATAGCGGAAGTAAAATCTTCGCTTTCCATCTGGTTTGTTTGTTACACTAATAATCTCTCCCGTACACTCCAACACAACTGCGTATTTGCACACTGGATCATACTATTAAGATAGATAAAAATAGAAATAGTGCTTTTAGACATTAAAGCCTGTGGCTTGATAGTAGAGTAATAATTAAATTCTGACATGACATGCAAATGTACGTTACAATCTCAGCGATAATTGTCACCAATGGCATTACCAAATAAGGCCTGATCTTGATATACCACTGAATATGAATCAAATCAATCAACCAATTGTGTCACTTTAATTACATCTGAACGCTCCGTGGATCATGAATCTATCATTAGGAAGTATTTATTTCTTCCGGTACCTACAGATATTAAGATATCTGAAATGATTTACCTTGTAATATTTGGTAGTTGACTCACATTCTCTAAAATTATCCAAATACTACTGTATCTTATTAACTAAACTAATCGGAAAGAAAAATCGATATGATTTGCTACGTATACATTCGAATTGTAATTATTATTTGAGAATGTTTTGTTCACATGCTTATCTGTTACATTGCGCACAATTTTAATTTGGAAACTTTTAAAAATACCTTCTTAAACTGTAAACTAGCATTCTATTTAATTTGAGGTGGAGCCTTACAATTTGTGTAGGTTGTCGTAATACAATTTTTGAGGGCAGTTGCTTGGTTTATTTGCTTAAGAGGCAGTTAAGTTGTGTCAAATCCTATTAAAACATTTGAAAAATAATACTTAGTATGCCTTTAAAATTTCCATGTTAAGTTAAAATTACTAAATTTTATTTATAAAAGTATTTTAGATAACTCCTTTCTTTAGAATGAAAGGTAATTTGGTTTTGCTTATAAAATAATTTCGACATAACATCATATAATTGTATCTTCGTATATAGAGAAAGCATATTTCCCACCAGAAGTTGAAAGGAAATCCCCATACAATTTCGAAAACCTTTTTGTCCGTTTATAGGGGATTTGATATCCACGTATGGATTTTTCGTACTTTGAAAGAGATTTTGACGGTATTTTATTATTCCCTGATCACGTTGTGTTTTCCGATCAGGGTGACTACACAAAATAATTTATTTAAGCTTAACTATTCGAAAACATTAAAAGGGTTACACTCTGATACATATTTATATATGAGCTTTGAGGGAAAAAAATCAGAATTTTAAAAATTGCTTTTTTCGAAAAAAATGAATTTAAAATTGATCAAATTGAAAAATATGTATTTCCAATACTATCAAGTAATACTTATGAAATTAGAATCAATATTTTCCCTAAAGTTTTACAATGTTTTCGAAAAACAAACAAAATTGAAGTATCTTAAATACTGTAGGAGAGATGCTATTTTTAAGTTGGTGATATAAGTTAAGAAAAAAGCATTTGGGTTTGTGATGTCACTTTCATAGACCTATAAGAAAATGCTTTTTCTACATTTATGAAAAATATGTTGATTCAAGATGTCCTAAAATGTATCTGTGTAAAATATTACTCGATTCTGAGATGGTGAGGTGTACAGCCTTGCCTGGATATAAATGGATTCACCCGTATTCATAATTACGTTGCAAACTAACCTTCCCCTCGACAGATTTTAATGTCTAATAAATTTTTGAATTTATTATAGAGGAAAGCGAAACGCAGAAAATAGTGAACGTAATAACTCTTAAATATCTGAAGTATCGTTGTTTCTATTTTAATGAAATACATTAAGTGTTTTAAGAACTTGTCATATCCATACTTCTGGAGAATTTTCAAGTTTTTCCTCCCATCTACGTTCTCAAACAGAAAACTTCTTTTCATCTTGTAAGTTTTAGTTTTGTTAAACTCCCTCCTGTTCTTCATTGATTTCTGACATCGAAAGACACGGAAACTCCGTTCTTAGGCTGTCTCAGTCAATAAAATTTTTCACTCAAGACATGAACTTTTTGCGCTTTATTGGAAGTGCGTTTTTGTCTTTCTGTCATGAACAATGTCAGAGTGGCTGACTTTTAGAGACGTTTTATTTTTTAAAAGCTGGGTGGACTATAAATTTATTTTATTGCCCTTTGAGAGATTCTTTATTCGAACTGCAATGTGTCTCTTATATTCACCTACTATTACTTTCTACGTCATTTCTGTGTAGTTCTGCTGGTTATGTATAAAGGGAATAAGGGGCACCATCTTGTGTGTTAGTGAAAACATTTACTGCTGTAGAAAATAATAATTTTCTTTTTGATACATCGATGATTGTTAGAACATTATTTTTGAGCCTTTTCTAATACGGAATAAAGTGATGAAACGCTTTAGAGCATCGATTTTCACAACAAAACTAACAAACACAGAAACGTAACTTGTTATATAAAATGTATATTTAATGACAACGATTTTTAATTTCCATTTTGCGTACATTTATCTTGCATAAGATAAGCATAAGCATAAGGTGTACGCGGCGCAGATTCCATTCTTGGCATTGTTTGGCACAACTTGCCAGATATGGCCTTTGAGCAATCCCACTTATATGAGGTAAATGGGGATTTACTTGGTCCCCAATAATTTTCCCGTTAATGCTATTGCCCTGGAGCACAAATTCATGTGATTTCTACTATTTTGGCACAATTTTATAACTATATTACATTTTACATCATTATATCTATATCTATCCTTTTTGTGAAAGAAATACTATTCTTCAAAATATTTTCACTGATCTTAATAGAAGTTTTCGGTTCGTTTCCTCTCTCTGCTTTTGGCCCTCTTTACGCCCACACACATACTAAAAATATTCACATTTACGAAATCTCTTGGAAATGCTATTGAATTTACGCAAACCCCGACCGAAATCCACGGAAAGAGCCGAAGCAATTTCATTAAACTGCGGAAGGCAGAAGAATATTTCTTTCGACATAACCTCCGTCATAATCCTCACTTTTCGCAAGTTCTTTTTCCACGCGATAAAAAGAAATAATCATCTTCAAAAACGGGTAAGAGGCAGGGAGGTCATAAGAAAGAGCACAAAAAAAATTCTCTCATCACGATAAGTGTGATCGATACGGTCTCAAAGGATTCCAGGGATCATCTTTGGACCCACCACCACACCCCTGCACCCGAAGTGAAGAGAAGAAAATGAACAAAAAATTAAAAAAAAGGAGAGACGCGCACACACTAAAAGTTTCGTGCTGTGCGTAATGGAATTAAAACGATGACGATCGATGATGACCAGTTGCGGTTTTGATAGATGGCCTTTTAATCGATGATGGCTCGAAATAGAGATGAATTTTTGGGCAAGTAAATGGGTAGTGTCTGCACTCCTGAATGTCCTTTCAAATCCTTTGGGAAGCAATGATAAGCCTTTCATTTTTCGACTAAGTGGAGGAATTAGACTATGGGGATCAGAATCGTTAGGGAAGCCTCTATGGACTAAAACTAAGGAACCTAAGAAGACACGCTGTTTTCTTTTTTTCTTTTTTCAGAAAAATTTTAAAAGTAGGAAGTTAAATTTATGTGTACAAATTAATCTAAATCCGTTAGCCACAGAAGGACGTCAGTATCCCGGTTGGTAGAATGGCGGAATAGCAACCGGAGGGTTGCGAGTTCGAAACTCAGTCCAATCAAAGATCTTCGTGTTTGTGGGCCCGGAGCACGTTAAATCTGTGGTGACCTCAACTGTCTTCCTGTTGGCGTGGTGTGGAAGTTTGGAGAGTGGGATGCCAGCACAGTTGTTGACCTCGTCTTCTGACCGTGGTTCAAAATGACGAGGTGTTTCCCTTTTGGGATTGATCCCAGACCGTCACAAAAATCCCATTGTGTTGCTTCAGTGCTACGTGAATTCCAACTACCCCCCCCCCCCAACCTTAAGTCATAGACGAAATACATTACGGCATTGACGTGAAATCTTTAGAAAGTGATATGTATACTCAATATGGATAAAAATTATTGGACACTGACAGAAATTAGATCAATCCCTGTCACTGTGGCAATGTGTTCATGGCGATGATTTAGTGGATTGCTTAGCTAAAACCGATTCTGAATTACTCCAGTCTTGTCCTCCCATTGAATACAATACATTAAAAAGAATTATAAATACAAAATAAAACATTCCCGACTTAATTTATGAAAATGAAACTAAAGAAAAAGACCCGAACTCTTTGCTTAAGTCTCAGTTGCTACAGAATCTACCTATAGCTATTATTCGGCAGGTAGACAGAGACTTATGGCTAAAAGACTGGTCTGGTATAGGATAAAAAAGTAGATCAAGAGATTTTACTTACGTTTTAAAAGGTCTGTATGTGTGTGTGTTCTCACTAGCAGCGGTTATGGCAGACTTTCTTCTTGACAAACTCTCTATAAGTTTCTAGACAAAAGCATATGAAATAGTTTGCCTTTCTGCCTTAGGTACTGTGACTAGCATCGTCACTGAAGAAATTCGACTACCTTAGTACTGACCCGTTCTTCCAATTAGACCCATAGATTCTGAATGGGATTGAACCTTGGACATTTTGCAGACTTGTCCACCCTGGTTTCCTGATTTTCTATATACCCATCCTTCGTAGCCAGGGAAACATGGCGAGTGGCGTTGTCTTCCTGATAGAAACTTTCGACAAGCTATATATTTTGTAAACAAATGATATGATCAGTCAGCTCTACCCTTTTGTCTATACATACACATGGCTGTTGTAGGATCAGATGGCTACATTTGCATTTGGTGTATCCCATCACTTTCTTCTACATAGCATACATTTCACTGAGGTGCTTTACGTGGTACTTCGCTCAAATCAATCAGAATGGTATAAAATGTTATCTAAAGTTTCCCACAGATTCTATTAGTAACTCATGTCTCCCATTCCCAACTTCATATATTTTATCTTTCCGTTTGGCTATATGCTGTTTCATTTTTACTATTCAATCATTTGCCTTCCAGCTTTTATTTATTGAAAATTATTGGTGTTTTTTTTTAATGTAGAAAAGTCTAAAACACGTATCCATTAAATTCGATATGTATTCATAAATAAAAAAGTAATGATCTAGTTACTATGGAATACTTCCCTAGTAATTAGCTTTACTTCAAACCTTTCTGATTTATGTTTTGTTGAAAATATAATTGAAACACGAGGATGTAAGAAACTAACTATGAAGAAGATACGTAATTTTTTATTTATAAGTATCTATTATTGTTTAATTACGGGAAAAGATACTTAAAAAATCCCACCAATTGTATTGGAATAATCGTTTAGAAAAACTAGAATCTCATCCACGAATCTAAAATTTAAAATTCCTATTTTTTTCATGTAAATGCAAAGATAAATTTGTTTGAATTCTAGTCAGTCATTGGAAAGTAGCAATGCTGAATATCACGAAATCACGCATTTTAAATTTTCGCTGAACAGGAAAATTTTTTAATTTCTTAAAAATATTTCTTGGAGTAATTTTACGGAATTTATATTTTTATTTGCAGTTAAATTAAGACTTGTTAAAACAAACAGGAATGTCGATAAAGATGTTAGTTTATTTTGTTACTGTAACTGAGTTGATAAATATTTGACCCGATTGACCGATCTTAGAATTTGCTTTAATGGAATTTAAAATTATATTGAATGTTTTATACAATCATCGATTATGTGACCAAAATGTAAGGAGTATTTCTTATCCAAATTATAAAACATTCTGTGATTAAATTATCTTCCCTCTTTAAAAGATTTAGAAATATTTGTATTGGATGTTTTTGTGATAAAATCCGATGATATGACACGAACAGAAATCCCCGAGTTGTGAATAATACTTGTTCACTCGCGTGTTTCGATGAAGATATGATTTGAAAATCAAATGGGGATGGAAGGTGAGAATTACCATAGACAGGGAAAGGAAGAAAGGGAGAGGAGATATTTATTTTTTAAATAAAATCTTTTATTGTTAGCGGCATCTTTCTTTTATGGTCCACTCAAGGAGAAACACTTGTCTTTGTTGGAAGTGGGGAGAAAGATACCCGCCACTTTTCTCTCGATAAAAGAAAGGAAACTTCGATGAAACTTTGTTCGTCTCTAAATAAAGCTTTGGGATATTTATTTGTTTTTTATTCGGAAAGAGAGCGAATATGTAAATGGAGATAATGGAGTGACAAGGGCAGCGGTTTATTGATCGGACAAGGTTCGCCCGATTAGCCAAACAAATGGACCGATTTCTGTTCTTTTTCTTTGCTCTTCAGCCTCCATGGTTGCTTAGAGCTTTTGGCGGCAATTTTGGCGGGTATTTTAGAAACGAACATCTACGCCATCCGAAAGGGAATTAAATTAATTTCATTATCAAAATATGACGCGCCTGATGTTTCTTATATATTTATGCAAAGTGGAAAAATAATAAGAGTTAGTATTTTAACCAAGAAATAAAATTTTATATTTAGGCTAAAATACTTTTACTTCCAGATTATTTTACTATTTTTATAAATTTCTTTTATAAACGAATATTCAGGCCATCTTAAGGGAAGTTCAATAAATTATAAACTATGATGCACATGATATTTATATAAAACAGGACCTTTGAAAATATTTTCCCTTAAGATTATTTTCCTACTTTGCAATATATAAGGAGACGAACACTTAGGCCATTCTAAAAAGAGATCAATAAATTATTTTATCAAAATATTGTGTCCGATGTTCTTTATATTTTATACAAAGTAGAAAAATAATTTCAAGTGAAAGTAGTTTGGTCTACAAATAAAATTTTCTTCCCCAGAATGTAAAAAGTGCTAAACACTTTTTAAATAGGTACTCACCAAAAAAGATACCTGAATTCCTCCTTGTCAGTTGTAGGCGTAGGTTCGATCCCTGGATCTTATCTTGAGTGTCTTTCTCTCTTCCGTGTCAGTTAAACTTTCCTGTGTGTAAGTTCATTACTTGATGTCTGTCTTGTGTTAAACACAGTTTGGCTTAATATGGCTATAGCACAATCCAAATTACCAACTAATCAAATTGTTCATTGCTAAAACATGCAGGTTACCAATAAGAATCAAGCGATTTGAAGTTTCCATGTAGTTATAGAAAATGCATGTAAACAATTACACTAATTGGAAATAAAATATCCATGAATTTTAATATTTATCTAACTTATGTTAAGAATTTAATGTAATTAAAATTGCAAAATATACCCTTTTCTTCCAATTTATTATATATACGACTGAAAAGGTATTCTGACTTATTTTAAAGTTTATCGATAGACCACAAAATTCTAATTTATTATTTGTCAAGTTTTCTTATGTTTTTGTAGGTTTCACTATTGTTTAGAATTTTCAATTAATTGAAAACATTGCGAAGTGAAAAGTATTTATCAATATAGTATAATGTATTACAAAAAATAGATGTAAGTTATTTTTATTCCTTATTATTAAAGATTAAAAGGTTTGTTATGTTATTTAGTATAACTCAACTCTGATGGTTTTGAGTTAGGGATTTAAATGATACCCTCTTTCATAAGCGCAGTATGTGTTTTTAAAATCTGTAGCTCTAATCATACAGTTTTTCAATTTGAGTGAGGCATGGAGCTCAAATAGTTCCATGTTGAAAGTGATTTTTCTCCTTAAGGCTCTAATGAATCTCACCTGCTTACCATTCAGTGAATATTTCCGGCTAAATAAAAACACATTTCCATAAATTAATTCACGCGATTTAGTTCCATGCAAAAAATGTTTTTTGTGTGTTTAATTTTGAATTTAATTTTCAATCCGATACCTGAAGATTTAATTCGTTCTCCAGTTCTTAATATGTGGGATACAATCTCTTAATTGCTGGTTAAAAAATTAAAAATAAATATATTTTAGAAGCAAATTTATAAGTAAATGAAATATCTAAATTGAGAGTATTATAGATAGTTGAATATCAGAGTCATTTTCTAAAAATAAGTTTCTGAGTTATTTCACGGAAGCTTAGTAAAAAATCACCGTTGAATGGCATCCAACCAATTATGGAAGCTTATTTATTAACCCTCTGAGACTCATACGGCATATATTCGTTCTGCAACCTGCAATCTTCCCTGCATGACTCCTATCCCGTTTTGACCTAGGCAAATCGAATCTTTCCTAGGATTCTTTCAAAAGCAAAGTATATTGTAAGAAAAAGCAATTATGCACTACTCGGAAATCTTGTGACGTTCATACATGTTAAATACATGTTGCGATTCAGTAATCATCTTATATGCCCTTACTCATATGTTGAGCACATTTTGTAATTGACTACTCTATAAAAAAATTATTTCATGTAGTGCAGATATTTCTGCCACGGCCCGAAACGACTTTCGAATTGGTTGGAACAGGGCTTTATGACTTAAAAGTAGTTAGCAGTTCCCAATGTCGCCAAAGCCACCGCCAAAAGTGTTCGCGAGAACTTCTGCTCCTGACGGGCCGCCCCGCCCAAGCGAAGGGGGTTTGAGATTAATATCCTCTTCGAATTCCCGGAACACAATCCGGAGCCATCCATCTCCTGACATCGGCAGCCATCATTTCGACCCCCGTCGTCCACCCTTTTCCTCATCGTCTGCATTGGAATGCCCCTCCGCACACAAAAGCCCCTGCGCAATTCACATCCCACCTTTCTCTTCCGGGGTGTCTTTAGTGAATCTTGTTTGCCTTTTGTGCAGCCCAAGAACAATGACAGGCCCTGAATCGGTTGCGGAAAGCGTAACGAACAGCCTTTAGAAAACTCTATGGGGCTTAACATCAGAGTGGCTTTGTGTGGGTTTAAAGGTGGATTGGTGAATGTATCAAAGTTATGAGATTTCCGAGTAAGCGGACCCCTGTGAGCTTACAAACTGCTATAAACAGACATAAAGATAACACAGATACATTTCATAGTTGATGTATTCTATCCTTATCTGTTTAGCGGTTTTAAACTTGTGTATTTAAATAAATATCTAACGTAACCTGACCTATATTTTCCTTCATGGTATCATGCCTCATTCACACGTCGTGGGCCCTTTTTGAAATCGCGGTGTATCTGAGGTGCTCAAAGTTTTCCTTCCTAGTTGCACAAGACTTTTAGCAGACCACATCAACTAAGTACTATTATGTAATATTTCCATTTTTCTGTAAATACCCTCTGCTTTTGAACCTTGCCAGTAGTGCTCGGTGATCTCTAATTAGTTTTGAAGGTCTTACCTCTATCTTTTCTTGAATTAACTTCTTCAGCTTAAATTAAGCATGTTATTGTAATGAGTCTCCCCATGAAGTACTAAACCTTTTTGGTGGGTTACGTTTGCATGTTAGCTGCTGACAACAAGACAGACTTACATTACTATGCAATTCCAAAAAAGTAACTTTTGATTATTTGTTCATATAAATTGGAGCACAAAGGAAAAGTCATGTAACTTATCGGACCCTCATGACTACGAATATGTCTTGTTGTTATCTTGCGTTACTTGTGTGCGAGGATAATATATACATGTATACAATCAACAGCTGCAATATGTTCCCCTCCACAATGTTCAAGTGCACCCTATGGAGAAAAGACAAGCTCACACAGGAAAGAAAGCGGATAAGAGAATCACCTGCATTGAAAGGCTAAATCTTATGGTTTAGCACTCAGCTGTAATTGAAAATACTCCCAGAACCATTAAAAACTTTCAGTTTGTTGCAATACTTTTGGATCATTCTTTATGAAGCTGAATGGCAAGAGAGGGTACGGAGGGTGGACAGTAAAAAAACGGTCCGGTGTGTGTGTCGTCTTTTTTTCTTCCCACCTCAAAAAGAACCGAAAAAATCTGGGGTAGACCACTATTTTTTCCTTCGCAGCCGCGAGGTAAGTGAGAGATTTTTTCTCTTTAACGAGATTCTTGTTCGTGTCTGGAACACGAGCCCCGGGCGGCCATTACTTCTGTAGTAAACCAACGAAACAAAACGAAAAAAGAACAAATCGAAAAGAAAGGTAAAAAATTTTCTTTTGGGGTGGGAGAACTTCTCGCTATTTAATTGATAAGATGAGAAGGCCCATGTATCCAACCTTTTTCCTTCACTTTGTTGCAGTTTTTTTCTGTTTTTCTTTCCCTCGAAGTATGTTTAAAATTTCGTGAGCCGCGATATTCCGCCTGGAGCCAAAATATTGTACAATGCCTGTTACGTTACCTCCCTAACGTATTTAATCTATGGTTAAAATAATTTTATAGCTTTCTGAAGATTAAAATACGTGTCTATTCAAGCACCCAGAATTCAGTAAGGATAAATACATAACATAACATGTTACAAAGAAACCAAGTATATGTAATAAAGAAATAATCGGAGTAAGGCGAAACCCATTTTTAACATGTTAAAGGTAGAAAGAGAAAATCATTCATTTCTTGAGGTTGCATATTTTAAGTGAACTTTTATTTCGTTCACTTCAACGATTTTCACCCTTTTTCATCTCACGGCACACAAACTAATTACTGAAATTTTGTGGCACACTAAAAGTATAATATTCTTTTTTTTTGCCGATCTGACAAAAACAAGGAAAATTTTTGATTTATTTTATGAAAAATGAAAGCAATTTTGTACTATCTTTGCTCCAAAGTGGCCTTCTATGAAAATTTGTTCTGAAACAATTTGTTTATGAGGTTTTCAATAAAAAATACTCAAAATTATTTGCATGGTATTAAAAATAACAGTATTACTTAAAATTGTGAACACACTTGTCAAAAACTAAACTAAAAACTTGTTCAAAACTAAACCTTAAAATGAAATAAACGTAAACGTTTTGCAGTTTAAAATCCCTGACTTACTTGGTCGCATTTTTTAAGTTAACTTTTATTCACTTAGTTCGTAAAAGGTTAATGAAAATGAAGATTTCGTTGAAAGAGAAATAAAAATTGTTCTATGACATTCGTGCGGATCTTGATAAAAGTTCATAAAATCGTGTGTGTTCGTGATATCAGAGTTCGTTAAAATGAGCGTCGAGTGCATTAGGATTTACCAGTGATATACAATATTGCTAACTTCTTTTTGAGACGTTTTTCAATTGGTGACTTAAGAACTGAAATTTATGTGAAAAAGCTAGTTTGTAGAGGTTCATTCGTCCTCAATAATGGAAACGTTTAAAAATGTTGATACTTTGAGTGCGTTACATTTTATGTAAACATTTGAATTTCAAGTGGAAAATTCAAGAGAAAAACATGCATTTGTATGGGAAAAGGTATTTTTGATTGAGTATATGACTGTTTCATTACATATTGTCTGCTTTATTGATGTATTATTTCTTGAACGGAATATTAAAAATCTTTAGATAAAGTCTGACTTTACTTCATGTTTTGCAGAATATGAGAAAACGTTTCATATTCTGATTTTGCTTAAATATATTTTTATTGCAAAGACTTAGACAAATATATCGATTAACCCTCATGTGTTTCGTAGTGACTCATGAAGAGCACAGAACAAAAGTAAAAAAGTAGTAAAAAGTCAACTAAAGTCTATCTCCTTTAAAAGTCCTCTAGCCTTTCATTAGTTTGTAAGAATGCCTTCCCTTGATAATGCCGAACATTCTAGAAGGTGGTCACAGTCCATGTCAACCATTCCTATGCACAGGACACATTTCGGACTATCATAGATACCAAAAATGTGATCAGGCAATCTTGCCCTGTCAGCCACATTTAAAAATTACATATATAGTACACACAAAATACATTAAGTTTTAACCAGATATTCATTCTTTCAATATTATTTATACTGTTCTTATGCACTAAAATCTAGATAAGTAAAGAATTAAATTTTATCTGTATCGCGAAATATATTGTTTTTAAACACCCACTGTATTCATGAACATACCATTAAAAAAATTTTAATAGTTTTTGAAGTCAAAATTTTAATTTGGCTGCAATTATTTAAAAGGAAATTCTCTTCCTATATTAAATGATTCTTCATTGCTTGAAATTTATAACTGTATTTAGTAAATAATTGAAAATAGAATTATATTAAATAGGGAGAAATATTAAACGCAAAAGATATTGTACTATTACCGAAGAATCGAAAAAAAGAAAATGTTTCTGATAAAATAAAAATACTTTTGAATGCACACAAAATGCAATGTCACTAAAAGGTATCCTATAGATAAACAAATGAATATCCTATAGATAAACAAATGAAAATCTTAGTCAAGTTGGTAATAAAAATTGTAAAACTTCAAAACAACGACTAATAAAGATTAAAAAAAAATCGTCAATGACCTTTCGGTGGAGCAAGACAAGCATTCTAGAATAGTGTTGCCAGAATTCAGTTTTTAACTAAGCCTTTCCAGGCCACGTGTAGAGCCGGGAAGTACTAGCGCCACGAAGGTATACTTTCGTAAGGTATAGTACTTCCAGTAGCTGTAAAGATGGTAAGGAAGGACCAGGTTTAATTCCCTTGTGCCATCCTCATGTACAATACAAAGAAAGAAACTTCATGGATTTTCGAAACAATTTTTCATAATTTTGTAAACACCTTTTTATATTCTACATTCCTTGCATTTAATTCAGTTTCTTAAACGTAAACTTTTTTCACTTTCAGTAGAGATATTAAGACTAAAGAGGGTTGGAAGAAGGATCAGGTTTTATTCCCTTCTGTCACTCTCATGTACAATACAAAGGACGAAACGTCGTGACTTTACACCATTACATAAAACGATTTTACACCATTTTGTAAACCTTTTCATATTCACCGCTTCCTTGCATTTAATTAATTTCTTTAGAGCCATTTCTTAAATATAAACTTTTCTAATAAAGGACATTTTTAATAGAGAGAGTTGGAAGAAGGACTAGGTTTTATTCACTTCTATCATCTTCATATACAATACCAAGAAAGAAACGATGTGACTTTACACTATTACACGAAATGACATAACATCATTTTGTAACCACTTTTTCATATACACCGTTCCTTGCATTCAATTAAGTTTCTTAACCATTTCTTAAACGTAAGCTTTCCTCATATGGTACACTTTAATTAGAGATATTAAGACTAAAAAGGGTTGGAAGAAGGACCAGGTTTAATCATCCTCTGTCAACCTCGTTCCGTACAAAAAGCGTCCTGATTTTACACCTTTATACCCTTTTGTAACCACCTTTACATATTAACTTTTCCTTGCCCCATTTGATTCAGTTTCATAACCATTCCTTTAAGTGTAGGATTACAAGAAATTCCCAATAAACACTCCTAAGCTTCCCAATTTGTTCAGACAGACTTCCTTTCAAGTAGTACTTACATTTTCGATATTTCTCGAAACCTTCCGCAGTAGTAACTCTACCTCTCGCCTCCCGGGGGTGCGTAAGGAAGAAGTGGGAAGCAACAGAGCGCAAAGAACGGTTGTCAGATTCCAGCTCCTGTTTTCCCTCAAAGAGACCTCAGAGCTCTATAAATAAAACGGGAAAAGCTGTTCGAGAAGAAAGTAGCGCATGGTTTCCAGCTCCGACATCGGCGAAAGCCAGGCTAAATTGGATACAACGTAACTCGTTCAATTTGTACCACCGCTTGGGATACGTGCGAGTAAATCTACTGCGAAACAGGTCCATTCGGTTCTTGGAGGGTAAATGCATTCGATTGAGAGAACTGAAGAATTTTTTTCTAGAATGTGAGGTTACAATGTACACATAATAAATCCAGCTGTTTCTAAGATCAGCGACAAATTCTGAAATTGTTCTCTACTCGCTGTTACGTGAAATCTGTTTTAATAGCATTTTATATCTGTTTTAATAGCTGTTTTATCGTTAAGCTTAAATCTGAATTTGTTTTGGTGTGAAATGTTTTAAGATGAATATATCGGATGTTGTTCACTGTCGTCTTTGAAACGACTTCTTCATTGCGAGCAGTAAAATGAATAATAGTACAAAAATTATTGAACAAATTTAAATTATCGTTTGATGCAATACCAAAATTTGAAAATTCCCAGCCAAAAGCTATACAGATTTTTTATTGACTTATCAAAAACATTAAAAAGTGGAAATTTTTTTTGTAGCAAACAGCAATTAAGTAAATTCAAATAAACAATTTTATAAAGTATCCATTGATTCATTATTATCAGTAAATCAAGCTAGAATAAATTGATTGTATAAAACGAAAACAAAAGTTTTAGTCTAACGACCAAAGCTACCGAAAAAATGTCTACCAAAACGGGCCACAACTTTTCCACAACAGAAACTGCATCAGTGACATATTTATATACCATATACGAATTAAAGGATTGCAGATTGTACGGTAAAATCTTGTTTTATTCAGCGTAATTTACATTTTATGCGTACTAAATCTGAACTACTTAACTACTGCCGTTCAAGTCAACAATGCAGTATTTTAAAGATTGGTTTTAAGATCTTTTATAGTTGACGATTGCTACAGGCTGCACTTATAAATACATAATTCTTAACAATATTAAATAACAGTTACTCAAACATCTTATAAATTAAATGTGCTCCAGTAAATGTTTCAAAGCACAGTAAAAACATTTCAAGTTTTGAACTGTTTTCAGAGCTAGAGTCATCAGATGCTTTTACAGACAATATTTTAACAACCATGAACAAGGACTAGAAGATGCTGCTTTCTTTGACTAGCAATTGTAGTTTAGAGTACCCATAGAACGAAAAGAAATCGGAACATATTTTTTTGTACATTTAACACCGTTGCGGCACTTGGAAAGGAACAAAGTGAATTGTAAATGACTTTTAAGTTCACTGTCTTGAACTTGAACGTTTGATTTCGTTTGGGGACGCGAATCCTTGCAGTTCTAACTGGAAAGGAGAGGGTATTGTTCCTTTGTAGTTTGTACCTGAACACAGTTTTTACGAAATAACTTCATTTGGAGATAAACCTATTTATTTCCTAGCGATGCCCTGAAAGAATTATGGGGAATGGATAAAAATGGCATCAAAGAATACAAGATTAGAATTCTGCTTCTCCAAGTCAAGATCTTGTCAAAAGATTTCTTTTGACAAGAGATTTCTTTTGGCGGTTTTAAGAAAATAGGAACATTTTTAGGATGCATTTTAGACTATCTTCTATAAATAAATCGTTCATCTGGACCAAGTAGATTTAGATATCATACTCCACTCTTAAAATTTGTATTAAGCAAACAAGTAGCATTTTACCATCGAGGGCTCTTACCTGATATTATAATATCGCTAATACTAAAACGTAAAAATTTTCAATCAATGCCTTTAATTTTGAACGAACTGTGATAGTTTAATGATAGTGTACTATTGTTATGAAATGAATGTTATAAATATTTTAGATAATTTTTACGTTTTACTTAGTAGTTTGTCTGAAACTCTTTGTTAGGACTGCATGGGACTTAAAAATTAAAATAAAATAATAAAATTTAAACATAAAATTAAATAATTAAAAAATAAATTGAAATAACATAAAAATCAACCAAATTTGTTCAAGTCAACCTTTGAATTTTATGCTCATGAATAAAGTCGGTTCATGAGACGCAAAACCAACGAAAAACGAAATTCACCCAATATTCACTTTTGCTACTAAACGGTTCAATTATTAGACGGTTCAACGGTTTGAAACGGTTCAATTATTAGACGAGATTGAAACTCAACGTATAATATTTAACTTATATGAGCTAGAAAATGTTTTGTCGAGTAACGTTCACAAACCTTTTTATCTCTGCATTCAAAAACAAATATAGTATACACATCAGAGGCGCATGGTTTTTGAAATATATTTGGTGCAATATAGTCTCTCACTATCTAGCAAAGGGTAACTTATAAAAATCAAAATACTTTTTCAAGGTAATATACATCATTTTCGATTTCAAAGGCAACATTCATTAATTCTGCGTACGTGTGAAGCATTCGCTGAATGACCCCGTAGTTGGTTCATGCACATTTCTGCACATTACGCTGTCTCAAGCACGTGAAGACTGAAACATGCAATGTAATCACCTTGATATGTGGACGGTACGTCCACAATCACCTAATAACATGTTGCGAACAGTTGAATCCCCATAATTCGGAGCGCGCTCGCGAGCAGAATCCACAGTGATGTAGTATATGGAAAGGAAAAATGCTCGGTTCGAGGTAATGTGCACACTAGCGAACATCTTTCAACCTCCACGATTCTAATACGAAACACATTGTGTTCGTCACTGAAACCGACATTGGGTGGGGTTGTTTCGAGCGTTATAAGATTGTTCTCGCATTAACTCCTTAAAACGCATCGAGATGTATGTTCCGCTCATTTCCTATATCGCTGACGCATAGCGTTTGCTCCTACCCAGTAGATACCGGGTACGGTTTGTAAGCGCATTGATGTTAGTCTGTTAGGAGTAACGACAGCTTGTCTGTTGAGTGCTCCTTCACAAATAGCCGTCAAATCACTCCTTGTAGTGCCCAAGGCAGAAGAGGTCAGTGGTGGTCGGGCATTAAAAATAAAAAGAAATATTGCCGACGGAATTACGTAATTTTTTGAATTATTTTTTTCACTATTTTCTCTACACCATTGAAATTTTTATTTTTAAAAGCGAGAGATTTGGTTGTTTTTATAATTTATTTTAGGGTGATGTTCAATGTAAAAAAATGTTTTTGTACAAAGTCAATTTGCTGCAATTGTTGCGGCACTGATGAGGGAGATGGTTTGAAGGGTTCTTTCTAAATGGGTGAGGTGCTCAGCCCATCTCCGGTTATGCCTATCCAACTGGCTCAACACCGTTTTGTGCTTGGTACTAGAGCATGTGCTAGTATTAGTTGTACAGAGGGATTGGGGTATCGTGCAAAGTATGTCTTCTTTTTTTGTCTTTTGTCATTTACCCCTTAGAGTGTTAAACTATACTGTTTGTTCATTTTTTTTGATTTTATAATATTTTGTTTATTTTCACTTGCGCTGTTATACTATGCATACAATCCGTGGTAATTATTATACCGGTCACCCCTTGAACGAAACTTAAACCATATGGGTAGGTTGGGCAGCACTGAGTTATGAATGAATGAATTATAAGTTGTTCCCGAGTTTTGTTTGGAAGGCGTTCACTATAGCGAATTCGGTTACATAACATGTTACACTTCACTGGTGAGAACGCAGTCTTATGCGCATTCGAAAACGGAAGATTTTTCATCCAAAACCAGATTGTAACATCGATATGTATATTTCACTAACGTACGTGGCACAGAAATCGACATTATTTTTGCATTGGAGAATGGCAACAAATGTATGTAACCAATATAAAACAACCGATGAAGGATTCATTCACCAATTTTGCCGATTAGTCTAATTATACCTCTGATTTGAGTAATGCATATTGATAATATATTGAATAAACCATACGCAAAAGGTCGTCATACTAATAAAATTCTTCCCCTGTTCAAGTACAGAAGGCGATGAGAGGAATCTGGAATAGAAAAATCAGAGCAAAAATATGAGCGCATGCAAAAATAGGTTTAAACTTCAAAAAAGGCAGAATCGCGTTTAATAAATCAGAATTTTATTAAAGTGGATGGTTGGAAAGCTAATTGTGGTAACATGACTGAGGTGCACATTTTGACTTGCAATTTAAGTGAAAATAAAAATTAACAACAGTAAGAAATACATAAAATGATACTTCATATTTTTGATCAGTTTAATTTACTTTGGAGGTACATACCGATGCTCATGTTCATTATTAATGGATTCAAATAAGACGCGAGTAACGACACTGTCATCAATAAATACAAGCAATGAAGAAACTTTAGCGCATATGCTATGCATGGGTCTGCTAGTTTTGAAGTAATTCACTTCATATTACGAGGTACGGGTTACAATTTCATGTAGTTTATGACCTCGTGACCCGTAATTTCACTACCATTAGCACTATCTCCCGCTATTGCTTTTAGAAAAAAAAGAGCGCCCATCTAAACTCATTTCTCGAAAATAAAATCTATCTCATGCTCATTTTCCGACGTCTTAGAATCAGTAAACAGGCCCACTGCATTATCGTGTCACTCTATCGCGGTCATTAGTAGGGCGGTGTTATCAAATAACAGAAAATAAATCGGCAGTCATTTCTATGGCGCAAAAAAGGAACTCCGCTCATTTAAAGGGTAGACTTATGGGACGCAAAAGACCGTTCCGGGCATTTTGATTTACATAAAAAAGTAGTTGGGCCCTATCGGACGGGTAATCGAATGGGATGTAAAGCCAAAGTAGGCAATTAGCGGTAGGAAGAGGAGGAGGATTCCCGAAGCTCATTCCGTTCTCTCGGGTACTAAAAAGATTCACACAGACGTCAGACCGGCGCCTACGCGGAATAGTATTGCCTTACATGGCTCCGAATACATTTAGTTGAAAGGAATACTCTGGGGCATAGTTTTGATTAGTTCGAGCAGCATGATGTAAACAGTCATGAACCAAACCCGTTTGATACAATTTCCCCCCGACAGAAAGGATTCATGTTCGTTTTGTATAGATTATGATAAAGGGAGTTAATCAATCAATTTTGGTGGTTTTCACAATTCTCCCCATACGAGTTTGGATTTTTAAAACTTTTGTTGGAAACCAATGAAGTATGGAGTCCAGTGGAATTTAAGTAGCAGAAATAATAAAAACACGTTAAAGAAATGATAGAAATGACTGCAGAAAATAATTCGTCAGTCATTCCTATGGTGTAAAAAAGGAACTCCGCTCTTTTAAAGGGGAGATTTATGGGACGCTAAAGACCATTCTGAGCATTTTGATTTGCATTTTAAAGTAGTTGGGCCCTATGGAACGGGTAATCAAATGGAATGTAAAACCCACAGTAGGCAATTAGCTATAGGAAGAGGATTAGGATTTCGGAAGATCATTCCGTCCTCTCGGGTAAGTAGGAAGATAGTTTAATTTACGTTGCACTGAAGCAACAAAAGGGGCTACTGGAGAAGATCCGAAGGGAAAGAATCCAAGGACAATACCTCATAATTTTGAACCACGGTCAGATGACGAGGTCAATATCTGAGCTGTGGCACCCCCTCTCTCCATATGTCCACATCACGCCAACGTAAGGACATTTGACCCACGACAAATGTAACGTGTAATAGCTCCCGTACCGACGGTCTTTTTTGGACCGAGTTTCGAACTTGCAACCCTCCGGGATAATTTACGACTCTACCAACTGGACTTCCGCGGCCCTGTATTACTGAAAGAATAAGCAGTTAGTTTTAATAGATACTAAGTACATGAGCCTGTGCTAGAATTAAGTCAGAGTAATAACAAGCTGATGGTTGAGACTAATGCAAAATCTTTAAAAGTATTGTCCCAAACAAATATTACATTTACAAATTCCACATGAAAACCTGTCTCCCGTGGGTTTGCCCACTACTCTAGCAATCAGTGAATTGTGGTCCAGGTTCGATTCCTGTAACTTAACCTGGATGTATTTCTCTTTTCTGTGTCAGTAAACTTGTGCGTGTATATACATTACTTGACGTTGAGGAGGTATAGCATGGCCAAATATGGATCTTGTACCATAAAGCTCAATAAAAAAACTGTAGTAAATTGATTATTTGAAAGTACTTCTAAAACTGTTTCCTTTTCCTTTGTCAATTTTTTTACTCTTATACAGCGTTTAACATTTAATTCCTCCTTGTCTCCTTTGAGTAATTTTGCGAAAAGTAAATATTCATCTCGTTTCAAGTATTTTAAAATTATGTGTTGTAAAGTTATTAATAAAATAGGTATTTAGAAGTTCGAGAAGAAAACAAGTTCGTAAATTACTACATTAAAGTTCAAACACTCAAATAATCTTTCAAGTTTAAATACTAATAAACAAGTTTACATACTAATGTATAAAAATGACTATATTGTTTGTATTAACATGGTTTCGTAAACTGAAACCACAGAGCACAGATTAGCAAACGCTAACAAAAGTTATTTAGCTATGGAACAATTTTAAATATTTTACGAGTAAATTAGCTGCTGTATAGTTGGAACTCCTTAAATGAAACTTTCACTCAATTGATCTTATTACATCTGTCTTTAATTTTTTAGTATCGTAACTAGCTTTAGAAATAAAGTACATATTCGATTCCTGTTGTGTTCGTTTCCTCCCTGAATGTATTTCTCTCTTCAGTGTTGGTAAAACTTTCCTTGCAAGTGAATGTCCATTACTTGACGTTATCTGTCTTGTCTTTTGGCGTAGCTTGGTGAAATATGTCTCTTGCGCCATAAAACTCCAACCAACCACCATGCATATATTCTTACATCAGCCGACCGATCGGTCTTGTGTCAGGGTGCTGACTTCTAGATCGAGATTTTCGTGTTTCGATTCCAAGGTAAGGCATGGATGTTTGTCCATCTAAAATGAATATATGATCACTCTATAAATGGACTGTATCTATAAAGTGTGGTATGTATATGAGGTGTAATGTGAAACCATACCCCGTGCTGCACCATGGTAACGCAAAGTGGTTCACAGTTCCGCCCTTGTAGTGACACAATGAGTAATTCTCAATTGAATGGGCAATAGAAAAAGTTCTTAACAGAAAAGAATATCGTGTTATTAACAATATTTTAGCTACCTCTCGTGGCTTCCTTTCTTGTCTTTTATAGTTTTCCTCTAAGCTCTTGTGGGTGAATGATGGACAGCGCGGCTTTTTGTCGAATTTCTCATCAGGACAATTGCTGCTTTCGTAGAGAAAGAGACTTATAAAAGACAAGAAAAGAAACCACGAGAGGTAGCTAAAATATTATTAGTAACAAGAAATCTCCTTAACCCGTGCTGCACCAGGGTAACGCAAAGTGGTTCACAAATCCGCCCTTGTAGTGGCACAATGAGAAACGTTCAATTGGCCAATCACCAGAAAAAATAATCCTTCAGAAAAAGATTTTGTGTTACTAATAATATTTCAGCTACCTCTCGTGGTTTCGTTTCTTCTATTTTATAGTCTCTTTCTCTAAGAAAACAGCGATTGTTCTGAGGAGAAATTCAACAAAAAGCCTCATTGTCCATCATCCACCCACAAGAGCTTATCCGCGCAGCCCGAATAGACATTAAAGAAAAACGAGTGATTGCGAAAATATTTCATTCTTGCCTAAGTGAAATCGCGTTGGTTGGGCAGCAGCTCCTACCCCTCTATCATCTTCCCTCCGCCCCTTTTTTCCTCGAGAGTGTATTCGTGCGCACGCCTTCACTTCCAGATGACTCTGGAGGAGTAAATAAACTACTGGTGTGAGTGCTTCGATAGAAAGGAAGACGAAGAGCGGAGAAAAAATAATTCCAGAGGCGCGAGAATACATTAATGTGGAAAGAAAATGAATATTATTGTGGCGAGAAACAAAATTAAAGACGACGAAACAATGGAAATAAGAGAAATGCTTCGTTTCGGAGGGAAAAAGCATTTGTGTTAATGTGTATTTGCTGTTGTTATTGTTATTATTTCACTTTTGAATAACAATATTCTCGTCTTCAAAGAGTAAACAGTTTTTCTAAGAATAGTGCTACAGCGATTAGAAATGCAGATTCAAATGCATGCATTGTGCCCAGGAACGTATTCATGAGCAAATAATGTTGAACAAAAGCGTGCGCGTTTTGGGTTTCTGGGATTTTTCGCCGGACAAATTATTTCGCGACTTTATTTTCTTTCTTTGTGTTTCACAAGTAAGAAATTTTTCCGAAATTGAATGCAATGTAAACAAAATTTATGATAAATGGGGGAAGGAGTCAAGGATTCGTTGTTGGGTTTTAAGTCACATAGCATTTCTGTGAGTGCAATTGTTGCAGTTCAAAATAATTTCCATCTTCTCTTCACATGTGCTCTGTAAATAAACGAAAATTCTTTATATCCATTTGTATAATATCAGTTTCATGAGAAGACTGATAATATCTGTAAATAAATGCAGTCACTAAACATGAAATGCTTTCATCTCAAACAAACTTTCTTTGTAAACTCATCAGCGATAAGATAGTAACTAACAGAAATTAACATTTTATTTCATTCCAATATGAGAAGAATTTCAAGTGCAAACAAACCATACGATTTTTCTTCAACTACCCAAGATTTACCCAACTGTTAAGATTTTACTTCAACTACCTAACGGATCTGGTATATACATATAGGAGTTCACTTAAAATGTAGTTTCTCACCGTTTTGTAGAATTTTGGTAGGTAAAAAATTGAATTAACGTAGCACTGGAGCAACGCAACGGGCTATTGATGACGGTCTGGGATCAATCCCGAAGGGAAAGATCCAAGAATAATACCTCGTCATTTTGAACCACGTTCAAAGGACGAAGTAACACCTAAGCTGCTATCCCTCTCTCCAAACTTCCACACCATGCCAACGTGAGGAAATATGAGGGCACGACATTTAACGTGCACCAGCCCCCACATGCACTACGATCTTTGGATTGTTGAATCGAGTTTCGAACCCGCAACCCTCCGGTTGCTAATCCGATACTCTACCAACTGGGCTACGGAGTTTAATCTAATTGGCGTTGACTAATCAACCATCAAAAATCAATGCAGAAATTTTATTGTTGGCGTTCTGAAATCATATTCGAAAAACCAGCCAAGTGAAGCCACACTCGGAATATGTACAGGAAACACGTTTCGCCGCAGAAACACTACCGCCACCTACATTTATACCGCCACCTACATTTAGCTTGTTAGGAAAAGCCTCTTATATGCATTTCAGCTATCCATTCTTGATTTATAAAACTAGCAACCATGATATGAGGTTTAATGTAATGAAGAAAATGTTAGCTTAAGAACGAAATAAATTTAGCATTTTATCTTAGACAAACATTTTTTCCCTGCGTTTTACTATTTAATCCCAAATACAAAAGAAATAAACGGTAATTCAATAACACAGCACAGCGCGTTTTGTTTCGCTCTTCAAATCCGTTCTAACCTTCTGTTTACTTTCATCCGCAATACCTTTTCCCTACTCAAATAAATTTAAAGCGAACAATGCCTGTTCGCAGGATCCTATTCATTTAGTTTCGGAAAAACAAACAGTCTACAAGCTTGCCTTCCTCTTAAATAAACAATGATCTTATCGTTGACGTGCATTCGTTAAAAAATTCAAAGACGCTGCCGCCGATTGTTAAAATATTTAACAAAACAGAAAAACAGTAACGGAGAACAAATGCTAAGATCTGGAACGAATAGCAGGCGATTAACGACTTTTGTTTCGAAAGGTATTTAAATTACTTCGTGGTCATTGACAGCGATCGTTTTGGAGTCCTGACTAATTCGACTCTTGCGATTCGAGGCATATCTGAGCTCCCTGAAAAAGGAAAAGAAAAGAATTGGATTTCGGGAGCGCTGAAACAAAGCGTCACCTTTTGTGACGATTCCTAAATTAATACATCGATGTTTTGTTTCGAAGCAACTAAGAAGATTATACTGGGATCTGAGAATTGATACTGGAGTGAACACAATTTGAAAAGGGAGCGTTGTAAAATGTACAAGCGTGTGCGTAGTTTTGAATCGACTGGTAACAAGAGTAGAGGATTTTTAAATCTTTATGATAAAAGGTATAGATGCTGGTTTCACACTTTCTGAAAACATATTTCCTTCTAATTTAAGGGGCCGCCGCGGCTCAGTGAGTTTGCACACTGTGCTAGAAGTCTGCGAGTTATAGGTGGTTCAGGTTCGATTCCTCCTAGAGTGTATTTCTCTCTTTGTCAGCAAAATCTTTTCCCCTTGTATGTTCATTACTTGATGTTTTCTGTCTTGCGTTTGGTTTAGCTTGGCTAAATACGACTTTTGCGTCCTAGAAATCCAATCAACCAACCTATCATTTTAAACATTGTTTTAAATTTTATTCTGAGCAGTTTTGTGTGTAGATTGGAGAAGAAAAAACATAAAAATGTCGCTTATATTCGAGTCGCAATCGATTGGTTGGTTGGGTTGAGTTGAACCAGCAATTGCCATATTTGGCCAAGCTGCGCCAAGCAGTATTTTTCGGTGAAATGAATGGGCATACACAACGCAATGAAATATTTACTGGCACAGATGAGAAATACACACAGGGTCGGTACATGAATATAACCTGCGTCACCTACAGCTCGCAGACGTAAATTTACGGGTTGGGGTTTTTATGGTGCAAGGGCCATAATTGGAACATGGACATAAACACTCAAGGAAAAATTTTACCGACACAGACGAGAAAAATACACTGAGAGTAAATTCACGAATTGAACTTGAGTCGATTACAATTCACAGATTGCTAGAGCAGTGGGAAAACCCACTGAGGTCTGTGGCTTAGTAGGCAAACCCATTAAATCATGGAGACCCCTGTTACAATCGGATTGTGTGGTGCTAGCGCAGTGGGCAACCCCACTGTGCCGCGGCGGCCCCCTTTGTCCATGTGTTCATTCATTTTGGCTATCCTTATTTACATATGAAATAAAATTAGGATTTAAATTATTAGAAAAGTTCGCACTACATTCATTGACCTTTCGAGTAAAAAGAGACAAGTAACAGTGCTTGTTACAATAAAATGACAAAATCAAGTTTATGCTTCTACCTCCGCTCTTGCATCTTTGAGATTGATCCCTGACCGTCACCAATAGCTTATTGTGTTGCTCCAGTCTGACTTTAACTATAATACCTACCAACCGCTCTACCATCTCTTCGGACACAAAATTTTACCTGCCATTTTCAAAATTCTGTTAAAACAGATCAATTAAAATGGAAAACTAACTGCTTTCAAGTCTAATAATCGACTTTCGCTGTATAGAACTAAAATGTTTCCACATTAGAAACACTCTTCCTTTATTTCTTGTAACAAACATAAGCATTAATATTAGCAAGTAATATGTATACTGTCCCCAAGTTACCATCATAAAGGAAATGAATCAAAAGAAAATAGTTCAACAAACATCTGAACAACTAGTTGAAGTGAATGCCTCATTTATTTAACTATATTTACTCTGCGACTTTTGAATTTATGCACCACGTGGTCGTGATTTGCTTAACCACTTTGTAGGTAAAGAGATGAAATCAAACTGGTAATAAAAATGTAAAACTTCGAAATACGACTAATAAATATTAAAAACGTGAAAAAATCGTTAGTGGCCAGTTCGGCGGAGTCACAGTTACTTACTTAACCACTGTGCTGGTAAACCTTAGACAAGCTATTAGCACAAATGTAAAACTTCAAAATACGACTAATAAAGGCTAAAAACATGCGAAAGAATCGTCAATGGCCATTTCGGTGGAGTCACACAGTAGTGACATGTTTAACCACTTTGTAGATAAACTGATGAAACTTTAGTCAAAGTTGTAGTAAAAATGTAATACTAATATAAGAATATAGTTACTAAAAACCATCAATGGCCATTTCGGTGGTGCAAAACGTCGACTATAATGATATTAGTGGACATTTTGATACATCAAAACGGCCATTGACAATTTTTCACATGTTTATAATCCTTATTTGTCATAGTTCGAAGTTTTACATTTTTATTTATCACTTTGTGCATCAGTTTTCGGCCACACTAAACTAAGAGAAACGCATATTGTACATATTTTTGCAACCTGTATTTTTCTTCTAATCTTTAAAATACGGAACGACGTTTTGCAATTTTTTTTAAACCGAAACTAACTTTTTACAATTAAATACGTGCAGCAATACATTTTCGGTAACGCAAACTAAAAGAATTGCGTTTAGGCCCCGTTCTTGTATTATTCTAAGAATCTATTTTTGCTTCCATTGTGTTCCTTGGGAAAGTTTAAGAAAAGAACCGAACCTTTACTTATGGAAAAAGCTCACTTTTCTCGTTACGGTATAAATAAACGTTTATTTTGAAAAGCCGGTCTTGTTGCGATTTAATTAGACGAGAGCTCCACCGACCCGAAAATGGAATGAACGAGGAGCTTATTAAAGGGTGAATGCATTTTCAATTACTCCGGAATGTTCCCAAATTCAATTACCTATTAAACAGCCGCATTTTATGGATTTTCTCCGGAGAAAACCCGACCATCGAGTAATAGTCCGGCATTTATCCGGGAAAGGGACGGACCTTTTATGTAGTTTTTTATTGGATAGAATAAATTTTCGTGGGTTACAATCGACCATCGATTGGGATAGGAATATTTTATGCCATTTATCTCATCTTAATAAAGAAAATGCAAATTTTCCTTTTACCCTTATGCGTACTTTTTGTGTGCTCCTTTTCGTAATTAAAAAAGAATATCCTCTTTTGAATTCTGTTTATGAAAATGATAATATTAATTTTCTTTTCCTTTATGACCTGTGAAATTATGAGGAGTATAATTTTTGCCGTGCTCCTTGTTTCTTTAGGAATTCAGGAATTTTAATTTTTAAGCGAGCACATTTTTTTGCCTGTTTTCCGCAGCAACGGAAGGAATTCGTTGGTTTATTTTCGTTTAGACAACAACATGACTTTAAGAAGTGGTGCAATTTGCAGAAAGATTTTTATCAACAGGAGAGATGGTGCTTAACAACAGTTAATTAAACGGAAGAAATTTAATAAAGGAGAGTATGGGAAATTATAATTATTAATACGTAGGCTTTTGAGATGATTATTTTTACAAAGAAAAACAGTGCCCATCGTAATTATTTCTGCTCAAACAAAATTGATTATTTAACGGCTGATTTTTTATAGCCGGCGTGGCAATTCGAAATTTTGTTTTATAAAATTAAATATTACTTTCATAATACCAATAGGTAATATATTTTATTAACGAACATATAGGTAAACTAAAAGTAATTAAGGGTGTTTAATTTATATGAATTAAGAGCGACATTGAGAAACCATAAAAATATATTCCGTAATGAAAAAATTTTTGATTGATACTAGTAGTATTTATAAAAATTGGGGCTTAATATGAAATGATGTGAAAGGTTCTTACCTGTTTGTACAAAGTGCCCACACTCGAAGCTTTATTTAAAGCTTAAGAAAAAAACCCGAGCAAATTAGATATCAAATTAGGCTCGGATGACGCTCAGTTAATCGGAGTTTGAATAATAAAGGTTCTACTGAACTTATTAAAGGCCTGTATATGAAAGATACATAAAACAAGCTTCAAGCAAACGAGCTTTTTCTTATTAGTAACACCATCTCACATGGTACAAAAACTTATCCTGTCTAATGATTTTTAATATAATAGAACGTAGAAGGCTTCTTTTCCAGAGTGAGGCTAAATCCGTTAAGGCCCTCAAGATGAGAACACAATAAATCCCCGTAGACTGTTCCGGAATGTTCCTCCACCCCAATCCCTCCGACTTTTCATCTCAATTCTCACTTTTTCTTTGTCAGGGGAGCGTAATGCCGCACGACAAAGAAAGACGCGTAAAAATAAAGCACACTTTTGTGTTACTCCAAATGCCACCACAAACGATCGGGAAGGGGGACGCGGAACGGAATGAAAGTAGAAAAAGCCCCCTTCCGTGGGTCTCTCCCCTCTGGATCCGAACTCCAGTATCAGATAACTTCTTGCCAGGGAAAGAGAAACAGTTCTCCTCTTTTGTTTGATCTCAACCTTTAGTTTATTTTGAGAGAGAGAGATCAACAATGACAGCGGGATCTCCCTCTCAGAGTCCCTTCTGTGTAAAAACGTCTGAAAAGGGATATTTTTTGGTTGCTGCCAGACTCTCTTGGGGAATCTTAGTCACTGTGTTGGCCTAGTTTAACTTCTCGGTCGATGTTTCCTTTTCTTCGAGTCTTTGTTACGGTAAATAAAGATAATGGATATACAATTCATGTTTGTTTTGGGATTGAAAGGTTTGTTACTGTGTTAGTAATATTCCGACGAAAATAGTGTACTAGGCATGATTTTACTGACAATCTTGTATAGATTGTCAGTAAAATCATGTATAATAATATAATTAAGTCAATTTTGTTTCATGTTCAACTTTTTGTACATAATTCTGAGGTATGGCAAAACTGCATCTTCTATACACATGATGGGTGTAGAAATGCTTCAAAATTTGTGTATGACTCCTTCAAAACTGCCGTCACTACATTCAAACGATAAAACAAGAACAAGTTCATTTTTATTCCGGGCCCCGGTGGCCCGGTTGGAAGAGTAACGGACTTGCAACCGAAGGGTTGCGAGTTCGAATCCAGCCAAACACCGTCGTGTACAAAGGGGGCTGGTGCACGTTAAATCTGTCGTGGCCTCAAATGTCCTCACGTTGGCGTGGTGTGGAAGTTTGGAGAGTGGGGTGCCAGCTCAGGTGTTGCCTCGTCATCTGACCGTGGTTCAAAATTACGTGGTGTTGTCCTCGGATCTTTCCCTTTGGGATTGATCCCGGACCGTCACCAATAGCCCATTGTGTTGCTCCAGTGTGACGTTAATTGAAATCCCCCCCCCCTCATTTTTATTCCCCTTTTTAAGCTTCATTCGGATGCGATTGCATTTTTTTCTCTTGCGTTACTTAAAACTCCAAAAGACTTTTTATACATCTAAGTCTATAAGAAGTATATAATACATCTAAAGAAACATGAAAAGTAGTATTTCATAAATCGTAAATATTACATCCTAAAAACATATCCGAAAATTTTTAATGGTCCTTTCCGGGGCTTAATCGAAATAGATTGTAAAAATTATTTTTGATAGAATTAGATTGCCAAAAATCTTTAGATAGAAATACGTAGATTGTAAACGGCAAGCTAAGAAATGAGTAATTTATACTCCCAAAATACACAAGTGTACATTTATTAAACATAATTAAAATTCTTGTTAAAAATTTTATCTAAATGTCGATAGCCTCGAAAGTTAATATGCTTGGGTAATAGCAATTTCAAAAAAGAAAAACAAGTATTTTTCAATTGATTAGTAAATGGGATACGGAAGGTTTATTTAACGAAAGCTTCTCCCGACAAGAGATTAGAACATCTTAATTCAAAAGAGTTGACGGATTATTTCTTTATCATATTGATATTATTTACTTTTATTACATTTCGTTCACATAATGTTATTTGAAAGATTAAATCTAGTCAACACCTTATCTCCTAAGATTCAGTCCATTACAAATCTGAGTTTGAAGCAGCTCCACACTCGCGTTTAATGTTACTCAAGTACTACCATCCATGTTTCCATCAAAGAATGAGAGTTATAACCTTTGCAAAAAAAATTCAAATTCAAAGATTTATTTCAAATATATGGTTCATGCAAACGTTATAATTTTACATAAATGAGGGACTGAGATAAAACTTTGAAATCTATTCAGTATCAGTTCTAAAATACGTCTCACCAGACGTGAATGCGGAATGTCTGAAAAAAAATTAAATTCCGAAACGACTGTTCGTCATCTGACCGTGGTTCAAAATTACGTGGTGTCGTCCTCGGATCTTTCCCTTCGGGTTATATCCTGGACCGTCGTCAATAGCCCTTTGTGTTGCTCCAGTGGGACGTTAATTAAATACCTACCTACCGGAACGGCTTTTCTTATAATTGATCATATATATCGTTTCTACTTCTTTAAATTTCAAACAAAAACAATATTTGTAACTGGGTATCAAATTACATTTTGATTCTAACTACCACTTTCTTAAAATATAATTCTCACGAACCTTAAAAAGCCTTAATATTTGCTGAAAGCCCTTAAATTTTTTAAAAAATACCTTTATTTTTTGCAAGAACATTGCATATTTAATTTCACCTTTTTAAACAAAGATTAATGATACGCGTCCACAATCAAATGTCATGAAAAATCGGCGCGGCATCGTATTTACAGATTTGCTAAAAATGGGTGTTTTTATTATTGGATCAGTGGAACCCCAACCTAGCACTCGTTTAAGTTTCTTCACCAGTGCATTCACAAATTAATCTAATGCGATTAATGCTAAATGTAGCCTTAAAAGATTAAATATATAGCCTTAGCAAGTACTACTAATTTTTCATTTTCTTGAAGAGTGTGGACCATGTAAAATGACTGAAATACTCATGAATAACCAGACGAGCTTTCAACTCTAGTCCTCTCTAACGTACGTTCTAACGAACTCTCATGTCGATAAAACTCTACGCTTTTCTCTGTCAGGCAACTCTTTCCACCATCTTGTTCTTCGAGAGATATCTTGTATCACCTGTTGCGCTATCCTCGCGGATCGATAGCGCACACCTGGTTCTCTACCCCGGGCTCACCGCTAATTTTAGATTCCCCAACTCTTGCATATTCAGGGCTCCTCCTCTTGCCGTGCCTGAATAATGGAGGGATACATTCGTTCCGACTCGGCAGCGGGTATTGAGATGTCCGAGAACATGGGATGATATTGCGCGTCTCTGATCTTATGTATTCCGCTCGTATCTGCTTTATATCCGTCTTGCCTTGATTATATCCTGTACGAAAAGGTCAGGACAATGTGAAGGATATTGAAATCTCGTGTTACGAGTATTCATGAAAGAACTATTATTCGGAGTCTTTGAGCCGTGAGATCTTTACTCTAAAGAATGACATTATAGCTTCTCTGCTTTGAAGAGTACTTGCGGAAGATATACGTTTTAAATACGTTTGGTAGATAGTTGAATTTACGTCACACTGGAGCAACACAACGGGTTATTTTAAGTATGTTTGGAGATAATAAAAATGTATTTTTGGAACGATGCAGTGAAATTTATTTCTACTATAAGTATGTTTGAAGGTACAAAACGTTGGCTAAGCGCAGTACCATGGTAAAATTATAATACGAGTGCAAGATACGAAAAGAGATAAAAAAAAAAATTCCAATATTTTTGTCTCAAAGAAAGTTTTGAGAATTTTAGGGTGTATTTATTTATGCTGATGTTATTTTAGTGCTTGTAATTACTATTTGCATCAAACATGTGCGAATTTCCTTACAAACCTCTGAGGATCGCGAGATTTCAGAGTTGATAAATTGCTTTTACCCACAACATACATAATGACTAAATAATTACATCTATTGGTTCAAAGAATACTAGAAAAAATTCTATCGGTCAAGAAGATAAAAACTGATTAGAAGTCATGCAGGGAAGGCTGCAGGTTTCAAAACGGACATATTATGTGAACTCCTTCAGATAGTTTTTTAAATTCATTGCTTAGTAAATGTGCATTTAGTTCCATCGTGGAATAAAAGAAGTTAAAATATACGCTACTTGCACCTTACAAGTACGATGGTCCATCTTACAGTCTTCATTTAATAAGTCGTTTGCATGACGCACAGTCAGAAAGTTCTTTTCAGTTCGTTATTTGTATGAAACACTATCTTAAATTTCATTCCGTTTGTCTGAAAGAGTCTTAAATTTCATTCCATGTGCATCCGAAACAGTTTTAAATTTCATTCCATGTGCATCCGAAACAGTTTTAAATTTCATTCCATGTGCATCCGAAACGGCCTAAAATTTAGTTCCGTTTATGTAAAACATTTTTACATTTTCTTCCCTTACCCCAACTTGCGGTTTGCATAAAAAAACCGTTCAAATTAAGTAAACTGATAAGAAATAAATCATTTGAAAACTTCATATTTCCCCCAAGTGGATTCCGATAAATTCAAGTATATTATTTGTCATCTGATCGTGGTACAAAATTACGTGGTGTTCTCGGATCTTTCCCTTCGGGTTTGATCCCGTACCGTCGTCAATAGCCCGCTGTGTTGCTCCAGTGCGACGTTAATTAAAATACCAACCTACAGATAAATTCAATAATGCGAATAATTTAAAAACCGAACATTTTGATAAACAAATAAATTTGAACTGAAATCTCAAATTATTGACTCACGGCTTAACATGAAGGAATCCAATTCCCATTCGCCAACACTTTTCTTTAAATCTAATTTCTGCTTATTTGCGATATATCTAGCTGGAAGGACGAGATCGAGATGCTTTAAGCAAGCGATCCAGCTCACTCCTGAACTGCTGGTTCGCCCTTTCGATAAACTGCTTTTATTTCCCTAATTGTGTGGTATCTTGGCGCAAACCACTATTTCCCTCATCCATTCTCCCCTGACAGGTGACATCGGGATTTCTCTCCGACACTATCTTTCTGCCTTCCCAATGCCCCTAGAGAGATTTTCCTCAGCGACCCCCTCCTCTTTCTTGATTGCTTTGAAAGTACAGATTAGGTCTTATTTAGTCTTTCCGCAGTGGTATGGCTCCGCGGAAGCCGTTCATTCCCTTATAAAATAATTAAAATTCGGTGTAAAAAACAATACGAATCGATGATGAAATCTGATGCGAAAACGACTATTTTTTCCATGCAAATCTGAGTGAGACGTCAGTTTCTATTTGTGTCTTCCATTTTCCCCACAAAAAGCCAACTATGGATTGCTGATGCCGCAGCCTCAAAATGGTTTCTTACTATAATTGGTTAATGGCGCTTGATGTGGAATGGGTAACCTTCACTCACCACTTTTCCATGCTCGTCACCTCACCGTGGTTCGAAATTACGAGGTCTGTACTCGCATTTTTCCCTTCTGGATTGATCCCTGACCGTCGCCAATAGCCCGTTCTGTTGCTCTAGTGAGACGTAAATTAAACTACCAATCAGACTGGACATGTCATTTAAAGAGTACGATTTCAGAACAGAAAAAAGTAGTCAAATATGACGAATCACCCGATGGAGATTCCAAAAACGTTGTAATATGCTTCGTGCAAAATCGAGAGAAATGTGTTGACAGAAATTATTCTGTTTTAAAGTAAACTTGATTTGAATGAAAAAAAAATTTCTTGCCTAAGGTCTAATTCTTTTTGATTATACCTACTGTATGTTATATAGGACCACAGTAAGTGGATTTGCCCTTTGCTCAGCAACCTGCGAGTTGTGGTCTGCGCAGGTTCGATTCCTGTACTGGGTGTATGTACCTCTTCTGTGTTAATAAAACGTTTCTTGTGTGTCTGTCCATTACTTGACGCTGCTTGTCTTATGTTTGGCGCAACTTGTCCAAATTTGGCTATTGTGCCATAAAAACCAAGCCAAACAACATAATACTACATTACGATAATCCTATCGGAATCGAGTAAGAATTTCAGTCCTTCCACCTGAATAGCCCGTTGTGTTGCTCCAGTGCGACGTTAATTAAATACCCACCTACCTGCCTTCCAACCTGTTCATATTATAAGTATACCACATGTTGGATAGTGGGTTAAGTATACTAAACTAAAAAATGCAATATGAAAACCCTTACCTAGTCTGTTTTGTTGAGAAATGAGTTAAAACAACTTGGTTTCTTGTTTCCTATTTCCATCTCCCGTAGGGATTAATCCCGGACCGTTACCAATAGCCCGTCCAGCAACCCTCCGGTTTCTAATCCGTTACTCTTTCAACTAGGCTACCGTGGCCCTGAAATTGTGAAAGACTAAATGCCACAGAAAACGAGATATCGAGCCTGTCTTTCGTCTACCTATGTGTGCACTGCTGCAGTTTCCAAATAACTACAAATCGAACCACATTTTCCACACATTGTTATTTAATCCAAAACTCAAGTATCGAACACTGTCATCTGTGAACTCAATCCTAATGAAATAACCCCAAAGTTACTCACCAACCCTCTCGTTTGTCAAGAGTTCTCTCAATCAGCGCAGCTTGTACTGATTTCTGAAGACGGCTTCTGAAATGCGTTTCGATTAATAGCTACACGTGCGGACATGTCAGGGGAACACTCTTAAGCACGAGCGCCATCTGTGGAACATTGTGCCGGACATGTTAACCGAGCTCCTGTGTTCATTAGCATGCGCTGGGTTCCGATAGTCGTGGCAATTTAATGGCGATCCTTTGTTAATGGCACATTTAAATGCGAACCTGGAGCCGAATGGAATGACTATCCCAGCTTTATGGCCATCCGATTTAATTATAATGCATGGGCTAATTTCTTTTCTCGTTGGGGTGAATGTAATCATCCCTTTCGACTGCTGCAATGAATTTTTAAAGATTAATTAGAGAAAATTTGTATTAAATTAAATTGTGTTTCCGAAATGATAGATTGTTAGAGGTCAGTCGACTGTTTTTATGCAAGGAGACAATGGAATTCTGTTGTTTAATCGATGGAAACTAGCTATTTGATTTTTGTGCAGTATTGTAGTTGCTTTATGAGTCCCTATTTTGTTTTATTAATTCTCCAACGGGTACTTTATTATTAATGTAGAGTACTTCACTTTTAATCAGATGTTTTCGTCTCAGTGACCTAAGTTTGAATCCATTATTGATTTATTTGAGTTCTGTTTTATGGTCTGATTATTTTAGTAGGATCAAATCTTTAGAAAATAAAATAAGGTACAAAGATAGTATTCTATTGATTCTAAATGAATTGCTTTGTTCATTCACTTGTATTTTGTTTGTATTTTTTCCTTCGAGATTGATCCTGGACCATTCCCAATAGCCCGTTGCGTTGCTCGTGTGTGCGGCGTAAATTCTATTACCTACCTTTGTATTTTGCCAACGCTTCATTTTCGTATTTTGTAATCTGAATTCTATATTTATGAAGGAAAATTGTTTTCAAAGTTCAAATTTGGCAGTATCATTATCAGAAATCAAGGATGTGTGGCAGCATCAACCTGTGTTTTTTACAGAAGGCAAGTAGTGTTTTAGACATACTGTATGTTTGAGAAACCTTGTACTATAACCTCAAATATGGTTCTTGCACTTTAGGATAGCTTGCGTACAGTTACCAATGCACATACGTTATATAGTGATGCTCTAGAAAAAACAGATGCCCTTGGATAAGTCGATTTTTCGAAGAGTAGTAAATTCGTTTAGGGAAAGGGCTGCCACACACGAAAACATGTAGGTTGATAGTTCGGTAGAGGTTGATAGTTTGGTGCCGGAGGCGATAGAAGTGATTCTCAATCACTTCTTCGCTCCGGCACCGAACGATAGACTCGGAGTTAGAATCAAGCCAAACTCATCTATTGTGGGTTGCTTGGATTGCGTTGCGTTTTATTGCTCAAGCACCATATTTGGGCAAGCTGCGCCAGACAGAAGACAGCCAGCGTCAAGTAAATGGGCATACACTGAAGAGTTACAGGAATGGAACCTGCGCTTTATACAACTAGTAGATTTCTATTGCAATGGGCAAACCCACTGAACCACAGCGGCCTCCGCCAATTCCGGCAACGTAATATTTACTCGTAACGTGACCCTAATTTAAATAATAGACTATTTAAAAACCTCATGACTCAAATTCCAACTCGCCAGACCATTGTAAGTTTACTCATTTTAGTACATCAAACACAAAAATTTACGAAACACCCAATTTTATTCGGTAATCCATGAACAAAATCCATTCTAACAAATTTTTTTAACCTAAGAATGAACGTAGATTTCTTTTCAATTGAATACAAGCAAGAACGCATCAAACACACTATCTTCTTCAAGCCTAATTTATACAGCCCACATTGAAAGGGATTCCAATAACATTCTTTTGCACAAAAGAAACCTAGTCTTTTCATTTATTGATGCTGAGAGAACATTTTAACAGGCCATTTGTGGGATAAGGAAGAGATAATGTGTGGACATTTTTTATCCTTTCGCTTTACCTCGAGGCTTTTGCATTGCCGAATAGCTGGAAACAATCTTGGCGCTAAACGACGCTTGTTCCTATGCAGAATATCATTTATCAAGCGTCTTAAATGAGTCGTTATCGCCAGGAATCCATTACGTTAGGGGGGCGCATTTCTGAATGGTCTCCGCTTTCACGCTTTGACGCGTTAACTTGCTTGAGCGTTTTGTTTACGCTTCTCGCTCTTGTATACAAAGTGCAACCGCCGAGGTCTCGGGATAATGGACGCAGTTAACGCTATGGGAATCTACTCCGCAATTAAGGAGACAAATTTTGTCCCTCGTCCTCTTCCAGTGTTTCCCGCTTTCGCGATCTGGATCTAAGTGATATGTTTCAGAACCCTAGAATGGGGGGTTGATGGAGCTGTTTGCAGTTGGTGAAGTCATTCGAGTTACTTACTTTCATGCGGAAGGTCGACGGTTCTTACCCTTTTCATCACACTTTCGTGTGATTGAGATTTGAATGAAAACTTTTAAAAAGGATATGTATGCGTGAATTCATTTCATAAACGCTGATATAGAGACAAGAGAACAGTTCAGGAACTCTGTAAGTTGGTATTTGGTTTAGTTTTGAGCTAATCTTTACGTACAATTAGGTGTTAGGGTGAAGCATAAGAAATGCGGTTAGGCACTGAATTCATCGTTCGTTGTCGGAATGCGAGTGTTTACGAGTTTTCGAAAAAAATCACTTTTGTTTACACTTATCACTCTTGTATACAGAATACAACCGACGAGGTCTCCGGATGAAGGACGGAGTTAACACTATGGGAACGCTAAGACAAATTTTGTCACTCGTCCTCTTCCAGTGTTTCTCCCTTTTGCGATCTCGAACTAAGGTATATTTTCAGGATCCTAGAATGGGGAGTTGATGGATATGTTTGCATTTAGTGGTCATTCAGGTTATTTACTTTCATACGGAAGATCGGAATTTCTTACCTTTTTCATCACCCTTTTTTGTTTGTGATTTTAATGAAAACTTTCAAAAATGATCTTTTAGTGTACATTTACTCTTCACGACCCCTGATATAGAAACAAAAAACTATTTCAAGAACGATGTAATTTGGCGTTTGGCTTAGTTTTGAACTAGTATATTTGTTAAATTGTATGTTAAGTTGAAGCAAACGATGCAACTTCTGTGATTGGCGTGCTTATAGCAGATTACGACTCTGTTTATTATCGTTATTTGTCGAAAGCGATATCAGTGTACGAGTTTTCGAAAATAAATTATTCAAGATGATCAACATTCATATTTTTGCTTATGGCAGCCTTTGCCCTAAGAGCTCAATATCTTTCTAGAAATAGACCCTCTTTAGGTCATCTGCTTTTTATCAGAGCTTGCACTGTAGCAGATCGTGCACAAAAGCATCTGCCTTCTCACCGGAAGCAGATAAGAAGCAGATGACCCTGGTGAAGCCCATTTGTCCAGAGGTGGTTAAGCTTGTGAGGGGAAAGTGTTGCCATACACACGTAATATCATGTATGGTGGTAGCCATTGATTAATTGTTTTGCTACCTCATAGTCACTGCTATAGCTTCTGGAACTAAATGATAAACTCGGAACCGGAAATCACACTAAAAATGCCAATTGTAGGAACGCATTGTTTACGTTTCAACCTGCCCCCTATTTTAATGAATTGACTCGTTCAAAGCCAAGTGATTCAAATGCCAATTCGAAAACTTCATAATAAAATACAAAACAAATAAAGATTCTATTGATGAAAAATACTTTGACAATGCACAATGGAAAGTAAATTTAAATTTATGATGGAATACAGTTCATAACTTAAAACAGAACCCGTACGCTATAGTCAAGAATATGGTCGATAGGAAAGCAAGAGTGTTAAGGAAAATATCTGAAAGAGTTCGAAAATTGCTGTTTCCCGACTTGTGGTCGGGGCCGTCGGGGCTCAGTGGGTATGCCCACTTCACTAGCAATCTTCGAGTTGTAGGCGGCGCAGGTTCGATTCCTGCTAGGTGCATTCCTCCCTGGATGTATTTCTCTCTTGTGTGTCAGTAAAGCTTTCGCTGTGTATGTGTCAGTTACTTGATATTGTATTGTGTCTGGGCCAGCATGGCCAAATATGGCCCTTGCGCCATAAAAAACTCCAAAACCAACCAACTCAATTTGTGGTCAGGCGGTAAAGGAACGTTTTGAAAAATATTGAAATAAATTGGGCAAGTTTTTACACACGTGTGTGGAAAGAGAGATGAAGGAGGAAAAATTCTATATGCGGATTGCTTCGAAGTAAAAATATTGATAAAAATGTCTACGAATTGAAAATATTCAGGGGGATAAGTTTAACTTCATAAACGTACGAATTGCATAACTAGGTTAACCTTTTACTAAGTTATTTTCTATTTATGCCATTTCGACGTTAGAAATTAGGCGTTGTGGACTTGGTTGTGTGTCACTTGGTTTGCTTTAATGGTTATTATTATTTTTAATGGTAATATAAACTTTAGGTGTAAGAAAACAAAATACTATTCTGTGGCATGGAATTGAAAGTATAATTTCTATTAAGGTGTCCAATAAGAGAAAAAGAGTTTCATTTATTAAAAACATTTCTTGGACAGTAGTAATTGATAACAATAGTTAGATTTAATTAGAATGTTTCTTTTATGTACTTTTACATATGATTTTCATTTCCGCGAGATCGTATATCTAAAGTAACGACATTTCTAGTAAAGCTTAGCCAAAAAATAAGTTTTTGTGCATAAGGGTAAGTATAAGATTTAGGAATGTTTGTATGCTGAAGGAAATTATCCAAAATTGAAACAGATAAAAAAAGTGGCACTGTTATAGATAAATTAATTATAACACACAAATCAATGGAGAAGTAGTCCCATCTTTTAAGCTCTAATAAAAAGATTATACACATTGAAAAGCATAACTTTGCCATAATGGAAAAATAATCTATTGAAACCCATATAAAAAAATCAAGATAAAGTTCTATCATTTGAAAATACGTCGCTATTTATAAATTTTAATTAAATCTGTACACTTCAAAGATAAGTGGCTGAAGTCTTTTGATTGTATATATACATAGCTAAAGGAAATACTAGTCAATCAAAATATATAAATAGCAGAATAGGGAGGGAACAAACAATCAGCTTGTGTTTTAATTCAAAACTTAGATTCCAAATATCCCCATGGAAAATAAAGAATATGGAATTGTTCCGGTTTAGTTTGATAGGAATAGAATTCATTCTATTTAGAGTAGAGTAGTAATTACCAGTGTAGTAATTATCACTGGAATTAGATATGAACATGTTTTAGGGTATTCCTTTATATAATTTATATAGTGACAATGTGTGTGAGTTAATTGGAATTTGATAATATTAATAAGACACTTATTTTAATTACATAAATTGAGATGAGTTGTTTATCCCAAAGTTTCTTTAACAAAGAAAATGGAAATTATTAAAATTTTGAAATATTTAAAAGGTATATGTGTTACATTTTCTGAAAAATCGATTCGAAGTGTTTTCGGATATAGAAGTTCCAGATTTCAATTGACTGAATTTAACTGGAAAAATGTGATGAAAGCTAAAGTTTAGAGTCTAGCATTCCAGTAATGATTTCACTAAATGGTTTTTCATCAATTCAATGAATCCTTTCTCTGTGCTCACTCTAAAGAAGGTTTTTATACCACCTCATTAAAATCGAACTAAAAACGAAATAATAATTTTACTACATTATTTTCCATCATTATGATGAATCTCTTCTCTGTTCTCGCTCTAAAGAAGGTTTTTATGCCACCTCACTAAAATCAAAGCGGTCTAGCATTCCATCAAAAATTTCACAAGACGGTTTTCCATTATTATAATATGAGGGATGCGTTAGTCCAGTCGGAAGAGCAACGGATTAGCAACCGGAGGGTTGCGAGTTCAAAACTTGGTCCAGCCAGACCGTCGCATACACAGGGGCTGGTGTACGTTAAATCTGTCGTGGCTTCAAATGTTCTCAAGTTTGCGTGGTGTAGAAGTTTGGAGAGTGGGGTGCTAGCATAGGTGGTGATCTCGTCATTTGACAGTGGTTCAAAATTACGAGGCGTTGTCCTTGGTTCTTTCCCTTTGGGATTGATCCCAGACCTTCTCCGATAGCCTGTTGTGTTACTCCCTTGTGACACTTTAATTAACTACCATCATTATAATGAATCCTTTCTTTGTACTCACTTTGAAGAAGGTTTCTATACCACCCCACTAAAGTCAAAACAATCTAGCATTCCATCAATAATTTCACTGTGATTTTCCACATTATCATTTATCCTTTCCTTATACTCGCTCTAAAGAAAGTTTTTGTACCACCTCACCAAAATCAAAACAGTCTACCATTCCATCAATAATTTCACTAAATGACTTTCTACATTATAATGAATCCTTTCTCTATACTCCTCTTAAGAAGATTTTTATACCACCTCACTAAAGTCAATAAACTGGTACTTGTTCTTTATTTACACTTGAACGAGATGTTGATAAATTTGATGTTGCTTGAATGAGCTCTCATTTATTCAAAAGAAGTTATGTGAAAGCGTGGATTTAATGAGCATCTTAATAACAAGGGATATTTATAGTTTTCTGAGAAAACATTAATGGAATTCCTTTATTTTATGTGAGGCCGTTATGATTCACACCTCATAAATAGAATATCGTCATAAAGGGCGTCGTTTGTGTTCTCAGAAGTGTCATAGTTTCTCCTTTGTTGACAATTTGTTTAATCCGTCGCGTCTTTAGTGACTCCCATTATCTTTATTCCTCACTGTCCATTTAAAAATTTTGCACTTTGATTAACACTAAAAGCTGGGTTGTAACAAATTTCCATTTGGAATAGTGGAGAAAATCGTGTACATTGTTCTCGAAATTTAAGAGAGAAAAAGATTATGTCTAAAAAACTATCCAATTAAAGTTTGTGCATCACCTAAGATATTTATTAAGAATAGTCTTTATTTTATGTGCCTAGCAGAGAACGGAATCATTTAAAACTGATGAATACAATGGGAATACTCGTACATCAGTTTGGTATTGATGTATGTGGCTCGTTCGAGATGAATTGTTTAAAATTCGATGTATGATTGTTTGCATTTATACGCTTTGGGATAACTGAATTTCAGTGACTGCAATTACAGTTTGATATTTTGTATTTATAAAATATGTATTTTTAAAATGAACTGATTTTTCAAAACCTTAAAAGTATAACTTATGAGGATTAAACACACCCATAAAATGATCTCTGTTTTAAAGTATCATTGGATGACAGTTGTGAATGTGGAATAACAGGGGAAATAGAAATAAATAGAAAAATTATGGAGAAAAAACTTGTTCGCATTATATGTGCTTTTCGATAAATATAACTGGAGTTTTGTGATGATTTTAATTATATTTGAATAATTTGTATTCAAAAAATGAATACTCCTTTTGAAACTAAGCTTGTTTTTTTAAAAAGGTAAGAGTATTTAAAAAAAAAGATTTAAATAATAGAACAGAATAAAGGATTAGATACCACTTTTGAGGATTAAACGCACATATAACCTGATCACTCCATTTTAAACTTCATTGGATGATGTCAGATAGAATTGTTGTAGATATGGGAAAGCAAGGAAGATAGAATAGATAAAAAAACAATAGGGAAGAAATACGGACCTTATGTTTTCACGGTAGGATCGCAATGTTCAAACTAGGTCAATTAAGGATTGAGGTATGAAGAGCAATTTTCTTTTCGTCTCTTAGAAAATAGTATAGGAAATAGTTAATCAACCTTTTGGGATTGGTTTGTGTTCTACATTCATTTTGCTACTCGAGAATCAACCTTATAGAATCATTTACTACTCGAGAATTAACCTTATTGAAATTAAAAGATGTTTTATTAAAACATAATTTAATTTTAATTTTCGAAGTTACGATTGGAAGACCATATATGTAGAAAACAATATTAAAATAGCTATTTTTACATTGTGCTATTTTTTTCTTTAGCGGGGGGACTGACTGGATGAGAAGGTTTGAATCAGATACAAATTCTCAACTAGAATATTCCATGAAAAAAATCTTAGGATATTTTGCTTTCTGCATACCGGAGTACTAACCATGTTAATATTTCTTTACGTGGGGACTACTTTTCTGGAAGTACTTTCACAAACAACAGAAAGCTAAAATTACTTTTCCAACTATGGAATTTAATCCTTTTCTTACAAACATAAAAACAATAGAAAATCCAGAAAATCACTTTTTATGGATTTGATACTTCCTTATGACTGGATCAGTGGGTTTGTTCACTACTTTAGCAGCCTATGAGCTATAGGTGGTACAGGTGTTTGATTCCTGTAATTACCCTGGGCGTATTTCTCCTTTCTGTGAAAGTCACTTTCCTTTGTGTATGTCCACTTTTTTGGACAGGAAAAACATTGCTTGTCCCAACTTGACCACATTTGGCCCTCGCGTCATCGAAAACCAACCAACCTTTCTGATGTTTATTTAACCTCAAACTTCATGGCGAAAACTGCTATTCAGATTAGATCTCTGGTGACATGTCGCATTCTGGCAGCATTTGCCGTTACTGCGGTCGTGTTTGAAGTTTGATCTTAGAAACATAAGGCAAAAAAAAATAAAGCAAAAATAATAGTAAAATATCGGCAATGATAAGAAAACCGATTATGATGTTTTGGTAATGATCATTATCATCTCCAGAATCGTTTTTACCGGTGTTTCTTTACCGGTTTCTAAACCCTATATGTTATTAATTCCGATACTCTTTTGTTATTTGTGGTTAGATCTTTATAAAGTTTAATTTAAAGAAATCAGAAGTACAATAGATTTTCCATAAACAGCGAATGTTTCTTGAATTTCTAGAGGAACGGCATTTTTAACCCTTTGAGCATCACGAGATTTCTAAGTAGAACAGAATGCTTTTACCTGATAAATACAATACATCCTAATAATTATAGGAAAACTTTTATTGGTCCAGGTCGGAACTGGTTAGAAGTAGTGAAGGGAAGACTGCAATTTTCAGAATGGAAATATGTTCGTGAACCCCTTAGAGATAATGATTCTCTTTTTAACATTCTTGAACACATTTAAAAAATTATTTTCTCCTTTGCTTAAAGTTTATCAGGTATTTAGTTGACATGAAACTAAATACATTTGGGAAACTCTTCTACTTACAAAATTTTGAATCGTGTGGCGCGGTATTTTTAAAACTTCCAATCTATTCCACGAAATATCTTGGAAGAAAAAGACACCGAGAATAGCGTTTAAAAAAGAATTTCCACTCACATTAATAGCACCCATCGACCGTAATATCGTAAAAATATTTCACTAGAAAAAGAGAGCAAAAAATCCCACTAAAATGTAGAATTGGAATCATTGCTGGGATGCGAAAAAAAAAACAGTAAATATGCCCAGGTACGAAAAAAGAGGAATATTTATTTTTAGGGAATTTTATTCCAACCCAATGCAACCGAAGATGTTTTTAATGAAAATGTCGAGGTAGAGAGCTACAACTCTCAAATGACTCCATAAAAAAGAGAATTTCCTATCTACAACTGCAAGTGCAGCCGGGAAGAAAAACGAGCAGCATCAATGACCAATTACTAAAGGCAAAATATTTCTGCAGTTTCGGGACGCCTTAAGTATACTTTTATACTCTCCAGGTAAGAAGGAAGAAATTACTGAATAAATATAGTCTGAGAGAGGAGTGAGTAATTTTAAAAAAGCGAATACGGATGACTTGGGGAAAAATTTAAAGTAGACGGAGTCGGGTGAAAATGTTATTTTTATGTGCCTCGAGTAATTTTATACAGGTTTAAACTCTCAGTCAGTATCTTTTAAAAGAGGGAAACCTTGCGTTCGCGCAGAGAGAAGTATCAGTTACTTTGAGCAATAACTGATCCTTTCCAGATCTTGTGGGGGGTTTGATAAGCATTAAACTTTTCTCCAACCAACCATCAGTTAAGTAGCACGTGAATATTTTCACTTATCCCAATGGTGGAAAGACGAGAATTTTTCAAGCTTTTTCTGAATTGTTGGAGGAGTCTTCACTTTTTCACTTATTATTGCTTTCGAAGTTGAAGTTAATACATTTAAATCGGAAGCGATATTGCTTGGCAGTGACTGTGAAACATATAGTTTTGCATTGAAATTATCGTTTGACATTTAACAGGTAATCTTGGGAAGATAATATCTTTTGAAGCAGTAGCTGTTACAAGAGCATTTAAACACTTTTATTTTGTGTGAAGATATAACTTTTAAACTTATTTTTTCATTACTTTGAATCCGTATATTTGTAATTATCATCTCCAAGCTCTTCTAATAGAAAGTTTTTTGACGATTTATTCATAAAATTGTGGTGTTTCATTTATTGTAGGTTTCGAAGTTGAAGTTAATTCATTTAAGACGGAGGCGATATTGCTTGATAGTGTGACTGAAAGTCAATGATTGCGTTGAAGTAATAGCTTAATAGGGAATAGGTAATCTCGAAAAAAGAACGTCTTTTGAAGCATTAGCTGTTGTGTTTGCAAGTGCATTTACACATTTATTTTTATAAATATTAACTGCAAAAATCATAACTTTTCAAATTATTTCTTCAAGTTCACCGAGCTTTCCGTATTAAAACAGTTTTTGACGGTCTTCACAAAGTTGTCACGGGAAATGCGTCCATTTGAAACAATCGTTTCGATATCTCTGTTTTGTATAAATGTGTTTTGCAGTTCAAAATAGCATGGAGGTTGCCGTGACTTAATGGGTTTGCCCACTACACTAGCAATCTGCGTGTTGAGGCGGCGCAACCCAACCAACCAAAATAGCTTGTTTTATACATATTTGGAAGTACCACATTTTCAAATATTTGAGACAAAATCAAATAAATTTCTCAACCTGGAAACTGCCAGTCTAGTTTAATATACATTTAGTAGAGGAATTCTTGTAAAGATGCACACAGTAGACTGATTAGTAAGGAAATGTGGCAATTTGATACATATTTTGATTTTCTTTATTATTTGCTTATTGAAATTTTATACATCGTAGAGAGCGATCTGTTTAGCTGATACAGACTGAAACAGATTTCATCTGTAAATTATTGTTCTCCAGCAACACATTTTTACAATTGTTATTCTACAACGAGTAGCATTAACCGAATAGCAAACAATTTAGTTCTTTATAACCTTTTCGTACCATTTGTTTTTAAAAATAGAAAAATTCATGATGTAGGCATTTTCGAATCGAAACGTGCAAAGATAGATTGCTCATCGAGAAAATAAAACAAATTTATGCATTCCAGACACCGAAATCATTCTAGAGCATCGAGACAAACAAAAAAAATAAACGAATTCCGTAATGAAACGTAAACAAAGCAATCCATTGTCTTCGTCCTGATTGCCTTCTCGGAAGCAGTAACACAACCGAGGAGTAGCTTCCTTATCTCTGGTACGAAATGATGTTATGAAACTTTAATGCGTGCACGACGCCTACTCTTCCATCGCTCATCGCCATACCCGCGCTTTTCAAAGAACTGCTTCTCCGGTATAGAGCCTCCATTTTTAAAGCTACATTTTTCAACTATTTCCTGAAGACGGAATAAAATAATAGGCTTGTGTCGCGTTTTTCATGTCTCGAGGGAATCCCACCGTTTTTTTGCGTAGAATATATTTATCTGACTAAGATCTTACATGGTTGCATATTCATATATAGAGGAGAGATTTTCTCCCTTTCACTGTATTTTCTGTCTTTATTCCATCTTGTGCAGTTGCAATATTCATGCATTTGTTTTTAAACACAACAAAGACCATTTCCTGGTATTAGAAGAAAGAATGAAAATAGCTTGCATTTATTAATTAGCTGATGCGATTAGGTGTTGTTTCGCGACAGGTATTAGGATTGTGTTTATTAATTTAATAATAGTCTTCGTTAACAATTTTTTTCTCAGGGTAGGCCCAGAAAGTAATATACACTGCTGGCCACCCAAATTGCAACACCAAGAAAGACAAGAGATATCACAACAAAATTTATTTTATAGATAACATGTTGACCAAGTATCAAATGATTAAATTTATAGACTTCTGTGAAGTGTGGTTCCTGCCAAAATCAGTAGCCAGAGTAGCCGCCATTGTTGGAGATCACCGCTGCCACACGCCTCGGCATTGATTCAAAGAGACTTTGGATGTGTTCTTGGGGTACAGCAGACCAAGCAGCTTCCACACATTGCCAAAGTTGATCTGGTGTGGCAGCTGGGGATGTATTCTGGGTCAATCGTTGAGCAACCATGGACCACATGTTTTCTATCGGCGAAAGATCCGGAGAGCGAGCTGGCCAGGGAAGCAATTCAATCTGGCGATTGACGAAGAATCCTTGGACAATGCGTGCCACGTGTGGTCGCGCATTATCCTGTTGAAATATGGCTATGGGCAAGCCCTGAAGGTAAGGATGGACAACTGGCTCCAACACCTCGGAGATGTAGCGTGGCTGTTTAAAGTACCGGCAATGCGTACTAGAGGAGTGCGAGTGTGATATCCAATACCGCCCCATACCATAATACCCGGTGCAGGACCAGTGTGGCGGTGCATAACGCACCTGTTCAGCATCCTCTCTCCACGGTGTCTCCAGACTCGAATCCGACCATCGTGGTGCTGCAGACAGAAGCGTGACTCGTCAGTAAAGACAATTTCATTCCATTCTGCCGTCCACATCCTCCTTTCATCGCACCATTGGCGGCGGAAACGTCTGTGGTTCTGCGTCAAGGGTAGACGAAGCAATGGACGTCTTGCGGAGAGACCACTCTGCTGTTAACGGCGTCGAATGGTACGCGCAGACACTGGATGATGCGGTACAAACTGAATGTGCTGTGCTATGGTTCGTGATGTGGCTGAGCGATCCGTCACTGCCATACGCACAATATGCCTGTCATCACGTGAAGTGGCGCACTGAGGTGGATGCGATCGAACACGTCGGTCCGTCGTACCCTCCTGTATCCAACGATCACATATCCGCATTACAGTTGTTTGGTTTCGTCCAACACGACTACCGATTTCCCTGAAAGATAATCCACAATCTCGGTAGGCCACTATCCTTCCTCTGTCGAACTCGGATACTTGATCAAAAGATGATCGCTGTTTTCTACGAGGCATAATTGATCGTTTTTTTGAAAAAACCACAAGAAAAACACAATTGCCGTACTTGAAATCGTCGAAATCTCCAAGCCTTAAATAGCGCTTTGAAGTGGCGCCACAGGCGCGCGTGATGTGCGTCTGCGCTGAAATTCTAATCATTTGCATATCTCACCTCCGCTAATGCATGTTGTAAATTTCATATTATTTGCATGCTTCCTTCAGGGTGTTGCATTTACCGTGGCCAGCAGTGTATTTCTGGAATTGCTTTAAAAATGTTGATAAATGGAATCTTTTAGGAGTAAAATTTAGTGTCCATTTTGGAACTCACAGAATGGCGGTGACTTTCATCCGTGTCTTGATAATATGTACTACTTTTTGTTCTGAAACAAGGTGAAAAATTGTGATGCATTTTGTCTATCAGGTAAACAACATCGAAACAAAAAAATGTCTTTTGAATATTCGCCACATTCAACTTTTTTAGAGAAAAAAATATTTTAGCATAAGTGTTTTATCTGAATTGCACAAATATTAAAGCAATCTATTGTACTTATATATTTACATGAAAAAAATCTTAACAATACCAGTCGAGGAATCCCACAAGTAGTAGAAAAATGTAAATTGTTTTCAAATTTTATGGTTGGTTGGGTTTTAGGGCGGAAGGGACATATTTGTTCAAGCTTCGTCAAACGTAGGACAGAAAGCGACATGGACATATACCCCTAAGGAAAATTTTGCTGATGCAGAAGAGAGAAATACACCCAGGATGAGTTACAGCAATCAAACCTGCACCACCTACAACTTATAAATTTTTTGAAAAACATGAATGTACAAATTAAATCGAACAAGAAAGGCAACCTGCCAAGCTACTATGGATTCACAATGAGTCAAATTATCATTTAGCGAATGATTTACTAAAATTCACTCATTTGCGATTCTTATATCAAGCAATCGAAACAAATATCTGCATAAAGCATCACTTCAGCAACACTATTCTAAATTTGGCTGAAATCGAAACACACTCTCTCTCTTCTCTCTAGATATATTGTAATCCATGTTATACCTAAGCTTGGCAACGACAGGCGACACACCAGGAAGTTCATCACGAACTATATTTATGCCATGACCTGTAGGATGATATTCATCGTAATCTCGACAGACTTCTGATAGATGCGTCATTGTTTTGGTTATTATGTGTTGAAAGAGATCGTTCATACGAGGAACAGTTTTCAATCATTTACGAGACTCAATCTCCATCCTGATGCTTAATTCATCTATCGCAGCTGTCTCTTATCTAATTCCAGTCCAACCATGTCACCTGGCAGGGAAGTATGGATAACAGACAGGAGTAACAGCCATTCTCTTTGAGTAAATCTTAGAAGAAAAGAGGGTTTGTTTAGGGATTCTGGGGTCTTGATGAGTAGATTGTGTAAACGACCTATGTATCTCGGAAAGCGCACCATATATGCCATGCGTACCATGTATTGTCCATCATGGCTCTATTAATTATTGATTTTTTTAAAATCCATTTCATTGATCTGTTCATTCACTTTGAAAGAATAAATTAGAGTATTACTTCTCACTTGTGTGTTCGTGTTGCAAAAGTTACTTGGTATTTATTATTTCACTTTGAAAGAATAAACTGTACTTAAGTTAGTTTATTTTGTACCATACATGCTTACGTTCCCCTTATTTTGCATATTAAATACTTATACATACGTTATTGTGCATGTTACATACGTATATATATACATATATAAGCATTTTGTTTTTGTTTTTATTTGGTTTCTCCTTTTTGATTTGTGGTGATGGTCTATACATATATATATATATATATATATTGCGTATAACTCATGAACGAATTATTTATTACAACACCTTAAAATTACAAATGGAATAAAAATCCTTTTTTAGCGTAATTTGGTACAAATTGTTTTTAAATCAAAGTACGACTTAAAGAATTTTGTTTTGCTTTATGAAATTGCTGAACCATTTTGTTGTACTCACAGTGGCCACAAATTTTATAATTTATAAGAACAAGTTGTAATTTTTTCTAACTGTATTAAAGCTTTAATATTGTGACAAACCATGGAAATTAAATCTTCTGCGAGGTACACATGCAAATATCCGTCCTGGAACCTGCAGTCTTCCATGCATGACTTTCATCCAGTTTTGACCATCTTGACCAATTGAATCTTTCCAAGGATTCTTTCAACCAATACATGTGGATATTTAGTCTATTTAGTCATAGTATGTGCTGTGGGCAGAAAGCAGTTCTGCACTGCTCGGAAACCGCGTGACCCTCAAAGGATTAAGAACAAAAACTGAATGAAGAGTTGTGAAGTGGTTGTAGAAGAGTGTATCTGTGATTGGACTTGGCCCAACAACTAAATTTTTTAATAATCACTAATCTCAAAACAACGAGATTTGAATTGTGATTTTAACGGCGCAATACTGTGATATGTAAAATTGCGGTGATTTGACTATCAATGGAATCTTGTTTGCAGAAAATTTGCGTGCACTCTGAGAAAATTCTTTGAGACGATTTAAAATATTTTTTGAAACAAAGTTTGTTGTTGGCAAAAGTTCAAGATACAACAGTAGGAACGAGAAACATCTTGAAAGGAAAATAACATTATCAAGCTTGAAATTTTACAAACAATTTTTTCAGAGATAATTTCACCGAAAGAGCAATTGACTCGGTATGCTTTTAAAGTGACCTAGAGAAAAGAAGTTATTGAAACGATACTATAATAGTCATTAAACAGGACAGTAAAATTTGTTTGTCAGTTAATGATTTCTGATACTGGAGCTCTAATCCGACGATACTGTAGATTTGAACGTGGATGATAATGTAGGTATTATCAAATTCTTTTAATACACCTCTTAATCTCTTTTAATGGTCAATCTTTTATACCTTTATCCTAATATATTTTTTGTGATTCTTAATAATCATTTGTTGCTATATGTAATTGAACAGTTTTCTGCGCACTAATGTATAATTTAGTTACAATATTGTACTATACTGAATCCTTTTTCAATTTCTTAGAGCCGTATGTGCCTGTTTTTAGCTCATTTGAGCGGGAATATATCGTCGGCTTAAGCAGAAATTCATTAACTGATATTATTTCGGAGATAATTAGATGCTTATTTTCATGAGGATGAGAGACACACATTATCATTTGAAATATGCTTGAAAATATATAAAACACTCAAAATTCTTATAATTTTTTTACCTAAAAACTAAGTCTGAACAGTTTTTCAGTAAAATTTTCTGTTTCACAGTTAATGAGTTTCTGCTCTTCGTCCGCTATATTGTAGATTTGAGCGTGGATGATATTGCAGGTATTATTAAATACCTGCAATATCATCCACGCTCAAATTAATCATTAAATACCTACAATTCAAATATCTCCATGTAACGCTCAAGATGTTATACAGTGTGAGAGACCACTCCCCTTTTTACGTTTCATAAGTAACTTATGCATTATAGATAATACCTAATACTTTCTAGTGTTTCATTGAAATGTTTTTCATATTGTAAAGCGACGGTACTTAATTGATTTTTTATTTTTTGCATGACCGCTAATTACCGAACCGGAAAATGCCCAAAACTGCATTCGTTACAACTTAGCACCTAAACACAGCACCCACACACGAAACTGGATACTGCTGGACTTACTAATGAGTCAGCAAATCAGTCATCTGTTGAATTTTTCGGACTTTTTTCCAGCGACATCGGAATGAAATCTGGAAATAACTGCGGGGGGATACAAATGATAAACGAAGCATAAGAGAAAAGTAGACGCAGTTGACAGTTACAATCCGATACATTTTCTGGGAGGAAAAAATTTCCTCAATTTAGTGGAGACACATACATACACAGCGTCTTTTTATCCACTAAAACCGTTTGTCATTTGTGATGGTCGCCGACGCGATAAGACTTCGGCGAAATCTCCGTTCTACGCCTATGAATAGAGTAAATCGTTTCGTTCGGGGAGAGGTGACGTGTTATTTGCTGTCGCGAAGCGCGTTTTTTTTCTTGTGAAGGAATTTTTTGTAAATCCGATTGAGATCTTAAACATCCGACATTTTGCTCCCTATAGGAAATCTTTGTTCACAAAAAATAGAGAGGAAGAAATGGGAAGGGAGAATCTGACAGAATACTCATGTCATGATGGCTTAATCCTTGTTTTATTTTCTTCAAGTCAATTTATGGACAGCCAAAACTAGTGTTATCTAAGAGTATTTCTTGCATGTTCACGTTGCCAGCTGTCTAAAATCCGTTTAATTTGTTTGTGAAATACTTAATCTTCAGTTTTGTGACTTGAAAAACTTGAAGAGTTATTTTTGATTTGGTTAGTTTCACTGTTTCTTTCTCTGCGTTACCTTTTTCCATTCATAACGAAAAAAGATATCGAGAAAATGGATGGTCTGGTTCTATAGGTTCTACCCATCTATTAGCAATACCCAGTGAACATGAAAAACGATTAAATAAAAAATATTATACATTATAATCCCCCAAATAATACATATATTATACTTTAATTAAAAAGTAATTAAAGTTTATAAGTTTTAAGATTTGTCTGTTTAAAATTTTCCCACAATAAATTTTGAGAATCCGCCCGAAAAGCTTCTGATATTTTCTGTAACACGTCTTGGAGACATGGTAGCCCAGTTGGTAGAGTAGCGGATTAGCAACCTGAGTGTTACGAGTTCGAAACTCGATCGAGCTAAAGACTGTTGTGGTTGGCGCACGTTAAATCTGGTGATTGGTGCACGTTAAATTTTTCATGGCCTCAAATGCCCTCACTTTGGCGTGGTGTGGAAGTTTGGAGAGCGGGTTACGAACTCAGGAATTGACCTCGTCATCTGACCGTGTTTCAAAACTACGAAGTGTTGTCCTCTGATCGTTCCCTTCGGGATTGATCCCGTATTGTCACCAATAGCCCGTTGTTTTGCTCCCAGTGTAACGCAAATTCAACTACCTACCTGCTACTGTTTTAGCATATAATATGTATAAAAAATCACATCTCTAGTATATCATTTATGAAAGAGATAATGCTTCGAATTATTGCAATGTATTTCATAGTAATTAACTTTCACTTCTAAAGCCCGACTACTGAAGTCTTCGGCTTTCGGCACTATGAGAGGCGAGCGAACAGCTTTTTTGATGGAGCACCTAGTGGATTAGCTGCTGCTACTCTTACTAGGCACAATCACCAACCGAGATTCGAACCCGGGACCTACTGTCTAGCACACAGATGCTATGACCACTTTACCAGTTAGGAGGTTGCTTGGAGTTAATACTAGGTTAAATGAAATAGAAGCAATATTGTAAAACTTCGAAATTTAAACGCTACTTTCCTTCTTTGAATAGTTTTCAGGATGCATTTGGATTAAAGTGCTAGGTATAAATTGCAGCTAAAGTTTCTTGTTCATGTGTTTTAATGGCCAAATACCCTTTAAAAATTAGGACTACTTTGGTGAACTAGAGAACTTGAGGACTTTGATTTTAATTGATTCGTCGCTCTATGTCCTTTCTTGCTATTCAGTGCTGATTACTCACGAATTATTCAGAACCACTACTCATATCCATGACCAGACCGGGATTCGAATGTAGAGCTTGTTGAACCGAGAGATATTAGTTCAAAAAAGAGAAACAACAAACTGACCAAGTGAAGGATATACGCTGAAAAAAAATGTTCAATTTCTTGGAAAACCTGATGGTAAAACTTTCTTCTAGAATTAAATGATCTTTTAAATGAAACGAGAGGCATAATTTTAATGTGTAATTTATAGAATGAAATGAGAGAACCAATTTTAATGTGTAACTGTAGAGACTGTTTTCAGACACAAAATAGTTTCTGGGACCTCAATCGATAAATATGGCTGGTTGGTCGGTCGGATTTCATGGCTCAAAGGTCATAATCATATCTAGCTTCACCAAACACAAGACGAACAACGTCAAGTAACTGGACATACACAAACATGGAAAGTTTTACTTACATAGAAGTGAGAAATACACCAGGATAAGGTTACAGTAATCAAAACTGCGATGCCTACAATTCGCAGTGGACAAACCCACTGAGACACAGTCAAAAAAGAAACCAACTAATTCATCAAGTCAAATAAGATTTCGTAATAATACAAAACTTCTAATTTTTTCCAATATTTTGATAGTGGAACTTCCTTTTATAGTAATAAGTTTAGAGAGTACAATGAGAGAGATCTAATATTAATGTGTGGTACACAAAATTGTCTCCAGGACCACGCTCGCTTTTCGCATTGATATTACTCGGAAGGAGAAGATTGATTCCCCTTTTTATTCTGACTTACAAATCCCACAAACGGCCTTCCCCATCCACTTTAGAACCTCCTTTCAATCCCTCGGCCGCTTTGTGTTGCGGGAGAGAGAAGCCCTAATGACCAGTGTCCGTCCATCCATCATCTCAACCAATGAGGAGCCCTGATGGACTCTCACAAACCTCCACGACTACTACTCGCGATCATTTTCCGTCGGGCATTATCTCCTGGATTACTCCACATTTGGGGAGACGTCCTCCAGAGAGAAGCGGGACTTCGGGAAGGACATTAAATTTAATTATGAGCGAAGCGCACCGATAGGTTCCGATTTAGTTTGCAATTTTTCCCACTTCCCTTTTTCTGCTTCTAAACTGCTCCGCTTGGTATTTATTAATCGCGTTATAAGAGCAAGTGGTATCAATTAAAAGAGCATTAACTTTATTGCCATTAATCGCGAAGTGATGGCCAGAATTAAGGAATAAGAAATCGTTTGGACCTAAATTCAATTTGGGGAAAGAGGAATTTATGTACATTTTTAGGGATTAATCTAAAATTGAATATGCATGGGTCATTCAATACATCTATTTGTGTTCAGCCTGCCATAGGTCATAATTTTTGTCTGTAGTCGAAACAGAAAATAATATTTTGTAAGTATTTGATATCACTTAAAAAATCAATCAATAAATTAGCTACAAAGCAAAAGGAAATGTTAATTTCCTTTTAATAATATAAATTTATATTTTGTTAATAATGTTAATATATATTTTCACTCGTCAGACTTAGTCAGGGGTAGGATTATGTCATGCTATGTTCGGGGAATCTACTGTAACAATGCACTTTCGTTATCTCCAAAACATAGGGATGGCGTTATAAGTATCTATCATAGATTTACTTTAAAATAGTATAAACCCCTTTTAGAATATTATATGTGCAGTCCATGAAAATACATGAAAACTTGTCATTTCCATCAGCGATATCAAAATATGACGTTATAGTAATATCAGTATGTTTTTATAGCGTTATAGCGAGAGAAGTAATCACATGGATGAGCTGAATAACAATTTCTTTTGCTTATATGTGTCATAAACCGACATGAAAGTGAAGTAGGTATCTCAAAATGGGTAGAGTTTCAAGTTATGCAATTGAATTTTTAATTTCAGAATAAAAACTATTAGGCTGCTTTTTTTCTGCCAATTAGTATATCTTTTAGATTTCTTGGACATTGACGTTAAATTGGATCTTGAAGTAATAGTGAACAAAAAGGATGATTCCTTAATAAATCCGACCTATTGCTAAGGAAGCTGTCGACTTTCGATTTCCACAGGATAGATGGTTACACGTTTATACCGATGCATCCAAGCTTGATTGAAATGAGGAGGCTGGAGTCTTTGCACTGTTTGGATTTTACTTACCTGTTGGAGCCTTTATAACACATTTTGACGGTAATATCGAAGCAATTTCCGTAGCCTTGAGCAATTCACACTTCGTCTTTCTTCATTTCAGAAAACTCATTCTTTCGTATTCTAGTTCCACTCTCCTAGCACTATCTTGCGACCAACGACACAATTGTCCGCAAATTCAGGAGATCAGGGCACGCTGTTAAAAAGACATCACAGAATATCTCTACAGTGAGTGCTTGCACATTGAAATTGCACCGGGAAGTGAAAAAGTGGACTTTTCTGTCCAAAAATAGATGCTTTAGTGGTGCAGAATTTTTCGAAGCATATATCAAAATTACTTATAAAACAGATGCATAAAAAAGAAATTGAAGCAGAGTGTCACTGTCTCGAAAGGAAAGCCTTGGAGCCTCCTCTGCAATTGCATTTCAGTTGTCCCAGACTCTCCTCGACCGGAGGCGGTTGCCAAGTTGAGACTGCTTACTGGCCCCGACCGTCTCCGTCCCAAACATTTCTTGCTGATTCTCCCAGACTTTAATTCGTACAACCTAGGGCAGCCCAATGTCTTGTAAACATTGGACGAGTGCCCTGCGCTTGTGGTTTTTATTGAAACGTGAAAAATTTCTGGTAGCTGGTGATCTTAGTGTCTAGCAGTCAAACCATCGACATTTGTCAACAACAATTTCAGAATAAAAATATTCTCAAAAGTAAAGAGAAAATTTGAAGCCAGGAAAATTAAAGTAAATATTTGAGTGTCTGGGGGTATTTCGAATAGAATAAATGACCAATTCAAACATGATAATGTGACTCTATAATCCACTTTATAAAATAATTTTCACTTTACTTTCTATTGAATTGACTCTAGCAAATGGTATTTTAATGATCGTGGGTATTATGGTAATTTTATAGCATTCGCCTTTCTTTCTAGGTGTTTATAAGAGCGTAAAAATGATTTGTTACCTGTTTATGAGATGTTTAATGGAGTACCTCATACAAATTGCCCATAAACTTTACTTAAAATTTAAGAGAAATATTTTTAAGTAGATGAGTAACTTGTACAAACAGTTAGATTTGAATACAGTTAGTTTTCTTGAACAACTTCCACAACACCATATTTCTCATATCGGTGACTTTTGGAACTACTATTTTTGTTTTTATCCCGCAATCCTTCGTCCCATGTCTTTATAAGTCTCCCCACTAAATGTTAGTACCATTTCGGTTATTAAAGCGAACTGCAGAGGAATTTGAGTAATGTCACTTTAATTAAGGCTGCCACCTTTGTAGTTTGGTTACTTCAAACAAGTATTTTTAATTCCCTAAACGTAATAAGAGTTATATTTTTCAATAAAATAAGAACTATTGACTTAGAAAGAAAAAAAACAACCAATCATTTATAACGGGATTAGTGATCAGAAAAAAAATAGAACAGTGAAATAATGGTGTTTATGTATACGTTTAACTTTGAAAGGCTTAAAAAACAAATAATTCAATGAAACACTCACATGTTTTGTAAAATGTTGAAAGAAAATGTTTGTAAAATTTTTTTGTAAATGTGAAAGAAGTGTCTTAATAAATTTACATTGAAAAATATTGAATTTTCAAAAGTAATATCGAGTTTTTTGGAGAGCATAAAAGGTTAGCGTCTCTTCCAAATGAATGCAGATCTCTGTTTTGCTATTGAGTATATAGTATAATGATTTTATACCATTGACAAGTTGTCTGGAATAAACGGTAATAGCTTATTCATAAAAATGACGACCACATTTGTGCAAAAGTGGGTAAAAGCATATTCATTATTAAATCCCACATCCTTTTAGCATGAAACATAATAAAATATTCCCTTTTGCGCCAAATCGCGCGTGGGTATTAATCTCGCGTGATTTCATACATAATGGCCATCATCATCATTTACATTCTTCTCCCAACCGTTTTATTTATCGATTCCATTCCTTAGCCGCACGTTTATACCCGACAAACGCACCTAAAAATCAATGGAACAGAACCGAGGAAATTGGTCTCGGACGAACGACAGAACGATAAGGAATCCTAACGTTCTACATTAGAATAGAGCGCATTGCCCGGTGACTTATTGGGCCCTGAACCTTAACCGAAATTTCTTGGATTTCGATCGATTTCTTCCCTTCAGCGATCATTCGATTCCTGGAGAGAGGACCCCCTGCAGCCCATCCATCACGGAAGAGCAAATAGGGAAATAAAAAAAGTGCATAAGGGGACGGACTGACGGACTTCCCCTGACTTTAGATGGAGGGGAAAAATGGCCATTCTCTGTGCCTATCCTCTTTTCCAAGACGCGGAATTAAAAAGATCCCTACGGGGATTTATTGCTTTCTTCTGTATTTGGATCGCTCTTTGCGTGTTGCGTAGAACGCGGAAGACCACTGTGTGAAAGAGCGAAATATATTAAATTTTGTAGCACTCCTCAAGTTCGGGGGTATGCGGATGAAAAGCGTCGGCCATATATTTCTTCCGAACGTTCCATGCAGTCGGGGAATCGAACAATGGAGCGTTCTTGGTTTGGAATTAAATGGCTCTCCTCCATGCTTTTTTATAACGTTTTTAATTTTGTAGAATGTAAGAGTATGATCTAAAATTTGTTTAATATTTGAACACAGAGATTGATATCAGGCAGAAATAAGTCTATATTTATCGTGCAAGTGCATAATAGTTGTTATAAACTCGTTATGTTCGATCATTTTAAGTTTATATTCAGAACCTAGAAAGATTTTTAAAGTATATTCAGTCTATGAGACATTGAAACACTCGAATTCATTACGATTATCAAGTTGGTTGATTGGGTTGAATTTTATGACACAAGGGCCGTATTTGGCCAAGCTGCGCCAAATAATGTCAAGTAAATAGACATACTTACAAGCAAAGTTCTATCGACACAGAAGAAATACACCCAGGGCGGAATTGAAGCTAAGATTATGGAGATAAAGTACTTAATGCGTGAGAATAACATTTCTGCAATTGAAGACAACAATTTTATACATCTTAGATAAAGATTTAACCCTCCAAGTGGTTTTGACGAGGTATCTCGTCCATCACGATCTGATCAATTTTGCCAGTGACGAGATATCTCGTCATTAAGAATGCCGAAACTGTTAATTGCCAAATTTTACGCAGAGTACAATAAACTGTTTAATCATTTATGTGTACTAACTTGTACATAGTCCAATAAAATGTTAAGGAACGCTATTTCATTTCTTTTAGACAGTTTTTGGTAATTAGTTCGTGGAACGAATAAAATATGTTCCGTGATTAACATATTTTGAATGTATCAAGTGCGTTCCGGGTTGAAATAGTTATGGATTTGTAAAGGATTCAAATGTAAGCATATCCACTGTACAGGACAGCTTTTTTCCAGCAAACTACACAACTTTTAAAGTCTGTGATTTGTATAAATACTACTCTAACAAAGGTATTTTTTGTGCGGCTTTGACAAGAAAGCAGATGACATAGGGGAAGTCTATGTGTAGAAAGATGGTAAGCTCACCAGGGAAAAGATATGCCATACTCAAAATCATGCATGACAAACTCCATAGGAATTAGTTGTAACTCGAAATCACTGTCACTTCTGGCACCGAGCGATAAATTTGAAGCAAGAAACCTCGCTAAAGACGCCAACAGTGGGAACTCATTGCTTACGATTCAAATACAAACTACGTTTAATATTAGCCTATCTGATATCAAAAGACGTCGTACATTCTATATTTCCATCCCTTTGTTTCCGCATTGTCTTTTCTTATTCTTTCATCTTCGCGAAATAAATATGATCAACGCGACTCTGAGGTCAACCACGACCACTTGTTTCCGTTTCGAATTCTAGTTCTTGGTTCCCCTGTCTCCAGAGGGAATAGATTTTCCTTTGTCCTCTTATTTGAACTGATGGATACATCGATTAGATTGAGGTTTGGCCGCCGCTCTCGAGGTGTCCATATTCAGTCGTGTCCCACTGGAATTCGCGGGGAAAAGACCTCACACTCATCTTTTTCTTGCAGACTGTCTTTGTTTATATATATTTAATACTAACGTATTTTGTACCTGACCATCTCCAACATGCCATATTTTATCATTTATATGGCTTAAGGTACATTAATGTTCAAAAGTTGAACTTGTTTCAAAACTATATAAAGACATGATACTTTTTTAATGTCTTTTTAATAGAAACTTGTTCTCTAAGAAATTGTAATCCTGATAGTGTATTTATTTTCTTATTTTCAATGTTGATTTTTATCAGTGTCCCTAAATTTTATCAAATTTTAAAAGCAATGGCCATAAATGGAATTAAAAAAATTGTATTGTACTCCAGTTTCTTTATATTTGTAGTAAAAATTAACTTTGGTTGAAAATTTTTCACTTCGTTTAATTCACACAAGCAATGAGTATTAATTATTTGTACTGGTTCAAGTGCTTGATGCTAACTAATTTTTTTGTTCAATTATTAGTTGATTTAACAGTGACGAATTTTACATGTAATTCACTTTGTTCAATATATGCATTAGATGCAAGCAAATACTTTTAAAACGTTAGCAATTCTCACGGACTGAATTATACGAAAAGTGAATCGTACTTATCTGTTAGAACATAAAATTTTAGAAATTATTTTGTGTATCAATTCAATGTATCAGATTCAGTATTCAATGTATCAGAGAAGCATTTGGCATGTATGTCACAAAAGGAAAACAACTTCCCCACTTTATAAGTAAGGAGACTGCCCGTTGATGAGTTGCATTTCGATGCTAACAGCAATATATCTTTTACATTGCGAATAGATTAATAGTGATATTTTTGTATTTATTGCTTGTTTGTTTCAGTATTGGTTTTAAAAATACCACTTTGTGTTTCACAAATATAAAAAAAATCTGCTTTTGCATTGCGTCCAAGTATTAAAATCTAAATATCCTTTAGCTTTCTGATAGGGTCTATACCCACATGATAGGGGTCATGCACACATTATTCCATCATGCATCCTGGAAGTTTTCCTCATATGACTTTTAGCCAGTTTTAAACTTGACCCATTTATAACAATCCTAATACATTCAGCTACTTCGCAATTCAATGCAATGAAAACAAAATTTAGTTTACACCGTCTCACGAAATTTTTAAACTTTTAACTAGCTGAATTGTTCTTCTAGATGTTCGACCTGTGTGTCGCACCTCTAAAATCGATACAAAATAGTGGGTTGGATTTTTTTTAGTAGTTCAAGGGGCAAGTTGCGCCAAATACAAGTTAAGTATAATGTACATACACACAAGTAAAATCTTACTGACACAAGAGAAATACACACAGGTAAGTTGCACGAATAGAACTCATAAATAATTATTTTACTGTATTATCTGCATAACTATTAATGAAATAAGCACCGTAGTTTTCTACATTCGCCCATAAAGATTCGCAAGCAACAAATCAATATAATTGCTCTGGTTTACGTCATAAAAACACACTAAGTTTGGAACCATACATTTAATGAAGAAAAAGGAATTTATGCCTTTTAACGCGGAACAAGATGCAAATTCTTATCAAAGATATGTTGAATACAGAAACGTACCATTTCTCTCAAACTCAAATTTCCCCAATATTAAGTTCAATCAACAAAAGTATAAATATTTTCAACTAAAAATAGCCATATATTCCATCGATACAAATGAAAAATGCCATAAAACATCACGCTTACAGGAAAGATCCTACGTCATAAGTTTCCCCAAATTCTTCCTCTTCCATCCCAATAAAGCCAGTGGCTTAACTTTATCTTATTTCTTCTTTCTTTAAATATTACATTTTCCCGAATGAAAGAGTACGGGAGGGTAGAGACTGTAATGACCGATGGCTGAGGCGTGCTCCTCCCGTCAATCCATCCAATAAATAATGGGAGACGAGGTTTAAAAAATGATAACGGCTTTTTTTCCTTCTTCCTTGGACGTCTCTTTTACAAGAGAAGGAATAGAGCCTCTCTCCGATGGTAGAGAGGCTCTCTTTTCTTTCAGTTTCCTTCCTCGGCTTGGCTTATCAAAACTTCACTTACATAAAGAGCACAGGACGCACTAGTAACTGGATATTAATTATCGTTATCATATAAATGTTCTCCTGTTACATGTTTCGAATGATATATATATAATTTGTACCCAGAGGAATCTCATTGATGGATAAATTACTGTACTTACGAAGACAGCTTCGGGAGGATAGCTTTATGCTTGAATGGAAATTAATGAATGCGTGTTCGTTCGTTTTGACTGTAACAGTGTCAAGATTTTGTGTTGAACGGGGTATCCTAGACAAAGGATACACTTATGCGAGATTGTTGTGGACAGTGATAATTAATTTTTGGTAAGACAAGCCTTAAAATCAGGGCTGAAATTTGCAAAATTCCTCAGAATAGCTAATTTATTTTCAAACATATATTTATCTTGTTATTGTCATTGGGCATTTTACTTTGAATTTTATTTCTATGCGTAAGAATAAGAAATAATTGGGATATCACTGGCCTTCTTTCTTTTTAAAAATTGTAGATTCATTTTCAAGATAGTAAACCTTCTGAGAGTTACGAGTAGTGTACTATTGCTTTTACCTCACACCACACATAAGTACTAAATAGCCATGTCTGTTGGTTGAAAGAATCGCATGAAAATCGCACTTATGGCGTCGTTGTTCCTCCAAGCAAATTGTTTCAGGCATGCTAAAATAGATGTAACCAAATGTGGGCTTTCTACGAGACTCGTATAAATATGCGTTTTTTTAGTTTATGACACTGTTTTTCTAGGAGTGGGATAAGTTATGTAAACTTCAGCTTAGACGTGATATCACAACAAATACTCACTCTTTCTCAAACTAATTGTCACGGTTAATACATGAACTTTTTCTCGAAATAGTCACATTTGTGAAAAGATTTTATCGTAAATGAAAAGGTTTTTTGTAGCATGTTTAAATATTGCATATTAAAATAGTGTTTGGTTTTAATATAGCTTAAGATTACAGTTAATGTTACTTAAAAGGCGATTTCCTCGTAACAGTTTTTCTTTTTTAATGTATACAATTTGGTAGGCATTACTTCCACATGATATGATGTCTTTTTCTGACATTTTCTCGAATATCGAATAAAAGCTCCTTTTCACTATTTTTTTACCAACCTTTGTTAACAATCGAAGAAAAACTATTAAAATTAGAAACAAAAATGTACAAATGTGACTTATTTAGAGAGAGGGGGAATATAATTTATATAAAATATTTGGTTTGAGCTTAACCAAGCGTTAACATTTAAAGAATATGTTTAACTTCACGAAAAGGAGATACAAGAATAAGCTTTTATATTCTCTGATACCTGAAGATTCTAACAAGGGTGTAAGAGAAGTATGGTGCGAGATCAATGGACCTTGAAATAGCTTAGAAAGTATGTAAAATCAGGTCTTTTAAAGGTTTGGTTTCATGAAAATAAAGCAAGATATTTCAAAGGACATTTATAAACGATAGTAGACATTGAGTTAAATATGATAATTTAGAACAAAAAGAAAAACTAAAATATGGTCTGTGATGAGTTCATTTGAAGATAACTGGTTTGAAACGTGTACTTTGAAACTAAATGATCTGGGATCAGAAGCTGAAGAATGATTTGGGATTTTTACGAAATGTTTAAATCAGCAACAGACGAATGCAATGCAACTTCCTTTTGTTTTAGTGCACACCTATTTATTGAACAAGTGTAGTTAAAATAAGTGTTCTAAATAATCTTTTTGTTCAGATTTACCCTCTGAGCGCCAGATTTCATAGTGATGTAGTATTGTTTTTCCCCACAACACACATGCCTAAATAATCATTTCTATTGGTTAAAGAAGAATCATAGGAAAGATTCGATTGGTCACGAAAGTCGAAACTGGTTAGATGTCTTGCAGGCAAGACTGCTGGTTTCAGACTGGATGTATGCGTGTGAATCCTCAGAGAGTTAAACCCACTATCGTTTTAATTTGGAAAATCCAAGGCTCTAACTTGTTTTGAGCAAAACTTACCAAAATAACTTTTAAGGACCGAAGAGAAAGTATTTTCCAATTGGTTGGTTGATTTTTATGGGGTAGCAAAGGTGTATAATGCAAAGGCAAGCTGTGCCAAATAAAGTAAATAAACGCACACAAGGAAAGTTTTATTGACACAGAAGAGGGAAATACACCCAAGAAGGAAATGAAACTGCACCGCCTACAACTCGCAGGTTGCAAACGCAGCAGGTAAATCCACTGGACCGTGGCAACCAAATTTTTTTTCCAATTGAAACATCACAGGTCGATATAAATACAATTTTTGGCTAGATTTTTGCAGTAATTCTAAGATTTGAACCGCTTGGCCAAAACTTTGTGCCTTAGAACTCAATCCAACCAACCAAGATTTTGTAAAAAGATGACATAAATTTCTATGAATACATCCTAATAAAGTAAACTTTCTATTCTTCAACATGTTTGTTTCAAACGCATTTCTAAAATCGAAAACAAAAAAATTGGTATCACGTCCAGAAAAATGACAGCTACAGCGGTCAAACTTGGAAAACTAGATTTTTATTCCATGGATTTCTCCATTTCCCTCTACTCTTTTCTTTTCTAAATGGTTTTCCAGCTCTCCTGTAATTTGGACTTTACCTCGTGCGTGACAAAGTTGCGGTAGAAATGGTTTTTCTTCTCTACGTGATCAGCGGTTGATTTTTGTTTCTTTTGTAATTATCGCGAAATGAGAGCTTTCCGCTGGAGTAGGTTTTCCAAACCTTCGACACTCTTTCCAGAGTGCTGGCACCTTTTGGAAGGTGAGTGATGCGGAAGGTTTTGTATCAACCCTACGAGATTAACGTCTTTTTTCGTTAGCGTCGAAATTCTATTTGAAGCTTAGATTTTTATCGGAATTCGCTTATAGGAGTGCTGTGATAAACTTGTGGTGCCACTTTGTATTTAATTTTCTTTTTTTAAAGGTAACTGGTATAGTGGTTATAGCGTTTGCCTACCACTCAGTTGGTCTTGTGTTCGAATCTCGATTTGAAGCTCACGGATGTTGGTGATTTTCACGGCTAGGAGTAGCGGCGGCTCACCTACTAGTGCTCCTTTACGAATAGCTGTCAGTTCACCCCTTATAGTGTATATGATCTAGGAGGTCAGTAGTCGGGCATTAGAAATAAAATATTTAGCCATAGAAGTATAATGGGCTGTATTGAAAGACTAGAATCGATAGTAATCACATTTTTTCTGAAACTTTAACTTTTCTGTCACTTCGAACTAAACCATAATTATAAAGACCTTAAAGATAATTTTGCTTTAGTAAATTGAAATTGTACTTCAGTATAATACATGAAGGTGTAATCAGTGAAAAATTCTTTGTAGGGTCAAATATTTCTAAACATAAAAATTTACTAAAACCTTTTATCTGTCTCAAACAATTATTTGAAATTTTTAGTTTCAAAAGTTTCTTGGTAAATATTGCCGATATTGTTAGTGCAATTTTTAAGATGCAACGACTGTACTTAAGTCATTGTGAAATTCTATCTGAAGTTAAAATGGAAGCATCGTGGATTGTATTGAAAGACTAGAATCGATAGTAAAATTCCCATTTATCTCGAAAATGTGTTAGTAGCTTTTCTGTCACTTCGAACTAAACTGTAAATATAAGGATCTTGAACATAATTTTGTATTTTGATGAAAATTGTACTTGAAGAATAAATAGTGAAAAGTTTCTCGTAGGGTCAAATACTTTTAAACATAAAATATATTACTAAAAACTTTCATTTCCTACACAATTATTTGGTATTTTCAGTTGCAAAAGTTACTTGGTAGATGATGCCGACATTAGTGAAATTTTTAAGATGTAACGAGTGTACTTAAGTCATCTTAAATATGATTTAAGTAGTCTTATATTACCCCATATATACTTATATGTACATTATTATACGTATTACATACTTATTTACACTTCATTTATTACAACAAACTAAAAATTTCAAATAGAGTAATAATGCATTTTAAGCGTATTTTGGTTCAAATTAGTTTTGAAATTGGTGAACAATTTTGGTACATTCATAGTGAATACCATAAATTTTGTAACTTATAAGAAAAAGTTTTTTCTGTGTTAACGTTTTAGAAAAATGATAAACCACGAAAATTTGACCCTCTGAATGAATCACACGCATATATCCGTTCTGTAACTTGCAATCTTCCCTGCATGGCTTCTAACCAGCTTTGACATTCTTGACCAATACAATGTTTCCCAGGAATCGTACAACCAATTTATGTGGTTAAGTCATTTATAAGTTCAGTGGAATAAAAGTAATACTACATGACACGGAAATATCGTGACGCTTAAACGGTTATTACCATTATTACAACTATTACCATTTATTAATTGCCTAATGATTTATATAAAGTTCTCTAAATCTCCCCTTCTTCAAAGGGCATACTACTCCCGCTTAGCAAGCAATGCATAAAATGATAGATATCTACCTACATAGCAGTTCCTCAGCATAGATTCTGTTGGCATCGGTTTCATCGTCTGAAATTCTCACCTCTCCTACTAAGGGGATTCAATTTCTACCAGAGAACGGGAACCAAAATTGAATTTCCCCTTAATCGTTTGCCAGAGGTTCTCTCAGTCATTCATTCATGCATCCTTTTCTATTTTGACTTCGTCGCCTGAAGGGGTGGTTCCCTGCCCCACACCGTCCCGTTTCGATCCCTTTCCAGAAGTTCGCCTCCAGACCCGATTTCTGGACGAACTTTCCAGCTGCGGCGAATCGATGCCGGAAAACGTGTTATGGGACGGAGATACATGCCGCGGCACCGATTTTTCTGATGCTCAAACCCGCCTGGAGTTTAATTGGAGAATGGTCTGTGTGCGGAAAAAGCTTTTGTGTCGCGTTTGAATTAAATGCCGGTTGATGTAGGTGTGTTGGAAGATTTTCAATTGAGTTTGTGATTGAAATATCCCCTTTCTTGGTGTTCATTTATGGTTAAAGTTAAATTTAATACAAAATGATTTAAGTAATACTTTCATGCTTAAATTTCAGCTCAGTTTAATCAAACAACTGACAAACGCATTGGATCATAAGTAATAAATTTCATCTTGGTGTGGTTAAAACATTTACAATTAAATTATATTTTTGTTCTAGGAAAGTTTCTTGTAAAGACAGAAAGCTTGATTTGTAGCGTAATAAGTGAGTGGTTGCAAATTCATAGATTAGATGCATAAAATTTTCAAATCACAATACATCGATTTCTTGCACTCATATTTTTAGTTTCACCTTCTGACTGAAAATATAAGTGTTCGAAATAGAAGAACGTATTTCATACCACTAACCGCCTAAATGGCGTAGTGGTCGTTGCGTCTGTCTGCCACCTAATAGGTCCTGGTTTGAATCCCTATTTCTAAGAGCATGAATGTTGGTAATTGTCTGTTTGGCGTAACGGCGGCTTACTCACTGGGTGATCCTTCACAAATAGCAGTCAGTTCGTCGCTTGTAGTAACGAATACTGAGGAGGTCAGTGGTTGAGCATTAGAAAGAAAAATTTTATTACTCTTCATTTAAATTTTTTTAAGATTATCTCGTTTTGCACTTCAAACTTTCAAGTGCGAATTTTTTTCGCATTTGAGTACAAGAAGTAATTGCACTCAACTCCTCAAGTGGAAGAGAGAGCCTCATCGATATCCGAAAGTGAGCCCCGGGAAATTAGAAAAAATGTGTACTTCAATATGGGAATTTGTTTTGCCTGAAGGGGCCTGAAGTTATATAGCAGCCCAAGAAATGTGAAATATTTGTACTGTAAAAATGTTTTCTTGATCCAAAAGTTATAAGGAGGCCTGGGTTATGGGAAATATTTGTACTGTAATGAATACAGTCTGTTTTCTTGATTTAAGAAGTTATAGGAGGTCCAAGAAATGTGAAATATTGGTACTGTATGTTTTTTCTTGATTCAAAAAGTTTTAGGGAGGCCTAAGAAATCTGAAATATCTGTATCGAAACTATTTGCTTTTTTATTGAAGAAGTTATAAACCTTTTCATAGAATTTATGAAATTAAAGCACTATATTAGAAGGCTGGGAAGAAAGAAATATTTATACTTTTGAGTCATCTAACCTGTTGCTTTGTACTATCAACTAACCTCATACTGGGGCTTAGCCTGAAGATATGTGGTAGATCAGTCCGTTTTCCTCATTGACTAAAATATGCAATAATAATAAAATAAGTTTTACAAAAACCAATACTATTTATATTTTGATTTCTTTCTATCATTCTTTAAACATCTGGTCGGCAACACATCAACGTTAAATTTGCATGTTTTAGCTGTTCTCACCTAATTTTCTATTGTTATTCGAGGTTTTGTATTATTCAAAATGCACTAACTGTTGCTCTTGACTTAAATAACCCGAGTAACCACCCTTTTAGAAAATGTAACTTTTCTAAAGTGTCAAAACGTAAACCCTCTGAGTATCATGAGATTTCCGAGTATCGTTGTATTGCGTCAAGAAGATCAAAATTGTTGAGAAGGCATGCAGAGAAGACTTCAGGTTGCAGAACGGATGTATGAGTGTGAACCCCTCAGGTGGTAAAACTCATTTTTTACGAAACAATGATTTGGCAGATTTGTACCTTTAGCGTTGTGCTGAAGGTATAGATAAACATTTCGATTGATATCTTAGGACTCCTTTTACGGCTAAAACATAATTAAAAAAATAATGTTTAATATTTTATAAAAAAACTTGAAAGTTCCTCTGATTATTTATTTTCTAAATGAATACTAAATTTCATTCACATAACGAATCTTGGCGAGTTTCGTGAAGTAGAAGCGATTAAAAAGCATCTTAATATTTTTTCAACGCACAACTAAAACGGTTGTTGTTATTTTTGTCTTAAAAGCTTTTTCTATTATGACCTGTTGTAGAATAACCTAGCAAATCCTCACGACCTTTTATAGATTTCTCATTACATTCTCAGTCATTAGTGAACTCGTAAAAAATTAATTAGTTGAAAAAGGGTACTAACTTATTTTTTATGGCGCTGAAACGACGGCAATAGATACATAAATCTCATTTAATGTCATTTTAAGAGGAAATCACTAGAGTCATTTGGAAATATAGCCTCTCAGTGTTGAATATGAAAGTTCGCAATTTGATAAATTGCTTACGAACAAATGTTTTCTTCTTGAAAACAGTACATTAAGTACGCACACCAGTGTAACTTTAATAGGTGAATAGGTTTTCGCGTGTAATATAGTCTCTTTGGCGATAGATTAGGAAAATGGGGTAAAAGTTTATGATTTTTATTTAAACAATAATCTTGTTAATAAATTCCAAGAATCTTTCCGTCTTCAGATTTTTTTGTGGAACATTTGATTCCTTGTTTTTATAATTTTTATCGCCACATAGCAAACGAATATAAAGATAAATACAAATTTAATAAAAAAATCGTTTGCAAAACAAGTATCCAATTTCTAATTAAAAATTTATAATTATCGCGTGATGAAATATTAATTAGATTTTGTTATTAATAAGTAAATATCGTTTGGTAAAATCCTGACCAGGTTTTTCACTCCGTGTGTCTTTTCTAGTGTTTCATTTAGATTAAATTATTTCTTTTCTTATATTCATAACGTTAAAACTTCATATCGTGGTCGTTTTAAAAATCAGATCTACAGCTATGCAAAAAACGCGTAAAACATGCTTTAAATCTTGTAGAATTCAATTGAAAGATGTAATTGAATTTATTTTGTCACTAAAATTTTTTCGTCGAATCTTCAAGTAATCACATTTATGAAATTTCAGAGTATTTTATTTTTTTCAAAATTATAGTATCAGAATTAGAGAAATACCACTTAAACAATGTTAGAAATAGAATTTATGAAAAACATTATTCTGATCTGTAGTTCGGTTCGCATTGCTGTGTTTGAATTTGATTAAATTTTCAAAGCAAAAATTGTTTGATTTTTAAAATACAATTTTCAATAACAGAATATGTGCTGTTTGTCTGAGCAGTTAAAAAATAAATAGCAGGAAACTAAATATTTGAACAAGACAGTTATAACAAATGCTATTCAGGAAAGACAATCACAAAAGAGGCAATGATTACTGAAATGCTATTTCCGTAGTATACAGTTTCGTATAACCTTAAATAATAGAACCTTAGATAAATAGAACTTTGCTTAAAAACTTGTTTGGTATTGTTAAGCAATGAATAGATTTCTTTACAGCATAAAATTAATCGAATAAACTTTTAAAGTTAAATATTAATGCCCTGGCTTGGAAAACTCATAGTATATAGGTGCTTATTGGTACTTCTGATCAATAAAATCATTTTTGTAATTCATTATACATTTGTCAAATGGTACTCAAATTAGTTAAGTCTATTATTTTGAAATAGAACTACGTCTAACTTAGCGGATATTGGACGACTTGCAGCCGACCGCCTGTGATGTAATAGATCCAATTGAAATCGTTATATCGTTAAAAACACGAAGTGAACACTAATCGTGTTAGCATTTTCCTAAATAGAGTCCAATTAGCATATTGTGCAATGCCTCGAGCGCTCAACGCTCCCCTCCCTCTCCGTAAATCCCCGTTTACGGAGAGGAGTTGACCCAGATTGAGTTGATGCACTATTTTTGGGATTGCCATCGCGTTTGACTCAGTCTATCTGGACAACCGCAAGCGCAACACGATTGTGTGTAGTATTGTTTTAAAGCTCTCAACGAGATCAATTATAGTATATTAGAACATTTCGCAGAAGTTTGAACTGGACATTTTAAAAATTGTTCTTTTTTGTAAAGTGGTTTCAATTATCACTTTCATAACAAATTAAATAAACTCTTTGAAACAATACTCGATTGACTCATTTCGACTCTCCAATTTGCAAGCCATAGTCTTACGCTACAAACTGACGACTCAATCCGAGCTGAGTCTATTTGTTGATTTCTTTTTGCATTTTATTATAACATGAACTATTCGGTCACCGTTGTGTTGCTCCAATGCAATGTTAATTAAATACCTACATGCCTACCCAAACTATTCGAAAGATAAACTTCCATCACTTAATAGGGACTTAGGAGTAAAAGATTTTCTAGAACTTTTTGTTTACTTTAATGCATTAATTATATATATGTCTAGCTTTTAAATATTTTGACAGATATCTTTCAATTCCGGGTTCCTGATAATCACAAAATTCACTTTATTGATGATTGAAACTGCACTGAATATGCGAATGGAAATGATCATGATCATGACATTCAGTCCATCAAGCCACTTCCTCCCTTTCTTCTCTTTCTTACTTTTTTCGAGGACATAAAAGTTCCTTGATTCGCTCTGCCACTCTTTTCCTTTACTGAAACTTTTTTTCTCCCTTTTCCATCTTCTTTTCGCTCGCTACTGCAGCATCGAATTCCATTCGGATGTCTTCCTTGATGGCTAATCCATCAAAGTGTGCGGTCGCCTCCCCACTTTTTGATTACCGCTTCATTAAATAAGAACTTTTACACTTGTAGTCCTCCTTTCCGCTTTTATCTCTCTTGCTCTGGCTTTTCTAATTTTTTCCCTATATTTTCTGTGTCTAAATTTTTCAAACTGTAGTTTTATGTGTCACTCAATTGTTATCTGGTTGCCAACTAGCATGTCTGCTCCAATACAAAAGATTGCCGTCAAATTGACTAGCTTTTGCATTTGACACTGCTCTTTATAGATATCTTATCCTTGTAGAAAACGTTCCTTTGTGTAACACGTGTAAAGTCCCTATTACTGTTCGTCAATTTTAATTGCATGTCCTACTTTTAACTGCCATCGTATCACATTTTTTAACGATTCTATTTTAAACTTCGGAGATTTGATAGGAGAAAAACCTCCAACCAAATCATTTTCACGAAATATCGGCTTTTGGAATGTCACACAGTGTTTTCTACCTTTCATTATTTTGACATCATCAAGTAATTTTTAACAATTCATGTTGTGAAAGTTTATTTTCATCTTTGTTGACAAACATTTGAAATCCTTTTTACCTTATGTTGTTATGTAATACTAATATCACATTTATACAAATTTACTTTTTAACCCTCCAAGTGGTTTCGACGATATATCATCCAAGATCAGGTCAATTTTGCAAATGATGAGGTAACGCGTTGAGTCAAAATTGCTTTATTATGCCCAGTCAGTGCCTCTTGCTCTCGAAAAAGTAGAACTAATCCGGTGTTAAGAATGTCCGTAATTTGCAACCACCAGTTGTTACTTCGATTGCAGTTAAAATAAAAATAGCAGTTAACTACTTAACGAAAATATTAACAGTTATTGATAAATGCTAATGTGGTACCAGTGAAAGCTGTTGATAACTCTTCAATCTAAACTGTTAATAACGAATAAGTTCGATTGTGTGTTGAAAACAAAACTGTTAATAATAATATCGGAAATTAGCAATAACGTTAAAATTGTAAAACAAAGTAACAGTTTTAACAGTCATTGTTATTTCCCAATAACAGTTATTTTTAACAGTTTTTTTTTATTTTACTCTTACCGGGAAATAACAATCTGACGTCCAATAGTTAATTGTTTGTAATCGTAAACTATCAGTTTTGCCCATTTTTAGTTTCTCAATGCAATGATTCCTTGAGTGGAGTGTATACGTTATATGGATTCCAACTCTACCTCTACGTAGAGGTACCCTTATGATATTATGTGTGTTGAGGGTTAAAGAGAAATTTGAAGTTTGGCTATACTTTTAATGTGAATGCCAATACCATTCAGCGTGAAAATGAAATATCGTACAGTACTTAAAAAGATGTATCGTGGGAATAAAAAATATTATTTTACCTTACACTTAATTTAGTGGATTTCAAATTAAAGTTCCTTCTTAAAACCCGGCAAACTAAATATTACTCATTATGCCACTACAAGGAAATTTGTAAACGGCTTTGTGTTACCCTTGTGCACTGCTGGGGCCAGTCCCGGTTAGAAACGCTGCTCATATGTACCACACATTCTACGCACAATCCGTTCATAGAGAGGTCGCATATTCATTCCGAACGGACAAACAACATACATTCCTTACCCCGGATTCGAAACAAAAACGTTTCCATCCAGAAGCCAGCACTCTGACCACTGGACCAATAGATCGTCGTTAAAACTGTAGTAGACTAAATATTTTATGCTTGTAACAAGAAAAGTGGAAGTTCAGATTTTATCCACAAATTATTGTCTGCTTCTGAGAATATATTTACTTTTCATAACCCACCACTCTATTAGTACGATGCAGTGCTGTTTTATATCTCGTGTGAATGGTGAAACTAATTTGAAATGAAAAATTGCATTGCATCTTGACTTGCAAAAAGTGCCCTTGATAAATTCATTAGATCTCCTATTCTTGACTGATTTATAATCTGATCACATCTTACTTTTCTTGTTCATTCGATTGGTTGGTAATCCTTGAGAGTGCTGTTGTTGATTAGTAGTTCGTTGTTTTGTTCCTTAACGCAAAGCGCTACAAGAGGCATCAATAATGATCGTTTCATCTGATGTATTAGCTAATGGATCTGTTGAGTAGTTGGGAAGAGATAGTATAGGCTAAAGGAAATTTTCAAAATAAATCACCTTTTCTGTTCTTAAGGATAACGATGTTGATAAAACTGCGTATTTTGTAACTGTCACTGAAAAATTATTTATCTTTATAAATCAATAATTTCGTGGAAAGAATATTTTTCTATTTCTGTTCCCCATAAAACTAAACAAACTATTGTTCAACAATCAGTTTCTTTTGTTTTTGTATCAACCAATATGTTTAGTGACTTGTTTTCAGTTTCATTTATTACCTCTGTGATACAGAAATATAAATCTCAACTTCCTCCCAATTTTCAAAGCGAGCAGAAAAACATGCATTTGAGTAGTGTCTGTAAAAAGATACTGAATAAGAGCATGAAGCATAGTTTTAGCATTGGATATACATTGGATATTGGATATACTGCATTTTCGACCATGTGATCGTAAAGATTAAATTTGTTGAGGAAAAGGTTCCGAAAATTTTTGGAAGAAAAAGTCATTATGCTTCAATTTATTTTAAGAGACGTCCGTATCCTTAAATTGTATAGTATTTCTTAAATTATAGCAATTGCAACTTTTGTATCAAACAGATTTATAAAAAGATTTTAGTATAAAATATTTCTGTTAACTATATTTTAATCAAAAATTTTAAAAAACTAATGGTTTTCGTAATATTCAATGAATAATTCATATCAAACAAATAGTCTTTAAACAGCTGTACGTTAAAAAATTGTTCAGCGCAGTTTTTGTGTAGAGAGCAAAAGCTCTAACCTGACGAAATATTAAATGACTTCGTTCAAAAAAAGAATTATTCAATAATCAACAGTTGTAATAAGAAATTAAACTGCTATACTCTATGTCTCTACCTGTTAAATCGACCTTACCCATCTCAAAATAGGATTATCATAAAACCTTTTTTATCACAGTATGTCAAACAAGTTAAACGTCAGTCTTACTCATCCCGGATATTAAACACCCGCAACCGGTGAACAGTTTTTTATCAAAGTGAATATTTTAACATTTTTTCAAAAATTCCCTTGACGTTTCATAAAAAAATATCCCGAGAACCTCGACGAGTCGCTGATTGAATCGCGCTCCCAAGACGGGAAATGCCGAAGAAATGTCGCGTGTTCGGGGAAATTCGTTAAGACTCGGCTGACAATGCGAATATCCTTCCGGACGATGAAAGTTACTCATAAGAAAGACATCGTTATGTTCGAAAAGAGGATGGGATATTTGGAGGAATCACCTGTTCTGAGGAGAAAGAGCAGACGATAATGACGTGTCCGGTTCACCTGCGGAAGAAGAGGCAGGATGAAAGGGTGCCATGTCGTTGGATAAGATGAAGATTTTGGAAGTTGGGGATTTAACTTTTCGCCTCTCAACGAATACTTCTTTTCCCCCGTTTCGTGATATTTTTATCTCCCACTCCGACTTGTATCTTATTTTGCAGGAATTAACTTTTTAATATTTTTACCGATTAAAAAATAATCTAATGATTAATCTTATAATCCATTTACTTTGAATTTCAAATTGCATATGAATAATGTTCTTGAAAAGTGTGAATTGAAACAATACACTGGTTTTTATTTTGGTCATTAAATTTTATTAAAGAATGAATACATTCGAAAAGAACGTTTACTGCACTAAATAGAAGCGATGTAAGATGCACTGTTTGAAAGAAATGTGGTACACCTCTGTCCTAATAAATAACAGCTTCTACAAACTAAATCATTTTGGGTTAACAACTGTTTTACTGTTTATATACGTAAATATCTAATTCTTAACAATTCCAGAAAATAATATGACTACTCAATCAATTGCAAATTGAACATTTTTACTATTTTCTAGTGATATAAATTAAGATATTTATATACTCAACAAGAGACAACCTTTAGCCATTCTTTTTATTTCCTGTAGCAGGATTACGAAATCTACTGAAGCCAAAAAATACAATACAATTAAAATATAATAATACAAAGAATCACACAAGAGCAACACACCTCTTCAACAGTCTGTAAACCCAAATGAACCCTGGCTTCCCAATGGCCATCGTAAAAGGAGTTCTTAGTGAGTGTAGGACAACACAGTAGACAATCGCCGTCCATTTCTTCCTGAAGCTGGAAAAGTCTGCAAAAACAGACATGATGGATATTAATACGATGTGCACGTTTTGATAGGCAGTCGCGACAAGTGGCAAGGTAGAATTCAATACCAGCTCTACGCCTTGGAAACTTTGGGATTTGAGCAATTTTATCCATCCCAGACTTTTTGAGAGAAGTTTTGTAAACTAGATGAGCCTCTCTTGACCAGGAAATTAGCTACATCGTAGCCATAAACACCACAGTGGCAAGGAATCCACTGTAGGAGACGATTTCTTTATCATTGCTGCTTATCCTTCAAACTCAAATGACAGAACTTAGAAATTCATTTTTGATTAGGATGGTAAAAGGAATGAAATTTCCCATAACCAGATTGTCATCGGCGACTTAAATTTATTTACAACAGGAAAATATTACAATCGATATTCATAAGGATAACAATTTTAGATTATTTGTGACTATTTGTTATATGAAATCTGAGGGACAGAATTTTCGTTTTCATCCGAGTAAATCTTAAGTTCCCAAGTCATAAAAGTTTAAGCTTACCATCAAAAAATAAAGCATGAGTTGTATCTTAAGGTACAATTTTTTCCGTACTTTAAAACATATTTTGTGTGACATACTTGTTTCAAATTTGTATTGTCCTCCTTAATCATCATTCTTAAAGGTAGTATTTTGCAGAACTTGGATATAACGATGTTTGTTCTTACTTTGCAGCCGTGGACGGTCGATGGACGTCGTGGTCATCATGGTCAAGCTGTGGCGCTGACTGCAGGCATCACCGACGCCGGTCTTGTACGAATCCAACACCATCGAATGGAGGACGCTACTGTCCAGGAAAAGATCTGTCGACTTCAAATTGCACGGGAGGATTGTGTAGAGGTATGAACCAATTCTGAGCTTCTTTAATCTGCCTATTTAAAGGCTTAAAATTAAATATGTTGTTGGTGTTTACTTCACACAAAATGCTGGAATTAGTGGGGTTCTTACCCAAAAGAAACGCATTTAACTTTCAAGCTGTTGAACAGATATAATTCCCTTTTTAATGCCCGACCACTGACTTCTTCGACCTTTGACACCAAAGAGCAAACTGGAGGCTATTTGTGAAGGAGCACCGAGTGGGTAGACTGCCATTACTCCTAATAGGGATGATTACCAACATTCATGCTCTTACAAACCAACCGGGATTCGAACCCGGGATCTATTGGGTGACAGACAAACGCTGTGACCTCTGTACCAGTTAGATAGCAAAGATATGAATTTAAAACTATGTACTTTCACTTTCTAGATGAATGCGTAAATAAAGGTTGCCTCAAAAGGTTAAAAACTGCCATAACACTTGTTTTGATAAGGTTCGACGTAACAGGAGACTGGTGCAGCTGAAAACGATCAGTGTGTAAGAATTTTGGACTTTTACCCCTTAGTTTTAAAAAACATAAAAACTTATTTTTCGGAAAAGAAAGTCCGATGCACGGATTTACCGCATTGACCAGCATCCAATTTTTTGGTCGGAAATTACTTTCAGCGTATAATAGATTTTTTGGATGCCTGAGCACTGACCTCTTCTACACTGCATGTGGTGAACTGACGTCTACCTGTGAAGAAACATCCAGTGGGTGATCCGCCGCTATTCCTAACAGGTACAAAAATCAATAATCATGCGTTTACAAACCGAGATACGAACTCGGGACCAACTGGGTGCGGGCAAATAATGCGACCGCGCATATTGGATGTAAAGTTTATAGGTTGCACGAAGTTGAGTTCAACAATCAATGGTTTTTATCTTTATTTACGATTTCTTTATGAAATATTAATCTTTCAGTCCTACACATACTCGAATTCAATATGACGATTCTGTCATCGTCAATGTGGATTCGAGCACGGTCAACATGTATGGGCATTCAGAGACGTCTACACATTTATAAGTAGAATGTACTGTTTTCACAACATTGCTTCGTACTGAACTGAGCAGAAGACAAATAACTGAAAGAAAACAGAAAGAGTTTCAGATTCAAAAATGCCATTAGATTTTGATGCCAGACGAAATTTTTCCCTAACGATTTTTTCAATTTAAATGTAACATTTTATTTTGTGTTTTTGATAATGGCTTCATAGAACTTTCTAAAAGCTTCTTATAACTAGTCCTAAGACATCAAACGATATTTAATATTTTATATAACGTTGATTATTACTTATTTATCATTCCTCCGCTGCTGTTATGCTTTGCTGTTTTCTTCTTTTCTCCATACAACCTTTTTTACATGATGTTGTTTCGAGCCATACAACCCAACCAAAACCTTTCAAATTTTTAATAAGTTCTACGCGACAGTATAATACGACCAAGAAATGGGATGCAATGGCACCAGCCCTTTCAGACGGGAGATTGATTTTTAAGTGCGAAACTTGATCCCAATCGCTTGGACGGAAGATTTGGTCTTCGCTCCCAGGTAACTCCCAAAACCTTTCTAGTACTTCTAAATTATTTTCAACTTTCTCTTGATTTCCCAAACAAAATCGTCCAATCATTTCCCAGTAAAGTGCTTCAGGGCCATAAAATTTTAATTCCACCTTTCATTATGTTTCAAAAAATGACCTACTACATTAAGGAAAAGAGGACGAATCACAATGATCCTCATTGCGTCCTCAGAAAATTTCGACCAGTGAAACGTGATCTGCGAAACGTATTTCCTTTTTTAATAAAGCACGTCTCTTCGTAAAAGCCTGTTATTTCGACATGACGCCACCCGTGGAATTATCTTCTTGAAAAATTACACCGGGGGAGGGCGATTTTCTTTGACATAACCACTCCACTCTTTTTTTTATTGATTTTCTTCGTTATTATTTTGTTATGAAGGACTATTGTAGGGTTTCGTTGCTAGTTCTTCCCTCCCTTTCGCGAAACCGGAGTTATATATGAGAAGGAAGGAAGGGAGAGTTCCACTCGCGATCAAATTTAATTGAGTGGAAAGGATTTTTATAGTTCCGAATTCGGGGCGATTATAAGAGGGCCCTCTCTCGCGCTCAGCGCCCCGTTTCCGATGCGAAGGAGGACCATTAAGGGACCGTGGAAGGGAGAAGTTTCATTATTCCCTGTAATGATTCCTGGATGGTCTTTTATGAGTCGAGACACTCAAAAAGAGCAAGGGAACAGGGGGAGCCATATTTGGTCTTTTAATTCTGTAAAAAAATGTTAGCCCTCTCGTATACGTGGAGCTTATTAAACATCTTTTTTACTTTGAGAAATGTTGCAATGTTAGTTTTAAAATTAAAAATATTCTTTTATTTAGTTTCGTTACGTGCATAAAATAAAGGATCGTCATGCATTATCTTTTTAGGTAAATTTTATTTGTCAATAGTATTTTATTTTAAGCTGCCTCACTGGTATAGTGGTCATAGCGTTTGTGTTATAGAGGAGATATAAAAGTAGAGTTAGTAATGGTAACCTTTTTATTTGCCGAGGATCATGCGACAAAAACTAGTAGTAACGGGCTACTTTCCTTAGGCTACTTACCTTAGGCTACTTTCCTTAGGCTACTTACCTTAGGCTACTTTCCTTAGGCTACTTTCCTTAGGCTACTTACCTTAGGCTACTTACCTTAGGCTACTTACCTTATGCTACTTTTGTCTGCCTTGAGGAAAAGAGAATTCATCATCTGATAGGGACGGGAGAAGACGACTATCCGTGAATTTCGTCATCTGATTGCCCGCGTGACATAATAGACTGGTGATTTCACCATTTTTGTCGCCACTCTATAGAATGAGCATTCACGTATCTACCCTATAGAAAAATGTAACTAGTAACATCCAAACGAGGCGATGAACTACAAAATCGGACAACCAAGTAAATTTTTCACAGACCAGTCACGTGACTACTAGTCACATGTTGATCAGACTTTTTGTAGTTCCTCAATAGCAATTCACTTTTTAAGTATATTTCATGTTAATGGTATGTCTGCCATCCAGTAGTTCCGGGGTTCGAATCTCGGTTTATAAATGCACGGATGTTGGTGATTGTCTCTGTTAGGAATAGCGGCGGATCACCCACTAGATGTTCCTTCCCAGGTAGATGTCAGCTTGCCCCTTATAGTGCAGAAGACTAAAAAGGTCAGTGGTCGGGCATTAGAAATATTTTTATTTGAACGTATTTCCACTCCCATAAAAATAAAAGCAGAAAATAGGTGTGAGGATTTGATCCAGCATACCACTTTGTATGATGGTTTAATCAGCATTAATAAATCAGGCCCAAATGGCCATAATGTCATTCTTTTCTCTTGAAAATGGGAATGGATTTATGGCATAACCTATTTTTATTGGTTAAAGAATCCAGAATCAAAATCTGTCAGGAAGCCAGAAATATGAATGCGTTTCTTTTCTAATGCCCCGTCAATTGAATATTATTCATAGCACTACAAGGTCAGATTTTGTGAACCACTCTGCGGTACACCACGGCGGGTGGGTTCATGTTGCACCTCATATACATATCACACATTCTAGGCACGCCCCTATTATAGAGAGGAAGCACATTCAATCTAGATAAACAAACATCCATGCCTTACCCCCAGATTTGAACCAGGAACCTTTCGATCTAGCAGCCAGCACCCTGACGATTAGACCAATTGGTCGGATTATCTTTAAGAATAATTTTTATTCAAGTCAATATTTTTATTTTAACGTATTTCGACATTCATAAGGAGAAAAGTAGAAAAACAAGTGCAAGTTTTCTCTAGAATACCACTCTGTATCATGATTAACACTGAGCATCACGAAATTTTTGAGTAGTGTAATATTGCTTTTCCCCAAGACACATATAATGACTAAACAACATCCATTGATTGAAAGAATTCTAGGAAGATTCTATTGGTCAAGAAGGTTCTTAGTTTTAGAAGGTTCTTAGTTTTAGAAGGTTCTTAGTTTTAGAAGGTTCTTAGTTTTAGAAGTTTTTAGGGTTAGAACTAATGCATGGAACACTTCAGGTTCCAGAAAGGATATATGCATGTGAACCCCTCAAAAGATTTACCAAATCTGACCAAAATGGCCATAACGACATTCTTTTAAAAATTCAATTAAATTTAAATACTTTTCAATTTCATCGTCTACTACACTCTTTCTACTTGTACATAGCAAGAGTACCGCTCTACCAAAAAAAATTATCCAAGAAGACATCCAAAGTTCCGAAGAACATTTAACTTCAATACAAACATAGCATGGAGGACTTTTAAATGTCATGCCAGGGGCACCCATACAGAGTACTATCGGGGACAAGTGTTTAGAGTTTGAAAGATTTTGGTCCTTCACTAATAATTGTTGAAGGCATAGCTTAGTTTTGTAGGTTAAAATATAACAAATTTATGTACAGTACAGTACATAATTTATAAATTATACATTTTGTAGTAAAACAAAAAATAAAATTTTTTAGATCTGAATGAAATGCATGTAGTTCTGGGATCAAAATGGATTGCATGCAGCTAAGTATTTAGGAAAAAATGTGCAATTTGGGAAACCAAAAAATATTTCTACAAAAATACTATTATAAATCCTAGTTCATTTAAAATTTTTAATTTACATTGTTTTTGTAAATATATCATACTAGAATATATGAGAAAAATTAGGCGTTTACTCCCAGAATACAGAAATTTTATGTATAGTAGTTCTAAAATCTCTTGATATTTTGTTTTTTAGCCATATTCGGCTCGAAACTATAATCTTTATTCTGTAGGGAGAACGGAAAAAGTAATAAGTTATGGCTGCAACTGTTTATGGTAAAATCAATATTCACATTTTGCGATTTTAATTTTATTTATTTGAAATTCTTTTTTATTTCGTATTTGCTTCGGTTTCTTTTCATTTATTTACTTATGTGACTAATATTTACATATTTTTGAAAACAAATTGAATGGCATTTTTAAATCTCAATAGAAAATTGTACGGTTTTGCTTATAAATCTTTATTTACAACGTATGTTGTATTACTTTTATAAAATTGCTCAAAGTTCAATTTTATTCGTTATGTTCTCTTTAGTCTATGTTTTGACTGAAAAAGTTTATCAATTACAAAAACCTAAATTCCACAATCTGATTCGACTTTTTTTGTTTCTTCCTCTAGAACTAAAAATGTTTCGAAACTACACTTTAGTCAATCAATTCATGCCAAAGCAAGCAAAAAATTCAAGGCTGAAACATCTTCATATCATTTATAATTGTCAATTTAAGATGAACGTGTGGGATTGATCTTAACACGAGAAAAACGGAATTATTTTTCAAATTTTCAATTTCCTTTTAGCACATTGCTTTTATGTTATTAATGTAATAAAAGCCAATATTTCTTGTGAATACTGAAGGTCTTCCTTCATTCTTTTAAAACATCTGCTATCAAACTTTAAAAAAATTGATATTCATAGGAAATCGTAAATTTCTGGGTCCATTTTTACTGGTACCAAACGGTACCGCACGGCTTTCCCGGGTTAAGGGGGATTTACTTTGTTGACATTATATCCGTACTAATCTCCCCTTTTTATGAATTAGTTTCTAAGCATCAAATTTGCTGAAAGCACAAATTTTGGAAAAGGGTACCGTAGATTTTCGCGGCATTCTTTTTCAATTTATCGTCAAATCATAATTTCTACCTAATATAATGCACTGTTGTAGAGTATACTCCTTTCCTTTTGCTAAAATCTTTTCTTGGTCTCAGACAAAGTGCAAAACTGTTTTGAGTCTTAAAACTTATAAGCACACACACATCCAATTAATTCATTTTAACAAAAACACATCTGATTCAATGACGGCTCCATCGCTCTTTCCGAAATATTGGAATATATCCAGAACAAAAGATAATACTTTCGTATGGCCCCGTAATGTGTCAATGTCCATAGTTATGAAATAAATGGAATTACGTAAACACATTTAATGGTGTAATGATTATCAGGGGGAAAGTCTTTTTGGCCCAAACCTATTACCCTCCCAATATTTTTATGATTGGAGCCAGTAAAACACAGGGTTAAACAAAACAAACACACAAATAACTCTTAGCATTTGACCTCTTTATCAAGAGACATGAGCACCAAATCCTAGGGGTCCGAACGCCTTACCTTTCTCAACGTTTTTATGGTTGGAGCCCCTAAAACATAGGGGATAAACAAAACACACATAGAGATAGAACTAGTAATTAAAAATATAAGGTATATCCACCTCACTCTTTAGGTCCACTGTTGGACCAAGCCCAAATCCAACCAAATTTAGGCCCGAATAATTGTGTAATTAGGGCTCGGTTCCCCAATTAAAGTTATAAGCAGCAGATCTCGGTTTGATTGGTCTTTGAAGGTGAAGTATGACCGTAGAGTGATAAACCAAACTCCAATCAACGTTGTATAAACATTATAAATGTTGTTAATGATCTATATAAACGAAATAATTTGGCGTCACTGATGAAAATCTTAGGAATATAAAAATTATGTTATCTTTAAATAAAAATTAGAAAACTGCTTTGATTTACGAATCATAAAGTATTCCAACTAGTTTGGAATTATCTTAAGAGGCCGAAAGAATAAAAAAATGTCTCCCAAAATGGAGGGCAAGGCCTGGTTTTGTGTTTATTTCGTATCGTATCTATAGAGAACAACTGCCGACTTCCGACTCTCCACGCGCGTCATTTCCGCCCGACCACGTAACGAAACGCCTTATCCCCATTAGTTTCCCCTACTCATATTTTCCCCTACTTCTTTTCCTTTTTCCCTTTCCATCCCAATGACTTCCCAAAAAGAAAGTTTTCGGTAAAGAGGTTATGAAATATCAAAAAACATTTTTCTAAAGGGAATATATTTTTTCCACACAAAAAGACGAGGGGAAGATTTGTGAAATGTAGATTCAAAAGTTAGTACCAAATAGAAAAATACGAGGTCAGGAAAAGTTTCTGGCTCTGAGGGGAGTTTTTGAGCGCATTATTTATTTAGCGATTTTATATTCCTCCTCGTACGAAGAGGAGCTTTTGAGCGTGACTGATGGATATCATATCAGCATTTTCCAATATGGGCAATGAATCAAGTGTAAATAAAAATAGACTGCGTGACTTCGAGAAAAAGTAGTAAGGATTTGATCCTCCCTTATTGACTTCCATGGAGGTAATTTCACTTTCTTGAGGAGGGGGAAAGAATTCCTTAAAATTTCGTTTTTTTCTTATTTCAGTAACTCAAAATACTTTCTTAGTTGATGATTTTCAAATAGCGTGATTTGTTGTGTCGATTCCTATAATAAAGACAGATGATAACTTAATAAATATTTGGCTGAAGGATTTGTGTCTGTGATGGCCTGCTGCGTTGGAAATAAATAAATAAATCTCGTTCTTTGAGTTCAATGATAGATGATCTATCTTCTTATCTTAGAAGAGATAAAATGCAAGAAAAGTTTAGTAAATTATGAAAATTAAGCACGTGGTGAAATTATTACTTTTCAATGGCACTCTATTGCAGAATTTGCCGTAGTGGGAAGTATGTGGAATACATATGTAGAACCTCTGTTGGAAAATCATGACATAATTTTTATAAAAATTTAATTGAAGGGCTCTGGACAGCATAGTGATAAGCCATCGATTGAAAATTCCGTAATGAAAAAAATTAAATCCAAAATATTCTAGAGGATCAAAAGAATTTCTGATTGTTTGAGTGAGTGGAATATTTGAGTATAAGATTGGGTGACTTCTTGAATAGTGGATAAATCATAATAATTTTGGAACTTTTGAAACTTGGAAATTCTTAGCTTGAAAAATTTCAAGTGACTTATCTCCATTTTGCCCGGAGCCCTTTAATTGTTCGAGGGAATTGGAAACTTCAAAAATGCGTTTAAATTCAATATGCAAAGTCAAATAAAATAATTCAGTAGATTATGGACACTAATTGAACATGGCAGTTTGTACTAGATTGAATTTAGCTCCTTAGTTTTCTAATTTAAATAATGTGTTTAATACTATATTCTTCATTACCTTCACTATTTAGATTAAATTACTCTAAGATTTTGGAACATTCGAAATAAACACCTCCGGTTTTGTTCATTAATAATATACGTTAATTTATCCTGTGGTGATATGATATTGAGGATCACTTTTAATGAAACAGGGCGATTGAATTACTCAAATTTGTTGATTTTATAAAGATAAAAAACGATTGATAAATATATTAAAAACATGAATTATCAAGGGTCCATTCGGTGTGTCTACACGCATAACATCGTAAAAAACCCGGTTGTTGTTTCGGCACCTGACACAACACTTTGGCACCCCGGATTGCAAAAACAGTAATAAAAAGGAATACATAGGATAAGACAACACATTTATTTCTAAAACACGATATTACATGAAAAACAGTAAGAAGAATCGCTGACAATTATCGTAAGCTCTGAATCGGAAGCAAAGCAATCTGGTTCTAATTCTTATCTCTGCCAGTTTCAACATTTCATTTTACATTCCAAAATCTGTGGCTTTTACATATAGCTTTTCACAACACCTGGTTTATATATTTTGATCCTAACAATATATATTTGGCTTATAAATGAAACACACTAGACCAAAAAACATAGTTCTGAGAAAACGAAAGGGCGGCCGTAGCTCAGTTGGTAGAGTTGGATTAGCAATCCAACTCTTTGTTAGTTAGAACTTGCAATAGTTGGTTGCAAGTTCAAAACTTGATTCAACCAAAGACCGTCGTGCACACGAGGGCTGGTGCCATAACCTCAAATGTCCTCACGTTGGCATGGTGTTTAAGTTTGGAGAGGGGAGTGTCAGCTCAAGTGTTGACCTCGTCATCTGACCGTGGGTTAAAATTACGAAGTGTTGTCGGATCTTTCCCTTCGGGATTGATACCGGACCGTCGCCAATAGCCTGTTGTGTCGCTCCAGTGCGACTAAAATTCGACCTGAGAAAACGAAGGCGGAAATTTCTTCTCACTAAGTGTGTTTTTCAAGAAGAAATCTAACCTTCATGCAAAGAAAAATAACTTCGTGGACTTCGCTTCGTTAAAGATCACTATATTTGATCAAGTAAAGCGCACAAAATTTTTTGACATGGCGTGTTTCACTTGAAAGCCGTAGGCGTGTAGATAAGCCGAAATGGCTATTTACTATCTTTTAAAAAATCTTTATTCGTCAGTTTTTAAGCTTTTATGTAATTAACTATTTTAACCATTTTTAACGTTATTCTAATTCAGGTACCGTTTGTAACTTAGTTGTTCAATGAACATGTATTTTGCCTTTAGTTAGATTTAGATATAAAACCAAAAGTCTATATATGTATCCTCTGGAGCAGCGATTTTCAAACCTTTTCATCGTATGGTACATACAAACAAATTACTGAAATTCCGTGTCACACCAAAAAATATACTACATTTCGTGTTGATCTAACCAAAAAATAGATATAAATTTAATAGATATATGCACACACAAAAATTTTTTTTTCTTAATCACCTACCATATTTGCTCCCAACTGGCTTTACAAAAATATTTTTGAAATTATTTATACTTTGTAATTAAAAAATAATATTCAAAACTGTTTATACGCAGGAGTATTAGAATTATTTGTGAGCACACTAGTCAAAAATTCAAAACAAAACCATTGAAATAAAAAATAAATCGTATGCAATTTAAAATATTTCGCCATCCGTAAGGCACACCAGTGCCGCTCTAGCGGCACATTCAAAATAGCAAAAAAAAACATTCTAAACGTATTTTTTTTAATTGAATTTCTTAAAAATAACCCCAAAAGTTACATGGCCTCAATCGATCATGAGCTCAAATTCTTTCAGCGTCATCACATAAAGTTCCCTCTAATTAAACACCGTTCCATAAAAAACGCTTGCCCTTGGTGTTGAAGCAGCAATGCATCCCGGCTTCGAAATCGACCTTCCTTTGGAGGAAAGTAACAGATTAAAGACTACATGACACAATGTCATAGCAAATGTCAACATCCATATTCGCGACCGAGAGTTATGCACGAGCAGCGGCAGCTTTTACAGCAGCCCACTCGGACAGAAATAACCGCCCCTCAACCAAAGAACGGGGGATGGCAGAAGGCAAACAATACAGGAAAGGGTGTCTGTGGGACAGTTATTGCGAGTATTTGTCGTGTTATCCGACCGACTGACGTTGACAAGCGAGGGATGGGTGGGCGAACCAGGGATCCGTAACGTCGGATATTGGATGTACATTCCATAGCTATCCAGGGGGAGGGAGGCAGGAAAGAAGATGAAAGAAAAATAAAGACACTGTGAAGCGAAACGTCGAATGATAGTCATCGTCACCTTCTTCGAGGCCTTAGAGCGGGCATTTTTTCCCCTTGTTATTTTGTTTACTGGCATATTTTGGTCGCAGCAAGAGGGATGCATTGGAGAGAGTGATTTTGGTGAGGGGATGGCTTGTCAAACGCGCGATCTGTCAGTCTGAACTGAAGGTTTACTGTCTTATGCCGTGATATTATGTTTATGTGCATCCGGAAAATGGTTTGGTGTGGGACAAAGCTTCTTTGAATCCAACGCTATGTTTTGACGCTTGCAAGGCACCAGACACATTTCTAAGGGATAGAACTTTAGTTGTATTTTAAGCTGCATGCGTGGAATGTTCTGTTATGTTAATTTGATTGAGTTTTATGGCGTAAGGACCATATTTATCCAAGCTGCGTCAATCACAAGACACATAACGTCAAGTATTGGACACACACACTTTCAGGCTGCATGCGAGGAATGTTCTGTTATGTTAGTTTGGTTGAGTTTAATGGCGTAGGGTCATATTTTGCCAAGGTGCGTCAATCACAAAACAGTCAACGTCAAGTAATGGACACATACTTTCATACTGCGTGGTTGTGCCAATCACAAGACAGATAATGTCAAGTAATAGACATACAAAGAAAGTTTCTACTGACGCAGAAGGGAGAAATACACCAGGGTAAGTCATAGAGATCTTACCTTTTTCCACCTACAATTCTCACGTCTGTTATCTTAGGTTCATATTGATGTGGATTATTCATTTTCTCTCTACGTGTATTTTCTCCTACTGCAGTTGTTTTTTTAAACATTCAACATTGAGAAATATGATACCTAAGAGTACACAAACGCGTTTATGATTCAATATCCATTCTATTCTGCTTTTCGATCACCGCAATTCCAGTTTATACTGTTATTTAGCGTCATCTGCAATTAATTGAAAATGCAAGAAAAAAATCTTGACGAAGTCAATATTTTATTGCTAGTACATTATGAATTATTAAATTAACGTTCTTCTACAATTTCATTCTTACAACATTGTTTATGGAACATATTTATTTGGTTACTGGAGCTGCCACGTAGCAAAAAGATTCAATAATGATAAATAAATAAATGTAATGCAGAAGTTTTGATTTAAAGAGCATGAAAAAATAAAGACTGCTTGATAAAATATATATATAGTCAAGATATTTTACTCAATAGTATCTTCTACTTTTATAAGAAAAACATTCTTGATAAGTAAAACATTTACTAAATAATACGACGTGAATTAAACTATTAACATTTACTCTTTCTGATATAAAAACTTGAATTATAAATAATGAAATGTTTAATTATTAATGAAATTTTTCCAATTAGAATAAAAATACATTAATAAAAATTTTGTTACTTCATATATTAAAATTTTAACCCGAACAATTTTAAATGTCCTTGGAGAATAAGTGAGTGAATTGAATTATACATCATTATCATATGTAATGATAAATAAAGTGGTTGTTATTATTGATTTTTCCCATTTAGACCACATTTAAAGGATTCAAACCTTACTGATATTTTATTAAATATTAAAAAATTAACGAAAACAAGCATTTTAAATGATTTCATCTAATTATTTTATTAGAATTGAATAAGTTATCACTCTCGCAAGCGAAAAAAAAATGAAATGTGCATTATTTTCTGACTAATTTTAAATTAATTCGCTACACAGTCCGTTTCAATTTCATATTTTTATCTGTGGCGCATCGTTTAGATGCACGAATTAGAAAAAATACTCCCCAATTCATGGAAAGAGAAAGTACGTGATTCGGGAACAGAAAGCTTCGTTGCCGGAGAATGCAAAAAATCCTATTTCCTCGCAGAAAAATAATACAATTTAAATGAAACTAGTTTATAATATACACAAAGAAATGAGAGAAGAAATGCTTTCCTTCTTTCTTCCCAAACCCCTTTTACTCTCCTAGCTTCCCTATATGCCTCTCCTTTCTTCCTCTCGCTTACTCGTCCGCTTTCGCCAACGTTTTTAATAAGGTATCAAAAAGTATTTACCTTTACAGATATGTAGAAGAAAACGTGAAAGGAAAGGAAAGGAAATTTCTCGTTTTTGCTTTTCTTTTTCTTCCAGTTGTTACTTGAAATTCCATTTCTAAAGATACCCGCTGTCGTTAGGACGACGTTTGGAAAAACGCTTCCTGTTGCCTATTCTTCAGGGAGACTTCGTTTCTTTTATGTCTTTCGGCTCCTTTGCATATTTGTTTATTTGAAGCATTTTTCTCTTACTTTTGCTTTTTTATAATGGCAGCAACCCGCTTTCCGCCTTCCCTATAGTCTGTTCGCGACAGCGGTTGTATTAGAAATTTGCAGTTCCCACCTATGTGCTGAATCGAAGAGTTTGGAGAGAAATAAGCTTTCCATCAAATTTCCTAAAGACGTCAGTGCTTGCCTCGTGACTTAATTTTCTCCATTGGATTTTTAAGTTCGGCTTTTCAGTTCGCAAATTTGTTTTTAGAGAGAGAACATTAATTTTTTTCGCGAGTAAGAAAACAAATTCAGACTCTCAGTTTCTTTTCCTTTTTTCTCTCCTTTTAAACCTCCGCCTACATGTTGTTTGTGGGAGAAATACCTTCGATAATTGAAACTTTTTTAATTCCCTAAGGCTTCTTAAAAATATGTATTTTAAAGGTTTTCTAAGACTTCTCAAACACCTATTTAAAATCGATGAAAAGAAATCTATTTTAAGCCTTTTCAAGGGAGGGAACTTTGGAAGCGATTCATTATTTTCGAGGTTGTTGGCACTCATAATAGAAGTGCTTTAAAATCGCATGCGACCGTTTCTTGCCTCATTCTAGACATTAATGGGAATAATGTTTAAAGTTTTAAAAATAGCCTTATAACTCTTTTTTTAACCGTGCAAAGCTTTTTACCGTAAAGAGTAGAGTATAGAACCTTAATTATTCGAGGTAATGTGAACCGATGCCATCTTGAATAACCAGAAACTTGGATAATATAGACGTAGTAATACAAAACAACCCATACAAAGCACAAAAAACTACTGTTCAACATGTTACTACTACTGCTACTGAAAGTCATAAAGCAAGGATTGGAAAAATTTATACTCGGATTTCTGTCACAGTATATATTTATTGGGATAATTTTGTAAATAAATCTAGATGCGAGTTACGTACTTTTTGAACTATCTTAAAAAAGTCCCTGATAGTCTTCTGTTCCGCAGAATTTTCGCACACGCAAACTGCATCATTTCATCTACGTTTTACTTTTTCTTGAGAATGCGATGTTTTTGATGTATTTGTATTTTCAATACTTTTGAAGCGTTTATTTTACTTTCATATTGTTTATTTAAATGCTTTATCAAGGTTTTAATGTTGGTCTGGTTGTTAATCCGATATTTTAAAATAGAATTGTATTGAATTTTATTGTTTTGCGACTGGCGTAGCATAACCATTTTCTGGATAACCTGCAGACAAATCTTAACAAATCAGATCTCGCGCCATAAAACCCGAACCAACCATCTGATCGACAAAACAAACCAGTCAAAGATAAAGTGTGTAGACTTGTGGCCGAAAACTTTATTTAAAGCTTTAAAAAAAGCTCGGTGTCAAAGTATATTCGAATACACTCGATACATTCGACACGGACACTCGGGTAATCAGAGCTCGGATTATCAATGATTTACCGTATATTAATAATTGCATATTAATGTATATTATGTGCAATATATTAATATAGTATATATTAATAAGCTTTTCATACATTTTTACATCTTATTGTCAACATATTTGTCGTTTCTTTACTTACTAATGATATGAACATTCACCATTAATTGAGATTTTTTCGATTTTTAATTTTTACGAAACTAAAATTGTTTGACATGAACTTCATCGTAAATGTCAAATTCCAAAATTCATTTTTGGCAGTCAAATAATTTTCCATAAACAAATATATAAGCATGAATAAGTTTTAAAAAATATTTTTTTCTCAGATGAAACGTATTTTCGCTACTGAAACAAAGAATAGCATACACTCACGTCTTAGTTCAATTTGCTATCGAACGGAACTGATTTACTTGATGGTAATACACAAAATCTCTCGCTGCATTCAAAAATACCCCATAAATCATCCCGAAGATAAATCCCTCAAAAGAAATTTCGTACAAGCCGCAACCCATGACAGTCACCCTTGTTTGAACACACAAGCTTGATTTGTCCTCTCCCATGTAGTATTTTAGTAGTTTTAGAGACACACAAAAGGCAGTATCTCTCAAACTAGATCGATCTTTTCGGTTTTTGACCCAGCAAACCAAACCCCCCATGGTCGTTGACTTTTACTCGAAGGGAGGTCCTCCCATTCAAAAGAGCCTTAACTTCATGAATAAAATTCAATTTAAAGTTCATCTGACTATCTTCGCTTGAAATATCCTTCTCATTGTGTTCGTTCCCCGCTCAAAGGGGTTGGGATTGCGTTACATAGAATACCCTGCCGAGAGGAGTTAGCTCACGCGTGAGCGGAGGAGATACGAGAAAAAAATATATTAGCTCCGAATATATATAAATAAAAACGGAACCTCTACCATTAAAAAAGCTTTATGTTTTCATATGATCATAAGGGCCACTTTTTAGAGTAACATTTTTCTCTTTGTAATGGTTTTTCCTTTGGAATATATCCAAGTTTGAATTTATCGAGCGGTACACATTTTCGACGAGAACTGCGATGTGGTACAGTAGGCATCGGTAGTTATTAACTTTTCGCTTCGCGACACCAAATGGTTGTGGTTGAGTTCTTTTACGGTACAGCTTATAGCCGCCATTTTAGAAATCATACATTCGCTTCTCATTGCTGGTGTCCGCATAATACGTATTTGCATATTTTGTGTTGGGTAGGGGGATAGGGATAAAAAAACAGAATAAGTTTATTTTCCGAAGTAAAATGTGCGACTTCCTAAAGGGAACATTCTTAATGTGGAATACCTGGTTAGAAAAGATTGCCAAATGTAGGGTGTGAGTTTTTTCTTTTGAATGAATGAAACTCCAAATCATTTTTTATTCAAATTTTGTCTATTTTTCTGACAGGTTATTTTGGATGAATACAAAATTTTATGTGAAAATATAAATTTGTTTATAAAATTACTTCCTCTTGATTCCAACAGAAATTTTAGGAACAAGGAGGCACTCAAAATAGATAATAAGAGGTATGTTAAGGAAAGAAGATGGATTTGTTGGTAGCATTGAGTTTTTTAGCTCAAGGGCCATATTTGGCCAAGATGCGCCAAACACAAGACAGACATCAAGTAATGGACAAACATACGCAATGAAAGTTTTACTGACACAAAAGAGAGAAATACACATAGGAAGGAATCGAATCTCACAGGAATAGACCCTGCGCCAACCAGAACCCACACGTTGCGAGCGCAGTAGACAAACACATTAAGCCACTGCGGCCCCTGTATTTTTATTACTTAATGACTTATTTTATCTTAAATAATTGCGATCTTAGCCAACATTCCATTGTATTGTTCCAGTGCGTGACGTTAATTCAGCTACCCATTTACCTTAAATAATTGTTTTTTAATTGAGTCTAAAATATTTTTGGCACCTCGAAATACAAAAATGCATCTATTGAAGAAACGGATTACCGACTGACACTGAAATCCTAATTCCAATATATGCATATCGAGAATTGTCAGATATTTTGGTGTGCTATATTGCTTTCACAAATACTATACATGTGATCAAACTCTATTAGAATCAATGTTACTCTATCATACCATATATAAATACCACCAGTAACACACGACACAAAAAACTATTGGACCAAATTCAACCACATTTGATGTACATATTTTCTTGACAGGTATTATGATTTTCAAATCTTTTTTTGAGATTTTCAATGAGCATATCACTTTTCTACTAATATATTAACTGTCGAAAATCCTTCAGTGCATTACTGGCATTGCTCATTCTTGACTTTTAAAGCTTAATGTGTCTGCGGTATCAATGAATGTAGAATCCAACTCTAATCCAATTTGATAGAGCTTTATTTGCAATCCTTTTTATACGTCCAAACGTTTCGTTACTTTCTAAAAATGCATATTAAAGCGAACACCAAACTTGACTCTGACGGGAAAACGGGATTTCTGTAGGCCTCTAAAAGTCTTAATACACTGCTGGCCACCCAAATTGCAACACCAAGAAAGACAAGAGATATCACAACAAAATTTATTTTGTAGATAACATGTTGACCAAGTATCAAATGATTAAATTTATAGACTTCTGTGAAGTGTGGTTCCTGCCAAAATCAGTAGCCAGAGTAGCCGCCATTGTTGGAGATCACCGCTGCCACACGCCTCGGCATTGATTCAAAGAGACTTTGGATGTGTTCTTGGGGTACAGCAGACCAAGCAGCTTCCACACGTTGCCAAAGTTGATCTGGTGTGGCAGCTGGGGATGTATTCTGGGTCAATCGTTGAGCAACCATGGACCACATGTTTTCTATCGGCGAAAGATCCGGAGAGCGAGCTGGCCAGTGAAGCAATTCAATCTGGCATTGACGAAGAACCCTTGGACAATGCGTGCCACGTGTGGTCGCGCATTATCCTGTTGAAATATGGCTGTGGGCAAGCCCTGAAGGTAAGGAAGGACAACTGGCTCCAACACCTCGGAGATGTAGCGCTGGCTGTTTAAAGTACCGGCAATGCGTACTAGAGGAGTGCGAGAGTGATATCCAATACCGCCCCATACCATAATACCCGGTGCAGGACCAGTGTGGTGGTGCATAACGCAGCTGTTCAGCATCCTCTCTCCACGGTGTCTCCAGACTCGAATCCGACCATCGTGGTGTTGCAGACAGAAGCGTGACTCGTCAGTAAAGACAATTTCATTCCATTCTGCCGTCCACATCCTTCTTTCATCGCACCATTGGCGGCGGAAACGTCTGTGGTTCTGCGTCAAGGGTAGACGAAGCAATGGACGTCTTGCGGACAGACCACTCTGCTGTAAACGGCGTCGAATGGTACGCGCAGACACTGGATGATGCGGTACAGACTGAATGTGCTGTGCTATGGTTCGTGATGTGGCTGAGCGATCCGTCACTGCCATACGCACAATATGCCTGTCATCACGTGAAGTAGTGCACTGAGGTGGATGCGATCGAACACGTCGGTCCGTCGTACCCTCCTGCATCCAACGATCACATATCCGCATTACAGTTGTTTGGTTTCGTCCAACACGACTACCGATTTCCCTGAAAGATAATCCACAATCTCGGTAGGCCACTATCCTTCCTCTGTCGAACTCGGATACTTGATCAAAAGATGATCGCTGTTTTCTACGAGGCATAATTGATCGTTTTTTTGAAAAAACCACAAGAAAAACACAATTGCCGTACTTGAAATCGTCGAAATCTCCAAGCCTTAAATAGCGCTTTGAAGTGGCGCCACAGGCGCGCGTGATGTGCGTCTGCGCTGAAATTCTAATCATTTGCATATCTCACCTCCGCTAATGCATGTTGTAAATTTCATATTATTTGCATGCTCCCTTCAGGGTGTTGCATTTACGGTGGCCAGCAGTGTATTTGCTGAAAGTCCCAAATGTTTTTCAAAGCCTAAGTTTTTACCACAGAACAGCATTTTTATTTCACCTGCTTACAAAATCCAAGGTCAATGATACTTGTCCATTATCTAAGGTCAGAGTCATCAAATGTCGATGGCATGATAGTTTAGATAAAGGTATATATTTTTCGAACTGGGTCCTTGAGACTCAAACCCAACATTCGTGAAAGTTTCTTCACCTGTGCACTCACGGGCTATGTGAAATATAGCCTTAAAAACAGTCTTAAAAGGCCGTAATTTTCCTTTGGTTAAAGAGTGGTAACCCTAGAAATTATTGATCGAAATTTTTTATTTGAGAAATTAAAAAGAGTAAGGTCGCGTTAAATAACTTTCTACATAGCTCAAAACACCTGTTTAATCATAACCACTATGTAGATTATATATTGACCTCAAATAAAAATTGGATTTCCCCATATCTGTTGGTATGCGGGGTGACGGGATACGGGGTGAACTGTGAACTTAAATTTTAGAATTTTTTATTTGTTTTTAGAATAATGTTAACATTTTTGGCACAATGTGATCGAAATAAAAAAATAAACCAAATATAAACATTTTCTATAAATAAAATACTTGATTTATTTCTTCATTTTTCATACATACATTGTAACTTTTCTCAGAAAAAATTTCTTTAGCGAAAATCATTACAAGCTGTTTTGATCGGAGAGATCTAAAGCCTACTCAGAGAGATCTACTCAAAAGTACCAAATACAAGAAAAAGACAATATCAGCCCAAAAAATTTTAGAATTATGAAACTTCGTCAATTTGACCAAACTATAAATACTGTCAAAATCCAACAGTTTTATTGCGAGTTTTTCTATAAAAAAAACTCATATTTCTTGATTCTTAGCACATTCATCAGTACTATTACAAAAAAGCTTCCTTTGGCAAAAAATCATTACATGCTGTTTTGATTGCAAGACGGGATCCATTCGAAAACAAATATCAAACAGAAAAATACAATACCAACCTAATTCCGTCTTCCTCCCCTCAGGTTTTTTGAATTGCATATCTTAACGATTTGATTGAATTCCACCAGAGGGGGGACGTTTCTCCAACCGAAAGAATCTACCAAGGGGGATGGAGGAGAGATGTTCCTGAGCTGGATCTGAACTCCCGGGTCACGTTCCAAGCTCCTCACGACCTCAATCTTTACTATTCCGTCTGTCCCACTCTTTGACATCGAGGTTAATGTCTCTGTCAATCCCGGACATCTGCGGGGGCAATCCTCCCCTGCAATCACCCTCGCCCCAATCTAGAATTTACCCTCTGGTCTTTTGTCTGGATTTAATCCGGAGGACCGCTGTCTCGAGCAGACAAGAAGATTTAATTTGTATTCCTTTTACCCGTCTTTAAGTCAGTTTTGCCCATTGCCGAGCGCAGGTTGTTGATTGAGGACTCTCGGCTAAGTAGCTTATTCGGGCGTGATGCATGGTGGAAGTTGATATGCAGTGAATGCGGTAATCTGCACTTAAGAGTGGTCTGAGAAAATTCGATTCTAAATTTACCTGTTTGATTAAGTTTTATTCTGGAAATTGTGGCAGAGTTGGGATGTTGTGCGAATTCGGATTTATTGTGTGTGCTGATAGTATTGTGAGAGAAAATAAATTTGAGTTCTGCAATAAAAGATCAAAGTCACAGGGATGTAGAATTCGGTGTATTGAAAGTGGAAGCCAAATTTCGCATGAAGGTAAATTACAGACTCAAATATATGCGTATAATAAATAGTTGCATCAATGATTTTCCAAAAATATCCAATACGTAGCGTACTACAATTGTCGAAACTTATTATCTAAGAAAGTGGTTAAATAAACACACATTCACACTTTCTTGTAAAAGTTATTTTGAGAATCCTTTTTATGTGAATGACCTTAGTGGCGTAACGGATCTCTTTAGCAACCGTGCGAGTTGTATATGATGATTGTTTGATTCCTGTTACTTATCCTGTGTGTATTTCTCTCTTCTGTATCGGTAACACTTTAATTATTTATTACTTAACGTTGTCTGTCTTGTGTTTGGCACAGCAAGGCCAAATATGGTCCTGGTGCCATAAAACCCAACCAATCTCTTTATGTGAACATAATGCCTCATAATATTTGATTACGTTCAAATTTAATTTAATACGGAATTAAAAATTGCATACTGTGATACGTATCCCCGATAAACTATGAAATTTCCTTATTAGAGTTTTTTCACGCATAAATTATATCGATTCAAAAGTACCTTCCTTACTGTAGTGATTTGTAAAAATTTTGAAACAATAAAAACCTTAAACATTTCCAAATGTAGTTAATCGACAATTAGATAGTTATGCTAAGTAATAAATTTCGTTATGTTTCCTGGCTACTAGCCATCTAGTCATAAGGCCTATCGCACAACACCATTACTGAGCATATCGTAAGCATCAAATTACATTGTCATTGTTTTTAACGAAACAATGAGTATAAATTAAAAAATTATGTGACCTTAAGTGAAAAGTACTATATTGTATCTTGACTAATCAAATAGCACTTGGCTCTTTCAAACAAATAAGGAACATATCTAGCATTAAGGATTTCTAGCCTTTTTATCTTCGTAAATATTATAATTGGTTTTATTACCTCATGGGTAACTCAGTTTTAAGCCTAAGTCTTTGGGAATTTCCACTTAGAGGAACATGAATCAGTCTTAAGCTAAGCCTTAAGGTATGAGATACCAGTTCCGATTGACTCCAGTCTTTGGACCTTGCGTCAAAAAACCCGAAACAACAAATTAACTCTAACTATTCCAAAAGTATACCAGAACCGCAATCAAAATAACATTTTATTTAAAAAATTAATGCATAAACAGCAAGAACATTAAAAAAATTAATAAAATGTTAATATCGATGTATTAGCGCGCAGCAGTTTATAGTATTTCAGTTCTGATAGCCTTACTTAGCAGTGGTTATAGCGTTTGTCTGCAACCCAGTAGGTCGGGGATAGAAACTTGGCTTGTAAACGCATGGTTGTTGGTGATTGTTCCTGTTAAAAGTAACAGTGGCTGCCCAATTGATGCTCCGTTACAAAAAGCCACCAGTTCGCACTTTTATAGTGCCAAAGGCTGAAGTAGTCAGTGATCGAACATTTAAAAAGTTCTGATGAACCATCTTCGAATGGCATTCTGTAGGAAGATCTCCATAATGACCCAAGGGAATGTAGGAAATCCTCTACACGCATCCTTGCCGAGTCATTTTTCTGGATACTTTTTTTATTAGTCAATTACTTTCTAGATAAACGAAACATTAGAGAAAAACCAGGTTTCCAACCACATTGCTGTAACTTTATAAAAGACAGGTAATTGCCAATCCAATTACATACTCACTAAAATTATTTAGAATGAATCAGTTCCTTTTTAACATCGAAAAATATACTTAAAGCACTGCCCAAAAACGAATTACTCGTTTGTTAGAAACTATTGTATACCGTTCGGCTGGTGTCAGATGTTGACGCCCACATCTATGTGTGCTGTGAAATCGTGGTTGGAAATCCATCCATAAATCGCTGAAAGGGAGCTGTCACTTCATCTCATTTCTTTTTCTCCGCTGTCAAGGTGTTTTCATGATCCTAATTAAATAAACCTTCACTCCTCCTTCCTTCATCCAAAGCCTTGATAACAGGTGGTCGCACAGACTCGGACAAGAATGTCGGTAATGGTTTTTATTCCCTCGGGATCTGAGCTTTACTCGGAAAACGTGTTTTTCTTCGTTCTTCGATTAAAAGCGGTAGGATTCTCGTGTTCAAGAACAAGATAAGAATTCCTTTTTTGTTCTGTTCGTTCTTAAGCAAAGACGTCTTAAATTGTTCTTTTCCAAAGAGCGGGAAGATGGATAGGAGTTTTGGAATATCGCGGGAATGGTGTGAATGGAAATTTTGTGGAGAAAACTAAGTTGCTTCAATTTGGGTAAAAAAAAATTCATGTTGGTTTTTAAACTTGCGTTTTTCTATTTTATGCAATGCACTAGGTGTGGCTGATATTCAAGCGGCATTAATGCGAAGTTTCGTAATATTTGTATAAACTCGGTGCGCATAATGCAAACATTAAAGTATTATAAATGTTTTTACTTTCTTGCCAAACTTCATAAAAGAGGTTTGTTTATTCTATGCAAGGCAAAGAATTTGAGTCTCAAGAGTTAAACAATTTTTAGTCTGAAACCTCAGGAAACTGACTTTGGTTTTTCGATATTTGAGAATCGTTCTTTTGTAAAATCGAAAGTTCGAGAATTAGTATAAAAACTGGACATACAATAATCGATCTCAGGAACATTACTAACAGAAACCTCCCTTCTAAAAGGCTTTGTGGCTGTTTTTGAAATTTTATCAATATTGATGAAATATTTTTCATTCTAATTCAATATGAAATAAAGCGACCATTTTTGCGTTCAATAATTGAAAAATTTTGAACTATAAGTACTCGGCATTTTATTCCGTATTTCACATAACATTAGCACAAATTAGTTACTTAATTTTTTTTTCACTTAAGAGTTAGATTTCTTAATGACCGAAATTCTACGTTAAATAATATTTTTACCTTTAATCCTTAAATATATATAGTTGGCTTAAAAATGAAATACTAAGTCAAAAAACAAAGTTCTGCAAAATCGAAAGAGATAAATTCTACTTCCTAAGCTTTTTTCACTAAGTGTGTTTCGCAAGAAGAAATCTAATCTTTTTTAGAAAATATATATTAGTGGACTTCACCAGTCTATGGATTGCCACATGGTTTAGAAAAGATAAAATACTCATAACAAAAATTTTGATTTAATGTAGCCGACGTTAAATAAATTTCTCAGTTATAATTTCTCATTTAATCATGCATTTTAAAATTATTAACCTTTTAAATTTATATGCTTCCAGTAACATGCTTCTTTATTTTAAAAATATGAATTCTGTAATCTCAGCAATAATTTGAACATCATAAAAATAACGTTTTAAAGCTTTCCATGCATCAGCTATTCAATATGTAATTTAACTTAGCGATTATCAGATAAATTACTTATTCGATTTGAGCCTGAATATTTTAATTATAAAATTTAATTCTCACCCCTGAATTGTTCGAAAGAATCTGTAAACCTACTTTTACTGGAGTAAACATATCTGGAAAAATTAAGCTTTAAAGAATCAAATACGTGACAAATTACGAGAACAGGTGGAACAAGGATAACATTAGCTCGAATGAGGACATTTCTTTCCTCAAATTCATGCATCCCATAAAATTATAGAACATCACGAAAACACTTTGCAAACGATTCCAGGGCTTAAAATGGTTAAATCGCAATGAATAAAAGAGTATTATTCAACAATTAAACTTTACGAACTTGATGATTTATTCAGAAACAAACATAATTCTTTACAATTATGACAGTTGTGAGAAATATTGACTAGTAAATCTGATCGGACATTTAGAGTTTTCGAAAAATATTCAACCTTAATTTTTCCGAAATAAATCCAATTTAATAGATATCTCACCAACATGAAGGACAGGACATTGCCTGGTGGAGATTATGATTGTTAGGCAAAGTTCTCCCAAGTCCTCAAATACAGGTTAGTCGTAAAATAACTTTGGTTCTTTGAAGGCATCTAAATACGGAATGGAACCAAATTTGGTATTGAGACTTTTGAAGACATGGGGAGATGTATTTCACGAAAAAAAATCTAGTACCAAAAATCAATGATAGGGCAAATTTCGCGCTGTTGAAATCCGAAATAGCATGCATTAAACTCATTTCCGAGGAATACCCCCATGTCTTCAAAAGTCTCAATACCAAATTTTGTTCCATTCCTTTTATTCGATAGCAATCGGAGGGGTGCGAGATCAAAACTAGGTCCAGTCAAAGATCGTCGTGTAACTGGGGCTGGTGTACGTAAAATCTGTCATGGCCTCAAATGTTCTCCCTTTAACGTGATGTGTAAGTTTGGAGAGTGGGGTGCCAGATCAGGTGTTGTTCTGGTCATCTGACCGCGATTCAAAATTGGGAGCCCTTGTCCTTGGATCTTTCTCTTTGGGATTGATCCTGGACCATCGCCAATAGCCCATTGTGTTGCTCCAGCGTGACATTAATTAACTACCTATCTTCCATCCATTTGATTTAGCTACAGATACCTCCAAAGAGAAGGTATTTTTAATGTCCACCCTGTACAGCAATAAGACAAAGTTAAAGTAGAAGCGATTGCTTAATTTAAAAAAGCACAAATTTTTACCTCTGATTATAGTGGAATGATTTTCTTTCAATGCCGGCTTATGGACATATAATTCTTCATCACTCATTGGAGAGAACGTTGCAGTCTCAGTGTTAACCTGGGTTACAATGATAGGAACTTTCACATCTCACTCACCGTTAATTGCGGGTGGGAGAGGATTTTGGGGAGGCTGGACCGTAGTTAGTTATCTTGAAGACACCGAGAAACTTCAAGCAGCCAATTAATTCAATAATCAAGTAGCCAAGCAATGTTAAAATTAGAAAAAAATTGGAGACCTTACAACTAACATTATGGAAGAATAGAGAAGAATTTCCTAGTCGAGATATTGCTCCATAGTACTATATAGCAATCACATTCCCATTAGAATATGTACTCTAAAGTGGTTTTGCACTTGGCAAAAATTTGTTACTGTTTGTTTATTGGCGCTACTACTGACTGGCGCGACAGTAAAGATAAATGTATGTATAAACCTTTACTGTTATGCAAGTTCATACGGTGCTTGCATGGATGTAATGGCACTAAAAGTTTAGGAGTTTTCTAATACTCGCCATTAAATCTACGTTTGTATAAACCCTGTTACTGGGTTCTCAGAGACCTTAAAAAGACTTAAACAATACCTGATTGATCTTTTCAGTTTTTAAGCGCCTCTTATAAAGCCTTAATATCCCATTAAAATCCTTAACTTAAAAAAGCCTTAGTTTTTACATGAACACTGCATATTTTGTTTCACCCGCATTCAAAAACCAAGATCAATGATGCTTCTATGAGGTCAAGTGAGGACAAACTCGAAGGCATAATATTTGTACGTTATCTAAAAAATGGATGTTTTCAAACCTGGGTCTGTGAAACCAAAGCTTAATACTTGCGAAAGCTTTTTCATCTAAACACTATGTTACGGATTAATCTATTACGATCCGTGGAAATGTATGAACAATAGGGCCTTAACAAAAGACCATAATTTTTGTTTTTCTTGAAGAAAGGTAATCCTGTTTGTGTCTATTGTTGATTTTCACAACAAATAGCGAACAAAACGCAACGACTCCTTCTGCACTTGGAGATTAAGATTGACGAAGAAGTTCACTTTCTGCCAAAAAAATAACAAGTGAACGGAAGGTTGCCAATAAATCTGAATGTGTAAGCCCGGTTTAGTTCGGGAATACCAGAGCTTTACCTCCAGCATTAAGCTCGAGTGGGAAAAACAGTTTTACAGAAACTGAACTTCGGAACTAGACTTTAAAGTTGTATTAGGACAGACTTCTAAACTTTTGTAACTAGCGAGTCACGTAGCTTTGTAGATATGTCGCTAAAGATTGAAGGTAAATTAAGGACTGACTGTCTAATTATGCCGAGTATAGCAGAAAATGACTAACTATATTCTGATGTTTTACTTATTTCAATTTGTGTATTCCATTTTTGTACAATACTTTTCTTTTTCTGCTATCTTCCCGTTTTTTCACTCGACTAACACGAATACAAGAACACAAAAAATCTCAAGAATTGCTGTAATGCTATATCATAGAAGTAATGCCTGCCTACACGTCTAATTAAACAAAAACTAATTTAAATGACAAGAACTTTAAGAATCTTTCTTAAAATAAAATATCCATATTTTTAATTCCAGTTATGTATATTCTTGTTTTTAATATTAGTCATAAAGTTTTACTGCAATAATGATCTATAGTTCATTGTTTGTTAAACTTTTTGTTGTCTGATAATAATGTCAAAGTACGGAATGATACTATTACAATAACTTTTTGCAATAATAATTTGTTGCATTTTTTATTTTTTAGTTGGTAAAGAAAAGGAACCTGCTCTGTCTTACGGAACGGAAGCTGAAGAAGAAGGTAAGGGATTTTTTTTTATTACATCTTTTCTTACTTACAAATACTTAAAACTTTACTCTAACAGGGTCATTATGATGAATACAGAAATCAACGTGTTCATGTATTTTTGTAATATATCAAAATGGCCTGTGATAATAAAACGGTAAATAAATATAGTCATGTAAAGACAATGCAGAATTTTACTTTGAGATATTTATTTCAATATTCTAGCTACAATAGAAGTATAGTGAGTTTTTTAAACTTTGGTTCACTCCTTAATTTCATAGTTATCTTGGCTTGTTAACCCCTTTTAGAACGTAGTAAAGTGAGAATGCATTATATTTATCGTCTTATATTGCATATTGTACTTCTGTAATTACGTGTTTGGGATTACAAGTGTAAAAACCTCACGCATGAATGATTCGAATGCATGAAATTTAGTTTAATTCAAAAGGATTTAAACCCCACATTAAACTGAGAATAATATAACAACCTGAATGCATGAACATGATTGAACGTAGACAGTTTTCTTTTCATTTGTAAAGTCTATCTGCAATTTGGAAAATAAAGAAACTAAATATAGAATAAAATTTATAGCATTAGGAAATAAAACACCAACACAGCATGTCGATTATTTAAATGGATAACTAATGAATCAAGCCAGATAATACTCAGCCGACGTCTCAGATAAGATTAAATTTAAAAAACTACCGAAAACATGTGACACATAACAGAATTCGCATCATCCAATTTTCCCTTTAAAAGGGATTCACAACTCCTTATCTAATTATAAATCCCGTTTTTTACGCGTTCCCAACGCCCCGAATCCACTTAAAGGCGTTATTATAATGTAGTTAGACGTCACAGGAATCGAATTAAACGTAATCTTCGTGCAGGGAGAAAGTCTTCACGTCGGGAGGACATCAATACTGAACGTCGTTATCGAGCGTCGAAAGGCACACGTCGTCTCTTTCAATTAAAACTGCCATCGCTTTAAGAAAGCTCCGGTGGTCCCTCGATTTCTCCCTCAGACAGGTATCTCATTTTCTGGAAATCCCGGATTGCGTCCCTTGGAACGTTTTTCCCGGGCTAATTAGTCGTTTGAGATTTGTGTTCGCTTTTCGCTCCCTTGAGTCCCCTCTCTTACCTTTTCTCTCTCTCCAGACGCTCCCTCTCCGGGGCCGGTGGAGAGAGGGTGTAAAGTGTTGTAAAATGTAAATTACACTCTTGTCGTGTGGAAAACTCTCCATTGTTGCAGTGGTCTGTGTCGGGATTGTGTGCAAATTGAAAGTGTTCGAGGAGGTTAATTACGCTCCAGTTGCATTTTGATGAATTGGCGTGGTCGGGCGTTAGCGTGGTTCTCGAAGTGTATTCCGAGTGTTCATCCAGTTGTATCATAGTTCGTGTGGATTTATACATATTCTTCCTTAAATGAAGAGAGGCATTAATGCCTTGATGTTTCGAACGTGGTATCCCCAAAAGTATTGTTATTTACCTTTGAAACATGCACTATTTCAGGGTTTCTATTAGCCTTTAAAAGGCATAATTTTTAATTTAAATTAGGCTCTTAAAAAGCCTAAATATTTGTTTAAAATAATTCAAAAATTTCAGGCCTTATTTATTTTCAAAAACATATTTCATTTCGCCTTGAAAAATCAATGTCAAGCGACCTTGAACAAGCAAATGAACAATTTTAAGTGGTACCATCCGATAAAGATCTTCTCTTGCACTCACTGAAACAAATATATATGACACTTGACCTTGGATAAGTATCATTACAGGGTCTGTGAATTCCTATCATAGCACTAGTGAAAACTTTTTCACTTGTGAATTCACCGGTTAATCTACTTCCATCTGTGTTAAATGTACCCTTGAAAATACGCAAAATAGCCTTGAAAAAGCCCTAATTTACTTGCTAAAGGAGTATAAACCTTGTGTTTGTAGACTTTTGAAAATCGAAAAATGATCTATTATTTCTTTACGAGTCAGTCCATATAAATATTCCTTTTCCGTCATCTGATGTCAGGAGAGAAATATTTGTGAAGTGACAAACAGGGTGTGGGAATGTTGGAAGGTCCTGAAAGTTTTTGTTAGTCCCAGGATTCTGCGATACTAATACAATGCTATAGAATAATGAGTCTCATGGGAACTCTTCATAGAAATGGCACGCGATTATAAATATAATACTAATGTTTGGAAATTTATCGTTGATATTCTATATTTGAAAATGTATAGTTTGTCAGTTATTTAAATAAAATGTTGTTACCAATTAAAAAATTGAAAATAAATTTTTTAGCTAGTCCTCACCCGTCAAGGTTGTTGATTTGATCAAAAACTTTTTACCCTGTCAGTAATGCGTTTTTCGATAATTTTCCATTTTAAAGTTCTGCGGAGATATGGGGCAGCCGGGAACTTTTTTAATCTGGTTGACAGGATATTGAAACGAAATATTTTATAATTTGAAAATACCCCCTCAGCCACATACTAGAAAATCAGAAAAAACGTTTTCAGCGCAAACACGTGTGTGAACCCTATCAGACCTTGATCTAAGTTTGCGGTAACCATCTATTAACTTTTCCTTTAACGCACCACCAGGAAACGTAACACAAATATTCCTTAAACCAAGTAATCTCCTCTGACATTTCGTCGATATGCCTCAAAAAATAAACAACCGCAGAAGACCACTCCAAAAAAAGACGATGATTCACGCGGACCCATTCTACACAACCTTCGATCCACACTCGTTCCCCTTTGCCTCTACATTTTCTCCCCTCCAATCACGAAAGGATAAACGACGCGCCAAACAGTAGCAATTACAAAACAAACCCATAAACAAAGTAGAAAAGTTAAGCCTCCAATTGATTCGCGGGGCACAATCTCGGGGAACAAAAGAAAGATGGTCCAAAAGAACAGCGGGGGAATGAAGATGTAATTAGACAAATTAGAAAGGGGGAGGATGCTGCGAATCTTATTTTGTTCTTGGGGTGGAAGCGTTATTTCTACTTTATCGGACGGACGGACATCCAGCGTTAATGAGAAAGAAGTTAATGAGGCGGAGGAGGTAGGGCTTCAGAGTTTCGGGTTTGCCATACTTGGCAGAGAGGTTCGATTTTATTCCGCGTTTTGTCACTTGGATACGATAAGTTCCTTAATTTATCGCCTTTGCTTGATTGTAGAGAAATTTCAAATGATCAAGGGAGTCATTTTGAATTTCTCTAACGGCAACGATTTTGTTCTAATTTAATCAAAATGTGTATCCAGAAGATGGATTTCAAAATAAAAAGCGAAGTTTTAGTATGTGAGAATATTTTCGAACTTTATTCTTTTCTCGTATGATGAAATAGAAAAAGTGTATTTTATTTGAGAAATGTGTATATAAACTCGAACGAACGTTATAAAATTGTTTTTACAATAGTGAATAAAATTTGAGCTATAAGGTTCTTTCCAATTTTTTAATATCGAAATGGCCGTTGGTGTTGCTTGTGGCTCAAATAACTCCAGCTTTCCGGGTTATAATTAGCTCTCGAAGTTTGCAAATTTGTAATGGCAACACAGTTAAAATGTAACACAGAGGACCTCTTCGGTTCCATGATCTCACAAACGGGCATTCAAATCCAGTACCTGTCATCTGATCGTGGCTCAAAATTACGAGGTGTTTTCCTTGAACCTTTCCTCTTGGGATTGATTTCGGACAGCCACCTACTTTTTTCAAAAATTCAACTACCTAACCTAATCTCGAACCCAGTATCTAATGGATGGAGGAGGCCACCATGCCTCAGGGTATTTGCAAACTGCAAATTGTAGATTTCGCTGGTTCCATTCCTATCAGGTTCAATTGTGTGTGTTTTCTTTTCAGTCTCAGAAAAATTTTCTTTGTGAGTATGTGTAAGTCTATTGTCTATTTCTTGACGCTGTCTGAATTAGGTTTGGCTCAGCTTGGTCAAATATAGTCTCCTTTCGTCATAAAACCCAACCTACTGCTTGGCGGAAAAGAGCCATGACCTCTATACCAGTTACACTGCAGTTTTATTATTGATTACATTTTGCAACTTGATTTAAATTTATTACTTTGGTTTTCTGACAGGAAATTCTTTCTGGTACACTGTATTCTTTTGAATTTCATCAAAATCTTAAGAGAAAATTTCGCTTGCATCTTAACTCCAAACCAATCCGCCTTCGCTGTACATTTTGAAACTCTGAGGAGTTTCCAAACTTTAACAATCAGTTAGCATTTTTTTCTGCTTAACAGCAGCCTATGTTTCCTGAACACAACTGCAAGGACACCCATTTAACGCAACGCTCATTATATAAAAGAGATGCTAAACACTTTCCGCTAATCGCCGTCATCCACCGACGTGGAAATGGAAAACACGAAACCCACACAACGTGAATAATCACCCCCATTGTTCTCCTTTTAATGGGTCCCTCACTGGCTCGGACACGTCCTCAGTCCTTGTGCAAGAAACTAAAAGTCCCTTTCCACTCGACGCAACGCACAAAATCCATTACAGTGGAGTGTCTGTAAATGCGGCTTCTTAGCGGGGATACCCTTTCTGAGGAAAGGCCCTTGCACTGTGATTCACCCTTCACGACAATCGGATTACTCAGCAAGTTTGGATGGGGGACTCTTAGTCCATGACTCAAGGATGCCTTTCCGCTCCGAGGATGGCCCGGAAGGACTGACTTGGAAGACACTCGAGGGATGATGAATGCTCGCCGATTATCCCGTGCTAATGCGAGCGAGCTCCTTTTCAGAGAACGCCTCGCTTACACTTAGAGGGTGCTTTTGCTGGGCGATGCCATTTGTGAATCGGAATACAGAGAGCAAACGGGGATTGATTCGGGATGCCCAAGGTTAGAGATGATGGGGTTTGCATCGTCGATTAGCTTAAATGCATTATCACGGATACGAGAATATCTCTGCGACGAAATGGCTTCCTAAACCAGACTTTATTAACCAACTGAGGGATTCACAAGTATATCCGCTCTGTAACCTTGAGTCTTCCCTTCACGACTTCTGACCAGTTATGATATTCTTGACCAGAGATTTTCTACGTTTTTCATCTCATAACAGACTAATTGCTAAAATTATATCTATTACAGATCTGACAAAAAAGGTATAATTTTATTTGATTTACAAAACAAATAACAGTAATTACCTACTATTTTTACTCCTGTAAGTGGCGTTTAAAATATTTTTGAAAGCATTTATAATACTTTTTTCAATTTCTTATGCCCAACCACTGGCCTCTTCTGCCTTTGACAGTACGAGGGATGAACTGACGGCTTTTGTGACAGACCCTCAGCACCCTCACCCAGTGGGTAAACTTCCATTACTCCTAACAGGGACAATCACCATCATTCATGCTCTTACAAACCGGGATTAGGACCCGGTACATACTGGGTGACATACAAACGTTATGACGACTATACCAGTTAGGCTGCTTTTTATGATACTTTGTATTAAAAATAATTTACGTGGGTTTATTTTTGCGGGTGCTACTTGAAATTATTAGTGTCGCTTGTCAAAAGTTTAAAACTGAACTGTTGAAATGGATAAATACACTGTTCCACCATCCGTAGGTCACACCAGTGCCATTCTTGTTTTACACAAGTTAATAATCGCTGTTCTTGACCAGTAGAATGTTTTCTATTACTAGTATTTCAACGAATACGATCAGAGAGTTGAATTGAATAGATTGGTACTGTACGATGATTAGCCATTTGATTCTCATTTTTATGTATGTAACACAGTTGCACTTACAATATTCGTGTATACTATAGCACCTTAATAGCATAAACTTACTTGAGTCAAATTCTATTCTGTTCAGCGAATTTTAAGTACACTGTAATATCGTAAATAAAGTGCAGTCGATGTTCATTTAATACCCATTTTACGAACCAACATGATCGAAAATAGTTGTTGTTTTGCTTAATACGGACAGAATTTCATGGTAATTAAATATCATTCTATGTGATTTAAAAATAAATAAAATAATAAAAAACGAACGAAAGGAGAATTTCCTTATTCATTTAATTTATTATTCATATTTCCAATTGCATGGTATGCAATAAATTGAGCTATTCTCTAGGTGTGTTAACTATCGTGGAATATCTTTCCTGTCCTGTTTCTTGGCATAATGAATTTTCTCAGGAATTGATTCATATCTTGCATTCGGAATTTTTTTTTCAAAAAACAGTCAAAATATTATTACTTCATACTAAATAACTGACTTGCATCTTAGTAAAGCATCTGTACACGCAGCAGAATGTGCAATGGGGTATTCTGGTATTATATTTATTTTACTTATTACGTAGTATCAAAATTGGATGGATATTGATTGTTTCTAGAATATAAATCGCCTTCCTAGGCTGAGTCAATTTATATTGCTTTGCATGCGACACAAACAAAATTACCCAATTCACAAAGAGAATGCATTTGAATAGGAAATCTAATGTGCACACTCGAAAAAAATACACAAAAATATAAAAACGAACGACATAATTTTTCGCTTTACTACTGGCTATAAAGTTGTCCATTATATTGTATCAAACGAATTCAGACGCCTATCGGCAAGTCTTATTCATTCTGTCTCTCTGATAAGTAAATGTACCCCTGGTACTATCTCTTTGGACCGAATTGCATGTGCTATCCAAGGCTATCTCTCTCAGAGAGGGAAACAACATCCCGGCCGCATTTGTGATTCAGATTAGGCCAACCAAGAAGATAGCATGACGCCGACACGTCGTTCAAATAGTCCCCAGGGTCGATTTGGCCTTTCTTTCGGGGTTCCATTACCCAGTCATAAAAACTTATACATCGGTCAGATAAGCTAGTTTCATCTATTTTCCACTGCAAATTGATCAGATCCTGGGTGGGCCGGCAATTGCTTTCTAGTTGTACGAAGTTCTTGTCTATGAATTCCGTTTCCCGTTCTAGAAGTTTGTAATGTTTTTCCGGGAATTGATTAATGCCATAACATCGTTGCTGAGTCACATCTAAATATCTATAAAGATGTTTCATTAGAAATTCATGTATTCAGCGATCGCAATAGATGTATACAGAACTTTGTATTCAACAAAAAGAAATTTATGTACATTGTTTACTATGTCACTTTCAGAGATAAGTTAGTTTTAAAATTAACTTATCTCTGAAAGTGATATAGTAAATAACGTACGTAAATTTATTTTTGCTGAATGAAGTTTTTGTCATGGTTGAGCAATAAAAAATTTGCGTGAAATTTTACACATTTTATTTTAAACATTTTACACAGGTCAGATAAGCTAGTTCGATCAATTTTCGATAGTAAATTGGTTAGATTTTGGATGGGCCGTTCTAGTTACTGAATTCCCTTTCCCATTCTAAAAGTTCTTAACGTTTTCTCGCGATTCAATTAATGCCAGAGCTTCGTTGCTGAGTCTCATCTAAACATCTGTAAAGATATTTAATTAGATGTTCAGGGCCGCGGTGGCCCGGTTGGAAGAGTAACGGACTTGCAACCGAAGGGTTGCGAGTTCGAATCCAGCCAAACACCGTCGTGTACAAAGGGGGCTGGTGCACGTTAAATCTGTCGTGGCCTCAAATGTCCTCACGTTGGCGTGGTGTGGAAGTTTGGAGAGTGGGGTGCCAGCTCAGGTGTTGCCTCGTCATCTGACCGTGGTTCAAAATTACGTGGTGTTGTCCTCGGATCTTTCCCTTTGGGAGTGATCCCGGACCGTCACCAATAGCCCATTGTGTTGCTCCAGTGTGACGTTAATTGAAATCCCCCCCCCCTAATTAGATGTTCATGTATTCTGTGATTACAATAGATGTTTTCAGAACCACTTTTCAGAGATAATGAATTAATTTTCTTTAGTTGGTTGGTAGTTGAATTTAAGTCGCACAGGAGCAACACAACTAGCTATTAATTGTTATTTGACAAACAAATTTTAATCTTTGCTTTCTATATTGTTACCGTTCAGCAATAAATAGTTTTTATATTCAATACAAGTAAAACAAATTTTAAATTAAGCAGTTTATTTAAACAATAGTTTAGGTTTTTAATGTATGTAATGGAATATCTCACAGCCTACAATAGAAATCTTTAACCCTCCATTATTCGCCCTGTGTCCTGACAGGTACACGGTGACATTTTTTCAATGTTTTTCTGTTACGGAATTAAATAAATATCTAAAAATTATAATTTCTTTTAAATATTTTTACAGATATTTGTTTTTTAGTTTTCCTAAAGTATAATATATATTTTTAATGAATATTTTATGTGTGTGTAACTGGAAAGAAAACGTCAAGCACCCCACAGATGATATACCACGATCTCAATTGTTTTAAACACTGATCCTAATCTGAGTTTGAATCTTTCAAGCTAAATTGCGAAGAAAGTAGACAGCATGCGGTTTTACAGAATAATCAGAAATAAGTTAGGTATCGTTTTTTTGCACATTTATGTATCCCCTGTGGTGATAACTTTCGTCAACCTTTTGAATGGAATTCCTGACTGTATCTTCTCATAATCTTCTTAAATCCAAACGCCATTTTTAATATTAGTATAATTTAAATAAAACGTTACTGGATTGTTTAATAAGCATAAAATGTATAAAAATAATGTACTGTCTCGAAGGAAAGTATCTGAATATCTGTAAAATAAAACGATTATCTAAAAGAATTAATGCATATTTATTTTGGATTTACTCTCACTATGAAGCAAAGGTAAAATTCAATTACGTACTTCATTGTTTATGGCATAATTTAAAAATGCAACTTTATTATGTTATTTCTCAAAAAGGAATGGAAACCTAAATCAATGTAACTGTAATGTTAATAACTTTATACGAAAATGATTTATTTTTGTTTCAAATACAAATCACAAAAGAATAAATAATAATTTTTATATTTACATGCAGCTTTTGTCAATAATCGCTGACAGATGGTTCATAGCCTTTTTAGTGTGTTGTATATTCGTATTAAGTGATTAAAACAAATCAAATAAATTAAATAATAGTAATTAGAACTAATAAAATTAGCGACTAAACAAGAGAGAAAGAAATGAGGATTTGATTATTTCATCATTGCATAACACTGGCTCCAAACACAAATTTTACATGAAATAACAACATAATTTTTAGTATTCAACATTCAAAGTAATTTTAAACAGTAGTGAGACTAATATAAATAATATTTGATACTGATCAGAATTACAGTAAAGCGTTAACAATTTCTGGTGATTTTGAAGATTCCATTCAGCCGAGAGAAGAAACTCTTCATTACAATAAATTCCATAACTGATATGTGATGGTGGCTGTATGCTGCAGTAAAGTGACTAAAATATATTGAGTCAAATAAATTGTAATAATTGGACAACAAAAGAAAAGAGAAATATGCACTTGATTATTATATTAAGTGTAACAGACTACAAATGGCAGTACAACAGTCAAACCAAAAGTACTTCTTACTTGATGTTGTCTGTCTTTTGTTTAGAGCAGTATTGCCAAATACTGCTATACTGCAATACTTGAGCCTTAAAAACCCATTCCAACCAACCAAAACGTGTTTCATAGGTCATATTTGTTGTACTATTATACTTAACCCATTAACGGTCAACGTCCCTTTTTTGGGACGCATATTTATGACCATCGTAAATAAGACCCATAACCATTGTAAACAAGTTATTATTCTTTTACTCAGCAGATTATTTATTATGTATTCCAACTATAATATAAAAATAGATGCAAAGCGCTAAAAAATAAAAAATAAAATAATTAAAAAAGTTAAATAAATTTTAAAAAAATACAATAATTACAAAAATTCATACAGCACCCTTCTAAAGACTAGAAGATGGGAACAATCAATATTTTTCAAATAAACATCATGGTTGAATTCCGGCCCTTAATGTGTGTGTGTGTGTGAATTAAACTACTACTACAATCAAATTAGATCATTGCTTGATAACTAAGTTGCACGCAGTACTCTCACTCTAAAATTTAGAAGTGGCTGAAATCTCTTGATGCTACTACTAGTTAATTGATTGCCAATTTTGTCTCACTAAGAGCTGTATTTTGGTAGTTCAATCGATGATTGCGACCATTGAATGATCTGTGTTGCCTTTAATAGCCGAGTGAGTGAAGGCTGACAATTTGAAATAAGGCTAGGTAGCAGCGAAATGTGAACTGTGATAACAGTAGTCTGCTTCCACAAGGCTTTAGACAGTTGTTTGAAGCCATAGCTGGCTTGTATCTTCTGCACTTAGTATCTTCTTGCATCTATTCTTCCATGAATAATTGATAAATTTACTAAATAAAAATTGTAATAAATAACTATCAAACGATAAAATAACTAGCTTCGTATTGCTTGAAAATTATAATTTTTCCAGTTCGTTTTCTCAGGACTATGTTTTATGACTTGGTGTGTTTTACATGTATTGAAAGTTGATTATTGTAGATTGCGAAGTTCCTCAAAATTACTAGATGTCACTTATGCCACATTATTAGAGTCCCAACACCACAAACTTTCTACTAAAAATAAACCACTAATCTGTTCTTTGGCTGGACATGGTTCGTTTTTTATCTTATTTACACAAGTACAAAATTAAAAGAACTTCATACGAGGCGGAGGGCGACCTTGATAAAAATGGTACCTTGAGAAATGGATGCATCACCTCATAATCAATCACAATGGATAGTTAATATTATCATTAATAAACGAACCCTATGGGGAATACGTGAGCATATGCAGGTGGTCCTCGTTACGCGGACAGGGTGGATTAATTTGATTCTACATATATTTTGTTTGCTGTATTTAAATAATTATTATATTTTATCTTATCTGTATATATTTATTTAAATTCTTCGTTTTTGTTGCTGTAGTATGCATACACTTTGTATTTATATTGTAATTCTTTCGTATTTTCATTTTTAACAAAGGCTTTCCGACTATCTTTGACGGGCCTTAAGCCCTTTATTGCTAGGCCGGGGTCCTGAGTTATAAAAAAATTCAGAAGAATAGTAATGTAAATATATTTATATTTTTGTTATTGTGGCGTTGCATTAGAACAACAAAGACAAATAAAACTTCTTGGACAACAAAAAAGTGCTCTATCCGTTGAGAAAAGGAAAAATTAAAACAATTAACACTATCATATGCAACTCATTACTTCTAATGTTATAACACACCATTCTGCTGATTAAAGTTCTCGCGAGAATCCCACTGCGCTTCGATAATCCGTACAAGGCCTATCAATCCTGCCAAACAGCGTACAGCATCAGCCACATTGCGGGGATGGGGAAATGGACGCATTGTAATGTGATGCACCCCATTCTGTCCGGTCTCCCGGTGTCTATCTGCTTCCCTCTCTCGGGGAATATCGCAATGTACGGAGAGAGAGAGAGAGAAGATAAGAGAGCGAAGAGAGAGGGAGCTCCATACAGTGAAGTCCGGGCCAGATGAATCTGTCTTTGCAGCAGCGATGTCCTTAAACAGATAGGTGGACTATTTTATATTCCCTGTAAGGGATTCTGAAATGAAGCCCCATGAAGAAAAGCCGTCGTCTTATTTTTTGCTTGTCGTGTCACTCGAGGGACGTTGGTATGGATATCCGGAGAGAAACAGGAAAGAAAACGGAGATGCTTCTTGGAAATGGAGGGCGATGCCAGAAAGTTCGGGCTGTGGGAAATAGAGGCTGAGATTGCTTAAGAATATTCGCATTCTGATGTGACTGTATTCTTGTGGTCATTCTTCAGAAAGACTTCAGTATAATACGAGTTTGAGTGTGCTGTTTAGTTGAGTGAAGAATTAAGCTAATGGTAATATGTAAATATATCCATGGAGCATACATAATAACATGAATTTCTATCTGCCCTCTTTGCGAAATGTATGAGGTGACTGGATAACGCATCAAGGACTTTCTTAAATTAGAGTATTCAAGGGTTCAAGGACGGGGAGGTTTACGGTGTGGTTATACGGTATATATATATAATTTCACCCTAACCATACCGAGCCGAAACCTATCCTACGTTAAATCACACCAATGATCCAATGACAAGGTCGTATTACGCGCCAGTGATCTTTTGTGACCCCCAAGTCTCCTTCACCCCACGTGAGCTTCACCGGTCATTCAGAGAGAGAAGCTACTCGGTGGATGAGGCGTATGTCCGTCCGAGGTCCTTGAATCTGACAATCCCATCGAATGCTGTAATTATTCCATCACTGTTTGATAAATACTCATCAATTGGATATTAAAGTGTCTATCTGTGGCTTTCCATCACGATTGCTGAATAATAACCTCCTGTTTTCTTGGATTCTTATTTTTTTACCTGCCTACGTGCAAGTGTATGTCCAGCACATCATTCAGGAACGGCCCTGCTTTGAGGTTTCCAAATTTTTTGTTGGGTTGTCAAGAATATCCAAACTTGTGTGAGAAACACTAATTTTTAATGCCTTTACAAGAATGCGAAAGAATTACATTACCTATGTGTATGTGTGTGCGAAAACACATATTTTATTTACTGATGATTAGTCTGAAAAAGAAAATACTTTGCTATAGAAAGTTAGAAATATTTAATCATTTTTTCACATTTTAGGTTATTTTTAGGCATTTTTAAAGTCACAGTATGGGTCGGTTTTAGGCATTTTAAAACCAACAAATTCCTGTTTGACATTTAGTCTCATTTTGTATGAAAGTGAAATAATACCTTCCTGGTAGGATGCTTACTAAATTCAAAGGTGACTACCTCCAATGCTGGAAAAAATAGCATCAAGGGTTCCTCCCGACCATCCTTTGAGACGACACCGCCTGCATTCCATAGGTGAGGGTGGGAAAAAAATTCGGTTCTCATCCACCCGTGGACAACACCCATTCTGTAATGGCTGGCATGCAAGACGAAAAGAAATATTCCTGAACGCGCGGTAGGTCTCGGGCGAAAAGTTACGGGAATTACCGACAGGTAAAAGACGTTACTCACCATTACCGTTTTAAAAATAGCTTAATATAGCGTGCAGCCACTAACCGCTAGGAATGGAGAATTTTATCTTTAGTGCATTGCGAGTGATTTTCGAACCATACCGGTAAGAGAGGTGAACAAAAAATTTCTGATACTGTTGTAGAAGAGAAATGAAATACGTATGATGCGACTGTTTTTAGAAGTATGTTTCGAACTATTTTGAATTTTGTCCTAACTTTTATCTCTACGAATGATTTAAAACGGGTGATATCGAAATAAACATTTTAGTATTTATATTCAAATAAATTAGGTGTTACTCTCATATTATAAAATCATTGAATTCATTAATATTTTAAATTAGTAATTTTTTTATGTTTTGATTCTGATTCCCATCTATGAATATGACGATTTTATGATCGCAATACCACAGTTTAAGACATTTTACACCCCCATAATATTATTTAAAGTAAATTTTTTCTAATCATATTTTTCCTTGTGAAACTTTCTTATGTTTATTTATCTAAACCAGACTTTTAGTCTCTCACTTTAATTCTAAAAGTTACCTTTATTTTCTCATATTAATACTTTATACGTATTACACTATGCACATTAACGCATAACTGGTTTCTTTAACAGTTATTTTTACATAATTTTCACCTAAATAAACGTTTCACGAGATTTTCGAGTAGTTTGCTTTCCCCCACAACACACATAATGCGTAAATAATCACATTTATTGGTTGAAAGAATCCCAAGAAATATTCCATCGGTCAAGAAAGTCATAGAAGTCATGCAGGGAAGACTTAAGGTTATAGAACGGATATAGACGTGTGAACCCCTCAGATATTTAAGGGAAATAGAGTCGCGCGTCGGGAATCTTTAATCTTTGGTCAAATTAATACATTTCTTCTTGAATCAAAATTCTTTTCCAAACATTTTAATCAAAAACGATTTTGCAGCATTTAATTTGTAAAAAACATTCCTTCGCTGCGAAGTGTCATTTTTTTAAGTGAGATAATTGTTATTTGAATATTCAGATTGTTAAATTGAGTACTGGAAAAGAATTGTCTAACTATTTAATGGGCCGCGGTAGCACAGTTGGAAGAGCAACGGATTAGCAACCGGTGGGTTGCGAGTTCGAAATTCAGTCCAGCCAAAGACCGTCGTGTACACTGGGGCTGGTGCACGTTAAATCTGCTGTGGCATCAAATGTCCTCACATGATCGTGGTGTGGGAGTTTTGAGAATGGGGTGCCAGCTCAGGTGTTACATTGTCATCTGACTGGTTCAGAATTACGAGGCGTTGTCCTTGATCTTTTCCTTCGGGATTGATCCCGGACCGTCGCCAATATCCCATCAGTGCGACGTTGATTAACTACCTACCTAATTATTTAATTAACAAAATTTCCCACCATCGGCTTTTTTCACTAAATAGTGTTCCTATTTGAAACACTACTAAAGTATTTAAGTAATATCATATCGTCGACTTAGAGCATAAAATCATTAGCTGATAAAAAGCATTTTTTACTGTACTGCTGTCTAAAAACTAACTATTAATTTTCTGGTCAAAAATAAAAAGTATCAGCTTTTTAATGATGTTATATATATTTTTAACAGCTTACAAATAAAACTATGTATTTCTCATCATGAAAATAAGTATTTCGTGTCTCAGAAAAATTTTAATTAACGAGTTTCTGTTTTAAATCGACAATGAGGGAACAGAAAACAAAGGTTTAAATATGGCGACAGAATCAAAGAAAAATTCAATTGTTCAAACCTATTAGCATCAATACAAGACTTCATACAACGGTTTCTGAATCTGGCTATTTCGGACAAACAGCAAAAATAATATGTGGAAGTGAACTATTTGAAGCACTTAGTGACGGATTTTGCTCAAGATTTCTATTAAATACGGCCGAAGTCTGACAATCCACTGTTCTTCCACAAACCTTTGATTACTTCTGTAAGAAAGTTCTGCCACTCAACACAGCGACAAGAGTTCGGGCTGTCAGCGGCTTCCTTTTTTCCATTGTTTATGTGTGATGGATGAGCTCCCGAGTAGGCTCCATTCACTCGCATTTTCCTTTGCACTCTCGCCCCATTATGTTCCTTTCAACACTCTTCAACAAACTTTCAACCCGAATTTTGTTCTTGCCCGAGCAGATTGGAGGGTAAAAATTTGGCAAACGTATCGAATTAAGACGGGGGAGGGCATTTTAAATGTTAATGTGATTCCTTTGAGTTGTACTTGAATTGTTGTCTTGAGATGTTGATCCGTGTTTCGGACTATTTGTTTTCTGTGGAGCTGTCTCTTGACTTCCTATTAGTTTCATGTTTATTTTTATAAAATAAATTTTTAAGTAAGGTTATACACCTAAAACTGGGTACTTAAATTGAATAAAGTGAATAACTAATTAATCTCAACAACTTTTTAAACTGGAATTTTGTTCTCGCTCTGGTACAGATTGGAGTGTAAAAATTCAGGAAATGTCAAACAGGAGATGGGCATTTAAATGTTTATCTTAAATTGACGTGTAACTGATTGGATTGTGTAAAAATTTTGGTAACATCGGATGACGGGAAATGAACAGTTTATATGTTCTTGAGTTGAGATTGAATTGCTTTCAAGAAGTTCGTCTGTTTTTCTGATTCTATTTTCTTCTTGACTTCCTGTTAGCTTCACGTTCTCTCATCTGATTTTTAACCCCTGAGCGTCACAATATTTACTAGTAGTGTAGTATTGCTTTTACTACTGAGCACATATAATGACGAGTATCAACCTCAACCCAACCAATCGATGCACAAGTAATCGCATCGATTGGTTGGAAGAATCATAGGACAATTGGTCAATAAGGTCAAAATTGGTTGGCAATCGTGTAGGGAAGACCATAGGTTGCAGAATAGATATATGCGTGGTAACCCCTCAGAGAGTTAAAATAAATTTTGAAGCTTGGAACTAAGGTTGTGTAGTTAAATGTTTTTACATTTGGTTGAAAATTCATAACCTTCGCGATGCTGAAAATTTACTTTAAAAACAATTTTCTTTGAAGAGCACTTGCGATGCACAAATGTAGTGAAACTGCTAAACCTTTTGATCGCATATGGTCCTTTTAATTGATAGTCAAAAAAACATGGCAAGAATGTGAAGGCCAATGCTGCAAAGCTAGAGTTCAGACCAATGTACAATACTCAAATAAAATTTGTTATTTTGTAAGTAAAGGAGGAATGATCCAAACCTCACTAATAATTTCAGAAATTCCTTTAATAAAATAGTTTTGTGTATTTCAAAACAGAACATAACATATCCATTTTGAAATCTTATCCGAAGATAATACATTTCTAGATAAAGCATATCAAGTAAATATTGATAATTCATGTGATTCTTTTGACTGATTTTTACATTACTTTAACCTCGGTGCGTAGAAATTTTTCTTATGTACAACAAAGTCGCTGTTAACTATAAAAGGCTAGATAAAAAGGCAATGGATTCTATTTCATTTACTAACTCGAGGATATTGAGTAATTCAAGCTACAATGATTTTCTAAAGTGCATATTTTATCAAACATGTATAACTATCTACCTTTACTTCGGAGTGTTCTAAATTTTTAAATATTACCACTATGTTAGCATTTAGCACTTAGCTTTGCAGTAGACTATATTGAATGTCAAACTCTTTCATCTATATACGAGAAGTTATGAATGCCAAATATCTCTTTTACGAACTCGGAAATGTAGAATCATTGCTGCTAGTGACCAAAGCATATTTCTGCTTGTCAAACGGGGTATCCGCTTATATGCAGTTTCCAAAGAAAATTACACTGATCCTGAACACGCAGAGGCAAGGATATACTACAAAGAAAATTGCATCAAAAAATGTTATCAAAATTTTTGTAAAAGCAAATTGCAATAAAATGAAACCAGATGATATTTTTTAATATCAGTTTGAAGGTAAATATAAAATTTGGTATGCTACTACACTTGTTTCCCAAGAACGATTGTTTTACATTGAATATTTTCAGTTCGATAGAAACACAAAACCATGCTGATGAATTAAAATATTTGTATTATAGTCTCTTAATAAAAGTAGTATATAAAGTAGTGAAAAACTATCGTACATTAGTCGTAAGCTCAGTTATGTCATGATAATATTAAAGACATAATATCTCAAAATTGTGTTAATGCTGTCACAATTTACATTTAAAGTTGAATTTTTCCCAAAACGATGCTCCAGACAAATCCATACAAAATTAAAAACCTCGTGATTTTGTATCATTAAGAAAGATATAATGACGACACGGGACATCATGCGAGTAAACTAAAAGGCAGAACTCTGGAACTCTCCACTTATGATTGATACCACAAATTTTTAACAAAAAAACCCAGAACTCTACTCTTTCATATTTCGGTATCTGCTGGCCGAAAAACTCCACTATCATGTTTCTTCATCAAGGAACAGAAGCCACGGGGTTGCCTCCACTACCCTGGGGGTGTCTGAGAGAGAGAAATGGTCATTAGATCGGGGTCGCCAATTTGTCTCGCTGCTTCGTGTGCTGCCCCAGCGAGAGAGCTTGGAACACAAGGAGCACACAGCACACGGGAACAAAAATAAAACCAAAGTCAGTAGCCGCTGTCGTAATTGGATTAGCTGGCCGTTCTCCGTCAGATTGCTAGCCCCCTATTAGCCGGTACTCTGCCCTGCACAGAAAGAGCGGTGTTCTTTGTTGGGGAGAGTTTTGTTTCTGGCGCTCCGCTTTCGTCTTGCCGCGTGGACTCCGATCGTGCATATTGTGCAAGAGCTGAGTAGATGGGGGAATCGGTATGGTGCACACGTCCTGATCCGGGTTTTGCGACTTTTCTGTTGTGACGTGGTGAAGTTGGTATAAATTGGATCATAGACTTATCAATCATATTAATTTTCACTTTTTGGGTGAAGGTCACGAAACCAAAGGCTTTCGTTTTTGTTTCATGTAAGTCAACTTGTTTTTAATGCTAGCAGACCCGTGTACAGCATCTGCGCTATTTATTAATTGCTAAAATCTGTTGATGGCAAAATATCGTTACTCACATTTCATACCCTATTTCGGTGAATTTATAATGAATACTGCATCCATATTAACATTAACGGATTTCATACCTCTAAAGGACGTAAAATTATCCAAAAACAGCATTTCATTTACTTTTACAAGTGTTAATTCTTATTACAATAAAATTAATAAGAAAAACATCTCCGTCATGTTACCCCAATTAAATTCTGGACGTCTACTTCAATTTCATTCCCTTTTCTTACTCAAAGGCAATTCGACATTTTTTTGACACTAAGCCTATTTTCTCTCATTTTTTCTATCGATTTCTATCTTCCAGACTTTGCATTGCTTTATGTAATCAGACCTCTGAAGAGCTTCATTGGAGTGGTAAGATCTTCCCATAGTTTCAGCCATGTTATGGAGCTCCATAAGCATAAACCCAATCATCGAAATGGTTGATTATATATTCAATTATATATAATATATTCGATTATATATTTATAATATTCAAAGTACTGAAGAGATAAATTTATTTCGTTGTATATCAATGCGAATAAATGTATGCGAAATTAAACAATCAAATTGATTTAGCGTTAAAAGTGACAAATTAACTAAAAAAGTCTAATATGATGACAGGACACTTTTTAAAATTATAAGTGTGATAAATCATAGTAAAACTGAAATATTACTTTTGATAATGAATACTGAAATATTTTAATGGACCTTTCCCCAAAGAAAACATCAACGTTTTCTTATAGCTGCTGGCCCACGAAACTATTGTGATTTCAAGAATGAATATCTATTCCTTTTACTAAACTTGGGGACAATTTGGGTTTAGAACACCATCGACACATTCAAACCCGCAATAAAACTACCCTCCTCAGACAAATCCCCCTCCACCAAAAAGTTGAAATTGATTTCACAAATGAATACGAAATTGATCACCCTCATGTAATGATTTTGATGGGGGAGTGTTTTCCGAGGGATGACAAGCATCCAGAATGAATGTAAATGATCCCTCCTCCACTATCGGCTTTCTTCAGTCTCTCTTTTTACTCTCCCCACTCCCCAAGAAAAAAAATGCGATCCCCGAAGTGAGGAAAGGACCGGCCGCACTGTGGGAAAGCAGAATCTGTACTGGAATGCCGCTGTCTTCTGACTCATCCCTTTCCTCGTGCTCCCTAGAGCAGATCAAATCCCTCCTCCGCATCTTCCTCTGTCTTTTACAAGTGATGTCCGACCCCCTCTTCCACCCCTCCCAGCAAACACGCCATCCCAGATCCGCGGGGGTGGTTAAATTATACGGCAGAAGTGATTGAAGTCTCGTGATTGATTTTTCATTTTTAACTCATGCTTGGCGGAATTTTCCGCGAAGGGTGTCCGAAACGTTTGGCTTTTTTGGATCTGTCTAATCGGTTTTGAAAGATGGATTTTGTGTAAAAAATCAGTGGGATGTGAAAAGCAGGAAAGAGTCGGTGTGATATAGATCTTTATTTTTGTTTGCGCTCGTACTTTGTTGTGTTGTTAGCGAAGAATCTATTCATGTCGGAACATTCGTGTGATCTCTGGTTTTTGCGCTAATAACGTCAACACCAAAAGCACGAAAAGTTAAAAAATATCATTTATATTGAGTTGGGTTTTATTGCACAATGAAACAGACAATTCAATTTTGACCACGTAAGAGAAATACTATGTATTAAACGTATAATAAAATAAAAATATATTTTCACTATTTGTGTTATTTATAAATAACACATGCATTTTATTGATTTTCTACATGTACCTGTGAATTATAGAAATAATTTCTGATAGTGTTGATGGAAAAAAGGAAATTTGATAGTTGTGATCTCGGTATTAGTTTTAATCCCCCAAATTCATACTTTTGAGACAAAAATCCAAGTATGGAAGCAGCAAAATTATTGGTACAGTGAAACTACTTGACTAGTGAAACCTAGGAATTATAAACGACAATCAAATTATTCATTAGGAAACAAAGTCTGAAAGCATTCCTGAATTGAATGATTTAAGAACTCAATCGAAATTTAACGTCCCAATATTTAGAAGAGAAGAGTGTGCAGTATTACTTTCACCCTATAAATAACAAATTTAATGATTAAATGCCCACATCTACTTGTTAAAAGAGTTCTAGAAAACATTGTATTGGTCAATAATTCTGAAACTGGCTAGAATCAATGCAAGGAAAACAAGTTCTTGTGTGGAATATGTACGTTCACGATCCTCAGAGGTATACTTGTTACTCGACAAATTAACATTGGATTTATTCATTAGTTAACATTGAATTAATTTTATATAAATTAATTATTCGTAAAATAACGGTCTATCAACAAGTCAAATCTGGATAAAACTGTTTTAAGCTATGGGGTTTTCAATCTATGAGTTTGGTTGAGCGAATTTCGGTCACCAAATTGTACCTTTTTAAATACCTTTTTAGATTTATCATATTTTACAGTATCGAAAACAATAAATTCATTTGTCTTTTCTAAAAATGTATATTGGTGTAAATATTTTGACAGATCAGTTTTACCTTTGAAGAATATTAAATCTAAATAAGTCTACGCTTGTTTTGAATAAGTCTCGTTCTAATATCACTGAACAAATTTTAACTCCTTTTTAACGATCTTTTCATTTTTACAAACTTTTTCACAGTAACATGAGGATCGTAAAATGAAGCGTCGACTATTTGAATCACATTATTTGAATCAGTTGTTGGAAGTCAGAGAACTCACTAGAACAAAAAATATTACAAGTATATGCCATTTATGCAAAGTTTTCCGAACAAATGTTTTGCTCAAAGTTTCTTCCTATTATAATATCTGAATGCAAAGCGGTCAACGATAACCCTGTATCGAAAATTATTGCTTTGTTTTATCCTTCCAGATCATTTAACCCTTTTAAGTTGAGTGGCGTCAATGCGAAATCACACTAAAAATTCCTAAGATAATTGTATAGCGGATTTTTCGGGTAACCACGCGACAGGTACTCTATCACCATCTGTTAATCAGCACTATAATTTTTTTCAAATACATTCAATGGCTAATTGAATTGAATTTTAGCCCGTACTTCACCAGGTTGATTAAATAGAAGTGTATTTGAAAGGGTTAATTCGCTGAAGTGAAGACTGACAAACCAGTGGGTCTGAAGAGTAACAATTTCATTTTCTCTCAACAGTCGGGGGCCGTGGTGTCCCGGTTGGAAGAATAGCATATTAGTAACCGAAGGGTTTTGAGTTCTAAACTGGATCCAACCAAAGACTGTCATGTACGTGGGGCTGGTGAACATTAAATCTGTCGTGGCCTCAAATGTCTTTTCGTTGGCATGGTGTAGAAGTTTGTAGAGTGCGGTGCCAGCTCAGGTGTTGACCTCATCATCTGACCGGGGTTTATAATTACGAGATGTCCTCGATCTTTACCATCGGGATTGATCCCGTACCGTTGCCAATAACCCTGTTGCGTTGTTCCAGTGCGATGTTAATTCAACTACCTACCTTCTCCCAATAGTCCATCCGATATCCTGATAGGATTCCCTTTTTATTCTGTCTAATATCAGAAAAAAATTCATTCCCTTTTAATATTCTTTGATCTATTTTTATGAAATTTCTGAGTCCTTTGGGATTCCTAAAAGATCGTGAAGGTGTGCAAGAAAAGATGTGCAAATAACATTAAGATATGCGAAAGTTATACACTTTTTATCCAATTCACACGTTAAATTTTTTTGAATTCGGCAACATACCCCTTCTCATCTAATCTTCACGCTAACGAGATAAAGACAGGGACACTATGCTCCCCTACATCGAACAACAGACTAGCCACTTATACGATGATTAACAGACCTCTTGTTCAAGTGCGTACTTTTTAATCGTTCCCCGGGGCATCCCCCAGGTAATAAGATGGTTGATAAATATGCAAATTGCATCGGAACAGTTCTATCCAATCCTTTTTCTTCCTCATTTCATCTGTGGATCGATTTCCTGTCAGCCTCCTGATACAGTTCGTAGCCATTCATCTGCCAAAAGATATGCGATGGACGATTGCTGTGATTGAATTTGAGTGCTTCTTTTTTTCATTTGGAGGACCGTATTTTCAATCTGGAATCTCATGAATCAGAGGGCTTGCGTTTCAATCAAAGACTGATATTCTAAGGTATTTTGTTTTATATACGCGTCGCGGGAGTTAATCTTTTGTGGTGCTTTCTTTTTATGGTGGGAAATTAAATTTCTGGATATTGCGTGGTTTTTATTTCAGTCGTTAAATACAATTTCAGTTCCGTTGCGACTTGCATTTTTGCACCATTTGGGGGTAAGGATAACCACCCAAAGGTATAGGATAGCATGGAATCAATTCCAAGTTCTATAAAATTTTAGATAATGGACACTGTCGCGTTGAGTTTGTGGATTGTAGTCCAATAAAACTATCGTGAAAATGAACGGTTATTTAAAGCAAAATATTAAGAGTGAAATACACTTTTAGATAATGCCATCTAGCATTCTAAAAAGCAAAACGTTAGAACTTCTAATATCGTTTGAAAGCTAGTCATGTTCGCTTAAGCAGACTTTCTCAAAAAATTCCATCACAAATTATCTGGATGAAAAAGCTATCTAAGTTGTACCAGAAATTTAGTGGAAGTATTGAACCATAAAAGGTAATAAAAGGTCTAATATTTTGTGAAAGTACAAAACAATAGAACCAACTATCGTTTGCAAGTTAGTCATGTTCGCTTAATCAGACTGTCTCAAGAAATTCCATCACATAAATGGACGAAAATGCCTAGGTTTTGGCAGATATTTAGTGAAAGTATTACACCACAAAATATAATAAAAGGTTATTATATTTTGAGCAAGTACAAAATATTTGAACTTCTATTGTTTGTAAGCTAATCACGTTCGCTTAAGCAGAGTTTCTCAAGAAAATCACAAATAATCGGGACGAGAATGCCTGTCTAAGTTTTAACAGTGTTTTAGTGGAAGTACCATAAAACGATGAAAAATGATGTGACAGTATTTAGTATGCAGTAGAAAGCAATAAAAAAATATATACACTGCTGGCCACCCAAATTGCAACACCAAGAAAGACAAGAGATATCACAACAAAATTTATTTTGTAGATAACATGTTGACCAAGTATCAAATGATTAAATTTATAGACTTCTGTGAAGTGTGGTTCCTGCCAAAATCAGTAGCCAGAGTAGCCGCCATTGTTGGAGATCACCGCTGCCACACGCCTCGGCATTGATTCAAAGAGACTTTGGATGTGTTCTTGGGGTACAGCAGACCAAGCAGCTTCCACACGTTGCCAAAGTTGATCTGGTGTGGCAGCTGGGGATGTATTCTGGGTCAATCGTTGAGCAACCATGGACCACATGTTTTCTATCGGCGAAAGATCCGGAGAGCGAGCTGGCCAGGGAAGCAATTCAATCTGGCGATTGACGAAGAACCCTTGGACAATGCGTGCCACGTGTGGTCGCGTATTATCCTGTTGAAATATGGCTGTGGGCAAACCCTGAAGGTAAGGAAGGACAACTGGCTCCAACACCTCGGAGATGTAGCGCTGGCTGTTTAAAGTACCGGCAATGCGTACTAGAGGAGTGCGAGAGTGATATCCAATACCGCCCCATACCATAATACCCGGTGCAGGACCAGTGTGGCGGTGCATAACGCAGCTGTTCAGCATCCTCTCTCCACGGTGTCTCCAGACTCGAATCCGACCATCGTGGTGTTGCAGACAGAAGCGTGACTCGTCAGTAAAGACAATTTCAATCCATTCTGCCGTCCACATCCTTCTTTCATCGCACCATTGGCGGCGGAAACGTCTGTGGTTCTGCGTCAAGGGTAGACGAAGCAATGGACGTCTTGCGGACAGACCACTCTGCTGTAAACTGCGTCGAATGGTACGCGCAGACACTGGATGATGCGGTACAGACTGAATGTGCTGTGCTATGGTTCGTGATGTGGCTGAGCGATCCGTCACTGCCATACGCACAATATGCCTGTCATCACGTGAAGTGGTGCACTGAGGTGGATGCGATCGAACACGTCGGTCCGTCGTACCCTCTTGCATCCAACGATCACATATCCGCATTACAGTTGTTTGGTTTCGTCCAACACGACTACCGATTTCCCTGAAAGATAATCCACAATCTCGGTAGGCCACTATCCTTCCTCTGTCGAACTCGGATACTTGATCAAAAGATGATCGCTGTTTTCTACGAGGCATAATTGATCGTTTTTTTGAAAAAAACACAAGAAAAACACAATTGCCGTACTTGAAATCGTCGAAATCTCCAAGCCTTAAATAGCGCTTTGAAGTGGCGCCACAGGCGCGCGTGATGTGCGTCTGCGCTGAAATTCTAATCATTTGCATATCTCACCTCCGCTAATGCATGTTGTAAATTTCATATTATTTGCATGCTTCCTTCAGGGTGTTGCATTTACGGTGGCCAGCAGTGTACTTCCGTTCGATTCTGTATAAAAGATAAGCGAACACTTCCTACAATAGTAAGGAGCTATATTGATGAAATATTGTTCTTTATTTATTACTAATTGCAAATTTAATCAAATAAAAACATTTTCAATTATACAATTATAAATATTTTTTTAAATGTCTCAAAACAGTTTCTCAGTTCCAAATGCTTTTTTAAACACTTAAGGGGCAATTAAAGTATTTTATAGGGATTTCTAAAAACATGCAGCACATTAGATTTCCTTCATTTGTCTGTGAACCAATTAAAGAAAATTGTTAAATTCCCCTCTGAATAAAATTGACTAGATTTGCATTTACTAACTAAAGTTCAATGGAAAAGAATCTATCTATTGTTTCATTTCTACAACGATGCAACGAAAAATCTTGCCGCTTTTTAATCGATGTCTTTCTGATTTAAGAAATGTATCCAATTCCATTCGAATAAACTGCATTTTATTCGTTCGAAAACCGTCGTTTTATTTTTTCCCTTAGCCTCCGGTGAGATAAACGAGATAAAGAATCCTATCAAAATGTAAAATGCACACGTACACACTTCATCTAATTCTCCTACAGCAAAAAATGCTGAAGACGGGAAGTTAATAATTGACACAGACGAAATTTCTTTGTTTTAATCTGATAGAAGGTAGGAAATTCCCTAAACGGCTCATCTTAACCTGCTTTAAAATTCTCAAAGCACTTGTGGAAGTGTTTCCTTGCACACACTTACACATATGGACTAACGCATTTTCTTCAAAAATCTTTTTTCCTCTGCATTTTTTGACTTCAGCTTAAATCTTTTGTTTTTAGAAAGCCACGATGGAAGGAATTTTCTTGAAGCATTAAATAATCGTATTTTCTGAAAGGTGATAAAAATAGTAACGTTAAAGAGGATTAAATGCAGGACGTACTGGCAGATTTTCTTCAAAACGGGCTTAAATATAGCAAAGTCGACCAACAGGAAGAAAACATTATTCCTTTCTTTATTCATTGATTTCAACATCTTGTTTTACTAACAATAGAAACAGAATAACAATGGGTCAGACAAAATCTACCGTACACAAACGATAAATAAAAAGTTTTAAAATTTTGTTCATGCTTTTAATATTGAACAATTTATAACTTTCCGAAAAGATGCAAGTGATCTGAAGGTTTTTAACGTAATTTGTTTAGTATTCCAAATTCCCTTTTTGATTAACCAATTATTAAACCTCCTTATAATTAATCCTTTTTAAGTCAAGTATTGATTATTTTAATTTCCTTGTAAGAATGAAGGACAAGATTGTATACCTCCTCAAAGATGTTTTAAAACCACTTTTCACTCATTGAATAAAAATATCAAAAAATGCATGAAAACTTATTTTATCTCGTAAAGTCACATTTTTTTGTAAGCATTGCGTTAATTATTTTACTTCATTAGTGAGAAAGTATTTCAATGTTGTATCAACGCTGTTTTAAAAGTACCTTTCCTCGTCACTAGATAGCAAATGCAAGGTAATGCATTTACTCTCTGAGGGGGTCACACGCATATTTGCGTTTTGTAATCAGTAGTCATTTCTGCATGACCTCAAATCAGTTTTGAGTTTCTTGACCAGTAGGATCTTACATATGATTCTTTCAACTAATAAATAGATGTCCACTTTTAATATTAAGTAACGAAATTGTGCCCGTAATAGTTGTGTATATGGCACCACCAACATCTCTAGAACACCATCAACATTAAGCTAATTCTATTCTGTGCAGCGAATTTTAAGTGCGCTATAATATTGGAAAGTAAAGTACAGTCCATGTTTCTTTTAACTAACTCCCTTTAAATAGGGCCGCGGTAGCCCGGTTGGAAGAGTAACGGATTAGCAACCGGATAGTTGCGGGTTCGAACCCAACCAAAGACCGTCGCGTACAAAGGAAGCTGATGCATGTTAAATCTGTCATGGCCTCAAATGTCCTCAAGTTGGTGTGGTGTGGAAATTTGAAGAGTGGGGTGCCTGCTCAGGTGTGACCTCGTCATCGTGGTTCAAAATTATGTGGTGTTTTCATCGGATCCTTCCCTTTGGGTTTGATCCCGGGCCATCGCCAATAGCCCGTTGCGACGTTAATTAATATATCTACCTACCTACCCTTTAAAAACCAACGCGATTTTACGTACTGTCATCAAATTCCGAACAACTATCACGGAACATATTTTAATTCTCTTTTAACGAATTTCTACTTTTAAGAACTTTTTCTCTTTTAAAAAATGCTCAGTTTGCTGTCAACCAATAGATATGGTTATTTAGACATCATGTGTGTCGTAGGGTTACTGCTCAGAAATCTCATGACGGTTATAGGATTAAAGATTTTAAATTTTATCTGAAAAGTCAATTAAAAGGTCATATATTTCTGCAGGAATTGCATTAATTATTCTGTTATACTAGTGAGAAGATCTACCAATGTTTACCAGAGCTATTTTAAAACTACCTCTCGTTATTGGACAGGAGATGGCCTATAACGATGGAAACTTCCATTTTACTTCGTAAAGTCAATAGAGGATTTGATTGTGTAGGCCGAGTTCAGGCATACTAGCAGAAAAGTGGATGGAAGAAAAGCGTATTCTGGAAGATAAAACAATTTATTCTGTACTTCAACGTTACAAATTAGCAGTTTGCTAATTTGCACGAAAACAAATATAATCAACATTAATAACCTAACTTAACCAGACCTCACATCACCATACAGATAAGAGCATGAACTTATATAGCATTACTTACATAGTATAAGTACAGTTATTGATAGGTAATTTGTATTTCATCTGAAATGAGAGATGATGACATCATAATTTGACCTGCCTTCCTTCTCCCTTCATTCCCGAAATCCAACAGATTGAATTTTGGATTTTATGGCTCAAGATCCCGAACCGGACAATCCTCGCCATAAAGTCAATAGAGAGAAATCGACCATTTAATTTTGAGTTAAAAATTCCTCCTCCTCAAAATACGCCTCGGAGGAAATATCCATTTACAAAAAACCCGAATTGGTTCATCAATTTGTCCCCCGTCCATATCGATTTATGGGTCGCGTCTTTAATTTATTGGTTGCTTTTTTTAGGACTTCCAAGAATGCCGAGATCGCGGAAGGAGGACGGCAACTTTTTCGAGCTTCACTTTTAATTCCCAGACTGAAAAACTGGCGTTTCCAAACGAGGTCGGCAGCGCAAGTCTTAATTAAAATCGACCGGACCCGAAATGACAAAGTGGGAACGGCTGCGTGGTTTTTCGGCTTCTTCCACCATTCGCATCAGCTTCAACTTTGTGTTTTTCCAATTTTTATCACCCTGTACGCCCCTCCCGGAGACACTAATGCGCGGAAAACTAGCGCTTGTAATCCGGTAATTATGCGGCATGCGAATAACGAGAGCGAGAGATAGCGCCCCGATTACACGTTGGGGCATCATCAGTCGGGCATTAAGGGCGCATCGCCCGGATTAGGTGGCCGACACCGAAACGGGAGCGCCCACTCCGCCCGGGTTGCCAACGTAACGCCAATAGCTGCACAGCGATCCTGTGCAGTAGGGTACGATGAATCCATGCCGCTGCCTGCTCTGAGGAGAATGCTCTGGGAAGTGATGACTAATCTAAGTGATGAGGGGTCAGATCGGGTAATTTTATACATGGAGTATTAGATTATCCTTAAGCCTGTTTTCGGGTCTGCACCACGCCGGCTATTTACTAAGGAAGCAGAGTGAAGGAATGCTGGAGGGTTTGGTCTCGAGCTGTTTAGACTCGCAGCGATGAAAAGGCGGATGTAATCGAATTATACGCGATTTTCACAGCCCGTGGATGCAGAAAGTACTTGGAGTCGGTCGTTCTGTATAGATTGACCTGTATCTCTGAAACCATCAGCTGTCTATTGGATGTTATCAAAGTGGAGTTGTTACAGGCCACGGCTTATTGCGTCGATGTCTAAAGCTGCGGAATTTCGGAAATATTTAGAAAACCCTAAATTTACCAACCCTTGTAGATACCTATTTTTACCGAAACGGGTTAAATGAACCATTTTCTATGTGGACGCGGTTAACAGTAGAATCAGTGCTTGAATGGGACTCATTTTGAGCGGTTGTTATCTCGAATTGTTACCGTACAGTTGAGAAGAAAAAATTCGAAGTTCTGTTTTGTTATCATTAGGATGCAAGGAAGAAGATGAAACTCTTTACAGTGGTGTGTGTGTGTGTTTATTGTTTTGCACAACAATGTGTATGGAGAGGATATAGAGTTGACAATATTGTAAAAACACATAAAATATTTAACCAGTCGAATGGCCCGTCATAGTAAAAATGAGTATACTTCATACGTATGTCGGGGAAGAGAAACTTATACTACTAAATTAGTTTATAAACATTTCAGGAAAAGTTGTAAAATTAATTGAGGAAAGTGATAAAACTTAAAAAGTAATTTTAAGTCAAAATTTTAAAACAGGCCACTTGGTAAATTTAGTGTTAAAAGTTTTGTGATTTTGTTGGGAAAATATTTAACTCCAGTGCTATGCGTGTGAAGTTAATGCTTTCATGCACTCCATCTTTAGAATACAATGTTTAAGAGTTCATGCTTCATGTAGCCCCAGCAATCGTGATACTATTCAGAAAACAGGAAGAGACAAACCAATAAAATTCTGTTCTCACAAGTGCTGGAGAGAACAGAACAAGCCTTTCTTAAATCTATCCTGGAAACACATTGACAGAAGCCATTAACAAAACTTTGCATGTTGCTAACATTTATGCATAGTTAATATAAAACTGCAATCAAGAATTAATTTGTGAGCAATAATTTATTAACACATTAATATGGAAAGGATGAGTACGGATTAACCAAATTTTTAAGTAACATTCTTTATCATCATTTTAAATATGTAAATTTTGTTTTGGTGATGGCGTCATAGGCTTTATTTGCTCCAGATCTCCAAAAGTCTAGCTTTGCCTCTGGATGTTATTCAACATTACATAGTGTTTCAAAACTTACTTCAAATATAATCTTTAAGTGGAGGTCAGGAGTACACAACTAAACCGTATTCAGATAGAAATATATAACCTATCTGAAGTATGCGCCACTTGGATTTGCTTTGCTGGTGAGCGCAGTTCGGCATACACTACAGTTGATGAGTTTGAACCGTCGTGATTTTGAGATTCGTATTGGTAACATGTATCATTTCATTAATGATGGGATTGCTAACATGCATCTATCACTAGACTGTCTGAAACCGGAACATTCCATGCAACAGTGTAAAAATATTCCAATATGTGCTAGAGGATACACTGCAGAAATGAAAGAAGGAAAGTTTGTGAGCAACATTTTCACTAGTCCTTATTTTAGTTTGACAGATGCACTCTTTCAGTTTCAGAAAAAGTGTACAAAGTTGCGACCAACAGTAATGCACGTCTCAAAATGTCGATCCATGGATTACTGTACAATCTGACCAACTGCCACGCTGCCGAACAGCACCCTCTATCACATACGGGTGGGGGTGGACATACTTCCAATGTGAATACTGTTTAATTTTGTATTCCTTACCTTCCCTTAGATTTTGTACTGGAAGATTTGAAACACTCTAGATAATGCTGATGTTATCTATCAACATTTTCTGCAGAGTGTTTCAAATCTTCTTGTACAAATTTTCATATTATGAAGATTTGATATGAGTAACCCCAACCACCTCATATACTATAATTGCTAAATGAACAATATGATTCTTGAATTTAGATCAGGAAAATAGGAAAACCTAAAATATTCTGCTAAAAATAAATATACCGGAACTTTAGAGAGAATCCTGGAAATAAATTATCCGAAATACAAGCCAAATGATCGATTGGTACCAAAATACACATTCCCCACGAAGTGCGAGTCCACCCCTTAACTACTCGAAACTATTTAATTCCAAAGACATTACATGCACGTACAGAAACATCGTAAAAAATTCTGAATGCTAGAATCAAAACATTCTAAATCTCAATTCCTTGTAATCTTTGCCAGATTGAAAACGTAATGGTTACATAAAAAATATGCGGCTTAGATATAACTGTTCACAACATGGTGAAACATTAAATAGCGAATCTGAAATCCGAGGCAAATGATTGTGGTGGGTAGTTGAATTTACGGGGCACTGGAACAAAACAACGGGCTATCGGCGATTATCCTGATAAATCCCGAAAGGAAAGATCCCACATGAACATATAGAAACATCGTGACAGTATTTCTGAATTCTAAAATCAAAAACATTCTAATTATCATCTCCTTTAAAGATTAAAATAGCCCGTTGTGTTGCTCCAGTGCTACATTAATTCAACTATCCCCCTTTAAAGATTGAAAACGTAAACAAAATATGCGGCTTAGATATAGCGTTTCGCAACATTATGAAACATTAAATGGCGAATCTGAAATCCAGGCCAAATGATCGAATAGCGCCGAAATACACATTCCCCGCGCAGTGCGAGAGGACATCCACCGCTTAACTATCCGAACTACTCGATGGCTAATCCCTTGAGCTACATTTCACGCCCCTCTGGCTATATACACATCTGCGTTTGAAACCCCCAAATCCTTTCACTTAATTCCCATCGTGGTCAGAGGGACTTGGTGTTTATCCCAGCGGCCGCCAAAGGAGGCCTAATGGCAACCCTACAGCAGCGGTCATCCTTAATCCGGCTGTCAGCTTATCATTGCCGGAGCCTCCGCTCATCGTCAGGCTACTAATTGACACTAATTATCGGAGCCTCGGCGCGACACCCTTATTAAGACCGAAACAGATGCTCTCTATCTCGCTTTTTAAGCCCCCGTCTAGCAGTTAGACGGAAAACAGAATGAGTACACGGCGTCGAGTCTGTTTGGGTGGTGGATCGTAGATCACTTTGGGAAGCGAGCTGACCAGGCGTGACTGAGATATGGACCGACCGTCTTGTGTGGGATGCTGGGATGGATAAGGTGGTGGCATGGTCCGATGTGTGACCTCTTTGCTTTCCAATTAGCGGTGTTGGGGCATTTTCGGTGGGATTGATTACAGGGGTCTGGTGCTCCGAAAGGACAGCTTGGGAGTTTCTCAAGTGCCACTCAAGACGTGAACATTTAATTTAGAAATTAAACTGCTGCGTGAAATCTATCACCAGCTCTGTCAACCAGCTCTCAAAGTTTCGTGTATGAATTTTGGAATGTAATAGACACTTTGATAACTGTTTGTCTCTCTAGTTTGAATATCCTTCGTATTTTATTCCTTATAAATGAAAATTTGTTTCCAAAGTATTCACTCGAATGAAGATGTTGATAATTCATCAGACCAGGTATCCACGTAACTATGTTTGACAGTCCAATTTATGAGCATAAAGCAAAATCAACTAATGAACTGACATGTGAGATCATAATGAAAATGGTTGATTGATTGGATTGGATTGGATTTTATAGTACAAGGGCTATATTTGGCCAAGCTGCGCCAAACGATATCAAGCAAATAGTCATAAACACACAAGGAAAGCTTTACTGATACATAAGAGAGGAAACACCCTGGGAAAATCGAATCTGCGCCACCTACTACTCTCAGGTTGCTTGCGCAGTGAGCAAAGTCTTTGGGCCACGGTGACCCCCTCACAATGAAGAAACTAACGTTATATACATACCTATCCTATATCATGATTTTTTTTTCAACTGCGAAAACCTGCCCAATAGATTCCATGAAAAATCTACTTGAAAGCGCTTTTAGGTATGTTATTGATTAATTTTATTGGTTAGTTGATTTTGTTCTGTGAGTAGCGAAATGTGCAAAATATATATATATATTACTTTTCTGTACAAATCATACTAATGATTACAGTTTATGTGTGCATTTGTCAACCTATGGAGAAACAACAAGTCCCGAAGTCGAATTCTGGTGATAAAATGACTTCGTAGTTCAGAATCTTTTTGAGAAATATTGCTTAGGGGTTTCGGTAAAATTAGGCTTTTTATATCAATAGGGGACCTTACTTAACCTATGCGTTTACAAATGAAATAATTTAACTTATCTGGATATTACTATACTACTGTTTTAATACTTTAACTGAAAGAGTTTATGCCTTTTGAAGCGAAATTATTTTTCTATCAATTGGTATCACACCAATTTTCTTTGAGCGGTTACCATTACAAAAGATCATGGTTTTCTAACTAAAAATGAGTAAACGTTGAATTATTATAATTTCAAATAAATAATCCTTTACAATCCTACCAGATTAAAAAGTTTTCTACTAGATTATCAATTAATTAGTGATATTAGTAAGTTGAGACATTATACATTTCATGTCCTTAAGCTAAAAGACAAATGTTAGTATAATTCGAATGCTGCTCTATTTGAATACATGAAGTTTATCTCACACATTGTGAAAGCGCCTCTATCTCTCAACCCTAGGCCCACAAAGTTTGTAGATCCATAGGAATATTATGTTAGCACATCGCGCCACTTTCCCTAGGAATGCAGCTGCGTTCTTTCGACAGTCATTAGGGAGACTGAAAATATGTTGGTAATTTAGGCCAGATCATGAAATGGTGATAGCGGCTACCAACACCCGTTTTTCCCCTATCAGTAATCCCTATGAAAGTTTAATTAGCTTCCGTGTGACACCCTTAGCTACTTTTAGGCTCCAACATTGAAGAGCTCATTTTATTCTCGCAACACAGGCTCATTGGTTGTGCTTAATTTGTTTTCATTACCAGCTGCGCAGGCACAACCTGCAAAGTAAAACCGGTTTGCGATCATTTAATTATAACGCACAAATATAACAAATTCTTTAGTTTCAACGTATTAATTACAAATTTCGTTGAAGCCACCAAAATCTCTCGTGGAATGATAAGAGGATTAACAAACGAATTTACTTTCTGCTTATGGGTAGTGGTTATCGTCATTGCGGGAGGGAGATTACGCACGTAATTTTTGTTTTGGTTGACACAAGTCTAATTAATAAACTCTTTCAGCGTAATTTGACGATTTTGTGTTGCCTTTTATGCTGGATGGTTCAATTGAATGGAAATAAACATCTTGTACCACTCATCCTGTAATTTGTTGCTTAGCGCAGCTTGGCAAGATCCCCTGCACTTTTAGCAACCTACCATCCTGCTATTTGAACATGTCTCAAAATCGAAAGGTATTCGCAAAGGATCTTAAAGTTAATTAACAGTGGTATTTAAAAAAGATCTATATTTTCTAAGCTTGTACAGTTGATTTTCAAGCTTTTTAAATGTTGTTCGTATAAATTACAGATGTACTCACAAAAAGGTAAAAATAAGCTCGCAGATTGATATACCGTGAATCATTCTTGAGATAAAATGAAACTAAACGCAAAAGTGAGTTATTCTACGTCTTATTCATGCAACACAGGCTCATATCACAGGGTAATAAATTTTTAATGACCAATGCATCCTTGATCTACATTTTTTTAAAGAATATACATTACGGGAATAGTTTCTGTCTTTTACTGTGTCGAAAATCTTAAAAAATCATGTTTTAAGGTAGATAGTAAAAATATTTCGCAACAGTTTGTATAATCGTCAACTCGTGAAACAATTTTTTTCATTTTGAAATAATTTACAAAAACTTCATACTAATTACAATAAGAATTACAATAGAACCTTGTGTAACCGTTTTATTTTACGTGAAATTATTCCATCAATACTTTATTTAATTTCATTAACTCTTTCGATAGAAAATACTATCAAATATAAAGACTAAAACACAATACATATTTGATTGATCAACAGAAGAGTGACTCCTTTCCTCTAATTTTAATAAAATATGCAACATATAACAATTCTAGTATATTCATTTAATTTTCTCATGCCCCGACAAACTCAAATAAAAACCATTTCCAACGAACTCGCCCATGCCCAATTATCCTAAAACCCAACCCAAGCGCTTTTTCCTCAGATGTCTGCTTTCCTACACAGCATTTCATATCTTCCCCACCCAGCATCGAGAAGCTCAAGAAGTCGTTGTTCTGACTGATGAGCGTCATCCGTTCCCCAGTCAATAAAATAAAACGCGTCTTCCAATATCGAATCTCGGAGGAGGTATTTGGGGGATGTGGTGACAGTTTCTTCCCATATTTTGACGACCTCTTGAAAATGGGAAGGGGACGTTGACAAGAGGCACTGGAGTCCTCGGCTCGCTCGACCGATATGATTCGTGTCCCCATTCCCATGGTTGCTTTGTCATTGCCTCCTGTTTATCGCCGAACGACACATCGCCAAGTTCGCTCGGCTTGTTTCTTTCACGGCTTGCTTTGGAGTCCTCAAAGTTTTTCTTTTCCAGTCTGATTTGTGTGGTGTGAGGAGAATGGGGATCAATATTTCTATTGTAGTTCTTGTGTGTCTGTTTGCTATAAAAACGAGAAACCGCATCGATTCCTACTTTTATGCAGGGATTTCTTTTCCGTTTCTTTTATGTGTGCCTAGAAAATTTTGAAGTAAGGTCATTACGAAGTCAACAACCTGCAATCGAATGACCTGCAGGAGAATCCAATTTGATAAAAAAAAATGGCGCAATGAAATCCCACTGGAGAAATATTATACAACGCACACAGTTTTCGAACCAGTGCATTAATATATTCCTCATTAGTACGTAGTGTTGTAATTTAACCCTCTGAAGGATTCATACGCATATGCTACTTCTCCAACATTCAGCCTTCCCTGAATGACTCATAACCAGTTTTCACCTTGTTGACCAATATAATCTTTACTGTGATTCTCTCAACCAATAGATGTAGTTATTTAGGATAGTTATTAGGATTAGTTATTTAGTATAATGGGGGAAAAGCAATATTACTCATCTCGAAAATTTTGTGACACTCTGAAGGTTAAATTAAAAAACTAACACTTTTAGCTAAAATTAAACATTTTACGACATTATGAAGTTATAAGTATCAAATATCAAGACTGAGAGAACACTGATTAAACTGAAATAACACATAATCTTCTGTTATAAATCTGAACTGATTACTTTCATAGTTTTGACATGGCATTATATTATTGATAGAAAGAATATATATGTATTTTAACTGTAGTTCAATGAATGCCAACAAGAAATTCTTATCAAACGTCACGTTATAGAAATCTTATCACAAATCAAAGTCTCCCTTTGAATTAGTGTGGTTTTAAAACGTTAGAACATAGAAGTTAAAATATAACAGCGTCAAAAGCATATAAAAGCATATGTGGTAAGCAAATACATCCATCTTTACATCTCTCTCTCTTTCTTAGAAGTCTTTAAAATATAAATTTATACATATGATATTTTGATATTTAATTCGTATAATCATAACCACCAAATATTTTAATACATCAAATTTCTTTTAAATAATTTTTTTAACCTCTTAAATATTTACAACTCAACAATAACCCAAAAATTATTGTGAAACCTAGAGTAGATAGTACATATTATTCAATTATGCATCTTAGTGTCTCAGGGTTAGGGCACAGCGCTAGCAACTTGCGAGTTGTAGGCTGTGCAGGTTCTATTCCTGTAACTTACCCTGGCCGTGTTTCGTCTATGTCATTAAAGCTTTTTTTTGTGTGTTTATGTCCATAATTTGACGTTGTCTATGTTGTGTTTGGCACAGTTTAGCCAAATATGCCCCATTGGGCCATAAAATCCAATCTTACCAACCGAAGTGAAATTTAAGTGAACAAGTAAGTAAAGGAGAAGGTCTCCTTAAAAGTCAGTTTTTTAACCTCCTTTAAATTATAAAACATATAACTCTTAAATTATAAACATCTCTTACATTATAAGAAATAACTCAGGAAGTGGACCTTCCTTATGGTGAATTAACAAAACATTAATTCTAAAAGATCAGTAAAAACTTTCAGCGAAGAAGCAACCAGAATTCAACCCTAAAAGACAAACCGATAGATAGACAAAAAAAAAATAGATTAACAGCTCTGATCCACTTATTTGATATTCAGTCGCACCTCGGGAGTTCTTGGTTGGAAGATAAATCCGCCAAAAGTGAACCCGGACCAACTCCTCGCAACTTTTGGTGGTGTTATCGTCTTCACACATGGTCGGAGACGCGGGAAAAACTCAACGTCATCGAACGTCTTGTTTCTGGAGGAACAAACGATTCCCCGAATAAAGATGTAGGGTGAGAGTGGCTTTTTTGTCGTCGTTTTGGATGCACGCCAGAGGGGGAGGGGATGGAGCTGACGATCCCTTTGTCTTTTTTCCCCGCCATCCACTCGTGAGGAATTCTTTCGTGGACAGCCCTTTCGGTGTTCGTGGACGCTGCTTGGTATGCATTATCGAACCACAGGTATGTGGGAAATTAAGGGGAGAAGTCGCGGCTTTGATGTATTGGAGACAGCGCTGAGGAAGGATGCCGCACTGGAGATCTGGAAGACGTTGATAGTTAGGGTTGAGCTTTCATAACAATATACAGACTGGGTCATCGATTTTTATAGTTACATAGATTTAATTGCATTTAAGGGTTTGCTTTTACTTTCGTGGGCCGCGGTAGCTCGGTTGGAAGAATAGCGGATTAGCAAATGGATGATTGCGAGTTCGAAACTCAATCCAACCAATTACCGTCATGTACATGGGCCACGTTCAATCTGTGGTGGCCTCAAATAGCGTGGTGTAGAAGTTTGGAGAGTGAGGTGCCAGCTTATGTACGACCTCGTCATCTGACCGTGGTTCAAAATTACGAGAAGTCCTCGGATCATTCCTTTCGAGATTGATCCCGGACCTTCGTCAATAGCCCATTGTGTTGCTCCAGTGCGACGTTAATTCAACTACCTCCCTACCCACCTTTTACTATGTTACTGTCCATTAGGTTGCTACTTTACATTGTATTTAAATACGGGACGTGTTACTTATCTCACTTAGCATTATATATTACACCAAGTCTATTAGCCCGATTATCATTTGAGACTCTAAAGAACGAGATCAGGATAGGCATATGGAATCTAAAGTAGTTATGCAGCAATGACCTCAAAGTTTCTGAAACTGACTACAAAGCATTTGTTTCATGACTCATATTCTACGCACTTTCTTTTTATACATAAATCAGAAGGTCCTCTACTATAAATGTCACTCTGTTTCCAAACATATTTCCCGCTAACTTTGTATGCTTTATTTACGTTTTCGTCAACCCTCTGAGCGTCACGAGATTTCCGAGCTTCTTCCTCGCTACACACATATTGACTAATAACATCAAAAAACTAGCTGGAAGTCATGTGGTGAAGGTTGCAGAATGGATATATGTGTGAACTTGTCAGTGGGTTAAAGTTTTTAGAATGTTTTGCTAAAATGTTCTCTCTGGTCTTGACGCTCTAGAAGATATTCAATGGGTTCTCTAGTTCGTTTCTTTCCAAATAATGTAATAAATCACTAACTCGTTTTCTGATAATAGGCACGAAATATAGATGTATTTGTGAACTTTTGAAAAAGACAAATGCAGAAGACGATCGAGAAAAGAAAGATAAATTAAAAAAAACAAACAAATATTTTGTACTTCAATCAAAAAACTAAACAGAATGAAGAGAAAATCAATCTTTATAAACTTTGGAAAACATCGTTTAGACATCAAAATTATATTTTCAACCTACTTTTTTAAAACATTTTGTGTTAATACTAATTTTACTCGCATTTTATTGAAAGTCTAGAAATAAAAAAAAATAATAAAATTTATAAATGTGCTGACTAGAGTGAGACCAAACAAAACTTTTCTTCCTTCCAAAAAATAAGTAAGTCAAATGCATTCAGTAGAGTGAAATTTCAGTTTCGAATGTTGCTGATTTAAATTCACTTTATGTAATAAATTAGAAGTATCAGCTGTTAATAATTTTCATTCTTAATCCTCTGAGAGGTTCACACGCATATATCAGTTCTGCAACCTGCAGTCTTCCATGCATGACTTCAAATTAGTTTTGACCTTCTTGACCAATAGAATCTTTTTTAGGATTCGTTCAGCCAATAAATGATGTTGTTTAGTTATGTGTTTGTGGGGACAAAGCAATACTGCACTATTTTGAAATATCGTGACGCTTATAGAGTTAAAAGAAAATTTAGGAGATATTTTTAAAATTTCGTCATGTCCCAGAATCACTTTTTTAAAGGAATTCACCAAAAGTGGTAACAATAAAATCAAATACTTTTTCAATTATAAGTCCGTTTTAACTAATCCAAGTCTGAAGAAAACCGTCAGCACATGAAAATTTAATTTTCTGACTACTTAATGGCCAAGAGTGTCTCCGGGTCCATCTCCACCAAATAGAACTTGCTGATTCTCCAGAATTTAAGTGACCTAGGACACCTATGTCTGGTGAACATTTGGACTAGTATCCTGCACTAGTTTTTATTTATACTGGGGGAAAATATTTGAGAACACGTCGTCTAATGTCTTTATCGACCAAACGACCGGCATTTGACAACAATATTTTCAATTAAATCTTTAATTCGTTGCAGAAACTAAACCAACCCGAAAAGGACTCCTAAATTCCGATTACCTTCACACTAGAATTGTCTCACATATTGATATTTAACCACATTAATTCAATGAACATTTCCCTCGATCTTCCTGCGAATCAACAAGACCTTCGAGAGAAAACCCGTGCTCCGTTGGATCCTTCCTCTGTACCCAGACCGATGTGAATGATAAAGCGCTGGAGGGCTCTTTAACCTTAATGAACGAGGAAGAAGAGACAGGGAAAAAAGTCCCGAGTCTTTGGAGCAGGCAAACAAAGGAGTATGCAAATAAGCTCTTTTCTTCTAAAGATGGTCGAACATACCCACACAATGAGTCCTCACCCCCGCACACCCCTTAATGGGCTTGATAGGAGTTAATGCGACCCTTCCACCAAGCACCTTGGCTTTGCAGGATTGATTTTTACCTTCCTTGATTTGGAGGAGGTGATGCTTCATACGTGTTGCGGGATTTTTAAATTAATAGATGGGAGCACTGGAATTATCTGACACCTGTGTTGTAGTTTGTATGCAGCTTCGTTGGTGATTGATTTGGACTGGGCTTTTTCCGAAATTGAGCATTTTATGCCAGAGTTTATGATGGGTTAGTGATTTTTTTCATGATTTCGTTTATTGTTAATAATAAAAAATCGGTGATTCTTGTGTAAGAAGTGTTTTGTGAAATGGGAATGTGATTGGGAAAGACGCATTGGAATTATTTGACACGTGTTGCGATTTGTTTGCAGCTAGGTTTGGGATTTTTAATTGTATGACGGAGTGTTTTGAAGTAGAACCACATCTAACTCTATGGATAGTATGGGGCTATTTACCATCGACAGCCTTTGACTAAAATGGGTCCAAGTTGAAATCGTCATATCGGTAAAAATACGTGACGAGCAGTAATCGTGTTGTCAATTTCTAAACAGCATGAAATCCAATTCCATACTGCGCAGTACATCCTGCGCTCGATTATCCACCCCATGAATGTGGGAAAAGATGCAATATTTCTGTGTGTTCCGCCGCGTTTAACAGTCTATCTCGGCAATCATGAAGGCAACTTGATTGCGCGTTTTGTTGTTTTAAAGCTCTCAATGAGATCTATTCAAATATGCGAAAAACTTTTTGCAGTGATTTGAACTGAAGATTAAAAAATTGTTTTCTTGTAAACTGTTGAACACTTTCGACAATATCGCGGTTTATCTGGGCAACCATGAACGCAACACAACTGCGTGGTATCGTTTTAAATCTCTCGATGAAATCTATTCAAATACACGAAGAACATTTCGCAGTGGTTTGAACTGAACCTGTAAACGCTTTGAAACAATACTCGACCTCATTTCAACTCTCCAATCTGCAAGTCCTAGTCCAATGCTCCAAATTAACGTCTCAATCAGAACTGAGCCTATTCTTTTTTTAAAGGTAGACAGCTTTGATGATTAGACGTGTAGTTTATGAAGGGTTAGTGGGTATATTTCATTCATTGAACAATAAAAATCCCTTTGAGTCTAGTGAAAGCACACTTACCGGAATAAAAATCTGCTGGACAGGAGTTTGAAAAGAAAAGGACGGATAGTTTTGATAGGACACGAATCTTTCTAATGCACAAAACGGCTAAACGAAGTAAAAACGCAGGAGGATAAATGTGAATTAAAGATGTCAGCGAAGAATTAATTCTGTTTTACATAATTGTAAACATAAAAAAAATTTATTTATCCGTATCATGCAAAAAATATAATTTATTTCCCAAATTCACTGAAATTTTACTTGGCACTCAATCTATTCGAAACGTGGTCGACCTAATATTAGCCACTTACGTCAATCGTACTTTTTAATATGTATTGTTTGCGCTATCACTCTTCGCTGATTTTTGGATCCCGACATTTAAATGGAGTTAATCAAATCGCAAAAGCCCTGTCATTGCGATTTAGAACGTTAAATTCTAAATTCATCTCTTGACTGTAATATGCTTGTATAGTTGGTCACCTATTTCCTAACGTTAACAGCAAACTTACAAGCTTTGACTTCAATTGGAATTTAATCTCTCCTACAATTGATATAGATTAGGGTATCACTACAACTACCAGTTATGTGGTATTATATATATTGAATTTGTCAAGTTTTTTGGTCTATTCTTAGTTTTGCCTTAAGTTTTTTTATTTATTTTGCTACATATTTGTTTGTAAATATGCTTAAATAGTCACTAAGAGTCCAGAATTTTTTAAACTCCATATTTATGTACCACATATTATAGTGCCCCTCGCCTTTGATAAAGCAACTATGATTTATTTGAAGCACATATAAAAGAATTATTATATCAGTGTATGAGAAGACTTACGTATAACTGATAGCATACATCATTCTTTCCTTATATCTATTAACCCATTGTGTTGCTCTATTGCGACGTTAATTAAAAATACAATATTCTTCATATCGATTAGTTAGTCTGATGTGTACTTTAGTCATTTCGCGTATACTATACAATTTTGTAATAATGGGATACCACATTTCCATTACTGACTGATGTTACTATTACCATCTAGTTGCATCCACGAAATGACCTGACACTGGATATTGCCATAGTGTGGCTCCAACGAGAAGGCAGTCAGTCGACATTGGGTCAATCAATTTTTGAATAGGTGTGAATAAAATCTTGTTATTAGGTCTACCATACCAAAAGCATAAATAGCGATCGCCATGGATGATTTTCCCCGCTATGAAACTAGCCATCACTGCTATTGCTTTCGGCACCGAACGATAAATTCAGAACCAAAATCCACGTTGAAGACGCCAATTGTGGAAACGCTTCGTTTATGCTTCAATCTCTCTCTCACCAAATTTAAATAGATTCTTTCGAAACTACGTCACTCGACTGTCTTCTCGCGGCAGCCGGACTATTCAAAATCTTAGAAGCTTTCATTGCTGTCAATAAAATAAACATTTGGTCTGAATCTCCCTTAAGCCATTCAGATGTTGACTATCTCCCACTTAAAAAATTTTAAATAAATTAGTTTGATGAGAAAAGGGAAACCCAACATTTTGAAATTAATATTTCTAGATAAAGATTACTGAGTCGTCAGAATTTTAAGGAATTGGTTAAGTATTTGAAATCAAACATATGTGAGGACTTTTCTGTAAAGCTAAATACAGAGGACGCTAGCGTTTCGGTAACCTCTTTAGTAATTTGTGGCGTTACTTGATATGTTGCTCGAATGCAATATCAGCATACCGCTTGGATTAAAAATGAACGTGAAACACCGAACGGCGAATTAGTTCTTAACCGGAAGTTTTTTCTTTGATAGTTTGCTTATGTTTACATTGAAAATTTTTCATATGATTGGTTTTTGGGGGGTGAGATTTGTTAACTTTCTAGTTTTACTGTAATTATTACCGAACTGCATAAAATTCCATTTTTGCAGTACTAAAATACGACTATTTTGAACTTTTTTTCTTCTGTACAGCAGCATATTCATTATAGTTTAGCATGCGTGTTTGTAGAGTTCTTATAAGAAATCAATTGACAGTCTCATATTCCGTCTTAACTATATCTTTATTTAAAAAATACTTATCTGTTATCAGTAATTCAACGAAGACTACCACATAATTAATTGATTCTGCTCACAAGATTTATTTACATTCTTCATATTCCAAAGGGCGTTTTGTCCGAAAAATTCCTGATTAGCATTGCGTTGACAGCAACTGAAAAGAAGATAGATTATCGTTTTTCAATGGTAGACTCTCCTTTCTTCTACGCTCATAAATATCCGATAAAGGACTGTTTTCTCCCAATTTTTTTACTGTTCATTTCATTATAAGTTTTTATCATCGTTGGATGCAATACATCACAAGCAAATCAGCACGATATCGTTGGTTTAAAACTGAAGTACTGTTGTATTCATACGACAGGAAATAAAATAAGAATTAACAGATGGGTGTTTCAACTTAACTAAACATTGACTGCTTGGCTTAATACGTATTTAAAAACTTCCCACTCATAAACGTGTCTTATATCATTTGCTTATACCTAGAGCAATAGGGAAAAGGAAAACCGCATCACAAAAGTAAGCGTAACAAATAGTTTTACAGAATTTTAAGTAAACCAAACAATCACATCGCATGCAGCATTTCGAACGTATAACGCTAGATGTCATAACAAAGTAGATCTTTGCCCTTGAGAACAATGTGGCGCCATAACAGTCGGTTTGCCTGCTGTTCTAGTAACCTGCGAATTGTAGGTGGCATATGTTCTATTCCTCCCTGGGTGTATTTCTCTTCTCTGTGTAAGGAAAACTTTCCTTGTTTGTGCATTCCATTGCTTGACGTTATCTGTCTTGTGTTTAGTGCAGGATGGCCAAATATGACCTTTGCGCCATAAAACTCCAATCAACCCACCCTTGGGAACAGATGACCAAGCAATATATTTTTGCAAACTATGGAAACAACCTTAGGACAAACGACTAACAAAAACTAAGACAAAAATAGTGCAATAGAAACATCGATTTTGGAACTGATCAAAGAAAGGAACAAAGTTATTGAGATAATGTGAAAATTAATCTTAACTAGTTGATGCAGATTGTTTTTGAAAATTTCATATCTGTGAAGGCTTTTTTGTTCCTATTTCTTTATATTTTTTAAATTCAATAAAAAATAACCCCGTGTCTTTTAAAGGGACAGGGATTTAAATCTTTAAACCTAAAACTATTTGTCAAGTGCATAGATTATCGTAAAGCTATTATTTTGCAAATTGATTTTCGTGGCAGAAAGTTTCAATGCTTAACGAGATTTTCGGTTGTGATACCGGTGATTTCAAAAGCTGTTACGCTTAGATAGGACATCCCCATAAAGGTAATATTTTTATCCCCATCCCAAATCTTCCTGCTTGTTTCCTTCTGAACCCATCTTGAAAATATTCAATAATCGCCAATATTTAGTTTTCGGTGTGCAGGATGCATTGAATTTCGGCTCCAAGAGCATGATTACGTCGTTCCGCCTTGTATTTTATCTATATTTGAATCGCATTATCCTCGCATTGCTTCTCATTAATCTTGATATTAAATAACATGTTCCGCACAGGGACAAATCGATAAACTTTTCATGTGTGCCATTAATATACTGTAGAACCTTGACTATCGGGATAAAAGTGGACCGAGTGCACCTTGGATAGACAGAAACTTGGATAATACAGACTCAGTAACACAAAACAGCCATTACGAAATACAGAAAACATTTACTGTACTACATGTTACTACTGCGGCTTCTGAAAGAGTCATAAAGCTAGGATTAAGAATAATACTCGGTTTTGTGTCGCAATTTGTACTTATTGTGATAATTTTACGATAAAGCTGGACGTGAGTTACGTATCTTTTAAACTCTCTTGAAGAAGTCCTTCACAGTCTTATGTTTTGCAGCACTTCCTTAAAAAACAGTTTGTTCTTCAGAGAAAAAAAATTGTTTCCAATTCAGTTCGAATAACACGGAAACTCATTTTACCGGAACTCGAATAATCGAGGTTTTGCTGTATATTGATAAAAGCATTGAATTCGGTAGATAACATTTGTTCTAGTTTTCAAAAAATTAAATCTTTCATGTGGGGAATTGATTTGAATAGCTTCCAATTTCTAATAGTTTCGAATCATAAAAGTTCACTTTAATCAAGCTATTATGGTAATACTGCTTGTAGTGTCTTAAATTAATTAATTTTCATCATCTGTAAAATTTTTCTTGTCCGCCATGATTGAGTGGGTTTGCCTACTACACGTGTACCCTGCGAATTGTAAGGGGCACAGGTTCGACTCCTGTTACTTACCCTGGATGTATTTCTCTCTTCTGATTCAGTAACTTTCCTTGTGTATATGTCTTGATTGACGTCTTGAATTGGGCGCAGCTTGGCCAAAATATGGCCCTTTTGCCATAAAACCCAAGTTGTCTTGCTCCAGTGCGACGTTAATTAAAATACCTACCCACCTACCATAAAACCCAACCAAACGCAAAATGTTTTGTTAAACATAACTTTATAAAATTTCAATGTAAAAACTGCCTTGTTCAAATAATAAAAGAATATACACAAAAGAAATTTTTTTTTGTCTTCGTTCTGGTTCACCGACCTTTGATTCTTGACTTTTAAAACAACATTTTAACGTAAGTTGTCTCTTCCAGAGATTTATAGATACTGATTCCAATCGTTAGATCAGTCCGATAAAGATGTGGTGGCATCAGTTCTTTTGCTGCATTATGCAAATGCCGACTCGTTCCTGTCAATCAATCAGGAGTAAATGAATACGTTGTCTACGTTCACTCTATTACGCATAAAATGAGTGGATTTGCCTTTCACTCTCTTTATGAGAGTAAGTGTCTGATCTTGCTTGCTGTGTTTATGTTTCTGGGACAGTAATATCATATGTTATTATGATTGAATAAATTGGATTTACTAACTCTGGAATCGATATTGATGTTATTTCCCTCTTCAAAGTACCTTGCCTGTCTAAGAGGCTTTTTTAAAGCACTGTGACGGTAGAGGAATCTTGATATTCTTACCTTGTTGTACTATGCAGCGCTAGATACTGCTGCTGTTATTTACAACGCGATGAATTAAAATCCTTCAGAGAACTTTCGAACTCTGAAGCATCAAACCATAGGAACAATACAATTTTATCTTGAAATGAGCCGACATATCGGTTTAGTAATCAGGGTCTTGGTTTCCTGGTTTGAATTCGGGATGAGGCATGGATGTTTGTCGGTGTCGAATGAATGTGTAGTATGTCTGGTGAGGTGTAACATGAACCCACCACTGTGTTGCGCAAGGGTAACGGATCGGACACTGCAAGAGTGGTTAACAAATTCGCAGTTGTAGTGTCATAATGAAGAATGTTCAATTGACCGGGTATCAGAAAAAAATATCTTGAAATAAGCTAACAAACGACCAAACAAACTGAATACTTTCAGACCCTCTCATTGGCTGCGAGTGTAGTGTCATAATGAGGAATGTTCAATTGACCGGGTATCAGAAAAAATATCTTGAAATAAGCAAACAAACGACCAAACAAACAGAATACTTTCAGACCCTCTCATTGGCTGCGAGTCAGTGAAAGAATGCAGAAAAACATTTTTTTCTCATTTCACAACCACACATCCACTCTCGAAAAGAATTCCATTCCTTTTCTCCTCTCGCGAAACTTTAAAAAGACTAGAAAAGAGGAAAAAACACGAAAAAAGAGACCTCCATCATTCCTTTACTTTTCCGGGAGAATAAGGTCGAGAAAATACGAAGCTGGCTTTGCGCGGGATCTATTTGTGTCCTCGTGCCCAGTGGTTAAAAGAGGAAAGAAATGGCATCAAAATCGGAAGTCGAAGACAGGTACTGACCAGAGAGCCGCCAATCGGGATATTTTCTAAGTGACAGTTCCAATTGGGTTGGCGCGACCTCTGACGGCGGCCGGACTTGATATCTGTTGAGGAAGAACGCCAGATGATTGCTTTTTTGACGCGTCCGACTCTCCCGATGGCCCCCTAATCGAGTGAATTTGTTTCTCTGACACAGGGTGGTTTTTATGTTCGCTGAAGGGGAAGGAATAGAAGTTGATTTTTGAGGGATGATAAAAATAAATTAGGTTCTGTTGGGTACTTTTGTGTTCTCCTTTTATGAAATAAAAACAAGGGCAACTGTTTCAATTGAAAGGGGCGCACTTCTTTGTGTGTGGGACTTTCCTAAAATAATATTTATCTGAAGAAAGGAGATATTCAATTGCGATGTAAATTTTTTTTCATAAGCTTTAATTTTTCACCTGAACTAAATTAAACTATATCGTGGGATACGGGCCGTATTAAATGTTAGCCGTAAAAAAAATTCCCACAACGTATGAGAATCTTATGTACTGAGGTAAGTGAAAAATTATTTCAAAAATTAAAACTAAATTTCGAACACTTAAGTGGTAGTTAAAGCGAGCTGCACACATGGGTGCTACTCTAAAAATATCTTACGCCTTGGCTCTTGGAAGATATGATTGTTATGGTCGTTGTTTTTAATCCTCCAGAGGGTTTCAACGACATATCTCGTCCATCAAGATCTGACCAATTTTGCTACTGATGAGATATCTCGTGATCAATATACACTATCTACTAATAAGTATTTGGGCACCTGTGATAGAAAAGAAAAACAAAATTTATTCATATTCAATAGTTAGTAGAGCCTCCACTAGAGGCAATTACAGCCTCAACCCTCCGGGGCATGCTTTCCACAAGTCCTTGTATGACGGCCAGTGGTATTTTGTTCCACTCGGCTTGGAGAAGACATGTAAGTTCCTTCACCGATTTTGGACGGTTCTTGCACCCCTTAATTCGGCGATCCAACTCGTCCCAGATGTTCTCGATAGGGTTCAGGTCTGGGCTCTGGGCTGGCCAGTCCATTCGGTTAACTCCATTGTCACCATACCAATCCATGGTGGACCTCGCAACATGACAGCTGGCGTTGTCGTCCTGGAAGTAACATGGGTCCAACCCGTAAAACTGCCACAACGTAGGAAGCACACTGTCATCCAAAATAGTGGTGTAGGCGTTGGCGTTGAGCTTACCATGAATTGGGACCAAGGGTCCCAGTCCATACCAGGAGAAATACCCCCAGACCATAATTCCACCTCCGCCGAACTTTGCTGTGGGCACAATGCATTCTGGCAGGAGGCGTTCTCCAGGCAGACGCCAGACCCAGACCCTACCATCCGAACGGTAGAGGTTGAACCTTGATTCGTCGCTCCAGAGAACCCGTTTCCACTGATCTACGGTCCACTTTCGACGTGCTTTGCAACACATTAACCTGAGCAGCGTGGTTGGACTTTGTGATCAAAGTCTTATGGGCGGCAGCACGACCATGAAAACCAAGCAGATGTGCTTCCTTACGGATGGTATTCATCGAAACAACACTCCCGGATGCCTGTTAAAACTCCTGGAGTATGTGGGCCATCGGTTGGGTGCGGTTCTTCCGAATTTCTCTGGACAGCACCCGTCGGTCTCTATCTCCCAGTTTCGTGGATCTGCCGACTCGGGACACATTCCGACAATCACCGCTCACCTTCCACTTCTGAATCACATAGGTCACTGTCGATTTTGGGTAATTCAGCTCGCTAGATGTCCCTTAAGGATCAGCCATTTCTGTGATACCCGACGATTACACCTTTCTCGAAATCAGATAACTCTGCACTTCGTGGCATCTTGCATACGACTAATGCCAATGTTGCTTCCTACATGATATTTAACGGCGGAGGGCGTGACGTATATCAGAACCGCAGATATCGTCATTTGCATGGGTGTCCAAATACTTATTGGTAGATAGTGTAGTTCCGATTCTTTGATGATGACAAGGTCAAGAACTGTTCAGTTTTCTGTTAATGGTATGATATCTCGTCCATCAAAATCTGATAAGTTTGGTTAATTACGAGATACCTCGTCGAGACAACCGCCAGGAGGTCAAGGGAAATGAACGATTTAAGCGAACTTAACAAACTAATATACACTAAAATAAGATTTTAAAAATATTTTCCGTATGACGACAATATTGTGACCTCTGAACACGATGTTTCAAAATTCCCTATACATCTTTTAAGGGGAGATAGGGAACATGAAATTAAACCGTATTCACATGGGATGTACATAGGCATTCACACATCCAGTTTGATAGTTACACGCTTAGAATTTCATGGTAGGTGCACAAAGTTGCGAATCAACAATATCGACCCATGGATAACGTCCTCCTGCAAATCCAGGTGACAGTTTCGGACATACATACCATGTGAACATGACTTAATTCAATATTCCGTATCTCTCCTTAAAGTTTGTACAGGAAGTTTAAAAAATCCTATTTGTTATACAGTGATCATTATGGTAGTAACCATCAGTAAACACTTATTTTACGTTTCCTTCAATTATATTTATGAGAACGTCAAAAATAAAACTTATAATTCTTAAAAATTACGTCTAACTCTTGAATTTGTTTATAATATAAAACGCTGCATTATACTAAATATATTAGTTGATTGTAATTACTCTGGGCATAAATTGCACAAATTATGTACACATAGCATAAGTTGAGGAGTAATTTTAGTTTATCTTGTAACAACAGTAATAAATAGATTTTGGTTTGGAATGTAATTAGTAATGCTCTTACTAGGAAATCTCGGGTAACACGGTCGTTATTGTACAAGTAAATTTTGAACACTGTAGACAAATGTTGTAAATCTTGTTTCGATTTCATAGTTTTTTAATTATTTGATACCTAGGGATAACGGATCGTGTAGTTTGCAAAATTAGAAGCCTTATAAAACATGCCTTATAACTTCTTTTGATATACAAATTATTTGTTATTTTAATCATTCGATAAGTTTAATTTCATAAAAGTTTCATGCATTAGAAGTTTGAGAAATTTTGGCAAGACACTTACGCTTCCAAACCTTAAATTCTATTAATTTTTCTATTTATTTTATTTTAAATTATTGTCTGCATTATTATTGTTGCTTTTTGTATGTAATGGACTATAATCAGTGTATTTGTTATAAATTGTTTTTCTCCAATACTTTTTTTGTGTGTTTAATACTTTGTTTAAAACAGTTATTAAAATTTACAAGTTGATCAACAATGAAATTTTATCTGTTTATGAGAATTGGAGCAAACAGTACTTAAAATTGAATTTAGATAAATGCCGATAGATTGCTTTATTTTCCAGTTTTTCGCTACCAACTAAATTTTGCTTTGCGTGACAAAGGGTAGTTGAATTCCTTTGATTGTTTGACTAGAGTATAGAACTTATAGATTGAAGCACACAATTTTCATCACTTGCAGGATTATGAAAACACTTTTTCCAGAAAAACAGCAAAAATTGAAATATTAATTTTATTTTTCAGCTACTCCAGCGGAGACGGAGCCAGACGTTGCTTTATTTGTGGGAGTTTTTGTGGCTGTCGCAGTGTTCGTTGTGGTGGTCATCGCCATGATAATGCTTGTGCGTCGAATCAAAGGACGAGATCCTTGCATGTACAGAGGAGCAGGCACAGGTAAAAAATAATTTCAGATGGATTAAATTAGTTAAAATAATTCAGATCTTAAAATAAAAGTTGAGCAAAATTATAACGATTACATAAATGAAACTGAAATTATTGCAGGTTATTTAAAGGTGTATAAAATAGTTATAAATGAAATGTCTACTAATTAATATATTTTTCAGTTATTGAATTATTTTATTTAATTATTTAAGAAAGGTTGGAAAATGTTACGACTTCTGTTCTCATGATTTTAAGTACTGTTTTTTTTATCAATTTTCTCTAAATTTTTGAGTATCAAGAATGAAAAGGATACTATAAAAAGGAAAGTGATCACACTCGTTTTAGAATCGAATGCCTCCTGATAGTTTTTCAGTTTAAAAAGTAATTCCAAAAATCACCGTGTGTTTAAAATTTGAATGCTGAACACTAAACATAGAAAAAGCTTTATAAATTTCTCTAATGTCATTTGTTACAAGATGCGTGTTACGATTTTCTTATCTCTAACAAGCTGAAGAGCTGCGAAAATACCCAACTACATCATACCATAGAAAGGAAAGCGGTAACACTCATATTTGATCGGAGTTAAATGTTTCCTGTTGATTTACCAATTTTCAGATAACGTTTATCAGTTTAAAAAATTATTCCATAAATTAATGGTAACTTAAAATTTGAATGTTGAACACAAAATGAATAAGAAAGAATATGTATAAATCTTGCGCAAATTTGACGTAGCTATTTGCGAATTAACACTAGGCTCCTATTTGCTACTTTTCAAAATATTTTTATCAATGAATATCCTCTAGGAAAATAAGGTATATATCAATATTTTATCTGTGCGCCATGTAAACCAATTCGGAGTGGTTTACCCGGCTTAATGAAAACGATTAAAGTCTGTTTTATTTTTGTAACAAATAGCAAAAGAGAGCCATAGTAACCTAACAATATATTTACCTAACAATATAATAACCAGCCATACTAAACCATAATATTAACACATAACAAAAACATATCAAATAACCATTTCTCCGGGTAAACCTATTCGGACGGGTTTACCCGGTGTAATGTTATTTGTTATGATTTTTGTTGTGTTATTATTATGGTTGATTATTATATTATTACGTTCTTATAGCTCTCTTATGCTTTGGGTTACAAAAATAAAACAGATTTTAATCGTCTTTTTTTATTCGTTTCTCGTCCATTTTTATCACCAGAATAAATTTTAATTTGAATACAATATTTGTAATACGCATTTGTTAATATACGCATTGCAAAAGAAATATGTGTCTCTTCTGCTGAAGTGGTTGTGCGACGCATTCATCTTTCGAAAAAAACCAAAAGCACACCTAAGACCTAAAAATACACATTTAGACGTAGAACTTTTCCTTTCACTTTTGTGTGCACAAAGGCAGGGAGAAAGTCGGAAGAGAAAACTCGGAACGAAGGCAGTGAAATAAAATAAAAGAACGGCACAAAGACTTACGGAGGAGTGAAGGAGAAGGGAAAAAAAGGATTGGATCCTTTTTATTGCCCCATTTATTAAGTAATATTTAACTTCCGTTCGCTGAAAGGTGCTTCCTTGATTAAGTTTTTCGCTCCATTATTCACATCCCTCTTCCTCTGAATGCAAACACTCGCTTCTTCTGTTGCTTCCTCGCGAAAGACAACAGGTCCGAGGCTTAGTCAGAATAGAGCGAAAGAAGGAGTTTTATTATGAAATATGTTTGACTTGACAAACAATGAAGGCCCTCTTCCCTTCTTGCGAAGATAACAGAAATCGCACACATGCATGCATGAGTGAACGCTCTTTTTTTAAAAGAAGTTACGATGTTGTGTTTTTTTGGAGAAAAAAACTATAAAGAAAAGGGACAGAACGGCACATTTATCAAGAGGAAGACTAGGTTTCCGAAATTCGATAAATCTATCGAAGGACAAAACCGATATTTGAAGGAAAGAATTAACTACTTTTTCTACCCTTGTTGATTTCGGTTTTTTATCCCTTATTTTATTTGTTCAGCGTTGAGAGCTCTTTCGCGTTATGTATCTCTTCGGTCTCCTTATCCAAAAGGAGGTGTGCTTTCCATTTAATTGGTTTTGAAGTTTTTGTGAACTTTTTTCGTGCGTTGGGTGTGCGATACTTTTTGTTATTTATTTATTCGTTTGCTTGTTTATGTTTTGAAAAATTGAGCGTCTGAAATGTCGTCGGTGTAAACAAATTAAACACTTTCCCGGGTTTGCTTTTTTGTGTTTCTCTTTTCGAGGGGATTTCGTCTACCCGTCGCACTTCAAGAATGAATCGTTTTAGGCGCTTTGCAAAGCGAAATTGACGTAGAAGAAGATCGTTAGCATTCGTTCAGCGTTGTATTTATTTGAAGCAGATACTGAAAATCTGATTGAGTGACAATTTTAATTATTTCTTAAGCTTTCACAGCCTTTATTTTTATCAAATGCACCAGTATCGCTGAGCATAGCATCTGCGCATAAGCTTCTTTCTTGCGTATATCTATTAATGACAGTGTCCTTACGCACATTTTATACCAAAAATCCATTTTTAATATAATCATCCAACAAGTAAAATAATATTGATCAAAAATAGAAAGTAGCATTTTGTGTACTTACTAGTGTCAAATTTCCAATAAATAAAATTCACATTTACTTTAAGATACACAGATTAACGCTTAATCATACAGGTGGTAAACAATTTAATAACTTCAAATATTACCAACAGAGATAAAATAGGTGGTAAAATTGTCAATAGCTATTTCGGAGGAGCAAACGTCCGCCATCATCAGGACAAATGTTAGATCTACTTTTGTCGTTTATGATGGTGAATGTTTTGCTTCATTCAAATAGCCATTGCTAATTTAACCATCTGTTTTTATCTTTATTGGTCGTTTTTGAAGTCTTAAATTTTTGAAAATCACATTTTTTCGTAGGCCATTCTTTTTTTAATGTTACGCCTGCTTTCGCGTTCGCTTACATTTTCGTTTCGTTACATTCTGATTCTTTTCTTCTGGATTTCTCATTACTTTAATCAGACTGCTGAAGAACTCCTTTAAAACGGTGAGCTCTTTCGAGCATTTTTAGCAGTATTTTATAACACCATCGCTCAAATTAAGCAAATTCAAACGAATCGGCAAAATTGTTGAATGAATCTCGCATCGGTTGATTTTACATTTTCCAGATCCGTTTGTTGTTATTCGCCAATATACAATTAATGTCTATTCCTGTACCGCTCTTGTTAGTGAAATATGTACATGGACGTACTTCTGAAAAACAATTTTCAGAAGTACGTCCATGTACATATTTTTTACATTTTCAAAGCAAACAATTTTCAAAGAATTATTCATTTGGGTTGAAAAGGTTGTACTTTATGCCTTCATCAAATAGAGGTGTATTTATCCAATGGTGTTGGAGCTTTTTCGTTAACCAATTAATGACTCAGCGATGTTTTTACTAGAGAATTTATTCAATACAAGATAGCGAAACGAAGAAAGACAATTGAAGTTTCGGAAAAATGCACTACAACTGATATTGAAAGACACGTTTTTAAATAAAGTTATTCATACTCTGATAATAATAGCATTTAAAACAATATAAATGCTGGAGATACTATAAATCTGCGTTTCCCCAACCTCAATGGTTCGATTCCTCTCTGGATGTATATCTCTTCTGTGTCAGTACCTTTCTTTATGTGTATGTCCCTTACTTGACACTATCTGTACTTGTATGTCCATTACTTGACACAGCTTGGCCAAATATATGGCCCCTGCACCCCATAAGAGAAATCAACCAAATATCTCAAACCTAAAAAATAATCCTCTTCGTGTGTGTAAATAAAAAAACTACTGGGGTGAAAAATCTAAGGCGCTTCACTTAGTTTTTTTTATGTGATTTGTGATAATCATACAATCAAAAATTACCCCAGAGAACAAAATTGGATAGTTCATTTGAGTGACTCTAGTTGCTTCTCTTTTTAAATCCAGCCGTGTGGAGAGAAATACTCAGGTATCGAAAATTCATTAATCTTCCGAAGTTTTAATTAATTTAGCTATCTGCTGTTGATTGATTAAACATTTAATTTTCTCTTCGGTATTGGAGAACGTTGATTATGTTCTGAAGCTGATTTGTTCGAAGCGTTTAATCGTATGAGAAAAATAGGAGGTATTTTGAATAATTAATAGAGGTAGTTTAAAAAGTGAACGCGAACATTTAAATACTGTACCTAAAGCCTTTTGTGAACGACAAACTATTAAGGGAACTTCGCACCTTGTTCGTTAATTATGATTTCGTATACATTTCTTTCAACCAAAAACTGACGAACTTGGATGAAGAAATCTTGAATAAGATTGACAGATTCACAAAATATTCTCCGTGCGTGCATTTTTCCTGACGAACGGATATGAGTTGTAAGTAGTAATATGCTTATGGGGAGAGTGATTAAAAATGATCATCGCTTTTCAAGACAGAACTTTCAAGGTGCGTTTAATTATTGTGTGATAGGCATTTTCAATACAAACTAAAACGGTACGAACGAAAGACGGTGATTTTACTTCCTATTACCCAAATGCTCTCCATCATGATTACAATCGTGGTTACCTTAAAATGTAGATTATCGACGTTTGGGTAACGTTTGGCATTCAATCTAATTGGCGTTGATTAATTAACTACCATACATGAATTCGGAATTCCTTCTTTGGAATCTATTGGCGCGTGTTGATATCGAGTTCTAAAAATAAGCCAAGTGATGTCACGTATGGAATATGTACAGGAGAGAGAGAGAAGTACTTTCCTCAGCCACACTACCGCCACTAAGCACTACCGCCACTGCCTCATATATAGAGGTCATGGTTTCAAAAACTTTACGAATCATTCAAATCTTTAGTGTATTCAGAAATAAATTTTTTCATCTGCATGGAGTGAAACTGTTTGAAATAAAAATTTTTAGTTTATTGAACATCTGAGTTAGAACTGGTTCAAGAGACCAATAATTAACAAATTTTTTGAATTTGAAATTTTCGTCAACTGCATACATAACTCGACCAAATATTACGTAAAAAATTGTGTTGATCCTAACCTGTCAAACTTTTAAATACGGCTAGTTGTTTTACTAAAAGTTACATATTCATGAGAATTTTTAGATACCGTTGAAAATAATAAATCAAATTAAAAACCAGTTGCACTCAAATTTCCCTTGCCAAGCCTTACAGAGAAAGCTAAAATTTAGTAAATTTAATTTTAATCTTATAACTATTCAAATTAAAAAAGATTGTTAATTGATGATGTCTTTTACAACTGCAATTATCTGTATCAACCATTCAGCAAACAAAATTTGTTTTTCAAACAGGTTGATACGAAAAGGTGAAATAAAAGTTTGCTTTTGAAAGCCTAATTTAAAAATAATTCTAATAGCTTATTTCATTTTTGCAGCCAACAACCCCTTAAAAACCTAGCGTTACGTAATTGCCCCCCCCCCCAATCGGACTATAACAAACTCATCTCTCACTTTCTCCAAATTTGATTAATCATTTTAAACAATTCACAACAATAGTTATATTGAGTACATTAATTATATCAAACAATAATGATATCAAACTTATCCAGCTTTCATATACAAAAAATAAAATTCGAACTGTTTCTGTTAGGGTTTTACTTTAATGAATATATTGTTGGCATTACGCCCAAACCTCCAATCTACAAAAGCATTGTTTCGACATAAACGCGTTTAAAAGTTCGACTAGGGTTTTACTTTAATGAATATATTGTTGGTATTACGCCCAAACCTCCAATCTACAAAAGCATTGTTTCGACATAAACGCGTTTAAAAGTTCGACTAGGGTTTTACTTTAATACTTTAATGAATATATTGTTGGCATTACGCCCAAACCTCCAATCTACAAAAGCATTGTTTCGACATAAACGCGTTTAAAAGTTCGACTAGGGTTTTACTTTAATGAATATATTGTTGGCATTACGGCCAAACCTCCAATCTACAAAAGCATTGTTTCGACATAAACGCGTTTAAAAGTTCGACGCTATAGGTCAAATTGTGTTGTGGTGAAAGTTTAGGGTATCAATTTTGGTTGTTTGGCATAATATAAAAATCTAATATTATAGTCTAGAAAATACATAAAGGTAAAAAGACCAAAAATTGTATATTCGGTGCTTAGGTGTGGTGGCGACAATATGCGTAGAGATATTCGAACCACCACCACCCCCTTATCTCTTCTAGTAAAAGAAAATCATACCAATCGGGTTATGTTATTTCTTATTATATTTGTCTATATCGTATTTTAATTTACAAAATGAAGAGTAATGATTTATTCTCATAAAAGAAAGTTATAAGTAAGATAACAGTCTAGACATAGGCCAGACAAAAAAATAACTACTCTTTAGCTGGGTGAAATTTCATTCTAAAGCACATAATTGATGTGTGATAAGAATACTAAAACTATTTAGACATCTGTTTGAAATTTTCCTGTTCTCCAAAAAATATTTAACAAACAAAAGCACTCTTTAGTCGCAGCGCTTGGTCATTAACTTTGCGTCAACTGTTTAAAAATGTAATTGTTAAGATTTGTCAGTTCAAGGTGATCATAAAAACTGAAAGTGCATTTTAAAAACTAAGGAAGGAGCACTCGTTATCGCTGCAGAAAGAAAACACAAATTAATCTGAAAGCAGTCTTTTTTATAATAATCTTAGTCTTTTTAAGTTAGTCTTTTTTTAAGTTAGTCTTTTTATTCTTTAGTTAAGAAAGCTTGAAACGTTATATCTTCCTTTTTGTTTTCAGCTTGAAATATTTAATTTCAAGGAGAATATTGGGTACTTGGTATTTTATGAATCATGCAACAATTTAAAATTAATCCAAAGTTACGCAAACATGTGCAATTTTTACAGTTGTGTGTAAATTACACTCACGAATCTAAAGCACGCGTGTATTTCTTTATTTCATATTTTAGCTCTCCAGTCCCACAGGCCTCAAGGCGGGACATTTTTAAATATTTTTTAAAAATAATTTATTGTGTTTACAAGTCTTCATAGATCGCAGAAGTAATGGTCATGTGTGATTGGGAGTCGACTTGGGCCGATCGGCGCGCTCTATCGAAGAGAAGAGCATAAAGTAGTGTTTTTCATTATCCTCGATAATCGTATTAATCAGTTAATTGCTTTTACATTAGAATTCGTACTTTCTACCAATACCGCGTGACAGATATTCTAACCGAGCGATCAGGAGAAATAATATGAAGCTGCGCGTACATGCTCCGTCTATTTCTTAGAAGGTCGATTCCATGCCAGGAAAAACAGTCTCGGGGACATTTTTCTGAACATATAAAAATAACACTGCATAAAGTGTCTTATACCCGGTTTCATGGTTAAAACTTGTGTAAAATGTAACACTAGTCATGTAATGCCAAGGGGCACCCCAATTTAGGTACCATCTAATTTGCATATTTAAAGTTCCTGAAGTTGAAATTTTTATTTATGTGATTTTTCAAACAAACACGTTAAAGTGAAAAGAACAATACGTGTAAATTACTAAAAATGGTTTGGATTTAAAACTGAATCTGGAAAGACAAAGAAAAACGTCAACATACATAGATGTAGTTTTGATGCATTGTATTTATTTATGTATTTCAATTTTGACGTATCCATTATTTCTCTTTTGTCCTCTTCCTTACCTTGATGCAATTAAAACTACTAATATAATTTTGAATTTGACTCTGGAAATTCATCATATAAGATGCATAAATAACTCACAAAACTCATAAACCAATGAGAAGAAAAAAACATTTACCCCACTGAAAGATTCGCAATCTTTCAGTCTTATATCGCAGATTATGTGTACTTCATGTCTGTAGTTTGAGAATCACTATCCTTCATTATCCTTGGTCTAATTTGCCTTCGTTTAACAAAAATTGACTGTAGAGCGACAAGTCAAAACAATTCAAAAATCCTTTCTTCAATCGCGTGTTTGTTAGAGATGTAAATGTCAACCAATGCTGTACCCGATGATAATGATGGACAAATTTCAAGTTTCAATTTCTTATTATGCCTACAATTGCCGACTTTTGAACTGCACTAACTAAATTCGTATGATTTGTTGGGTTTTATGGCGTAAGGGTCATGTTTTGCCAAGGTGCGCCAAGCACAACGTCGAGTAATGGACATACAAAACAAGAAAAGTTACTGACACAGAAAAGAGAAATACACCTAATGTAAGTTACAGTAATCGAATCTGCGCCGCCTACAACTCTTGCTATGGCAGTAAGCAAATCTACTGACCACATTAATAAATCTGATTCATTTCACTTTTCTCTACAGTGTCTCAAACTACACAAGAGAAATAAATAATTGCTTGCGTAAATTGTTTAGTGATTGAAAATATCAATTCAGATCACGATGCAAAAAGTTGACGAAAAAGTAAGAATTGGCATTTACTCATTACCATATTAAACAACTTTAGTCAACCTGTGTTGGAAAGTCATACTTTTAATTTACTTCAATTTTACGAGAAGCCTTCGACTTCGAATGATTTCTAACTTTGCCCAAACTACTCCAAAACTCTGGGTATCGCTTCCAACCGCTCTCAGAAATTTAAATCTCGGGAGAAAACGCTAGGATATTTTCAAACTGAATCCATAACAGTAGACTGAGTTAAATTTCTTAGAAAGAAAGATAGAAAAAATAGGAAGATTGCCTTTCCAGAAGATCCCAAGAAGGAACGATATGAAGGAGAACAAAATAGACGTTCATCTGCAATTCAGATTCCTCCTCGATTTGTGGAATTGGTGGGGACATAATATCGTTCCCAGTTCTGGGGACGAGAAGAGGGTGGAACCCGGGTAGCGATGATTTGGACGGCAAGACGAATCAGCTCTATTTCCATGCGTAATTTTGCACAAGGGTGAGTCTCAAAAGTTTGAGAAAGCCTCAGATAGAATCTGTAACTCCTTATTCAATTATATCAGATTCGAATTTTTTGTCTGGGGAAGACAAGAGTCACATTTATTTAAACTTTTTAAATTAATTTTTATTTGGAAAGGGGACGCTTTTCATTTTATTTTCTTACCCTGATGGTTTTGTGTGAACAGAATTTTTATGTGTTTTGAATATAAACATGGAGCCATGCTAAGATTGTTTGCCCGAGTATTATGGAAAGCATTTGGAAAGTAACAATTTATTGATTTGTCGAAAGTTGTTTTAGAATGTCAATATTTCGTTAAATAAACTTTTTCTCGCAGAGTTCTGCAATGTTAAATTATTCGTGCATAACAAAAACTTTGATAATTATTACGTACACTCGAATAAAATCGTTTATTATATTTATGTACGAGTATATCCATCTTTTATATCGCTGGAGAACTGAAATTCACATTCTTTGATATTTGATTTGGTTGTGCTCTATTCATTTTTTGCTACACGAGGGCTAATTAAATCCTACATTCAAAAACAATGCAAGAACTGAAATTCAAATTCTTTGACACATTTGATTTTTTGTGGTGCTCTACGATCATTTTTTGCTACAAAAGGGGTAATTAAACCCTCCATTCTTCGAATAGAGTAAAAACTGAAACTCACATTCTTTTGAATTTGGTTTGGTTGCTGTCTACGATCCTGTTTCACACAAGGATTAATTAGACCCTACACATTCTTCGAATGAATAAAATTCAAAACATATACTCTAGAACTTTATGCTTTTCCGGATAGTTGATAAATTATATACCCATACTAAAATTTAAATTTTTCACAAGACGCGCACAAAATTATGTGTGGAAAATCTGTTCTCGTTTTGTCAAAATGTTGATAAAATGCATAAGTTGTGGAAATACTTTGTGTGAAAATGGATTATTTTTATCTTAAATTAATTAAATCTTAATTATACCTTTTTGTGTGTGCATGTAAAACTTATTAAACTAATCCAGAAAGTTTTCATCCCATTTTCATTAAAATTGCAAATCCAGTTTCTAGTCATCTTTTTAAGAGAATAACAATATGTATTAAATAAATAAATAATGAGACATATGTATTGACTAATAATAAATACCGAATCTAAAAAATCTCATAAAATTGTATGTAATAGAAACTTTTGGAGGATTGAAAACTATGTATAAAAGCTTTTAAAAACCATCTAGAATTTCTAGGAATTTTATGATAAAATTCCTAAATCGTGCACGCTAGATTCTCCTTAGCCTTGTATAAATACAAAAAGCACAACATATTTTTGTTCTTCCATTAAGCAATAATCCGCATATACATATCCACTTGCTTCACTCCCAAGGAGATGTGGAAAAGTCTCTGCTCCAAAGTTCACGAGACTACATTTTAAAAATTTCATCTTGAACTCGTTCTCCTTTTTTTCCAATATCCCTCCTTCAAGAAGATTTATTGCATGACCAACTGCCTAAGTTGTCGTTGGCATTTCTGCTGACCAGAAACTCGCATCGAGTGGGAGTCTATTGACGGAACTCCAGAGTGTAGGCCAGACAGACACGCTGCATTAGTTGGCCCTGGATGTTCGATGAGACGTCTCCGGTTTACGATAATGTAATCGAATTTCCCTTTGTATGAGATGCCTCTCCGCATGCAAGAGCCACTCCACTGCATCTCTTGCACATCCGAGAATGTATGTTCCGTTTTTTTATATTATCCTTCATATTCCACTTCTTTTTCATATCTGCCTGATGAAGTCGCCTGCTTCCGTTCGCATTTCATTTTGATAGCTCCTCTAGAGGAGATGAGTGGCTCGGGATATCTTTTCTGTCTTCGTATTTTCTGTTGAAAAATGTGAGTTGGAAATGAATCTTCCAGTTTTTTGTCTATTGAATAGAATGGGTCTGTCTAAGCACGGTAGGGAAAATGAGTGACTGGCAATTTATTTCATGTAACTGCAGACATGCTTGATATGTTTTGCATATACGCATTTGGGAATTTAGATTGAATGTTTATTGGTTTGCTGTAATCCTCCCATCGAATATCATAAAGAAAGAAGGATTATAAGTACAAAAATAAAATTCCCGACTTAGTAGTTAGATAGATATAACTACAGAGTAAGACTGGAACTCCTTCCTAAAGTCTGAGTTGCCGTAATATCTTCCGAGAGCTATAGGAGTCGCTTGTTTTCGTTTCTTTCACTTGACACAAAATCATCTCTACCGAATTGGCTTATCAGACTCTCCAATTTGACCTCTGTGTGGCCTTTCAGACATGACAGAAACTCACCTCAATAGTTGCCAGGCAGACATTGGGATGCTAGACAGACTTACCGCGAAGAAGTTGAAATATGACGTAGCATAAAAATAGTTTGTTGTAATGGTACTAGAGTTTCTATGAGGGAAGGATGTAAAGGGGACACATAAATTAATTCACTCGTGCTAGAATTGAGTTTTTCAAATTGTGTTTCTCTACATGAGCAGTACGTCACTACTTTTTGAATTATAGACAAAAGAATATTAACTTTTAAAATGTTTGTCTAATATATAAGGTATAATATATTACTTAAGAATATTTCCATTTTCGAAGTGCAAGAATATGCTCGCAGCCCCCAGTGTATTTTCATGCTCTGAATGTTTTATTTTAATATAATTTTATATACTTTCCTTCTTCATTCGTATCTCAGTTTTTAAATCTGTACATAAATACTTCTTCATCCAGTTGACATGTTTCTATTTCTAATAATGTTGCCGCGATTGGTTGAGAAATCAGTTTCTTTTGAAATGCATGGGTTTTCAAATCTTAAAATATTGAGTGGAAAACAGTTTTTCAATATTTTAGTTTGTAAAACTATTTCTGGAAACAAGCTTTTTAAATTTATTTTTATGAACAAATAGTTTCTCATTATAGGGCATCCTTATATACGAGCTACTTATTGTATATTTGTTGACTCTGTATTTCTCATTTTTCAGTTATTCCAGTAGGTCAAAATTTCGTCTTATTGCCCCCCCCCAACTGGGGGTAACACACTGAACAACTAATGATTTATTCAGACGAAATACATGTCACTGGAGTAAACTGTATAACACGAACTACAACCTGTAATTTGTAAAAATTACACGTATGCCTTTAAATTATTCCGTACTGTATAGCTTTGGAAAAACTTTATATAAATAAACATGCTTAATGAATGTGTAATTTTGGAATAAGAGTTTTAGTATTTTTTTAATTTGACGTAAAACATCGTTGAGTCTATACTTGGGATTTATTTTTACTGTCCAGTGTTTTGACTCGCATGAACGCTCTCTGGGGACAAATTCTAAAACCTAGATCTGCATGTTTCTAAGATAACCCCAGCGAAGGAATAGAAAAAATAGTTTATTTTTCTTGCAAAAACATTAGCCCTTGGAGAATAGAACTTTTTCTATACTTATTCTTACTAGACTACCCATTTTCCTAATGTGCTGAACCAGAAATTTCTATTAATTGTTTTTCGAAAAATTTCAAGCAAAAATAAAGCCACTGAAGCCTGTCATTTCTAACCACGAGAATAAAATATCAAAGATTGAATTTTCTTTTTCGTTCAGAACTGGGAGTCTTGTCAACTAGTGTCATAACAAGTGGTTCGTAAGATCTCTTTTCTACATTCTCCTCCCACATTTCTCGCTCCCCCACATTTATCTTCTAACAAGTTAAGAGGATTCCAGACCAAAAGGGAAAAGAAAAAGAGCAAAAGCTGCAAAACTTGTCATCAACTTTTGGGACCAGCAGAAAATGGAAGCCGATTACTTTTTGCTGTCGTGCTTGAGACGCTTGCTGCCTACCCACCACGACCCTCGGGGGCTTAATGACGCATCTAAGACCTTTATGGTCACGGCCCGGAGAAAACGACCTCCAATGAAATGACAGGAGCAGAAGGGAAAAAAAGTGTAAACTAGGTCTCTATAAAATTGACGAGTCCCGACGAAGTACAGCCATAACAGTTACCGCAAAGCCCCGATAATGCCAGAGATAACGATAATTTAGAACCTCATCGTAATGGCGTGGGTGCCTTGTTTTCGGTGCCCGAGTTGTATTTCACCTGGAAACTGCCCGGGCTTAAGCGGTGGCGATCCGGGCCCCGAGATTAGCGGCGACATTTCGGGCATTTTTTTCCCTTCGCCCCGAGATTTTCGGTCGGTTAACGCCCGGCGGTGGTCAAAGTTAATAGGGTTATATAACATCGCACTGAAACTTGTTAAAGAAGGTGGCTAAATGCCGAGAGATGGGTTGTTCGTCTTCCTGGGTCTGTTAACAGTTTGAATTGAAAACCTGAGACTGAAAATGGAAGCAACGATGGGAGACTTCATTGTCTAGAGAGAAGACTGGAATTTTCACATATTTTAGGAATGGTGCTTACGGTAATGCTTATTTGCAGTAAATGAATCTGTAGCATGGAAACACGAATAACATCAATCGGGCTAAAAGTATTTCGTGATTGATATCAGTCGCTTTGCTTAATATATTATTGATTTTTCTAGCGATGGGTAAAGTACGGTAAAAAAACTGTGCTGGTTGTGTTGATATTTGTATTAATTCCATCCTAAAAATAAAAGCGCTAGTAGGTTTTCCAAAATGAGATATTTTAATGAGATTCAGTGACTTTGAATACCCGGACTCCCTTGTGTTCAGGAAAATATGAACAAATTAGAAACAACAATGTTTGTTCACAAAAATAGATTATATGAAAAAGTGAGCATCATGAGCTTCAATATTTGTCAGTAGTGGAATGCAGAATGCCTGCTGAAGGAATGGATGATATCAATCAAATATATCAATGTGGGAGCCGATCTAATCACTATTTCTTCTCTCGATGGTGAATTTTTGTTTGCCTACTTTGAATGCATTGAATTAGGGCTTTCTAACAAAAGTCCTTCAATGAGCAATGTTAAAATAACCACTAATCGCTACCTTCGAGAATGTTCATAAAGTTAATATTCTTTATAAGCTAGCTTGTAACATAAATAAAGTTTTATTTTATCGTAATTTATATGTTACTATAGTTCAACTTTTTCTTTTTTCCTCATTTCAGTATCGTAAATGTTTTAATTTGCTCATTAATGCTAAAATAAAATGTTAAATTATTAAAACCATTCACCAAATTCTAGTCAGTTTTCTCACTAAATTAGGAACTTTTGAGTTGTAGGTGGCTCAGGTTCGATTGCTCCCTGGGTCTATTTATCTATTATGTGTCAATAAAACTTTCATTGTATGTATGTTCATTTACTTGCCTTTGTTCGTCACAGTTTGTCCAGATATGGCCCTTGTGCCGTTGAAACCAACCCAACCAATATCTAAATTCTAATATTAGAATATTAAGATTCGATTGCTCCCTAGGTCTATTTATCTATTATGTGTCAATAAAGCTTTCATTGTATGTATGTTCATTTACTTGCCTTTGTTTGTCACAGTTTGTCCAGATATGGCCCTTGTGCCGTTGAAACCAACCCAACCAATATCTAAATTCTAATATTAGAATATTAAGATTGGTTGGTTATAGGGGTTTTGTGGGAGCAAGGGCCATATTTGGCCAGGTTTCGCCATACAGAAGACAGTCAACGTCAAGTAATTGTGAAAAGAAAGGGAGAGAATAAAGTAAAAAAAGATCACTTGGGCATCCTCGAAATATAGAAATTCATTGTTAATTTCTACTTGGCTGCTTCTGAAGCACCCATATTGAGAATTTCTTTATCCACACAAGCAAGGTTAGTTTTCATTCGAATTCATATCAGTAGCGTACTTTTAAAACCCTCTTTAGAAAGATTTCCAAAGTATCCTGTGACTGCTTTAATAAAAAAGTCAGGTTAAGAGCAGTGTATCGTTCCATAATTAACCCCCGAAAGTTACCAGCGAAAAGAGAAACGAAATAGACTCAATGAATGGGAGTTAATGTCTTATGATGCTTTCATACGGAACTTTGGGAGACAACTCCACGCACCCGCTTTCAATCCCTCTATCCGTGAGTCGCGCAAAGGTTCTTTCAAAACACCGGGCGATTGTATTCCGAAGTATGCCCATTCGTTGTTGTTTATTCCTTTAAGAGGAATGATTCCTTTTCTTGAATTTCCATTGCGTATCCTCTTGTGAAGCTGGCTATTCCACCGGAGTTAATACAGCGTCATTAGGTTTATTAAAAATGCCACGCTAAGTCTTCAAGTGCGCTTATTTTCTCTGACATTAATGAATCTGGGGAAGCGAAAAGTCCTTTTATAACTCGTGTAATCTATTTGCACGCTTGTTTTAGTCTGGGCCTTTGTGACTTGTAACTGATGGCGAAAAAGATTCTGGGAGTAAAATGAAAAGACCCTTCATGGCGTTGGGAAATGATTTGTTTTCAGCTGTGACTTTTAGGCGCCATTGCTGGCTGAGATTACTAACTATTTGAAATAAACTATTCGCTTTGTTGAATTAGTTTTCCGAGCTTTTCATTTTTATTGTTCATTACATGTTTCAGACGCTGCAGAAATTAATTTATTGTCCATTTGAAACTGAACATAGAATCTTTTTATTTTAACTGATAAATTAGCAGTAACTACATCCTGCATTTATGTAAGTTTTGAATCCGTCTCTCCATAAATAAACAAATGAGGGAATTAAAGAAGAGATATCGCTACTTTAACTGCAGTTCCATGTGTTTTCATATACTGCTCGTGATATTGCAAGATTGAAAGTGAAATAAAATGTAATCGTACCATAATGAATTCAAATGATGTACAAAACCATAATGAATTCAGAACATAAGTATTTGTAGTTTTGAAAAATGCTGTAAAAATTAGTCACTGAATTTATTCCTTCATTTCTAAGTATTTTTAAATGCTATGTAGGCATGTACCTTTCAAAAACTAAAACACGTTATGAAATTAAAAGTTAATTGATGAATAAAAATGTAAAACGTTCACATATTCAATGCTTAATGTACTGAAGTTTGTGAATGAACGGTATAAAATCGCTAGGTTAGAGGTGAATAATGTATATGCTGGTCCCCGTATATCTAGGTGCATGTCAATCATATCAGAAATTCGTGAAATGATACGTTATAAGTACGAAATCAGCGTCTAAAATGATGGCCGAAACTAGCCAATGGACGGTATAAAATCGCTGGATTTGAGATTAATGAACATTTTCTGGTCATTGTAACTGTCTTGGCTGTATCACATTCAATTACATTATAGTTGTGTTTCCACCCTCGTTTTAAATAATGCTGCAATCACTCGTGCATTGTCATTTTTATCTATGGTTTTGATTTATTATGTTTTGCTGACGTAAGTATTAACCTTTAAAAAGTTCAAAGCATGACGTTGAATGCATAGGTAAGTAGTTGAATTCACGTCACACGGGAGCAACACAGCGAGCTATTGGCGACGGTCCGGGATCAATCCCTAAGGGAAAGAACCGAGGACAAAGCCTAGTAATTTTGAATCACGATCAGATGACGAGGTCAACACTTGAGCTGACATCCAGCTCTTCAAACTTCCACACCACACCAACGTGAGGACATTTGATGCCGCGACAGATTTAACGTGCGCCAGCCTCCACGTACACGACGATCTTTGGTAGGATCGAGTTTCGAACTCGCAACCCTCCATTTGTTAATTCGCTACTCTTCCAACAGGGCAACCGCGGCACTCTGTTGAATGGGACAGTTTTGTAAACAACGACAGATCTGTTGGTCCTTCGCCAGTCAGCCTATTGGCTAAGAAAATCACTCTCTTGGTATTGACGTCATCGCTGTACCGACCATTAGTAAAATAAATGCCGCGACAGGAAATGGGTTGAGAACTAGTGCTCGTATGCACTTTCATTCCAGCTTTAACAAGCAGAATTCACTGAAAACCACACAGGATAACGAAGCTAGAAGGGATTCGAGAGTAATTGTCAAACAGAAGTAGTGATCGCTTAGTGCCAGCTCTTGAGTCTGACAACCCAGGGAATTCTAGCTCTTAAGAAACAGGACGGGAAATTCAATATTTCGGCGGTAAGGGATCGTTACACGATGGGGGAAATGTCGGGAGCATGTCTTTTGGGGAAGAACAAGGCAATTCCATTCAGTCTCTCGTCCTATACTTTCGGACTGCTTTGAGGGGAACCCGTTTAGGTAGTTGTCAACTAAGTACTACTGATGGGTTAATGGGAGTGAATTTTCTGCACTGTACTAACAGACTCGGATTTCTTAGTGTTCGGGAAGCGTAAGCCTTACAAAACGAAAGAAGAAGCTTAGATATTTGTATTTTATTAAGTTACTGCTTCACATTACGAAACATCTGTTATTGTTACCTTAACTCATAATTCTACTGATGTGTTTCAGAGTGTATGTTACGGTGATTATCTTGTTAACCACTTTCAATCAGGAATATTCAAATTAAGTATGAATGTTGGATAAATCAGGTTTTGCAAGGGATCGTATGTGTATGAATATACGATGAAATTTCTTATGCCTCTTTGCCAATGAACATATTAAATTAAATTCAGTTTTGAATATATTCGACACCTTGTAAAATAATTGAGATATTTAACAGAAACATGGATTTGAACGCTAATTGAAAGTTTATTTCTCTTCTACAGCAGGCATTTAAAAGAATAATTACCTCAACATCAATCTATTTTTGAATACTGCATATTTTTCATCTCTGGCCTCGGCGTTCTCTAAGTAGTAAGCTAAAGTTTAGACACAATTATCGTAAAGATAATCGTATCATTGGTCTGATATAAATGCAAATATCTAAGCTCTTATCTACACTTGTTTACTTTGTACTAGGAAAAATATGTAGCTATAAATATTGCAAAAGTAACTCTGCAGCTTATTGCTGGGTTATGAAGAATTTCTGGTGTTTATTATGGATATTTTTGTTCAATCACCCATATTCCTACCCATAATCACCACTTCTGAAGTTAAGATTTTTTTACTTTTATACAAGTTTTCCTTTCGGATAAACGTTTCTTTATTTTAATCCTACGTACGAGAGTAGTTTGATAAGTACGGTAAAAAATCAAATTAAATACCGTTTTGGGGGAAAATTTTATTTTATTTCCCAAGTGTAAAGTCTCAATTGAAGACACACTTGGTACAGCTAGTTTATAATTTTTTCATCACGTCGAAAAAGTAGCTTTTATCAAAGGTTGCAAAATATTCATTGACTTGGGCGATAACATCCTTATCCGACGAGAATTTCTTCTCTAAGAACCAAATTTTCAAATTTGAGAACACGAAGTCGCACATGGCCAAGTCCGGGAAATATAGGAGTTGAGGAATCAATTCGATCAATTTTACAATTTCGACAGGCGACATGGGATGGCACACTATCTTGAAGAAAGCACTTTATGTGCGCCAATTTTGGCCGTTTTTGTTTCAGTTCTTTCGAAAGGTCCAATAACGTTGCATAATAGGCTCCTGTTGTGGTTTTTCCCTTCTCTAAGTAGTTGATCTGGATGATTCCTTGGGTATCCCAAAAAACAGTTGCCATCACCTTCCCAGCCGACAAAACGATGTTTGCCTAATTGGGCGCACTTTCCTCACTCTCTGTCCACTGCTTTGACTTCTTAGACTTAGGTGTGTTGTGGTGAACCCATGTTTGTTCACAGTTACGGACCGACGCAAAAAGTCCTACGAATTTCGGTTAAAACATCACGAAACACTGCGTTTTAGTGTCCTTTCGCGTGCGTTTTTGATCGACAGTCAACAATCGCAGCGCAACTTTTTCACCTGCAATTTTTCAAATAGGATATTGTGCACTCATTCAATTAAGATGCCTACAGTCTCAGTAATATCGTGCATATCACTCAGCAGTCAACCATAATGACACCATGGAGTTTTTCAATGACATCTGTTGTGATGACCTCAACTGGGCGTTCAGAGAGCACTTCACCCTTAGTGCATGGCGGCTCCTTTTAAATTATTTATCCAGAAATAAACAATCTTAAATTCTAATGCAGAGCCCCCATAAACATTATGTAACTCCTCTTTGATCTAGGCGGCCGTCCACTTTAAATATTAATAAAATATTAACATTAATAAAATATTAATACTAATAAAATATTAATATTAATAAAATATTAATATTTATAAAATATAAATATTAATATTAATGAAATATTAATATTTATAAAATATTAATATTGATAAAAATATTTTATCACTGCACGCAACACATTTTTGTGGGAACTGTTACAATTCTGCCTTCAAGCGTCTGTCGAACGCGAACAAAGCTGGCTGAAATGTGGCATGAGCTAGTTTGAAGGAAGAGTGACACTTGCCTGCCGTACCGTCACCAAGTTAATTGTGGTGACATCTCATAGAAATTTACAAAACTTACCAAACGACCTTCGTATACATATAAAAGAATCTGGGACCTCTAACGTTAAAAGAGCATTTGGAGCACATTTATTCAATCAACATTTGTTTGAATGATGGTGCTATTAAGTTGTTTTAAGCATTTACACACTTTGAACGCATACCTGGACCCTTGAGTTCTTTCCCCTCCAAAGCCCTCAACTTAGGCAATCACTTGTAATTTTATACCTTTGTATCTTAAGTAAAATAACCAGATAAATCTATCTCGCAGAAGTAATTCTCTGTACACAGTCGAATAAGCAACATAAATCTCAAGCTATTAGTAAAGTGCGTTTTCCCATGGAACTTAGAGAAAAGTTTTCTTCCTCGTCGTTTTGCTTCCCCTTTGAGGATTAATCCCATTCAGACCACTAAAAAAAGTTTTACTTTCCACTCACTTTGTTTCCCCGTTTAAGGCTAATCCCATTCCAAGACCACTAAAAAGGTTTTGTATTTCCCTCATCTCTCTTCCTTTAAAAACTCGAACCTGAGAAATTTTATACTTGACATATTTATAGTGTCCTACTTCTGAGATTAATCTTAGCACCCCGCTGTGCATCAGGCTGAAATTAGAGCACTTCGGATCAAATATACTTTTAGCGGATCGTGGAACTTTATTTGTCGGAAAAATGCCTTCTCTCCCTGAATGCCACTCTCCCGAAACAATCCATTTAATGAGGTCTATCCACCCCATCCAATCAAATTGTGTGAGAAATTCACTGTAGATTGACGCAGTAACAGAAAACTGTCCCTTCCTATCGGTTAAACACAGGCCAGTGAAACTATAGAGACTTCTCAATTGAGTTAGCCAGAATGAAAAGGGATCCATCCGGGATATCGGATGTGCTGTTGAGAGAAAATGAAATTGCTTGTCTGCAGACCCGATGGCTAGTCAGTCTGTCAACTGCTTGGAAGAATTCGGGAAGTTGAAGGGTCCGGAAAGGGAAAGTTATAACTTATAACACAGATATATCGTTGGCCGATTTGTGTTCAGATATTATAACAAAAAGAACCTGAGCAAAATATTTTTGATAAGCTTCCTATTTAGAGTTATTCCTTCATTGACCTCAAATGAAATAGACGGAGCATGTACCAGCAACTTCATGCTATTTCTTCCGCTCGCTTAATTTGAAGATCTTTTAAGTGGTAGTGGGAACAACATGAATCCTAATGCGGGACAAATTGCTGATTGGTTTGTGCTTATCCAGCGTGATTTAAAGCGCCAGTTTACGGTTTTATAGGCAATTGGTAGGTATTTTAATTAACGTCGCATTGGTGCAACACATGGGCTATTGGCGACGGTCAAGGATCAAACCCGAAGGGAAGGATCGAGGACGACACCCAGTAATTTTGAACCACGGATAGGCAATCGATACGAGTTGACTCGTGAGCCTACGTAATTCACCCTTCTCAAATCTTACGACAGCGACTCTGTCCACATGCTTTGTCTATTTCATCAGATGGTCGATGTGTTTATATCCTTATAATACTTACAATTGGAGCATGCAATTGACATTTCACTTTTTTCCCTATTAACGTTTATTTCACGGGCAACTTTTCACGTGCAAGTATTTAAATATTTTAATTTTCGTAACACCCTGATATGGAATTATGATTCAGTTAGAGCGATAAAATTAGTATTTGACAAGTTCGAGGAGATGGTCTGTTGGTTTTCCTGATCTGCGCTGAGTTTGGTAGTCATTATTTTTTTCCAATCTCGGCTCCTATAACGTTCACACCGCTCACCCTGAAGGTGGATTTAGACTTCTGTTTGACCTTGTCAAATATGCACGGCTTGTGTACTTTCTTGTACATAAAAAACCTTGTTACGAAATGATTGAGTTTATATTCTAACCCCCCACCGGTGTGATTCAAATACAGTCGATGCTTTGTTGTACAAACCCCATGCAGTTTGTAAAAAATGAAAGTTCATTAAAAGGCAACTAAAATGTGTGTGGAAAAAATTAGAATTGGGGGACTTAATAAAAATTTCTTAAACCCGTGTAAGGTTCTTAAAATCGCATTTATCTTTATTCCTAACGTCGATCACATACTTATCGAAAATAACAAGAAAAAAGAAGTTTCTGAATGGATTCAATAATATTAATCATGCTTGTGACAGATGTATTTTATAAGTTTTTGTGCAACAGAATCACTCTTATTTAACAGAAAATAGCTGTTAGGTCTAATTCCTATCACCTGCCATTAGCCATACATAGCAAACTAGCCAATGAAATTTTGAAGAAATTCATGAGCAATAAATTCGCATTACTTATCTCTTTTTCGCCAACTTGGAGAGGAATATTATTTCCAGAGTGTAGTCCTCTTAAAATGAATTTCTCCCATTTAATTCAAAATTGTTTGCTAAGAAGGTCAACATTTGTGTTTGGTCCAATATGGTACTCAAGTTTAACCCTCTGCACTTTGATAATTAAAATTAACTACTGTAATGCCGCCAATACGGCTTCATCGAAGTGTAAAGGGTTTTAAATAACAAAAATATAATTAGATTAGTCCATTTATAAAAAAAAGTTGTCTATCTTGTGTCTGGGGCTGCGGTATTCCAGTTGGAAGAACAACGGATTAACAAGCGGAGAGTTGCGAGTTCGAAATTTGGTCCAGCCAGGCCTTCGTGTACATAAGGGCAGGTGCACGTTAAATCTGCCGTGGCCTCAAATGTTCTCAAGTTTGCGTGGTGTGGAAGTTTGGAGAGTGGGGTGCCAGCTCAGGTATTCTCGTCTCTCGTCATCTGACCGTGGTTCAAAATTACGAGGCGTTATCCTTGATCTATACCTTCGGAATTGATTCCGGACCGTCGCCAATAGTTTCTTGCGTTGCTCCAGTGTGACGTTAATTAACTACCTACCTGTCTTGTGTTTGGCTCAGATTGGAAAGTATGGCCCTTTTGTCATAGAAAAGGCAATGTCAACCAATCCACTTATAAAACGAAAAGATTCGTTTTTAGAAATTCATGTCACTGGGTTTTAATTCCAGACACATTTACTTTATTTTTAAAGCTATGCGATTGCCTTCTAGCTCTTCCATCACAAATCATTTCGTCCACGACTGAAACATTCGGATTAGTGAAATTGTTTTTGTCTGTTCTTTCACAGATGTTATTCCCGTTCAGCCTGACCTGACTCAAACAGCTCTCGTAAATGGTGTCCAAATAAACGGTGGATTCGGCGAGAAGCTGGTGACGCCATTACTGCCCCATCACTATCCCGTGCCTCCAAGCCCTGCGCAGAGTCGAGCTCCTTTGCTCGATCAGCAACAGCAACAGCGGTCTCTGACACCCAGTTCGACAGGGAAGCCACCCCATTCGGGTTCCTGCCCTTCTGTTGTCTCTTCTTCCGCATCCACAGGTGAGATATGTGCTACATATACTTTACGTTCTACATTTTCAATGGTAATTCAAGAGCTCGGGGCAACATAGTGGTAAGCCACAGAAATATGTTCTATAATGAAAAATATTAAGAACTAATGTTCAAGAGAAGCAAAAGAATTTGACTGTGGGAATGTGTGCGAAATACTTGAAAGTTTAAGATATTACCTCTTGAATAGTGGATAAACCATTACGATTTTGGAATTTTTTAAAACCTGAAAATCGCTAGCCGGAAACATTTTAGAAATGGCTTATATTTATTTTGCCCAAAGACCTTCAGTTAAATTCAGAAGTGTACAAATCCAAAAATTATGGAGGTGGCTCTAGTAGTTTCATACCCCAAACACCCAGAATATTTGCTAATCTAGAAAAACTGATGTGTTATTTAAGGCTTTTGGGCACACCAAAAATATATTGTAATTTCTGCAGAACTGACAAAACAAATACGTATAATTTTTATTTAATGACAAAAACTATCCTAATTGCCTACTCTTTTTGCTGTGGGTGTAGCTTTTACAAGAATCTTTTCGAAACAATATCGTTTTAATACTTTGAAAAAAATAGTACTCAAAATTATTTATAAGGATATTATTTATATGGCATTAAAAAATGGGTATCACTTAAAATAATTTGTGAACACTTATCAAAAGTTAGGAAATGAACCGTTGAAATTACATAAATCATACACAAATCAAACCATTTCAAATCCCTAAGGTGCATCAGTGCCTGTTTTGGCTGTACACCGTTTGAAAATCGGTTTTAAACTAATATTAAATGCGGTAAAATATTGTGTCGATTCTTTTTCATCCTCTTTTTAGGTGTCTAAATGTTTGCACCAATTCAGTTTAGTATAACTGCTCTAAACAGGTGACCTTCAAACCCCCACCTCCAGAGAAATAGATTGAGATTTCCTGTGCTATTCGCAAACTTAAAATTCATCGGGGAACGAGTTAAAAAAAGAACGATGTAGCCAAATGCCGATATGACGTTGGGTTACTGTTCAATGATATTCAGAATTCTTCGAGAGGAATTGAAATAAAAGCAGTTTACTTTCACCTCTAGTTTCTCATCCGTCTACTTTGTCGGACACTGAAACCCCCTCTGGACGGCATTCCGTGACATCAGCAGCTCTGCCACCTAACTTGGACATCGAGTGCATAGCCTGGGGAACTGTCACGAAAAGTGGAGGACGCATAAGCATACCAGGATCTGGTAAAATATTTAACTTTCGTTTCATTTCTGATTTTTGCTTTGAAATTAGTTCAATCACGAACGCTATTACCAGTAAGTGTTCATGTAAAATTGTTTAAGAACTTAGTTTTTAGATGCATAATTGTTTCATTATTTGTTATATCAAATTTGTTATGTGCTCCACCTGAAAAGGAGATTATTTTGTTTCATGTTTCAAAATTTCCTGTACAAACTTCAATCGGAGGTAGGAACGCAGAATTAAAACGTATTCAGTGACTGATTGGTTTCGATGATCGGTCTGAAAAATATAACCATCTACCGGCCTCAGAGGTTGAGAACTTTGAAATATTGAAAGTAAAATTTGTAATTTTAAATAGAGGCCGATTCTTGATTTCTCAGATCACTATTTTGTTATCCTTTTTCTGGATTGAGACTTCTTTTACACATTGACCATTTAATTCGGTAATTATATCAACTTTTGGCTAAGAATTATAGGGCAGCGGTAGACCAGTTGGAGGAGCAACGGATTATCAACCAGAGGGTTGGAAGTTCGAAACTCGGTCCAGCCAAAGACCTTTGTGTACACGGGGTCTGGTGCACGTTAAATCTGTCATGGCCTCAAATGTCCTCACGTTGGCGTGGTGTGAATGTTTGAAGAGTAGGGTGCCAGTTCAGGTGTTGACCTTGTCATCTGACCGTGGTTCAAAATTACGTAGTGTTGTCCTTAGACCTTTCCCTTCGGGATGGATCCAGGATCGTTGCCAATAGCTGGTTGTGTTGCTCCTGTAATATTACCATACCAATTGCTAAGAATTATATTAAAGAATCCTTTTTGTGAACGCGTGAAAGCTCTCTGTGAATTTAATTTTTACTAGCGCATGAAATTGCTACTATTGTGCTTATAAATGTTGTTTGGAAGAGGGTGGGGTTTTCGTGAAGCATCTGGGCCAAAGGCCCTTCGCCTCCAAGTAAACGAAGTCTTGAAGCGTAACTGAAGAATTGTGTTGTAGAAGTTTGTTTATTTTATTTGTGTAACTTGAGCTGGTGGAAGAGGTGTTGTGATTTGACATTATCTTTACTAAGCCCGAGCAAGGAAAATAAATTTGGAAGAATCGAGGAATTAGTGTAAAAGAGAGTTGTTCCCCGTTCTTTGTAGTTTTGTATCGTCTTTCATTTATTAACAAATGTTTAAATTTTTGGAACAAGCTCTCGTCTCCATGTGTGTAACCGAAAAGCTTGTCTACAACAAGTAATACAATGTTACTATACTCTGATCGCCCGAAAAGTGACCAGAGAGTCTTCATCTGTAGGTGAATTAGAAGCCAACTCGGATCACCACGCTATCTTTCTACACTTGCTATTATCAGTTATGATATAATAGATTTCGTAAATTCTTTGATATTTTATTTTCTAATTAAAAAAGCGTTTAATTACTACTTAAAATAAATTTTCTCTTCTAAAATCGCATTTTAAAAATATATTCTTATTGAGAGATCTTTAAGCCTCCTAAGAGCACCGGCCTCCCGGGAATTTCTCGAATTCCTAATGGACTTGTTCGTCACTGACCACATTCTCATAAGGATGTATATGCCTAAGCGGCACCAGGATGTGCTATAGGGTATATAAGGTGTAGAAATGAAAAGCAGCATGAAAAGTCCAAAACTATTCTACTTCCAAAAATATATACTTATTTCCTTTAGTCAAACATGAAATTTAAATCCACCTGTTTTACATCTTGTTTTCAAATGAGAAACATGATTCCATTAAAGCAGTACCCCAAAATCAGATCTCAACATATTTCTTAAGTGTGAATAAATGATGGAAAATAGGATAAAAACTGGTACTTAATATTTTCTTGTATCAAAAGTACTGTATTATTTAATAAAATGCGTATATAAATATGTCTCCAAACGATCATCTTTTATTCATTTTGATAGTTAACTATTTTTATTTTGTAATGCATTGCAGGCATTACCCTTACTATTCCTCCTGGGGCTATTAAAAAAGGAGCTAACGTGGAAGTATATATAGCCGTACTTAGAGAAGACAAAGACCGGCCAAGGTTATTAGGTTTGTGCATATATTTGATCTATTTTCGTAAATACATTTAGTTTAGAAATTATTGCATCAACTATGGAGGAAATCTCAATTTAACTATTTCTTCTATGTGTATTTTGTATAAATATTCAAAATACGTATTAGGGTTCAATAAATTTTCTTTTCCAATTACCTGGAGAACTTTTATTGATTTAGTCATAGAAATTAAAATAAATATCTAAAACAGATTTCTTATCCGAGATATTTATAGTGCTTTATACGTAATTCTGTACCTCGATAGAAAAAGTTTCAATGTCCATTTTGCAGTATTTGGTAACAGCTGATTTAGTGATTTTTATAATTTTTATATTAGCATACACAAAAAATACTTCCCAATGTTTGATACTTTCAAAATATATCGACAGCCGGATATTGGCACTTTTTTCTGTTCTGACTCTTTAATTATCTTGTTTATTTGTGGGCAACTCAAAATCAGCAAATTTGGGCATTGGCGGCCGAGAAGGTCATCCATCCCATCCACTACTTTTTTGACTGTGATCTCACAAGTCCGTGGCATTTGGCGAAATCTTCACTACAAAATTACTCTCATTGGTGCCAAAGTACTGCTAAGAATAGACACTGCCACCACAAAATTCTTAAAATGATGGATTTTCTCAGCTCCAACATTTATTATATCTGTGAGAGCTGAGAAGTCGAAAGTTCTCGAAATATGCTAGCTTTTACGAAATTAGTATATCTGTATTTTATAGTTGTCTTTTTAGAGGTTTTCCTCTTAGAAATTTTTTTGTTCTGAATAAGTATCCTTGTTTATTGTGTATTGTTACCCTTTATCGTATATGGATTTTATTATCATTTGGTTCGCTAAATTTGACAAATTTTGTAATCCTTTTCTTACGCCATTTTGTATTTTTGTGTTTACATGTTTTGCACTTCACTTATCTTTTGTTTTTTATCTGTACTATCTTTAATTTTTTATGCGTATAGGGGATTGCTCGGCTCTCCTTAATCCTCGAAACTCCTCCGTAAGGCGGACCATATAGCTGAAAGCCGCGCAGGTGAAACAATGTCCGCCAACGGCGTCCATCCAACCAAGATGCAGAACTTTAAATTTGTAATCACTGTTGCCTTAAGACTCCTTTAAATACGGATTTTAAGAGGCAGAAAATCGGGTAGAATTTCTCGGACTACTTTTCCATTTATCATATCAAAATATAAAAAGAATTTTTTCTCGCAATATTCTTTCCGATTCAAATAAGAAGAGTACATCTATTTTATCAGTAGTTGAAGTGTTTTAAGTTGGCATTATATATAAACAACTGGTATCTATATTTAAGTTCTAGAAATATTTGTTCAAATAAAATTTCTTTTTTTAAAACCAGTTTTGCTTCATGCAATCGAAGAACTTCGGGCAGCAACTGTCATTGCTCACACAAAAATATAAAAATTTAGCGTACTGTACCTATATTCATTGACATTAGTTCAAATTGCTGTACTATCCTAAGTATACAGAGAATTACAGTACTATCAAAAGGGGTTCATGGAAAGAACGTTGAAGATATCCTATCGCGTCAAAAGATCTGACACTGAGAAGTTGGCGGCATTCTTAGCGCTTACCAAGTACATAAAAATTACGCCAATTAAATAGTAGCGCTAACAACTGTCAAGGAGCTACACAGGGCGCGAACAATAACGACTAGCCACTTTTCAAATTTTTAGAGCCAATTTTCGCAAGATTTAGAAAATTCCAAAATTATATTGTTTTTCCGCTTTTCAATAGGCCATGCTATCTTAAACTTGTAAGTATAAAGTACCCATTCAATCAATAAAATTATTTGGATCCTCTTGAATATTTTGTTTTAAATTTTTTTCAGTACGGAACATACACTGCTGGCCACCCAAATTGCAACACCAAGAAAGACAAGAGAGACACAACAAAATATATTTTGTAGATAACATGTTGACCAAGTATCAAATGATTAAATTTATAGACTTCTGTGAAGTGTGGTTCCTGCCAAAATCAGTAGCCAGAGTAGCCGCCATTGTTGGAGATCACCGCTGCCACACGCCTCGGCATTGATTCAAAGATACTTTGGATGTGTTCTTGGGGTACAGCAGACCAATCAGCTTCCACACGTTGCCAAAGTTGATCTGGTGTGGCAGCTGGGGATGTATTCTGGGTCAATCGTTGAGCAACCATGGACCACATGTTTTCTATCGGCGAAAGATCCGGAGAGCGAGCTGGCCAGGGAAGCAATTCAATCTGGCGATTGACGAAGAACCCTTGGACAATGCGTGCCACGTGTGGTCGCGCATTATCCTGTTGAAATATGGCTGTGGGCAAGCCCTGAAGGTAAGGAAGGACAACTGACTCCAACACCTCGGAGATGTAGCGCTGGCTGTTTAAAGTACCGGCAATGCGTACTAGAGGAGTGCGAGAGTGATATCCAATACCGCCCCATACCATAATACCCGGTGCAGGACCAGTGTGGCGGTGCATAACGCAGCTGTTCAGCATCTTCTCTCCATGGTGTCTCCAGACTCGAATCCGACCATCGTGGTGTTGCAGACAGAAGCGTGACTCGTCAGTAAAGACAATTTCATTCCATTCTGCCGTCCACATCCTTCTTTCATCGCACCATTGGCGGCGGAAACGTCTGTGGTTCTGCGTCAAGGGTAGACGAAGCAATGGACGTCTTGCGGACAGACCACTCTGCTGTAAACGGCGTCGAATGGTACGCGCAGACACTGGATGATGCGGTACAGACTGAATGTGCTGTGCTATGGTTCGTGATGTGGCTGAGCGATCCGTCACTGCCATACGCACAATATGCCTGTCATCACGGGAAGTGGTGCACTGAGGTGGATGCGATCGAACACGTCGGTCCGTCGTACCCTCCTGCATCCAACGATCACATATCCGCATTACAGTTGTTTGGTTTTGTCCAACACGACTACCGATTTCCCTGAAAGATAATCCACAATCTCGGTAGGCCTGGATACTTGATCTCTCTGTCGAACTCGGATACTTGATCAAAAGATGATCGCTGTTTTCTACGAGGCATAATTGATCGTTTTTTTTAAAAAACCACAAGAAAAACACAATTGCTGTACTTGAAATCGTCGAAATCTCCAAGCCTTAAATAGCGCTTTGAAGTGGCGCCACAGGCGCGCGTGATGTGCGTCTGCGCTGAAATTCTAATCATTTGCATATCTCACCTCCGCTAATGCATGTTGTAAATTTCATATTATTTGCATGCTTCCTTCAGGGTGTTGCATTTACGGTGGCCAGCAGTGCATTTTCTGTCACTTATCACTATGCTTTCCGGAGCCCTTCAATTTCTGTTTCATTGCAGCCTGCTTTGTTATCGTGGTCAAAGTATATCAAATCCAATTTTGTATGAAAGATAGTTCACAAATACCTTTGACCAGCTTTCTACTGAATCCTGTACGAATTTGGTTACATAAAGAATGCAGGCCGTTGATAATATAATTCTTTGGAAGTTATAATGACTATAACAATAAAAATATGTTCGGTAAAGGACATGATTAAACAGTCATGTCAAACAAACATTGATAATTTACAAAGTATCGTGTCTATGAATTACAATTTTACTTTAACATTTCGTTTGCTCTTCCCAGATAAGGAAACCATTTTAAGCCCTGTCATCCTTTGCGGCCCCTTTGGAGTTGTGTTGAAAAAGTCGGCTATCATCACCTTCCAGCACTGTGCCTTGCTCAACGCTCAGAACTGGAAGATCAGCATCCACGCGAGTGAAAGTGGAACTGAAGAGGAGAATCCGGAGTGGAAAGTACGTTCGATCCACCCCCGATCACTCTTACAGTACTCTATCCACACCAAAGTAAAAATGGCCTCTACTCACAGTATTTGTAGAGTTGATTACTTTTACGATAACATTTTCTGCTCACTATACAGTGTGATCCTAAAATCAGGGTGTGGAAAAATATAACTTGTTATGTATGAGAATTATTATATACGTATGATGAGACAAGAAGTAAAATATCAAATGGTAACTAAAGCCAGAAACTTAATGTAAACAAATTACATAGCAGATGTGTCGAAGGACGTCTGTATATGATGGGGAGCCGCTGTGGCTTACTGCGCTAACAACCTGCGAATTCGATTCCTCCCTGAGTGTGTCTTTATCAGTAAAACTTTTATTGCATGTGTATGTCCATTACTTGACGTTGTCTGCCTTGTATTTAGCGCAATTTGGTCAAATATGACCCCCCTGTGCCATAAAAACCCACCTTACATGAGGATACAAAGTAGAAAAGATTTCAACGCTTGAATTGCTTACTTCCGTAACTGAGTCATATCCTGATGCGTTTGTGTCAATTTACAAGTAATTCTTGGCAGTGTGTCCTCAGTGATGACATTGATACGAAGCATGATGGCATCCTTGAGGTCTTTCAGATTCCACGGATAAGAAGAGCAGCTACATGGCCTGTTTCTTCAAATCTTGTTACGACATTCTTAATCGTTGCAAAGGAAATAAAGACCCGAAATTTAACTTTTGCTGCTTTTTTTGTTGCTGAGGATTGCCATGCTTTTTCATATACATATAAATAATTTGAACCATGAACCATCCCGTCTAAAATGCAAATTCAAATGCCTATGAGATTCACCGGTACAGACCTTAAATGCTTCGAGCTCATTTACATATAACTGCGTTGTGGCAAACCAGTTCACTATTTTGCATAACAACCATTGCATTCATTTCTTGTTTTGTTGTCATTATTACGTATTTAATTTCCTCATATTTCGTACTATATCCTGACTTTTGGACCATACTGTGCTTGGGATCTTAACTTGATTATAAGTATTTGTACTACTCATTAGAACCTTCCTCCATAAAGATGGCCTAGCAGCCGAGTGGTTTAATTAATCTACCATGTAGCAAGAAAAGAAAAAAGATCTTAGAGCAACAAATCAAATCAACCCGGACCGTCTCCAATAGCCCGTTGTGTTGATCCAGTGCTATGCTAATTAACTACCTACCATAAAAATGTAGTTATTGAAACACTACAAGTTTATCACCAGATAAATTAATGATGAATGCAATTTCGAATGTAAATTTAAAATACAAAAAATTTATTTTGAAATTAAATGTTTATTGTTTCGTTCTGGGGTGTTTCTATTCGCTGACACAACGTTATAATAGTTTCAACAAATAATACATCGCGCGTGTGATGTAAGTAGTTGGTGTTTCACTCTTACCAAATCGGATCGTTGAATTTACGCTCGTGAGCCATTTTACTGATCTGTAGGGCATTCTATGTAATGCAGTTAACTTGCTCCGAGTATGGATACTTTATAAGAAAAATAAAACATAGAATCATAGAATAATTAAACATGAAAAAGCATGTACACAAGGGTAAACGACCTTTGTTTCATCATCTGGCAATTACCCTCTTTGTAAAAACCTTACTTTGTTTTGAGCACATTATGTTTCTGTTCTTCATCAACACTGCTGTCGATTTATTTGAAAAATTTACTTAATAATATGAGCATTCCTGGAATAACAGATTTTTACTTAAGCTTTGTCTTTTATTTTACAATTCTATTCACGTATTCTCTCCATCTGCCAAAATTCAAACTTCGGGTTTGATCCCGGACCGTCGCCAATAGCCAGTTGTGTTGCTCTAGTGCGACGTTAATTAAATACCTTCCTACCTACTCAAAATTCAAGTAAACTTATTTAGAGAATATCTGCAGCGTTTAAAACATACAAAAAATATGTTCTTCTGGACAATAAACACTGAATTGTTATCACATTCCTTACTTCACACCATTCTCTTTCGAAAATAAATTATTGTTTGACACAACATTAGTATTTAAAAGTACGGAGCTAAAAGCTGATGAACTGTTTCTGAACTGGTGTTCTCTTGTCGTTTGGACGATGCTTCTACATCGCTATCATCAACCAATCACAATAAAAATAAGCTGACTGCATGAAACGAGAACAATAACTTGGTTTAACAACCAAAAATATGGCAATCAGAAAATTAACGCTGTATTAAATATGTGTACATACAATACTAATATATACCCCACAAGTAACCGAACGGGCAAAGACGTCGCTCTAAACAAACTGGTAGCTCGCTTGTTACGGGTTCGAATCTCCTATGTGCCGAAGTCGGTTTGGCTGCTTGAAGTTCCCTGGTTTCTTCAAGATGACATAAATGCGGATCAGCTTCCCCAGAGTTCTCCAGGACATACAACACTGTTCCCAATGGTTGTAATGTGTTACGTTACACCACCACCCTATGGCGTCCTGGTGTAACGTAGACTACTATGGATATCAAGTGTCCGTATCTGGTCTGAGGGTAAACATATCCGGAGGTCAGTATCTGGTGTGTGCGCAGGGCAAACCTATTGGGAGGGTCTTATCTAGTCTACGACGGACCTGATAAACTGTTCGGAGGGCTGTATCATCTGGTGTGTGTGCCGGGTAAACCTATTCTTTACAACTCCTGTATCTTGCGTGTGCTGGTTTTTGTGGATGCCTCCAATCGCTATATATTCTATACATCTATTTCCAAATGACTAATATTATGTTTTTTTAACGTTTTCTCCCATTCTTATTTTGCATGCATGCGTTTTCGAAAATGAATTGGCGAATTAATATCTGTGTGGTTTGGCAGGATGTGGTGACGCTCGGCCATGAGACAATTAACACTCCCTTGTACTGTCAGCTGGACGGTAGGCAGTGTCATGTTGTCACAGACCACCTGTGTCGCTATGCCCTGGTAGGAGAGACTGAAGAGAGTGGAGGATGGGCGTTGAAGTCCCTCGCCTTAGCTGCCTTTGCCCCTGCACTCTACTCGGCTGTGGACTATAACATTCGGGTGTACTGTGTCGAAGATACTAGGGCAGCCCTTCAGGTATGGACTCCTTAACGTTTTTGATTGAATCGTAGAAGAAAGATAAATAAATCAATTTGCTGATTTCACAGCACAATCTATGCAGATATCTGACTTCCAATAAGTAGGAGTTATTTTCTTTATGAAATTGTGATTTAATTGCTTTATATCTTTTTGATGTCTTGTTATGAAATATTAGCCCTAATGTAGCAAAAAGTTACCAATTGTGTTTTAAATAATTATAAATAATTTTTTTATAATTTTAGTATTTCGTCAACTTAAGAATTGTTTTCCATTGTCACCATTGTATTTTCATTATTTATTTAACCACAAGCGTCTACAATTAATGTGAAACTCGAAAAAATTATAACTACTCGTATTTATTTTACCATTGTGTGTGGAAGTTTGGAAATTTTTTCTATTGCTTGTTATCACCCACGAATGCTAAGTTAAGTAATTCCTCTTATTAAAACCTGAGAAATGATTGTTTACTTTTTAAAGAAAAAAAACGCATTTATCTCACAAGTTTTGCAACTCTGAAACTTTTATTTGTGTTGTAATAAATCATCGAGTCGGTTTTTATTTTGATGCTATTCGAAATTCATTTAATGTGATTAAACCTTAAATGCTGAAAAACATTCCTCGAGAGTATTTATTTGAAATTTTATTTAAAAAATTCAAAGTGGTTCATAAGAAGTGGCTTTTTAAACCTCTAAAAATTTTTCAAACATATTTTAAGAGATTGCCTAAAGAAATTTCTATACAAGAGAAAATGTTTTTAGGGTGTGATGCAAGTGGAACAGAGACTGGGTGGAAAACTCTTGGACCGTCCGAAATCGATGCCTTTCCAGGACGGAGGGGCCAACCTCTGCCTGTGTCTAGAAGATGTTGCACAGGGGTGGAGATGCAAACCTGGAGCAAACTATCAGGTATGAGCATTGAGTTTCATTCCTATTACCATACAATAGCCCGTTGTGTTTTTCCAGTGCGACGTTAATTAAAATGCCTACTATACCTACCTATTACCATACAAATCAACATCCATGCTTGAAAATATTTCTTAATCTCGACTACTGCAAAACTGAGCAGTATTAAGTATTTCTCTTCTGTTACTGGCAGAATTGACAAGTAAGAGACAGTAGCGTAGCCATGATTTTATTTCGGAAGGGGCCCAAAGTAAAAAGAATAATTTTTTATACAAAGTTAAGATCTTGTAATATTTTTAAATGGTCTTTTCATGTTAACTTCGGTTACCAGACAATATGAACTTTAAAAGGATTACTGGAAGCACATAAAAAGTTGGACACGTCGCGGTTGATCTAAGTATTCGATTGAATGACTGTATGAGTCTTTTCCTGACAAGCTAAATGTAGGCGTCGGTAATGATTTGTGGTCGAATGTGCTTCCGTATTTCAGACATGACGTCACTTAGCTTGTTTTTCGAATACGATTCCAGCGCAAAGCCAATAGAAATTCGAAAAAATGATTTCCGAATTGATATTTGATTGCTAATTGATCAACGCCCATTAAATTAAACACCAAACGTCGCCAAAACGGTGATAAATTACCTTTTAAATAACCCGATATGTATCATGCGAGAGTATTTGGGTAACAGGAAGTAAAATCCCGTCCCCTCTGGTTTGTTGGTTTGTACAGGAAACGTCGCTCTTTATGATTGTTCCACAAATATTTACAAAATAAATTACATTATAAAGAGCATTGAGCAAATACTTAAACTTTGTTTATGGAATACGTCGAAATGCCAATATATGTAAGAACATGGTTTTGTATCAACGAAGAAAAACCTTCATTGCTTTCACACTTATTTTAAGAACATTAAGTCATCAAACTATTATTATATAATGAATATTGTCTCATAAAATAATATTTATTTTATGAATAAAATAATTACTGCTTTACTTTGAAGAATAATAAAATTAATTGAAGAATAAAAAATTTAATTGTATATATAAAATTGTATATGTAAATATAAAAAGTATTTTAAAGTATTTGTAGTATTTTATTTTAAAATTGTTTTAAAGATCGAATCCCATACTTTCAGGGGGTGAAAAATATTCATAAACTTCATTTTCAAAACTACGATGTAACCACTAAATTTTAGGAATAACTCCCTCAAAACTTGTTTTGAAAACTACCTGATGTTTTTCTGTTCCATCTGCAGTTTCAATGCATAAATTGGTTGCTATTGTTCTTTCAGGAGATACCATTTCAGCACGTTTGGAACGGTCGTCAGAACAACCTTCATTGTTCTTTTACATTGGAAAATGTGGACAGATCACAAAAAGTTCGTTGTCACATCCTCGTCTATCAAAGAGGAATCCAGGCACATAGACAAATGTTGAAAGTTAATCCCCAGGATATCAGAGAAGTAAGCTTCATTTTTAAATTACATTTGCTTATGTAGCGTTACATTTGCAACTGGAGATACCGATATTGAATTCGCTCAATGAAAATAATAACGATATTTTTAATACTAACACGATAATTTTATTATTTAATGTTTATGTAAGATGGGGAGATTGTAATATGGATCCTCAATTTGGAGTCCTTATTACGACTGTGATATAAACATTGAAAAATAAATTTTTAAGACATTTATTTTTATAATTATGAATCTTCAGGTATACATTCTTCTGAATCATGAAGTAATTTCAGTGTCATTATTTTGAATCTCCGTAGGGGCATTGCATTAACAAGCATTTTTACAACCTCCTACGTAACAAAATTGATTCGCATTTTTTAGTTTCTTGTATTGATTTTAACGTCTCTGTATATAATATTACAAGAAACTGAAATTTGTTTTTTGAACCTTTAAAAAGTATGTGTTTAAAAATCGCGTTTCTAATACATTGCTTAAACTGCATAACTCTCTCTCGGAGATTGATATATTTTCAATAGTTATCAATACAATTAATGAATTAATTCAATGAAATGTTTTGTTTAATCCCTTATCTAACTGTATTTGTATGTCTTTTTCTTGCATTGTTTGAATCACATATTTTTGTTCTTTGTAATTGAATGTTTCCTGTAAAGAAACAACAATTAAACAAACGCGCAAATGAAAAGAGAGATACTATTTTTTCCGCAGCTCAGTCAAGGAAAACTCGTGCCGTGGTAGAAATTTCGGAACGTGATTTTGCCCACAACTTTAACAGTTAGTGAAGTGGGTCTTTTGGATTTTGGACAACTTAATTGCTTACAGCTTGGCGTGCAAATATCGTCATATTAATCTGAGAAGGTTTCTCAAGGTATCAAAATATCTTACTCATAAAATTGCAACACAAACAAAGCATCGATAAATAGAACACACGGGGAAAAAAGAATATAGTTTCCAACTCGACAAGGAAATATCTAGAAAGGATGCTCGGATTTTATCTGTTGCGCTGCAAACTGATGAGCGTGCTGTTTTGAAGCTGTTTGCAAAGACTTGTGATTAAATTTTGATAGATCATACGCAAGGACCAACCACTCAAATAAGCTGAACCACGCCAGTATCTGTGGGAGGCATAAGCAATGGAGGATTTTGGATTGTTTATATTTCTATGGCATTGAGTCCTCTTGGGACATAATACGTTAAACTCGACATTAAATCATAAACAATTTCCCGAAAGCACTATTCGATAAAATTAAACAATCATTCATTGCGTAAATTCAAGTCTTAAAAGTGCCTTGCATAGGAGATTCAAATATAAAAGCTCAACGCACACAAATATAATCTAATTTAATAAAATAATAAAATCAAATGAAAGAAGTCAGTTGATAACAAAATGTATAGTTATCAACATGTTGATTAAACCAAATATGTTGCATGAAGCCTGTTTCATGTAAAAAGTTAAAAATGTTTGGATGAAGATTTCCCCAACCATGTCTTCTAAAACCAAGGTATATGAATTAATATGTTTAAGACGTAGAAGATTAAAATGAAAACATTCAATGAAAATGTGTTTCATCGTTAATGGACAAATACAGTAATTGCTAATTGAATTAATTATCTTCTTCAAGGAGGACGTGTCCGTGGGTCATTCGAGTATGTCCAATACGGAGGAGTATTATTACATTTTGTCTTCTTGGCAGTGATTGCCTTTGAGATAGGCAATGTAGGAAGGCATTGTGTTAGGGGGTACATGTTACTTATGATAATCACAACTAATCAATGAGATATTGAAATCGTCCCATAGGACAATAGCGAAAACGATTTGGCATACATGTGATTCAGAGGCATGGAATCATGATAATAAACTGTGGGTAGAAATGCTCCTTAGAAATCTAAACTCATATCAAAAATAAAATTTATTTTCAATATTTGTATCTTCTTGATTCACTCGATGACTTATAATTTCTTCAACAGGGAATGACAGGGTTGTGGGCCTTACACGGACGCAAGTCACATTGATTGCTCGTATGAAAATAATTGCCATTATGAAAGTTTAATTCATCATCTTTCAACCAACTCACAAGATTAGTTTTCCATTAAACGTACAGTCGCGGAAAGAAAAACGAACCACCCCTCTTCATTCGATCAATTTTAACAGTAGGGAAAATTCAAAGATGGCGTTCGACAGGAACTAATGTTTTCTATAAATTCAAACGTACAAAATTTGCATAAGGGGCCGTCTTCATATTAAATTGAGCACCAACTTCCTAATTTCCAATGGAAACCCCTTTTCGACACACAGTTTCGAATCTATATCCCAATTTAACTTCAGATACCAAATTTCATTTCATTGGGTCTTACCGTTTCGAAGTTATGAGTAAAGAAAGATTGGAGCACCTAATGTTAAATCAGTTTCTTAGACTTTTATGGATATCTTCCTAAATAATATTTTTATAGCACTGATATTTTGTACCATGTTGTTGTTAGACAACCCAAACAAAATCCACCTAATATTTTATTTTATAAATAGTTTTTAGTATGCAATAATAATTATTAAAATAATGTTTGAAAAAATCATGAATTGTAACCTTACTATATTTTGATGGGAATAGATTCAGAAGGACTTCTAATATGACCATGCAAAATTTCAGCTCATTCCAATCGTTAGTTTTTGCTACATTAAATGTTCCTCATTATTGCGTTTTTAGGGGGCAACCAAAAGTTTAAAAAACGTCTGAAAAACCTCGAATAATAATTCTCAGATCGTTTGCACTTGCATAATAATTCTCGGATCGTTTGCTCGCGCTGACAAATACGTTTGTAATAATGTTTAAATTTGAAATACGGGTAACTCTAACTACAATTAATCTCGATCTACGAATAGCGATTTTCAATTTGGAGATGATCCCTGAAATTGACAGCCACTTTAAAATTGATATCCGGATATAAGATAGTAAAGTCATGAAATTTCATATTTAGACTAATTTAATGATGCCGAATCTGATTAAGGCATCAAAACATGGTGTTTCTATTAGAAATTTTGTTTTTGTGCAAAATTTGATATGAAGACGTCCCCTTATGCGATGTTTTTGCATTCGAATTTGTAGAGGACGTTATTCCCTTTTGAATGATATCTTTGAATTTGCTCTACTATGAATAGTGCTCGAAATAAAGGGGGTGGTTCGTTTTTCCGCGACTGTACTTAACAAATAATACGAGATGCGCTAACTACATTTCATAACCAATCTTAAATTAACTATCTGAGCGATCTTTCCAATAAACAAAATTTGCGTGACAATCTGAATTATCGACTTTGACAACGATAAATTATGTATTATTAAATGTGGGCGTTTTAGTAAATAGTTTGGAACATGCTTGTGTTGAAAATAAAGCATATAATGCACCAATTTTTAGAAAAAATCAATTTTGAAAAGTTGAATTAACCGAAATAAACAATAATTTTTAAATATAATTTTAATCATTTAGGTACTGAAATAATTCAAGATTTATTAAAGCGCCTCATAAAATGGTTAGCTTAGTTAAACTTATAGCTACACCTTTGGGTGCTAAATATTGAAAAATTTACTCTGCTATTTCCGAAATTCCTGTGATTCGATTCCTGCGTGTATTTCTCTCTCCTCTCTGTCTGCGCGCATTTACTTGACGGATACAAATCAGTCAGTCTGGGTTAGTTGGATCTAGCTCTTACGTCTTAAAAGAACCTACCAACCGAATTTCAATGGAAGATTTTTTCAACTGTTTGGTATTACAGATAGAGATACGTTTTCAACTGACTAGGATATTATGGAAGGAAATGGGTTTTTGTTTCTTCATTTGTATTCTTTAAGGTGTATGTATACACTAGAAATCACGAAAATTGACCAGAATATCGATATTTTTTTATTAATTCAAAATATTTTCCAACTCCTTAGCTTTCAAACGATACCAAGATCTTGTAAATATTCCAAATCGTTTTCAAGTTACAAAAGCTTAGGTTAGGTACTGTCCCCATATAGTACAAACATTTTTCCAAAACTTTAAACTCGATTTTTGAAGAACTGTGTTTTTTCAATAGGATGCTTCGTTCAAACAGTGATAACTCAACAATGAATTAATCTTTTATAATTCCTTTTTGTATTATAATAATTTATATAATACAGTGGATATTTTGACCCTCAATCAGAGTTATTAAGAAATGAATTTTTAGTTGATTTCTAAATATTAAAATTCCTGAAAAAAATTTTGATTTTTTAGACTTTCTTCATGAAAAATATTGTAAAAAAGAACCTATTCCCTCTAGTCACTTGATTGAGGGTCAAAACATAAAGAATAATATTAGGAATACTTTCCAACACGAATTGTCTTTCTGAGCAAATTAAGAATTTGAGATATCACTGTTCAAAGAATATACTAATCAGCTAATTAAATCTAAATTAGATAATTAATTATTAGCTTAATCTGAATTTTTCACACTGAAATGAGTTTAGGCACAAACCAATGACCTATTGTGAAAAAACTGGATTTTTAAAGTCAAAATTAAAAAAAAAATGTTCTAGGTTATACTGACCTTAAAAGGTGCATACAATATTTTGTATTTTAACAAAGCTTTACTTTATATGTTCAAAGCGTGTGGACGAAAAATTTACGGAATAAAATGGAAGCAAAACTCATATGTGGTGCAAGTTTTCAATCATTAATAATAAAAGAACGGTATTGCTTTGCAGAAGTGAATAAAAATATGATAATCATGAAATGTATTTTTCTTATTCTTGAAGAAAAGTAACGTACCAAGCCCAACGCTGACATGGAACGGTCAACCTCTGAGTTCTACGGTAACAGCGATCGACAATGGATCCCCATTGGTGACACTTGATCAGCCTATCGCAGGATTCAGGTAAAACCGCTAAGATTTGTTTTCTGTGTTTACTGGGTATTTCATTCAACTATGTAATTCAAGTGTTCGTGAGAACTCAAAACAGTGTTTGCTTTACGAAGAAACAAAGTAAACTTTTATTTTGCTTTCGTTTTAAGATTAATCAATCTCAATAGTAGTAGCTTCTAGTCCTAGGTGTTCGAATCTCGTTCTACAAATAAATGTTTGCATCAGCTCGAAATCTTCTTTAGGCCGTCTCGCTATAACTACCGAAAATTGTCACAAATCGTGTTTTTCTAATTATTCGCTTGTGCAGTTCTATAATGATATCTATCCAGATTTGATCTTCTTGACCCCAATAGATTCTTTTAACCAATCAAAATGCTTATTTAATCTCTCTCCCCTTTAAATGCTTATTTAATCACATTATCGTAGGGAAAAAGCAATAGTGCACTACTCGTGACCCCCAGAGGGTTAATATAGTGAATTCCTTCCAATTTATGCATCAATACAATAAGTCACCTCAGTTTCGGTTACAGAATATCTATGGAATTTTAATTCATTGTATTATAACTAAAAAATCTAAATTAAATTTGAGTTATGTCTCTTCCCTGTGTTAATTGAACTGCTATCCAAATACTGTGGAGGTAGCAGTAGCCCAGTTCATATAGTTCCGGATTAGTTACTGGAGGATTGCGAGTTCGAAACACAATCCAACCAAAGACCGTCATGTAAGTGGGGGTGGTGCTCGTTAAATCTGTCGTGGCCTCAAATGTCCTCACGTTGGCGTGGTGTGGAAATTTGGAGAGTGGGGTGCCAGCTCGAGTGTTGATCTCGTCATCTGACCGTGGTTCAAAATGACGAGGTGTTTGTCCTCGGATCTTCGGGATTGATCCCTGACCGTCGACAATAACTCGTTGAGTTGCTCCAGTGCGACGTAAGTTTAACTATTAATTTTCTTTCTTTATGACATTGAATTTTATAAAATTAGTTTGGCCTGTAAATTCCAATTTCTTCATGAATGCAATGAAAGATTCGAAAAAGTTTGAATGCATTTTATTGCATGTTTAATTTAATAATTTCAGGTTAACACAACAGGCTAGGAAGCAACTGAGGACTTTCTTGGATCCTCCAAATCTAAATGGAAACGATTGGAGGAGATTAGCCCAAGAACTCCAAGTAGACAGGTGACTTTTTAGAATGTTTTTATTTTTCAATCAATTTATTTAATACTTGATTATTGAAAATTACAATTCAACCGAGTTCGTGGAAGCCACTCAGTTTCGATCACCTCAAGACCACGTGCCCCCTCACCCTATCCTACTGAAAGTACACTGCGGTTCTGGTGGAAAGGCAGATGACCTTCGGAAGTTCCTTTATAGAGAGATAAGCTTGCTAGGGTTGTCATTATGCATGATCATGTATGGCGTTCACCATGAGTGATTATTTGTGTCGTCAGTTGTTATCGCTGCTATCGTTAAGGACACCGAATGATAAACTCAGCTAACGAAGCCAACCGTAGACGCACATTTTTACGTTAACTCTCCAAGTGGTTTCGACGAGATATCTCGTCTAACAAGATCTAACCAATTTTGCTAATGACGATATATCTTGTCATTAAGATATTGCCGATTTTTCGATTATGGCGAGATCGAGATCTGGTCAGTTTTGCTAATGGCGAGATACTTTGACGAGACAACCACCAGGAGGGTTAAAACTATCGCTTAATCTAACAAATGCTTCATTGAAAACCACGTGACTTAAATGCCAACTCACCAGACAATACCGTCTGCCATAATCGACGAACGGTACTTATTCCCCATCTTTTGTTGAGGCTATTGATTAATTTCTTGAGGTTTAAGGTAGAATACAAACCAGGGTTCCTTTAAGAAAACCTGGGTTTTTTTTTATTTTCGTTTTAAGGACTCTAAAGCTTTAATATTTCTTAAAAGTCTAATTTGATTTTTAAAAAGCTTTAATTTTTACGATACTGCATAGTTTATTCCTTCATTCAAAAATCAAAGTTAATGATACTCATCCAGGATCAAATGTCATTGAAATTCTATGGCATATTCTTATAAACTAGCACTCGTGACACTTTCTTCGCATGTACAGTCACTGCTTAAACTATTGTCATCTATCCTTCAAAAAGCCCTAATTTTTCTTTTGTTTGAAGAGTGGGAACCCTGCAAACACAAAGCGAACTGAAGTAGGAAAACTAAGCTCAGGATTTGAACATCGGATGCACCGTTGGAACGAGAGAGGGAAGGGGGAAAGTTGAGACCTTAAGATCCTTTTTAAAATTAATGGATTACAAGAACATAATTCTACTTTCTCCAATGATATGTAATCGACTCTTCCAAATGCTTTGCAATGTTTGTTTCTTTAATACGATGGTATAAGACCTCTCTCAACTTTTAATAACTTTCCAGGTACATCAACTATTTTGCAACGAAACCTAGCCCTACAGAATACATCCTAGATTTGTGGGAAGCAAGGCACACAGATTCCAGCGCCATTACGGATCTGCTGAACATCTTGCGAATGATGGGAAGAGAAGACGCCGCCATAGTCTTAGAAAAGGAAGCTGGATCTTGGTTGTGATTTTCCAAAGACCGGATGAAATTTTTTGTGCATTCGAATCTCTGCAAGCAAAGGCATCCTGGATTATTGGAGTGTTATTTTGGACTATTGCAGCAACCCTTTTATAGAACTAAAGCTCTGCTTGTGACAGCCTCCAAGAAGATTTATCACAATGGAGCAAAGATAGCGTGCTTTGTGAGTTCTGGAGGACTTCATGGAAATATTCAAAAACTCCGCCATTTTGTTCTCAAGTTAAGCCGTTTTTTATCTATTCAAAGACACTGCGTCATTGACAGTGAAATTTTTACTTTGTATTTACGACTTTTCATTAGATTAGTTTTCTCACGACTTGGTAAACGCTTCGTTGTACATTTGCCTTCTCTGTAGAACATAACTACAGTAATGGAGGTTTTGGGGTGATCTGAGTTCTGTAACAAATATTCCCTGTTTTTCCACACATCAAATAACTTTTGTGTGAAGCACTATGTATGAGTATTTAATGTGTTTTATAGATGATTTCTCAGTATACACTGTTTTGTTATCTTTTTACTTTTTTGGAATTTTATTTGTACTTGACAGTGAATTTATATTACAGTAAAAGAAACTATGCCTTAGTAGCTACAACAGAATACTGTATGTCTCGTCGAAGTATGTCAGTGTTTCCAAGCTGCTCCTCCTCTTCTAGAAAATTAACATGTTTTAGAACTATAAGCTTTAAAAATCAGTATGATTTTCTTTATTATTTAGCTGTGTTACCTTCTCTGTAGATAAATTTGCAGACAAGAAAGAGTTTTTATTACAGGTGTGAAAGTAAAACAAAGTACAGAAACGAATAATTTAGTCTGGTGTAAAATAAGTATCACAAATTAAATATATATATAAATTTTTATTGTACAAAGTTATAAAACTCATTATAAAGTTTTTTTATTCCAAATTCTTTTAAATCAAGTATTGGAACAAAGATGAATACATTTAGATATATGTACTTTATTAAATAAATTCATTAAATACATTAATTTATAAAATTTCCTGACATAAAACTGTTCTGTGGTTTTCTTTGGTTGATTAGAAAGCATCAAAAACTTTGTTAATTCAAAAGAAAAAAAATTATTATTTTGAAAATAGTATAAAGGACTTTAGGTCCATTTTAACATACGCGAATTGCAAAAAATAGATTTTGTTCACTAATAAAACTATTTGTTTACATTGCTATTAGTAGTCTGGAATGTAGGATGTATATTTTATCATAAGCTTTGATATTGGTCTTTAGTATAAATGCGTCAATTTTTGTTTAATTTTGTCAATTTTTAAGACATTAATAGAGAGAGAAACTGGTAGACTTATTTTCTTGGTTTATGTTATGAGCTTCTATGTGCTATTCGTATTTTTTATGATAAATCTAAAGTTTCTGTACTTTTCTGTTATGTGTCGCAGGTTTGTATAACATGTATTTAGTTGCAAAGGTATTGAAACTTATTTTGTTTCTTACCATGACAGATATATCAGAATGAAATCAATTTTTAATCTTTTTGCTTTCAACTTCTCATTTTAACGTATTCACTAATACGTTATTATTTCCGCTAATTATTCCGTTAATTATTTCCGCTTAATAGAATATCTATTTTTAAAACATTTAACTTTTTTCTGAATTGGCCTGTTCATGTGGCCGTCCAATTAAGAATGTAATTTGTATGAATGGTAAAATTCTTCAAAGAAGGAACTTTATTGAAAAATTACTTTTCGAGCATAAGATCTTAAATTTATGAAACTGTTTTTAACACTGATCAACTCTAAGGTTTATTAAACTCAAAATTAATTCATCAAACAAAACTGGTTTAATTTATAGCTTAACTTTACCTTTGATCTCATACAACTACTAGAGTTAGATGAATAATGCATGGAAAGTGTTTCAAAGAAAATGACGCATAAGTAGCTCATTGCTGCTTTTAGTTATAACGAGTTTTATTTGTAAATATGTAGTCGGCTGTACATTTTTACAGCTTGATATATATTTTAGCATGTGGTTGGAAACTGCTTACACGGCTGGCTAACCTAAACATTCATAATGATACGTAGTGATAGAATTTAAAATACTTTCCTTATTTAATATATTTTAATTATATTTTCTAAGTATAAAAGCATTAAATGCTTTTTTGAGTCCCATTGCCTTCCGTTTACATTTAAATATATTTTAACCTCTGCACTAGAACCCTGACTTCAAGTTTATTTCAGCGTTCAATAAAAAGTGTTTCTTTGTAGTTTGAAAAGTGAGCATATATTGGTGGACAATCATAGTTTTGATAAAATATTCCACTTCAAAATCCTATTCTCATCAAATTTTATAACTTTCAGCTAGATTGCTGAAAATCAAGTAGCATAAGTAATTTATCTTTTCAAGATTTGCAAGTTCTTTTTATACGAAGCTTATAAATGAACATGAAAATTCGTAGCTTTGACAGATCTTTTGTAAAAAGAATAGCTTCTATCATAGAAAAATCTTGTACTTCCAGCTATATGCATTTTTAGATATGAGAATTTTACTCTGTAACGTTAGAAAACATTTTATATGCATATTTCAAGTCTAGAAAGCAGTATTTTTAGCAGGGTATGCTCTTGGCTAATAAAGCAAAATTGTATAATTATTTAAAGAGATGAAATTTGTTTTCCAGACTAATGCTTCTGGAAGAAATAATGGAATTATACTGGGAAAAAATTGTTGTAAAATAGAGACCTTTATAAGCCCCTGTTCCTTTGTAGATGTTTTTTGCATCATTTAATATGATATCGAGTTCTGTGCAATATTGTTTGATGTAAAAATTTGCAGGTTGAAATTTCATTGATTACTGTCTTATAAGTGGATTTTAAAAAGGATGACTAAATTCTCCAATAATTGGAAATATAATTTAAAATTAGAACTTAAGAGTTCAAACAGTAAACACTTTCTACGCATTTAATGTTACTTGTTTGAATTATATTTATATTTAAGCACTTTGTTGTTATCTATATACATAATTTTTCTTCCCTTCGATTGAAATGTACACATTTATTGTTTTGTAAGTAACTAATACCCAGAATAATTCAAATTAACACACTCAGTTTATTTTTGCTATTCATTTCTCAAATTGAATTCGCAGGCAAAATCATTAATTCTATGCCATTACATTCGTCTCTCAGAAGCCTAGGAATTAACCTCCAACTTTGATGATTCAGCACCTTTTACGAGTTCTGTTTGCCGTTTCACACATACTTTTCTCTTCTACAGCTAACCGCCAAGCAGATTGTACGTCTTCTCACCACTAGGTCTGCTGTCCAAATTGATGTTCAATTGCCACATGCAGAACTGTGCAAACAATATATTATTTAAAGAAAACAAATGCATTTCCAAGTTCAAAAACGCTTTTGCACTTCGATGGCAGACGATATTTTCCCGTGAATATTTTTTCATTGAAATCTTTTTTTTTTTTTTTTGCATTTTTAGTAATGACATCTTAGAACTTTTAAGAAGCATCTTATCACAAATCATAAAACATCAAATGTTTATCATTCTACATAACGTTGATTATTATTTATTCATCATTCCACTCCTATTACCCTTGGCTTTTGCTCTTTTTCCCCCAAATAAATCTTTAAATTTTCTTCCTTCCAATTTGTAATTATTTCTACACGACAATATTATGCCTCAATAAACCGATTTTTTTTATTGATCAGTCACTAGACCCTTTGTTATAATGAGACTGCGTGGAAATACGATAATCTTCCGTATTGAAATCCATTTATTTGGCTAATGAATACTAGCTTATTGATCATTTCTTGTTTGGCATGATTTTGTACGTGAGTTTATTTTAATATTTGATAAAAATTTCACTGTTATCAAGTGCTATATGATAGTTTCTTTCATATCTTTAAGTTCTTTGAATATGATTCGTTGATTATCTACTTTCGTAAAACTTCCAAGATACATAACTCTACTTTATCTGTTAACATCAATGATTTGATGTACCACCTATGAGCATTTTCAACCTCATATATGTGATACAAATTCAGTGAGGCATTAAGTGGTGGAAAAGCAGAGTAGTAAATTTGTATATCAAATAAATATACAAATTTAAAATAGTTCAGGATGTAAAAGAATTGCATTGCAATGTAAGTGTCACAAAAGTTGTGAAGTTTTTCAAAAAGTAGTAACTAAATCATTTCTTAAAATTACACACTAGCTCATTCAAAAATTACAAAACTCGACTAAATGAATTGTTTATGTAAATATCAGTATATATTGCATAAACCCAAAATATTATAAATAGTTTACATATTTGGAATTGCTTTTTATACTGTTCGACACTTCTTGGATTTTGAAATTGGCTAAATTTTTAACTAAAAGCTATTAATTTACTTTAAAATTGTGAAATATTGATTATAATTAATGCTTAAATCGGTGTACGAATGATTGGATCAATTTTTACATCACATTTTTGGTAAAATTAGATGAAATAAAATAGACAAGTGAGCTCACAAATAAATTTAATGCGGTCGTGCTATATGCCACTTTTTGCCCTCATAGAATGCTAGAAAATAGTACATTGAATTGATATATATATAACAAAAGAAAAGCGCTGATTCTTCCGTGTGCTCTATTGACTAATTTAAAAGGGAAAGTTTTATCTTGTCCAAGTTGCTAGCTAAGATGTCAAAGTACAACCTATAACTCAGAGTAATTAGACGATAGCGTTTTGCATATATATTTCATACTATGATAGATGCAGTTTTCTTACGTAACATCTATATATAGGGAGAATTAATACATTTTTGTACATTTGATTATACAGATAACGTCATGAAAATTTCAAGATCACCAGATGTAAGGAACATTTTCTCTTCACATTTTTACTTCATTAATTTCTGAAAGAAATCGCTCAAGTATGATAGTTTCTTTGAGGTTGTGTAACATTTTTCAAATATAGACGTTTGATACGAACCCTTAGCGTATACTTTGATAAATTTTAATCATAACCCACAATGAAAAGTTAAGTTGCATACAAATTTGAAATTTTTATATTGTAAAATCGATTTAACGAGTGAATAACTCATAATTGAGTTCAGATAGTAATTATTCTTTTATTTATTCGTTTTACGTTAGTAGTTAGCAGCGCTGATACAGAGTACATAAATTATACAATCTATTAAAACATTCCGTTCACCGTTGAAACATTGATTGGAGATTACTGACAATATTGAGCAGTTGCACATAAAATAAATTTCAAAATAAAATAAAAAGCATGACAAACATTTTGATCAAAACGGTCATTTCTGTTCATCGGCGATCCTGGGTTAAATTTTCCTTTTCTCAGAGAGAACATTGGGTTCGTTTTGATTTGCTACCTTATAAAAGAAAAATGAGGTTAAAGACATGAAATGCATTGCTTCATTTTGAAATTGAATTTGGTTGTAATCTCCATGCTTTTGGTGTGGTTCGTTTTGATTTGCTACTTTATAAAAGAAAAAAATGAAGTCAAAGACATGAAACGTATTTTTTCACGACAAATGAAATGTATTTGGTCGTGATCTCTATAGCCTCAAAATAGGGTCATCAAAGCACATAAAACTTAGGGATTCGTTATAGAAAGTTTTCAGCTTGCAACTGCAGCTTACTTTTATCGAAACATTTAATTTCTAATATTTGTGTACCTATTTTAATTTACTTTTTTAAGTTTCAGTCACGAACCTATATAAAACAAGACTACAAGTACACATTCTTCAAAACATGTTAAAAACAACGAATATTTGCAAAAAGAGATATCCCTTCTTGTGATTATCAAACGCAATTTTCAAAAAATCCAACGCTTGACTGGAAAAATGAAAGCTATTTCCAAGGAAACTTAATGAGTTCATCAAATGTGAAATCTTACGAGATACCCCATCCAAAAGTCTTTATCGAACCCGTTTCAATAGTAAAATCTTTTCAAATCGAGTCAGATTTCGTATTTAAATGTGTCTGCCTAAGACTGCAGATTCCACTAATATGATTGAAAGTCCTGTCTCTTTTTTCTCTTCCCATACCATTTTCAATCGTCACTTCTCTCTGTTTTATCGCTCTAACAACAGTGCAGCTATAAATCACTCTCGCATTGCGTGATTAATGACCATTTGATGACGGAAGGAAGCTCAAAGAAATGTCTGACAAGCTCTCCGAAAAGGAATATCTTCTGCAACAAAGACGCTGACAGTCTTATTAAAACTATGTGACATTAATACAAATGGCCGTTCAACGTATGCATTTCTTTTCTTGCATTATGTGTTCACTTTTTATGAAATATTTGAATGTCTATGTTGATAAAGAGATAGCATATAAAGCACACTTTTCATTGTTATAATTTTCTTTTCTCGAGTAGGATATGTGTTACACCTGAATTTGAACAAGCTTACATACGAATCTATTTCGCATTTAAATATGTGCTTTTCTTGTGGACTTCATGTTTTAATGTTGTTTCTTAATGTGCAATCTTTGAAGAAATATGAACAAATGAAACACTCGTCATCAGCCAGTGCCTTAGATGTTGATACAAGAAATATAGTATTTTTCTCGTATGCCGTGTATAATCCTCTCCCCACCCATCATATTTAATTGGTGTTAATTAAAAGGAGATGTGTCGGGATGCAAACTTCGTTCTGCAAAACCAGATGAATTTTATCCGCCAAACTGTACTCGCAGACAAATTCTTCAGTTCCGTTAAATATTCACTGAAATTTATAAAATTCTCCCTCACTTATTTTTTATCTTTGAGCTTAGTATAAAAATTAAATTGTATCCGAAGTTGTGTGTTGGTCGCCGTGACTCAGTGGGTTTGCCCACTGCACTAGCAACCATTAATATGTAGGATGCGGAGATTCACGCCTCCAGGTATATCTATCTTCCGTGTCAAAAAGCTTTCCTTGTGCGCATGTCCATTTTACTCGACGATGTTTGGCGCAGTTTGACCAAATATGGCCCTTACATCATAGAACTAAACCAACCGAAGTTGTGTAGGTTAGCAGTGCTTCTTATACACAATCATAGGTTTTAGAACTAAGTTTTGTTTAAGTGGGTCACTTTCGTGACCTACTGTACATGTGCCCACTTAGCAATTTTTGTGTATTTGTGTACTTTAAAAGTACCAAATTTATTCAAAACTACAAAAGTATTTTAGTACCAAAAACATCATCTGATTGCTGGGTTTGCGTTGTAACATTTCCCTATGCTTACTGAATCGATTATTTCGCGCATTAAAAGGTAGCCAAATAGTCTTTGGTGACTAAATTTGAAGTCACGTTTCTGACTATACCTTTACATACTAAATGGAAGTAGAAATTTGAGGTGGCCGAATACTTTGCATTTAATTTTGCATACCATTGCATCTTAACAAAACAGTTATTTTTTAAAATTTCAATAATCCTCCAGTTCAAATCTAACCGTTTGCATCCCGAACAATTAACTTAGAAAGAAACAGAAACGGCAAAAGCTGATGACTGCACTCCACAAGCTATCAATACTAGCAGAGATTGTGCCAAATGTAAAATCGTCTTTCTTGCTTCAAAAATGTGTACCTTATTCATGTAAATCATTTAAGCAACCTGTTATCTGCATGTCGGCCGAGAAATAAATGTTTTGTACATTGTTGTACAGTGCTGTTGTTAGAATATAAAATTATAGCAAACTGTGATTGACTTCTTTTTTATTTCTTACGTAAACATACACACAAGTTTGCAAGGACATACCAACCTCAACTTCAAACTTAGAAAAAATATTTCTTTTTATGAACTTATGTTGAACGTGTATGAGTAGTAATTATTCTGCCCCACAAGTTGTTCAAAAAAAAATTTTAAGATCTTTCGTACACTAACACTTTCTCATAGCTTTCATTGAGTGATTTATATGACAAGTAAATTAGTAAAAGATCTTGTGATCAATTTGACAAACTTTTAATATTTCAAAATAATATACTTTAAATATATATAACTTCAGAATAAACTTTATTACTTGAACTAGATTACCTCTAAGGTTTTAATAGTTCTTTTATGCTTAAAAAATTTGTTACAATTTTTAATTGAATTTAATAAAAAAATTCATAAAAAAATTCATTCGTGGTGTTGAAGTACGGAGAGTGGGGTGCCAGCTAAGGTGTTGCCTCGTCATCTGATCGTGGTTCAAAATTACGTGGTATTGTCCTTGGACCTTCCCCTTCGGGATTGATCCCGAACCGTCGTCAATAGCCCGTTGTGTTGCTCTAGCACGACACGTTAATTAATTACCGGTAGCTTCATAATCCCGCGCTCGTAGAAGTTCTGAGGTTTGTGCCTAAAGAACTGATCCAGGTGACGAAACTTTCTGAACTACTTACGGTACCCTCATCACACGCAACACATTATCTTCTTTTACGTCTGCGAAGCATTCTTGCCTTTTCGAAAATAAAAAAGCATACAGTGAGTGCAGAAAGTATTCGTACAGTGTTAATTTTAAAGTGAAAAATGCGGTTTTAACATTTAGACTCGATGGAAATCATTAAAATAATTATTACATGCTCGAAAAATCTTTTACAAAGTGTATTTTTATCCAATAACCAAAATATACTGAAAATTATTTTTTAAAACTTAACTGCAAAAAATAGAAATGGGTTTCTCCTGCGTAAAAAGTATTCGTACACGCGAAAAATGAAAATTTATTTTCGCGTTTCGTGATTGGTTTCAGAAGTACAAGGTAGGTAAATGAATTGGAATGCTAGAGAGTATATATATTCAGTAAAAAGTTAACTTGAAATTTGCTTTCGAAGTATAAATTGTCGAAATGGGACGGAAAGGTACTGAGACCTCTGTTTTTGAAAGAGAAAGAATTTTAAAGCTTCGTAAAGACGGTAAAACTTTAAATCAAATTTCGTATGTGATTGGGAGTCCCCGTTCTACTATACAGTCTATAATTAAAAGATTTGGTGCCTCTTCAAGCTTGCTTAATCAGGCCCGCTCTGGTCGACCATCAATTCTCAGCTCTTCGGACCGTCGATTCATCGTTCGGCAATTGAAGAAAGATCCGAGAATAAGTGCTCCCAAACTTGCATTTGAGCTGAAAAATACCGGAGTAAACGCTTCGATAAGTACTGTACGAAATGCATGCAGAAAAGCAGGATATCACGGTCGAGTTGCTCGGAGAAAATTCTTCGTAAATGAGAAGAACCGTAAACTGCGCTTGGCATTTGCACAAAAACATCTGCAAGAAAGCCCAGAATTTTGGAAAAAATTTATATTCTCAGATGAAAGTAAATATAACATTTTTGGTTCCGATGGTGCAAGAATGGTGTGGAGAAAAGCAAATGCAGAGATGGATCCAAAGAATTTTTTCCAACAGTGAAGCATGGATGGGGCTCTGTGCTTGTTTGGGGATGTATGAGTGCGTCTGGTGTAGGAAATTTAGTAGTTATTGACGGTATATCATGGACCATAAGATGTACATAGACATTTTAAAAAATAATTTGCCAGTCCAGTGCCATGAAAATGGGACTTAATCGTGATTATGTTACGATAATGATCCGAAGCACACAGCCCTAAATACACGACTCTGGTTGCTGTATAATACACCAAAATTCATGAAATTTCCTCCCCAGTCTCCGGATATCAACTCAATTGAGCACCTGTGGGATATTCTGGATAAAAAGTACGACTAAGATCAATATCCAACAAAGATGATCTTAAAAAGCTCTTCAAAAAGAATGGCATTCCATATCCAGCTCTGTAACTTCAAAACTGGTCGAGTCTATGCAACGAAGGCTCCAAGCAGTTATTAAGGCAAAAGGATACCCAACCAGGTATTAAATACAAAATATTTGATGAAAACTGCACATTTTTTTAACTGTACGAATAGTTCTTGTTCCACTAGACAAATGGAAGTTTATCCTTTTTTGTTATAAATATGGTATGTATACTTGCTTTTTTAAATGTAAAATCTTCTAGAATACTAACCTGTACATATTATTCATCAATTATTGAGGAATTTAGTTGCATAGTTTTTAAGTTACAGGCATTTTTTAAACATACGCTAAGGGTGTACGGATGCTTTCTACACTCACTGTATGTCGGAAATGCATCGTATTTTCTGCCATTTTTAATGCTTAAAATTTAAAAAACACAACCAATTAACACAATTTTTTTTCCCAAGTACTCGCTAAAATGCCTTCTTTCAAACATCAAAACTTTGCACGTATGAAGTAGATAACACTTCGTTTTTGCGATGCAATGCCATATAGCGCCAAAAACAGGACGAACTTTTGTACCAACCCAATATTTTAGCCTTCCATCAAAATAATCGAACTATTACAAGTTTTGCTTAAATTGTTTAGAAAGTAACTCAAACCATGAAATCGGACACAAAAGTATTAGGTATATCCCGCAAAAAGTAAAAGCAAGCAAAAACATTAAAAATCAGTGACTAATTTTTTATATTTTGTCTTTTATATTTTACACCTTAGATTGCTTTAAGTTTAAATATCGTCACCTGAATGGCAGGAAATAGGTAACTCGAAAAATGGGGCAATTTGAGTTATACCTATTATAAATTCGTAAAGCTGAGATCTTCAGAGCTTAAAGCAGACACTTTTTGATCACAAACTTTTAGGCTAATCAAAAATGGAGCGAAAAATAAAACTGGGATTGAAGGTAAACTGTTTTTCACTTTATCTCAAAAACGAAAAAATTAGTTAACTAGTTCTCTTGCATTCAGGTGGCCATATCATTGTTTGCACGAGGAATTTAGAACCAATTTCACTCTATTCTGCTTGAAGTCAAGTTTTCAATGAATTTCACTACTTTTTGAACAAAAATACAGGGTCTCCTCACCTTACGACCGAATTCCGTTCCAACTGATAGGTCATAAGTCGAACTGGTCGTGTCGGATTTATATTTTTCAACACTAATTTCATTCAAATTGGTTATATAAAAATTGTACATAAAACACAAAAAATAAATCTATGTTGTACGTATAATTATTGTACATAATCTGAAAAATACATAATATGTACTCTATTGTATCTTTGACCCTACCAATGTAGTTATCTTTATTTATTTATTTTTGTGGTTGTAAGTGCGGATGGTCGTAATCGCATAGGTCGTAAGTCGAGGAGACCCTGTACTATTATAAATAGAATATAAATCTTTATAGAGGTCAGATTTTAAATGGTACGTAAGTAGTTGAATTATCGTACCAAAGCAACACAACGGGGTATTGGCGACGATCCGGGATCAATTACTAAGGAAAAGATGCGAGGGCAACATCCCGTAATTTTGAACCACGATCAGATGACAACAGATTTTAATTGTTTTAAACAACCAGCCCTTTGTATACAAAGCGCTGTTTCGAACCTACTGTTATGGAAGATCTGTACTTTAATTCTAATTTACCACCAAAAGTTTTCCCATTTCCAAGTCATTTTCTATCAAGCTATATGAAAGTGGGGGTAGTGTTCATGCGGCGATATGTTTCCTGTTCGTATTCGGAACACGTATGTCAGTTGACTTGTTTTTCGAATACGATTTCATCACTTCGGCAATAAAAATTTTAAAAAATAAATTTCGAATTGATATATGGTAGTTGATTGGTCAACACCAATTAGATTAAACGCCAAGCATCACCATCGTGAGAACTTCATTTTAGGAAACAACGAAATATGTTACTGTTAAGTTCATCGTAGAGTAAACAGCTAGGCATACAGAGGCTTCACTGCCACACGAAATAATGGTTCGGGAAATAGCATGGGATTTGCATGCAGCGGCGCTCTTGATCGTGGTGTGTTAACATTACTATGGCAATGATCCCGCTTCTATCTTATACCAAACGAATAAGTTGAGAGGTTGCTTTTATTCTTATTTAAATCGGACAGTTTTTTAAAAAATTTCTGGACCAATAGATTGTCTGAAAGTCAGTATCTCCTATGTAGCATAAACTTCAAATGTACGAAATACTCGTGCATAGAATAAGGGATTTTCGTTTAAGAAAATTATGTCCCGTCTTTAACTGCTTGTTATTTGCCTATGATTTGAAAGACTATTTGCCTTTTTTCTATAATTATAAAGCGAAATATTCCTGACATATTACATCAATTTTTTTAATATGCAAATTTAGTTAAATACTTCTAAATTTCAACAACCAGTGTGTGAACTTGTTTCTGAAATTTCAGGGATTTTTTAATTAAAGAGTTTTTAAAAAAATACAGATGTTCCGAATCGCTCTTTGTTGAACCCTTTTGACTTATTTGGACAGAAGATTGTTCATCTCTATATATAGTCTGAAACATTATTTAAACTAAAAGGGACGAAATAAAATATTTTTATTCATACAATAACAGGTATACAACAAAAAAGACTCTTCACAGGTGTTCAAACAGAAATTGTTCGTGATTTTCTGTTACCTGAAAAAACTAAGCAAAATATCAAACAACAAAATCTAAGAAAAGAAATATTTGAAAAACAATAATCAAAATATTTCTGCACTCAAATAGGAAAGATATATTACGACTTGTTTTATATTTCTGTTTTAAATATTAATTACAGAGAAATTTTACAAGAAGTTTTTGATTATAAAACTATAGCAAATGAAAAACTAGACTGACAAGAATACTAATGTTAAATTCCAACATAAAAAGTTGAAAAAGAAAACGATCAAAACGAAAACTAGAATATTATAAACTACTGAATGTATCTAATTACCAATATAACAGCATATCAAGTTCTGGATGAAAAACAAGCTTGTATTGAACTACTTTAGACTTGCATTTCTCTCCATTTTTGACATTGGAACTACACTGGCCGCACTGAGAAGAATCTCCGACTCGATGGGGCCGCGTTAGTCCAGTTAAAAGAGCAACGGATTAGAAACTGTAGGGTGGCAAGCAGAGACGTAATTAGGCTAGTTTCCACCCGAGACAAGAACTCGACTTGACGCCCCCCCCCCCAACGACCAACCAAACCAAAACCCTCCCCGACAACATCCGATATCGCCCCACCACACATTAATTCCACTAGTCCAAATTCTTTTTATTCGACTTAGATTGCTTGATTTCAAAGGTAAATAGATTAATTTGCAGTAATTTGATTTTTAGTACAAGATAAAATAATTAATTCTAAGATATTTCATTGACAAATAATCTAGGAGTAGCATGTTTGGTATATTCTTTCACACTTATAATCGCTGCAAATGAAATGAAAAGGTTTTATCAAATAATATCGGGATATGTGTAGGCTGCATCAAAATCAACAGACTGTTGCTTTAGAATAGGATATTTAATTATGATAAATACATAGGCTGTCGGATATTTTTTGAATGATTTTGATGAGCTGTAAAAAAATGTATGCTACGAAATAATTTTATTTTCGCAGCAGTAAAAAAGCTAAAGTATAATTTATCGTCTACTAACTCAGAGTTTTGTTTACTTTCAAAATGGCGCTTTTAAATAAGCAATGGATGGAAGGCTGTTTCCGCTCTTTCCGAAGATAATTATGCTTATTCAACTATTCAAAAACGCTGTAAAAGTCATGGTTTTTCGATATCTAATGGTACGATAAGTAATATTTTTAATGAGAGCGGAAAAAACGCGTAAAAGTGGAAAAATACTTCCAAATACGTATCCAAAAAAAGAAAAGAATTTCTGAGAATATTTGTAAGGTAAGATCTTTAATTTTAAGAGAGAATCCGCCAAGTCAAAGGACTATTACAGTCATTAAAATGTTCAGTTTCAACTGTAGCTAAAATAATTAACAGTGATTTGAATCTTAAAAAGGCCAAAAAAATACAATGTTCACCGTCTACACGACATATTTCAGAACGCAGAACTCGCTGCAGAATTCTGTATGGGAAGCATTTAGCTGGAGAAAGATGGAAAAATGTTGCGACAATAGACGAGGCGTGGGTGTATTTAAATGATTGCAATAATAAAGAACAATTTATTTTCATAAAAGAGGAGAAAAATCTTAAAACGTGGTTCAACTTGGTAACTTTAACGTGAGAACTTTAAGAGATTTATGATTGTTGCCGGTTTTGCATATAATGGAAAAATAAAAGTAAAAAGAGGAGAAAAAAATGTAAAAATCAACTCCTACATATTATCAACATCCTATTTTATCCCCGATATTCAAAAAAGAAATATCATATCTTTATCCACAGTGCCAACAATCAGAACTGCATCAGGATAAAGCAAACAGTCACACATCTAAATCCACTATTAAATTCTTGGAAAAAATGGAACAAGAAACTGGTATCAAGTCAATAAATACCCTTTACTGATATTCCTGCTAAATCTCTAGATGTCTCACCTATGGACTTTTGTGCTTTTGGACTTTTAAAAAGAGAATTATCGAAACGCCAACGGAAAACCATTCAAGGATTTTGGAAAACTGGAACAAGAGTTAGGAATAACAGATTTTACTTAAGTTATTATCTTGAGTATTATACTTAGACATTTTTCACAATCTCTTAATTTATTGAAAAATGTGAAAAAAATTAATTTAAACACAGAAAGCATGAACTAAAACTTAACTTTACGGGTTTTTTCGGCTGCAAACATTTTTACGATGTCCTCAAAAGAGAGCTTTGAAGCTAACTTGTGCTCTATTGATATGATGCTCAGGTTGGTTAGTCGTTGTTGTCCTGTTAAAATTCTGAGGTAATTTTTATGATCTTTAGTTTACTAAAACTCATTTCATTTGAGGCTACTGAGACTGGTATTGTGAGGAAAATTCTCAACGACTGTCGTTACAGTTCTTCAATTCCGTTCTTGTATATTAACGTCAGAAGACCTGATGGTGTAGTCGTTTTCATATTAGGGCTTAAATCCAAGGCATGATACTTAAAGAATTCATAGCTTTCAACTTCGCCCTTCTCATCAAACATCCGCTTCTTCCTCCTCCGTACTTCTTTAAAATGAGGATCTAGGTTAAGCTTTCCTGCTATTTCTTCACACATTCTGCATTTAGCTCCTTTTATAGTTTTTAGTTTTATGTAGTCTACTTGTTGTATCTTAACAAATAATTTTAGTTTTCCGCAAGTCTTGAATTTTCTGGCAACAGCGCTTTATATAATATGAAACCTTTTTTATTGCTTAGATTTTGGCAACGTTGTTCAAAACAGTACTGATCTCTAATTCCAACGAAAATGTAGCAGTCGATGTCTTTTGTTAAATCTTTTTAATAAATTTCTGTATTGAATCGCCTTTTACTTGTACTTCATTTGCAGAACCAGGGGTTCATTTGAAGTTTATGTATTTTGCTTGAAAATAAGCGTCCAAACAAAACACTACTAATAAGTTTTCCTCTTCATTTTTATCATACGTAAATATCTATAGTAAAAAAAAATACTCGGCCAATTTACCGCCCCCAATCTGGCGCCCGGGGCACATGGCCCGTCTGCCCCCTCTCGTTACGTCTCTGGTGGCAAGTTCAAAACTAGGTCCAGCTAGACTGTCGTGAACACGGGGTTGGTGCACGTTAAATCTATCGTGGCCTCAAATGTCCTAACGTTGGAGTAGAGTGGAAGTTTGGCGAGTGGGGTGCAGGTTCAGGTGTTGTTCTCGTCATCTGACCGGGGTTCAAAATTACGAGGCGCTGTCCTTAGATCTTTACCCTTCAAGATTGATTCCGGACCGTCGCCAATATCCCGTTGTGTTGCTCCAGTGTGACGTTAATTAACTACCTAATTTCGACTCAATGTGCATATTTTTTCGGTGATGGATTATGGAACGGTTAGCTTTGCACTCAAGAAAAACAGAAACTTTGGAACGTTCGATGCACACAATTCTTACAACCCGTCTGATTGATTTGTATTTGCGAAAGAGCTATGGCGACCGCTCTGTAAGTGGAATCAAAAAGAGGGGAAGGATAAAGAGTTTGAATTAGACTTAGCACATATCGCAATCGAGGGCGCTGCAAGTGACGCATGCCTCTGGAAGCGTAGCTATTTACTCTGTGAAGCTCGCCAAATCAAAGCAGCTGAACTGAACTGAAATAAACATGGTAAATTGTGATTGTAAACATTGGCGTGATGCAATTCCTTACGAAGGATTTTTAATGTTAAAATCTTAACTAAAAGACGAGTTTGCAGTCTCTTTTGGAAACATGGAACAACCTAACAAAACTGTTGATGGAACCTATTTAGTCATAAATAACATTCATAAAGATTTTCATGCTTCACACTTACGGAACTTCTTTTCATCATTCATAGAATCGGGAGGATTTATTTGTTTTCATTATCGTCATAGACCAGAGGTTCAGAAACCTATCGAATCTGATCAATCCAAAGAAAATGGTAGATCAAGACGAGTTACCAACTGCTGCGTCATTAAAGTTTTTTCGGATCGTGCGGATGAGTTCATAAAAGCATACCATGGTGAGCATTGGTTAGACAGTAAAGGAGAAACAATAATGACTTGTTGCCGTATCCAACAAATTTGCGTTTCAGAAACTACCGATACGTTAAATTCAGGTTTGTTGCAACTATTTTAATTTCATTTACTTTATTTATTTAGTGGGTGTTTATAAACTAGGGGAGAGTTGTACCTCGGACCACATTTACTCTGAATTAACTTAAATATCTGTTATTTAGTGAAGAAATTTTATATTAAGTATGTGTTATTGACATTAGTGACACCTAGTGCTATATACGGTACTGTATTGATGACCATTTCAAACCTTGTGTTGGTGCTGTCCTCGGATCTTTCCCTCTGGGATTGATCCCGGACCGTCACCAATAGCCCGTTGTGTTGCTCCAGTGTGACGTTAATTGAAAATACCAAATACCAAACCTTGTGCTAATGACTTATTTTTGTTTTGCTACTTGCAGAGTAGCTTTCTATATGTTTTATTCATTCAAAAGTACTAACTGCAGTACTGTACTTTTAAAAGCATAACTTTAGTTGATACTTACCATAATTTCAGTCTATACGAAATAAAATATCAAGTTTTTTTGTTAGATTTAACAAAATAACAAAAATTAATATGTGTTCCTTGGACCAGTGTCAGTGATATACCATGGACTGGTCCATGGTGCATCTTTAGTAGTTATTTACTGTCTTGTAGTTAGATTTCATTTCCATCTAACTAGGTGATTCTTACAAGCACAACAATTTGTAAATTGTTGAGAACTACAATTGATATCCTAATATTCAGTTTATATAAAACTTATATTGTAGGCCTTGGCTCACATGTGCAAATGAAATGAACCAATTTATAAAATTGCCCATCACACTATGCTTAATTTAAATGAGTAAGTGCCCCCTGTATTTGATCTATAAATGAGCAGTGTTGCTGATGTAGGAAAAGCCTACAATAAAGCTTTCGTGATTGAAGGAATTGTCATAGGATTTAAGGTGACGGACCCTTAAAATGAAAACATTTTTTGTGGCAATGCATTTCTAACTTCATGTTACTGATTGATCATTGCAGTATTGCTAACACAGAAGTCCTGCCCTGTCATAGGCTTTCTCTAGAGTTTAATGCTTTCTCTCATTTCAAAAACAGGCAATGCATCATGGCCATTAAGAAACTTCAACAGGGCAATATCAGTCATGATTTGTTTTTTGCTATAATGATAGTACAATTTATTTGTTATATGTGAAAATATTTATATTAGGTAGTATTTGCTGTAATGATTCTTAGATTTTATGTTTGAATCAGTGCAATGAATATAACACATTATTTCATGCATACCATTCTCATCAGATACCTGCTGTGTTCAATTCTATTAATTTATACTTTAATTTTAACTAGGAAGTTAAAGTACTCTCATCAGGATTGCCATAGCATTTTTCTAAAATTTTAATATGCTTTGCACCACTAAGTATTTTTAATTGCTAAAATCCTTTTGTGATGCCTTTGTCCTAATTTAATGCTAAGACAATATAGTGCAGATGCAATATAAAAGTTTTTTGTGGCAATGCTTTTGGCACATTTTTGGTGATCAAACCTGATGTGACTGCAATGTGCTTTTAAAATACAAGCTGAAAGTTTCCCTTGAATTCTTCAAGTTTACAGGAAACGGAAAAAATTCAAAAGAACCTATGAAATCAAAGGACAATAAAACAGAAATGAAAAGAACATTCTAAAAATTTGTAGAAGGAAAAGAGGCAGGAAATGGTAAGTTTAAATTTCATGAGATTGCCAAATGCTAAAAAGGGTATTGCAATGCCTGGCACAATTCATGACAAAAAGCACAATAAAAGCGTTGCCATAAAAAAGACTTTATATGGCAGTTCTATAACAATGTTTTCCCCTTTTGTACTATTAAAAAAGAAATTTGTAAGAAAGTATTGATTGCTTAAAAAGTATGAATTACAAAATTGAACACTCAAATATAAATGCAGTTTTAAAAAATTTTTCCATAGATTCCATTCATCTCTTTATTATATGTCAACATTGAGTTTTATAATTTTCTAAATTCACAGTTGTTTTTACATAACATTCCATTTATCTTATTTATCTCAATCTATTCTAGAATCTGCTTTATATAAAAAAGGAACCGTCTCTTCCAATTTGCCTCTTGACCGTGAAAAATTTTCTCAAGATGATTTAGACTCTCTCATTGAAATGCATCCTCCAAGTTGTATGCCCAATGGAAATGTTGGAACCAAGACAAATCATTTTCTTGATGAAATTCGAGCTTGTCGGTTGCCATCCTCGCTAATTTCTAAATTAGGATTGCAGTTCCCAAGAAACAGATCTAGAAGAATGTATGGAAGTGTACATTTTGATTATGTAAGAAAGTCAAAAGGTCGAATCCCAGCAATGCCAAAACCTGAAGCCACATACCACAAGCAGCCATGGTGTTCTCGGTTCAAGAATAATACTGCGCCTTTCCAAGATGAAAAAGATTCAGAGGTATGTCATTCTTTGATTTTAAGTATTAGAATTAATTGTAATGGATTGTTTTTACAAAACCTCTTTATTTTAATTAATGAATTTTATTGATGAAATTTAGTTTTATAAAAGTACTATTAAATAAATAAATATATATATATATATATATATATATATATAAACAGATGAATACTTTTGTAAAAATGAGCTTCTCAATGATATCCAAAATTTGATACTTGTACAGAGAATTAGTGTATTCATACTTTCTAACTCTTCTGGATTTTCGGGAAGTCTTCTGGAAAACAGCCTTCTTCCCCTATCTTCCAGATGGAAAAATATTCTGATTTTTGTTTAAATGGGTGAAATTTTCAAATGATGCCAAATTTGTCATTTGGTATCAAGTCATGCTGCTAAATTTTTTAGAAGTCTTCCTGAAAAACACTTAGTTTTCTGTCTTTCGAGGGGGGAAATTATTTTTTGGAATTTTTGTAGAGAAAATTTTCAGGTGACTCAGATTTCAAAGTTTTGATACAAAGCCGAGGCAACCATGATAGAAAAACCAGAAATGACTGGCTGCTAGGTTGTTGTAAAACTTTCTTTAGCACTAATTTTCAAGAAAAACCTTCAAATACTCCTCTAAGATACTCAAGAAAAAGTTTAGTTTCTTATTTTTTTCTAACATTAGTGCCACTGTAAAATATCACCAAATTGATTTTGCCGAGTTTGAACTGTCACCAAGCATGTAACAGTAGTAGAGAGCAGGGTTACTTTTTCTGTTTTGAATTGCTTCTTGAAATTCGATTTGGCGCAATTATCACCCTAATTTGACTCTTTTAATTGCTTTTTTATTTTAATAATTTATTTTAGGCATTTTTCATTTGACAGTTGTATGTCGTTCTTACGTCATTAAAATCTTCCTGGTTGTTTTTCTTTGTAGTTGGCAGGTATGTGTATTGTGAAAATAAAACAAAATTCTCCTGGATTCAAGTTACATTTTGCCATGCAGAGGGAGGATTATTTGGCAACATTCAATTTTTGGTTGAACTGTTTTATCATAAAGCCACATAATTTACTTTCTGTGATTTTGTAATTTAAAACTTAGTGTTTCCCATTTAAATTTTTTCTATCTTGCTGTAGTGTGGATTATGATACATGTCTATATGTCTTGTAATATCTTAAGTATCAAATTCAGTGTCTGAAAAACTGCATTATGCATATATATAGCAGGTAGGATTTTGCTGCTAATTTTGCTTAAACAAGCACTTGATATAATGACATTTCCAAAACTTGCTATTATTTACCGACATTTTCCATGGAAACTTGAAACATTTAAGTAGTTTGTTGCTTTTTCAACATTGCATCAGAGAAACAGCATCTGTATTGCAATTATTGCAAAGGTATTAAAGAAAAATATTTGGAAAAAGTGTTGGTTATAGAAATGAGTAGAATGCTATGTATATTTCAATGTTTGGTACATTACTTTTGTTTGTATGGGTGGTCTATCTTAACAATGACTGATATACATATGAAAATGCAACTTCTGTGGTAGAAATGTTTTTTCTCAAAATTTTACTTTCACTTGGATTATTATAACTAAGTTACTCTGAGAATATTGATTTTATCTAATTCAAATACAGTAATCCCTTGATATATCTTACTTGAGGGACAAGAAAAAGCACAATATACTGTGAGGAGTGATAAAGCAAGGGATATGGAAAGCTTGCTTTTTAGAAATGTTTTTAAACGAACAAAAATTACAGTTTTATTTTAAATTTTGCAAAACTCCGAGTTAAACGCAAAATCAAGGGTAAAATTTTTGTTAATAGAATATTTCAGAAACAAAAATTTCTTGTATCTGCTTTTGAGGCACAGCCATTTCAATTTATTTGTCACTAATTCAATTTAGCTTAACTACTGGAAATGAGTAACCTTTGAACTCCCAAATATAAAGAAATAAAATTTCTTCTGATTTGGAAATTCATTTAGGGACAATTAAAAAGAGCAATATAGTTGAATTTGTGCTATAACAAGAGGTTACTGTAACTTTAAACCGTTATATATTACAAAAACTTCAGAAAATTTAGCAGGTTCTCTGCACCACTTTTCTTGAACTTTTACTTATACAATTCCCAAGCTAAGGCACAAGTGTGCTAATCCTAATGAATTTGTAATAAAACAGTACTAAATAGGATATTATGAAAAGAAACTTATTGTATTTATTGGTTATTTCTATAAAGAAATCAGATTCTGAAGAGGAGGAGTGGGACCGTCATGAAGCACTTCATGAGGATGCTTCTGGTCAAGAGAGGAATAAGGAGCGACTCTTTGAAGAAAAAATTGAATTAAAGTGGGAGAAAGGTGGTTCTGGATTGGTTTTTTACACTGATGCTCAGTATTGGGACATGAAAGATGGAGATTTTGATGCAAAAACTTCAGATGACTGGGACATTGATACTCGTATTTATAGAGAACCTGGTAAGTGAATATTGACACTTATAAAAATTTATTTCTTGATTTGAAACTATTCTTTATATTAACATTTTATCTAGAATATTACATTATTCTAGATTATTGTAGCATAATGAATTAAGCTAATACTAGCAGTCCCACACATAGCATCTACACTAAAGTTTCTTAATTGCTAATACCTATTGATAGCAGTATTATTACATCTCATACCTGATTTAAATCTATTTATAATGATTATAAGCATCAATATGCACATTTCATATGTCCAAATGAAATTAAATTAGCCAAAAATATTAAAACATTTTGTTTACATTCTGAAATGTACTCTTACTGTTAATTCTTATTTCCAATAAAGTGCATGGTAAAAAGTTCACACTTCAATCATGCTATCACAATTAGCTTTTGAACGTTCACTTCAATTGCATTCACTTGGTCAAGGTGATTTAATATTTTTTGCCTCCAAACCTATTTTCTGGTAGCTTCAAATTTTCTTATCTGCGCTAACTACCATCACCCAGATTTCTTATTGCCTTCTGTAACCTGCTGAAGAATTTCATGTGAATGGTTAGCTCTTCCTCATAGTGTTAGCAATATTATGCAGCTCAAATCAAGAATATTTAAACTAAGTGGGAAAATTGGCAAATTAATCTTGTAGCGGTTGATTATATATTTTTTATTTTGTCAGTTTGTTGCCATTCACCAGTATACAAATAACAGATTCTGTCATGTATGTTAGTGAATATATATGCATAGTTTATTAATATGCTTAATGCATTAAATAGTAAATATCACAAATATTTTAAGTTGTGGAATGAAATTCTTTTCTTTCATTTAACTTAGGCACATTCTATAGATAATCTTTGTCTGAAATCTTGATAATACCCAACTTTCTTACAGGGATGGATAATGACAAAGATATGAAAGATTTAGTGAGAATGAAGCTTGAAGAAAAATTGAGAAATGGGGTAGAAACTGAAGAAGATAGAGCATATGATTTTGCAGCTTTTGAAAAGTACAGCAAAGTAAGTTTTAAAAGATACTTCTCTATGACAATATAAATAAATTATGAACATGACTACTTTTTAGATTTTTATTGTGCTTGCATGTAACAATGCAGTTGATGTATGTAATGCTGCTGTACATGATGGAAGTCTATTTTATTCTTATTAGTAGTTTCAATTAGATTTTTCTTATTAAAGATATAACAAATCACATCTAATTTTAAAAGGAATGAATTGCTCTTTAGATGTCTTTAAAATTTGGAGGTTCTGCAAGTTTCATTTTCATTATCTCATCAATTTGTTGTGCTAACTTCTTTTTAATGTTAAGAAAATAGTGCCTCTTTCACCTTGATTGAGTATTTATGTGGCATACTCTGCTCCTGTTTTTAACTAATTATTATTATTCAATTAATTAGTAAATTTGTAATTTTCTAGCAGTGATAAAAATTAATACTTTGTAAAGAATTTAAATTATTTTTTTCTTTGTAGAGTGTTGGATTCTCTTACGAGCATAGTTACGCTTCTAAAATAAAAACTCTTACGAGATGGTGATAGGAGCTAACACTTCAAGTTCGATGATTCTGACTTGTTTTCGTATAACTCAAATTCGTAATGTTTGATAAATTATATAGTCACATATAAATCAGTTAATTTTGTTGTGATTTAGTGTTTGATTGGTTCGAAATAACCTATTTCTCCTACTTTTGGTCATCCTTTAAAATCAGGTGTTCCATATGGCCTTTATCCTATATGTAAACTTGATGTACAAATTCGTAGCAAAAACAGATGTATAAAATTTTGTGAACAAAAGTTTATAACCTAACCTTTACTATACAAATTGTATTTCATTTAAATATAATTTTTAAAACTCTAGGGATTTGGGAGAAAGGTACTGGAATCTCAAGGATGGAAGCAAGGGCAAGGAGTTGGTCGAAATGCTGCTGGTATTGCAGAGCCTCTCCCTAATGAAGGGCAACTTCCATTTGACAAGAAAGGATTTGGGTGAGTTTTCTGTTTAATAATTTTTTAGTGTTACATGATTGAGTAGATATAAAATCAAGTTTACATAACTCTTTCATTACCTCATTTGTTCATTCCTTCAAAAGATGGTTAAGAGAACTATTTTAATGCATTAAATTGCGATATATACAAGTTATAATGAAGCATCTATAATTCATGCTATACTTCATTAAGTCCTATAATAGATAATCACTATAATGATCCTGAAGGGGGAAACTTAATTATATTTCAATATTTTTAATCACCCATCCCCCATCAAAACTACATTTTTATCTATGAAATGCATGTTTAATGTCAGTAATAAATAATGCAAACCTACTGCTTTAATTAATTTAAATACTAGTGCGCCACTGTATCTTCACAACATAAACATTTTAACTGTATTGTTACAGTGAAGAGTTGAAATAATTTCACACATTGTTAACTGTAACCAAGGGAAGAATTTACTTTTTAATTTTTGAAAATTAGAGTTGTGAATTTCAATTAAAAGCTGTCCGTAAATGCCCTCAGGATATCTTTAGGTTTGTAAGGGCATCACCACCCTGAGGTACCTGAATGATCTTTCCTTCGTTTCATTTTTACCCTTGCTTACCCTTCTGCTCTTTCTTCCTCCCTCATTATTTTGTCTGTCTTGTGATTGGCACAGCTTGGCCAAATGACTCTTGCACCATAAAACCTGAGAACAATCTATTTTAAAATAAACACTTGAATAACCAAAGTGAAGTATTAAATTTTACTTTACATTTCCCTAAAAATTATGATCCCCATAACTATTCCATATATTGTATCTAACAAAAGTAAAATTCATCCATAACGATAAAGGCTGAATTAAAATTATAATTATGTTCATAACAATCTATAATTCTGCCTATCTGCAGTCCAACATTGGAAAGTACACACGTTTGTTTTCCTGTGCTTTTTGATTTCTGGAAACTGGTGATATTTAAATTATTAATAGAAAAATATGATGTATTATTTTTCCAGATGGTAATCCTCTAAGAAAACATAATTTTTGTAAAATTTTACTATGCATAGAACAATTAACTGAATTTCATCACTTCCTTCACTGAAACTATGCTAATAGGTTTCCTTTTCAATTCAGAACTTATTAAGTAGAAATATAAATATTAATTCATCAAAATATAATGGAACACATGTCCTAAGATTCATTAGATTACAGTATGTGACAATAAATTCAAAGACCATGTGAAATGCAAAATATTTACATTATCTTGCTTATTAGAACTCATTTAGAATGATTTGTTGGAATTGTGAGAAATTTTTTGCACTTAAATAAATTTAGTTACATCAGTACATCTTTATTAACATACTAAATCATAGGTTATCAACCAGAATGATCTGTAGAATCTTGAGGATGTTTTATGTGTAGAAGTATTGAATTTCTATGTGCTTGGAATTTTTTTGCCAATTCTTTAGATTTGTTATTAAAATGCTTGTTTTGTGTGTTTAATAAGTTATGGAAATAAAAGCTGCTTTTATGCTTTGTCTCTAATCCATTAATTTTTTATTATTGAATTTGTAATATTTTAAAATAAAAATAATCTAGTACATATACTAGTTTTTTTCTATAAGAGTTTGGGCATATATATAAGAATATGTGAAATTTTTTGTAGTCAGTATTGGAAGTAAGAATGGCATTCTGACATGGTAAAAAGTGAACTTCTTTGCAATTTACGAAAATATTCAAAATTCTATATTTGATAGTAACTCGGATTAGTCTTAATGAGATAAATTTGAAGCTTAAAAAATTTTAATGATTTCAAAATAGTTTATTCTATTATCACACACCATAAAATATGTGAATGGTTTACAGAATTCAACAAAATATTTTAAATTTATTTTAACATTTAAAACTTATCTTGTGAACCTTGTCCTACCTAGAATTTAAGAATTTTAATGTGTATATACTCAGAGCATTTACATTATACTTTATATACAAAAGGTATTTCCAACAACTTTTGTGTTTGCTCAAATTGTATCTTCTCAATTTCTCCTTGTTTATTATTAAAAACACTAAAAATTATGTTTCTATAATTACTAAGTTATCTGTTATCAACAGGTATCGAGGAGAAAAACTGAGTCGGTATCCTCCTCGAGAAAGAAGGAAAAGAAAACACAGAGATTTGGATGAAGATTCATTTTTCATATCCACTATATACGACAAGCCTGATCCTCCTGAATCAGTTCTTGCATCATCATTTGCAAAACTTAAATATAGGCAAGAGTTTTTAAAGTCTCACAAATGATGTTGGTTACTATGTGCTAAATTAACTTAGGAATTTTAGTTCTATGTACATGTGTATATACTGATGGGAGCTGTTTTGTAAAAAGTGTTCATATATTTTTAATAAAAAGAAATGCATTGCAGAATATTGTATATTTTATGTACACTTTAAGGACAAATTACAAAATGTAACATCCTACATGAACACACAAGGTAGAAAGGGAAATAATTTAATACTAAAACAATTTATGCAGTTGGGTAAACATGCTTTCTTTAACAATTTTAAAAGAGCAAAATATTGTATAAAATAATTTTAAATCCATCTTTCTTCAAGCAAAAATAAAATTTGAATGATGCACATTGAATGAATAAAATAACTTGCATATATTTCTTCAAATAGACAAGAATTTAATTGGACAGTGATTGGTACAACAGTTATACATTTTAATTTATTTCCATCTACAATTTAACAAATATATATGCATATATTTTAAAAATCCATTTACATTTTTTCAACAGGATTTAGTTTAACATGTAGCTTTTAATTAGACATTTACAATGGTTTTAATAGAATGAAATAGAACATCTGGTACATTATCATAGCTTATATTTATATAAACAGGAACATGTTTGACTAGTGAAATTGCTCTTTGTGACCTTTTTTTATAAGTTTTGTTCTCTTGTGAATGGTGATAAGAGTAGAAAGTATTGAAGCTACACAAAATACATATTTTCATGATATCTGGTTAACAATATTAAAAAGTTTTATTAAATATCTAAGTGCAAAAAGGACATGCAATTTCTTACAAAGCAATTCTTTTGTTTTCCTTCTTTTTAATAAAACTATTTATGAAATTATGTTAATTAAATGCCATAGCAAACTATTTGTATAAAAATAACTCCACTTAAAATGTAATTTGTTTTTTCATCAAAATGAGTTTTGGGAAGAACGCGAAGATTAAATCATTAGTAAAACATAAAATTAACATACCAATTTGTTATCTTACAATTTCAAATATTAAGTTTTGCTCAAATTTCTCGAGAAATTAAACATTTATTCACCCACAGGTTTTATATCTTACATAGACAAAAATATGCTACAAAGTATATTTCTTTGTATAAAAAAGTAGCAAGTGTGGATTACATATAAGCTGATGATTATGAGTGATAGTTCTATACTCTTAAATAAATTTTTGGTCTTCCAGGAAATACACATGTTGCAAGCATATATTTACAAATTTTTATACAATATTATTTACAATTATGAGACACAGTTCACTACTGCTTTAAGGAATAAATGACTAGGTGACAATGGTCGAAAATGAATAACTTATGGAATTGTGTTTGGGAATGCAGTAATAATCCCAGATTTCTTTGGTCTAAATTGAGTATGGTTACATATATTCTAAGAAAGAAACTGCACATTTATTGCAATAAAGATGCAATGGATGAAAGTGAAAAGCAATGTTTTTGACAATGTCAATATACAGGGTTTTGTAAATTATGCTGTATGGTGAAATGAATTTTGCCTTACTGGGAGGAGTGATCATCTTAAGCGTTATTGCCTTGACACCTCAGATGCCTTATTGACATCTGAGACTTTGTCTATGGCTGAGCGAAGCTCCTGGCTCTGTCCAGAAAGTGGGAAAGATGTGGTTCTTTTAGCTGAGCGTCTCTGACGTATTGTGGAGCCAGTCTGTCCAGGCAACCCAAAGCAGCCACGGAACAAAATCATTCGAGCATTACCTTGTGCAGGCCTTGAAACTCCAGGTGCCTTTAGGTCAGAAAGGTGAGCAGCATAGCCATCTGTTAGAATCTGAAATAAGGCACAAAATAACTAAATTAGCATAATTTAAATTAGACTGGCAGACTGCATAGTATCTGCGCTAAAGTTTCTTAGTTGCAAACATCTATCGATGGCAGTGGTCAGTCACATTTCATTCCTTATTTAAATCCACTTCTAATGAATATAAGCATGTATATGTCCAAATGAAATAAAATTAAAAATATAAAGTGGCATCCTGTTTACATTTTTCAAATGTACTCTTACTGGTATTAATTCTAATAAAGTGCATGGTAAATGTTCATACCTGAGTCATGTTACCAAAATTAGCTTCTAAACGTCTACTTCAATCGTATCTCATTCACTCTTGTTCAAAGGCAATTCTATATTTTTTGTCCTTTAAACCTATTTTTAGGTTGGTTCAAATTTTCTTTTTTTTGTACTAATTTCTATCATTCAAGTTTCTCATTGTATTCTGTCATCAGACTATTGAAGAATTTCCTATATCAAATTTAAGCATATTTAAACTTGGCAACAAAATTGCCGATATCATCTCACAGCAGTTGATTTTACATTGTTTATATCAATTTGTTCCATTCACCAATATATAAACACCGATTTCTATACCATACTTTAGTAAAATATATATATGGATTGTACCTTTATGGATCTCTGACAAATATTAATCCTGGGACAGTGCCTAGATTTGTAGTTCCATATTTTTTACAGTATCTGCCTTCAATACAAGCCTCCACATGTGAAAACGTGTTATACCTCAGTTATAAAAATTGCAGGAATGGAAAAATATATTTTAAGTGATTCTCATATCTATTAAATCTGCAGGGATAGCTTGTGCTTTGAACAGCATACAATTCCATACATTTGCAAGAAAGAGTAAAATTTCAGTCATGTTAAAAAGTTAATCAAACACATCTTAATTTTATTTCCCTGGAATAAATTTAAGGTACTTCATTATGATATTGGATAAAAATCTGTTTTGTTTAATATCCAAAATCTGAAGTCTTGTTGAAAGCAGATATTTCTAACAAATCTTTTGTGCAATTTATTTCCTGAGGATTTTGAATATTTCGATCTTTTAGACATGAAAATTGCTGATATTTTCCCTGTGTTTATACAGCAATTTTATTTTGTAATATTCATAAAAAATTGGGCATTAAACTCACCTTTGCTGCCATATGTTGCTTTTTAGAGGCCTTTCCCACAACAAATATTTGTTCAGGTCGCAAACCTACTGTTGAGTACACATTAATATCTTTGCTGGATCCATATCCACAGTGAATAATAACTTCAGACTGTTAAACACAAAACATAATTTATTGCACTTGATATAACAATCCAATGTACTGGGTTGCTTTTAATGTAACTCATAATTTTTATTTTTAAGATGCTTCATAAATACATTTTCTCATTATACATCAAGTTAATATTAATGTAATTTTGAAACATAAGATACACAATTGTATATTCTGCAACTGACTGCTATTCAAAATGAGAAAAATAAAAAATATGCGTTTTTAATAACTTAACTAAACGTTAAAAACATAATACAGCTCACTACTTACGAAATATAAAAAATTTTAAAACTTGATGACTCATTTCCTAGACATTTTTGTAAACAATAACTAGAATTTTTATCTCTAATGCTTGTTACAGTAGAAGAGCTATTATAAGACACCAATAAAATTTTATTTGTGATAAAAATAAAATTCTACTTTCACACAGACAAAATGACTACTTCAGATTACCAAAATTTTGTCATATTAACTATAGTATGATAGTAAAATTTTTATTTTAAGAACTATAAAAATAGCTTTTAATTTTACTGATCATACTCCTAATATGTTTGGATTAATTTGATTAGATTCTAAATGTTATAGAAAACGGTTATACAATAAAAATGTACTGTGATAAAATAGTGATAGTTTCAACTTCAAGATTTTGCTCTAAAACTTAGTTTCTATAGAAAAAAGCAATTAATACTTTGAGTGGAAATGAATACTTCCCAATTTAGTAAGTGAGTCAATGAAATTTGTGATAAGTATTCATTCCTCCAGCTAAAAACTTATTTGCAGCACTTGTATCATTCATATAACATGCATAGTAAAGCAAAATTTTAATTACATCAGTTTGTAGCCGTCGAAGATATTCAGCCTTGTGTCGCAGAGGATCTGTAGAAAGTCCATCAGCAAAATAAACTAAACCTAAAGGAAAATTGTGTTGAGATAGCCAAGACATAACCCGTCTCTGCTGCATGTCTGGGCGCCCAGTTATGTAAATAATCAAATAGCCAAGATCTTGCCAATGTCTGAATAAATAAAGCATTTCATTTTATTAAATGTATAATGTAAATGTTAAACACTTTATAATGAAGTAAAATCACTCAAAATTCAAATGGTTAAGAGATGATGGGTAAGTTAGGATTGACTAACTTGTGTGAACAAAACGATAATCCCAAATTACAAGTGATGAAACTTTAATCTGGCAATTTTACTGACCCTCTATCTCTTAATATAATTTTAACTAATCACTTAAGGATTATTTTAAGTACTTTAAATATTACTTTTATCTGATAAAAGTACTAAAGAAATAGAAATGCACTCATTAAAGCTAAAAATTTAAAAATTGTATTGCCTTCAGTATTGTCATGCTCCATTACAAATATTGTAATGGAGCATGAGAATAAAGTTGTTCAGTCTGGGTAACATAGACAGACTAAATAAAAAAAAATCAAACACTTGCCTCACAACATCTACTGCTCCAGCTCTAACTTTGGGATCTTTTCCTGACACTGACATGCTTGCTGTAAAAGACCCATCAATGCTAAACACAACACACTCTGTTTTGGGAGGGATGACAGTTAGGAAGAAGTCCAAAGATGTGTGATCACCACTATTTCAAAAACATGAAAAATTAAAAAATAGCAATGCATTTTTAAAATAGAAACCCTTTATGAGATGCTATAATACTGGTTAAAACTTTTCCAACATATAGAAGGAGGCATTTAACTTATAGAATGGTGATATTTGATAGACAAATGTGCTATCACATTAGTAACTATTATTTTATAGTATATCTTTAAAAGATTTCCTTTCTGTTGGTAAAATCTAGAGACATTTTTTGAGTATTATGATTGTATAACATGTGCTGTGTAATTGAGAAGTCACGTGTTTTGGAACAAGTCTATTAGTTAAATTAGGTGACAGGCTAAACATAAACAAAGTGCTTCCACAATTGGCTTTGGTGTGGATTCTGACTATCGTTCGATGCCAGAAAGTGATACCGAAATGGCAAAACAATAATCTATGGCAATCACCATACATGTTTTTGCATGTGACTGCTCTTTCTTGTGGTAAGATTAGAACCTGTCTAGAAATGGACTTTACTCAGATTACCTTACCTCAGCTGCACTTAAGACAGCCATTCATTTGGGACTACCCTTAAGCATAGAAGTGCTAATTAAACAGAATTTGTTTGCTGAATTGGGAATAACACGAGACATAAAAATCGAAATTATCCTTTAACAAAAGCATGTACGTCAGAATTCTGATATTGCGATTATATAAAATCAGTGGTTTGTATAAGGAACAAGATGAGAGACATGTTCGGAATTACATGTTAAACAAGGGCTAAGAGGCCTGCATATATAATACTTTGTAATAAAATTTCATAAAGCAACACTTATAACTAAAGAAACATGGTACATATAATATAATTTTAAAGCAATACTTGTTTGGTTGTCTTGATAAAATTGTGAGCATAAGAATAAATCTTTAAAAAATATTGCAAAAAGATCATGTCATAAGCATACATATGAGAATCCAAAAGAATAACTTAACAAAGCAGCACACTCAAGAATACTTTGGAGGGGTTTCTGTGTAGTGGATGGGAGACCCAAAATACTTCAAGGAATGAGATATTCGAATATTTGGGGTCTGTTGTGCAGAAATTTTACTGAACTGCTGTTCAAACTGAATTTTTCAAGCTGTGTTCGAGCATGCCACTTGGAGGATTAAAATGTAGTAAAGATCTGCAATCTAAAAGAAACAGGTCTTGTACCTTGTGTAAAAGAGCACGAAGAGATCAGTTTAAAAACCAATAGATACAGGAACTGATGAAACATATCAAGAATTGTTAAATAGATCCTACTTTTTAAGAACTGAATGCTCAACTTTATTGTTTGCCACCTATTTCATTATATCTTTCTGAATATTTATCAATGAAGACTTAGTATCAAATTAGGTAACAGTCTCCAGTTCTAGATTGAAATGACAGGCCATGCACAAAAGACCAAGGTATCTCAAAACTCAAAGCACAAATGTAAAAACGTTCTCTATTCCTTAGTACATTTATTGCACGGCTTAATTATTATAAACACAAAGACGATTTAACCTTTTAAGTGAAGAAAGGCAATACATTACAGTACAAAAATTTTCTTTTCCTGAGCCTCTTGTTCTCAGGCTCTAGAACCTTGATACTGGAAATCTAAAGCTTTCGAGGCCCTACCCATGGTACCATTATGTTGCTGTAGCTTGTCAGCTTGCTTAATCCTGTTTGAGTTCTTTTGACACATTGTGTCTGAATAATGCAACTCAAATTATCCATTTTAAAAATCTAACAAAAACAAAAGTCAAATTCATGACTAATAAACCTACCGAACAACTAATTTGATGGGAAACATCCCATAGCCAAGTGCTTTCTCTTTGGGCAAAATATAAGACAACCTTCCATTTTTGTCAGTTACTTCTGTAGCTAGATAAGTCCATTCTCCCCTACGTTGATCTTTCATAATATGAATATCCACCTGAAAGAAATTAGTAAAATTATGTTACCTGCATGGAAAGCAAGTTAAATACACCAATTGATTATTTTAGTATGTCCCAATTCTAAATAATGAAAATGTTCAGAACAGTGTTTATCAATAACGTTCTTATTGGTTGGTTGGGTTTTATGGCACAAGGGTTATATTTGGCCAAGATGCACCAAACAATGTCAAGTAAATGAACGCACACTCAGAACACACACCAGAACAGAACATACAGAAGAGAGAAATACACCCAGGGAGGAATCAAACCTACATTCGCGGGTTGCTAGCATAATTAGCAAACCCACTGATATATCTCATTGAAGAATCTTCTTATTCAAATAAATATTTTTAGAACCTCAAAGAATGAGAAGCATAACTTGTATTAAACTACCGAAAAAACGTAATTTAATTGTATATCTTTTAACTTAATACGCATACCATTCAAATAAACTATCATTTCTACAAGTAATTTATTAATGCTGTTGGTCTTATAAAATATGTTTTGTACAAATATTTTAAAAAGCTATTCGCTAGCAAAAAATGAATATATTTGATTATACTTCCATTGGCTTTTGTGATATTAAGTAAAATTAACAGAAAATATTGAAATAAAAATAGAAAATGAAAATGTATTTTAAGAAAATATTATTTCTAGGTTTTGAGATTCATACAACATAGTAATTAAAATCTATAAACATCTCTTTTAATTAAGAACTAATAATTAAGATGCAAGAAAATACACCTATGGTTTTCAAACAAATATTCAGTTTCATTATTATTTAAAATACAAACAAACCACACTGTCAATGCTATATATAATACAATGTTAATGAGAGACATGTTGACTTTCAAAAAAGGTTACAAAATCAAGTTGTCACAAATTATAAGACTTAAAAAGTGGCAATGAAAAAAGATAAATGTTATTGGAAGTTTAAATAGCTATTTGTAACAAAATACATATTTTCAGAGAATTATAATTAAATCAAACAGCATTCATACCTTTTCACCAGTTAGAGCTACCATATCAAGAGGCCCATACATGAAACGTGCAAAAATTATCTGTGGTACTCCTTCCACAACTATTACATCATTTGCACGATGGTTTGCAGTAACATTCTGAAATAAAAAATGAGTGATTATTTATTATGACTGAATGTGTATTCAGTTCTATAATTCATTCAAAACTTTCATCACTTGACATAACACATACAGTTTTATGAGATTTTTTCATTGCATCAATGCTGTCTCATTACTTGAAAGGGGTGAAATTGTTATACAATACAGGTGTTTATTGTTTGATTTATTAAAAATTTTGTCTACAGACCATTTAATAAAAACAATGAGATGTATTTTCATTTGTTTATGCAAAGGCCTAAGATATATCTTAATCAATAAAATACCTTCATATTTGAAACATTAGAAAATTAAGTTTTATCTTTTATATACAATGCTGTGTGTCATTCATTTTTTGTAGCAAATCAAAAATATATTATTTTGATCTATAGAAATTATTGAAATCTTGCAAATTCAATGATTCAAAAACATCACCTTATTCAAACTATAAAAAAATCAGTTGCACTTAGATAAGAATAAAAGTATCCTGTTCAAATTTAAAATAGTTTTGATTTTTAAAATTAGCTACAATGAAAAGAATGTTTAAACTTGAATATTTCCATGGGGCACTATTAATATCATTTCCTAAAAAAATAGTGATCTTTACTGTTAAGATTGTTTTCTAATATTGGATTTTAGTTGTGCTAGAAAACTAATTTTTTGCATGCTTTTAACTATATACAAATCAGTCCAAAGTTTATTTGCTGAGAATTGTAAGTGACAATGCCATCTGAGAAAAGAATCAGAAGTATTATAATTCTTAAAGAGTAAATTAAAAATAGATGATGTCAGAAATAATTACCTTAAGTTTAACTGATGTCCTTTTCTTCAGCCACTTCTCTCTAGGTTGAGTAGGAATAAATGCAGCTACTTCTTTTTCTGTATCACCAGGAATTCCCATACTGTCAGAGCGCATTAACTGCAAAATGAAAGTAAATAAAATTGTTACTAAAAGTTTATGTATTAAATACATTATTAAATGCTTACAATATGGCTGAAATAATAAATTACAAAATAGTTTAGTGCAGAAATAAATAATCTGTTGTTTTTATCTTCATTACTGTGCACAATACTTTCTCCAGCACGAATTCTGTGAATAAATTTTAAACAAATAATTATAACTAAAACATTTGAAAATCATTTTAATAAATTAATCTGCAATCACTTTTTACTATTGACAATAAATTATTTTTCCAGGATCATTTCTGTGTTGCATGTGTTTTGCAGTTAAAATATTTGCCTTTTCAAATTTGCTTTTATAAGAATATTTAGCATTTTTAAATAGTCATCAATATTCAATTACTACAGATTTTCAATATTAAACAGTTTAAAACAAATGCTGAGTTTGCAATATAAACATAATTTGTTAGAAAAACAAACTGTTAATTCCCTTGAGAATATTTCCTAGCTTCTCAAAAATTACCAAACAAATAGTGGCTGACTGATTTTTAAATAAAATTAAATATATCTTCTATTAACTACTTTTTAGTATTAGTTTGGTTTGACATTCTTTGGTCAATTTTGATACAAGGATTATATAAGACTGGGTCTTATGTGTCTTATAATGGGTTCTAAACCATCACAAACATCCATCCCATGACTGGGATTTAAATCCAGGGTCTGTTCGACTAAGGGTCAGAGTGGAAACCACTTAACTATCAGGCCACTGAATATTTTTCAGATATAGAATTGACTTTCAGGGAATTTAAAATAAATAAGAGCTGTAACTTTTAAATTTGAATGTCTATCAACCTTTACATAAAAGACGGTACAGCAGTAGTATTGTGGCAGTAACAGAAATAATAGTGCGTATATGTTAAATTATATGTAATATATAATTAATTATAAAAGAGGGGGGTATTTCAATTAACGTCACACTGGAGCAACACAACGGGCCATTGGTGACGGTCCGGGATCAATCCCAAAGGGAAGGATCCGAGGACAACACCACGTAATTTTGAACCACGGTCAGATGACAAGGCAACACCTGAGCTGGCACCCCACTCTCCAAACTTCCACACCACGCCAACGTGAGGACATTTGTGGCCACGACAGATTTAACGTGCACCAACCCCCTTTGTACACGACGGTGTTTGGCTGGATTCGAACTCGCAACCCTTCGGTTGCAAGTCCGTTACTCTTCCAACCGGGCCACCGCGGCCCCAATTATAAAAGATATGGCAATGAGTTAATAAAGAATCTATATGTATACCATATAACAAGTATAGGGTTAAGGTTATACACAAACCAAAATTAAATTAAAATACTTTAGAATGCATTTCAATATTTTTTGTCAAAGTCTGCATTTGATGATATTTAGAATGTATTGTATAATGCCTTTCAAATTTCCTTAAATAGATTGAAAATTATTTTTTGCCATTAACACTATTATATGCCAATTTCAAATCTTGTTATAAAAGTGTATACAATACACATGATAGTATTCATTTAGTTCAAACAGAATCGAATGATAAATAACTACCTATAAATTTACTAGTCTTATTCAATGTAAGATACAAACATAAATATCAAAGTATTTTTACCAAATTCTAAGGAACTCACCTGCCTTAAAATAAATGCTATGACATCATTTGATTCCCAATAACTGGCATGAAATAGGTGAGGAAGTGCATTAGTAGGAAAATTTGACAAGCCTTCAGGGCAATAGAGAGCGTAATCTAATCTTTTGAGACCCCACCATTTTTGGGTTACTAAAACAAAAATTTAGGTTAAACATATAACGATTCTGGAGAAAAATTACCTTCTATTTATTTCATACTGCAGTTTACACAGAGTAAAATTACAGTTTACTGACTAAAATTAGTTTACACAGCAACTTGACACAAAAATAAACAGTTTTTTATTAAAAGATGCGAGGTTATGAATGCAACACTTTTGGTTGCATACAAAATCTATATTTTTCTTCATAAAAAGATATTGTACAAATAGGTTTTCAAACAGTATTATACATAAGATCACTTACATGAAGTAACTGCTGCTATAGGTACCATATCTATCATGCCAGACATAGTGCTTGCAATGCTAGCTTCACTTGTTCTTCGTGTAGCTAATTGATTTTCCATAAAAAGATGTGGATAAGTTTGTATGTACTCCACTATAAGAAACAAAATACAAGCAAGTTGTTTGAAATGAATGAAAACAACAGAAAATGTATTTTACACAATAAAATCATGTTAATATATTTAAGACTGAAGCAGTTGGTACAAGTTTTAGAAGCAGTTGTTCACAAGTACATAAACTAGATACAGGAAATATGCTTGCCTTGAAGTTATGAATGTTTAAGCCCTCACAAACTAGCACAAAACAATAAGTAAATAGTGATAAATATTAGTCAACTAACAATTTAATTGAAGTTACTACTTGACAGTTATATCACAATTATAAAATGTATTTCAAATTAATATAAACATGTGTGTGCTACATCACAATCATCACAGATCTTAATGTCACTTGGAAAATTTAGTGTATTCAGAATTCTGGGAGTTTTTTCATCTCTTCTATATATATTTATTGTAAGGAACATTTTGCAGATGCGTTTTCAATAAAATATTCATAATCTTAAATATGTAATTAGATTTAGGTTTTATTTTAAATGCATAAAAGCATTTAATACGGTCTAACATAAATAAAAAATATTTAAAATAGTAAATAATGCACAATTAAGTTTATATTACCCTTCAAAGGAAACAAAATGAGGATTAGTTTAAGGAATTGCTGAAATTTTTTGAGACATAAATGAAAGCAAAATACGATGAAATGGAAAGATTTATTTATCTTACACAAATGCAAAGGTTGTCCATCTCCTAGAGGATACTTTTGGTACCTAGGAATGTTGATAGGAGAGAGTTGGGCAAAACGAGCACTGAGTAAAGGTTCAATACGAGAAGCACATGGATTTGTTGGGTGGAATAAATTGTACACTTGATTGCAGGACGGTCGTGGAGGAGGGCCTGAAAAAGTTGATAATTTTTTTTAAATCTTGCACCTTGTTTAACTCAAAATGGTTAATCCACTTAAAAAGAAAGTCAATATAAATACAAAAGTCAGAAAGTTGTCTAGAAACAGATTGACAGATAGCTTACATGAAACAAAAAGTATAAAGTCTAGTTCAAACATATAATAAATATTCAGCTGCAGAATGCTTGGCATAATTTTTAAAAGTGCATTTAAATACACTGAGTACATAAGAAAATAGCTATATAAAATTAGCTTTTACATTACTACAATAAAAATTTTTTTTTCCAAAAACTGCAGCATGTAAAGTCAGATAAATTGAAGTTATCGTTGTACATGTTAAATAAAATAAGATTAATAATGAATCAGCAGAATGCTATTGAAAAGGAAGGGAAATTCAATTAACGTGAAAGTGTACAAATATGAAGTTTAATGTGTGGGTAAAATTTGTTTGAAATAAAGTTCATGGAAAATTCAAAAATTTTTTAACTAAACAAAATTTTGATATTTTTAAATTATTGAAGGGCTTTGAAAATAAGGACTTTCAAGGACCATGGTAGTCATGATTCAAGAGATAAATACATAAATTCATTGTGTATCACCCCTCCATGTTATCAGTAAAAACAAATCCTTTGAGCATCACAAGATTTCTGATTAGTGTAGTATCGTTTTTGCCCCAACATTCAAAATGACTAAATAAGCACATCTATTGGTTGAAAGAATCCTTGGAAAGATTCTATAGGTCAATAAGATCAAAACAGGTCAGTAGTCATGCAGGTTGCAGAATGGATATATCCAAATGAAATCCTCAGAGAATCCAAACATGTTTTTATGAAAGAAAATGTTATGTCCAAAACTTTTATGGAAGTGACATTGTGAAAATGTTTATACAGGAGAAAAACTGTCAAAAACTACTATTTGAGCCATCGAGAGAATCGAAACTTACTGCTCTTATCATCAAAGGTAAGCATTTTCCTATATGCAAGAACTGTACCAAGAGGACTCCCAAACATGAAGAAATCACTGACTTCAAAATCTAATTTGAGGTGAGAGCTTGGGTCATTAGATGCAGAGCTGTGTCGGCGAGTGTTTGGTGCTGACAGTAAACGATTAACTCTACAAAATGAAACAAATACATACATTTTCAGAGGGGGAAAACAAAAGACAAAAATAAAATAAAAAGCATTTAAAAAGAAAAACATCAAGTTTATTTCATTATTACTTAAGGTTTCCCAATGTAAAAGATTATAAAGACCTCACCCACACCATTGGAGTGACAGACCCATTGAGAAATTGCCAAGAAGCTGGTGCTACTAGGAGGCAAGTTGGCTTCATACATTTTTAAGCAATAGCTTAAATACTTTTTCAATAAAATATCTCATTTACATATAAATTTCACATTGATTAAAATTATTAATTCGATTAGTAATAAATAAAATGGTTCCTTTCACTTGCATTTTTTGTATATTTACTTACCATTACTAAAATTTTTACTTGTCTTTTGCTCTTCAAAGTACTTTTTAAATTTATTATGTTCTCTGTCTAATTTTTTGATACATTTTGCTAATATAGAATATAAATGTTACATCTAATAAAAAGTAAAGAACAAAAAAGAATTGTCACAAGAAAACTGAATTGATACCACTTGCTTAAGTAAATATTGCTAGATCAATTGACATATAATACATCCTGCTACTTAAAATGGTACATTTTATTTTTAACAATTTCAAAATCCCAGGTCACGCTAGAGGATTAAATTTCCAGGGCCCATCTCACGAGCCAGTCCATCACTGTGGCATTGTAATAATATTATACAGCTCCAAAAGATAGAAATGAACATTAAATAGCATTCAAGACAAATAATATAAAAGCTGTAACTTCAGTTATACAATATACACTGTCAAATCTGAATTGCATGAATAGAAATACTAATTTCATACCCATATTATATGTTTTATAACTTACTGAATATTATCACAGTGAGGTGGCTCTGATTCTTGGGGATGAGAATGCGATTTTCGGTATATTCTTGCATTCTGGCTGCTTTGTCGCGGCCTGCTATCGGGTGCACTTTCTTGGCTGTCATCAATAGATCCACCATCGCTTATGGATATCAAAGGGTTACTACGGGCTGTTACGGATTGGGGGTGTGTAGCTTCAGGTTCATTAATGCTTGTTTCACTTCCATATCGTCCTTCGTAACGAGCATTACGACACAAAGCATCATATGCCATTAAAGAAGCTACACTGTCAGCTACAATAATAACCTGAATAAAAGTAAAGTGATTTTTAAAATATGTTACTTTCCATTGAAAGTATGAAAATAAAATAATAATTTACACTGGAAATAATAAAATAAATGTTTCCTTATTTCTAGCATTTATTTATGTTGGAAATAACAAAATAAAATTTATTTTATTATTTCCAGTGTAAATTATTACTTTATTTTCATATATATTACACATGTGTATGTAGAATGACAATAGTTTAATACTCATAGTAGACAATCTCAGAAACAGCAAACAAAACTGGAGATCACTTCAGTCTATTGAAATACAAAATAAAATTTGATTAACAGAAATGCAAAAAAAGGAAAGAAAATATATTTATGTTAACATTTGATTATTAAACACACTCAAATTTGAGTTTAGTCAATATTTCAATTTATATTATTTTGATTAAAAAACTAAGTGTTACATGTTAAAATTTGCACATTACTGAGGCACTATGCAAAAATTTGTGTACTTTGAAAAACTAAGAAAATTAATGAACTTTCCCATTTCATAATGCTTCCTGGATTTAATTGTTAGATAGATTAAAATAGAACTGAAGCAAAGACCTAATTAAATATTACAGTTTTATCCAACCTTTTCTGCTTAATAGAGGAAAAATTTATGAAGTCATTTTGGCTCCTTGAAATCATCTGATTATTCTTTAATTCTGGTAGTCTTTATTATAATTTCAATTATTTATTATAAGATGAAATGCAAACTACTGAGCCTTAAAACACTATTAACTTAATTTAAAAGATACTTTTAAAAGTAATAAGTCCATAAATATAGTATATTTTGTACATTGTACTTTCAAATTCATCTCTATATTTAATTGTTTTCAGCTTTTCTATTTAAACTGAAACATTTCAACAAGTACTTTCAATTTCCAAATGTTTTAATGGAAATTATTCTACAGAATTAACTTAAAACATGTTCTGCACATTTCACATCCCCATGACAGATCTGTTCAAAAACATAATTTACAAAAAGCTAAAAATCAATTTCTAAGTTCAATGCACATTCATAAAAAAAAAAGGAAAAAAACTGACAGTTCAGAAAAATCAAGAGTTTTTTTAAAACTGATTACGCAGATAATGTTCTGCACATTGGCTAAGGATACATTGCATTAAGTCCCATTCCTTTCTAAGTGTGTGATTCACAGATTGGTACTACTTACAAAAGGAATAAACAAAATGAATTAGATAACGAAATTGGCTTTAAGGATTATTTATATTCTCACTGTCTTAATTATTTTGCTTTGATAAAAAACATTGACTGAGCATGAGAAATGTATACTGAACCTGAGAAATGATTGGATTACACAAATATTATTTTAGCAGACTATAATACTTATTTCTACATTAAAAACATCAGGTTAAAAAATATTTTCAATTTCAAAATTTGTCTATATCTTACTTGTCCATTAAACCCAATTCCATCATCTGAATGGAGAAATTCCTTATACACCTCATTAGCAGCATTAATCACAGCAGAAACAGTTTCTTGATATTCAGGAGTTGATACTGCAAATAAAGGAAGTGCTCCAAGTGGTATGGAGTCATACGAATGGTATATTACTTCCACTGCAGATGGAGATGACTGGAAACTGTATGGGCTTAAGCTATGGAAAAAGTTTTATAATTAAAACACTGAAATATATCCTTATGCATTTCATGAAAATATTAAATTAGGTTTGGCTTGTCACTATGGTAATTGTTTGCTGCACATTGGCTAATTAGATCTGAACTGAAAGGCTTAATATGGATTCCGAATCACTATGAACTACCACAACTGGATACAAACCCAAAGCCTGCTGAACAAAGAGTCAAAGCTCTACCACTCAGCCACTATTAAATTAATTATATTGGTATAATATATTGAAATACATAAACCCTTTAATAATTGAAAAGTAAATATATCATTACAATTTAATATACACTACTGTTTGTGAAAATTGCAACCCCATGAAGGAATCATGCAAATTAAACGAAATTGCAGGAAATGCAAAACAGGTTAGGATATGCAAACGATTAGAATTACAAAGCGATCACGCATGTGTGGGCTGAGAACACCTAAATTTTCAAGTGAGCCGTGTATAAAAAGCACTGTAAAGGTGCGTTTAAATGTGTGTATCGTCGTTTGACTGCTGTAAATTATTGATTAGAAATCAATATGCCTCGCCGAAAAAGCAGAGTGCCATACGAGCAACTAGCGGAGTTCGAACGGGGCCGCATGATCGACCTCCGTGAGGGTGGACTTTTGTATCGTGAAATTGCACCTCGCACGGGGAGTAATGCCACAACAGTGATGCGTGTGTGGAAGAGATGAACCATGGAGAACCGGACAAGTCGAAACCCCGGCAATGAGCCACGCAATATGACGTCACCACGCGACGAGACACCTCATCCGAAAGGCGGTGACGGACCGTACAGCGTCCACTCGTGCGTACAACATTGGAGCACGTCTACAGGTGTGTCATTGTCTGCCCCCACGGTTCGTCGACGTCTGCTGCGCCATGGGCTACGTGCAAGGATTCCCTTGACACTGGACCACTGACGCCTCGGCTACAATGGGCTTACCAACACAGCCAATGGCGTGCCGATTGGCAACAAGTCGTCTACTCAGATGAGTCCCGCTACAATGTGGACTATAACGATGGACGCGTACTCGTCAGACGCTAGAGGTGAACGCCTTCTTCCGGAGTGTCTAATTCAGCGTCATACTGGACAAACGCCTGGCGTTATGGTTTGGGGCGGTATTGGATATCATGGGTGATCCCGCCTACTGCAAATTGTGGGGACCCTGAAGAGCGGGCGCTACATCAGGGAAGTTGTGGAACCCGAGGTCCTATCCCTCCTGCAACGCATTCCCGGAGCTGTATTTCAGCAAGACAATGCGTCCACATGGTGCTAGGAATGTACAAGCCTTCTTCAGTGCACGATAGGTTCCATTTTTTCCATGGCCTGCACGTTCACCGGATATGTCACCCATTGTGCATGTCTAGGATTACATCGGACGATGACTCGCTCATACCGCTCATCGGGCAGAGTACGGCTGAACTTTGGCATAGAGGCCATCTGGAATGCCATTCCTCAGCATGACATTCAGAATCTGTATGATTCGATGCAACGACGTGTACAGGCTCTCTCATCGCTGCGCGTGGCGGCTGCACAAGATATTGATTTTCGGCATTATTTTTGTTTTATTGCTCTGTAAATTTGATCGTTTATTTAAACCACTATAAGTAATACGTGGAATAAATTTCATTTATTTCTGATGATTCTTTCAGTGTTGCAATTTTCACAAACAGTAGTGTATTTTATTTTCATTTTCAAATATCTGAAAAGCAATTGTTCCACAGAAACAATATTTTTAATAAAGGATAAATTTGGAAAAACAACTTTTTAATTTTTCAAGAAATGTTACTTAAAAATGTCTTTCTTGAAAACTTTTATTTTTAAAGAATAAATCTTTCTTAAAATATTTTGGTTGTTAGAACACATTAATTAAATTTATAATAAACAATATAGTACTAATACAAAGAGTATAATAAAAGTCCAGAAATTTCATTTAATAAATATGTAAAATGCTTTCATTTTTCTGTTCAATATAATACATGCAAAATAGATATTTACTTCTATAAATGTTTTCTATTAAAATTCTGTTTAATACTGTATTTATAAATATTAATCTCAGGAAATATTCAATTCTATTTTGAAACATGAATCCATAATTTTCAAAATATTGTGGTTACAGTTTGATTAGAAATGATAGGATAAAATCTGAAACATTGGAACAAATATATAATTTAAAATACACTAAGTTTTTGTAAAACATAAAATTTGAATATAGTGTAGTTATAATATAGTAAAAGGAACATTTAGACAAGCTTCCAATTCTTATATTGTCTAGCTAATTTATAAATTTAAAAAGTAATTTTTAATACTGACTTCATTGGAATTAAATATAATTAACAGTGATGAGTGCATTTACTCATTCATAGATCAATTACGGTTTAAGAATTGAATGACATTTCATTCTATGCAAGTTTGATAGGGATGGCAAGGATAAGTGTGAAATTAGGGTCTTAATATGACCTTAAAAAGGGTTCAAAACAAAAAAAAATAAGAACCACTGAAAAAGAAACCCAAATAAAAAAGAAAACATTAGTTGCTATAAACATTTACTTGGATAAGACAGCAAGAGCTTCTGAGCACACAGCAGCACAAGACACAAGTCGCACACTCAAATGCCCAAGAAGAGCAGGATAATGCTGCCGCATGACAGCCTCAAAAGAGCTTGCAAATGTATTGACATCAGTCTTCTTGTTAGCAGTTGGTTCGAGGCCAGAATCTAGCACACTGCCAGCATGCATAACCAGGGCTAAAACAGTAGTTGTGCAGGAAGATTGGTGAGCAGGTGAAGCAGTGGGGGTAGAAGGTAAGGATGTGTCCAAGCTGTTACGAGTAGCAGCACATGCAGAACCAACACTGGGAGGTCGAACACTGGCGTGCTCTGTCTGAACTTTCTTGATAAAGGAGTTTGAAAATATGCTATCTGAAAACAGAACACCACCAATGGAAAGATTGAAAGCAGCGAATAGAGATATAAAAGAGCATTAGCAGATTTCAATATTTAGCATAATGTCAAATACAATAAGAGCAGTGGATGAATACGAGAAAATAAATTGTTAGTAAGCCTTAATGAAAGAACTTATTACCTCATTCATAGCCAAAGATCACCTCTGGTATAGTTTTGAGAAGCCTAGCCCTGTGTGGTGAGAGTTTGTCACATATCAAGACAAAATGCTTTGGCTTGACTTCAAAAACATCAGTAACCTGCCAAAAGTTGATTAACAACCCACACTTTGCGAACCCTTTGTCTAGAGAGCCATGATTTCCAAACTTTATCACACAACATTTAGGTTTAATAAACATTGATAAAGCACATGTGTTTTCGTGTAGCAATTTAACTTCCAAGAAAAAAGTGAATCAAAATATATTTTAATTTGTCAAACAAAAGTTAACCACACAGTTTCATGTTATTTAATGCTAAGCTTTTTTTTGAAAAAGATAAAAAAATATCAGCAAATCTTTTATTCTAAAGATACTTAATATTGATAGCATTTGTAGGACAAAATCCAAAAATTAGCAACCATGAAATTATTTTTATAGAAAGTATATTTATAGTAAATTGTTATTGAAAGTACATGTAAACTAACAAATTACAAAACATTACTTGCATAACAAAAATGAAAACTACTACAGTATGTAGACAAAATTTTTAAAATCTTTAGTGCAAATTTTAATTAATAGTAATCACATATCAAATCAGTCACATGCTTTAACGTTATCTTAAAACTTACAAGTTCGATTATTATTACAAATAGATTTTGAATTCCAGTAACCATTTCATGTCTATCATTATGCAATGGGAAAACTAGGAATGCGGACTATAGCCATAAAATTGGTTGAGATTAAAAAAAACTTTTAACAGATCTTATTTTAACATCCAGCTCCTTTTAGATGAACAATCTTTCCAAAATGATGAAAATAGGCACAAAATTTATAGATTGATTTTTTGCCAGTTCAATGGATTCTTTAAAAATAACCATGAAATCTCACAGTGAATTATATACTCAATTTATTTCCAAACTAAAAAAAATAAAGGCAAATCAGGTGCAGCCAAATAAATGTCATACCATCTCTAAAATCAGGTGTTTCATGGGCATTTTGATCTTTATCTTCTTCATCTGGGATCATATCAACAGAATTCCATCTGGCCATTGTTAAAGCACCCATAACATTTTCTAAAATTCAAATTTTGGATGAGTATTAAATGTAAGATAACAATATATGCTAAAAAATTATTGTAAAAATGTTACCTTCTGCATCAAAGAATTCCTCATCTGAGCTAGTATCAGAATCTCTCACAATACTTTCCATTCTCCAATTGGCTAACTGAAGATCAAAACTAGCATTTGAGCTTCCACCTGCAATGTTTTAAAAGAATGTTAGAAATGGATTTTAATGCTATTTATGATTTCTACATTATGAGTAACATACTAATCCTTCTGTTATTGTTCCTTCATACTAATCCTTCTGTTCAATTACTTAATTGTAGCAAACATGTTAATATGTTCTTTTGAATGAATCTAAATGAGATAGTATTTGAATAAAATACATATCAAAGTATTCACAATGGATTGAGAATATATTTCTATTCATTATTCTAAGTCAGAGGTTTTCAAGCTGTGCGTCATGGCTCCCTCAGGAGCCGCGGAAGTTTGCTTGCGTTCTGATAGCGAGTTCCGAGAGATGATGTAAGATAATGTTCCGTGATACAAAATCAAGAAAAATAAATAATTTTCCATTGAGAATATTTTATACAAAAGAAGCTGCATTTGGTTATGAAACTAATATTATTGATCGAGATCACTAACGGGATGATTCGAGGCGGATAAATTTTTTATGTAATTCAAAAGCAATTTTTACACCTAGGAACCGATGAGATTTACATTTAGGTAAAGGGAATAGAGGATCATAAAATTATGATTTAAGTATCCCTTTTCCAATTGTAAAGTCGCACTGATTTTCTTTTACATGTTTATATGTTTTTTTGTAATAGAAATTTCTTTTGAAGAATTTTTATGCAAGACCAAAAATTGAAAACCGCAGTTTAAAAAAATAATATACCATAAATTGCTAATTTAAGATTTCTAAATGTAATTTATTTTTCAAAAAAGTAAGACTGTTCTATACTGGAGTAAATGCCCTTGACCTGAAGGGCAAGATGGACGACATCTATTCAACGATCTATGTAAATGGCAACAAATTTATACAAAAACGTTTCTTACGTTTTTTGGTTGTGTTTTCGATAACAATTTAGCTGCATAAGTAGATCAGAACTCATTTGAAGATAATGAAACCTGACGAATAAGGAGAGGTAGTTGAATTAATGTCGCACTGGAGCAATACAACGGGCTATTGTCGACGGTCCGGGATCAATCCCGAAAGGAAAGATCTAACATCTCGTAATTTTGAACCACGGTCAGATGACGAGATCACCCCACTCTCCCAACTTCCACACCATGCACCTTATATGGCGGTCTTTGGTTGGATCGAGTTTCGAACTCGCAACTCTCCGGTCGCTAATCCACTACTCTTCCAACCACGCTACCGCACCCCCCGAACGAAACAAAAAGATTAATCGAGAAAAACATAGTCGAAATAAATATTCTTTCCAAATAAGTTTAAAAGTGCCAGCTTGGTTTATGTATAAGAAAAGAGTCATTTGTTTTCTTTAAGTACGGTAAACAAGACAGAAAATTTCCCTGGATTTAAATATTCTGGAAGTAATGACGGCACTCCCAAACAGAAGTAATTTTATCTTGTTTAGTCCAGATATCAATTCCTTAATGTTTATGGAACACTAGAAGGAAAGCCAGCACCTCTCTCTGCTGTAGCATAAGCTTCAAATGAAATAAATAAATTAGGCTATGCCATATTATTACGTTGATACTCTTTCTGCTTAACCAGAAAACGAAGTGAAGAAGCAATATTTGAAATCTGCTTTTCTAACGTCTATTCACATCGAACTTCTAGTGAAAGTCGTTCATTAGAAGATTGATGAATAATGTACATTTAAAATTTATGCAAACAGAATAGGGGCTGGCTTTCCTTTTCTTCCAGATTCAAGATAATATGTCCGAAACACGGCTTTTTCCTTAATTGCCATTGTATAAATGAAACCTAGACTAAATTTATGTGCAAACATAAACTGAAAATGTTAATATAAACAAAATCAAAACGTACGTGAGGTAATGGGTTTCATTCAGCTGATTTTTTTGTTTAAAACTCCTCGGTAATTATGTGGTCTGTCTGTATAGAAAGTATGGAAAAACAAATTATAAATTCAAAGACTGTTTTAAACCTCCAATAGAAACGATCTTTTCCTAACTATGGCTTATGAAGCGAAAAAGGATCACAAAAATATTCGAAGTCAAGAGGAATTTAAAAATTCAGGATTTTCTCCTTTTAAAGTACCCGAAAATCGAAAATGTTTTCCATAGAAAATTTGTGTTCCTACATGTGCGTGTCAAATATAATGTCAAGAAATCAAAACGACAATTTAGCAGATCATATAAAAGATGTAATTGAAGTATCTAGGGGCAAGAGAGTATCACGTAAGATATAAACTTATATCAACTTGTTTCAAATTGTGTTGCAAGGCAGACTGATGGGATGATCGAGTGTTGCCATCACACAGGGCCCCAAGAAAGCTCCGGGGCACATTTTGCGCCCCAAAGCGTCCTTAAGATATAAATTATTTAGAAAATAAACATGTACTGTATAATTTCGAATCAGGAACGTTCTAGAAGGGGAAAATATAACCTTCTTTAAAAAATGTGATTACGTCATTCTGTCTCATAGTTGATTGAGTTTTATGGCGCAAGGGCCATATTTGGCCAAGCAGGCCCAAAAACAACGCCAAGTAAATGGACATACACACAAGGAATGTATTTACTGATATGGAAGAGAAAATGCACTCTGGGAGGAATTGAACCTGCGCCGCTTACAACTCATTGTGCCACGGCTACCCAATCAAAGAAAAGGAATATCACTTAGTAGAAGCTACACATAGCTCCATGTGTTAAATTATCCTTGAAAATATTGTGGGAAACGCAATTTGTGCATCAGAATAGATTAGGAATTACGGATGATGAATCAAAGGAAAAACCATACTGGCACCTTATTTTTTATAGACGCGCAAGGTTTCTGAAGATACAAAAGAACGTAGTTTATTAATGAATCTCACCGTATTTCGTATTATAATTTTAAAAAGTGTGGAAATGTGTTTTTTGAAAAAGTCAAGTGTTTGGGTGAAAAAATGAGGACTTCTTTGCTAAAATTTATGAGCTAGGAGAGTATTCCATAATATCTCGAACATGTAGAATAAGAATTTTCTTAGACTAATAATATGCAGTATCATATTCGAACTTAAGAATTGAGTGAGGAAAATTAGAGTGGTCTTTGAAATTACGTGCCCTTTATTATCAAATGTACTATTTTTCTTAGTAAATATAGTATAGAAATACGTAAAATCATAATAGTAGATAATAACCGAGAGAAAAAACGAGGTTTAATGCTAGTTGGGTCATCGACTTCTAGTTAGAAGGTCGATGGGTTTGGTGGGACAACATGCTTACCATCGTATAAGAAAAAAAATAAACTTGACTGAAACTGGGAAACTCATTTTAATAGTAGTTCCACCGAAATGAAAGACTTTCATTTGTATTTTTACTATATTATTAGTTTGCTATGGTGACTATGTTTGACAAACCTCTGTAAAGTCCGACTTAAAAATTAGGCAATTTGTTTCATGATTCACCTCAATATGACTAAATTTAGACTAGGATAGAATTAAAACAATTGAACCTCAAAAGGCATACAAATATAACACAAGAATGTTGATTTTCCAAGAATATACAGTAATTTAAAAAATTATATCGCACCCTTTAAATTTGTCGAATTTTTGGAATGCAAATCAGAATCATCAGAATCGTAAACTACTGTATAATGTACAATAGCTACAGTGTCGGATACTCTTTACGGTTACGTAAGTGTGCAATTTAATTGCTTGATTACAGTAGGTCGTTGAAGTTTAGTGGTTTTGTGCGCCTTTAAATGATTTCGAAATGGGAAGAACTGGAAATATTAAAGAGTGCGCGGTTTGGTTCGTCGTTCTACTGCAATTATTTTCCTACAAGAGCCTCAAGGAAGGATATTTCACTCAATATTTCTCAGAGTTGAAAGATAGATAGTTGAGTTTGCATCGCACTGAAGCAATACAACGGGCTATTGACTACGGTCCCAGATCAACCCCGAAGGGAAAGATCCGAGGACAACACCTCATTATTTTGAATCACGGTCAGATGACAAGATCAACACCTGAGCTGGCAACCCACTCTCCAAACTTCCACACCACGTCAATGTGAGGTAAATTAAAGCCACGACAGATTTAACGTTCACCAGCCCCATACACGACGGTCTTTGGTTGGACCTAGTTTCGAATTCGCAAACTTCCGGTTGCACTCTACCAATTGGGCTGAGAGTTGGATTTAATCACTTTTTAATATTATGGCAATTGCAAAATGGAAAGAAACTGGATGAAAGGCAGCGTCAGGAAGATATTTTATTCAAACATAAATCTTTCTATAATGAGGGCCGCGGTAGCCCAGTTGGAAGAGCAACGGATTAGCAACCGGAGGGTTACTAGTTCGAAGCTTATTCCAGCCAAAGACCGTCGTGTATGCGGGGGCTGGTGCACATCAAATCTGTCGTGGACTCAAATGTAGTCCGACCTTCAAACATTGAAATTACTGGTCAGAACCAAAGAGAAAAGTTTATGTCTCAAAAGAAATGCCACTGAAAATGAAGCTGCAATAGCAGTTAGTCGTGTTTTGTAGCATCTTCTGAATGAAATATACATTCTGAATTTGATTAACCTATACTGCAGATGTACAGCCATTATCAAGAGAAAAGTGGGTTTAGACATTTCCTCGTTTATGGTAATTAATCATCTAATTAACTAAGTTGAACCAACCTTTCAGATTCTTGCAGGATTGTCCAGAGCAACAGGTCATTAACTCATAATTATAATTCAGTAATGCATGTCCAATATTGATGCATAAAGTGACGTATTGAATATTTTAAAATTTCATTTGCTCGTTTTATAGGTCATTTAGTACTATTCTATTCCAAGAGGTTATGCACTTGCTCCTCATTATTAAACTTCATCAACTGCACAAACTTTCCACATACGACGGCTGGATAATGGATTTTGCTACTCCTGAAAAGGTGGTGCAAAAACTTTTTCAACTATTGTACAAAACTGTAAGCTATTCCTTAAAACAGGGCAACCAAAGGAAATGCATTCGTCAATTCAAAACAAGGGAAATAATTTTTGTTGTAACTGTAAGCTATTCCTTAAAACAGGGCAACCAAAGGAAATGCATTCTAAGTCAATTCAAAACAAGGGAAATAATTTTTGTTGTCTCTGAGGAGTTAACATGCATACATCCGTTCTGTAACCTGGAATATTCCCTGAATGAATTTTAATTGTTTTGACCTCCTTGATCAATAGAATCATTCCTAGGATTCTTTCAACTAATTGCTGTGGTTATTTAGTCAGTAGATGTGTTGTAGGAAGCAATACTATACTACTCAGAAATCGCGTGACATTTAGAGGTTGAAAAATGGGGAAGAAAACCGTAAGACAAACTCAAGATGTTTTAAAATTTAACTTTCTATCATGAACTTACTGGGAGAACAAAGAGCTGTTTTGGAGCCACTTCTCGACCACAACTTTTGCCTGCCATCATCAACATTGCTATCACTCCCGATGTTAGCCACGGACAGGTTCCGGAGTCTACGGGGCCGATTTGGAGAAGGGCTTCCATCCAAGTGAACACACGCATCGTTATCCTTGTCCTTATCGATGGCCGTGAGATCCACTTCTTGTCCAGAAAGAGCAGATGGACTAGGATGTACTGGGGGCTGATCCTCGCTCTCATCAGTGTTCATCTTTTTAGCAAGAGCTTCCTGAGTTTCTCGTTCCAGCCGCCGGATGTCTTCCATAGTAAGGCCATTCCATTCATCTTGCCAAGCCCAGGCTTGTCTGTGGGCTCGCAGCATAGTTTTCCTCAAGGCTTAAATGAAAGGTGACGAGTATTATACAACGATCAAATACGTTATATACCAATTTGCTGGTGACAAAGAACAAGACTATATGTATTATCTCTAAAGGATGGTTGGTTGGTTTTGGGATTTTATGGCGCAAAGGCCATATTTGGCCATGCCGCGCCAGACACAAGACGTACAATATCAAGAAAAAGACGCACACACAATGAAAGGTTTACTGACAGGAATCGAACCTGCAACACATACAACTCGAAGGTTGCTAGCGCAGTAGGCATACTCACTGAGCCAAGATGGTCCCTATCTTTAAAGGTTTCCGTCTCGTACGTCAAGCTGTTATAACCACAAAACCCATTTTGGAACTTGTTTATATTCCATCCTATCCTAAAACTGGTTTAACAAATTTCTAACAGGTTTTTTAAATTAACATGCTAAAGGACTTGATAGAAATATTAATACTATTTTAGAAAATTGATTTCACCTGAGTTATGCACTGAAGGTTTAAAAATTAATCATTAGTGCAACAGTCACAAAAATAATCATTGTGATGGGAAATTGTTGTACATCAATTCTCAATTAATACTTTCATTTTCAAGACTTGAAATATTACAGGGTAACCTGTTTTTCACTTATTTGTGAGCTGTTTTCAGATAAGTAACATTATTTAAAACAATTATTTCTCAGTAATAATTTTCAGAATACCTAAGGGTTAGAAAGACTATTGGTACAACCGAGTACAAGACACATTTGACTGCATCTTTTAGAAAAGGGATATTGCTTGTGGAAATCATAACATATTTTAATATCATATTATAATCATTAACTGTTTATATAAATGAATGATTAATACAATAAGGAATTAGAAAAACTTAATATTCCTTTTATAAAAGCATTGACCACTAGAAGGCAAAAGGAGGCTAGAACAAGTGAACAGATTTAATGATGAGATTTATATCTCAACTGTAGTTAGCAGGTAATGGTGGCACACTTATCACAGCTATCACTAGACAAATTGGTTCGTAGTATATGAAGTATAAAACTTACAAAACAGCAGAGAGTAGATAAAATAATTCATATAACATTAACTCCCCCATAAGTAGAAAAATTAACTGCTTACCAACATCATGAATGAACTTTTCAATCTTTGTCTGCATACCCCAATAGCGAAACTCCACTCGGCACAGTTTGTAGGCACACATAACAGTTTTGCTTGGTGGTAAATTATTACACCGATATCCTTCAATCCAATCATCTTGTAGAGGTCCTCTGTGAGTTTTAGAAGAGATAAAAAGTTTAGGATCTTCTTCTTGACAGTAATCAGAGCCGTATAATTGATCTTTAACGACATCAATCAAATCTAGAAAAACAAATATGCAAAAATTTGTTTTTATAACAATTTCAGTAATCAATGCCAAAAGAATTTGTATATTTTCTTTGTAACATTCATGCAAAAGAAATCACCTATTTGCAAGCAGCGGTGCACTCAGAGAGTGGCTGATGGGCTTCAGCCCGCCCAAAGCAATAGAAAGAAATTAAAATTTTCTTCTATTAGCTTTCGTAGTTGAACAAAATCTACAATATTTTAAGATATTCCATTGTTATACATTACTGTTCATTGAAAATGCAACACTAAGAGTAGTTGGATTGACTGGAAATTTGACAGACGGATAGTTTGTCATAGAAAATGCAAATGATTGAAATCTCAGCTGAGTACGCAAAGAGGATGCAAGGGCTATTCAGGCTGAAATGTAACTCAGGAGATATAAAAAGAAGATTTTGAAAAGCAATTCCAAACATTGTGTCGGTGAATACGAATGGTATTGCTCTGCTAGTAAGTAAGCATGTCTCGTCGTAAAACAAGACAATATTGAACGATTGACGGAGTTCCGAGAGAAGAATTATTGTGTTGGAAGAAAATGTTTTGACGTGTATCGTAATATTGTTGCATTCGTTGGACTAAACGTTAGTACCATTAAGCGCACTTGGAGACGGTGGATTCTATGAATCGCCATCAAGAATCTGGAGCACCTATGGATACGTCAGAAAGGGAAGACATGTACTAGCTACGTATGTTGATGACGAATCCACAACGGTAGCATGATAATGCAGGATGGTGACATATCAGGCGATGACTGTCAGTCCTTTTCACAAACGATTGCTGCAGCGAGGGCTCATAGCTCGGCGTCCGTTTCTGCGACTTTCTTTAACCCTATCACTAGACGTCAGGTCGGGTGGGTTTTATGGCGAAAGGGTCATATTTGGCCATGTTTAACCAAGATAGACAACGTCCAGTAAATGGATACATACAAGAAAAGTTTTACTGACAGAAGCGTGAAATACACCCAGAGAAGAATCGAACCTGTGTAGTCTACAACTCGCAGGTTGCTAACAGTGGGCAAATCCATTGAGTCAAGACGACCCCACCATAGAAGGTCAGAGACTTCAATAGTGCTTATAGTGAAGACACTGGAACACTGAATGGGAGAAAATTACTCTTTCGGACGAGTCTAGAAACAATCTTTTGACCCATGATGGTCGGATTCTTGTTAGCAGATACAGTGGGGAGCGGCATTTGGAAGGATGCATTGCAGTGTCCTAGTAGTCCTACTCCAAGAATAATGGTTTGCGGTGCTATTTCATTCACGCTCTCACCCTACACGGATCGTAGGCAATATGAACAGTCAGTGGCATTTCAGAGGTCTTGGAACCAGAAGTCCTTCCCCATACACTCTCCCTAGAGCTCTTGCAACTGGACAAAGTTCGTCCCACGTCGCCGAAATTGACCAACGTTTCTTCTGGCATGAACAAGTATCAAATCTATCTTGGCCTGCCCGATCTTGGTTTGTTCCGATCGAACACGTGCGTGATATGATTGCTCGAAGATTGAACAGTATGTCATCAAACGCAGTCACAATTGATGAATTCTGGATGCGTATTGAATCTGCGTGGAACGACATTTCACAGATAATCATCCAGAATCCTTATCTATCAATTCCACACTGTGCAAGCAATTATAACTGTTAAAGATGGGGACACAAATTGCTGATTTTAGCACGTTCTATTAACTTATGGTTCTATAATTTCAATCATTCTTACATTGTTTCACTTGCCATCGTTCAAATTTTCTTCATTGCTGTAACTTAAATCTTTGTCGATGTTGCATTTTCAATAAGCAGTGTATTTTTCAACTGCTAATTTTTAATAAGCAGTTTTATTTCCTTTGTTTCTTTCTTCTTTACAAGAGATTACCACACCAGTACCATGTGGATGATTACTTTCTCAGCTACTCCCAAAGAAACATTCTGGGGCACACCTACTGGCATGTGAATATAAATGCACAAATATATTTTTAAAAAAATGCTTGCGTTTTGGAAAAATCGATAATTAAATTTTGATGAAAATATATTTAGTGATTAATGTGAATCCCAGTCACTTATTAATACACTGCTGGCCACCGTAAATGCAACACCCTGAAGGAAGCATGCAAATAATATGAAATTTACAACATGCATTAGCGGAGGTGAGATATGTAAATGATTAGAATTTCAGCGCAGACGCACATCACGCGCGCCTGTGGCGCCACTTCAAAGCGCTATTTAAGGCTTGGAGATATCGACGATTTCAAGTACGGCAATTGTGTTTTTTCAAAAAAACGATCAATTATGCCTCGTAGAAAACAGCGATCATCTTTTGATCAAGTATCCGAGTTCGACAGAGGAAGGATAGTGGCCTACCGAGATTGTGGATTATCTTTCAGGGAAATCGGTAGTCGTGTTGGACGAAACCAAACAACTGTAATGCGGATATGTGATCGTTGGATGCAGGAGGGTACGACGGATCGACGTGTTCGATCGCATCCACCTCAGTGCACCACTTCACGTGATGACAGGCATATTGTGCGTATGGCAGTGACGGATCGCTCAGCCACATCACGAACCATAGCACAGCACATTCAGTCTGTACCGCATCATCCAGTGTCTGCGCGTACCATTCGACGCCGTTTACAGCAGAGTGGTCTGTCCGCAAGACGTCCATTGCTTCGTCTACCCTTGACGCAGAACCACAGACGTTTCCGCCGCCAATGGTGCGATGAAAGAAGGATGTGGACGGCAGAATGGAATGAAATTGTCTTTACTGACGAGTCACGCTTCTGTCTGTAACACCACGATGGTCGGATTCGAGTCTGGAGACACCGTGGAGAGAGGATGCTGAACAGCTGCGTTATGCACAGCCACACTGGTCCTGCACCGGGTATTATGGTATGGGACGGTATTGGATATCACTCTCGCACTCCTCTAGTACGCATTGCCGGTACTTTAAACATCCAGCGCTACATCTCCGAGGTGTTGGAGCCAGTTGTCCTTCCTTACCTTCAGGGCTTGCCCACAGCCATATTTCAACAGGATAATGCGCGACCACACGTGGCACGCATTGTCCAAGGGTTCTTCGTCAATCGCCAGATTGAATTGCTTCCCTGGCCAGCTCGCTCTCCGGATCTTTCGCCGATAGAAAACATGTGGTCCATGGTTGCTCAACGATTGACCCAGAATACATCCCCAGCTGCCACACCAGATCAACTTTGGCAACGTGTGGAAGCTGCTTGGTCTGCTGTACCCCAAGAACACATCCAAAGTCTCTTTGAATCAATGCCAAGGCGTGTGGCAGCGGTGATCTCCAACAATGGCGGCTACTCTGGCTACTGATTTTGGCAGGAACCACACTTCACTGAAGTCTATAAATTTAATCATTTGATACTTGGTCAACATGTTATCTACAAAATAAATTTTGTTGTGATATCTCTTGTCTTTCTTGGTGTTGCAATTTGGGTGGCCAGCAGTGTAGTTGGTAATTTTAGATCCCAACCAAATCATTTCTCCAAACACTTAAAACCCGAATACATATTAGATATATAGGTAATAAAAGTATATAGTAATATTTACCAACAACTCGATTCCTCATCTCACTACCTGAGAGATTAAAAACATTTTCTTGCTGACCTGCATCATCGAAATACTTAGTTTCAATTTCCAAGAAGAATTTTTCTACGAAAGGAGATGTATATCTTGTTTTGGTATATGGATAGGCATTCCAAGCTTCTTCCTCAACTGTTAATGCTGATTTAGGCAAAAGAGCCTTAAACCAACCTAGAAATAGAAATTGAGAGATACAATTTAGGCTTTATATAACTAGATAAGAATTCTTTAATAGCGCATGTGAAGAATTTTTGTGAATAAGTGAAAGAAAGTGCCAGATTTACAGCTCGATCATAATCCAAAAAATTGGAATAAAATTCTTCAATTCCAATTGATATCAATAAGAATTATTGATATTACATTAACAAAATAATCTTTAACTAAATTTCTCTCTTCCAAAAATTAGGCTCTAACTAAAATTCTTCTAACAAACCCAAAACTATAAAATCAGGAGGGTATTCATAGGGGGCAGGAATGACCCCAAAATGTCTCTGATGTTACAAAAATAAATGAAGTCGGCTTAATTGATGTAAATCAAAATTTTATCAAGCCCAGGAATAGAAAAATTGTGAACAGGTGTGAAAATAACCAAAATATTTACAAACGAAATGCTCATTCAGTATTCGGTTGCTAAAGCAAGCGATGAATCCATATATGTGCTAGGTGACAGTCTGAGGGAAGGGATTAGACAAGACGAGAAAAATCTCTTGTCTATTCACCTAGACATGAGGATGGAGTAAAAGATCATGCATTTAGAGGAAGGTCCAATGTCGAAGCCACCCATAAATATTTTAGATGTTCAAAAACAATAAAATACACGCTGAAATTAATTTAATCAACATAAATCAAAGTTAAGAACTTCACACAGGTAAAATGCAAGCAAATGTCTAAAAACAGTAAAAAAATCATTGAACATAATGTTAATGTTGCTTTGCAGCCTTTTGATTGGAATATAAAACCGGGAGGGAATGGCTCCCCCTCCGAAATTATTTTCTGAATAAGTGCCTGATTATAAATACGGTTCTAAAAGGTAAACTACTTCAACCCTAAAAATAAAGAAAAAACGGAAAACTATTTGCTACAAAAATGTTATGAAATTTGAGAAAACGTTTCTTCAACCAAAAAAAAATTGAAGTGGCGAATAGAATTTGTACATTATTAAAAAATAATAGCTCAAACATGATGTAACATAAGATGCAAATCACGATGAAATAAATCTTAATTTGTTCAAATAAGTTAATATTTGTTTCAAAAGATCACATGGGGGAACATAACAACGTAATCAACAATGTATAAAATTACCTGGAAGATGACTACCAACATGATAGACTTTATGGGTATATTGTCCACTGCCACCTGGACCATCAGAGTAAGGTTCATTTACAAGAATTTCAACACCACTCCCAGCACCTTTGCTCTCTTGACGGCTTTTTTTCTAAAATATGTAGTGAATATTCATAAATAATACAAGAGGTAATATTTATAGTGTAATTGAATCACATCAGTTCATGAACTATTTTTGCTGGTTGAAAAGATTTTCGGGATTTAATGTTTTCTGAAAATTTTCGAAAGGAAATTGTAGAAGAGCCTCTCAATCAAAATCTCTTATACAAAAGCTCTCTTATACTTAGTACTTCACAATTTCAGCAAAAATATTTTCAAAAAGCACCAAATTTTTACTAAAAAAATTCATTTAAAAGCGAGGTTTATCAGATTTTAATATAGATAGTAAATGATTCAATCTCTGTACAATTGAGGGTTGGAAGGTAGTTAACGTCGCACTGGAGCAACACAACGGGATATTGGCGATAGTCCGGGATCAATCCCAAAGGAAAAGATTGAGAACACCATGTAACTTTGAACCACGGTCAGATAACGAGGTCAACACCTGAGGGACATTAATATTAGTGATTAAGTCTTACAAGCATTACATTTCATTCAATTTTAAAACAATAATGAGGGAAAAATTTATCTTCATTTTAGTTTCTTTGAATTGATGGTCTGTCATTCACCATCACGGCATTAATAAGGTGAGAAGCATTAGGCTTTTAAACTTACAAAATGCGAACACACAGTCAACTCCCTATTTATTATCCGTGGCAAGAAAGGCGAGTTTTCCAGACGAGCATTTAGCCGCAAAAAAGTTTTTATTACTGCAAGGTTACGGATAATCCGCTAAGCTGATAAACCGATTGTGGATAATGGGGAGTTAACGGTATTACGTAAAAGTAAGATGAGAAAAGTATTGCGTATAACTCCAACGTATAGGATTCAACAATTGAACACGAAAAGGATTCGCGAGTTGCACTTTCTTTTCTGCATTGCTAAGCAAAAGGCACCTTTATACAAAACAAATAAGAAAAGGAATAGAACACACAAGGCAGTGAGCTGTTCTGTCTCAAGTAATTGATGAACAAAAATAAGATTATGTAATGATTTTCTTTAAAGACATCTAGTATTTTAGTTGGATAACTCATCTGGCGACTCATGATTCGGAGGAAACAGTTGAATTAAAATAAAATCAATGATTTTGATTTTGGTTGACTAATTTATTCTGAGCTGCTTGATCTTAAGGTTACGTTATAAATGGCAGTGGCGAGCAGGCCCACCGAGATCAATTTTGTAACGTTTTTTTGCAAAAAAAAAATCGTGACAGACAAATGAAAATATTTTGCACAACCATAAAATAAATGTGAAAATCAGTTCGTTTCTGACGGACAGCAGTTACTACAGCAGTACTTGAACCGTTTACCTTACCTCTTTTCGATTGGTGTAGTTAGTGGTGTTCTACGGCTATTTTTTCGCTATTGAGTGCTAATTAAACCAGTTCCTGTATTGCTTTTAAGGTCTATGGATATAAATTGCAACACTTTGATATTTCCGTTCCAACTTCCTGAGATTAGATTAATGCAAACCTACGAAATTGTGGGGTTATTTATTCTCCAAAATAGAGTTATCGGGTACAACTATCAATGCAGGGATTAATTTAAATTTCAAGGGTGAAATAGCATTATTGCTGTAATGATTTGCAAATCGGCTTTAATTTCTGTTGCAATAGTAATATTGAATGAAACATAATTTTCGTTCAAATATTAAGATATTAATAAAAAATTACGACAAGCTATAAATATATTTGTTTTTTTCACAAAATGAAAGTTCCATAAATGCCGGTACTGAGCATCTGAGAGAAACATAAACACATACTTGAACATACACACTTGTGAAATGACACAAAATCTTTTATTAGAAAGGGTTTGGCTCAACTTCGGCCTGAATTACAGCTTGTATCTAAGTGGTATGAAAAAATTCAGGTCCTGTACAATCTTCAAGGGAATACGCATCCATTCCTCGTGCAGAGCGGTCTCTAGTTCAGAAAATGTGGCTGGAGATGGGAAAACTAGCACGCCCTTTGGCCTGTAAAATACCCCACAAAAGTTCAATTATGTTAAGAGGTTGTTATTATTCGCAATATGCAGTTCCCATTGGATAGTTTTGGTTGATACGGGGTCCTGGAGATGGGTGCTCATCTCGGAGGTTATTTGGAACACCGTTGTCTTGTGCTTTCTGGGCCACTATCGTTTCAACACCCGTCTATCCTTCTCGGTAAGCTAAGACTTTCGCCCACTGTTCTGTTTCGAAGATGACGTCTTCCCATGTTTTGTGTGTAGGCTATCATAACAGTTGATAATGCTAATTGGAAAACACACAAGATTGGCTGTTTTCGTCACTGAGGCTCCAACCCGGCGTGTTCCAATGATCATGTCTCTGGATGTCTGATGTCAGAAGTAACTGTGTTTGACTGCTAGCAAAATGTTCACATACAACCCGTACATACAACCTACGAGATGGCAGACTTTTGTACTAGGTCGCGTGGCTGTACTGCAGGGACGAATTACGGTCTCTTTTCATATTATGGTGTTGGATAACAGGTGTTGAATAAAACACCTGTACATTTAAAATTTCTTGTATTAATTGTACGACGTTTTATAAGTTTGAGTTATTTTAGAGTTGAAAAATTGTTTTTAAATGTTTTAAGATATACGCAATTATAGGGGTGTTCTTAAGATAAAAAATGCGGATAATAAGAACGTATTGGTAGATGCATTAATTATCAAATAAATGCAATCACTTTCTAAGAAATGTGAGTGAGAGGGTCTTTTAAATTCATTCAACAATTTTGACTGGTCCCTTTTATAAACTCATTAAACTTTTTCAAAAGCTTTGTTTATGCGATTTTTCCATGAAGGAACGATGCTGCGAGTTTTCAAATGTAATAATTCAGGTGTAGCGTGACTAACATATTCCTATTTTGTTGGTTTTGCGATGCAATTTGAGAATGGAGTCTCGGAAAAAGAAATTGGGCTGAAATCAGGCGCAACATGTGGCCATTTGCATGATTGTGGATGGTAAACAGAAATCTGGTACGCACGCAAACTTTCGAATCGTGAACACAGGATCACGTGACAGCAAATAAACGAGGAAAAGACAAAAGGACGAGGGTAACAAACTGAAAAAATCTATAGGCGAGATTTATTTAGAAGCTGAATAGAAAGGTGGGACACTGGTTCACACTGGTCGAGTGAAAATACCTTGAAACTAAGTTCGTGTAAATTTATTTTAACACTTAATTACAGTTCTGCCCCAAATAAAAACAATCTCTACTTTTAAACGACCTTTACATATATTTTTATCTCAAGCTCATTTCCGGCCTCTCGGTCATCAGTCGACGAACAGACCAATAGAGGTATGAGGCGATAAAATATGCTTCAAATACACTATCTACAGTATTTGCAATTGCATTGTCAGGAATTTTCAGGCAGTCCTTGATGTGGTCTCGAGTTATTTCATCCAGTTCGCAAAAGGGACAGATAGCTGATCTCGCTACTCCAATACGATGTAAGTGTCTTTGTAGGTAGTTATGTCCGGAAAGAAGTAGAAAGCAAGCGACTCCAGTCGCTCTGGGTAAGAAACCTGGGATACGAGCTTTATTTCTCAATAAAACATTCCAGTTGCTTCCCGTAGACAACTCTTAGATAGAAAATATATTAGTCCTTATAGACGAGCATATAAGCCTCGATGTTACGTAGAGGCAACTGTGCTCCAGCTTTAGCCAATTGATCAGTTTATTCATTGCCAAAAAAATTATCAACCCTTATATATGAAGATGGAGGAACGACGCAGGTTTAGAACTAACACAGGTTCTGGGCAGAATTTCAAACCAATGAAATATGTCTTAAAGTCACGCAAGGAGAACTTCAATATTCTTCCGCACTGGTACCCAGTAGCAAGTTAAATGACTGGCACGAGTATCAGTTTAGATGAGCCACTCATAAAATAAAGACATGTATCCCAAGAACACAATCTTAACTTGCACAAATGTATCAATTTTTCCCTTATATAATTCTATTCCTTTATTACCATAAACACAATGAAAAGATTTATAAATGAAAACACACAAAAACTTTTCGAATTTCACGAGACCCCCTTAGGTTTCGGGACCTGATATAATGATGGTTCCCGATGACTTCCCTCCCTGTGAATGTTCTGATGCAAAGCAGTTGGTTTTTGCTCTACAATGGAGACGAAGGAAAATTTTAGTTGAAACAGCAAAACGCAATAGTTGTACGACGGTTGATCATATTTCGCGGCCGTTACCCTTCTAAATTCAGAAATAGACAAATAGAAAAAAACTGAGTTTGTGGCAAGAGATTTACAACCCTGTAAAGATGTTAGCCCAAATGCCTTAAGTCTTCAATTCTTTGTCAAAAGAACGCCAGGACAACGCTTATCCAGTGGCATATCTACAAAAAATAGTCATGAATGTAATACTCTTCATATACGAGAGTCGATTCAATCTTCTCAGATTTTAGACATCGGCCTTTCTGAAAATTATCACGAAAATGCTATAAAATGGTCAAATATGAATACTGTCCCTTTTTACATGCCTAAGCGTAATAATGCATGAGGGTGGGCCAAAAAAATCCAATTTCGCCGAAACAAATTTCAATAGCGAAAAAAGTTTGTTAGTCCACATCAGATGAACGCGTCTGTTAATTTTTTTCGGAATTAAAAGGTATCTTCTCAAAAAACAGACCACAGTTGAAGTGTTCGAATTTTGACATTTTGGCATTCTCGCAAGAAACCTCTCCAGCCAAGGATTTTTTCATATGGGCAGTGTTAGTGAAATAAAAAAAAGCAATGGTTTTCAGTCATACAAACGAAAAAAATACTTCAGGAAGCACAATTAGTGTCAAACATCAATACCAAATTTATCCCAATTCCGTATAAGTGGCCACATACCGTGGTTTGACCTTAGGACGACCTAGCAGGACTGATACGCGCGCGCGAGTGCACGCAAGTTTCTACCCAGTTTTCTTTGAGATGAGCTATTAGGGATTCCTGTTAAATCAAGGAATGGATATAACATCTTCGATATAATAGAACTGATGGCGAATTTACAAACGTGGATCACATGTGCCGACACTTGTAATCGTTACCGTGCCACTTACTTATACACGAGCTACATTTTCATTCCCTGCTTATGCATTTTGATGACGGAATACGGCTCTGATCATTGTTACTGATGGCCTATCGGAAAAACCTTCATAATTGCAAAATGCTCCCCTTTATGAAATTCAAGCGCATCGATTCCAAAATTTCTAAAATTCCATCAGTTAATTGGTTGATAGCTAAATTTACGTCTCACTGGGGCAACGGGCTATTGACGACGGTCCAAGATCAATCCCGAAGGGGGGGATATTTCAATTAACGTCACACTGGAGCAACACAACGGACTATTGGTGACGGTCCGGGATCAATCCCGAAGGGAAAGATCCGAAGACAACACTTCGTAATTTTGAACAACGGTTAGATGACGAGGTCAACACTTGAGCTGGCACCCCACTCTCCAAATTTCCACACCACGCCAAAGTGAGGACATTTGAGTCCACGACAGATTTAATGTGCACCACCCCCACGTACACGACTAAAATTCCTTCAGAAATGGTTGCAGATCAGCATTACCTAATTAGATTTGCCTCGTTAGTAAAAATAGCCATTGTAATAGTCTAGCAAAATATGGCCAAAAAGCTAATCACATTCAGGAGGATCACAACTGAAAACAAGGTCTTATTATTGTATGTAGCAATCAAGAAACCAACTAAGAAATTTGTAATAATTGTAACGTATATGCATAAAGTTTAAATTATGGTTTGGTTTAATTTTAAGACCCTCGTGGCATGCAATCTTATTTCAAAATACTAGTGATTGGCGATGCACTTAAGTAAGGTTTCTACATGTCTCCTTGAGGACTAACGTCGATTCTGTGATTTGGAGAAATTCTTTTTGGGAAAATCCAGAAATTATCCTCCACACAATGGTGACTGACAAGATTAATGAAATCTGAAAATTGGGATTGGACATCCAGAGAAATGGCAGCAATGGGTTAGACTGAATATTGAAGGCAAGCGAAAAATCAAGTGGGCCCATTAAGGTTTGCAACGCGTTCTGCAGAAATAATATTCCTAATATTTAAACCACTTTGAGCTTATATAGTGGATGAAAACTGTATTCACTGATCCTTTGATTTTCTGCTGTGATATCTATTATCTTTAACGAATAGTAAGTACTTTAAAAATATTCTTCCATGCCCTGTCACACTAAAATTCTGGAAGATTGTATCAGGGCTCCGTAGAATGCTTTGAAGAACTTAACCGATATGGGTACATACAATTCACTCTAATTTTACAAGAAGTCATGTCGAAAATTGACTCCAAATTACACACACGCTATACAAACTTCACATATATTAAGAACGTTCCACAGATGGATGAGATGGAATGGGTAGGATTAGAATCTAACCACCTCTCCGTAGGGTCCTGGGTTGTTCGAAAAAAAACCTCGGAAGTCTAAATTGCCATATTGCACTTTAAATAATAGGTTATCTTGGAGATAAACCGAGTAAAAACTTTTATAGACGCGTATTAGTAGTTTCTACAATTGAAAACCATTGTTAGGTCAATTAAATACTACCTATGTGAAAAAAATCCTTGACTGGTGGGATTTCCGAGTGTCTTGTGGTAATGTCAAAACGTCAGAATTCGAAAGTTTCAACACCGGTCTCTACTAACTTTTTTAAATGAAAAAATCTTAACAGATATGTCCATCTGACGTGGTCATTAAACTTTTTTCACTGATAGAATTTGTTCCGACGAAATTCGATTTGTGTTGGAAAAAGGGCGATGAATGGTGAACGATTGTACAATGAAGTCGGTCGAAGTAACTCAATGTCATACTTCAGATCAGCGATTTTCCACCGGTGTCGCGACACAACTGGTGTGCCTTACGGATGGAGGATCTGTTTAAATTGTGTAAGATCTATTTCATTTCAAAGCTTTAGTTTTCAACATCTGACAAATATGTGTGTTCACAAATAATTTCAAATACTCGTTTCGAATATAATTTTTTATTTAAAATAAACTATTTCAAAAAGATTTTTTTAGAAAGCCACTTTGGAACAAAAAGGTTAGGTAATTACTATTTTTTTTAAATCAATCAAAATTGTGTCTATTTTTTTCAGATCAGCGAAAAATATAATTTTTGACGTGACGCAGAATTTTTGTAATTAGTTTATGTGTGCTATGGGAAGAAAAAGGTTGAAGTCGCTGCTCTAGATTGTTGTCATTTCAACGTCATTATACCGAAAATTAAAATTACATTTCAGATAACAACTCTACACCTCAAACAGATTGGTTAGGGTTTTATGGAATAAGATCCAAAAAGTGGATAAACTGCGGCAAACGCAAGACGAATTACCTCATCAAACAGCAGTACACATTTCTGACCAAGGACATAAATTGCAGACTAGCCAACACGTTTCTCAAGACTTCGATCCTATCGATCACGTAGAGAACAATGGAGTGTCTCAGTGGCGCCAGATGACCCAAGTATTTCATAATTTATTTAGTTAATACAATTTACTACCCATATTATTTATCTACTTATTTTCAATTTTATCCCTTACGTTTGGCGAGAGGCAGGGCACTTGCCATAAAAACACTGAGGGACTCAATGGGTGGGGTTGAAACCACTAGGAGTTGGCAGTCTCCTGATATAGAGGCAATATCACTCATTGAGTAAGATCGAGTCATTCAGTACATTTGGCTGCACATATTATTGTATACTTGTAATATTCATCCCTCGTGATTGGACGATTCAATCCACAACATTAAAAATATTAGCAGAAAGGTGTTCGATCTCTAAGAGTTGGCGTCCCACGGGAAAACTAATAAGTCTTGAAATCTATGCCCAGAAATTAAGCCTGAAAGACGTGTGAGTCGATTTTGTATCACAGTCTTTTTTGCTGAACGTAAAGACTGATTTTGCTCAAAAATATTTAATTTTATTGATCAGATACATGATACATCGTCAGAGATGACAAATTACATTTCTGTATGTGAAATATGCTACAACATTCTCTACATAGTTATGGGTAGGCACTGCATATCGGTTCCTTATACATGCAGTGTTGAGAGCGCAGTACCGTGGTTTTTCAGAAATAGAAACCAAAGAAATTTTATTTCTTTGCATTAATTAAAAATTTATATAAAATTGCTTACCTTTACACCTTAATACGTAAGTTGAAATAGTATAAAAATATTCAGCATACTAACACTCTATTTGCTCCCATACCAAATTATAAGTCGTTTTAAATCCATATTATTTCCCAAGGGAAAAAAGTTTTTCAAAATTTTTTCAGTCTGTTTTTAATGAGTTTATTCTTCCCGTAGAGAATTTATATAATTGTAATATATATAAAGTAGGTCATGCATCGTGTACGCGTACTTAATAAAAAGGGTTCAGATTCCTAGAAAGTATTTTCGCGTTCCACAAATAAAAAATGGCAGAAACAGTTTATGAAATATTTAAGGTGTACAATAAAATAAACGATAAACCAAGGAAACGATTATATGCTCAACTGCTAAATACTTATAAAGTTGACTTTATTGCATTAATTTGAGTAGATTATCTTCATTGAAACATTGAACTTTAAAAGATTTAATAATGATATACGTACAGCTATCATATAGAGCTGGGCTACTCTGTACTCCTCAACGGTGAGGGGCAGTGGAATACGATACTCTTTTACGAGCATCTTTCTCTGTCAAACAAACTCAAGCCCATGCTCTCAGAAGTCCCTTGTCCGGACTGCCTAGGACACTAGAAAACAGAAATAGAAATTAGCACAAATATTAAGAAACGAAAAGGGCAATATTTACTAAATCCTGTGAAATGATGGTAAGTAAACGAGAATATGCATTTAATATTACTCCTTCAAAATTTTACTACTTATTTTGGAAAGGAAGTACATTTTGTATTTCAAGGGTTATTTTTAATCTGAAAAGACTTTAATGCTTTCACTATCAGTATAAAACACGATAAACCATTAGATATCAAATGAATTGTTCTCGATTAAATTGAACTTTAATCTATATCCTCAAATCTCTCTATTGCATATTTTCGAAAACTAGCAGTTACAATATTCAAAATATTATGTCGATTGCGGCAAGAATTACTTCATTAAATATCTTTAGTTTGGTAATGACATCAAGTGATTAAAATATTTTTATTAATTATTTCATTTTCAGCGATCAGATAGCCAACTTCGTTTTTGTTGTATTCATTATTTTTATTTAGCAAACTTTCCTGTGAAAAAATGCTTAACCACCCCATCATTTATTTACAGTCGTTCAAAAACTTTTCATAAACAATTTATAAAACGTGATACTGTGATAAATGAAGCCTGAAATTAAAAAAAAAAACTTAAATAAGCAAAAAGAAACTGGTTGCAAAGTATTTTCACATTTTAGAATTTACGTTTTTAATTAATGGCACGCTGGTGATTTTACAAAATCAGTAAAGTACCAATAGTTTAAATCGAATTTCATCAATTTTAATCCATGTCATTTATAAAACGAAACGGAATTCAATTACTAGTACTGAAACTGAAAGAACAGCCGATCATGAACGATTATAAATGACCACAAAAACGCAAAAAATATTTGAAACATACTCTAATATATTTTATAATTGAAAATAAATTTCGATTTTCAAAATATAAAAAGGGTAACGCATAAATTCTATACTAGAATTCTATACTAGCATAAATTCTATACCGTTAAAATAAGCTTATAAGTTTAAAACTATACCTAAAAGCAACTTATCACAATTTCCTTAATTAATAGCTTTAAAAATAGTATATAAATGTAAACTTCATAAAATTAGTAACTTATTTCCTGTTTTCATCAATTTTTCAAAGCCCTGATTACAATATTTGAGTCACTTTTGGTCTTAAAGCCTAGAAAATTCTTTACTCTCTTTTCAAAGAAAATATAGAATTACACTGAATGTTAATTAATAAGTTAATAAAATAGAAAGTCTTTCGATATTACAACAATAATTGATATTATCTAAACCTAAGTATAAGACATTAAAAAGTGGCACCTCAGAAGTAAAAAGCAAAATCGGTAATAATTTCAATTGTTAATGTAATGATACAAATTTGGTGGTATAAGAGTATGAAATCAATTTGAGTTCCTAAAATTGATAAATAATTTGATGTCTTAATTTCATATTTGTATCGTGCCCACCTTTGTGCCACAATAAAAGTATATAAAAGTATCAACGTCCACAAATGATTAACTATACATTAGAAAATCATCTTCCGGGAAAATATGATTCACATTTTTAAAGTGAACAATCTTTTTCGCAAAACACTGTTTATATCAGAGGATATGTAACCTTCATGTAAATGACATAAGGGTCATTCAGAAAAATCGGGAATATCCTGTTGAAAACTAATAATTTTAAAAATGCATATATACTTATTTCCCGGATAGATGCTATGTTACCTTATAACGTTATAACTACCGTTCATTTATTCTTTTTAAGTATTTTAAACCAAAATAGGAATTTCAATGGACTTAACTTCATCCACGGACATGACGAAAGGAATAAAAGAATAAATTTTGACGTGATGAGAATCACGTTCTGTGAACAAAAGATTGAACAATAAATAAAAAACTTCGATCTTAATTTGGTACGTCTATATATTGCACAAGTTAAATAAAGGCATTAAATAAGCAAAAATCGTTTCAACATGTTACTTCTATAGGAAAAATCAGAAACACATTCTCGATTTTTTTTTTCTGAGTGCGACCCATAAGAAAGCAGGTACACATCCTTGTTTTCTTCAATTGAAGTAAAATAGTAAGTGCAGCCAGCGAACGGGTCACACGCACCTCCAATAAACAAAATTACTTCCTCATTCACACAACACGGAACACTCCAAGAAAAGGCTCCCGCACCACCCGGTCATCCCAACACTTACCAAGACGGAGAAGAAAACCGTCCTAAAGGTCAAGCGCTCGTTACGCGAGAAAAGGTTGACGGGGGCGAAAACTTGAGGGGCCGGCCTTTGAGGAATTCATTCATCGGGGGAAACTATTTCTCAAGATCGATGGACACCGTCCGCCGGGCAACAGAAGTCAGCGCCATCTTGGATGCTCGTAGGGAGCACGCAGAGCCGCGACAGCGCGGAGGGATGCGCGGAGGATCGGTCCCGCTCCGAGACTCAACAGTCCGGCAACGGGTCGATTCGGTGTTGACATTCCGCGCACTTTTTTTCCCTTTCCCGAGTTGTCAACAGGCAGTAGCGTAGGATTTTATTTCGGACGGGGCCCGAAGTTAAAAATGAAATTTATTAAGTGGTTCATGTATTAATCACGTTTTTAAAGGTTATGTTTGGTTAACAAGCAGTGGAGTTAGATTGGACAAATTATTGGGGGTGGGGACAAGTTAAAGTGGTTGCTTCATGTATGGTACAATTTAATATTATAATTACCAAAATCCTGCGAGTTGTAGGCGGCACAGGTTTTTCATTCCTGTAACTAACCTGGGCGTGTATTTCTATTTTCTGTCAGTAACTTTCCTAGTATATGTCCATTACTTGACTTTCTTTCTCTTGTGTTTGGCCAAATATTTATAATAAAAATTTGTAACCGAAAAACAAATATTTATAACCATATCTTTTTTATATATTTTTCGTTCACTGTAATCTTTTCTGTAGCGAAATAACAATCAAATGAAATAAAAAATATATAAGAGGGGCTCAAGGAGGTCGGACCCCTAGGACGTAACCCTGCGAATTTGGCAACATATATTATCCATATATTTATAAAATCTAGTCCTCTTGTTAAGGGGTTGACATCAACCATTAAAAATATTATAGTAAAAAGTGGCACATTTCGGTTGATCTAAGTACATGAATGAGCAGTGTCGAGTTTACAGTAGTTAAACAGTTTTAAGCAAGTATTCAAACCTGTTTCTGGCTATTGTTGTTTTTTGGAGTTTTATGGCGCAGGGGCCATATTTGACCACGCTGCGCCCGACACAAGGCATACAATATCAAGTAACAGACATACAAACATGAAACTTTACTGACACAGAAGAGAGAAATATCACCCAGGGAGGAATAAATCTGTTTCTGGGAATTTATTTTTTACTTTTGTGTCATTGATGGAGGGATATGTAGATATGTAAGATGGTTGAATGACCGTAGGAAAACAATGTCTATAATTATTGCTTCATACTTTGTAATAAACTGTAACATTTAACTGTAAGATGGTTGAATGACCGTAGGAAAACAATGTCTATAATTATTGCTTCATACTTTGTAATAAATATCATACATGCCATTAAACTATTATATTATAAAATGAATCCAGAAAACAATAGTTATAATATATATTTTAAAAATTAGAAACCAATAGTTATGAGAGAGCTCGGGACCCCAGAGCTCTTCTCTGCAGTGCCACTATCAATAGTTTTTCACTAATCACGAACAGAAATGTATGTCAAAAGTTAAGACACTTGAGAATTTTCTTAAAATTGTCGATGAAGAAAACGGAATAAATTCAACACATCAAGAAAGGTTTATTAAAGTAATATGTGAATAAAAATAATTGTAAAATTATTAAATGTGTAAAATTGACGATAATTTTTTTAAAACTAGCATGTCTCGAAAGCAGAGTATGAAGAAATCGTCATTTCTAAAAATAATTTTTTTAGTCTTTTTTTAAGTCGGATTTATTTTATTTAAATTGGATTTTATAACTAATTTTTTTGCCTTTTAAGCTCAAACTTGTAATATTCTAGGCATGCAAGTTATGGTAGTTTCTAGAATTGAATTATACTCTACTTTAATACAGTATAAGGGGTTTAGAAAATACAATAAAGTAATTTTTTTATTCTTTTAGATTTGCACAGTGAAATAAAAGTATACTTTTAAAAATAGATTTTAGAAAAATATAAACATATAACAAATATGCAGAGGCTGTTCAGACATTTTTTGAACAATTTTGATGAGCTGTAAAAAAGTTGTATGCTACGAAAGAATTTTATTTTCGCAGCAATTAAATAGTTAAAGTATAACTTATCATCTGCTAACTCAGAGTTTTGTTTAATTTCAAAATGGCGCTTTTAAATAAGCAATGGATGGAAGGCTATGTTTCCGCTCTTTCCGAAGAGAATTATGCTTATTCAATTATTCCAAAACGCCGTAAAAGTTATGGTTTTTCGATATCTAAAGGTACGATAAGTAATATTATTAATGAGAAAGGAAAAAAAGTAAAAGTGGAAAAATACTTCCAAAAAGTATCCAAAAAAGAAAAATTTCTGAGAATATTTGTAAGGTAAGATTTTTAATTTTAAAAGTCAAAGGACTATAGCAAAGTGAACGTGAGAACTTTCTCTAAGAGAGTTATGTTTGTTGCCGGTTTTGCATGTAATGGAAAATTAAAAGTAAAAAGAGGGGGGAAATGTAAAAATCAACACCCACATATTATCAAGACCATATTTTATCCCCAATATTCAAAAAAGAAATACCATATCTACCCACAGTGCCAACAATCAGTAGAGCTGCATCAGAATAAAGCAAGCAGCCACACATCTAAATCCACTATTAAGTTCTTGGGGAAAATGGAAGAAACTGGTATCAATACGCTTTACTGATATTCCTGCTAAATCTTCAGATGTTTCACCCCTGGATTTTTGTGCTTTTGGACTTTTAAAAAAGTCGATCGAAAACCATACAAGGACTTTGGAAAACTGTGGAACAAGAATGGGAAATACCTCTGTCGATACTACAAAAGTCATTATTATCATGGAAATTAAGGTGTAGAAAGATAGTTAACAATAAGGGCTATCAAATAGAACATTTAAAACACAAAAATTTTGTGTAAAAAATTGATCATCAGTCCATTAAAATCGTTCTAAAATGTCCGAACAGCCTCTGTATTTTTAGAATATTAATAATTTAATCAAGGGGCTTGGTTTCTTCAAAATTTTAAAAAATCATAGCATTTTAGGACACTACCTTTAAATATGCAATTCAAAATAAGTTATACAGAAAAAGTTTTTTGCAACAAGCCATACTCAATAGTTAGTCACGGTCATACTAATCAATGAATATTTACACTTGCAGTTTATCATTAAAAGAAAAGATGATTTTCAGTAGAAAAAGGGTGTACTGATTTTTCATGGGCTGTATTGATCACAAGCAATATTTTTAAAATCATTTGAATTAAATAATATGCATCCTACTTTTTCAGATTATTTTATTAACATTATTAAACTTTAACAAATAAAAATAATTTTAAGGCTATATTTTAATCAAGGTTTTTTAAATAAAAATCGTTTGATTTGAACCACGTTGATTTAATTCCACATAATCTGCTCAAAAGTAGACAATTTAAATAATGTGCAAGTTTCTTAAACTCAAAGGACTGGTATCGTGATAGTTGTAATTTAAAGTAATTCAGTCAACCCCCAATTATCCGAGATATTGTGTGGACAGGTAACGCGGAAATGCAAATTGTAACAGAAAAAGTAAATAAGACAACGGAATGTACACTTGAGTGTTACATTGATATTCAGGCTTGAAATAAATTTACCGCATATTGAAAATTTACTTTTTTGTTCAAATACAAAAGTAATTAGTTATTTACTTCTGTTTCCTTATTTTTAACATTTTTCAAATTCCGCGGATTGCAGACGGCTCAAAACTAATTTATCTTAGCATCCAGTCTAATACATTATGGTTAGTTTGGTCAAATGTTCTAATCACGAGTCATGAATGTCACATGATTTGTGATTAGAGCATTCTTTTGTCATTCCTTCTTATCAACATTTTCTTCTCTAGAAATCGATTTTACAAAGATGGTTTATTCCGTTGATGTAATAACACTTGTATTATCTTTAGGAGCAGTTTTCAAACAGAAACTTTCTGCGTGAGTGATGGATTTACCCGATTCCAAGACGCTTGCTATATCATAATCGAATCAAGAATTGAATTGACTTCCTAAAATCTTTAAGTCATTGCTTTTATTGCAACGTGGGTCTGAAAACACGCAAGCATTTTAGCCGCAAGTTTTGATGACTGAAAGGTGGTGGATATATGAAAGTTTACTGTACATTATTCAAATTGCTATTGTTTTCAGAACGATTTGATTTAACTGTCCATATAAGTCATCGGCGGATAATTTAGTATCCTGTTTGCCTTCGATCTATTTATAGACATGAATTTGTGTACCTTTTATACCTTTTAAACAAATGCTAATGATTTAATACAATTCGCAAGTGAAATTGCCCACGCACAACATCGCTAATCACTAAAACTTTCTTTAATCAGGAAATCACCTTATCGTTCGAAATAATTTCAATTAATCAGCACAAAATATTTTCTCTTTAAAACATTTTGCTGAACAGTGAACTTTGATTGTTGAGCTATCTTTCAATCTAATCTCGATCAACTTAAAATATTTCGATTACTTAAGATAACAATGTAAGCAAGGTATAAAACAACATAGCTCAATATATTTTATCGGTGGAACAACGGAGAAAAACGTGGAAGCTGTTAGTGCAGTGGCAAAACATATCCAAGCTTAACGTTTTGAAAGTTGATATAAATAAATGAAGAGTTATATAAATCAGTAATTTTTTTACTTTCCGTGCAAATATTTTATTATTTATTCATATTAGAACAAATACAACTACTTAACAGCTTTAAATTTGAAATTTAAAATATTTGGATTAAATTAAGAATTTTTATAAATTATTCCACTTTTTTCATAACATTTAAAACAATATTAGTACACGATGAACGCCACTTTCCTTCGTCACCGTGCGAACAATTTATTTTAAATGTTACAATGTTCAATGGTAGAAAACAGTATTTTTGTCATAACTTTAAATCCTGAAATGGAATTAATCATCAGATGGTTCATCAAGTCAATGATCACGAAGGATGTAAACAACTTGCAAGTGGACCATGAAAAAATCCAGAAAAATTTTACTTCAATTGAAATAGAAACTTAACAAAACCGATCAAGGTAAGAATTTATTCAAATACATCTTAATTTTTTCTCATCCTCCTTACACATCTTATAAACCAGCGATTTTCATTTCAAGGCACACACAAAGTGGCTTTTTTGGTGACAAAATTTTGAAACAGTTTATAATGCTTTATAATAAAAAAAATATTCATAATTATTTGTACGGGTATTATTTAAAGGGTTATTAAAATACTGGTATTACTTAGAAATTCATGAACACTTATCAAAAGTCAAAAATAAACCGTTGAAATGAAATACCCATCTTACACAATTTAAACCGTTCATCATCCGTAAGACACACCAGTGCCATTCTTGCGGCACATCGGTTTAAAATCGATGTTATAAGTCGATCTATTAAAAAGTTTAGTTTAATATTGAATCTTTAACACATTTGATTTTTCAAATGAATGTGTGATGGTGATGGTGTATGACAAAACATTTCATCTCTTTCCACACAAATTTAGATTGTATGGGGGTACTTCACATTTAAACAAGCTAGATCGTGTAACAGATTTTTAGTAAAAATTTTTAAAGTTTAACAAATATTCTCTGTAAATAAAACCGTAGTATATAAAGCACAAAATGTTTGCGGGAGACGAAAAACTTTTCTTCGTGAAGTGTATCCTAATTCTCTGCCAAGATGAGAAGAGCTTGGAAGCAATAAATTAACTAAACGAGCAGTCAAGGACGAAAAAAGCGGTTGGTTTAGTATTTTTGCGAAGTGAAATAAATTAAACGATTTTCGCACTTCTCTCTCTCCATACTTATTCGCAGTCAAGCTCTTATAACATATCACGATCTTTGTGAATTCCTCTGTATTGTTATTCGATAATTCAATTGAAAAGTTGAAAGCGTTCATCTCGGGAAAAAGAAAAATTTTGTCAAGTTTTCAAAAACAGCAACCTCTCGTCACAGCATATAAGAAAATTTAAATACATTGCTGGACATCGAAAATGCAACTCCATGAAAGACAAGAACTATCAAAGCCACATTTAGAAAAAAGAACATAAGGCATAAATATAAGGTGAAATGACTGAAATTACAGCCCCATTCGACTTGCGGTACGCGAAGAAATCAGTATTTCGTGTAAGGGTCATGGGCGGCGATAACTGCTGCTACACGTCTCGGCATTGAAAGGGCTCTGGATGTATGTTTGGGATATGTCAGTCCATACTGCTTCCACATGTAGTCAAATTCATCTGGCATAGCCGCGGATGCTGTCTTGTGCCAGTCGTTGGGCGATTACCGAACAGACGTGTTCGATGGGCGACAAATCTGGTGAAAGGGGGCCATAGAAGGGAAACTTGGTGGACATTGAGAAACTGTTGGACGTTGCATGCCACACGCATTTTCCCGTTGAAACTGGCCGCAAGCAAGATAAATGAAAACAAGCACCAAAACTTCAGAGATGTAGCGGTGGCTGTTGAGTGTACCAAGGTGGGTGCACGAGTAGAACCTAATTCGACCCATACCATAACGCCAGGTGACGGACGGGTATGGTGATGCATAATGCAAGTCATGCAGTCGGTCGCCGCCAGACTCGGATGCGACCATCGTAGTGCTATAGACCGAATCGAGATTCGTCTGAAAAGACGATGTCATGCCATTCATTTGTCCATGTGTGGTGTTCTACGCACTACTGCAGACTCTTGTGATGTAGAGTCAAAGGTAGCCGCAGCAATGGACCACCCCTTTTTTCGAGCATCGTTGACAGTAGAGCAAATTAAAAAACCATTTAGTTTCAAAGACTTTTATTCATATTTTTCGAAATAATTTTTCTATCACGCTGCTATTACGTCGGGAAAAAAAAGAACTCAAACCAAATATTCATGTTTCTTTTTTAATAGTTTAGTATGTTACATGAATAGCAACTTTAATATATTTTGATGGAAATCGACTTTTTTTGTTAATGATTATTGCAGTAGAGACAACCAAAACAAGCTCGAGACTGCAATAATTAAATGGAAATGAAGTCTTTAAAAAAATCAAGTTCAAGCATTGTTTATTACAAAAAAATTTGAAAACATAATAGTACAGCCGTGAGACATCAAATCAAATTGCTCTAATTTTAGAGTCTTGTTTAGCTATTCGACTACAATGCATACTACTGCAGAATTCATATAACCCTTAGTAATAAATTATTAATTTTTTAAAGATTGTGTAATAACGGTCTGCCACGGATGGTAGTTAAGGCGAACTACATCAAGTGCAAATTCAGAATATACGAGCAGGAAACCACTTAAATTTTTATGTAGGAAGACATATATTTGATTCAATTATTTTAAATGCGCATCACTAATTAACCTTTTTCGTAATAAAAGTAGAAAATGGCGTTTACAATAGTGTAAGGAAATTACAGTAATCCAAAAAGCAGTTACACCAAGGCCCTGATTTTGTTAACATGTTATCTTTTTGATAATGGATAGGATAGAGGCAGCTGGTAGGTAGTTAATTAACGTCGCATTGGAGCAACACAACGGGCTTTTGGCGACGGTCCAGGATCAATACCGAACGGAAAGATCCAAGGACAACACTTCGTAATTTTGAACTACGGTCAGATGATTGGGTCAACACCTGAACTGGCCCCCACTCTCCAAACTTCCACATCACGTCAACGCGAGGACATTTGAATCCACGACAGATTCAACACACAACACGGTCTTTGGTTGGATCGTGTTTCGAACTCGCAATCCTCCGGTAGCTAATCCGCGATTTTACCGATGGATATCTCATTCGATGCTCTCATTCTTCTATCCAATTAGAAGGTCTTACTATCGCTCGTGGTGGCTTCACAAAATACTAATTTTGTGCCAGTAATGTGATTGTATTGGTCTGAAACTGTAATAATTTATTTGTATCAATTTTAGTAATACGCGAAATTTTATTCAAATCGGACAATTCCGTCATGGTGTTGCAATTTTCACAAACATGAGTATACACTCATGTTTGTGAAACGATCAAAAACTTACTTTATTTACAGGCAATCAGAAAAAGGATATATTTTGCTAATCGAAAGTGTATCAACTAAATTTTTAGGTCACTTTTGTACAATTTTTTGGTCAACCTATAACATGGATCATCGTCATAAAAATAACAATCGCAGTAATAGATGAGATTTGGCAAATATTCTAAGACAGTATACCATCAAGTGAACTATGGAAGTTGGGTAAAATGCAGTACTTGAATATCTGCCTTTTGTCATACAAACAATGCTGGCTATGAAACAATGGGATGAATATCCTTTTCTATAAAAGAATGTGTTATGAACACATTCAACAGGCAATTTATATTTATGTATTAGGTCCTAGATCTTAGAGACAGTCTCATATTTCAGATTGACAAAACACAAAATTGGCCACAAGTTCCATAAGTCCTATCTATATCGCCTTGGGAGATTTACAGAATAGACACTTAAAATGGCTAAAGTAAAATTCAGAATTTCAAAATAAATATTTTTTATTTACATACATGTTTGAGGACGGCAGGCCAGCTATATGCAATGAGATTTAAGGAATTATTTCTTCTTATAGGTAGCATTAGTTAGCCACCCTGATGCATTGGATGTACTACTTTCTACTTGGCAAAGAAATTGCTATACTAAGGTCACTCGATACAAAACAATTTAAAAAACAAAGAGAAGTTGGACATGAAAAACGCTTTTAACTTTGAAATTTCATACCAATCTAGAGGCCAAATTTATCGGGTAACTCGGGCTGTTTCAATAGACACGGGCCCATATGAATTACATGGACGCCGTATCGGTTGATAAATTTAGCAATTCGGCGAAGTCACGTTGATCAAGTCCTGGAATGGCGCGTCCTGATCAAGTTATAGGCTCTCAATATGAAAAATATGTGGATCGTGCTGATCAGAGGCGTCAGAAGACTGCAGGAATTACTTATATTAATGTGTGGTCGTTCTAAATAGCATTTGGAATAGTATGAGTGTTGTGTATAATTAAAAAGATGAGACTAGTAGTACGAGTCAAATGTGAAGTCACGAGTTATTTAAAAATTAAAATTCACAGAACGCAGTTCAGCGGTTGGCGTCTGCAATTTAATAAATGTCTTGTTCCTTTTTGACATTCGGGATCCATTCCTTTCAAATGACCTATAACGGATACCACAAAGAATAAGGTAATAAGCCCTAAAAGATGGGTCGTTCTGTGCATGTCTACCGTGGGTGATAGATTGTCGGTATTTTATACAGTACATGTATAAAAGAGGTGATAGGTTGCTGATGCTGGTGACATATCAAACCATGACTATAAGATGGTACACTTAAGAATAGCATAAAGAAAAACCGGGTAGCCCCTATCGTCTTCAGATTCCATTCAAATTACAAAGAAAAAGTACAGCTACCAATTAAGCTGTTCAGTTTTTCAGTCTAAATTTATAAAATCCACATTTTTGTTTGAAAAAATACAATCACCCAGACGATTTTTAGTTTTCAGAACGCAAATTACGAATTACGGTGGAAAGTTAACATTTAAAAACGAGTAAAAAGGTAAAAATTAAAACGATTTGAAAAAAGTCAGCCAATACTATGACAAAATTCATAAAGATGTATCATGGGTTATAATGCGCGCACAATCTGGAGTCAGCTAATGAGCAATGTTCAAAACATGTCATCCATTTCGAAATTCTTTTAAAGTTGGTACTCGCTATTAAATTCACGAGGCCGGTCTGGTAGCCGTTTGGTTAGCATTCTCGCCTTCAGTTCAACAGGTTCTGGGTCGAATCCCAGTCTAGGCATGGATGCTCGTAGTGGTTCGGAATACACTTTAAGTCGTAGGTTCCGATCTAATTAGCTCTCACGTCGCAAAAAAATGACCGTAGAGACAAATTGAATTCACGAAAACTAATTATCCGTTCGCCCTGTGCATTTGAAAAATATCTGCCTTTTGCAACTATATATCGAATTTGCATAAAAAATAACACTCAAAAGTGCGGTGTAAGAATGATTTAATCCAAAATTAATATTCCGTTTCCTAAGAAAAATTTCCTTTTGCAAACTTTTATAACATTTATCATGAAAAAGCAAAACGTATTTAGATATGGTTCTCTTTAATATTGTTTTCGAACAATTTTCATGTTCCTCCCGTTTTTAATGGGTTTACTTTTTATAATATTAATCTATTTGATTGGTTAATATAATACAAAATATTTCAAGACAATTCTCAATATTTTCACTTCCGGGTAAAAATACTGAAAATAGTCGGATTAGTTTCACATCTCCACTGATGTTCTGCAATTTCTTAAACCTTTGTTTTCCAAGAAGAGATGTACCTCGATCTAGAAAATAATGCGCGAAATAGTAATATTTATTAAGTTAATTACAAATTAATTTTTAATTTCCCTTTTTCGCCTTTATTAATTCCCTGTTTCCCCCCTCAAAAAACAATGTTGGTTTCTAACTGATATGGCCCTAGTTGGAAGGTTAAGATGTCCAAAAAATCCGAAATGGCGTTTGCGAAGTTCCGTTTTGATTTTGGGAAACAGGAAAAAGTTATATAGGTTTAATTTAAAGGAGAAAGAGTAGTGATATAATAGGACACCCATTTTGGCGCTAACACTCGTTCAGAGATATGTGATAGTAGTGTTATGATAAAATATCCATGTATAATGTATTTGCATTGTACTAATCTTCTTGTAACCTGTATTAAACTTGCACTAATGGTGTGTGTACTAGGGATTTTGTTCTCAGATCATGCAAAGTGTTAGTACAGTGTCGCCTTCATGAGAAGAAAATTGTAAGTATCATAACTTAACACATGGACCTCGTATTATTCTAAATCCTCTTTTCTTTCATTCATCACAAAAAGTTTAAACGATTTCGTTAAACTTGCATTTTCTTTTTACATTCACTGAACATTTATTCTATAAGGCAGGTATAGGTAGTTGAATTAACTTCACACTGGAGAAACACAACGGGCTATTGGCGTCGGTCCGGGATCAATCCCGAAGGGAAAGATCTGAGGATAACACCTCGTAATCTGGAACCACGGTCAGCTGACGAAGTCAACAACTTAGCTGGCACTCCTTTCCAAACATTCACACTACGCCAATGTAAGAACATTTAAGGCCACAACAGATTTAGTGTGCACGAGTCCCCCATGTACACGAGTCTTTGGTGGGATAGAGTTGCGAACTCGCAACCCTCCGGTTGCTCTGTTTGTTCAGAAACCTTTCCCAAAAATTCAGAATTGATAAGTATGAAATCTAGTTATAAATATTTTTACACTAGTTAAAGAATCTTTCTCCAGTAATCTCGAAAAAAATTTCCACTAATTTTTCAACATCATTTAACGATTTATAAGAGCGAACGATGATCAGGACTATCACGATCCTCTAGAGTTAAGAATGCCACGGAATGTTAAAACACTGGTCTTAGCCACCACAAAACCACGAAGAAACAATTAGTTATTCTAAGAATGTCGACTGCACTTCCCACAGAATTTAAATAAGCTGTGGAATATACATTTTTGTAATTACTCATCTCTATTACCCGCAAATGTACCCTACATAACAAAATTCAGTTCTATTTCTATAACTCGAATCTTTACCTCAGGATTGATCCAGGATCCCGTCGCCAATAGATCGTGGTGTTGCTCCAGTACGACTTTAATTCAACTATCCCTCTATTTCTATAACCTTTTATTTTCTTGGAAAATTTCGTTTTAGATGTAAATCAGCGAATATTTTAAACAACGCTAAATCTGTTCAAAATATCAATGCTTTCTAGTTCCTGGAATATTAACTCTATCCCCGTCTCATCAAGCCGCCTTTCTTCTCAAAAACATATTATATATTCTACATAAGTAGTCCTTATTCGGTGCTTTTTGAATACTCAGATGTAAATTAAGAAAATTATGCAAGTTTCGTAGGTATATAAATATAACCGCCAGACCCCTTAAAATATTGACCAGTAACTATAAAACCTAGGAATATTGCCGCATTTTATGTTAATGAATATTTCTGTTTCAATTTGAAGGCATATCACGGCTGTTTCTCGGATATGCCCTTTATTTACCGACTACGTGTAAATGTACATTCAGCACATCAATGAGAAACGACCCTGTCAATATTTCGATTTCATGCTCTCGCAGTGATAACTCCTCAAGAGGACTCATTTTTATAAGAATTATCTGAAAGAGAGATAACGTCATATTTCAATACTATCACATCTGACGTTAAAGCTGATAGATACAATAAGAGGTAATAAATGTTTGAATCTAAGATATTTGATAATTTGAATTAAAGTCGCACTGGAGCAACACAATGCACTATTGGTGACGGTCCAGGAACAATCCGAAGGGAAAGATCAAGGACAACACCTCGCAATTTTGAACTATGGTCCAATGACGGGGTCAACACCTGAGCTGGCCCCCACCCTCCAAACTTCCATACCGCGCCAACGCGAGGACATTTGAGTCCACGACAGATTTAATAAACACGGTCTTTTGTTTGGATCGTGTTTCGAACTCGCAACCCTCCGGTAGCTAATTCGAGATTCTACCAACTAGGCTACCACGGCCCCGTTTGTATGTAAGTTTCAATATACTATCCGAAGTAAGCGGAAGAACTTTGGGCGTATATAGGCGCTATTTTCCTATATGCATATACGAAATGTCACAAGATTGTTGTACGTTTTTTATCTGGAGGATTCGAGAGAATTGTGCATGAAGTTGAGATAAATATGAATTTAGAAAATTATTGATAAGACACATCCGTTCAGCGACCACTCCCTATTGATCGAGGTCACTCCTAGGACAGAAGCAGATATTTCAAGAAACAAAAGGTCCGAATACGCTCCTAGTGATGAGTCTAAAAATCCATTTAAAATGCTCATATAATAGAATTTTTAATACCATACAATACAAGACAATTTATACAATACAATAGGTTTATTTTAGTATTCGATCGGTGTTCAACGGGGATTTTTAGTCTCGTAGATTCGTAATATTCACTTTTTTAGTTTTTTAAAATATCTGACATGTCAAACTAGAAATCATACGCGAACATGCATACACAAAAATTCATTGATAACCGAACCAATTAAAACATTAGGCGCACAATTAACAAATTGCCACCGGATAAATACTGTAAAACTGGATTTCTTGTTATTTCAATAGCCAGACGTGCTTTAACTCCCTCACCCTCGAATAGTTGTCTACTAATTAAATTTTACGTACAATTTTATGACGTGACTTCCATGCTTTACATGGGTGCCTCAGATAACCCAACATAATCAATATCGAAGGGGCAAAATTTTGCAAATCAAAATTTGCATTGAAATCGATATTCTTTTTTGAGGGGTCGAGAGATTACAGTTAAAACACGACATATTAGGTGTTCATTTTCGTATGGTTGGTAGTTCAATGTACGTCGCCCTGGAACAACACAGAGGACTATCGGCGACGATCCGGGATCAATTCCGAAGGGAAAGATCAGAGGACAACACCACGTAATTTTGAACCACGGTCAGATGACGAGGTCACACTTGAGCTGGCACCCCACTCTCCAAACTTCTACACCACGCCAACGTGAGAACATTGGGGGGGGGGCACGACAGATTTAACGTGCACCAGCCCCTTTTGAACACGACGGTCCTTGGTTGGATTCGAACTCGCAACCCTCCGGTTGATAGTCCGTTACTCTTCCAACCAGTTTTACATATAAGATGTTTTTAAGGCTCTTTTACATAAGTTTTTAAAAAATTAAACATAATTTTGAAATTATTAACTATACTTTGAAGGCGACTAAGTTTCAAGTCTGTATGTCTCTCAGTAATTTTTAAAAATACAGTCCGGATACTTCTTGACGACTACTTACATAATGCTTCTAAAAGTAATACTAAGAGTGTAACTATAGTATAGCCCAAGAAAAAAAATTGATACCAAAATACCAAAAGTTTGGCAGTGTCGGATCTAGTTTGGGATAGACATGTAGGAACAATAGAGTACATATTTTAATTATCAAAGCGACAAGAACATAGTGGGTCCATGGCAAGTCTAATTTCACCCAAAATCTGGCTACGATCCAGAGGAATGAAGTTCAACAAAAGAAACAGGCAGATTGCGATCGGATTCGTAGGAGTAGGGTAAGAGAGTCGAGTTTTCTCAACTTGAATCAATGAGTTCCAATTACTGTATATATAAATATAATATTCTAATCCATCATTATAAAGTGAGTTGATGTTTATTATACAAGTCGCAGTAAATGAAATGAGTGAAATTAAGAATCTGATCATCTGCTTTGAAGGTGTTACAATGAATCTGGTCAGAATTGATTTTGATTATTTGTTTATTAAATACATGGATAACTATTATCAATGAAATTTTAATTGAAAGAAAAAAATCTTACCATCATTAAATATTAAACTTGACATGGTGGAACAGATAACAGGACTATAGAAGATACTGGGAGGGAGGATACCCACATAAAAGATTAGTGGAAATATCTGTGGGATTATCGTGATAGATATCAATAGTAAATCTTATGAAAGCTTCTTATGAGTTGCAACTTACTATTTTACAAGGTCTCATGGAATAAAATAAATTTATTTGTTGTTTTATTAGGTACCAGCAAAATTGGTTAAATATATATTGAAAGTGACCAGAAAATAATCACTTTCCTCTTTCCTAGAAAAATGCCAAATCATTTAAGTAGGAGTAAAATAACTTTTTAACACCTTTTCGCCATTTTTATAATTTCTACAACCTACTTTGGACAAATTCTATGCATGCAAATCCATCCATGTAATACATTTCATATACGTATATCGCACCCCTGCTAAAGGTACAAATTGGCGAAAGGTGAGACACTAAGGTAACTGCTACAAAAGATGATTTGAGGGAGGATTAGGAATTCCCTTTCTTAAGTTCTATTCCTGTAAAATTGCTCAACTCAATTCGTAAAAATGACGAATCTACTGCGGACACTCTCACATAATTTACCTGCCAATATTTTTTTTATTTGTGGCATTCTTTTCGAATTTTGCTACCATTAAATGAAAGATAAGATATTTATCACTAAGTTTGTTTTAAAAGCGAATACGTTTTTCTTGATAATTCCGTTTCGTGGCACGTGCAATAATAAAAGAACTTGTTTTAAAATTTAATATCTTCAGAAGTGTTAACGCAAAGGTATCCTATTACCCTTTTTTAAAATAGTAAATCAATTTGACAGCTTTTCTTCTCAAGAAAATCATTGTTTTAAACAAACTTTCTCTATATAATTTGCTTAAATATAGCTTCAATTCGTAAAATAAGTCACCTGTCACCTAGGTCATCTGTCGCTATGACAAAGAATTTGTAATTTTTCAAAAGTCCTAGTTCGGATATTTTTAACATTAACGTTCTTCCAATAATGGCAAAAATTCACTTAAAATTTGCTTTATTCTAACTTACATGCCGCTTTAGACAGAACACTTTGCAGTGGTGTTGCGTGTGATGAAAAGAAATTACAATTTATTAAAATAATAAATATTTAAAACAGAAACATAGAATTAAAACAAAATAAAAGTTGACGGAAAAAGTTCTAAAGATATAAATTCATGATTCTTTTTCATCTCTTGATCTCGCAGTTGCCATAACATACAACTAAAAATTGGATAGAATTTAAAAATACGAAATTCATTCGGAGCGAAAAAAAATTTCGCTGCGCCTGGCAAACGAACACGAGTTTCCGTTTTGCTGCAAAATATCGTATGTCCTAAATTTTCGGAAATAGTTTATATTTTGCAAAGAAAACAAATAAGGCTCAAAATAAAAAAGTATTTGAATTTAAATTCAGTAAAAAATAGTTCTTTAAAAAATAAATAATTTTTCAGCAGTACTGGTAAAACAATTTAAGTAATTGCAATGCTCAATATGCATTCCAGCTTCTCCACAACTGCCAAATTATGGTTGATTTAAGTAGTTACTCAGATGTTTTAACACGAAACTTGCTTAAATACGTAAGCAGAGGAATTTAAAACAATGCATTCACTACACTAAAATATGGTTTATCAAATTTAGGACATTGCATTAAAATGTTTTGAATAAATCTTGTTATACTTGTAAAAACACGCATACACAAAATCGAACATAGAACCGGAAGGACAGAGACTTACGCAACCAAGTTCAGTCACTAAATGAATGTAAGAACTCACAGTATGCAAAGTTTCATGAAAATATATTCAACCGTTTGGACGTAGCATGGGCACACACATACATACAAGACACCATACGAGCAAGAAAACGGATAGAAAACTTCAAATGGGTCGAAAATGTTCAAGGTACAAACACTCCATTCTTATTTATATAGATAACTGCATCAATATTTTTCAAAATAATATAAAAACAGAAGACGCAGTTAAGAACCATGAATTTTGACGAAAGTCAGATTGAATCAACATTTAAGGTGTCTACTTTTCCTTATCAACTATACATTTGGTGGTAAGGAAAAACTACTGATGCCATTTTTAAATCAAGATTCTAAATCAGTGTTTTCCAAACTTGATGTATCTTCTTACTTTATTGCAGAAAATTATATCCTCTTATTTCCCTAATACAGTATTTTTCTCTCTTGCCATCATGATTTATTTCATAAAACAAGAAAATATTTTTCAAATATTATCTATCAACAAATCTTGATCTCAGAAAAGTAAAAACCAAAACATTTAATGCAACATATTTTTAATTTGATGTGACGGATTGTCTTGTTTTTCAGCGTATGTTCATAATATGGTAAAAGAAATCCAAAACATGATTCGGCGCCTCAATTTAAATATTTAAAGACACGAGTTTAGGGGATAAGATAACAAATCACTCAATCGATACCGTTCATGAAAAAATAAACAAAACATCATCTATATTATTTCTATAGTATAGATCCCTTTTACGCCTCTTACATGCGACGAATCTTAACAAGTGAGGTATCAAAAGAATTTCCCGAGGCACTAAAGAATCAGTTCTATTTCTTCAAGGTGTGCAGAGGGGGGCCAAAAACAATTAGAAATCCCCATAGGAATAACATTGAGTGTAAAACGATTGCGGTACGCAACTCAGTTTGTTTTACCAGTATTGATGGAAAAACAACTTTTCCAATAAAATTGTTTTACCAGTATTACTCGGGAAAACAATTTTTCCATCATCTATATTATTTCTATAGTATAGATCCCTTTTACGCCTCTTACACGCGACGAATTATTTATTTATGCATTGAACTAGTTTTTCATTTCTTTCCATAATATCAATGATTTATGAATATGTGATTTGATGATATAAGGATATTAAACGACGCATGTTCCACGCGAGGTTAAGATTTGAAAAAAATAATTGAAAATATACAACTTAACAATTTTTTGTGAATTCTAGAGAGTTAAGATAACCTTATTAGGCCTTTTGGAGGAAGAATTTCGTGCTTTACACCAATGGTTGGAACCACGCTAACAGTGATCTCAAGGAGGAAGTGTAAATAGTGATTCAATAAACTTTTTTGATATTTTGGATATACAAAATTCACTTACATCTTTCACCCTTACAACGGATTTGTTAATTGTTCATGCGAGAATTCTAGCATGGGCACGCTAGTTTGTATTTGAATCTATTTTTCAAGTGGTCTAAAATTATTCTTTCAATGCATTCCTTTCAGTCAAACAATAGAACTGCCAAGCAATTAATTCTTCAATTGAAGATGATAGCCATTAAAAAAGAATCGTAAACCCAAATTAGATTCTGAACGATCGTTGCCCACTGATTTATGAATCGATTCAAAACCCCTTTGAAGTACATAAATATCTTGCACGATTTGTTAATTAATCAGAAAGTCATTTCAAGAAGCCATTGAGAGACTAACAGACAAAAAAATAGCTGAGCCAGTTATTGTATCTAAAAAGAACTTAGAAACCCAACATGAGAGTTAATCCAATAAAGCGAAAATCGATCTGACGGCGGTGAGAAAAGAAAACAGTGCACTCTAGATACGAGCGAATGATTACATTCGCTTATTTTTGGGGTGTTTTGTTATATGAAGATGCGGAATTCCAGAATGAGCCATTAAACATTTTTATTGGATTAACTCAAAATGTTTTTGGTGATGGATGCAAAGCAATTTTGATCAATCGTTAAGCGAGAAAATTGATACATGTATTGATTTTTATAAACAGGGCATATTATAGTGCTGCTAATATAATTGAATCATCCAGTTCGTAAAAGAAATAACTGCATTTTTGGATTTTCCAGTTTGGGTGGATTTTTTCTGAACGATATTTTGTAATTTCAGGTGCTTTTGTTTGTATAAAGGTGTTGAAGGGATCTCTAAATGATTACTTTCACATTCATGAGAGGTGAAGACTAAGTATTTTAAACTCACATTTGTAAGTGCATAAAATGAAATATTTCCTTCACTTGTTGGCAAAAAGGGCTGATTTCAAATAACAAAGACAAACTCAAAAGATTTCTAAAATCAAAATAGAATGAAAGTGCACGAGACCTAAGTCTTAATCGTTTCAAGGACTTGGGACGCCAGTATATCACCACCACTCTTCGTTGATAGTCAAGAAACACTGACTGCAAAGCTGAGTTTTTAAATAAATATTCCTTTATCAAATTGCTAATTTTCTATTTTCCTCTGGCATGAGAGATAGTAAAGCAGCGTGGATTCCGCCCATGACATTGATGTTGGTAGATGCTAGGAGGGCATCCTCTGCCTCCGTTTCCGAGGTATGATACTAGATTAATATTTTGCTTTTGCGAATATTAAGAGGTTTTTCTATTCCAGCTCAATCGATTTTCTTCCAGAGGGTTAACTAAATAATTTAGGAAGTGAGGGGCATCCAGTATTTCTTTTAATATACTGAAAACAAATGTTAAACAGTGCTGATTCCTTTATCAGAAATAACAAATTCCCTCTTGAAGGACATCAGTTCAAGTTTATGCAACCTTTCTATGAGAGGCTGCCAAAATTAAAACCAAGAACACTTTGTGCAACGTATGAACTGGCCCAAAACTCAGCCTCTGCCTGTTTTGAATGAGCAAAAGGAAAAATTTGTTGGTTAGTTGTCATCCCAACACTGGTGCCAACTCCCAGAGGCCCGAACCCTTTGTGTCCCAACAAACGAGAGGTATATATTTCCAATGAGAAACCAAATTAAACCAAAGAAGGTTAAAAAACACCTTCACAGAGCATGCCCTGGAACCTTGAAAATTTTTATGGTAGACCCAGGACCCCAAGACATAAGGAGTAAATATTAGAAAAATATGAGTAACCAAATTTGTAGTGATTCGCTCTCTTACCAGATTTATCAGAAGAAGCAAAGTTCTAGAGACCCGAATTCCTTGGGTTCTAAAATATTTTTGGTTGAGTCCTAGTCCCTTTCCAACATGATCGGTAATTTCATTTTTAATATCGATATTAAACTACAATTAGGAAAGTTCAAAATTTGATTTAAATCATGATTTTTTAAATAAAAATAACTTGATTTAAAGCTGATTTTCATCCGCATACCCTGTTTTTTTAACAAATCTGTACATAAAATAAAATATTTTGTTTCGAACCGGAACCGAGTGTTTGCGGTCCGGTTCCTCGTCTAAAACTCCCGGTTATCGATTCCGAGTAATCCGCAATCCCAACTCTACTTTCAAGGTGCTGACGTCAGTAATAATAGAGAAATGAAGTACGAAAAACTTTTTCTGTCATCATTTTTGACAAAAATTCACCACAAGCTTCGATTTAGTGGCACCAATATGTATCACTTTAAGATAGAAATTACAAAGGTAAAGTGGGATACCTTTTTCACGTGTATCATTTAAAACAAAATAATAAGAACGAATTCCCACTGGGAATGTGTCCACTAGATCCCGAATAAAATTTATCGTTATAGAAAGGTAGGTAATTAACGTCGCACTGGAGCAACATAATGGGCTATTGGCGACGGTCTGGGATCCATTCCCAAAGGAAAGATCCGAGATCAACACCACGGTCAAATGACGAGGTCAACACCTGAGCTGGCACCCCACTTTCCGAACTTTCACACCACGCCAACGTGAAGACATTTGAGGCTACGATAGATTTAACGTGCATCAGCCCCGTATACACGACAGTCTTTGACTGGAATAAGCTACGAACTAGCAACCCTCCGGTTACTAATCCGTTGCTCTTCCAACTGGGCTACCGCGGCCCTCATTATAGAAAGATCTGTGTTTGAATAAAATATTTCGGATAGGAGAAACGAGTGAAGATGACCAATATGGAAAGAAACAAAGACCGATTCTCAAAAAAACTGTCACGGGAAATCATTTACTGAACCCTGAGAAAAATGAACTACACTAAAAAAACGATCGAAATGCATGATTGAAATACAATTCAGAAATTCAAAGTGGATTCAATACCACTACCTGCCAATAAGTTACTTTTGGAAATCATATAATATCTACAAATACTCTACAATTTTAGTATACGTTAAAAGTTTATAATGGCTGATTCGGCTGTTTTCAGATAGTGATATTTTTCAAGTAATTTTTAGGGGAGGGAACGGGGCAACATCGACTATGATTTTGACACTAACTTGACATTAGACATTTTTCTGATTTTTAGAATTTTTGTCAACTTCTGTCTGAATATGCACAACCGTTTGGTAGACGATTATGTAACTACGCAAAATAGCTAGACGTAAAACGAACTTAAAGATTGGAAAATTTATTTATCGTAGTAAGATTAACAACTATTTCCATAGTCTAGTGTGGATCAATGGTTTTACTCACCGCACTAGCTTTCCTTGTGTGTGCACTTCCATTTACTTGACGTTATTTGGGACAGCTTGGCCAAATATGGCCCTTGCGCCATACAATCCAATCAATCAGTGTAGTACTGCACTGTAAACTACAGAATGTTTACACGTAGGAACTGCAGAGTAAACGTAATAGTTGGAATCTGTCCAATATGCCCCATTGGATTTCTTTTGGTTGATTGGTTGGGTTTTATGGCGCAAGGGCCATATTTGGCCATGCTGCGTCAAACACTAGACAGATAACATCAAGTAATGGATATACATACACAAGGACAGTTTAACTGACACAGAAGAGAGAAATACATCCATGGAGGAATTGAACCAGCGCCACCTACAACTCGCAGGTTGCTAGAACAGTGGATATACCCACTGAGCCACGACGGCCCCGGATTTCTTTTGGAAATAACATTTAAAATTTAAGATTCACTTTTAAATTTTGCCAAAAAAAAACCCGTAAATTTTTATCATGATCCAGTATAATCTTACAATTTAGTCCAAATCCATACACTGCACTGCAAACTCTACAAGTTAGACAGTATGTAATATCTATATAAATAAAATAATCTCTTGCGCGTATGGTGTCTGTCCAACTGTGTCCGTACTACGTCCAAACGGTTGAATATATTTTCATGAAAGTTTGCGTACTGTGAGTACTTATATTCATTTAGTGACTGAACTTGGTTATGTTAGTTTGTCTGTCCGTCTTCCCGTTCTATGTCTGATTTTGTGTTTGTACAAGTATCACATAAAATGTATTCAACATATTTTAATGCAATTACATATTTAGGCTAGTTTCATACTAAAACATGAAAAATCGATTATTTTTCCAAAAACTATTTTTACGTAATTTAAATTCTAATATTTTTTATATTGAGCCTTATTTATTTTCTTTGCAATTTTCTTTAATATTTCCGAACATTTGCGACAGGCGATATTTTGCAACGAAACGGAAACTCGTATTTGCCACATGCAGTTATATTTTTTATGTTTTTTTCGCTCAGAATTAATTTTTGTAGTTTTAAATTTTGTTTAATCTTTAGTTGTAAGTTGTGGCAACTGTTCAAGATTAAGAGATAAAAAAGAATCACGAATTTATATCTTTAGAACAACTTTTATTTTGTGCTGTTTTCTGTTTTAAATATTCATTATTGTAATAAATTGTATTTCCTTTTCATCACACGCAACACCACCATAAAATATTTGATTTAAAGCGGCATGTAAGTTAGAATAAAGCAAATTTTGAGTGGAATTTTGCCATTATTGAAAGAGCGTTCATGTTAAAAAAAATTCAAACTAGGACTTTTGAAATATTACAAATTCTTTGTCATAGCGACAGAAGGTCAAGATGGCTTATTTTATGAATTAAATTATATAGGGAAAGTTTGGTGAAAACAATTATTTTCTTTATAAAAACGCTGTCAAATCAATTTGCCATTTTTTTTAAAAAAGGGTAATAGGTTACCTTTGCTTTGTCTGTACTGAAGAAATTCAATTTTTTAAAACAAGCCCTTTTATTATTGCACGTGCCACAAAATGGAATTTTCAAAAAAAAAAACATACTCGTTTTTAAAACACACTTAGTGATAAATATCTTATCAAATTAATTTGTTATCTTTCCCTTACTGATGGCGAAATTAGAAAATGCCGCAAATCCGGTGCAAGAGTGCCACAAGTCAAAAAATATTGGTAGGTAAACTATGAATGTGAGAGTACTATTCGCAGTCGATTCGTCATTTTTACCGAATTAAGATGACCAATTTTACAGAACTTAAGAAAGGGAATTCCTCATCCTCCCTTAAAATCGTCTTGTAGTTACCTTAGTCTGTCACCTTTTGTCAGTTTGTAGCTTTAGAAGGGGTGCGATATATGTGAAATGTATTACATGGATGGATATACACGTATAGGATTTGTGCCCAAAGTAGGTTGGAGAAATTATAAAAATGTCGAAAAGGGGTGAAAAAGTATTTTACTCACACTTAAATGATTTAGAATTTTTCTATGAAAGTGGAAAGGGATTATTCTCTGGTCACTTTTCAATCTATAGTTAACCAATTCACCCCCAATTTAGGTCGGGTAATTTTGTTAGTAATTTAATAAAAGTGAGATCACACACACATCCAGTTAATGCTCTCGAAGTGCTTTCCTCTGCACTGATGGAGGAATGAATGAAGAGTTGCAGTTTCCAAAAGGACAGCGAGAGTTCCCGGGACCAGAGCCGGTGGGGCGCAGGCGCGGACCTGCAAATATCAAAGGTGAAGTGCTCTCCTCAGAAAAAGGGAACAACGGATCGCTGGATTTGAGAACGCGAGACGAGATCGTTGGAGGCATTAATTCATTACGCGGTTGTCACAGCAATACTCTCGGCAAGTGGTGGGAACGTCGATATTCCCACTTCAAAAAGATAAATGTTGAGGGAATAATTTCGAGATTCGAGTTGAGATAATTCAGTTCTTAAGCGTTTGGAGAAACTTTAGTCAATCTGTTTTGAATCTCGTGATCATTTTTACAAATCACAAGGCTGCCACAGCTAAAGCACTTGTGAAATAGTAGTATTAGTGCCATATTATTTTTAAAATAAAAAGTCTTAGACCCTATGTGAGTAGCAATTTTGGTTGCTCAGATTCAAAATGAATAGGCTGAAACACAAAATATGCTAATAACGTATGAAACAAACGTTGAAGATCTCGCCAAGAAAATTTATATTTTAAAATTTAAAAAATATTTTCTTAATAAGGTTTTCATGACAATATAGCAACCAGATTCCGATGTCTTTCTTGGTTGCCACGGATTGTCGAAACTTCGAAATTGGCGTTACTTGGAAAATTTCCTACTTAAAAAATTCCGAAAAATACTTTTCCCATCCGGTACAAGTTAAAAAAGAACTATATTTTCGATGACCTATGGCGAGTTTTCGAAGAAAAGTCGCCAAATGTTTGAAAATAGGAGCCTTTGAGACGACTTTGCTTAAATAGATACCCGTATTTCCCAAAGTTGAAAAATAATTGCAATAAGTCGGCGTTTAGTCGCCTGTGGCAGCCCTGAAACCTTTGTATTGTCCAATTTTAATAAACATTTGTATACAAAAGCACAAAAATGCAAAGCATTAATGACATTGACGAAACGAATTTAATCCTTGAGGGGGTGCAAAAGAATATATCCATTCCACAACCTAGTCTTCCCTTCATGATTTATCACCAGTTTCGATCACCTACAGTAGAATCTTTCTTAGGATTATCTTAATCAATAGATGGGGTTATTTAGTCATTTTGTGTGTTGTGGGATTATTATTTAATTATATGTGTGTGTAGCTATATCTAAACAACTCGGAAATCTCGTGAGGCTCAGAGGGTTAACAATCATCAGGATAATATTATAGATCGCAGTTGCAAATTCAAAACTGATTTGCTCAACATATTTATGACAACTAAGATTGGTTCAATACTTGAGTTACTTTCGACAATTGAAGTTAATCTTGAATTTTATATTGGGGTAAGTTGCACGGTAATTTTTACTGAGCAAATATTTCACTATAGACAAAATTTCAAGCATTTTGAAACCCGAAAAGCCGCAATATATTTTATCTACTCGTTATTACAATAAAATAGTGAAGTAAGACTAACATGATAAATGATTAATAATAAACCGACAAAAATATGTAAAAATTTCACAACAAATTGGAAGAATAAAGTTAAAGAAAGCAATAAGCCCTTGCTAAGCAGAAAAATGCTACAATACGTACGAACTATACTTACTCCGTTATCAGAAACTGGATATTCCGTAGCAGTTGGTAGATATACACCCCAAGTGTTGAGTTAAAAAAAGATATAACCATTCAGAGAATTTTTAACAGCAAGTTAATAATGCCACACAATTCACTGCAGAAGAATATAAGAAATAGGTATTTGGGTATTTGGGTATTTCAATTAACGTCACACTGGAGCAACACAATGGGCTATTGGTGACGGTCCGGGATCAATCCCAAAGGGAAAGATCCGAGGACAACACCACGTAATTTTGAACCACGGTCAGATGACGAGGCAACACCTGAGCTGGCACCCCACTCTCCAAACTTCCACACCACGCCAACGTGAGGACATTTGAGGCCACGACAGATTTAACGTGCACCAGCCCCCTTTGTACACGACGGTGTTTGGCTGGATTCGAACTCGCAACCCTTCGGTTGCTAGTTCGTTACTCTTCCAACCGGGCCACCGCGGCCCCCGAATATAAGAAATAAAGGTGAGCGATGTTATCTGTATCTAAAATATGCTTTGTTGCCCCAAATAATTTCGAATCTACATCTCAGTAAGTGAGCAACGAAATAAAAACGCTGTTTCGATACTACAAATATATCCTTACTAAAATAAATGCTCGAAGATTTTGTGAATAAAAGTTGCTACAAGGTGAAGATGTACGTTCGTGATTTTTATTTAATATCCATTCGTTTGAAATATTACGGTTTGGGTTCAAAAATTTTGAAAGATCTAATTTGAGGATGATTTGATAAATACATTTTTAAAATATAAAGATGAATTCTTTGAATTTAGAACGTAGACTCGACTGAATCAAGACATCAAATGGATTGCCAAAAATATTTGTTTCATGTGTAGTAGCATTCTCGTATACGGAATTTAATAATGAAATATTTCATAGAACTGCAGTCTCAGTATACTTTTCATAGAAGTTTAGTCTAAGTTCAGCTCTCATTAATTCTAAAATAGCATCTAATTATCCTTCTATTCAGGAAACTAAAAACGTTCTTCATTTTTCTTATTCTATCTGATACAAGATCTCCCACGATTGTTAAAAGTCTGTCAGACTGTTTGGCAGGCACCCTATGATTGACTCCTTTCTTAACATAAAGATTTCACCAATGGATATAAAAATATATTGTATAATTTAAATATTGATTAATTCCAATTTCCTCTACTCATAAATAATCCTGTTCTACTAAATAATGTTTTCGTTTTACTTTGTTTGGGGCCATGATGAGAATTTTTAAAAAGCTTAGATTCAAAGAAAATATTGTGTAAAATTTGTATCATATTTAACAATGAAAAACTATCATATATTTACTTCTAGCAAGCATTAAAATCAACTATTTTACTCAATTGTATTTTTAACATTCATTTCAGAAAAAGAAAAGAATATGTAATATACATTGCCAAAGTTCATGATCACTTTTCCCAAAAAATGCGGATTTTTTTAAAAAACAAAATGCCATTATAAAAACTATTTTATTACAAGTTAGGCATTTAAAATAATTATATTTCATCCATAAAAGTCTGAACTAAATACAAGATCGTAAACTTACTTTACCCAAAAGTAAACAATCAAAAAACACTGCACAAGTAATATAAAATTATCATGAACAAAATTTGCGAACCCAACACTATCAACAGAAATAAGTTTCATTCAAAATAGAAATAATAGAATTGCAAATAACCATAAATGTCTATGAATCGATTCAAAGGAACTAAAATAGAAAATGCTAGGTCAGTGTCTCAATTCAGATGGTTGGTTTTTTATGGTGCAAGGGCCAGATCTGACCATGCTATGCCACGTAATTTCTCAATTTCAATTGTTTCGCAGTAGGTGGTAACAAAAGAATGTAATTTTTAAATTATACTTTACATGTATATATGGTGTAAAATGCATACGGATAAGGGATGGAATTTTTTATTGAATGATCATTTACAAAAAATTTCTTTTTCATTAAATGTCTTCAAAGTTCTGTAAACACGAGCAATGCATTTCTAAGTTCAATCCTTATATTACTTAAACTTTTGACTGCTTTTTTTACCCATTACTCAAATTATTTTACTTGATGCAGTATAAACTTAATTTATTTTAGAAAAAGAAACGTTTTCTAAGTTCTGGGGCTCTACAAGGGAAGGGGTACAGCCTTTTTATAACTTGGAATTATAAGTGTCCTTATTTTTAGCAAATATTTGGTTCTAGAGCGAAAGCTTGTGAAAGAACCATAATTATTTAATGTGTAATGTGTGAAATGTTTTCCACGTGTATTCGGTTATCTATTCTATGGTTTACATTCATTGCCCTGTAGCTAGTTTTAAATTGTTCTATTTATCACACGATCTTTTCAACTTCGAATAAAGTACGCTTTCAGAAACCTTTATAGAAAAAGGTCTCCTTTTGTGGTTTTTAAATACCTGTCCTCAAATTCTCTGCACGGTATCGCTAAGTTCCTCTAATAAGTTTTTAACCATTTCTAAAATAGAACTTGATGTAGTTTAAACTTAAACTTATGTTCGTAAGTTTATTGTAAGATTTCTAGTTGCATTTAGCTGGGGTGTAGCGACAACACACTAATGCAACAACGCAGCTTAATAGCTAACAGAAAAAGGTATAAATCAAAGAATGAGGCAAGGAACTTTTAAATATAATAAACTTTTTCTAATTATTCACGAATTCTCTCGTAGAGGATGAACAGAAAGGAGCACAAAACTACATAATTTTCTCAATTAAAAGATTGACAAGTTTATATTGGAGATTCCGGACAGGCTAATGACATCCTTTATATCTCTGAAGGTGACATCGTATCCGCTTTCGTTGTTAAATGTAAGCATCCCTGTCGGTTCGAGGACACTAAAGAAATTTCGAAGAGAGTGCGGCTTTTTGTAGAAATTTTGTAGAATAATTGACCTGCTTAATTCAAACGAATATTTTCAATTGCCTTCTTTAGACGTCCCTTAGATCCACATGTTCCCTTTTAAGAAAGGTTTCACGAAATTGAATATCTTGCAGCTCCATATGTTGATAATCCATTTATGTTTTAGGGTTGAAACATAACTAACGATAATAGGGAAAAGTATACAAAATAGAAAAGAACAAAACTAATGCAGACCAGCTTGATCTGATGAGAAGCGTTTTCGTAGAAACCAAAGATTCCGTCTATTTCATCACAATAAAAGCATAATCGGAGATTTAATCGATCTTAAGAGGAAAAGTAATTTCGTAAGTAATATCTCGCATTTTGTTCTCAATGGAAAAGGACTGGATTCTTCATAATTTTTAGTTTTTATTTAATTCTATGGGTTTGATAATCTCGTTTTTCAAGGCGATTCTCAGTTTTGGCAAATACCACAAAGCCATGGGCTTACACTAGCATCAAGAAGTCTTTACATGAGTAGAAATCCCGTACCATGATATAACGATTTCCAATTATCAAATTTTAGTGCCTTCGCTTCAAGTATTAAACCCACAACTACCACATACCTTTCAATCAAGGCAGAAAATCAATGAATCACCGAATATAAGAGTGACATCGTAGAGACAAGTTTCTAAACGGCAAAAAAACCTGCAAATCTAAAATGTATGATGCCAGCAAAACCGCGTCTATAAAAATATTCACGAAACGTGGGCAAACGTTCATACGTTTAATTAATAAATTAGCTTTCGTTATCTCCCTGTTTCCTCACCATGGCTTAGTTCGGAGTGTCGCTCTACCGTAATTTTTACTGCACGAGGGCTAATTACACCCGGACCTGAGGATTAAAGAACCATTCGGAAGATTTTTATAATTGGGTTTAAAATGGCGATTTAACTATTAGCTTTCAACAACGAAGTGTTATTGCTTTAGCTGTTTTAAAGTTGAAATGTGGATGAACCAAACGCTTCCTTGTTCAACGTGGAAATATTCTTACGTTAAAATTCTTTCAGCTCAAAGTTTTTTAACCTTTACAACGTGAAGATGCGTTATTTTAACAAACTAATCGGTTTTAAATAAACCTCCAAAAAAATATTCACTTAGCGCACCGCAAAGGGCACCGATTCCGATTTACAATCGGTGCCCTTTGTCATTGATCCAAGGGACCAAGGAAAAATTACGAACAAATAGGAAGTTCCTTAACACGGAATTTTAAAACTATTCGGTGATGCTTGGTTCGAACTTGATAAAATTGTGCTACATTCAGATTTAGGCTCTTTAAACTAGTTCCAACAAGCATTTTTGAGTCTATAACATAAAATATATTTCGGGAGGGTTCGAGCCTCGTAGCCCCTCCCTCGAGGAATACGCCCCTAGTTAAAACGAGTATTGACTGTGGATATCGCTTTCATGATAAGCATTAAAAGATCAGTACCTTTCCTCACTTTTTAAAATTCAATATTTGGATTACATCATTCAGGTCGAAGATTTATCTCACTGTTTATTTTTATAACAAATAAGAGATGAAGTTTTCCATTGAACCTTGATATGCGAGATCAAATTTATTAAACATTTTTTCTGTCTATTGCAACTTATCAGCAGTTATCAATCCTTATTTTATGAATAAAATAAATAAATCCGGTTCTACCGGAACGATTTCTACGATTCACTTAGCGAATAACTCATAGGGATTGCATTTTCATGTTCTCATTAATTTACTTTTATTAACCTCAGTCTATTGAGATTGCCCCAAGATTTGGAGCTGTTTTCTAAGACATTTTGTAAAAATTCATTCTACAATTTGTTCAATACTTATTTTTCAAATATTGGCAAAATTATCTAACTATAACTGAGGTAAAATATTCTTAAAATTGTTCAATACTTATTACATTAATTCATTATTAATATAAAAAAACACTTTGTAAGATATTTTATTCATAATTAGTACAAGCACTATTCAATCTAAAAAATCCTTTAATTTTTAAGTGTAGTGTATTTTCTCTCTTCACATTCTAAACTGTTTTGTATCGATGTTGCAATTTAAAGCATTGCACATGCTATATAAGAAATGTTAGAAGCCTTTTAGACTAATTCGGAAAAATTAAAGTTGCCTTAAATCTTTCATAATGCATAAATTCAACCACATTATAATGCAAGAACAGAACTGTACAAAACAATAAACCATTCCATTTATTTCAATGGCTAAACAAGAAGGTATGGCTTCAAATGAAATTTCTTCAGTCAATATTCTACATTTCTAGTATAAATTGTTATTTTTATTTATTATTTACAGATTAAAGTGGTTGAAAACCTATTCAATGCACACACAGGATCCTTTTACAATCCACAATTTGATCAATAAAATTATTTAACTGTTTTGAAAAATTCTTTGAAATTAGATCCAACTCAGAAATTCCAATAGCACTTCACAGTAGATCAGAAAAAAACTGATACATTATTTTTTAAATATACATTACACACTATTATTTTTTAAATATACATTACATACAAAACACACTATTGAAAATTCTGGTTATTTTCAGCCAATTCATGTATTGAATGAAAAAATAAAATTATACAAAAAATAAGTTTTTATCTCATGTAAGTTTATCTTACTCAGATGTGTTTTTCAACATGCGTGTAAACAAATATTCTCAATCCCTTGAAAGGTCAGAATATTAAAGGAAAGGAAATATATATTTATCAAATTTTTTTCATACCTGTTTAAGGTTTGGTTGGTCGGGGTTTTATGGCACAATGGCCATATTTGGCCAAATACCTGTTTAAGTTTCAAATTGTTTAAAATCCAGAATAATTTCTTTTCTCAAAAAATCAAAACAGGCACTTAAAAATTATATATTTTATATAAAATAGATTCAATTTCAAATTTCTAGTGAGCATTCAAATGATCTATGTACAGTCTAATGAATTACTATGGAAACAGTAAAGTCAGATAACCCAATATTTTAAGCAAAATTATTGTAGGTGTTTACAATAATTTATAAAGATTTAAAATAGCATTTCAGATTTCTTATTTGTTTGACAGCGATAAACAAAAATCACAACATGAAATATTTAAGTGGGTTTCCTAAGCTTTATTGATAATATAAGGGAATTAGTTGCATAAATAATCAAAAAATTACTATTATTAGACCACTCTTTTTGTTTATCATTGCATGGAACTCTAGCTTTTACAGCATTGTCTGTTCAAGTCTTGGAGGATTTTTTAGAGAAAATGGTCCAAATTTGCAAGAGAAAAAAATAGAAGGGAAAAGTACAAGTAACCTAACAGAAAACAACTTCTCAGTCTACCAGACTTCAATGGTGTCATTAACCATTTATACAACTTATCTGTTGTTTTAGACAAAACCCACATACATTTTTAAGATTGCTCATCAATACAATCAATGCTTTTTGATACAATTTTTAAGTCTTTTAAATAACTTTTATTTTTCTATATTCAAACAACAAAATAAGTTATGAGAAGTACAGCATTTAGATAATTTAAATTTTTAAAAGGGAAATGACAGATAACAACAATTAATAATTTTTGTGATTTGAATGCTTATAAAATCAAAAAAATTATACAGAAATGTAAACAAAATTAAAATACTATAAAATTGTTCGGTATTGATTGGCTGTCAATTTGAAGGAGGAACTAACAATAAATAACCCACTGTTTTTTGTCAACTTGTTTGCACAAAAAGCGATTGTTAATGATTTTTAACGGTTGATTAAATTCCCTATTGATGGAATTTTCAAAATATTTAGTTTTTCTAACTTTGCAACCTTCCCTTCAAAAACATACAAAACTAAAGCGAACGAAATGCTTTTATTGTGACAGAAGTACATTTCCCTTACCTTGCAAAGACGATCAGATGTCGATCATCTTCAAACTTTTTTCTGCAGAGGAAGAAAGGAAGTAGCCAATTGTAATCACAATCACTTCACTGGACTCTCAAATCCTGTAACCTATCGTCTGCACCGCGAGCCAACCACTGCAACCGAGGCAGTTTGTTTGTTTATTCATGACGTCAAAGAACCAAACTGCAAAACTTCTGATCGAGGCCGACGAATTTTCTGAAAAGGAGAGTGGCCAAGTCACTAGGGCAGACCTGTAGATTCTTTTCTAGAAATAATTTAATACAAAATTCATTATGATTAAAAATACTTAAAGAGATAAACATAAAATTTATAATTTTTTTAAATTGGAAATATTATATTATACCAATAGGAGTACGATATAGAACAGCATTTATTTTTCTATTTGCTTATATTCGAAGTTTAGTCTGAGTTAAGTGGCAACATTTCTGGCTTGTGCAGAACTATTTCGGAAAGTTGAAAAGCTATGGCTTTGTTTGTAAATATTCGTTTTCAGTCATTTAGTTTATTCCTGGTTATATGCGTCACAGTTTTCAAAACAATTGATACATACGGTAAAGATAATTGATTGTTTGTACTAGGGCTAATAGGCACTGTACTACACTTAAATAGATTGTAAAAGAATTAGTTATGTGTCTTATTTATATTGTTAACTAAGTATTTATTGTTATTTAGCTATTGTTAGAATGGATTATGAACATTTAAATTTCCTCAATGGGAAGTACCAAAAGAGGTTTCATGTTATCTTCAAATTTTTTGGAGATACAGTATATTAAGTAACGAAATTACTTTTTAATTCGTTATGAATTAAAAAGTTCTCTATTTCCAAATTGGAAATGACAGTAGATCTGTAGTAGTGCTGCAGTTTTTATGTTTCGGAAAGTCCTGACGATAAAGCGCTTTTCCAAATTCTTCCAATAGTTAATGGTGTATTACATTCTAAAAAAGGAATTAGTGTTTCGCTTTTTAAAAAATTCTTACTATTTACGTTCTCTCCTTAGCTTATCTTAAAGTATTGTCTCCTTTTGCCAACGTCATAAGGGCTGATCTTGGTTCACATCTTATTTTGCCATGTAACGTAAGTGGAAAACCATCTCCTCGTATCTCTTGGGTAAAGGATGGTCAGATCATATCAAACTCAAGCAAGGATCATCCTTATATCAGCCAAGAAGGCCTCTACTTTGCCCCTCTGATTCCTTCTGATACAGGAAATTACACATGCTTGGCTAGTAATCTATACGATTTGAAAGAACTCACAACTGAACTTTTTGTGAAAAGTAAGTATCCTTAAATTATGTTGAAGAAATATTACTTATTTAATTTACTGTTGCTAAGTTTGGTTATTTTGTTGTGCTTTGTTAACTTTAATCTTAGAAATCAAACAAGATGTTTAGATATTAGCAGGATACTTTAGCATAAACTCTGCTTTCTAAATATGAAATCTTGATTTGCTGCATGCATGATTTTCTTGTAGCTCCACCTTCCAAGCTGATGAATGTAACAGTTCATCCTTCAACTGTGGTGGCTACTGTGCGTTGGCATGTTGATAATGATGGAGGATATCCAATCACAAACTTCACTCTCCTTTATCGTCCCACCAAAGCCAATGCATCTGAATCTTGGCATATGCCTCAACCTGTTCACATTAGTCCTGCTATTGTGAGTACTTTTGTTATTCATATTCAGTATTGTTATGTTTTGCAGTACTGTGATTTTTAAGATAACTTTGCTGATATATTATACTGATGATGCTTGCTTCAACTAACTCCTATTTTACGAGCCCACATGATTAAATTAACTTTTTTAATGTCTTGTCCAAATGCCATGCAAGAAAATTTCAATTCCCTCTTAATGAACTTCCTCTTTCTATGAACCTTTCTGTGTTCTTGGGATTTGCTAAAGAGAGCATGAACTATATCATATTCTACAAAGCAAACAAATCTTGTATATTTGTAAATGTTATCTTAAAAATAGACCTAAGGATTTTGATAAAGGGTCATTCTATGTAAATTCAACACTGAACCTTGATTGAACCTCTATTTTCAACAAAAATTGGTGAAAAGGTACTCTTTAAATGGTAAACCAAAAATTCAGGTATTTGAAACAATTGTTTGATTTGTTTAAAGAATAGCACAAATTGAGAATTTGAATTTGTACTTTTAAACTTTTGTAACTGCTTTTAATATATCTTAAGATATATCTGTTATAAGGCTATTTTGATGTCAATTAAAAGCTTATTAAACAGGGTGTAACATTTTATGTAATTAGTCGAATATTTTTCTCCAAAAATTTAAAATTCAAAAATATGCTTAAAAATTCTAAAATAACTAAATTATGTGCATTCATATCTCCCTAGTTATATTAGTTTTACTCTAGCAGTGTGATGTAACTTGTTTTCTTTTCCTAGAGACAATTTTTTATTTACCAACTGAAACCAGAAACAGATTACACTTTCAAAATATGGGCCACCAATAGATTGGGACCTGGGGAGGTTGTCTCAATCCGAGCTTCTACTTGCAAACCAATTGATCCTCCTGGTAAGTTGTACTATTCTGTAACTTAAAAATGTTTATTAGATTTTTATTGCTATGACTTTTCTCTTATATTTTGTTTGCTACTTTTTTAAGTGTTTAGACGCAGTAGGCAGACCCTAGCTTTGCATTTTCTTACTTGAAAATGTCAGGTTTTAACTGCGTAAAGTTGCTTTCTGAAATTTTTAGACTTCCAAAAGGTGATCTGTTTCTTTTCATGCTTTTATTTACAATCTGACATAATTTCTTAAAAATAGTAAATTAGTGGTCTGAAAATTTTTGTGTTTTCTCTTACATGTGATATACATAGATGATGAATTTACTCATATCAAATCAGAATGTCACATTTTTTACCTATTAGAGAATTCTGTATAATCAAGTTGAATTGACCCACAGTGCAAAGTAGTTCAGCTGGTAGTATTCTGATTTTACATGAAAATTTGTGAGTGTTCCTTATTTGTTCAAGTTCGACCCCATGTTCCATGAACTTTAGTAGTAAGACATTAAATTTGCAATGTGAAACTGAATAACTGAGACTAAGTAGAGTCTGATGGGGTAAAGTGGGTAGTCCATGCAAAAGCTACCTCATTAATTTTAAACCCTATTTTAATGGGGGAAAACTCACAACTATATATTTAAGTTCATTAAAAAGTTTTTCAATTGAAAATATTTTACTGGTAACATCTAGAAGATCCTGGGGCCTCTTTGTTTTGATCCAGTCATGTGAGTTGTAATTGTCTGGGAAACTTTTTATCTATGTATGTCTTTCTAAAACTAATATATTTTTTGTTCTCCTGAGCTAGATAAAGGACTTGTTAGCAGATTCCAATAAACAGGCAAGAAATTACAGCATTATTTTAATGCTAGATGTTTTTAAATAAAGTAGGGTAAAGTAGGTATAGCTTTAGAGGCTTAGCTGCAACATTGAAGAAACTTCTTTTGGGGATTCTTTTATGCTAAAGATCATTTTTGATCAGCAAAAATGAATAGGTATATAAGTATTCTATAATATATATGTATAGGTATAATATTATGGCTACCCCAATTACAAGTCATGCCTTACAGCCTTTAGATGTTGTGGTTTCCATCACACTGAATTTCAATATCATGGTACAGGGAAAAGCGACTTGCAAAATGTTTTAAGGTCACAATTCTATGTCTATTGAAACAGTTAAGTGAATCATTAAAATTGACCATGTTGTGAAAGAATTTAAGGAGTTAAGGAAAGTGGTTATATACCATAAATTCACAGGCTGTGAAACACAGAATTTTAATGATAGATTAATTTTCCAGAATGAAGTTCAATAGTGTTAGCTTGTCACAAAGTGAAGGGAATCAAGCTTCACAGAAAATAAATAATTTTTAATCAACTTACATGCCAGATAAAGTTGCTGTTTTCACTGTTAAAAAACTTGAAATTCGCCATATTAACAACCCTCTCAACTCTTATGTCTACCGATCTTAGAAATGATGCTCAGAATTCATTGAGAAGAGGGTTCAGAAAAATAAATGAGGTATTAACAGAGGCTCTAGCATCCTCAAGCATTTATTTCAAGAAACATAAGATGGCTAGTAAAGAGAAAAAGAAAAACTTGAGAACATCAACTCAGGCTCTTACTGAAAATAAAGTTATGGAACCAGAAAAAATACTGAAGAACCATAGAGCAAATTTGACAGTAGCAATATTAAGCAAGGTTCTTGGGTGGTATGTAGGTTCAAAAAATCAGTTCAATAATTCATTGAGCAAGTAACAGAAGTCGGGAAAGATTAATTCATTCTTAAAAAATCTGGAATTAATTGATGGTATATTTTCTAGAGAAGGAGGATGTTGGCATAAAGATATTGGAATCATTTATTATACCTACATTGCCACAAAACCTACATTTGATAATCATGGACAGTTTTGATATGTAACCTCTATCTTTCTTGAAATTCATATTAACATAATGTTTTCATAAATTTTGAATAATAATTCAAGTTTGTATTTCTGTGTAGAATTTTTGACTGTTATTTACAGTGAAATGAACACCTCAAACATAATTTAAGCTACAGAATTCATAAATATTGTTACATATTATAAGTTTTGCATTTGGAAGGCTAATAAAATAGTAGCTCATTGAACTAAGTTAATTTAATAGTAGCTCATTCAACAAAAATTGTTCTTTTAATACATTTATCAACTGTTATATTATGTTAATAATTTTTTTCACCATTTAATATGATTTTATAACTTACTTCTGGGTCATTCCATGTGAAATGAACAAAAATCAGAAAAACCTGTGGCCGTAGGGTGACGAATTTTTATGAAATTTGCTACAGGGGTTAAGTTTATACATAAATGATATCCGAAATATTTTGGCTCAAAATGAAATATTTTGGAAGTTTCAGGCATTTTAAGGACTTTCAACTTTGAAGAGCAGTTGTAAAATCGCTTGATGTTGCATGTTTGAAGATATCTTTCTCAAAAACTACTATCGTAGACAACAATATTTCATATTTTTGTAATCTATGAAGAATTTTCTTTTTATCTATTTGGAAACAACAATTTTAAACATCATATTTAAGAAAAATTTGTAGTGATGAAGGGAAAATAGTCGATTTTGATGGAATTTAAAAGGTTTTCTACAAGCTAAAGGAATTTAAATGCATCGTTGCAATTCATGCCAGATACAGTTCTAGGTAGGATAAAACTACTACTGAAGTTTGGAAGTCAGCTTTTATTTCCTTCATCTTTCAAACAGCGAAGGAAAATTATAAAATGACTGTTTCCCACGTAAAATAGGCACACAAAATGAAAGGAAGGACAGCTCTGACGAAAGCTATATCTTGGAAGAATATAGTTTTAAATGTCTATAATTGTAAAAAAATTTCAGGATTATATTTTCAGTCCCAAAGCAACAATAACAAAATTAGTAAAACGCAAAAACACGTTCTTGCCCATCCAATCAATTGGCGACTGAAAGTTTCGACGCCAAACGACTATTCGGATAAGTCTACAACAGGTTACCATATTCCATCAATATCGCCCTAACTGGCAATCCTTATCGCCAATCATAGCATTTCCTTCCCATTCTATGCATATTACTCATTTCAAATGACAACAATGAAACCCCAAATCAACAATGGAATACCAAATTATTTTTAACTTTTGAAGGAAATTTTAAAAGCAGGACATCAGATCACAAAAGCTTAAACGTTTAAAACCCTTAATTCATTGTCTTCAAATTCACTTTCAATCTGATAAAGGTCTCTTGTTCACTTTCATAGTTGCTTAAATTGAAATTTTCCTAGTGCTGCCGAATTCTTGAAATCTTTACTTATTTCACAAGTGATTCATGAGTTATGTACATTTGGGAGAATCGAGTATAGCAACGATATTTAAATTCTTTTTTATTGTCAAAATTAGTGTTTACCTGACTAATAATGCTTAATATTTACAAAACGCATTTAATATTCACAAGTAGTAGTACTTAATACTTACGTTTCCAAAGGAAAAAGCAAATCGAAAAGACTTCTCTAACAAAATTAACTTTCCACCTAATTATTTCACTGATAGAAACACTCCTTGGATTAAGCAAAAAAGACTTTTAAAAGAAATTTCATGTGAAATTTTGCACGTGCACCATAATAATAGTTATATTTCATTCTTATATCGCATTTTTTAAATTATATGAAGTTATTACTCATTATCAGCTGCAATAAAAAAGTAAAATTTACGTCTAATTAAAAATTTTCCCGAGACAAAAATAATCAAATTACAATTATGGAAATTTCAGGACATAATAGACATCTTGCTCTTTTATGTTGAAAAGTTTTTATGCTTTTGGAGCTTTCCCTCACAGTGAAATATGCACTTTTAAAATTCAAAAATCGTATTTTTCCATAATTTTACTTTTAAATGTTTTTTTCTTTATAAAGGAGTAGAAATACAATCATCAAATTACGCCACATTATTTGTTAGCAAAGGCTCTTCATTAAGAATAATTTTTAATATTGTCTCCATTTCTAGACATACCAAAGCAATTTGAAATTTTTAGCAAATTGGCAGAATTTTTATTTTCATCGATCTCTCAGATTTAGAAATGATGGCTAAAATTATATTCTGACGTTTCCTAAGACCTTTTTCTGAAGGTATATACTGTATAAACATTTTAAATTTAATAACTTATTGAAATATAGGGTCGCAAACAGGCCACTTTTAGTGCTAGGAAATCTAAATTTGTGAGACCTTGAATTTTAAATGTCAATAACAAAATATAGATTTCTGAAACCTGATATTTTGCAGTTGCTCATTACTATATGTGACCTACTTAAAAACTGATTTTTTATTAAAATCGGTAATATGCCAGCCACAGCTGATTTGCTCATTTTGCGTGGAATGACCCTTCTATGAAGGTACCCACTTAACTACAAATATAGGTTTAAATATGAAGAAAAAACATGCAGTTTGTTCTTGAATAATGCAATGTATATATAATGCAAAGAAACACTACTTTGTTAAAACTTGTCATTACTAAATTCTACTTTGAAATTGAAAACACCATTTTTTATACCCACTTTACCCCACCTGACCCTAGTTATTGCCATAAATTCTTTTTATCTAGTAAGCCATTTCTTATCACTTGGTCTTTGCTCATTTTCAACTGACAATCATCTAGTTATTGTAATTGCATTTAATTTTTCTAATTTTGAGAATCTCGTATTTATTGAATGATTTGAAATTTTTGCTTCTATTCTAAAAAGGTGATTATATTGCTTCATATTCATATCGGGTAAAACTGTTTCTACTCCCACTCAATTTTAAATTCTTCCAAAAAAATGTTACTTGTTCAGAATATTTGCAATCTAGTACTAACTAGTGCTTTGCATAAATGTTCTATAGTATAAGGTAAAAAGCAATTTTTTTCAATTACTATAAATATGTTTTATTTGGACTCGTGAGGTAATCGTAAAAACTATAATAAAAGTCCAAATTGTTAAAAGGCATTGAGAAATATCACTCATTTTTTATAAGTTCTTATTTAGAAGTTACAAAATGTATTTTTTGTTCCAGAAATTTTTGGCAAAATGCTGGCTGATGCTGAAAATTTTGGATCAACAGCTTGGTTGCTTATTTTTTGTATGTTAGCTGTTACAGTTCTCATTCTCTTGCTAATCAGCTGTTCTCTTGTTATTAAAGAGCAACGTAACGGTTTGTATATTTTACCATTGACTCTGAAAACCACCTTAATTTATACAAATTCATTTGTCTTCAAATACTCAGTAAGCTATATTTCATCGACAATTATATCAAAACCCTAATAATTTTTTACCCATCTTTTGATTGCCATGAATGAAAAAGATGAGGAGAAAATTTTTCTTAGTTTATTTACCGATAAATATATAAATTTCCTGTGTACCACAAAAGTACAACACGTGGCTTAGAGGCTTATAACATTCAAATATGGGTTAAATTCTACAATATAGAGTAGGAAAAGGGAGTATCTTTGCATCACAATTGCTGTTAATTGATTGGTGTAACTAAACATTGATTTTTCACTTTTTATCAGAAATGATATTTGTAATGCCTGTTATAGTGTGAAAATATGTGTTAGTTACAGATCATTTCTAAAAGATAATATTTTGATAATCAAAGGTATATATATTCAATTGTTTTAGATACTTTTAAATCAACAAAATCTGGCCCTGGTTATTAGTGTTTTCATTTTCTGAATGGCAATTTGCAATGAATAACAATTTTATTGATGCTTTTATTTTTTTATCATTGTAATTCTTATTTCATCCCTAGGGGCCATGGTGGCCCAGTTGGAAGAGTAATGGATTAGCAACCGGAGGGTTGCAAGTTCAAATCCAACCAAAGACCTTCATGTACGTAGGGGCTGGTGCATGTTAAATCTGTCATGGCCTCACGTTGGTATGGCGAGGAAGTTAGGAAAATGGGGTGCCAGCTCAGGTGTTGCCTCGTCATCTGACCATGGTTCAAAATTACGTGGTGTTGTCCTCGGGTCTCCCTTTGGGATTGATCCCGGACTCACTAATAGCCTGTTGTGTTGCTCCAGTGTTACTTAAAATACTTACCTACCGTATTTCATCCCTTACATATAACATGGGCTGTTATTTTCTGTTCTCTTAGATGAAGTATTAAATTTTACTATGCAATGCAGTTGTAGAAAGGTTAATCCTAAATTGCAATCTCCTCACTCTTAGGTCCAACTGATGAAACTTTACCTAGAATCATCACCAATCCAGGATTCGAAATTGATCTAGAACAATGTTACCTTTTGGAGCATGCTGACTTCAATGATAATATAGAGAAGCCTATAAGATTGAACAACAACACTGTTATTCTTCCATCTCGAGTGTGATGGTCTTATTGTGTTTTCAAGATTGTGTTGGTCCCACCTTCATTGGCTTTTAGTCAATGTGTTGGAATTAACTTATTCTCTATGTTGTAGAATTTGTGTTAGTACAGGGCTTTTTCTCTCAGCTTGTCTGCTTAATGTAGATATATTTAATTTGAAAAGGATATTAGGTATATTATTACCTGTGTGTTTCAATATGTTCATGTTATTTCATGTCATGAATTTATGAAATTTTATATAGTATGTATTAGGAAAATGTTATGTCTTGGAAACTTTTATTGTTCAATGTCAAGGTTAATGGAACATTAACAAGTTGTCCATTCCCCTATACCTTCCATGGTCAGGATTCTGTGAGAGCTGTGATGTCAGTGGACGACCTGAAGTTAGAATACTTGTTATGTTTTGATAAGAAGCGGGTCTTAGAACTATATACTAAATTTGCTAGATTATACGCCAAACAAATTAATAGTACATAGAACGCAAGGCATTAAGAAAGACATGGTTACCTAATTTGGCCTCTTATCCATGTTTTAATTTTCATATTAAATAATGTACTACCATTGAAATAATAAATTAATTAATATGCTATCATTCAGATAAAACTTCTTAATTATATATATTATTATTTAGATAAATACATCTTAATAATGTACTATCACTCATAAGAATTTCGGGGTACAAATTCGAGTACGATTCAGTAACTTATTTTTATGAACAAAGTGTGTTTCATTTGTCTACTGAATTAAAAGTTTTCACTTTGCCAGGAATGAGATGTATTGTAACCTTGTGCAACAAGTTCGTTCAAAACGAAGCAGAATTCAGGAACTTTGCATAATACATACCATAAATTTCTGAAGAATGCTTGTACATTAGGAAACTGGTTTGGGACACCATTTGGCATCAGCCTTATTTACCCCAGGTCCAGAAAAGTACCTTAGTCACTGATGTAATGATGATAAAAATTGCATTCTCAAACATGGAAGAAAAAGATAAATTCACTGTTCTTTAATTCGATGAAATGAAGATAAAAACTTTGAGTATGAGAAACTAGATCAAGTCCTGGGCCTGTTTTCCCAAATACAAGTTATGCTTACAGGATTAATATGAAATTGGAAACAGTCAAATTTCGTAGACTTGTTTCAAAATGAATGGAGAGACATTATTTTTAATTATAGAAACAACTTGGCAATGTTAGATGTTAAAAATTATTCATTGTGTAAATATCCCTTTGATGAGTGTCTTAATATCTACTTTTTTCTGATGCTCCACATCTATTGAAACTTCTGTGGAATTGGTAGTTAAGGTCTGTTTTATGAGCTACAACACAAAAATTCTGTTTCCTATCTATTCTCTCACATATTGAATCAGAATTCATTGATGAAATTGTTTACTGAAGTGAGATGCGGAGGGGGACTCAATGATCATATTTTACACCGTTGAATGTCCTGTACAGAATACAAATGATTATTCTGAGTAAAAATCCCAGTAATTTGCAAAATAATCTGAGCACAATAAGTCAAGAAACGACTTCGAAATGCTATGAGACTGCTAAAGTGTTTCAACATGCATGTATTAGTCAAAACTCAAATGTGTCACCAATTGAAAACATTCACGCAGGTGGAACTGAAAATAATACTAAATTATTTTTTACTTCAAAAAATTCTGCCAAAGAGTTTCTCAGGTGAATCTATAAAAGATTACCCCACTTTTTAGGAAGTTATCAAATGAAAGAGCCTCTGAAAGGTAGATGAAGCATTTATGATACAGTGGACTTACTGTACTCTCATCTAAGTGATGTGAAGTCAGCAAAGTATTAGAAAACAAGTTCATTCGATTTCACTCTTCAGAAGATTTACATACAAGCCAGAAAATTTTAAAGGTTTTGACAGTATAAATTTATTTCATGTTTCTGGAAATAGCCATAGAAGGGATTAAAACTTATAACCAAAATCAGAACTATCATCTGAATAAAGTATTTAAATAGGAAAATCAGCGAAAAAAAATCGAATATAAAAAGTCTGGATGATAAGAGGAATAAATTGATGAAAATAAGTATATACTTAAAGTAAATTAATATTTTTTAAAACTTACTTTCATTGTTTCATAAAATTTTTAAGTAATATATAAATTGCACATGCTTCATGAAGATTCAATTAACCTTGAAAACCGTTTCAAAATACAGCATATTATTCAGTACTCACTGTTTTAGTTTCGGCTTCTCTGAGCATTGGTCTTCCAGTGACGTCATGCTGTGGACGAAAAGTATGACACGTTTTTCCCCAGAATATACAACCTTCTCCCTATACTCTATTCTACAAACCTTAGTTCAATGTAACATGTTTGTGGTTTAATGTTATCTTTGGAATAAAATGGTGTTTCCTTTTGTTAAATGTTTTGTTCCCTGTACTCCTACTAGAAAAGAAACTAGGTGCCGACTGAAAGAGCTTCAAATTACTTTAACTCTATTGTAATCTGTTATATTGTTTGAACTATTAATACCTTTAAAACATTTGCAGCTGAAAACTGATTCATTGCTTTATTGGTTTTTATTTAGATTTGAAATATCTAATGCCTTCCTACCCTACAATAAATTTTCTTTTCTTTTTTTATTAAAATTGTTAGTGCTGTTTCCTTCAAAGATTCTGTCTCTAGAATTTTGTAAAATTACTTTTTCGGTTTTAAAATTTGGCGTGATAAATATGTCAGTGATGGCACTATTATGGAAAGGCAGCTACAATAAGTAAGAATTTGTGAGGTGCAGTACTTTTCGAAATTTCGTAAAATTTTTATCATTCTTATTATGTGTATAAATTTATTTTAAATGATGCATTTTACAAATCATATTTATAGAGGGATTTATCTGTAGTGATTAGAATTGTTAACAAAATTATACAATTATTTTTGTGCAAATGTTATGCCAAAATTTCATAAGCAAATACCATTTATTTAAATGAAAAATTTCATTCATTTTTATCTGCTTAATGAAAAATTAAAATAAATTTTAAACCTTTTTTGTATGGCATAAATGTATATTTGAAATAATATTTCTGTATTCAATTTTTGTATCTGTTGAAAATTATTTCTTGCAGTTTTATATCCTATAAACAAATTGTAATTTTTTAATGGAGCTTTATTTAAGGTAAGGAAATATTTAAGGAACAGCATTTTTAAATTATAGTCGAAATATTGTGTATACTTTTCTAATTTTAAATCCAAGAGCCAGCTCAAGCTTAAAAGTTTTGTTGAGCAATGGGAGTATCACCATTACTATTTCTTAGAGATGGGCTGTGATAACAGTATAAATAACTGTTGCAAAATAACATTTAACAACTGTTATAGAAAATTAACAATTATCGATGAATGTTAGGATAGTAGTGGTGAATTAAATTTTTGTTTAAATTAAATATTTGAATTTTTTAAAACATTTGTTAAGAAAATTGAAAAACGAAATATTAGAAAATTACTTCTGGCAAATTTAAACAGTTAATAACATTAAAATTAACTGTAAATTTCTATTTCTATCAGTTAAAATACATTAAATTTGTTGCTGATAGCAAAATTGATACCATTAACAGTTAATAACTTATTGCGAAATGGCAATAATGATCAACACTGTTAATGAAACAACAGGTTTGCCCATCTCTATTAAGGATGTTTTTATTTATGTGTCTCAGCAAGGTTTAGTAAAGTAACTGTATCATGTGAAATTGAATAAGAAATTCAGAAAAATAAATTATTACCTTTTACTGTTAATATTCCATAAAAAAAGTGTCACTATTTTTAAATGTACAAAACATTCCTTCCGAATTTTAAAAGAAAAGCATATTATATATTTCAAATTCTAAATTACATATATCAATGATCAGTGACAGTTACTTTTAGCTTTTGAAGAGAAAGTTTTATTGTGAAAAAAGTAAATAAATATCAAAGAATAATTGATATTGTAATTGGTATTAACTACCAAATGTTTTCACCATTTCCCAGTATTAGCAGTGCTAAAGAATCTTGTATTAAAATTTAACCAATTATGATTTGGTAATTTTCATTATTTTCAATCCTTAGAATAAAGTATTAAAAAGTATAGGTTTTGTGTAAACACTAGCTCTTACTATTTTGTATAGTGGCATGTTTCAAGTATCCAGTTTTTAATCTTTGCTAAAACTGACAGCAAACAAATTGGGAACTAATTAGAAATGCTTGAAAAATATTTTATACAAATTTTTAGACTTCTGCATGAGGAATTTAGTACATTTTGTTTTGCATAGTTTAATTCAAATATTTCATTTTGAATAATGATTGCTTTCGCGCTCATATACAAAAAGCTGCTATTCAATTCAATTAACTATCTTGGTACTTATATGGTTTCTTTTAATTGACAAAATGTATATTTAACTTTGTAATGTGATGTTCCTTTTTTGTAATAGTGTTTTTCATATGAATGGGGCATTCTGTACTGTCCACTACTGTTTTAGATTTTGCGCATTGAAAGTTTTCCAACATCAGAAAAATTGCAGCAATCTTTAATTACTGTTTCCTGTTTTTAAGGTGCTTATCAATTCCATGCTTACTTACATTTTTATATTTTCTCACTCAAATAGGTTTTTGTGTATTTTAAAAAGTTTTATGTCTACCCTCTGAGCTAAAGAAAATGAAGTGCATTTGTCCTCAACACATTCATGTCCTTTTCCCATTTTCTATCTAGTTTTTTCTGCTTTTTCTTTTAATCTGTATTTGTTCACTCAAACCTCATCCTTTCAATTAACAATGTAGTATCCAAAGTTACATAGTATGATGATATATTTGATTTTTTTTTAGTTTCTATCTTTAAAGACACTTAGTAATTGGTATTTATTCTTCTATGCTTTCTTATTCAAGTATTCTGAAACAAGTGTCACATTTTTACTTTAATAAACAGTAATTTAGTTATTAGAATAATATCTTCTCTTTAATCATGAAAAAGCAAACTATAAACTCATAACTATTACTAATGCAGTATTTTGACTGAAATTAGGATATTACTTTTGTGCTTATTAAATACTAATACATTAATATTGAAAAAATTCAAAATTTACTGATGTAAGAAATAAGGTCTACTGCACAAAGAACTTTCAGACTCGTCTACAATTGTTTGGTAAGCATTATCTAGACGAAAGTTTCATTTTTATGCACTTGCACTATGGTTGACTTTGAAAATATGGAATGATGGTTTAGTTGTTTCTTAAAAATAAAAGAACAATACTTGCATCTAAAAAGTGTGTTAAATGAAACACATCTACTCATACTTAATAAAGAGTTTGCACTCAATGGTTAATGTAATACTAAAATTTTTATATCTAAATACACATTGGTGAGGTTTGAGTGCTTTGTATTGCCTTATAGAATTCTGATTTTTTAAATTTGTTGAAAAGTTAATTCGAAAGTGGAATTTAATTTACACTCAAATGGCTTTTTCTGAATGTGGTTATTTTATTTCGTGTTGATGTATTCTCATGTTTATATGTTATGTGTTCACACATGTATTCTATCTGTTTCTATTTTATGTTAAGGTGTTTTGTATTGTTTTCGACTAATTTATTATATTTCCATTTTGGTGAAGTATTTTAGGCCATATACACCTGATTCCGAGATGAAACCTCAAAGAAAACTTATTTGACATTTCACCTGTAATAAGGGGCAATTGCTACATTGCATTTTCTTTAATTTTGTTGTATTGATCTGATTAAAACATGTGGTACCTTTTATTTTGTGTTTATGAAACTTAATGGTTTCTTTTGGCTATTTGAAAGTGTAAACAAGAGGTGCTTTCAATTTTATAATGTCTTTCATTTTTATATTTTAAATGTCTGTATGCATGATTAAATGTGCCGATTGTTTTTAAGTATAAATAAAGTGTTTGCTTTTTTCATGCTTAGTGGATTTTTTAATTCATTACTTCTCAAATAAACTTCATAAACCAGGCAAACAAAGACATTGTTATGGCCCATATTATATAGGTTTTAATTTAATATATTTCTTTTTAAAGTCCAAAGATTTTTATGAAAGGCTTCGATGAGAATAAAAAAATCAAGTTTCTATTAAATTTCTCATTAGCTTAGAATAGAGTAAATTATATTTGCTTTAAAATTAAAATTGTTGAAACTTGTGAAAGTCTAAAAAGGACCAAGAGCTCTAAACAAAATTCATGTAATTTTATTCTGATTATTTTTTTAACTCAATTATTAGGATTAATTTGATTACTTTACATTCATATTTATCATGTAATTACCAAATTTTGAAAGATGGAGTGTTGTAAGAAGTAAAAAAAGAACTTAAGAAAATATAAACTTAAAGCACAGTTTCACAGCTATTAAGAAACATTTATCACGTTAAAATATCAGTTGTTTCGTTTGAAGTAAAATTACTTCTAGGATGACCAAAACTTTTCCTAAGCCCAACCGGATGGATGGGCGATTGCCGGAGTATCTACATTGGGCCCTCGTAAATATGAAGCTTTTCTCTAATACTTATTTCCTAGTTAAAGCTCACTAACAATTTGAAATAAAACTGAGCAAGTATAAAGGTAAATTAATATTTACTCATTTGTAATAGATATCTGAAAATTTGGGTTTACACATTTATTCTCCAAAAATACTTTTATTCTTTATAAAGTTCTATAGATGGCAGCACCAATGTTTAAGAAACTAAATTCACTCTATTTTTAGAACTGTAACTGGATACTCCGGCGAAGGATAAGGGAACTGCGTTTTCGGTATCTCCCGCAAACAAAACAAGTTTTTCAATCAAATAAAACAGTATGTTCTGATACGAACAATCTACAATTCGAAAGTTAAAATTCTCATGTATTGACTTGGTGAGTACTTTCACATTCCTGTCTTGTCTACTTTTCATGGCGTGAGTTATTTTTAACACCTAACGGGGTTCGGTTTGAGAGAGCTTCAAAAAAATTCTTTCACTTCCTCTAGATTGTTCAATGTTTAGTTGAAAATATTAATTTAGTTCTCACGACGAGGTCGTTAAATTACTATATTGTATTAATGGGAATTGCTCATTTATTTGCTTTCGTAAATTTCACATTTTGAAGTAAAATGTTTCAAAAGATGTATTTCTATCATTTATTGCAATCGATTTTTGGAAATTTAACCAATGAAATTACACAAAAAAATATTACTGATTATGCTGTTCGTGTTTCCGATTCATTAAACTATTTTTACTTCACTTAAAACTTTTCTTAAGCTGTTTGTAAGAATACAATTATGAGAGTTCCAACAAAATAAAATTCACTTTAGTTTGCAGCAACTCTTCCAAATTTACATACTTAGGGAAAAATACTAGTTTTAAAATGGACTTTATGATATTAGGTTTTTCTTCTCAGTCACTAAAAAATACTTAAAATAGGTTTTTAAAAGTACTGGTAGCAAAATTGAGTCTCAAATTATTTATAAGTTTTAATTCTTTATAGAATCCATAAAGTTCTTATTTAAATACTCCAATATAACCTGTTTTGGAAATTCTATTTGAGATGTTTATAAAATATTGATTCACAAAAACTTTTCTGTTAACAGATGTGGCAAAAAATTTGTCTATCTTGAAATGTAAAATATATATCGCTCAAATTAGATGTTTTATTTGTGATAAATTCTTAAATAATCAGTATTCGTCAAAATGTGTTACAGAACGATAAGGAACAACAATGATTCAGAGAAATATATAATGAAATCAGACACTAGTTAATATATGGATACAAATTAATGAACCCTCAATTAGCTATCATTAGGAAAATTCATCTCAAGTAGCACATAACGGATTTTCAACATTGAAAACGCCTAAAAGTACGGATGGTTGAACTGAATGGGGGAGGGGTTCAACGCTATTTCAACAAAAGCGTTGTAAAACAGTTGAATGTTAAATATTGTAATTGTTGAATATTATTCTTCAACGTTGAAGATAAAAGTTTTTTAGCGTTGAACATTTGTTGAAGAGATTTAAAATTGATTGAACAGTAAACTTGAATAAACACTGATGGAAAGTTGAATCTTCAATGTGGAGAGTTAATTAATACCTAAGCGTTGAAGGATAATCGAATCTTCAATGTTGCATATTAAACAGCTTTTGAACATTGAACGTTTGTTGAGGAAAAGACATTGTATCCTTTTTTATGGGGATCATTTGAGCTACCTCTTGGCCAGACAGATTTCATGAAGTCAAGTGTCGATTTGACATCAGGTAGGTATTTAATTAACGTCGCACTGGAGCAACACAACGGGCTATTGGCGATTGTCTGGGATCAAACTCAAAGGGAAAGATCAAGGATAACGCCTCATAATTTTGAACCACGGTCTAACGAGAACACCTGAGCTGGCACCCCACTCTCCAAAGTTCCACACCACGCCAACGTGAGAATATTTGAGGCCACGACAGATTTAACGTGCACCAGTCCCCTTTGTACACGACAGTCTGGTTAGATTCAAACTCGCAACCCTCCTGTTGCTAATCCGTTAATCTTTTAATCGGGGTAACAATTTGATGTCAAGATCCTCTAGTTATTATTAAGATTTGCTTATATTCTCGTCACTTCATGGGTATATTTGTGACGTTGGCATAAACTTGTTTTATACAAGATCAACTGGTTTAAGTAGTGTCTACAGTTGGTGGGAAAGGCTTTGGCAATGTGTCTGTATTTAATTCAAAACCATTCTCTCTCGCAGCAAATGTGAATTTATTCTTAGTCACTGGCTACATGTCTGTTCTTTTAAAAATGAAATTTTTGACAAATTAGTGAGAATGATCTTTACGTGGGCGGAATTTAAGTAGAACAGCGAATATGCTTTACGGTCATATCACTGGCTAATAGGATAACACAATACGCTCTGACTTTGATACTTTTATTAAAGTAAGCAATTGCACCATTACTTACTTTAAACCAAACCAAATGCTTGAGAGAAAAAATTGTAGCGTCATTAACTGCATCGGTGTCAATTAAACAATTCAAGCCAAATTCATCGTCTGGTCGCGGATTTGGTTTGTCACTGTTGTAACGGCAGCTAGGGAAACTGAAAATCTTGCCAGCTCAAGTGTTGAAAGGAAAAGACCACACCGAAAGCGACCACCCGAAACATCTTTTTAACGACAGCCAGCCAGCAGGGGTCGGAAATCGTTGTGGCTTCGAAACAAAAGGCGGGCGCCTTTCTGTCGCTCTCTATGACATTTCGAGACAAAGAGGACGGAGATGAATTACGATGACCATTGACGACAGGGTTTTATGGTCCCTTTTCAAGTCCGCCGAAATCTGTCGTAAAAGTTAAGGGGAGAGGCCAACGTGAGAGAGCCATTCGGGAAGGTCCGAAGACGGTGAGAATATTCAACAGCCAACCAGCACCGATTAAAAGGCGGACCCGAAACGAAAAGGAGGAGTCGAGAAGCACCCAACATATATAGTAGAGTTTTTGAGATCTTGAGAGGAGAGAGGATCAGAAGAGAGGAGCAGACAGAAGAGAGCTTGGAGAGAGAGGCGGTCAGCAGAGAGACCGTTTTGGAGAGAGACGTGAACACCCGTTCACTGTCGGCGCATTTATCCCGCCTTGAGATTCTATACTCGCCAGAGTATTTTATTGAGAAAGGCTCGACCGTAGCCGTGAAGGAAAAGCCTCCTAGAGATTTGTGCAACTGCTCATCCTAGTAGTGGAGATTGATATGATCATATCTAGAAAGACTGAGATATCCTTGCCTTGGGACCCTATACTCATCTGAGTATTTTTGTTGAGAAAAGGCTCACCCGTAGCCGTGCATTAGACTCCCCCGATAGAATTGTGAGGCTCGCCAGCAGCCCTAAGCGCCCCGATAGAACTTTGGACCTTCCAATGAACTAACATTAATGAACTCTTCATTCAATTTTCCGACTTTTGTACAAATTGTAAAATAAATTACATTAGTCTAGAAACGGATACTTTCAATGGTAACTAGTCTAGCTACCCGTGAACCAAGACGTTACACTGTCATCAATTTCTGTTGTCAAGATGCGGGAACTCCACGATCAGAATGTCGATGTTGTGACGAAGTAATTTTTATTCTCCGGTCCACTGAAACATTGCTTCAGAAAAGACCCAAGCATTTGCTATTACTTCGCACTTGCTACCTGTAGTTTACACCAGCTTTTACAGACCAGTTTTTCATGCCCATTTGGAGGTTGGTGTGTGACCTGACAGCTGACCTCTCGCGCGAACAGTTAGAGCTTAATGGGGCTTAGTTTCAGGTTTTCTTTTTCAAATTTCGTAGTATTTTCTATATAACTTTCAAGAATTCCCTATTTTTGTTGGGGTCGACGTAGTTCAGTGGGTTTGCCAACTGCTCTAGCAACCTGCGATTTGTAGACGGCGCAGGTTCGATTCCTCCTCGGGTGTATTTCTCTCTTTGGCATCAGAACAATCTTTCCTAGTGTGTATGTCCACTTGCAAGACGTCGTTTGACCAAATATGGTCCTTGTGCTATAAAAACCAACCAAATACATGAGACACGCCTCACAAAATAGATATTCTTGGGAACATCCAAACAGGATAATCCGAAGCGGATAACGGTCTGACTTGAAAAGCTGAAGATGATTAGTTTTGATTCCTTTGGTGACATTCTGTGTAAAACAGGATTTTCAGCAGGGTACAGTCGTCAAAACTAATTACGAATCGCGATTACATGTCGACAAAGATGCAGTTTCAAATTTTGTCCCTGGATTTGAAAACTGATAAAGCAAGCTCGTCTTCCCATTGACTTTAACGAAGAGCAACGGATTAGCAACCGGAGGGTCGCGAGTTCGAAACTAGGTCCAGCCAAAGACCGTCATGTAGACGGGGCTTGGTGCACGTTAAATCTGCCGTGGCATCAAATGTCCTCACACCCGCGTGGTGCGGAAGTTTGGAAAGTGGGGTGCCAGCTCAGGTGTTGTTCTCATCTGACCGTGGCTCAAAATCACGAGGTGTTGTCCTTTCCCTTCTGGATTGATCCAGGACCGTCGCCAATAGCCCATTGTGTTGCTCTAGTACGACGTTAATTAATTACCTACCTTCCTATACATTGACTAAAATGTTATAACCATGTAAATTCGTTAAACTACAATATTTTAAAAACCAAAATACAATTACTTAAATATTTTATTTAATTTAATCGCACGTTCTTCTTCCAAGGGAGCCGCTGAGGTTCACATTTAGGTAAAGAAAGCTGAGGACCAAAAACGTTTGATAAAGGTTGCTTTACAGTCTACCTTAATCTCGCTATTCACACTGAATCCTGATTATTTTAAGTGGCGCTGTAGCCCTGTTAGAAGGGTATCGGATGAGGAATCGGAGGGTTGCGAGTTCGAACTCGGTCCAACCAAAGACCACGTGTACACTGTGGCTGATGCACGTTCAATCTGTCGTGGCCTCAAATGTCCTCATGTTGGCGAGATGTGGAAGTTTGGAGGGTACAGCTGCAGTCTCTGCCGTGCGCGGTGGCAACGCGTTTTTTTTTTTGGCGCCGTGTTTGGCGCACTTTTTATGTCGCCACGGAAATCTTCCAACATTGAATATATACTGCATACGTACGGATGAAATATGTAAATCTGAATTAAACAACATTTTGACTAGAAAAACACTGCAAATATGGATTAAATATATGGACTTTTGGCGTAGTCTAAGCGACTCATGCCGGTGAGGGTAACCCATTTTTTCTCGAATTTCCAACAGTGAATCTATACTGTACAAATGGATGAAATGAATCAAAAAATGTACATAAGTAGAATATAAGTTATTTTTAAAAATACCCGCTCTCCACACCGTGTCCAAACTAAAAAGAACAACCAATGCTGGATAGAACTGGACGCCGGCAAGGTTGCCATAAAAACAGGTTAACCCTAACCAGGAGAAAATATGAGAAAAAAATGGGTTACCATCACCCGGCATGAGTCGCTTATAACTACGCCAAGAGTCGTTGCCACCGCGCGCGGCAGAGACTGCAGCTGTACCGTTTGGAGAGTGGGGCTCAGGTGTTAACCTCGTCATCTGACCATGATTTAAAATTACGTGGTGTTGTCCTCGTATCTTTCCCTTAGGGATCGATCCCGGACCGTCGCCAAAGCCCGTTGTGTTGCTCCAGTGCGACGTTAATTAATTACCATTACCTGATTATTTTACTACAGATATCTATCAACTTTGGGACTATATTGCATATATAAAGTTCGTATCAATAATGATCAATCTTACTGGAACTGCGGGAAAAGAATGACTCAAGATGGAATATATTATATTTATCGTTATTTGAATATGGAAAATGAACTTAGTGTTTTTAGGTCTGATTGAGCTAGTAAATTTATGTTCAATTGGCTTTAACGTTTCTTTTGCATCTTTCACAAATAAGTATAACTTTTCGACATGAGTGCATTGTGAAATAACAAAACCCATGCAAGCACAGAAATATATTAAAACAATACTACCCAAAATATTTACTGATTCCATATTTTTCAGGATTTGGATACTAAAGGAAAATGGCAATAAATGTCGACCTACAGAACGAGCCTGTACTTCCAAAAGAAGAATTTGTCGATAAAGTGAAGGAACAGCCATTCCGTCCGGTGTGGATGATAAAAAGAAACAATATGATTAGAAAGCCAGACTCTCAGACCTGTAAGTCAAGAAAAAAAATCATTCATCACAAGAATAACTTTCACTTGGATCTGCGAAATAAATGGTCTCAGCTGGTCACCAACAAAATTTCTGCTCTTGCATTCCAACGTTCCTTACGTGGCCATCAATGTTGCAGCTAAGGTATTAATCCCAGGAATGTGCAGTTTATAACATCCAGAGGATTCTGGGACCATTTAGATACAGATACAAGAGATAATTTCTTTGCTTAATCTCAATCAAAAGTAAAAACAATATTTTTTAAAAATGGTTTTGGTAAAATGAAAGGATTTAGACAGTGGTTCCCAAAGTGGATTCCGTGGAAAACAATTATATTTCACTAGTTCTGATAGAGGACCTTTTTCAAGAAAAAATAAAATATTGCATTATTTTCTAGTTTAGTGTAGAAAGACTAAATACATGCTCCTGCACTCTATTGGAGACCAAAATTGTAGCAATTTTGCAGTTATTAGTCTCTCTACACATAAAAAACAAGAAATTCATTTTTGTAGCTAAGATGGAATTGCAATCGGGGTGCATAAATATATTTGCTAATGGGCTATCAACCAACCTTTGTCTTACGCCACAAGATTCTGACAGATATTTCAACTGACAGTTCACATTAAGATTAGTTTTCACACAAGTACAATTGACTTTTGGCTTAATAATCGACTAACTGAACTCGCAAGAAAAGCTTTGAAGTTCTGAATTGTTTCTCTCAACTTGTGTAAAACAGCATTCTCCCAGCTCACATATTTAAAATATAAGTTAAGAAATAGACTTGAAGTTGAGAGTGAACTTATAATATTGAAATTATCAGTCATTAAACCAAACAATGCTGAGCTAATTACTAAAAAGCACCTTCATTGTTCATTATAGTCTAATTTACCATAAGGTAGGTATTTTTAATTAACGTCGCACACAGGGGAAACACAACGGGCTATTGGCAACGGTCCGGGATCAAGCCCGAAGGGAAAGATCCGAAGACAACACCACGTAATTTTGAATCACTGTCAGATGAAGAGGTCACACTTGAGCTGGCACCCTACTCTCCAAACTTCCACATCATGCCAACGTGAGGACATTTGAGGCCACGACAAATTTAACGTGCACCAGCCCCTTTGTACACGAAGGTCTTTGGTTGGGTTCGAAGTCGCAAGTTTCCGGTTGCTAATCCGATACTCTACCAACCGGGCTACCACGGCCCTCCTAATTAACATAAATCTAAATATTTTATTCCCTATATAAGGATAATTATGGTGTAATATGCCCTATTTGATTTTATAATTTCAAGGGGTCCATGAAAATTTTCAAGGAAGTCCATGGACTGAAAACCCACTCATTTAAGTGAAGGACTCACAAATGCTAAGTGAAAACTGAATCTAAATAGTGGCCTGGATTGTATTGATTTGTAAATCACAATTTGCAAATCAAGAACACTGCCCAAATATTTTGAAATTAAATTATTTAGCTGATCAAATCAAATAAAGCTTTCAAGCATAAATTTAATTTCATAAAAAATCTAAATGCATTATGTACATTTAAAATGAAGAGTCAAGTGTTTGAACAAACCTAAACTTCTATCATGTCCTTGTCAAATTGGCATATGTGCAGCAAAATATATTAGGAGTGATTTTCAACCTTTTTCATCCATGGCACATTAATTACTAAAATTCTGCCCCATAAAAATATATATTTTGCCAGTCTGCCAAATAAATAAGTATAATTTGATTTACAAAAAATAATAATTACTTTCCCTCTTTGCTCCAAATTGGCTTTTTATAAATCTTTTTAAGAGAAACAATTTATTTATACTTGTAAAAATAATTCTCAAAATTATTTAGATATAAAAAATACCAGTGTAACTTGAAATTATATGTGAACACTTGTCAAATTTGTTCAATATAAATTTATTTCATTTCAACTAAAATGTTGAAATGAAAAATCTTACATGCCTTAACCATTTCACTATCAATAAGGCACACCAATGCCCTTCTTGAAGCACAATTGTTGAAAATCACTACACTAGAGCACAACTAAACCAAACAAAATTTTAATCAATTCTTTAACCAAATTTTTACGAACTTTTCTCGGTTTTTCAATATAAATTTATTTCATTTCAACTAAAATGTTGAAATGAAAAATCTTACATGCCTTAACCATTTCACTATCAATAAGGCACACCAATGCCCTTCTTGAAGCACAATTGTTGAAAATCACTACACTAGAGCACAACTAAACCAAACAAAATTTTAATCAATTCTTTAACCAAATTTTTACGAACTTTTCTCGGTTTTTCAATATAAATTTATTTCATTTCAACTAAAATGTTGAAATGAAAAATCTTACATGCCTTAACCATTTCACTATCAATAAGGCACACCAATGCCCTTCTTGAAGCACAATTGTTGAAAATCACTACACTAGAGCACAACTAAACCAAACAAAATTTTAATCAATTCTTTAACCAAATTTTTACGAACTTTTCTCGGTCGCATTGGATTTGTGAGTGTTTATCATCCTTCTAAACTGATGTTATTCACATTGCTTTAGACTTAACAAATGAAGCTGTAAAACCCTACTTTGGGGTATATATATTATCTTCATTACCTTGCATACTTAAATTTTAAAGATACTTTAACTAGCATTTTATTTATTTATGAACTGTAATCGGAACTGAATCGCAAGGGCCTGGGAGTTGATCGCTTTTTTAAACTTCTACACTTTTTGGTTTGACTTAACACCAAAGGAGAAGGCTTGCATATTTTTAATTAGGTTTGTAATCACATTACTTACAATTCAAGGTTATGATGTAGATAAAAAATTGCTTTAGAAGAAAATTAGTTATAAAACTTTTTAATGTGATGAAACAAAATTGCTTTAAAATGAAATTTAGTTGCTGAATTGTATATTTAGTAAACAAATGTAAAACCTGAAGACATCAGCATATGTTGGGGTCCTTGCTTAAAAACTTGAGTAAGGATTAAATTGTTTTTGTGAATTTTTTACTGGTTTGTTATTAAAGTGTATCCCCTTTCCGTATATTACTGTGCTTTATATTTCCACATAAAATACCCACTATATTATGCTTACACAATATAAAAGAAAATTAATTTATACTATACGTGTAAGTGCAATAAAATAAAAACAATGTGAAATAGAGTAAATATGTTTATTCCACTTTAGGAAGATTGAATTATAATAGTACAACAAAAAAAAACAATGAAGTTGACGAAAAATTTTAAACTCTTCTAACACATACATCTAAAATCGATGCTTGTATTAATTACTTAGCAAACACAAAATTCAGTTCGATAACTGTAAGATAAATAGTCAGGTCCCATGGATTGGATTTTGGGGGTTTATGGCACAAGGTCCACAAAAGCAGACAAGCTGCACCAAACACACGACAGAATGTGACCCAATAAAGTATAAAATATTGAAGAATTATTGGTCTAAGATAGATAAAAGTACATGTCAAAGATATTATTTTGATTAAAATTTGCCAATATATATAAAAAATCATGTTTGATATGAATTGATGACTTAATACAGGTTGACTAGCAACAAGGTTTATAATATAAAAAGGTATGAGTATTGAGTTGAATAGTAAAAATATCAAATCAGGTTTAAAAGCCGTCATTTAAAAATGAGAAGAGGTTTGAAAGAGGATTTTCCCCAATAAAATCTCGTAGATCTAAAATTGTGCTTTTAAAAAATTTTATGATGAAAAACAGGACAGATAATTAAAATGTGATAAACAGAAAATGAAGTAGAGCATGAATTGCAGATGGGTATGTTTTCTCCTAATAAAAGATGACGATGAGTGAATCGTGTGTCCAATGCGAAGGCGGGTCAATTTGACATCCGTCCTTCGCACCTCGGACACTGGCATCAGTGGATGAATGATGGGTTTTATGCAATGTAATTTATTGTTGACCTGTAGCTTCCATGACTCTTGCCACAAGGAGTCGATGAATTTTTTTGTGGATATCTTGATGTCACTAAAAGGAACGGCTTGCTGCAGTGGAACGGAAGCTTCCTTTGCAGAACTGTCAGCTAGCTCATGACCCTTTCTGCCCACGTGACTAGGGATCCAACAAAACAAAACATCAAAGCCTTTGCTCTGCAATGTACGCAAGATGTTAAAAATATCTGATACGACAGGATGGCAGGTGATGGTATATTGTTCCAGCTGTGTCAGGTCCCCTGGAATTAGGGGACTGGTGAAAACACAAACAAAAATCGCGTCCTCAATTAGTATCTTCAGCATATTCTGGTCCACAACTTTATCATTTTGGTGATGAAAGGAAATTAAAATTAGCCTTTCAAGTTCAGAAGTAATCCCTTCATAATTTTTTCTACTGAAAGATCTTTACTTTAGGCCAAGTATTATCAGGATATGAAGTAAGGGTTCTTGGAAATACTGCTAATTGCTTCCAAGTTATAGGGCTGCAAGTCAAAGCACTTGTGAAATAGTAGCATAAATTCTTAAAAATAGTAGCAAAAGTCCCCACTTAAACCTTATTTTAGTAGCTGATACAAAATGAATCAGCTAAAACAAAATTTGCCAATTATGAAAGAGATCTCCCAAGAAATTTAAAATATTTTCCTAATAAGGTTTTCATGACAATCTAGCAAGCAGATTACATTGGTGCCAAAACTTCGAAATTGGTGTCCCTTAGTAAATATTTTCTAAAGAAACATCCAATTTTTTTTCGTCCGCTATTAGTTCAAAAAGGACTAAATTTTCATTGACCTTAGGTGAATTTTCAAAACAGTAGTTTTTGACATGATTTTGCTTAAAAAGATACCTCTAGTCACCAAGGTTGAAAAGTAGTAGCAAAAGGTCACCTGTGGCAGCCCTGAAGTTACTTCATTATATGAATTTGAATACAATCGAAAACAATTTTATGTAATGTGAATGTTTATCATAATTAGCATAGCTAAAAGTATAACTATAAATAGTTTTATTTACATGATTTCCAATTTCCATACAAATTGACAATTTTTGACAAACATACATAAAGGAAACACTAAATAAATATTTTAGATTCAATTCTCATGTTAAAATATTCATTGTGTATTTAATTTCGTTGAGTATTTTAAAACAAATAAAATTTCAAGCCATTTTTATCAGAACAAATTTTCATCTTTTAAAAGTAAATTATGCAAAGAAATGATTCACATTTAATTAATGCTTACAAAAATTATATGTATGTACTTTGGCAATGTCTTAGTCACATCAAACACAAATAATGGTACATGCATCTAATAATTCGTTTCTACTCGACAGTATTTGTTACAAGTGAGAACATTGGGCTGGAGTTGAACAGCAAGCTGGGACCCATGGATAAGTTTTAAAGTTACATGGGTGGGGCTGGGCAGTTTTTGAGCACTCAAATGAATGTAGTTCTTCCATGGATCTGAAATCATTTCTGTAGGACATGTCACAGGACATGGAATTGGAGGAAAGTTCACATTCCTCCATCAGCTCTGTGACAGGAGTGATCCTGGAGACAAGGCCATAATGAACCTCTGAAGTCATGTTCTGTGATGAGCTGATGCTTCCAGAGGTATAGCCAGTGTCTTGCCTTTCAGATGTGTATGATGGGAACTGTATTGTTTCTTGGGATTCTACACAGAAACTCATGATGCTCCCTGGTGCATCGACAGACAAAATTTGTTTAAGTTTTTCTGAGGACTGATTAGCACTTTCCATAGCATTAAAAGATCGCAGTTGCATATCTAAGAGAATAAGAAAACCATTTTATAACAAATTAATGTGATTTATTAAATTTTTAATTGAAGGATGGCAAAGTTTAAACTTAAAATAACAGATTTCAGACAAAACCTTTAATTTATCTTAATGTCATGTTTACGTTAAAATGGATATTAAACAAAAATAACAGTAACAAAAGTCACAATTATGCATTTAAATAACAGTTTGAGAGCACATTGTCTAAAAAATTGATTGACACTCAAATACTAACAAAATACGAAAAAAAAATTTTGCTACTAGATCGATGTTTAGTATTCAAGTAGTTTCTATATTCATTCACAAAATGCTTTGTAAATTTTTTTTTCTAAAAGCACAAATCAAATATCTTGAAAAGTGGATTTATATATTTGAAAGCAATTTCATATAAATTCCCCATCCATGCATGAATATAAAATTAAAATATTTTTCAAGCCAGTTAAAATGAGCATGTTATGATATAAGAGCAAGCAAAAGCAAATTGGAATAACATTGCAAAAACAAGTCAGGATTTACTACTTTCTACTATGAATGATGACTGGAAATTCATATAAGAATGCTTTTACTTTATTTCTTAACAAATTGAATTAAAATTTTTATAGCATAAATTGTTGTTCAGCTGCAGGAAAGAATTAAAATATACCTAGAGGACTTTTGCTTTAGATATAAAACCACCCAATGGATATCTAATTAAAATCTTAAATTCAATTGTATCAATAATGACTTTTTACCTCTGACAGGTGCAGCAGTTATTGGGGACAAAGTTGGAGATGCAAAAATATTGCATGCATCACTACAATTTGGTGGTGTGATTGGACTAGATGAAAGCAAATCCTATAATTTAGAAGTTTAAAAACAATATTAGCAAGTGTAACAAATATATTCTGTACACAGGACATGATAAATTTAATCTAAGATGATCAAACATGTATAAAATTGTTATGAATTAAGCTATGCAGAAAAGTGAAACATGAAGAAAATTCAGACATTTTAAGTACAAATGAATACTGCAGTGTTGAACAATACAAGTTGTACATGTTTCTCAAAAAACAACTCAAAGAACATTCACTTTAAAAATAGGCTTAATACAGTCAAATATCTATGAGGACTCTAGATTTTTAAACATTAAGGAAATTAGTTTTTAGAATGTTATACAGTAAAATTTCTTATACACAACTCCAAAGTTTTTGTCTTTGCCCTGCTTCCATTCCAGGCATTGCATTAAATGTCACTTTTCTTAAGAGAACTTCAGTATTAACCCAGTCAATTTCTTGAACTTCTTTTAAGCTATCTTGTTAAATCCTGCATTAAAATTTTAAATGCATAAATATTTTTTCAGCTCAGACTTCTTTTAAATAAAATATCCAGACAGAAAATTTGTCATGCAAATCACTTTAAATGGCACAAAATCTTTGAAATTTCCCTTTTTTGTTCATTAAATTTTAAAAATATCACCCACTCTTTATAATAGTCAACAAATTGTTAGGAATAAAAAAAACCCTAAAGATTCAACTATTTCTAATGTCTGTTTTAGGAATAAGCATTTTTAATAATTCATCTCTTTAAAGAAATGGGCCACTCCACATGAAGTAATTCAGGGGTGGTTGCATGACCATTTTAAAATTTTGTCCAAGTGTCTATGTATATAAAAAGCTAACAAAAATTATTAAACAAATTTGGTTTGTTCAATCCTTTTCTGGTAGAGGCCATTTTCCAACAATTCAACATGATTCTTTTTTGGAAAACTGACTTACTAAAAGTGGAAAAATGTATTTATTAGTGTAGACTTGGAACAAAACCCAATCTTGCAGCTTAATGGGCTTATTTATATTATTCTTTACTTAGATTCCCATATTCTTTATCACTAAAGGTTGGTATAAGCATTACAAGCAAAAATATCAAGACACTCATATTTCCTATCATACAGAAAATAAAGTGCCAATATAAAAAATAGTTTTCTGGTCTTCAGAACCAAGAAATATTAACAGCACACAAAACATTTTTTAAAGTGTATGCTTAAATATTATTTAAGCATCTAGTTTTAAAATTGTTTAGACAAATAAAACAGCAAACTTACTGAGGGTGTAGACTGTGAGCTTTTCATGCGTACAGAGGGAGTACTTCTCCTTTTAGATGAATTCAGATAATAATTTTCCTTCCTAAAATCAATAGTTTTCAGAAATAATCTTCGATTAGACTATTTGAATGAAATGGAATCGACAGAATAAATAAAATAACGAACAATAACTTAAAACCAAACTCATTTAAGAAAGATTTTCATCTCCAAAAGCCTTCCAGAATCAAATAATTAGGTATATTGTACAGCAATTGGAAATAATACGAACGCATGCATTAGGCTTATTTAAACATTAAAGTTTCATTAATTTTTACCTGTAAGGGGAAATGCGATCTCCATCATTAGCAAACAGTTTTCGTCTCAGTGATGATGTACTCAGTAAGTCTGTTTCTTCACGAGAGTTTTCACGCAAACTGTTGCTTTCCTCATTGTCATCAAAAGTAAAAAAATTTTCTACATAAGAAAAAAAAGAATTTAAGAATGTTATCTGAGTGACAACAAGAAATTATCAGATATTTAGAAAATCATTGAAAGCATCTAAGAAAACTGTGATGAAAATATTTAATATCAAAAATTATAAAATTACATACATATTTGAACAGAAAATTAATATATGAGGTTTGTTGTGAACTAGCAGTGATTTGGTGACATTGGTAGATTGGTGACTTTCTTAGATCACCAAGAGAGGGCGTGCCCGACGCATTCGATATTGAACTGATTACTTCCTAGTTCACACTCATGGTCTATAGCGAACTTCTTTGTTGTATCCGTTTATAGTATGGTCCATAAAGTACTTTAGTTTTATTAACTGAACCAGCTCATGGGAGCTAATTGTACCAGCTCATTGGAGCATCTTTGTTAAGTTTTCTAAATAAATAGAAAAAAAATTTGATCTTGTTGACCATTACAAGGTTTATCTCAAAGATATTTTTCTCAATTTTTTAGTAGTCTTTAATTCTTAAGAAAAGGGATTTGTGGTTACAGAAAGGAATTAAAACAATCATAGCAATGCACACATACATATAACATAATTTTTTTAAAACATTGATAATACCTAGAATTTTCTTCAGATCCACATTAGGAGGAATGCTCAGCATAGTTTGAGTAGTTGCTGAAATAAAAAACATTAAGAGAATGTAGGTCATTTGAAAAGACAGCAGTAACAAAACTAGCATCTGGTTAAGAATAGATTAGTATCTCTTGGGATTATATCAAATTAAAAATATTAACCACAAAATTGAATATCAATGCAAAATCTCTATTTAAAAGCAATTAGAATATATAGAAATATTTTAATTTGAAATAGATATTTTTATTTAACTAAATATACCTACCATCACAATTTTGTACATCAGTAAACAAGCTATTCGCACGAGCTCTCCTTCTTAATTTAAGACCACTTTTACCTATAGGAAAAAAAAGGAAGGACGTGATGACAAATTTTCAATTTTATGTATTCAGGATCAATACATAAAATAACATGTAGTGCATAAAAAATTCTAACCCTCACAATATATGATCTTCACGGAAGAATAGAAAAAGTTATAATTCACATAGAAAAGTTCAGTGAAGCAAAATTTAAATTAAAAATATTCATTATTATTATTATTCATTAATATTATTAAAGACTAACTTTTAACTACATTGAAACAGAAAATCCATGATTTTAGTGCAGACAAGGGAGTTTGTAGGTGATAACAAAGTTTTCTAATGGATGAATATAAAAAATGCATTATCTGTATATTGTTTTGAGAAGAGAATTTCATTAAAAACTCCATTTTTAATATTTTTATTTTTTCATTTTTAAAAACTCCATCATTAAAAACTCCTTGGAGAAATGTTTCGTTATAATGAATTTTCCAACATTTATTCCATTCAATTGGAAGTTTTAATACCATTTAAATTTCAATTAATTCCAGATGAAAAAGAATTGGTCTTAATTTTATAGCAATAGTTTTTGTTGTATCAGTACTCATTGTAACCGAGAATCTACTGTAATTTTTAAATATCTTCAAAGAAGTCTATTAAGAATAACTGAACACTATTGACAAATACAAATAACATAGATCATAAGCATTCATAGGATTAAAGAATTTCAGAATAAAAATGAAATTTTAAGTGAGTGTGGTGTTCTGATTCCGTTATTTTTTATCAAGTTATGAATTTAATTAATCAGTGAATAATATTTGTATCACAGAAACTTTGTGGCCTTAACAAGCAAAGATGTGTTACAAAAATATATATCCAGCAAGAAATATAGCTTTTCTCCCACAAGTTAATCTGACCAAAGATTTGAAAAATTTTGCATAAATATCAGAATAAGCTTGCATTAAAACCTGCTTAAGATAAATATAAGTAAAACAAACTAATAATGCATTTATACAGATGAAAGACTATATCAGAGAAAAAGAAATGAGTTAGTTGTGCCTAGAATATCTTTAGATTTTCGATACATACACCTAGATCATTACAGTATATGCTCAGCATTTGACAAATGCTACTGACCAAACTTTGATTTGAGCTTCCTTCAAATTAAAGAGATGTTTTGAAGTATCGACAGTCAATTTTCAACACTGAATTACTGTTCTTGGAAATTTATGCAAATAAGAAAATTGAGTGAAACAAGCTCAAATTAGAGTTTGGTCATTGAATCATCTGTCAAATATAGAGTATCTTCTCTAATGATCTAGGTGTGTGTATCAGGAGCTGGAGTAGATACATTTGAATCCATTGCTAATACTGAAGTTCAAAATGCATATATTGACCTTCTAAAAAGAAATTTGAAATTTTTTGGCAGTAAATTTCAATTGAAGTAGTTTTCTTTTATCATGTCAGTAATCCAAACAGTAGCAATTTGTATAAAGGTCTGATTGGTATACAAGACCAAAAGGACTTAAAATCTAATCACATTTTTAAGATTTTTATCCATCATTACCTTAATGAAGAAACACTGCATTTTTTATATCATAAAACAGTGAAATCCATTGAAAATCTACCTCCAAGCAGAAAAGAATGAAATTGGTTCAAGTTTGATCAAACACCTGGTGTAAAACATGATATTTAGACAGAAAAATCCAAGTTGTAAGAAAAATGCCAAAAAAATCTTACACATTGATTTTCAAGTTTTTGTTTAATATTTGTACTTTTATATGGTAGGCAGCCAAATACTTTTGTTTGATTTCACGGATTATGTTATATTTTACATATATATACTATTAGAATTTTTTTTTAATTACTAATTATTTTGGAGGGAGACTAAAATAGGAAGACAGCTTTTACGTAAAATTTTAAATCGTAATTTTAACTACACCTATATGAAATTCATGAGAATTGTAAAAAACGTGAAGTGGACAAATACTCGTGTTATCCACTGTACATTGAATAATATAAATTTTCTAACATATGATTACAAGAAATAACCCAAAAATATCAGAAACTGCCATTAAAAATATATTGTTTGTTAAAACTGATAAAAATTAGATTTGAAGTTTTAAAAATTCTTTATTGAATACTTAAAGGTGGTTTGAAAACTTCACCAAATGATACATTTTTTGAACGTGCATTATTGTCTGCAAAAGGTTTTTGAGCTCTTTCCCATACAAAAATATTTTTAAAACTTCTCAATCACTGTGCTTTGACTTTTCCATGCAATAAAAGTTACAATATTTTATATCAAAAAACAATTGTATAGTTCATAAAAATTTGTCAAGTTTCGACTGTGCCAAAGATATGGGTTTAATTTTTCAATCCTTGATCTAACTTTTCCCCAATTCACGAGTTGCTAAAATGGAATTTTAAATGAAGAATAAATTGTTTTTAAAGAAATTGATTTGATTATTGAATAATATGAATTTGTCACTGGTGCTTTAGGACACTGATAGAACTCAGAAGTATTTAAGTAAAACAGATTATATTTATAATAAAGCATTTTACTCATTTGTAAACCTGTCAAGTTAGCTGCAGATTCAACATATGTTGATTAGAAGCAAATAAATTAAGTTTTAGGTTACCGTTTCAGTTCTTTAGAGGTGTTTATATATTTCTATGAAGGAGTAAATTAATTTTTCTAATTTCTTTCAATCTGTCTCTTGTTTGAATCTGAGTATTGCTCAGGTTCAACACTTTTTATCTATATCAATAAGGTCTGGTCGGGTAAAGTGGGTAGTCCACGCAAAAGCTACCTCATCTATATAATAAGAATGGAGTGTTTGTATATTGAATATTTTCGACCCATTTCGAGTTTTCTATCGATTTTGAACCCTTCTGATACAAAATCCATCTCTTGCGTGTTTGGTGTCTGTATGTGTGTGCCCGTGCTATGTCCAAACAGTTGAATATATTTTCATGAAACTTTGCATACTGTGAGTTCTTACATTCATTTATGACTGAACTTGGTTGCATAAGTCTGTCCTTCCGGTTCTATGTTCGATTTTGTGTATGTGTGTTTGTACAAGTATCACAAGATTTATTCAAAACATTTTAATGCAATGTCCTAAATTTGATAAACCATATTTTAGTGTAGTGAATGCATTATTTTAAATTCTTTTGCTTAAGTATTTAAGCAAGTTTCAAGTTAAAACATCTGAGTAACTACTTAAATCAACCATAATTTGGTAGTTTTGGAGAAGCTGGAATGCATATTGAGCATCACAATTACTTAAATTGTTTTACCAGTACTGCTGAAAATCCATTATTTTTTAAAAAACTATTTTTACAGAATTTAAATTCAAATACTTTTTATTTTAACCTTATTTATTTTTTTTTGAAAATATAAACTATTTCCAAACATTTAGGACAATATTTTGCAACAAAAAGGAAACTTGTGTTCTTTTGCCCATGTGATATTTTTTTCGCTCCGATTTAATTTCGTATTTTTAAATTCTATCTAATTTTTCGTTGTAAGTTGTGGCAACTGTGAGATCAAGAGATAAAAAAATAATCATGGATTTATATCTAGAACTTTTCCCGACTTTTATTTTGTTTTAATTCTGTGTTTTTTGTTTTAAATATTTATTATTTTAATAAATTGTAATTCCTTTTCGTCACATGCAACACCACTGCAAATTATTCTGTTTAAAGCGGCATGGAAGTTAGAATAAAGCAAATTTTAAGTGGATTTTTGCCATCATTGAAAGAACATTAATGTTAAAAATATCCGAATTAGGATTTTTGAAATATTAAAAATTCTTTGTCATAGCGACAGATGGCCAAGGTGGCTTATTTTACGAATTGAAGCTATGTTTAAGCATCTTATATAGGGAAAGTTTGTTTAAAACAATGATTTTCTTTAGAAGAAAAGCTTATCAATCAAATTGATTTACCATTTAAAAAAATGGTAATAGGTTAGCTTTGATTTATCACTAATAAAGATATTAAATTTTAAAACAAGTTCTTTTATTATTGTGCCACGAGGCGGAATTATCAAGAAAAACATATTCACTTTTAAAACTAACTTAGTGATAAATATCTTATCAAATTAGTCATCTTTCCCTTAATGGTAGTGAAATTCGAAAAGAGTGCCACAAATAAATATTGGCAGGTAAATTATGTGAGAGAATATCGGCAGTAGATTCATCATTTTTACAAATTGAATTGAGCAATTTTATAAGAATAGATCTTAAGAAAGGGAATTCCTAATCCTCCCTCAAAATCGTCTTCTGTAGCAGTTACCTTAGTCTCTCCTTTCGTCAATTTGTACCTTTAGCAGGGGTGCGATATATATATGAAATGTATTACATGGATGGATTTGCTTCTATACAATTTGTGTCCAAAGTATGTTGTAGAAATTATAAAAATTTCGAAAAGGTGTTAAATTATTTTACTCACACTTAAATGATTTGAAATTTTCCTATGAAAGAGGAAAATGATTATTTTCTGATCACTTTGAATCTATAGTTAACCAATTCAACACGAGTGAGGTCGGGCAATTTTGCTATTTAATTATAAACCTTGTTTCGATGGAAAATAAAACTCAAAATTATATATTGAAGTACTTTAAAAAGTTTTTCAATCGAAAACATTTTACTGGTAACATCTAGAAGATTCTGGTAGCCTCTTGTTTATTTTGATCCAATTATGTGAGTTATAATTGTCTGGAAAGCTTTCTATTTATGTATATCTTTCTAAAGCTATTATATATTTTTTGTTCTCCTGAGCTAGATAAAGGACTTGTTAGCAGATTCCAATAAACAGGCAAGAAATTATATTATTTTTAATGCTAGATGTTTTAAAATGAAGTGGGTATAGTTTTAGGCTTCGATGCAACATTGAAGAAACTTCTTTTGGGGGCTCTTTTATGCTAAAGATCATTTTTAATCAGCAAAAATGAATAGGTATATAAATATTCCATAATATATATGTATAGGTATAATATTATGGCTACCCCAATTACAAGTCATGCCTTACAGCCTTTAGATGTTGTGGTTTCCATCACACTGAAAATAACATGGAAAGAAATTTCAATATCATGGTACAGGGAAAAACGACTTGCAAAATGTTTTAAGGTCACAATTCTATGTCTATTGAAACAGTTAAGTGAATCATTAAAATTGACCATGTTGTGAAAGAATTTAAGGAAAGTGGTTATATACCATAAATCACAGGCTGTGGAACACAGAATTTTAATGATAGACTAATTTTCCAGAATGAAGTTCAATGTGTTGTTAGCTTGTCACAAAGTGAAGGGAATCAAGCTTCACAGAAAATAACATAATTTTCAAGCAACTTACATGCAGATAAAGTTGCTGTTTTCACTGTTAAAAAACTTGAAATTAGCCATATTAACAACCCTTTCAACTCCTATGTCTACCGATCTTAGAAATGATGCTCAGAATTCATCAAGAGGGTTCAGAAAAATAAGTGAGGTATTAACAGAGGCTCTAGCATCCTAAAGAGTTTATTTAAAGAAACAAAAGATAGTTCTAGTAAAAAAACTTGAGAACATCAGCACAGGCTCTTACTGAAAATAAAATTATGGAACCAGAAGAAAATAATGTAGAACCATAGAGCAAAATTGACAGTAGCAATATTAAGCAAGGTTATATGTAGGTTCAAAAAATCAGTTCAACAATTCCTTGAGCATGTAACAGAAGTTGGAAAAGATCAATTCTTTCTTTAAAAAAATCTAGAGTTAATTGATGGTATAATTTTCTGGAGAAGGAGGATGTTGGCATAAAGATATTGGAATAATTTATTATACATACATTGCCACAAAACCTACATTTGATAATCATGGACAGTTTTGATATGTAACCACTATATCTTTCTTAAAATTCATAAAAACATGAATTTCGAATAATTCATGATTTGTATATAATTTTTGACTGTTATTTACAGTGAAATGAACACCTCAAACATAATTTGAGCTACAGAATTCATAAATATTGTTACATATTATAAGTTTCGCATTTAGAAGGCCACTAAAATAGTAGCCCATTGAACAGAGTTAATTTAATAGTATCTCATTTAACAAAAATTGTTCTTTTAATACACTTATCAATTATTATATTGTGTTAATATTTTTTTCACCATTTAATGATTTTATAACTTCTATAAATTACCCACTTTACCCCATGGTATGGGGTAAAGTGGGTATAAAAATAGCCACTTACATAGTGTGTTCTTGAATAATACAATGTATATATAATGGAAAGAAACACCACTTTTTAAAACTTATCTTTTGCTAAATTCTACTTTGAAATTAAAAACACTGTTCTGTATCCACCTGACCCTACAGATTGAACCCAAGTAACTGCCCGGGTGCACTCCATTTGAGAAAGAACTCATTGGGATTAAAACAATTACAGAACATAATTAAGACAAGGTTTTCAAATATATAAAGTATCTTCACCTTCTTTAGGAGAAGAGCTCCACGGAGAAGGAACAATGCTATTTTGTGAAAAAAATGCATCTATAGCTTTTTGTGCCTTCATTTCATGATCTGCATCAACCCTGAAAAGTGGTAAAAAATATATTCAGATGTGTTCTGTAAAAATAATACAAAAATCTGAAAGAAAGCTGACGAAGAGAAAAAAGTCAACAAAGACTTCATCTACTTTAAAGCTTCAAAGAAAAATTACATTGCTTATTTCACATCTAGTTAAAAAAAATTTCTAAAATAAAATTCCAAAACCCAAAAAATCCTACCTTTGAGATAAAAATAAGACAGAATAGATGACATTCTACTAATTGGAATGCATGTTAAAGAGCTGTGATTTTCTGATAAATACGTAAATTATAAGTACACTTTCTGTCAATCAAGTGATATCAATTTAAACAATTCAGAACAGATTTGGGTGTTTCTGAAGAATCAAAATTTGTAGTTATAATTTTTTTACATTTGACTACTGATATATTTTAAGCATTTAATAAATAAATCAGGGATTTTTCAACATATCACACTTTGATTTTAGTTCTATTAAGGTGTATGTATATACTAGAACATTTTTTAAATTTTGACTTTCAAAATTCAGTTTTTTCACAATAGGTCATTGGTTTGTGTGAAAACTCATTTTAGTGTGAAAAATTCTGATTAAGTTACTCATTAATTATCTAATTTAGATATAATTAGCTAATTAGCATGTTTTTTGAACAGTGATATCTCAAATTCTAATGTGTTCAGAAGGACAATTCCTGTTGGAAATTATTCCTAATATTATTCATGTTTTGACTTTCCATCAAGTTGCTAGAGGGAATACGTTTTTTTACAATTTTTTTCACGAAGTCTAAAAAATCAAGATTTTTTCAGGAATTTCAACATTCAAAAATAAATTAAAAATTCATTTCTTATTCTTAACCAATAACGACTGAGGGTCAAAACACCCACTGTATTATATAGATTATGACACAAAAGTAATTATAATAGATCAATTCATTATTGAGTTATCACTGTTCGAAAGCACCCTATTCTAAAAATACAGTTCTTCAGAAATCGAGTTTAAAGTTTTGGAAACCTGTTTGTCTATGGTGACAGTGCCTATCCCAAACCCTTGTAACTTGAAAACTATTTCGAATATTTACAAGATCTTGGTATTGTTTAAAAGCTAAGGGGTTAGACAATATTTTGAACTATTAAAAAAATCAATCGATATTTTGGTCGATTTTCGTGATTTCTAGTGTATACATAGTACACCTTAATATATTTTAATTATGAAGGACAAATGCTGATACATTTAATTGACTTAATATTTAAAATTTGGACATTAATCATATACCATGAAAAAATTTATCAGACTAAATTAAATTTTGGAATCAGACACATTAAAATATACTTTAAACTGTTAACAAATAATTTACTTTAAATTTCAATACCATAAGTTCTTACCAAGTTTCTGGCACAGATGTCTCATCTATATCTGCAGGATAAAGAACAGATAAATGTTCTATGGACCACCGAAATGTGCCCTATAACAAAAAAGAATTGTTTGTTAAAATTAAAACATTTGTCCGAGATTCAAATATATAGATAAAAACAATGTCAGTTAGGGTTTATATACATTAAAAAATTCTATTAATACATAATTCATTACATAAGAATTTTACATGAAGTATGTACATTGATATAAAGAAACTGAGTTGCAAGGTGTTATAACATTTTATTCAATAACTGATTGAATTAAAAGATTTAAAAAGAAATTAATGCATCAGTAGATAAAAATTTTCTCATCAAAACAAAATACAACACTGAAAACTTTAACCACATTTTCTGTGATAGAGCATCAGGAACCATAGAAAATTATGGATGAACCCTAGCAGTTAGCAGGTATGCTGAAATGAAAAAACACTGAAGGAAATAAAATATTTTCGAAGCAAATATTTCTACAATAAAAAGGTATCTGAAAATCAACCATCTGATTCTATAAACGACGGCCAATCTACGAGAGTTGGACCGTATGTAAAAGCAATAAGATGGAACACATAAAACATAAATGAAGATAATGATAGAGAACATACTTACATCATCTACTTTATTTCGTTGAAATTTAGCGAATACAGAAGGTGAACAAGAAGGCAAATATAAAGATTCTGCTTTCACATCAAATGGATTTCTATAAAGAGGAGTGCCTTTATCCTTTTCTTCCTCAGTGAGATGAATAGGTGTCATACGCTGAGGGATAAAGTTACGTTTTGGAGTAACATAAGAAAACTTGGCCACAGAAGTCGATGGACTTATTTTTTGGAGAGCTTCTGCTTCCATGACCTTAAAAAGAGAAAAACTAAAATTTAATTATAAAATAAAAGCATTGAAAGCAATATTTAACTATTTTTAAAATAGGAGCTTTTGAGAGGATTTTACTTTAAAAGATACCATCAGTCACCAAGGTTGAAAAATAGTAGCAAAAAGTCACCTCTGTGGCAGTCCTAACATGAGAAACCAAAAAAACTTCTTTGACTAAAATGTAAAAATTACAACTAATTTTTGTTTGTAAAATTTCCCCAACTAACTTGAGTCATGCTGGATTAGTCCCTTATATTTATTGTACAATAGAAATTAGAATTCTATCATATCAAACAATGTGGAACAGCTGCAGTATAGACCCCCCAATCCATTTGGCGACTTTATACGTCGCCAACCTTCAATTGCAATTTGTTGTTTTTGGTAACCACCACTTTTTTTCCACTCCATTCTAGAAGCCCTACAGCGTCCTTAGCTATGTATATATAGACATATTTAACCCAGACTTATATATTGACTAACTGTATTTTTATATATAATCAAGATTTACATTATTTATTATGGCGAATGTGCAATTTCTTTGCACATAAAAAAACACCAGGGTTTCTATAATGGTTGCTTTGAAATTTCGTTTTCCATTTTACAAAAATTCGAATTGGGTGCGACTGAGGGTTCAGTTCACGACTGGCAGCTCCATTTAAACAGGAAACCATCATTTACAGTGAAATCTGTTAAAAGATTAGAATAACTTATATTCAACTTATGTACATTTTTTTTGTAATACGTCTGTTAAAAAATGTCGCCAAGTAACGTCAGGGTTGGCGACAAAAAAGTCGCCAAATGGATTGGGGGGTCTATACTGCAGCTGCTCCAACAATGTTTATTATGAAGCATTGAAAAACAAAAATTTCAGTTCCCATTATAAATTTAAATTAATCATGAAAATGTTGCTTTGGAAACTCTAGGAGTCATTCCTTAATGTGAATAGCATGTCGTCTTCTTACCAAAGACGGGTCTACCAGTAAAAAGTATTTTTCATAGGAAACACTTCAGTTTGAAATTCCTAGCTAAAAAGCAGTTGAACCCATGAAAACTATCTGTATATCCTTTCTTTGCTTAAACACACGAAGCCATCATTGTCAGTTACAACTTCCACAGATCACTCTTATTTTGAAATGGCCAATTTCATAAATTTAAGATCACGATATTTGTAAAGAAACTGAAACCATATTTTGGCCTTGGTTTAAGTGAACCAAGACATTGATAAAAATCTTTAATTTCCTCTGGATAGACTTTATTCATAACGATTTATAAACTAATTTTTTATTAATATTTTTAGCAATTAATTATTTAACTACAAGTGTAGGAATTCACCCCTAGATGTAAGTTTAAGAATTTTGTTTTCATTTCCAGTTTTCCACATTCACTTTCTGTACTTAAGTGATGTAAATTGTTTTAATGATTAAAACATGCATTTCTGTCCAAGTTAATTTTAGAAGTATATAATTTTATTACCTGCTAGTCTTTAGCCAGTATTAAAAGCCCTATTGAATTATGATGGAATGGAACTCAAAATGTTTGATGACAATTTGACGTTACTCGACGTCTGATATTTGGAAATCTATTGTTCGGATGTTTCCTGATATGAATTGGTGTGTCACATTAATTTAAACATAGCATTTTTAGTCATAGATGAACCTAAAGAACTTGAGATAATGAAATTTGAAGAGAGCGCATCATAAATATTAGATATATCAAAAACAAACAAAACAAATTCACGAGTTCAATAGTCAAAGGTTTTTGTCCAAATATGATCTGCTCTTACCAGAAAAGAAAAGTTTAATCTTAGCGAAACATCAAGCTAGAGACGAGCAAGTTTTAAATTTCAAATTAAGAGCTAATATTTTTAGGAGTTTAGTTGTTTTGTTGTTAGTAAGGATTCCAACGGGATTAGAGCGTGTGATTATTTTACGAAAATCTTTCAGGCTTTGTACAAAATATTCACCGAATTTATAAGAGAAAAGCGAATAAATATATAATTTAACTAAATTTGTTTAATTTGTTTGGATACACACGTTTATAGCGAATCAAAATTCTTACTAAAAGTTATTGACCAACAAAAAATAAGTTGGCACTTAGTATGGAACATAACAAACCATATGGCGGAAATTCAAAACAATAACGAGATAGTTTTGTATTATTTTGTAGTTTCAAAATTTATGGTTGAGAGAATTGCAGAAAAATTATTTTTTCCAAATCTTTTATTTTGAAAAGGTGTCACTTCTTTGCAGGTATTATTGAATTTTTAGTCTACTGTCATATTGATTTGCAGTTTTAAAGTATTCTAAGTATCGGTTGGAAAAGTTTTGAGATAAATCATCTGTATTATTTATCTGTTTAGCATGAAATGAAATTTAGTATGTCTTTTCTTGTATTATAAAAACATAATTTATAATACAAGTAAACAAGTTTAGACACACAAATGTGTATCTAAATTTGTAAATTTAATTTTTAGTTTTATCGTATCTAATGTTATTAACGTTATGGAATGTCTGTTATATAATAAAATCTTAAATGTCTCTTCAAATTAACTAATATTATGTATTTTCAAGACCTTTAAGCAATTAAAACAACCGACAACTTTCAAGCAACTTACTATATATAGTTTGCTTTATTATTTGTATGTCAAAGCTATTGTATTTGTAATGTAATGCAAAAACTTTCACGAAAGTTGTTAAATATGTTAAGTTAACAGCATAAATGCAGTTTAATCGAATCATGATCTTTCAAAGCATTTGATTACTTAATTTCACTGATATTTACGATAAAATTCAAGAACACAGTACTGGCTTGCCAAATTGGATACTTAAATATTCGTTACCAAATGGCAATTTGGATAGGCTTACAACGTATTACCATATCCCCAAATTATCGGTAAGTGACTGATTTGTTGGCAATGGAACCATGTTCTTGATTTTAAACATATTTACTTTTCATTCATTAAGAGTTGGTTAAGCAGTGATTGCATAATGCCACAATTTGTTTCACATGATGTTACTTTTAATCAGATTGTTTTGAGTTCTAATTTAAAACTTATGTTGAGAAATATTCTTAGTTTTAATTGAATTTTCCTTGCATCTCTAGTTTTTATACTTATAAATTTGAAATTATGTTTTTGTACATATTTGGCAAAGTAAAGACGAGATTTGTCACCCATGGTGTTTGTACTTATTTAACAGCAATACGAGACTATAATGCAGTTTTACCCTATTTTCTGCACAGGTAATACAATGGAGTTTTAGTTTTATGTGTACATGTAGGTGCATTACATTAGTTATCTCCGAGAAAAATTCATTAATTTGAAACAATTTGGAAATAAATTTATTGTTTTGAAACAAAACTGCTTAGAAAATTAATGAAGAGGAAAAGTCATTTAAGTTGATGCATTTTTATTACATAATGCATTTTAATATAATGCATTTTAATATAATGCATTTGCTTAAAATATGTATGACTGATATTTTAAATCACATCACCTTGAAAACAAATTCATGATTTCTTTTAGAGTAGACAGACTAATTTGTTACATTAACCCAGATTGGTAACATGAGATTAACCTGAGATTGCTAATGTTAAGAATGTGTTTCAGATGTATACACTAGAAATCACGAAAATTGACCAAAATATCAATCGATTTTTTAATAATTCAAAATATTGTCCAACCCCTTAGCTTTCAAACGATACCAAGATCTTGTAAATATTCAAAATAGTTTTCAAGTCACAAGGGTTTGGGATAGGTACTGAATTTTTAAAGTCAAAATTTAAAAAAATGTTCTAGTGTATACATACACCGTAATACAAGTAAATTTTACATATCTTACCAATATAAGCTTAACATAAATTAACAAAGCTTCAAGACATTTGTATAGTCTCTTGAATGTTCAAAATTAAACGAATTTGTAATTAAATATTTCATGTAATGCTTTCAAGTAAGAAGTATTTTTGTAAGACTTGCTTGATATTTCATTCAATTTATTTCACTGCCTTAATTTACACATTTCTTTGATAAGTAGCAAATATGAAGAGCTCTGAAAATAGATTTTATTCTTAAAGCAGCTCTTTTATTGTGGTGAAAAAGGTATAAATCCCTACTTTAAAAACTATTTAGATAATTATAGTGATATTTTTTATTTAAATTGACATGTTAACATATAACTTCTAATTTGTTTTAGAATATGGCTACTTCTCCACTTTTATATCAAGCTGAATACTCTCATAATTGGAAGACCAAGTGCATGAACTTTTTAAACTATAAAAAGAAACCGGCATTCTCTGGTGGTAAGTTTCAAGTTACTATACTTTTATAAAAAAATAGGTAAATTTGTCATGCTGTATTGAGCCTAGAGGTTAAGATTTAAAATAGCTTATTTATCGAGACATAATAGTATGACACGATAAACATGAATTACCACGAATGTTAAAACATTGATATTTGTTGACTATGATTTTTTAGTTCAATTTGGGCCCATACTGACTGTCTATTTTGACTTTTTGCATCATAATCCCAAACTATCTATATTTATTGTTTTCTGGGCTGATCATCTTATTTTGGGACCATTCAAATTCATCCCAAACTCTATAATCTTAATCTTTTGGGATTTCATTTACTAGTATTTCTGATTGATCATCCTTGTGGAGTTCTGGGGCCATCGTGGATCAATGGGTATGCCTGCTGCACTAGCAATTTTCGAGTTGTAGGCGGTGCAGGTACAATTCCTGTCAGGTGCATTCCTCCCTGAGCGTATTTCTCTCTTCTGTATCAGTAAAAAACTTTCATTTTGTGTATAGTATGTCTATTACTTGATATTGTATATCTTGTGTCTGGTGCAGCATGGCCAAATATGACCCTTGCGCCAATAAACCTCAACCAACAAACAACCTGGCGGAGTTCTGTCATAAAGGTTAGCATTGCTGTCAGAAATCTTTTGGGGTAATGATATTGTAATGAAATCTAATACTTCCCCTTAATACAGTATTTATGTTCACTATTCACCTCTTGATCAAGTTCCCAGGCACAGATTCATTAATTCAGTGCCATTGCATTCCTCTCGCCAAAGTCTGTGATCCAAAGGTCATTTAAACAGAAACTTGGCCTGGGAATTGGGTTAGTTTTGTGCACATATTTATTCAAATATAGTAATAATATTGATTTGGATATGCATACCTAGCTAGATGTTAGCAAAGAATATTTTCTAAAAATTAAAATTTGGAGAATATTCGAGAATTTTCTATCTAAAACTTCATTTTTCTGGAAATTGAATTTATTGATTACAGAAACCAACCTGAAGCTTATTTTATGTATCATTCACTATACAGGGTGTCCCAAAAAGGTTGTTACACAATTTATCTTTTTACCATTTGGAGATAGGTAGGCAATGTCAATTGCAAAAGTACACCAAATAAGGTAAGTAATTAAGATATGTGAATAAAATTATCACGATAACAATTTAAGCGGATTCAGTTTTTAATTTTTATACAACCCCTCTAGATAAAAATCCAAGATAGCAAAAATGTTCCTACCTGCATCCCTATCGTTAGCAGAAAACTACATTTCTGTAGGTTGAACAGTAACGGAGGCATAATGACGCAAATAAGTTGACTTATACCGCTTGTGCACAGCTTTTAAGCAGTCAGATTAGGGACCATATACACAAAGCTAAAAAGCATTTTTTTCGGTCAGAAAGTGCAACATTCTGCAAAGTAATGTAGTATTGCAACTGCAGATGAAAATCGCAATGAATAATAGTAGACAATGTAATCTTTAATAAAAATATTGTAGAAAAAATGGTTTAAATAAAAATAAAAGGGAATTTACAACGCATGTTCAAAATGTTTTCCATCTGCAGCAATGCAGAACTTAGCTCTTCATTTTTGGCCATGGGTCAGTTTCCGTTCTAAATTAGATACGGCCCCCTTAAAATGGAACCTCTTGTATCTCCGTTACTATTCAATCTACAGAAACGTAGTTTTTTACTAACGATAGGGATACAGGTAAGGAACTATCTCGGATTTTTATCTAGAGGGGTCGTATTTAAATTAAAAACTGAATCCGCTTAAATTGTTATCATGTGATAATTTTATTCACATATCTTAATTACTTACCTTATTTGGCGTTCTTTTGCAATTTACATTGCCTACCTATCTCCAAATTGTAAAAAGATAAATTGCATAACAACCTTTTTGGGACATCCTGTATATACTCGTATATACACTGCTGGCCACCCAAATTGCAACACCAAGAAAGACAAGAGATATCACAACAAAATTTATTTTGTAGATAACATGTTGACCAAGTATCAAATGATTAAATTTATAGACTTCTGTGAAGTGTGGTTCCTGCCAAAATCAGTAGCCAGAGTAGCCGCCATTGTTGGAGATCACCGCTGCCACACGCCTCGGCATTGATTCAAAGAGACTTTGGATGTGTTCTTGGGGTACAGCAGACCAAGCAGCTTCCACACGTTGCCAAAGTTGATCTGGTGTGGCAGCTGGGGATGTATTCTGGGTCAATCGTTGAGCAACCATGGACCACATGTTTTCTATCGGCGAAAGATCCGGAGAGCGAGCTGGCCAGGGAAGCAATTGAATCTGGCGATTGACGAAGAACCCTTGGACAATGCGTGCCACGTGTGGTCGCGCATTATCCTGTTGAAATATGGCTGTGGGCAAGCCCTGAAGGTAAGGAAGGACAACTGGCTCCAACACCTCGGAGATGTAGCGCTGGCTGTTTAAAGTACCGGCAATGCGTACTAGAGGAGTGCGAGAGTGATATCCAATACCGCCCCATACCATAATACCCGGTGCAGGACCAGTGTGGCAGTGCATAATGCAGCTGTTCAGCATCCTCTCTCCACGGTGTCTCCAGACTCGAATCCGACCATCGTGGTGTTGCAGACAGAAGCGTGACTCGTCAGTAAAGACAATTTCATTCCATTCTGCCGTCCACATCCTTCTTTCATCGCACCATTGGCGGCGGAAACGTCTGTGGTTCTGCGTCAAGGGTAGACGAAGCAATGGAATGTCTTGCGGACAGACCACTCTGCTGTAAACGGCGTCGAATGGTACGCGCAGACACTGGATGATGCGGTACAGACTGAATGTGCTGTGCTATGGTTCGTGATGTGGCTGAGCGATCCGTCACTGCCATACGCACAATATGCCTGTCATCACGGGAAGTGGTGCACTGAGGTGGATGCGATCGAACACGTCGGTCCGTCGTACCCTCCTGCATCCAACGATCACATATCCGCATTACAGTTGTTTGGTTTCTGTTGGAATCGGTCTCAAACCTCCAATTATAGTGCCGTGTGGGGCACATAAATTTGAAGAATGTAAATCTTTGAATGTATAAAAGTGAAGAAAGATTGGGGATCATGAGCTGATCAGACTTCTTGTTGTTTTCTGAAATTATGTTTTTAAACCATAAGACTTGGCTACGTAATAAAATTTATTTTTATTGTATAAAACTCTGTCTTCAATCGATAAAACCCAACAATTGGTTATGGGCCTCAGACCTTAAGCTGAACCTGAATTCTGCCACTACCGGTTTCCAGTATGATGGGTATTCAAGAAATGTCCATGTTTTCCTTCCCGAAGTTATCGGATTTCAACTATGCCACGTGGAAGACGGACATGAAGGTATTGCTAATGGACCGGAACTGCTGGGATTTTATCACTAAAACGGAACCTCTATTATTGGAAGATGCTCCAGAAAAAGAAAAAAGAGACTATCGTTATAGGAAGCAGAGGACATATACAACTATCTACCAGGGCATAGACAGAAAATATCAAGTCTTAATTTCATCTACTGAGGACGGTAAGGAAGCCTGGGATATATTAAAGACCAACTTTGAACCAGCATCTAGAGCACGATTGGCAGGCCTTGTGGACGAGTTCTTTTCAATCCGCTACCAGCCGGAGGACGAATCCATTGGACTCTTCTGCAAACGAGTGCATGAGAAGCTGTTACAGATAAAAGAATGTGGATTCGAAATCCCAGACCTTTTAGTTTGCTTTCAACTAATAAGACATTTGCCTCACGAATACGATAATCTGGTACAATTGCTATACAGGATGGATGACAACGAGTTCACGCTAGACAATTTGTCTAAACATTTAATAACAGAATCCAGCCGAATCGACCTGAAGCGGAAGGACGAAGACACAAAATTAAGTATCGTGGCCGATGCTTATGCTACAAGAAACAAGTCATCTAAATACAAGGAGACACGGGCGTCTACTCCTGATCACAGCAGATGCGTACTGGACCCTGAATTAATTCCTTCAAGCCCAAGAAAGTCGACAGTTTGTCGTATGGGGCCGCGACCATTCTGCAACTACTGCAAAAAGTCGGGACATTACGAATCGAAGTGCTTCAAGAAATGCAATCGGCAGAAACCTGGTGGTGAATTATTTTATATGGAGGACAATCCAAAAACTGATCTTCAACGTGCCTATGCAGTTTCAAATTTTCCAAATGAAAGACCGAGGGAATTTCTCATTGATTCTGCTGCAACTGCCCACTTCTGTAAAGAACGCGATATGTTTACGACATTCAGAAAACTACCACCACAGAAGATCCTAGTCGGAGACAAGGACAGCACCTCGGAAGTATTAGGTATGGGTGATATTCAATTTACAGTTTTAGATAGAAACAGAAATTATGATATAACTTTAAAAGATGTGTTATACTCGCCTAATATGAGAAGAAATTTAATTAGTGGTGCTCGTATTGACCTTGTGGGAAACCAAATTAAATGGGGAAATAACAAAATGATTATTTATAATAGTTATAATAAATATTTGTTTACTGTTCCCAGAATTGGAAAATTGTATATCTTGAAAGGTTATCCCAAGATTAAAAATTATACATATGTAACTGGTTTAGATCTAGAAAAAGCCCACCGTAGGTTTTGTCATGTTAACATGCCCTTAATTGAAAATATGAGTAAAATTAATTGTGTAAAAGGAATTGAAAAACTTAATTGTAAGAATATAGATAAAAATTGTAAGATTTGTGCTATTGCTAAATCCACTAGAATATCCTTAAAAAGAAACTATATGTACGAAAGGAAAACTAAAAATGTTTTGGAAAGGATCCATATGGATTTGTGGGGTCCTGCTCCAGTTACCTCTCTAGGTGGAAACAAATACTTTTTATCTATTATTGATGATTTTTCACGTAAAGTAACTGTTTATATTATTCGAAATAAGAATGAAGTTTTTGATTACTTTAAAAAATACTTGGTTAAAGCTGAAAGACAGCTAAATGTTAAGTTAAAATGTGTCCGAACTGACAATGGTTTAGAATTTTGTCACAAAGAATTTAAAAAGTTTTTAAATAATCTAGGAATAAAAATCGAAAGAACTTCAACTTATACCCCTGAACAAAATGGCATTGCAGAAAGGTTCAATAGAACAGCCATGGATTGTGTCAGAGCTATGCTTCAGGACAGTGGTTTACAACCACAATTTTGGTCAGAAGCACTTTTAGCATTTATTCATACTAAAAATAGATGCGAACACAAATTAACTGAGGGTATATCTCCTAACGAAATATGGACTGGTTTCAAACCATCAGTAAAACATTTTAGAATTTTTGGCTCTTTGGCATATGTTCATATTCCTAAAATACAGAGAAATAAATTACAACCCAGAGCAAAACTTGGTATTTTGACAGGATATGGTTTGAAAACTAAAGGTTACAGAATATATGTACCAAACGAGAAGAGAATAGTTGAAACAGTCCATGTTCATATCGACGAAAGTAAGAAAGCTGTTGATGTACTATTTGGTAAAAACTTTGAGTACGTTTCTTTCGATCTTAATTCTAATATTCCTATTTATCAATCAAATGAAAATATAAAAGTAAAATCGGAAAGTGAAACTCTAGTTTTAGATTCTAAAGATTTAATTAAAACTGAGGACTTAAAAAGTCTTAACATTTCAAATTGGCGAAGAATCGAAAAACCTAGAAATAAAAGCAATAGGATAGATGTATACTATTATTCTCCTGAAAATTTGAGAATGAGATCTTTAAATGATATTAAAAAGTACTGTACTAAAAATAAGATTAGGTTTGATCCTGTAAATTTCAATTTTAAGCCAGAAACTGAACATCCTAATGTGGATATTTCTAATGTGCCATCTACTTCTAGTGATGAATCTAATTTTTTAGACCAACAAATGTACGACATGTATGATCAGTGTTACAATGTCGAAATCCCCAAAAGTTATGAAGAAACGCAGGCAAGTAAGGATAAAATTAAATGGAATACTGCCATGAATGAAGAAATTCAGATAATGAAGGATAGGCAAGTATGGAAATTAGTGGACACCCCCCCAAATACAACCATAATTGGAAGTAAGTGGGTGTACAGCATAAAAATGGACGAAAACAATATACCTAAAAGGTATAAAGCTCGTCTTGTTGCTCAAGGTTTTAAGCAAAAACCCGGCATTGATTTTAAAGATATTTTTTCACCAGTTGTGAATTTTTCTATTGTTAGATTATTGTTTGTACTATTGATTTCTATGTTGGGTTGGTATCACTGTCAAGTTGACGTAAAAAGTGCATATTTATATGGACACCTTAAGGATACTATATACATGAAACAGCCAAAAGGATTTGTGCTGAAAGGATCCGAAAACAAAGTATGTCTATTGGAAAAGGCTATATATGGTCTGCATCAAAGTGGTAGAGAATGGAATTTGGAATTAGACGGTATTTTAACTAAATTAGGATTTTCTCAGTTAAATTGGTGTAATTGTGTCTACAAATTTAAAGATGTAATTTTAATTGTTTATGTAGATGATATGGTTTTGTTTTCAAAAAAGGAACATTTGATAAATGAAGTAATCGAATTATTGGACAAAAAATTGGATCTTACAGTCCTAGGTAAAACTAAATATTTGTTAGGCGTAAACTTTCAAGAAATTGAAAATTCGATTTATTTACATCAAATTACCTACATTGAAAAATTAATGTCAAAATTCAAAGATCTTCCTAAAAGTTTTGTGAATTTACCTTTTAAAATTGGTTGTAACTTACCTGATAAGGTTAAAGAGGAAGAAATAATTGAAAATGATTTAATGAGGAAATTTCCCTATCGTTCCTTAATAGGATGTTTATCGTTTTTGTCAGATAGATCCAGACCAGATATTGCATTTGCCGTTAATATAATGTCTCAGTTTTGTAATGGTTATACTTACAAACACTGGTCTTACGTTGTTGATATTATGAACTATGTTTTTCTTACAAAGGATTTTAAAATTAATCTTTCCAATGTAAAAAGTTCAAATTTGATTGCTTTTTCTGATGCAAATTGGGGATGTGGTCTCACAAACAGACATTCAAGCAGTGGCTATTTAATTTATTTTGGTAACATCCCAATATCATGGAAATCTTCTAAACAAAAGTGCATAGCTCTTAGCTCAATGGAATCTGAATTTATTGCACTAACCGATTGCACTAAAGAAGTTATTTGGTTTAGTAGAATTATAAATGAATTAAGTTTGTGTGATAACATAAGACCCCAAGTATATTGTGATAATCAATCTGCTATCTATTTTTCAAAAAATAGTCAGGAAAATGTGAAAACTAAACATATTGATATCAAGTACAAATTTATTCGTAAATTAATAAAAGATGAACTATTTAACGTAAATTATATTTCATCGGAAAATAATTTGGCTGACTTTTTAACAAAGCCTTTATTGTTAAATAAATTTAAAAATATTATTAGAAAAATATTTTGTTAGATTTATGTATATATATATGTTGAATTGTAATACATCTGCTGAGGTTTTACAACCGATGGGGCCGCATGTTGGAATCGGTCTCAAACCTCCAATTATAGTGCCGTGTGGGGCACATAAATTTGAAGAATGTAAATCTTTGAATGTATAAAAGTGAAGAAAGATTGGGGATCATGAGCTGATCAGACTTCTTGTTGTTTTCTGAAATTATGTTTTTAAACCATAAGACTTGGCTACGTAATAAAATTTATTTTTATTGTATAAAACTCTGTCTTCAATCGATAAAACCCAACAGTTTCGTCCAACATGACTACCGATTTCCCTGAAAGATAATCCACAATCTCGGTAGGCCACTATCCTTCCTCTGTCGAACTCGGATACTTGATCAAAAGATGATCGCTGATTTCTACGAGGCATAATTGATCGTTTTTTTGAAAAAACCACAAGAAAAACACAATTGCCGTACTTGAAATCGTCGAAATCTCCAAGCCTTAAATAGCGCTTTGAAGTGGCGCCACAGGCGCGCGTGACGTGCGTCTGCGCTGAAATTCTAATCATTTGCATATCTCACCTCCGCTAATGCATGTTGTAAATTTCATATTATTTGCATGCTTCCTTCAGGGTGTTGCATTTACGGTGGCCAGCAGTGTATATAAGCACTGTTTTATAGAAATTATTTATTGTTAATTTTTAATGAATGCCATGTGATACATTTTTCATATATTACTAATCTTTATGCCTAACTAAAGCTGCTAGCCTAATGCTGCTGCCACAATGAAGTCCAGAGATTTTGCTCCAGTGTGACGTTAATTGAAATAAATAAATAAATAAATAAATAAATAAAGAAGTCCAGAGATATTAGCATCACCCCCCCCCCCATATTCCTGCATATAGTTGTGCAGTGCGCACAATGAACTCATTTGGGGATGTATCAAACTCTTTGAGAGAGCTTGACAATAACTACATTTATTGTCAAGGAAGTAAATAGATCACACTTGGAGCAAAATTGTTGCAAAGAGCAGAGATAGTACAAAAATAACTGACATTTTTACTTTGTCTTTTCTAATGTTAAGCTTAGTACTTCATTTTAAACTTATGAATTTTTCATTCATGCATCGACTAAAAAATATATTCCATGACATTTTTTTATGCCTTTATTAGAACAAAATTTTCGATTATTCTTGTAGAATATTCTCCAAAAGATTATTACCGACAAGTTTACATCTCTAGACTTGCTGATTGAAGAACATGTGATCTTCAATTCTTTTATGAAATTAGTAATTTCAGAAACCATAACACTGAATAGCAATTTAAAACAACCATGTATATTCAAATAGATTTATTCTGAATGGTAAATAAGTGAAAATGCTGTTTTTGGATATTTTGTACTGTGCGCCTAATGTTATGGAAATCCTTCAGTGTAAACTCAAGTAAATTTGCTAGATATGAATGACTAAATCTGGTTTGATCTGAAAAATGCTGCTCGTTTATCACATTTTCAGTAATAGTTACAAATGACATGGTATTATTTATGTTTTGTATATTTTTCATAATTTCAGAACCTGCGAGTTGTAGGCAGTGCAGGTTTGATCTCTGGGTGTATTTCTCTCTTCTGTGTCGGGAAAACTTTTTTGTGTGTATTCCCATTACTTGATGTTGTCTGTCTTATGTTTGATGCAGCTAGGCCAAATATGGCCCTTGTACATAAAACACAACTGAAACAAACAACTGTACTTGAAGGACTGCATGAAGCATAAAAATTCAAAGAATAATTGATTTAAAAAATGTAGAAAATAAAGTTCTTGAGGAAACATGGCTCCAGAAAGATTTGATCCTATTAATTTTAAAAGTGGATACATTTGGATCCTCGTGATTTTCATTGTTGGTATCCTGATACATCTATTTATTAAACCTATAGCATTGCAGTTAGACCCACAATTACAACTCTTGTCTCTAAGGGTAGTTCTCAAAGTTCAAAATTGTTATATAGCAGTGTCCAATGTAACACATACCTATACATCTCTACTTCAGGTTAACCTAACTTAGATAGGTGTATTTATACTACAAAGTGGATTCTTTCACTACAAAAATGTAATTCTTGAAACACTATAAATTTATCTCATAAAAAGAATTTTGCATACAATTTGAAACGATTGAATGTTTATTTTAAAGTTCAATTCTTTATTGTTTTTATTTTATTTTATTATTTCATTTTACTGAATATTACTTCATGAATTCTTCAATGAATAAAGTGCCCACAGAGCCAGCACTTCTAGGAGTTATTCTTTTGTTTTATAACAACCTTAAAGGGGTGAAACGAAAGTGAGAAAAATATGACCGTGGTACACTCATTCAAGACTGGTAGATGGAGTGAACTCGATAAGTCTGAGTGTAATTGTTAAATGCTCACTAAGACAGTATGAATCCTGGCACGATTGTGAAAAACATGGCTTCTGAAAAGAAAGGAATGTTGGGGAGCTTAGAGTTTTTAAAATGTGACTCATTCTTCAATCAGGGGAACTGGACACCTTGACCATCCTCCAGGGTTTATGTCATTGGGTTTTCATTAACTAGGGTAGGCTTAGATATAGAAAACATTTGACAATTGCCTCTCTTCTGATATAGTGTAGAAAACTTCCATTACACTGTAAAGACGATAATTTGTATGAAATTGATATTTTATCCACAGATGATCACATTTGTCACAGTCCACCAATGTGACAAATTTGAAATTATTTAAATGTGAAAATTTGGGCCTTTGAAATTATACAGTAAAAACTGAGAATAAAAATTTTGCATCTAATATTATGTAGCATAAATACTTGGACTATGGCTGTGCAGCATATTGCTCAGCCGGTACTACGCACTTCGCCAGTTAATAGCCTCTGTTGTGTGCCACGAACCATTCTTGGCTTACACACGTCTTTTATTGTCGCTGTGACTGTATTACTGTCTTTTGAGTCACCCAGATCATCCACTGCAAAATTCACTCCTGGATAATTTATAAGATTGACTTTTCATGAAACGTCCTTCCTGTGTACCAACTTTTGGGTTATGCATGAGGAATGCCTTGAGAGATACTCCAATTAACTCTTTAGAAGTTGCTGAGCAAATTCTTTTTCCACCCTGTAGATCTAATAAATTATCATTTTTAGATATTTTCCCCGGGTTTGACAAGTCCAATACGAGTGCATCCATCTACCACCAGCTTTTTATTGTGCATCGTTATCAATTTAAAATCCCATCTCTATTTATACTGACAGATTAAGATCCAATAATCATTCTGGCTGTGCTTTTATCTGTGAATCTGACTTCTGAATTTTTATTACTATCTTTTATCTCTGTTTTTGCTACCGAATTTTTAGCCATCTATAAAGCAATGAAGTATGTTTCAAGATGTAGTGCAATTTTATGTTTTACAGATTCCAAAAGTGTCTTGGAGATGTTAGCTTTGGACTCTCCAAGGCATCCTTTAGCTTATGATCTTTTTAAAATTTATAACAGGCTTCTCCTACATGGCTTTGGCATCATATTTTGTTGGATACAGTAACACGTCGGTATTGTTGGCAACGAGCTGGCCGATGAGGCAGCGAGAAATGCATTGACTCTTCTAAATATACGCATTCCATATGATGATCTATGTAATTTTGTATAGGACATCATGTGGAACAAATGGCGCAAAGAGACTGGAGTGAGCAGAGCAACAACAAGCTCCACAACATCCAACTGACAATCTCACTCCTACCGTCATTAACATCTCAATGACTAGACATTATTTTAACACGTCTTCGCATCGGCCATTCAGAGACACGTAGATTTTTATTGGTCAGGGAAACTGCTCCATCATGTCAGCGTTGCCAAGAACCTCTCCATAAATCACATTTTAACTTCACGTACAGGTTTTGAACATTTTTATCAACACTTTTTTAATATTTTATCACCAATTTTATCAAATTTATTGGTTCACCCTCCGCATGCATCACTCTTTGCTTTCTTACATTGCTGCGGCATTTTACCATTGTTATAATTCATTATTTTTAATTATATTTCATTAGGATCTTAATAACCAACTAAATTGGGATACCCCATCTTAGCACACATTTCTCCATTTTTATTTTGTCTTTATACTTTTTTTACCAATGGTGACCAATATACATTACATCTTATCGTGCACCTTTTATATCCATCCAAACTACATATCTATACAATAAAATGTATTATTAAAAATATATATATATACTTTTTGTTGATCAGACTGTTTTAACCTTTTATCTACTTACTGGTTTGCATCATCTTGTGTTTGAATCAGCTTGTCCGTTTTTCACCTTGCACCTTAAATATCAAACCAACCAACCTAGCATAAATACACCCAAGAATACATGTTTATTTATTTCTAAATCCTAATCTGATTGCTTATTCTTGCACATATACAGTATAACACTGTCATCAGGGGAATTTATGAGCAACTTCCTTACAGAAAGCATTTTTTGGATATTCTTGTTTGTATCATTATCATGAAATTCATTATTTTAATACTTATTGGAAACAATTAAAATTTTCATCAAAATTTTTTATTTTAGATCTGACATGTATGAATTTACCATTAGGTAGAAAGGATGATTTCTCTAAAGTGTTTTTCAATGGGAATTTTAATAACTATGCTAATTTGATTTTTAAATTTAAATTGTGAAAATTATACACTCAAATTGGATGTGTGTATTCATGAGCATTGTGTTTATTTGTTATCCATCTAAATTCTTGATGAACGCTGTTAATTTGTTATCCATCTATAGTCTTGAGTTGGAATACACAAATTCTTTTATTTTTTTTTAGATCATGAAAAAATTAGTGAACTTTTAAAGAACAGAGAAGAAGAGCAGAAAAAGTTGCAGATTTTGCATGAGAAGATTACTGAAACAGAAAAACGTGTGACTGGAATTGATATTTATCATATGCCACCACCTAAACACAAGTAAAATAAATTTTTGCTCTTTAACCTGGACATGTTAAACATATAACTTTTATTATTAATATTGAAATTATATACAGAATATTAAGTTCAAAACTTAGTTTTTTAGACTGCTTTTCATTTAAAAAAATCAATTTTTATCTTTCTAATTATTTTTATTTTTAAGTTTTTAATTTTACTTCAAGTACGATAATTTCACAAAATTATGGTCCAAGATCATCCCATTTTTAAGATTTTTCGTTATAGCTTATAAAATAAACCTTTACAAAAGAATTTTTTTGCTATTACCTATAGAAAAATCAGAAATTGATATTAAACATTTTTGTTATCTATACATATAAAGCATAGTTGGCATCTGTCTGTTGTCTATACAAATCTACACCGTTTGACCAATCTACACCAAATTTGGTACACTTATTCTTTGGAACCCTGTGGGTAATGTAGGCAAAATATTAACCACCGTTCTATTTGTCTGGGTGTGTGCAGAGGAGTGTAATGCCCCTTCATCGTAGACAGAGCACTTGCTAGGAAGCGCTCTCTCCCAGTCTGGTTGTGCAGATGACGTCAGAGTTAACATTTACAGGAGTCGCCTCAAAATGACCTTCGTCAAGCCTCAAAGTCGCCTCTCAAATTTTGCTATCTCAGATGGGTGCAGTTGTGCTAAAAATCACTCAATATCATATTGTTTATGTATCCCATCTAAATTCTTAAACTGTAGCTTTATTATTGGAATGCAAATTGTTATGATAATATAAGATTATTTTTATAGAAAGCGGTCTTTTTTTTATCGTTGGTATAGTACAGGGGCTAAAGACAATTCAAAATCCTCATAGGAATAACATTGCATATTTATACGATCAGTCAGACCAATTCACACTAAATTTGGTACTTTCATCCTGTAGAACTCTGGGACTCAGGCTATATATTAACCCTGTTCGGTTTGTTCTGAGTCTGCAGGAGAGCTCAAAACAATTCGAAATCTCCATAGGAACAATATTGAGTAATATTGCGATGAATTATAAACAATTCAACCCGAGCAATGCCAGATAATTCAGCTAGTTCTATATGTAGTTTATTCATTTAATTTGACAAACTTTTGACATTTGTGTTTTGAGCACACAACTATAGTTCATGAAATATTTCTTTTAATAAATCGATAAAGGATCAATGTTGAGAATATGTTTTACAATAGGTTAGGTGTAATAGGTAACTCGTAGTTGACAAAGAAAAAATCATGGTGGACAGAGTGTTCCAGTATCATTCAATTTATGCTGTTATTTAGTACTTAAATGGTTCCCTAAATGCCGAGCTGCCACAGGTGACTTTTTGCTATTATTTTTCAATCTTGGCGACTAGGGCTATCTTTTTAAGCAGAATCATCCCAAATTTTGGTGCCTATTTTTAAACGAAATTTCATCAATGAAAATTTAGTACCTTTTTTAACTGATAGTGGACAGAAAAATATTTTGCTCTGGGGAACAGTTTTCTAAGGGATGCCAATTTCGAGGTTTTGGTGCAAAGCCATGGTAACCATCAAAAGAAAACATTGGAATCTGGTTGCTAGATTATCATGGAAACCTTAACAAAATATTTAGTATTTAAAAATTTAAATTTCTTGACAAGATCTCCAATGTCTGTTTAGGTGCTTAATTATCTTAGCTTGATGCTTAATTAGCACATTTTTGTGTTTTAACTGATTGATTTTGTGTCAGCAACTAAAATAAGGTTTAAGAGGAGACTTGCTACTATTTTTAAACATTTGCTATTTCACAATGCTTTGACTGGCAGCCCTGTAAATGTTTGTATTTCAAACATCTGTTTTTTGTGAGCAGAGGTGTTTTGGGACCATAGTTGTATGAAGTTACAGAAATAGAAACTTATATATATATATATATATTATTAGTTTTGATAATTATGTACTATTTTAGTTATGTAATATTTATTATGTTGTAAGAAAACAACCAGGAAAAATTCCTCATATAAATGTTTTATAATTGAGAGGCTAAGGTGAGAGTTATTTTAAATAAATGAAGTTGCATATACTTTCATGCATTGTTTCTTAAAAAAACCATAGCTATAACAGTTGACAATAGGAAAAGGACTGAAAGCTTGAATCAAAGGTGTTTCACAGTTTTGAAAACATTTATGAAAAATTAGGTCATACTTTACTCTCTGTTTCGTTTAATACCCCAATTCTTAACTATAATTTTTATTAACATTGTATATTTTTTAGTATACTTTGTCATTAGAAAATAGTCTTGTAATTATATATTTAAAAAATCAAAATGAAATAATATTGTGGAATATTACTGAATAGAATTGGGATAATGTTTTTCTGTAAGACAGTGATGTTATGTACTATTTTTTATGTATTTTTTTAATTGTAGGAACAATATATTTATCTTTTTTTCTTATTTACACATTAGGTATGATCTAAAGTTGTATCAAATTATTACCAAGGTTAGATTTGATTTACAGTGCCCTACAAATGAAGTCCATGGATGTATCCTTCAACTGTTGCTTTGTGTTTAAGGCAAATTTAATTTCTTGTGTATCTAATGTGTTGTTTAATTTTATTTTAAAAACTAGACATGTATTTCCAATCGCTAGACAAATGTTTTATCCTTAATTGCAAGAAAGTTGTGGTTGGGAAGCCTTTACGTATGTTCAACATTGATACCACTAAGTATTCTGAGCAGGAAATTGTAAATCATATGTGGCAACTGATTGATCCACAGTAATTTCATGTCAAAGGTTAAGTTTTTGAACACATTTTCATTTATTTATATTAATTAGATACCTACAAAGTTTTACTGTTCTCATGAAATAATAACTTTTTAAAAATTTTGTATTTAGAAATATGTGCCTTTAGGAATAAAAGGGTCATTTCATGTCAAACTGCACAAAAAGGGAGAAATTTCAACCTGACCCTTCTAATTTTTTTAAAACTTGGCTAATCTGTTGCCCTGTCACATAAAAAATTATGGAAAATTTTAACTTCCTACATGTTTTTTTATATTAGTTTGAAATTTGGGCAATTTCTCATGATTCAAATTGCCAGTATCTCTGGATCTAACTGTTCAATCAGACTAAATTAAGGATTATTTTGTAGATAAATGCACATCCTTCCTAATGATGTATAACATAACCTTCTGAGTGACCTTTCTATTTGAAGGTTCTATAGAATCATGAAAAATTGCCCCATTTTTCAAATTTAAAATTAATATTAAAAAAAATATTGCAAGTGGAAAGCTAAAATTTTCATGAATTTCTCATATTTCACTGAACAACAAATTAGCCAAGTTTTAAAAAAATTAGAGAGGCTGCTTTGGAAACTGCTATTTGGCATGGAATGACCCATAAGTAATATATCAACCAATGATATAAATAACGAATGCATTTTTTCTGTTTGGTAACCTTGTTTGTATTAAAGTTTATTAAAATTAGTTTTAATGAGTCTTCAGCTACCCTTTGGCTGAAACCAGGTTATGAAAATATCATTTATTTTCCAAAATCGAATAATTTTTTATATAAATCAGATTTTAATTTAAAATAATTGGTTGCTTTTGTTCATTTAACTTGCTAGGCATGTTACAGTGCAGTATCTAGGTAGAATTCAGTTATACACTAGAATGACGGGAAGTTGCCTTATACCTAGAAAGACGGTAAAGGCCAATTTGGCTCCTGGCTCTTAAAGAGCATTATATTGTATTATACAGCTTATTTTTGGTTTCAAATGATAGATAATAAATAATAGAATATATACTAGCATTCAAATTGAAAATTTAGCACACTGACCTGCTTTTTATATAATTTTATTTTGTTCATTCATTGAAGCAATCAGCACATTTTACTTCTCAATGAGCATTTCCCACATACTGCCTTTTTGCAATTCATGCTGCTATTGTTTGTGGTTTCCCATGGCAAAATCTCTGCACTCTGCATTTCAATCTTTTATTGGTGATATTTTCTTTCATAACTACCTGTGACAAAATCTGAGTATTTCCTGCATTAATTTTAGATGCCACGTATGGAGTATGAAGCTCTTCACAAAGCTGCAGGATGAAATTTCTCCTGCTAAGGTTTTGCTTTCCCATCACTTCTTTATGCAAAACCCAAGCATTTACCGCAGACATGTCTAAAATATTAAAAAATACTTGCATAAGCCAGCAACGAGATCCCGATTTTGTAATGTACAGGCTTATCATTTGGTCTACAATGTCAACACCGTACTTAGTCTGGTTATAAACTGTGCAGTTTCAGTTGTCTTCTCATTATTGATGGTAACAGTAGGGTGAGGAGAACTTAATAACAGAATATTTTTGTTCATCTTTTCCTGATAAGCAGTAAGCGTTATATCTGAGCATTTTCTGAATAAAATTGTGGTATGAAGAGATTGTTTTCTCCACTTTGCTGGTGGTGGCACCTCTGTTTTTTTCTCTGTTCCTACAAGGCTTGTACATTTGAATTTGAATTGTTCATGCAATTTTATGGATGTAAAATACACTGCTGGCCACCGTAAATGCAACACCCTGAAGGAAGCATGCAAATAATATGAAATTTACAACATGCATTAGCGGAGGTGAGATATGCAAATGATTAGAATTTCAGCGCAGATGCACATCACGCGCGCCTGTGGCGCCACTTCAAAGCGCTATTTAAGGCTTGGAGATTTCGACGATTTCAAGTACGGCAATTGTGTTTTTTCAAAAAAACGATCAATTATGCCTCGTAGAAAACAGCGATCATCTTTTGATCAAGTATCCGAGTTCGACAGAGGAAGGATAGTGGCCTACCGAGATTGTGGATTATCTTTCAGGGAAATCGGTAGTCGTGTTGGACGAAACCAAACAACTGTAATGCGGATATGTGATCGTTGGATGCAGGAGGGTACGACGGATCGACGTGTTCGATCGCATCCACCTCAGTGCACCACTTCACGTGATGACAGGCATATTGTGCGTATGGCAGTGACGGATCGCTCAGCCACATCACGAACCATAGCACAGCACATTCAGTCTGTACCGCATCATCCAGTGTCTGCGCGTACCATTCGACGCCGTTTACAGCAGAGTGGTCTGTCCGCAAGACGTCCATTGCTTCGTCTACCCTTGACGCAGAACCACAGACGTTTCCGCCGCCAATGGTGCGATGAAAGAAGGATGTGGACGGCAGAATGGAATGAAATTGTCTTTACTGACGAGTCACGCTTCTGTCTGTAACACCACGATGGTCGGATTCGAGTCTGGAGACACCGTGGAGAGAGGATGCTGAACAGCTGCGTTATGCACCGCCACACTGGTCCTGCACCGGGTATTATGGTATGGGACGGTATTGGATATCACTCTCGCACTCCTCTAGTACGCATTGCCGGTACTTTAAACAGCCAGCGCTACATCTCCGAGGTGTTGGAGCCAGTTGTCCTTCCTTACCTTCAGGGCTTGCCCACAGCCATATTTCAACAGGATAATGCGCGACCACACGTGGCACGCATTGTCCAAGGGTTCTTCGTCAATCGCCAGATTGAATTGCTTCCCTGGCCAGCTCGCTCTCCGGATCTTTCGCCGATAGAAAACATGTGGTCCATGGTTGCTCAACGATTGACCCAGAATACATCCCCAGCTGCCACACCAGATCAACTTTGGCAACGTGTGGAAGCTGCTTGGTCTGCTGTACCCCAAGAACACATCCAAAGTCTCTTTGAATCAATGCCAAGGCGTGTGGCAGCGGTGATCTCCAACAATGGCGGCTACTCTGGCTACTGATTTTGGCAGGAACCACACTTCACTGAAGTCTATAAATTTAATCATTTGATACTTGGTCAACATGTTATCTACAAAATAAATTTTGTTGTGATATCTCTTGTCTTTCTTGGTGTTGCAATTTGGGTGGCCAGCAGTGTAGTTATCTGTGGTTATGTTTCTCCTTTTATATATATACCCAAATAACCTTCAGTGAGACTCATAATGACATTTTCATGCACAGCTTGATCTAAGGGCCGATTGCAATCTGCTCCAGTGTAAGGAAATCCGTTAAGGATATATTTGGTGTTCATACAAACAAGCTACCAAAATTCAGTGCCAAATTTGTCCGGTTTGCTTGGTATTGAATGAAAGGACATCTTATTTTAGTTGGCAACAACTGCTCATCTACTGTGAGATTTGCTCCAGGTTTGAAACAAGTACAGCACTGTTTTCGTTGAAGGGATTCCAGATTGCTGATACTAGGGCAAATTTATCAGTTTTAAGATGATTTGTTTTTCTGATTCAAGATCAAATCAGGAATTTCAGAATTTCCTTGAAACGGTCTCTTGGCACATTATTGTATTACTAAAGATCAGACGCCAAGCACTCAGTACACTGTCTTCGCAAACGTTTCTTTTTGTATACGAGATCGATCCCTGCGTTTCCCGTAACGCATTTTGGATTCCACGACATCCTGCAGTCACAGAAGGATCCATCACTTGACAAATTGTATTGTCTACAGAAGTTTCTTTGAATCCGACAGGTAGTGCACCAGAAAGTGCAATAATAGAGGATTTACGACAAGTTTCCATCCACAGCTGTTGAACATATTACTGGTACTTCCATCTTCTTGCCATTGCAGATTAGTTCTAGATCTAGAAGTCTGGATTTGTTTCAGAATTATCATCATGGAGACTTACTTTCATTTCATGTCTCATTTTCTTTTGATAATGAATTGGGCACTATGTTTTGAGTTGATTTGCGATTTTGTTTATGATATTTTATGCTGGTTACTTCTCTGCTGGTCCCACATCCATGCCTTTGTGGATTTTCCGTTTTTGGAAGAGGCTGAGAACTGGTTTCAGTTTCTTTATCATTGGAACTGCTGTTTTTTCTACCTTTATTAGATGGAAAATATTCTACATTTTCAGAACTGCTAGTTTTCACTATTTCCCAAATCTATTTCAACTAATCTTTGCTATTCTCTCAAAATATCTTCATGCATGAACCCACGTCTTCGACCATCTTCTTTCTCAATCAAAAGAGTAACTAATGGTAAGGTTCCTATTCAATATGCCATCCAGCAAAGCATTAGACATTGCAGTTGTTTAGTCTAAGAATGGTGGCTCTGCCAACAGTGTTTCCAATCAGTACTAAATCACATCATTGTGTTACTAATCTTTGCTCACAGCTGAAGAGGGTTTTAATGCTTGTAAACAGGATGTAAAGGGGCAGACAAAATAAAACTACTTTCAATGTTGTTACGAGGTAATTATAGCCATCAATCAGGAAAAATTTCTCTGCGATAGGGGCCATATTTTGGCTCCTTCCCGTCTTTCTAGGTATACTGTTCATTATATCTGCTTCTATGACAGCTAGGCCAAAGTGATTAAATACACATTAAGTATATGAGCTAAATAATAAAAAGTCATAAAATATCAACTTATTCAATCCATGGGCAAGGGAGTTACAGAGTGAGGGGGGAAAGGGCCCCTTCTGTCTTTCCAGTATTAAACATTACACATATGAATGGTTTAGGAAATATACATCAAATTTATATTTAAGATTTTCACTTTAAATATGAAAATTTTCAAAATGGAATGTGGCAAAAAATATATATATTTACATGTGATAACTGAGTTTTTGAGATTAAGATAATTTAAATTTATCTTGTGGTTTATTTCCTTAATCACTTCATTTTAATACCAGTTTATTATACAAATCTGTAATTCTTGAAATTTCTGTTTCAAGAATAAACAAGAGACGTATTTAAGTAAAAAAATATTTAATTATAAAATATTTTTTAATCACAACCTGCTTATGGTGTAATAATACTTGTGGCTTTCTTTGGAAGAAACTAATTTTCTTCCTTTTGAGTCCATACTTGTTTCAAAATTTTGATTGTATTAACCTGAAAGTTGAAAATATTCTTCCACCAGATGAAAAAGCTGCGGTGGTAAGGAGTTTTGTAAGCGTGGCTTTATTAGTCAATTCTTTTCTTTGGTACATAAACACTGAATCAAAGAATTTCTCCTTTCCAAAGGAGTATCCGCGACAAAATATTTTCTCAAAAGAGAAAACATAGAGAGAAATATGATACTAGACAAATATTTCACTTTAACCAATATTAATAGTTCCTATTCAATCTAACTCATTGATTTGCTTCCAGGAGAGAAAAATAAAGCTAGGAATAAGGGGATACCCAGTACTTTTCTAAAATAATGTAAGCAACTCATGTCAAAGACAATCCAATTCCTTTTTCTTAAGTGGCTCAGTGGGTTTGGCTGTGAGTTGTAGGCAGTGCAGTTTGATTTCTATAACAAACCTAGAGTGTATTTCTTTGTTCTGTGTCAGTAAAATTGTCTTGTCGGTCTATGTCTGTTACTTAAAATTTGGTGCAGCTTGCCAAAATATGGCATTTGCACCATAAAACCCCAAACAATGCACCTTTTTCACAAATAGTAAATTTCCTCTCGCAATGGTAGAAACATCAGCTTTAGAACCTCCATCTTTGACGTAGGGAAGAGGATGTCCAAAATTTAAAAAATAAGTTTTACAAAGTATATGGTTTTCGGACCTTGCTCCATAAAACCAAATATCCAATCCGATCCCCCGACAAACAGATTTGTAAACAACACTTGTCAGTGATTATAGAGAGAAATGCTTGTCAGATATTATTGTCATTCTAATTAATATTCTTAGCTCAAGTGAGTGTTCTCAAAGTAGGGAAGTAAATGCTTTTCAGTTGAAAAAGGGTCATTCTTGGATGTTTATTAAGTACAAGCAAATTTTTTAATTTATTTTTATAAAGATACTTGCAAATTTAACTTTAACAATAAAGAAAGAAAAATGAAATTTCAAATTTTATTTGAATCATGATTTCTTGTTTATTTTAAAATTAGCTGGTTTAAATCAGCATACTCTGGTTGAAACCTTAAAAGAAATCAATACTTATTGATTGTGGTTGAAACTGGTTTTAACCACTCCTTGTGAAAAAATTGGAATTGAAATGAAAGAAAATAATTTAGATTATGTAAATAAGAATTATATATAAGCATTTTATCTCTTAAAATGTTCAATAATCAAGTTAATTGGCAGTAAATGTGAAATTGATTTTTGTTTCCTGGTGTGCAGATCTTTGAAATTCATTTTAAAGCTATTCAGCTGCAAATATTTACTAAATAAAAGTTAAAACACTTTAAATTCTTGTTGCATTATCTTTTTTGCATAAATAATTCATGTTTATTTCAGTGTAAAAAAGAACTTTAATTAGAATTTCTTATTGTATCACTGACAAGTGCTAATTTTTAGATACAAATTACTAGTTCTAAGATTGCTGTTGAACTGAGGCTACTTATAAAGGAGCACTTGTTAGGTACCTTTACATTTAAAGTAATTAGAAATGTTTTGTAAAATCTATAGCTGTTTTCGACATTGGTAGAATTAAATTCCTTGACAGGTAGCAAAAGGCCCTGCCAATAATAAAGGAGCCTATCCATAATAGCATGGCCATGCAATCAGTTGTGTTCACTTGCTTTGCAAATGTTATGACTTATTTACTAACTGTTATCAGGTGAATCACACTTTTTGTTAATAGTGTTGCAAATTTAATTTTACTGTGAATACATGATGCCAAATTTGGCACCATGTTGAGGCAATCCATAAAGGAACAATATTGGAATCAGTTTGGCAAGTTACCAAACAAATTTGCTTTGAGCAAGTCAACTTTAGAAAACAGGGATGTCACACATATTGTGAAAGAAAAGCTGGTAAATTCTATTTTATTTTCTAAATTATAGGACCAGCATTGGAATCAGTTGGCAGGTTGCCAGAAAAATTTGCTTTGGGTCAGACAACTGATTTCATGCATATTGTGAAAGAATTTTCAATATTTAATAAGATATATTATTTGTTGTGTTCATTTTGAACTTCAGCATTGATTTTTATGCTGCTGAAAATCTTACAGGTTGTTTCTTCTTGGTGGTATGATATATGTAATACCTACATTTAGCACAAATCTTGAATCAAAAGGAAGCAAAAATATACAATTCAGCAAGAATATAGAAATGTTTTTATAGATAAGACTAAAAGAACATTTATTTGAAATACGAGACTCCAATCAGCATCATGTAATCATTTGAATATCAATGAAATGCTCAATTAATTCACAATTTTCCCAAGTTATTGTATGTAATTTATAACAGCAATGAGCTATAGTTGCCAAAACTATGTGATTTATTTTTATTGCCTCCTCACTTGCTTAAAAATTAGCAATTGGCTTTACAGAAATATTTTATTTTATTTATATCTTAGGAAGTTGTTTTTGTTTCAATTTTTAATTCTTGAAAACGAGTGTTTGTTATCCTTACTTTTTATATTAATTTTTCAGGGATGAACTTTATCACCTGATTTTTGATTTCTACTGTACATCATCATTTGACATCTACTGTGCATCATGTGGCATTTTTCACGAATTTTGTAAAAACAATACAGTGATCATTATTTCTAAATCCACATTATATTTTAATTGAAATCAGATGGATATTTTTATTTAGAGCAGTATGGCTATGTAACATGCACATCCAAATGGTACTTTTTGTTTATTATTACATTTTTGGCTGAGCCAATTCATGTTATTTTAATTATAGTTTCGGCAAGAGGAAATTGTGTTCTCATTCAATTCTATATTTGGTTGGTTAGATGTGCTGTGTGATGATTTGGCTTAGATGACATACCAGTACAATTTTGATAAAAGTATTTTATTAGTGTGGATATGTTAATAAATTTCATTTTATATTTGAAGGTGATAACTTCATGATAAAAGAACTGAAATATTTTATTATAAGTTACAAGGAATAATCTATTACACAACCAAAATGTAACACTAGAATAATGGTATGGAACAATACAAAATAATCCTGAAGATAATTTTAAACACACAATTTCCCTATTTTGTCACATTTTCACTTCATTTGTTCTTTTTTCATAAAAATACCACTGCTGTGCCCTTTGTTTTAGTAGAATAGTAATTTAATTTGTAAAATTTACATTCTCCCTTGATGAATATTTCAGAGTTAACTAGAATTAAAAACTACTTTTTAGTGATTGAGATCTAAGAACCCTCAGTACTCTTTTACTCATTCAAAATCACTAAAAATATGAGGAAGGAAATGATAAGATTTAATGACGGGTAATAAAGGTTGAAAAATATTGTCAATTCATATTAATTCAAAATTTCAGATCTTTCTTAAAAATTCCTTTTTGTACAAAAAGATATAAAGTAGCAATTTCTGAATTTTAATATAGTGACAAAATTACTAAGGTAAAAGGAGCTGAAATTTTGCAATGTCATACAAAAAACCCTCTAAAATTCGATTTCCATCAAAATATATCAAGGTTACTAATATTTTTTTAATGTGAATTTCAAAAAATGTAATCAGTTCGTTATAAATATCAATACAAACAATTATTTTAAAAAGAAACATCACACAAATTTTATTTAGATTTTTTTAATGGTAACTGAAAAAGGAACGTGATAGGAAGATTATTTCAATAAATATGAAAAGTATAGGAGGTCCCCAAATTTTCCGATCTAATCTAGAAACGGCTGAACCAAATGTTTTGAAATTTGATATCCAAGATTAAATTTTAGTAGATTTGAAATTGATCATCAAAATTAAGTGTTCGCCTTTGAAAATAATGCAGTTCGCCCGATTTCTATGAAGCCCTTTCTACTGCTCTATACAAATTTTATGCTTATGAATTTATAGAAGACATTTTCTGTCCAATGATACCTTTGAATTTGCTCTACTTAGAACGGGGCACGAATAAAAAAAAAGTTTTCCCCCGGTAGCTGTACATTTGTACTTTCTGTTGAATGTTAATGTTAAATTCTGTGATTTGTATGAATGTGTAGCCTGTGTAATTATAGATATTCTCTGATCACTATCACCTATTTCTTTGAAAGGGCCACCCAAAAGAAAAATTTCCTTCAACTCTTAACATTCTTAGTTTCGATTCTGGTCTTCGTCACAGATGATCATTTTCAGGAGTAAAAATCTAGGGGTTTATTGATGGTTTGCATACCTGCCAACTTTTTCATGAGAGGAAAACATCGGAATCAATGATTGCTGGATTGTCAAGTTTCTTTGGCACAAATTTTCAAGGAAAATTCACAATTCTTAAAAAACATTCACGAAAAAGTTTAATTGTTCATTTCTCCGTATATTTGGCACCATTTTGTGTGAAATATCGCCAAATTGGTGATGCCTAGTTCGAACTGCCGCCAAGCCATCATGGTTACTTTTTTGTTTAGAATTGCTCAATTTGGCGCAATTATCATTGATATGATTGGCGCTTTTAATTATTTGAATCGTTTATCTTTTCGGACGGTTGCGTGTTGTAGTTTATGTCGTAAAATTCTTCCGGATTTTTTCCTTTGGAGGTAGACTATTTCTATCCAGACGGCGAAGGTCTTGCATCTATTTACACTAGATCAGGGTATGAAAAAATCATGATTTTTTAAAAAAATCATAAAAATCGAATTTATTTAATTTAAATCAGATTTAAAAAATTTTTAATCGGATTTTTATGATTTTAATTAATCCCTTGCTCGTACAAGTGTAAACTTATAGGACATGACTCGCAAATCACAGCATAGCTTTTAGATAGTTTTGAATAGTTAAACATTAATATTTGATAAAATTTTTGAAAGATTAAAACGCGATACAGGAATTAGCAAAGTTAATCGTATGACAAATACAACAGCACAATTAGATTAGTTTGATTTTATATTTTTTGGACCTAGATAAATAAGATTGAAGGATCACACTAACACCACACATAAATTTTTGTACTGAATTAATAAAAAATCACAAATTTCAGAATTTTTTAATTATATTTATCATATAATTAAATCTAGAATTTTTAAAGTCATTTTTATTAGGTCATTAAGTATAAAATGTCCGATTTCGAACTGAAAGTTTGGTTTATTATATCTCAAGGAAGAAGCAGTATAATCAAAGTATGCGCCTACCCTGCACTAGACTAGTCTAGGGAAAATAATTTTCTTTTTAATCGGGTTTTTAAAAAAGTAATGGGCTGAATTTTCTAAGACGAACTGTAGGGCAATACGAAGAAAAAGGTGTAAGTTGAATTCTAAGAGCTACAATACAACTACATCTTGGTACACGAGTCCGGTACATTGGCACCGACATCTTTCAAATATCCTCACGTTGGCGTGGTGTGGAAGTTTGGAGAGGGGTGACAGCTCAGGTGTTAACCTCGTCATCTGACCTTAGTACAAAATTATGAGGTGTCCTCGGATCATTCCCTTCGGCGTTGATTCCAGACCATCCCCAATAGTCCGTTGTATTGCTTCAGTACGAGGTAAATTCATCTACCAATACAAAAGAGCGCGTTGTTCTCCAAAGTTTTTTCAGGCAAACCAGACATTTATATTGAGTTCTAAGAAAAGGCAGCATGTCAGAAAAAATAGCCGTTTCTTTTCTTGCAATGACTACTGATCAGGTATGCACCGACCTCCAGCTAGAGATGATTGATTTTCAACTTTAAACGAATGAAAATTTAAAAAATTCTGCTTGATTTCTATGCAAACCTAGAAAGAGGACCTTTAAAAATGTGTTTGCGACTGCCCAGGAAATGTTCAGGATCTTAAGAAGCACATTTATAAGAATGTGAGAAAACTTTCAATTGTGAATCAAAATTAGTGTAAATTGCAGGCTAATTAAAGAAAGCAGAATTTGGGAATATTTTAGTATTTTTAGAGCTGGATTTACTCCCTCTAACAAGTCTTGTAAATAAAAAGTTCAGCATGTCGCATCGATGTCTTATAAAATTCCCCTTCCTAAAAATGGAAGGTGTCAGTCCTTTCCTCATAAATCTCATTAACTCTTTTCATAGCCAGCACGCATTATGCATAATAGTTTAAAATATAGGTGCATATTTGCATGCCCTCCCAGTACCACTTAGTGCTGAACACCGTGCGATGCCATATTGTATCGAATATCCTGTTTGGAGGAAAAAATGCGACAAGGGGACCCATTAACCCCCCTCCGGTCATAACTAGATAAGAGATGCAATAATACTCCTCTGTCCATGTGGAGGAATCGCCGCCGATTGTCTTTTAAGACCTATTGACTAACGAGTTTCGTCCTTGCTCTGAGAGACCACTAACAGTTACTTCTGGGGCCGCTCCTGACAAAATCTATAATGGAAAATGTCGGGGTAGTCCTTTCCTCATCAACTTCCCCCCTTCAAACTAATGTGTTTGGCCCGCTTTTTTTCACAATCCGGCCGGCAGCACTCATGAAATGCGCCCCTGGTTTTTACGTGAGAAACATTTTCTGTCAAGCTGGTGGCTGTAGTGTTTCAGGGGCGATACGTTTTTCCTTTACGTATTCTGAACGTGACGTCAATTGGCTTTTTTTAATACGATTTCAGCTTTTCGCCAATAAATATTCGAAAGAATAAAATCTGAATTGATACATGATAGTTGATTGGTCAACACCAATTAAATTAAACGCCAAAACGGCGATAAACTGCATTTTAATGTAATTCCGAGTATTATGAGAGCATTTGGATAGCAGAAATGAAATCTTCGTAGACCGTTCTGGTTTATTTTTACACAAAATCATTTTCATACTACTTTTTAATCTGTCGGTAGAATTTTATGCAATCATGCGCAATTTTCTGAAATTTCTTTTGCCATATTTGTAATAGAAAATAATTGCCATTTTAAAGCGAGGTTAATTTTCCAGAGCAGTTTATTGGGGGCTTCCCATGATGGATAAAATTGCCAATTTTTTATACATGTGTAAAATTGCCCCCTTTTACTTTATCAACCCGATTTCATTGTTTCGGGCGTAAATTACATCGAAGTTGGCGTTAATTGCATCTCCGGGTTGAAGACTCGAGGAGAAAATGTCCGAGTGTAAAACGCTTTTTTTTAAACCTCCGAATAAAAATTTATGGCTAAAGAATTTCGTAATTAGAGGTGTGGTGATCAGTTTTGCTTCCGAATCACCGATTATCAACCTTTTCAGTTGGTTTATTCTAAAGATCGGGCTACTGGCGACGAATACGGCCTAGTCGTAGGCTATGGTGTTTTGACGGAAAACAATATATGCGGTATTTTGACCAATGTAATAGTGCTTGACCAGTTCACCACGCTGTTTAGCGGAAACCCTACTGACTAAATTTAAAGCCGTAAATGTTATTAATATGAACTGGTTGCGATGACGTACCAAAACAGTAGGTTGCCAATTGGCGTTTTGTCATAGGGGCTTGTGATTTACGCAAATTACCAGCATTACCACTGCTGCTGGCCTTTCTTTCCTCTTGTCGTTCACACTCATCTTCGACAGTGCTCTTGATCAGCAGTCGTTTATAGAGCTAAAGTTGAAAATTCAATGCTTTTCAGTTTTTGTTTTTCTCTGCCGATCCATTGTTGATATTCGAAATTTGTTAACATCCATAACCTTGAGAGCTCGATTCTTGGAGTTTTGAACTCCGGATTCTTGTAATTTACATATTTCTCGAGCGCATACCTTGAAATCTCAGCCTCAAGTTCCATTCCGATGCGTTGAAGGGGTTACAGTGGGTATACCCACTGCTCTAGCAACCTGTGAGTTGTAGGTGGTGCAGGTTCAATTCCTCCCTGTGTGTATTTCTCTCTTCTGTGTTAGTAAAACTCTTCTGTCAGTAAAAATCTGTGCGTGTATGTCTATTACTTGATGTTTTCTGTCCTGCGTTTGGCGCAGCATGGCCAAATATGGTCCTTGCGGCGCCATAAAAACTCAACTCGATTCGTTGAAAGTTGTGGTTGGTAATGGCTCGTATTTAGGGGAAGTTACTTTTGTGACCACCTGATATACCGCGTTGAGGGAAAATTCATAAATCAGAGGGGAGGATACCTAAGGCTGACTGAGAGATTTTCCAACTCTTGTTTTTATCTTTACAAACTATTAACTGAGGGGTTCTTATATATTCTCCTTCAAGCTTCTCTCTTCACAAAAGAACCAAATTTTTAAGTTTAGGAACAAGAAGTCGCACAGGTCAACACCGGAGAAAAGGGTGGATGAGGAATCGATTGGAAGCCTAATTTGTGCAATTTTGCCATTACGACGGTCGACTGGTGGCACACTGTCTTGGAGAAAGAGCACTTTTTGTGCGTTAATCTTGGCAGTTTTGTTACAGTTCTTTCAAAAGGTCCAATAACTGTGCATAATAGGCTCTTGTTATTGTTTCCCCTTCTCTAAGTAGTTGATCAAGATGATTCCTTGAGTATCCCAAAAAACAGTGGGCATCACCTTCCCAGCCGACAACGGTCTTTGTCTTCGGCGCACTTTCACCACTCTGTTCACTGCTTTGACTGCTACTTGGTAGTGGTGGACCCATGTTTCGTCAACAGTTACGCGAATCGACTCAAAATGTCCTGCGAATTGAAGTTAAACATCATCAAACACAGCATTGAAGTTTTCTTTCGCGTGCATTTTTCGTCGACAGTTAACAATCGCGGCACCCATCGCACACTCAACTTTTTCATCAGCAATTTTTCATGCAGGATATTGTGCATTCGTACAGTTTGGATGCCTACAGTCTCAGTAATATCTTACACTTTCACTCGGTGGTCTTTCATATTGACACTGAATTTTTTTGATGATATCGTTGTGGTTACCACAACTGAGCGCCCAGAGAGCGTTTCATCTTTAGCTCATGTTCGGCCACGCTTAAACTATTCATCCAGAAATAAAAAATCTTAAATGCAGGGGCAAAGTCCCCACAAACTTTATGTAACTCCTCTTTGATCTCGGTGTCCTTCCACTTTGAATAAAAATGTTTTATCACTGCACGGAACTCATTTCCCCCAATTTTCGTGGTAGCTGCCACAATGCTCGCTTCAAACGTTTGTAGACCGCGAACAAAGCGTCGCTTCTGGTTGAAATTTGGCATGAGCTAGTGCTTAAAGAGAAGCTTACCAGCCGTGACTTCAACAAATTGATTGTAGCCGACCTCAGAAATTAACCAAACTTATCAAACGACCCTCATATTTATGGACAGTCTTACTTGACCAAGCTCCAAAACTCATCCTGTGAGGATGAAATAATACTTTTTTCATCGAATAAAATTCAACACGAACAAAATGCATCAACGTTCTATAGTTCTTATATCTGACCCTTGACCCCCAAAAAGGTATTTTATGTTGGCCCACACGCATTTGATACTTTAGCTTAGGTTTATTAATTACAAATAATACACGTTCAAAATGAAATTTTAAATAATTCTTTCTTTGGTTTTGAAAATGTGTAGTTTTAAATGTTTGGACTACGTGATTCTGAATCTAATGTGTGGTGTTTGGACGATGAAATAGATAAATGAAATAAACTTAGAAGAAAATAGTTTTTCTAAGCGTCATTTCCTACAAAAGTTTCAAGTTTCAACAAATTTCCATCTTTGTCATCAAAATCCTCCTTAGAAACTATACGAGCATGCTTTTCCAGATCCCCGGTATTGGTTGTCAACAAAATCAATAAAAGGATTGAGCGTAAAAGAAATTCGGTAGAAGTTGTTAGTTTTGGGTTAATATATTTCTTACCAATGCACTGGTACATGAAAAGTTTTGCCTTTTGTGACTCAAATCTTTCGACATGCAAAAGTATAAGAAAAATGACATGATTCTGCTTCTTAATAGAGTCACGTGATACTCAAGAAAAACTAAACCACACAAAGCATTAGTAACGATTTCCAATACGTACATAGAGGCTTTTATAAATGAGTCTATTCTTAAATCCGACGTCGTGTTGGATATCTGAGTCTTGTTTACCTATTAACGAAAGAAAGGAAAGCTAAAAAATAATAAATAAAAATAAGCGAATTACAAAGAACAAGTACCCAGAACATTACATTCAAGTTCATTACATACGTATGTATTTTATATAAATTCTTAGAAAAATCCATATTGACTATTAGAACCTTGAACTTTTCTTCTCCAACAGGAGGATACTTCGAAATTTACTAGTTTCCAATAAAATGGCTTACGTTTTCCGAAATGCTAAATTTTGGAATCAAACTGCGCTGAGAGTTTTTCTGTCAAGCTAAATATATTCGTGTGATACGTGTTTTCTGTACGTATTCTGAACGTACAACTTCAATTGGCTTGTTTTTCGATTACGATTCCAGAGCTTGCCTATAAATATACCAAAAATAAATTCCGAATTTATGTATGGTGGTAGACTGGTCAAAATCAACAAGATTAAACGCCAAAAGTTCCCAAAATGGCAAAAAAAGGCATTTTAAGGTAACCCCGATAAATATCATGCGAGAGCTATAAAATAACCGAAACGGAGGAATACTCTCTTCACACTTGTTTATAAGTATATTTGGGTGAATCCATTCAAATCCAGGTAAGGCTGTTCGCTTTACCATCTTCGAATCGAATGATATTTTGCATGCAGGTACATTTTGAGCCACCTTGAATCAACATATTTTTTATAATCTCGAACAAAAATTTTCTTCGAGATACAGGGCTGTGAAAGTGACGTCACAAATTAAAAATTATTTTTCTTAGCGTACATCACCTTTTAAAAATCAAATATATCCTAAAGTATTTAAGATAATCCAATTTTCTTTAAATGTAAGATTTTAGAGCAACTAACTATTGATACTATTTTCATTAGTAGTACGTAAATAGTATTGGGAATATGAATTTTTCAATTTGATCAATTTTAAATTCATTTTTCGTGAATAAGACGTTCAGAGATCAATGGCATACTACCTTTTGCTCCCTATCAATATTTACTCTGTTTGCATCGCGTTCAGCTTAATTAGTGTGAACTATCTTAATAGTTTCGCCTAAAGATTAAGACTTGATGTATTTGCGATGTCTTTAGTGATGTTGTTTTACTACGATTCGATGCAGCACGTGACATAAAAGATGAGATAAAGCCATAATTGTTGGTGCATTTCTGTTACTATGACGTGTAAGAGACAGCTATCTTTTTGCGATGGAAAATCCATCACTTGTGCTTGTTGGGCCAACATATATCAATTTTTGAGGATAAGTTTTCAGATAAAAACGATTAATAACAACTATGCTAACATCTTTGAATTGAATGAAAAATTTCTAGTTTTATAACATTGTTTGATAAAAAAAATCGAAACACTTTCAAAATTGTCAGAAATATGCTCTCTATTTACACTTTGTGCTCACTTCTTGATTAACTTGAACCTGATGCAGAATCCGATACCTCTTTAACGTTTTCGAAATATTTATGGAAACCAGAAGGAAGCATTAAAATAAGTGTGTATCTCCGGACAGACGCTTGAGCACCACATAATTATTTCTTAAAGATAACGGCAGAACCGGGCGAACTGACTTCCAAAGTTTACAATCGAAAGTTATTGAACGGCCCATATCTTAACATTCACAAGAATTTGTAATTTAAAATTTGTTACATTTTTAATTTAATTAATTCAAATTTTGCTATAATTCAAATTTTAAATGTGTGATGAATATATCTAAGCAACATATATTATACTAATTGTGATGATTATAATGCATTCAAAGTTTTCGACTATTATTAATTGTTTTTTATTTAATGAAATAAAAATTTAAATTAGTAACATTAATTATCTCTGATTTAATGCCAGAAACAACTGATAGAAGGACTGAACTGTCCACCTTCTCGATGTTTTTTAGATTGGGGAAATATTGTAGATTTTTATAATTTTTGTGTTGATGGAGTCCTATAATACTGTACAATTATTTTGAATGTGATGGAACAACGAAAAAAAAAACGATACCGGATGGGACTTATAAAAGAGTCAGCCGAATCGATATATTAGATGTCCGGACCATGAGATTTATTAATGTTTTTTAGTGATTGAAGTAAAATTTATATTAAAAGAATCTTCTGTCATTTTTCATTGGTAGATTGACCCATTCAGCCAACAAATATAGCAAGCCATATGGAATTTTCCACATAACCAGTCCGCCCCAGCATAAAACACCGATGTGCAGATGCTGGGAAAAGGAATTCAAACCGGGGCTGGATTTGCAAGATTCCTGGTTTGAGATCTTAAAGTAGCTTAAATAATTTAACAATTGTCTATGTTGTGGTTGCTCATTGAATATCCTGAAATTGTAGCTTTCGATTAACAATTTGGATGAAATAATCGGTTCATTCGTTATTAAATAACATATCTTCGGCTTAGAGCAGAACCTCATTAACTAACTTAAAATAATGTTTTTACTAGGCAGCTATTTAATGACTACCTACTGGTTTTTAGGTCAAAAATTAAAGATTATAAACATTTTGATAGTACTCTATTTCTCTTATAGATTAGAATTTGACTATGCACTTCTCATTATTATGAAAATAAAAGCATTTAGTGTCCCCGAGAAAATATCAGTTAATGAGTTCTGCTCTAAGCCGACGACATATTTTTGCATTGTTAATAAAAAATATTCTCAGTAGTTATGTGGAACAACATATTTTATACTGGTTTAAAACAAAATTTTGACAATTTTTGTGTGTGTTGTTGGTGTCCTATAATATTTAAGCTTTAAATGTTATATTTATAAAAATTGAAGGTTATATTATTATTGAAAAGTTTAAATTTTAATGGTAATTTTTCGTCACACACACACACAATTGAAATTCACAATTGAAATCGTAAACAAAAGACATTTTTCTGTAAAAAATGCAACAATTTTATGAATAATGATTTCATTGACTAAAAAGACAAATTTCGAATTCTGATATGATTTTTTATCTTGAATGGTTAGTAGGTAGATGAATTTACGGCGCACTGGAGTTATACAACGAGCTATTGGCGACGGTCCGGGATCAAACCCGAAGGGAAAGATTCAAGGACAATGCCTCGTAATTCCGAACCACGGTCAGATGACGAGAACAACACTTGAGCTGGCACCCCACTCTCCACATTACCGCACCACGCCAATGTGAAGACATTTAAGGCCACAACAAATTTAATGTGCACCAGCCCCCATGTACACTACGTCCTTGGTTGGATCGAGTTTCGAACTCGCAACTCTCCAGTTACTAATCCACGACTCTACCCACTGGGCTGCCACGGTCCTTTTATCTCGAAAAAAAAGCGAGTGAAGAATATACCTATTTCTTAAACAAATAAAACATTCAATGTTTTATTTGCTTAATAGACTAATGTTTTTGATAATTTTATTTATTTAACATTTTGATTTAATTTAAGAGAATTGCTTTGATGCTTTTGGAATAAAAGCAGTATCTTAACTAGGATCTCATTTCCGAAGGAACTCAAAGTTAGAAATATAAATTTAATGGCCTATGAAGAAATGAATCTAATTGCAGTTTTACCAAGTTCCGGTAAAAGGTATTTATAATCTTATATTTGGTCACTGGGGATAAATAATATAGTCAGAGGTATAAGAGTAATAAGACTCAGCATAAGGTAAGCATCTTCGGTTGATGCTAGTACAGAAATCACTTTACAATAGTTTGTGTTCGCCAAATATTTGTAATACTATAAATAGCATTAAGCTAACTATAATATTTTCGAACCTTCTTTTCCTAAACTATTTCTTTTTTGTCCCTACTGATGCGTCAATGCGATAGACATACAAGTGTGTGAGACGATGGTTATACTACAGTTTCTCACTCACACTAATGTAGTTTTAGTTCTCTTTAGAGAGTTAGTTCACTAGTATAATTGGTGTACTTCACTAGGTTAGTCCCAGCAGGTAATGCTGTTTTAGCACTATGATTTGGCTCTTCAATAACCACTTTAGTTAAAATCACAAACACGTTTATTTAACAGAACACAACACGAATATAAGACATTTAAGAAAATTGAAATTAATAATATATCCTCTATGGGATTTACAAATCACATGCAGGTGACACGCTTGTGTTTTTCTTACACCGAGCGATCTACCTCGCTCCTCAGACCTCCTCGGTACTACTGTACTTATTTTCACTTCCTTTCGGAAGTTGGCGAATGTTTTTATAATTGGCGGTAGCCAATTGTCTCTCCATTCTAAGCAGTCTTACAGTTATGAAATCAGATTAATAATCTTTATACATCAAAACTTCGTAGCAAATGATCCACTTAATGAATTCTAGTTAATTTAATAATTTTTATTTTTAAAGAATATTACAAACACATTCTGTGATTTACGATATTTAATTTTGAAAAAGTATTATAAAAATAAGAAACCAACGCTTTTGGTAGGGGTGCTTGGGCCACAAAGCTCCCTGGCTACACCACTGAATAACAGCATTTTTAAGCATAAAATGTGAGAGTTTCTTTATAAATAAACCGTAATTTTTTTTTTAAAACTTTAGCTATTGCAAATCTGTCTACAAACATATTTTGAATTTGTATTCTGAACGAGGAAAAATAAACATTTTTATATGAACATAAACATAGTAATATGGCTTCAATTTTACTTTTATAAAACATTCAAGTACCATATTTTAGCATTGCAAATTTTTGTATTCGGTGCTTTTTTTTCTACTCTTCATTGACACATATAAAGAATATTATCCATTGTATTTGAAGTTGTTCCAAGAATAGCTCAAGACTAAAATCATAATTAATTCAAGATTGTTGAGAAAATTGTTTTTAAATTGGATATACTTTTGTATCTTGAAAGGCAAAACGCGAATGAACTGTGCTTCATGACAAACTGTTACTTAGAAACCTAATAGGTCTGGATAGAGAAAGTGAAGCTTTTTTGAAGATAAAACCTGATGTAGAAAAAATGAGAATCTTTTTGTATATAAATACAAGTTCTAGCGTGTATGTTTAGAAATCCTTTTTATCAGCGAGACACACGAAATTTCACAAAGTATCGTCAGTACTGGAAATTGTAGAAATTAAAAATGTTCGAAATATTTTCTCGACATCCAAAAATCGCCTAAAATCTTCATGGGAATAATATTGAACATTGTTATGATTCTGTAGCCGTATTATAAAACATAATTCAGTTATATAATTATTGCTAGGTTATTTAGCTATATTATATCTATTCTTAAAAGAGATTATAGGCACCTTTTGCCAAAATTTATCTTTTTGTAATTTAAAATATCTTAATAACATTTTTAATGAACCGAAGCTATTTAACTTTAATCCGTTTTATACTTCATTTTACGAAATGGAATTTTCAACAAGCAATAAAAATTCGATTTTAAATATCATACATATCTTATCAAAATAATTCGCCATCAATTTGCTAAAACACAGATTATGTTGATTGAACCTGATAATATCATTTACCAAAAGCTTTTTAGAATTTTTCAAGGACTCCGGTACTTTTGACGCCATTTAAATTTTCTGATAACGATATTACGCGTACACCTTTCGTAGAAATCGTCACCACGTGCCTTCTAATCATCACAACAACGTTTATTCCTTTCCTTACAATATCTTTCATTCGCAGTGTTTTTAATTAGGGGTCTTTACGTTGCCGTAGGCTTGCTGCATCTTTACAGTAAAGAAGCCCTGTATAACTTTATTTTCCAGGAAATTTTCTTAGTACCTGATTTATTAAATTGAAGATAAACTTAATGAACCTTCAAAGGCACTATCTTCTGTTCAACTGCACTGGATGTAATAAAAATAGCTAACATACGCAATTTTCAGGTTTAATTTGAGTTAGAGACCTTTTAAATACACCGATATAGTGCTTAAAATGAGAGATTTTCTTTCTGAACACACACACATAATTACTTATATTTTTTACTCTTTTGAAAAATTCCACTTTGTTTTCAGAAAAGGTGATGGCATTGATACAACCCACTATGCCAATATCGACTCTCAGTGTAGATAAAGTCAGGTTTTAGCAAACATTCCTGGCTTAAATCAATTCCAGGCACACTACCTCTCCTCTCACGCATTCTAGTCTGAAAATGTAGATCCATTTCCCCAAATAATACAAAATTGCGTAAAAATATAGTTGATGGCTTTGCTAAAATGAAACCCAGACCCTTAGCCTACATTAGTTGTTTTATCTACTGTAAAAATACATTTTATTTGTTAATTGAAATGTCTTTATTTTTGTATCAATTGTGAGTGCATTCATTTGTTTATGCCAGGGGTGTCAAACTCAATTAAAACACGGGCCACTTAATGCAACTGGTAAGATTCACGCCGGCCACAACACATTTACAAATTTTCTTGAAATTATATTTTGAAGTGAGGATTCACAGGAATACGGATAGGATAATTAAAACACATTATGTAATTAAGTGAATTTAGGGTAATAATTTATAATATTGCTATATAATTGCTTTTATTTAAACGTTTATTTAATTTTAATGTATTTATAAAACTAAAATTTTTTTTTTTACCGGAAACTTGCCAGAGCTTTCCTCCTACTAGTTTTCCAATATCTGGATTCAAAGACTGAGAACAGACAATCTTCATTATGGCAGATAGATTTTATCAGTTAATCCTGATCTGTAAGCCGTTTTTTTTAATTTCATGGACGAAAATAGTTGCTTACACATTTTTAACATGACGAAATTGTGTGTACGGTATTGCCTCGATCTCTCCTAAGGGCTATTTTCTTCATAACATATTGTCCTGTTTTCATTTTATTTCAGAGCATCGTGGGCCATAAAAAATTATCTCGGGGGCCACATGCGGCCCGCCAGTTTGACACCCCTGGTCCAATAGACCTAATAGACCAACGTCATACTAACAGCAAGTGCACGTTCATTACGTATATGTTGGATAAGAAGTAAGAACTATGAGTGGGAACTGGAAATTCATGTTAGGGGAATAGGGAGGAGTACGTCACGTGATATTCCGAATTAGGTCTTCCTTAAAAAAATTTGCTCGCCCCCCAGTCAAAACCCGAAATGAGGCCTACGTGATTTCATGAGGTGAAATAAGTTTCAAATTCTGTTTTAACCACGATTTAAAAATTACCAGCTTAAAAATTAATAATAGAATAACCCCAAATATATCCTAATAGACATTTAATTTCTTTATTTATCTGAGGATGGTTGAATCTCATCAGCCCCCTGGGATCATTACTGATACAAAGTGTTTCCTCAGAAGAAAGTATAATACAAATATTTTTCTTGCAGAATACGGTATACTTCTTTACAATATGGTAGTACTATGTCTATAGTTGTCTATGTCTATAGTTATCGACCATAAAGATCTTTTAATAGAAAATAACAGATATTTGGAAAGAAAATTGAATGATTATTTAAAACAGGATAGCGGATTGTCTAGAGGAAGGATAGGATAAAGGATTGTGTTCATATCCTTGTTCAGTACAGAGAGAGAGAGTTATTTCGACTGATTCTGATTTAAAAAAAACGAAGGTCTTTTCGATAATTACAGCTCACCGAACAAATATTGCCATTATAATCAAGTCAAGAACATTAAAACATCAAAATAGCTTTTAAAGATTACTTTAGTTCCACTCACTTGAGTAGGAAGCTGCCATAAAAATCCATTGAAAATTGAAAGGGGATACATTCTGATATAATGTTTTGAAATAAAATATTCCGTCAGTAATATTACCGAAAACTGGACAGTTCTTCCAAATCATCACCATACAATATTACTTTTTCTAAATTTCCGAGGGGCTTGAAGAAAGTATCAGCCGGCCAAGTAATAAAGTATATTAGTTTGTTTTGTGTTTTATTGGATATCAATAAACATTGATCGAGTTCCCTAGTCTTTACTGCGCCTTTGCTACGTGATGAAACTTAAATTTCAAACTCAAGTTTATCCCTATTCTGCAGTTACAAAAGTTCATAAAAAGCACAACTTGTGCAGATTCAATAAATCTAGCACTGACAATTATGTGGACCCAATCGAGTTATTTTATAATGATATTAAGTTGAGATGCAAATCTAACTTTTTCTATTTCTGGTCCATAAGTCACTTGAAAATATACATCGAGAGAATACCAATGCAAAAAAAATTGATTCCGATTTTTTTTTTAAATCACGGAGTTTAACGGTTATGGAAGGCATTTTCTGCCAAGCTAAACGAAGGTAACGGTAGTATTTCTGTGGCGGAACGTGCTTCCTGTGCGTATTACGAACGATCTAACCAAATGAAGCTCCCACGAAAACACAATTTTTCATTGCCCTAAATTAAATACGTTAAATCCAAAGATCTGCAAAATCTGGGTTCTTGGGGATGGGCACTAAATAACAGCTCTCACAGCAGCAGTGTTCAGTGGGACATTGTTTAGAAACGCTGTGCTATAGAAAAGTCTAGGTATTATGTTCCTCAGCACTCAAAACACTGAAGTTGCTACCATTTCAAAGTTACATGCGATGTTAAAAAAAATAACATCAGAATAACAATAAAAAGATTTTTTTGTATTGAATGGCATCAAAACGGTAAAAGGCTGTGAGACAATAAGAAGACTAGACAGGAAGTAATGTTGTCATTTGAAAAGAATTGTAGCAGAAAAATATCACGCCAAATTCAAACAGACGCTTCCTTAGAGCGCATCGGTCTACGTTTCCGGTGTTATTAGAGTACTTTTTACGCCTTTTTTCACTAAGAAAAACTATTGTACTTCAAAAGCTTTGAAATTTACTTTGTTTTATTAGAATTTCGTTGCTAGAAGAGTTTATTTCGAACCCGTCGAACTTACTATTCTAATTTTATTCTAAAATATGAGCCAAACCCTGTTTCAGCCCTAAAATGTATTGGATTTTCTTCGCTCACAAGAACACTTATCGAAAACGTCGAGAAATATCAAAACCTATATAAATTTATGAAAAACGATCAGTTAGAAATGATACGAATTCCCTCGTGAGATAAGAAATTTAAGTGTCTTAAGCTCTTCATTTTGTTTATTTAAACACTTTTCTATAAATTTTCGTTGTTAATATTTCAATGTACAATCTAAAAAATATATGTTATATGTGTTACATAAATAAGAAAAGTTACGTAAAAGAATTTACATAAGAATCCACAGATGAAGAAATCCTCAGTTGTAAATTATCACATTCTAGTTCCTAAAAACAGAGCTTCCTATTATATGTAATGATTTTCAAAATGAAAAGTATAACTTGTGTGTGACATACGAGTACTGATTAAGCACTTTTACGTTGTTACAATCATTACAGAAATAATATAAAACAAAAACATCAGGAAACACAATTTTAGTTTGCAAAACGCAGACTACAACAAAAATTGCCAATAATTTTCATGGAGATTTATATTTGCCACCATTCGCCTAGAACGGAACATTTCTTTTCCGCATAGCTAAGGATTTCATTTCGGAGGAGCTCAAAGTTCGAAAGATATTTTTATTAGAATTTAGAAGTTTCTCTTATTGTCTATCTAGTATTTCGTTATTGGATTAATTTTAAAATAAGGCATTACGTAAGCATGAAAAAGTGAAATATCTCTGTTGATAAATCATTTCTAATTGGTTCTTTCGCCAAATATTGCGATAATTTTAATTAACTTAAATAAAAATTCAAATCTCCCGACACTCAATTTTTATTTTCACACTTTTGAAGCGTTGGCGTGGTTCGTAGATAAGTAAAGATGAGATGATAATGCAGTGAAAAAAGAAATTAATAATAATCTTCATATTTTATTTTCTTTGTAAATGATCATTTTAAAAAGTTGTTAATGCATGTAATAATTATTATTTTATTTTAATATCTCAAAAGTATTCCATACATTTTTTATGTTATTTGTAAAAATATACAAAAATAAGAATCTGGCAACAGCACGTATTCAGATTCTGCAAGTCAATGTCACCATGCTACTTTATTTAAAGTATAGATTCGCAAAGGTCAGTATTTCACTCACTCTGATTCAGGCATCATTCGATCAGGCTGATCAATCTTTTTGAGTGGAATATTAATTGTAAATAGTTATGTGATTTCATTTGTAAATGCAAATATTTACAAATAAAATTTCTCTTTAAATTCTCTACATCTATATGGAGTTATGCTCTTCGATCCATGCAATACCCTCAGTTGAAGTCAAATTGGAGACCAGGAAGTGATTCGAAGTCATAACCTTCTGATCTGTAGTCAGGAGTTATTTAACACTGTTGTCACACTCCAGTTTTCTCTCTGATTAGACCACAGATACTGTTAACACAAAAGTGTAGATTTTAAATGGATTTCCATAACGCCTTTAGTTACCGTTAATCTCGAAATACGCTGTGGTTTCATTGAAAGAAGTAATCTGATGTAATATTTTTGCGGTTACTGATAAATATGAAACTAGTATGATCGGAAGACTGGAATTTTTGTCATGCTTGCTATGCAGTTATCGGGCACTGAGTTTGAAAGAATTGTAAGATAGCGAGAGTTTTAGAGCTAGGTTTAAACAATTGTTTATGTTTTTCTGTATGCTCTGCCTACTTAAAAAATGCACCATTGCTGACGTCACGAAAATCGAGATCAATGATATCTCTTTCACGTGATCGAAAGTTCGAATTTTCAGACGAAAAAATGTTGCAAACGTTGGTCAAACGCATTGTTTCGGATTATCATTTTTTATGAAATATCTTTTTACAGCTGACATGGCATAGAAGTTATCCTGTCGCAACAACTATTCATCTGTGCTGGGAATACTGCATCTAGTCACGATTTGTCAAACCAATAGTATAAAGTACATTATGGATTGATTGAAGATATTGGAATATTCTAACTGTTCAATTGAAAAATTAAAATTCTTTGATGCCATTTTAATTTAGTTTTTCATATTTAAATCGTCGAAAACAAAAAATAATGTGCACGCATTAATGCCGAATGAGTGAAAACTTGTGTAATTAATTTTCTGATTCTGAAAATAAATTTGTTTGGCGCACAAAAGGTCAATATTACTTATTACCTTTTGATTGCAATTTCTGATGCCGAGTGTTAATGCCGCATGGGTGAAAGCTTGTCGCGTAATTAATTTGATTCCGAAAATCAAGTTTCTTTTGACACAAAAGTTCAATATTACTTATTAACTTTTGATTGCAATTGTTGATGTTGAGTGCTTAAAGTTTCTTCTTCATATATTATTAGATTAATTAATTTGTTTAATTTACTCTGGAGATGGGATATAAAGTTAATGTCATTTTGTAACATTTTTTCATTTTCTACTTTAATTACATGCTTATAAAAATCTATTGACGTTGAGCATTCTGTATTGAAAAGAGATAAAGACATCTTGGCCGATTCGTGTACTTAAACAATCACCAATTTTCATAGAAACTTCCATGCTCAAACAAATCTCATTTGAGGATGAATGTCAGGAACAGAATAGAAAAGGCTGGGAATCGGAAATCGGCACGTCCCGTTGCTCAATATGAATCACAAGTACTTGTATATTAAATATAATGTCAGCTTTGACATAATTAAACATACTAATAATTTTAAACATAATTCCTCAACTTTTATTCACTCATAATCCATCGGTACAATCGGAAATTACAAATTACGCCTCGAGTTAGTTTGTCTATTGCGCAATGCTGCAAATGTTATCGACCTTGTAATGAAATAGACAGAGCATGTGAGTGTAGTCACGGTCGTAAGATCTCAGAAGGGTAAAATCACGCAGACTTACGAATTGAATTGGTCCGATTGGCTATCGAAGCGCAGACTAGTGTTTTTAATCACGTTGGATAATCACTTTAACTAATCAATAATTTGTCCCACCATTGAGATTCATGTTTTCCCTACAACCACGGGAAAGATTACCACATTTCAAACCGAGCGACCGGGAGAAGTAGTACAAAGCCGCGCGCACATGCTCCGTGTATTTTGCTAGAATGTAGATGACAAATGTACAAGTCCGTAATTCGTATGAACAACAGATTAGAAAAATATCTGAATACCTCTTGTTACTCTCGTTCCTGGAGTCGAAAGTGTTAACAGATTCGAAATTCTGTCAACTTTAAATAAGTGAGCATTTCGTTTATGTGTGGATGAGTGTTCTTCATGTTTAGTTTGATATTGTTTTCAAATAGCAACACATCCTTTTTGTGTCGAATATTTTTCATATTACAATAAAGCTAGATTACATTTTTATGCAAATCTCACCATTGAATATCTTTCTAAAAAATGAGACTTTTTTTCTGTCAAGCTTAAGTGCTGTAGTGTGTTTGTGGTGCAGTGCTTCCTGTGTGAGAAATCACTTGACTTTTTTGAATACTATTTCAGCACGTCGCAAAAAGAAATTCCAAATTGGATATAGGATCGCTGATTGGTCAACACCAATTACATTTAACGCCAAACTTCACCAAAACAGCGATGAACAACATTTTAAGGTAATCCCAGATACCTATCATGCAAGAGAATTTAAGTAGTAGAAAACAAATTCCTGTATTCTGTCTGGTTAGTTTGTTTACACTGAAAGTTCTTCTCATGGAATTTGTTTTCACTGAAAATTCCTCTCAGAATTTGTTTACACTGCAAATTCCTCTCATAGAAGGTCATGCATAAAATGTTTTAGTATATTTTCACAAATAAGAAGTACATTTATTTATAATAAACATTACTCTGTCAATGACACTTATGTGGTTTGACTGTGTGACACCAGGGACTGGAAAAGTAAGAGGTGTTTGGAAACTTTTTTGACTGGCTGTTCATATTAATATTCAGCCATGCAACGAGGCACCCCTTCAGTATTTATTGCAATCTCATACAACAAATGAGGTTCAAAATCTCAAAACTTTAAAAAATGTTACATTACTAGACTTGGACAGTAATCTTCATTCACCTTGTAAATCTAGAAAATTGTTCCTTTTGCATTTGAAATAAACTTTTTTCCTCAAAACTCCTCAACAGTACCGTTTTGCTACCATTAAATAAAACTGAGGTACTTTAAGATATGCTACTTGTGTACTTTATGGAAAGAAATGGCACAAAAACCCCAAGAGGTCCACCAAAATGTGTTAAATATAAATTAATGTATGTGATCTATGATGAAGTAGTAGGTCTTGGTCTAGTCAGCCTTCATGTATCAAAACATTAGCACAGAGCGGCAAACCGAATTCAAAGAAGAAATACATAAGTATAGTGAGCAATTGTAACCTTTTTATGTACCCAGAATCATTGGACCAAAACTAGTAGTAACGTGACCCTTAGACTACTTTTGTCTGCCTGATGGAAACGAACATTCATCATCTGATCCACGGGACGAGAAGACACTCGTCCATTGATTCCTCATATGATGGGTCTGAGTGACATAGTAGTAGACATGTGATTTCACAATTTTTGTCGCCACTCTCTCTATATATAGAAAGGCGAATTCACACATCTATCTTCTCATAAGATGCTACATCATCAAACGAGGTGATAAATGCCAAATTGCCCAACCAAGTTTAATTTTCACTGAACAGTCACGTGACTACTAGTCGACATGTTGGACACACTTTTTGAAACTTTTCACAATATCAATTCTCAGTCTACTTACATTTCACGTTTATGACCGAACTGTGATGAAATAATGTTAGAAACTTCCCAGTTAATGTATATTTTCTCAACAATATTTGTGTTCTAAGAAAATTTTGAACGAAACTCTTGTCTTGAATAACAACGTTCTATTTTTATGTTTCCTTTTCGGCGAATTCTCATTACTCTTATCCTTTTGACATTACATCACATTTATATCACGATTAAGATATGAACTCGAGATGGTATATCAAATATCAATGGTAGAAAATCAAATCCAGAAATAGGTTTAGTACTCCTGTTCCAACTGAGATAATGTGCATTTTGCTTCTTTCCACCTCCGTTATGGACTGATTACTTCACCTGTTTCAAATGTTATTGCACAAAAAGAGAGTAAAGATATTTGTGTAGAAGAAATAAACAAAGGTAACTTGTATTTGAACAAGAGACTTACAAATAAAATATAATCAGGTCCAGTTATGTTGTATTCAACGTGCATAAAAAAGCTGTTTTCATGCATTCTTACTTTTGTCCTTTTTAAAATGTATTTTATAATAATTAATTTCCATTTTTTTATTTCGTCACCTACTAGGAAATTCAAAATTTTTATTTTTGAAATAAAGGGGAAAACAGTTTGTTAAATCCTAGTTTCAAATATATACCTACATTTTTCATTACCGATACGTAGAGTTTAAGTAGTCATAATGTAACCAAGTGCTTGCATTAAATTCTATATGATCACAGCTTTTCTAATTAAAGTATAACTCAAAATACACCATTTTACGAGTTACCTAGTTCTTGAATTCAAGTAACGATTTGAAATGTGAAAATATTCATATAAGAACGAAACAGAATGCTATCTTACAGTTTTTTTGGAGGTATACTTCAAAGCACTATTTTCTTTCTGAAATTTTAAAACAGCGAACGTTTATTATTAACTAGAGCATCAAGTTTTTCATACAACCTTTTCGTTCAGAAAGTGTTCATATCCACTGATCAAGTGCATGAGTTAAAGCAGAATATTTATTTTCTTGGTATTTGAATTTTCTTATTTTAATAGTTAGATAAATACATCTCTTCAGAATAAAAATATTATGTTTACGATTTAAGTGCATCACGTATGTAACATTGTTTTCCTATTCGTTGGCTTTAGTTGCCCCAAATTTTAGAAATGAAAATACAATCAGAAATTTTCTGTTCAATCCCCTTCGCACTCTCAAAAGCAAAATACCATTAAATATTAGTGTATGTCAAAATTCAAAATTAGTGTATGTTTATTTCACATTCATATAAAGTAAACCTTTTCTGATTTTGTCTTGAAATTAATCTCAAAAGTATATTTAAAAGAAGGAAATGATATATCGTAATATTTTTATGCCATAGCTTAAGATATTAAAAACAGTTAAAAGTAAATTTTCGTACCATATGCTGATATGACGTCTAATGAGAAGCCATAAACAATGGAATTGCAATTAGTGTCATTTAATACTAATCTATGAATTCTATTTTACATACCTATCTAAACTGGTTTTTCATATTGCAATTGGTATTGTCTGAAGTTATGATTGAATTCTTCACTTCATTATGTAGTATTATTTGAATGTGCTCTTAGCACAATGCATGACCTTGTATTGATAGATACTGACCTCAAGGTTACCGTGAAAATTTTGTCTTCAATGAAAAACTTATTAACATTCTTAGACTTAAATACTTACAGACAGTAAAACAATTAGGTTTAACACACTCCTAAGATTTATAATTGTCCGATTTGATTTTCTTTACGGGAAGTGACGAAGTGTTTCCATTACTTCTGTTTCATTTTGAATTTGTCTAAAAGTTGTAACCAAAGTTATGACCCAAAAGCGGCCAACAATGCAATTGAACATGAAAGGTGAAGTACAACGGCATCCCTTTTTTCTACTTCGCTTTTTCGGGCAACTATGAGGCTAGGTACTTCTTTATTTCATTGTGCCTCTGGGGACACTGGCTCAATGAGTTTTCCACTGTGCTAGCAACCTGAGAGCTGCAAGCGATGCAGGTTCGATTCCTGTAACTTAACCATTCAAGTGGCTTCGAAGAGATATTTCGTTCATCAAGATATGACTAATTTTGAATGACGAGATACCTCGTCATTAAAATATTGCCGATTTTTTAATGATGACGAGATCAAAGATCTGGTCAGTTTTCTTCTAATGACGAGATACCTCGTCCAAGATCTGATCAGTTTTCTTCTAATGACGAGATACCTCGTCCAAGATCTGGTCAGTTTTCTTCTAATGACGAGATACCTCGTCCAAGATCTGGTCAGTTTTCTTCTAATGACGAGATACCTCGTCCAAGATCTGGTCAGTTTTCTTCTAATGACGAGATACCTCGCCCAAGATCTGGTCAGTTTTTGCTAATGACGAGATACCTCGTTGAGACTACCATCAGGAGGGTTCACCTGAGTGTATTTTCACTTCTATATCGGTAAACTTTTTCTTTTGTGTGTATGTCCATGACTTGACGTTGTATGTATTTGGCTCAACTTGGCCAAGTATGGCCCCTTGAGCCATAAAACCAAAACCAACCACCGAGCTAGTTAGTTTTGAGATATACCAAGAATGCGGGGAGGAAGAAACAATATTTTGTGTTTTTTTGGTTTGTACATGAAGTGAATTTCCGCTGCGGTGAGATCACTATTTGCTTGTAACCTTCCTTCCTTAGCCAGCAAATCAGCTACCTCATTCCTTTTAGTGTTTTTCCTTATTGCATTTATACTTATTTGAAAAATAAATCAAAATTCCAGTTGTTTTTTCATAACCTCAGAATGATTGCATGTGTTGAGTTTGTACACAAAGCAATTCGACAATCTTTTTAGAAATTAAATCCCTTCCCTTTCGAGTCTCAATACGATTCTCATAACAACAAAGTAATAGAACATCAAAATGCAGAACATGACAGATTTATAGATACAAGTTATTCTTTTTCTGTTTCAAATTAAGTAGAATTTAGCCTTGATCTTGACATGAAACAAAATGTGTTTACTTTGGATTAAGGTGCTGAGTTAAAATAAACCTGCTTGTTTTTACCTGAGGAAGGATATTTCAGTTGCACATTTACGAACACATGAGGATGAGATTGCTTGTCTCTTTCCGCTATCGAATTGGCGACATTTCTCCCCTCACTAGATGAATTTTTAACTAATTTCCTGGATTATTTTGTAAGAAAATCTTTATTCTCTACCACGATAACAAATACACTTTATCATTTTATCTTATACGATCGGACAGTTCTGTAGGGTTCTTGTTACTTCGTTCTAAAATGAAATTAAAAAGAAAACAATTGTCTAATCTTTTAAGTGTATTCTTGCGAAGAAGATACTAATACTGAATTATAGATACTAAACAGATATTTCCGAATGCTTTTGTATTTGCGATAGATGTTCTCAGATTTTAATCACATAAAGCTATTTCAGTTTTGAAAACATATTGCGTAAGTTTCTAAACAAACTAAATAACTACAAACGCATTAAACCAGGAAGAAAATGTCCATTTTAAAAACAATTTATATCGAAGTCTTTAATTACAAAATATTTCCCATTTCATTACAAACATAAATCTTGAAAGCGAATCATTTGTTTTCCTGAGTTGTTTTTCGTTCAATTTAATGGGAAAAACGACAACCCACTTCAAATTTATATGCACAATACAAATAATATTTTTTTCAAGGTGTGTTAGGTGTTTCAGGGTTAAAATACGTCTGAGTAGATGCGATGCAACTTTCAATTTTTATTAACTTCCCATTACTTAACATTTTTTTACAATGCCAACATTTTTATAAAAACAACTATGTTTTTTTTATTTAAAACATTATATAAAAAATATATTTTATTATTCCATACATTCTAGTTATACAGATAGATTTTTTAATAGAAAGTTTTATTCCACTGGAGCATCTTTATTTCCTAAGTAAATGTTTTAGTGATTTGGTTAAAAATGGGTTGACACAGGTTACCAATACTTAAAAAACTGAAAATATTGGGAGCACTTAGTAATTATGAAAGGATATTGTACAGATGCAGTAGAAAGGACAAACCACACCTCTCTTTATTCGCTCGTCATTCATAGTATAGAAAATTCAAAGGCACTATAGACTAGGGAATATTCATTTGCAAATTTGCATACAGTGACTTCCAAACTTCAGTATAAACACTGGAGACAAATCTTTGAAAGCCTAAAACTCTGTAATAGATAATAATTTAAATTTTATAGGAATGATAAAGAACATTTAGAAACATTTTAAGCTGAAAAACAATTCTATATTCACTATAGTATTTTTAAAGATCGGTCTTAAATAGCAAATATTTATAAAAATTTGTGTCACAAAAGTGAGAATACATCCAGCCTATTTCGTACAAAAACACAATAAAAACGTAAAATAAACGTTTGTTGCACATAGTTTTGTAAGCTGATGGGTATTGAATTAATAAGAATTTGTTGTTTTGCTGAATGTTTTTGATAATTTCTCTCGTAGAATTGTTCTGTGTTCTGAATATCGTGATTTTTATACCACTTTTTCATACTAGGATCACACATTTACAAGACCATTGAGGTCCTGAGATCACGGTGTAGTGTATAGTTGCTGTTTAAGGTGGTACGGAAACCACTATTTTTGCTCTGTGCCTCTCTTCTTCTGTGGGGATGTTATCTATGAACTCAAACATTTATTTCTAAATCCAAATTTTGAGTACTTTAAAAAAATTGTTCTTTGATAGAGTTAAATATTCCACTTTTACCACATGATTTCATTAACTTCACAGCGATCCTTTTCAGCTTTTATCCCAATATTCTATCCCCGATCCCTCCTTTTTTTCAATTTCACGACAGATTTTGCTTGAAGTTGTCTGTCTTGTGTTTGGCGTAGTTTGGTCAAATATGGTCCCTGCGCCATAAACCCCTAAAACAACCAAGATCTTACTTTTAAACTATTCGTTTTAACATTGTGTTTATGGTGATATATCCTAATTTGTATAACATTACATTTCTTATAAAGTCAATATAACAAATTAAATAATTTGCATATACTTAGGAAGGCATGCTTTCATGTAAGCATTGACCAATAGCTCTAGATTCTAGAGTAAATTAAATTCTACGAGCATGAGAGAGGAAACAAATATAACTATAAAACGGAAGAAATGACACGAGCTTTTCTAAATATCTACGAATTAAATTTTAAGTTCTGTTAAATCCTGAATGTGGTTTATAGGGGTTTCGAATTATTGACATTAGTTGGATTATCCAATGGGTATTGAAAAATGAAAACACTAACCCATGAATTTTTTAGCTAGTAATGAGAAAACTCCACCCAATCAGTAAATGGGTTACTTATAACTGATATGTATGATAAATGTGTCAACAAACACAACTGACCCGCCATAACATAAATGGAATGAAAATGCAAACTGCGTTTCGTCTTATGCAGTTACGCAAAGGTAGATACGCCAAGGCATGTTTAAAGGTTGTAGCAATCGATAAACTTTTATTTTATCGGCTATTGAGCGCTTATGAATGAGTGATCGTGGCATGACATTTTCAGGAAATTAGATTTCATAAAATGCCAGTGGCGAACGTGAAGAATACGAAGTAAGTCAACAGGTGAAAAACAAACGAAAGTACATCAAAGCATAACTCATCTGGTGTGATGGTTTAAGTTTCTGAGCGTCATGGGATTTTCGAGTAATGTAGTATTGCTTTTATCCCGCAGCACATTTAATGACTAAATAACTTCATCTAGTGGGTGAAAAATCCATGGATTCTTTTCAGCCTTTAGAACGATTCTATTGGTCCTTTCCTTGGAGTGAATCCCTTGGACAAGGTCTATTGGTCTTTTCCTTCGAATAAAATCCCTTGGAAAGATTTTAGTGCTTATTTCCTTGAAGTGAATCCTTTGGAAAGATCACATTGGTTCTTTCCTTAGAATAGAATCCTTCAGTAAGATTCTGTCATTTTCTTAGAATAAAATCATTTGGAATCAATCTATTTCCCTTTCCTAAGAATATAATCCTCTGGAAAAATTATATTGGTCAATAAGTTCAATGCTAGTTAGATGGCATGCAGGGAAAACTGCCAGGTGAAATTATGAAAATGAACCCCTTAGAGGGTTAATAGAGATTAAAAATATATTGATGTGGTAAATGATAATATACACTACCTGACATTGAAAATACAACACCCAGAAGGAGTGCGCAGAACTGGATGAAATTTACAGGGTAGACGCAGCTCACCGAGATATGTAAATGATGCAAACTGCGCAGCTGTCCCGCGCACGGCGAGTGAAAAACCAGGGAAGGAACCTGCAAAAGTGGTCAGTTTCGCGCCGCTCTGTTTGCCAGGTAAATCAAGTTGCAATTTGTTTTTGTGTCTCAGAGGAAACGTCTCGTAGCGGAGAATGCCAGGACGCCGCCAATCAAGACAGTTCCAGCAAACAGACGACTTCACGAGGGGTATGGTGATAGGCCTCAGAAGGGCAGGTTGGTCCATACGTCAAATCTCAGCAGATACCCACCTACACGCGTCCACGGTGCACTGGTTGTGGCACAGATGGTTGGACGAAGGGAATGTGGGACGTTTGAGGGGTTCCGGTGCAGCCAGAGTGACGTCAGCACGCGTGGACCAACGCATCTGCCCCGGCAAGCATCGGCGGCCCCGCAAATCACGTCTGTCGCCCTTTTGCAGCATGTGCAGGACACCCTTGATGCTCCCATATCGTCCAGGACCATTAGCCGCCGATTGATCGCTGGTGGCCTGCACTCATGGCGCCCGTTGAGACGACTACCATTGACCCAACAGCACAGACGTCTCCGTTTGCAATGGTGTCGGGACGCTTTATACTTAAACCAGGTAAGGACCCCTCCGCCTGGGGCTCATATAGACCAATTTGCCTATTGTCTACCCTCGGGAAAATTTTGGAGAGGCTCTTTGTGAATAAATTAAATGCCTGGTTAGAACTGAATGGAGTTCTGAGTGACAGGCAGTATGGCTTTAGAGAGCAGCGGTCCTGCGAGGAGGCTATTCTCTCAATAGTCAATAAAATTAAAACTGGTAAAGGTGTTGTTCATACTGCCCTCACGACCCTGGACATTAAGTCCGCCTTCGATGACATGGACTGGTCACTGCTCGCAGACATTTTGAGCGTTTATAATATACCATTAAATTACACCAAGTTTATTTTTTCTTATCTAAATGACAGATTTATTATTTACAGTGATGGCTTGGTGTCCATTAAAAGATTGATTGTTAAAGGTTGTCCGCAGGGTTCGGTGCTGGCGCCGACCCTGTGGAATATATACTTCAATAGTGTATTAAATTTAAATTCTGACATGATTTTTATCCAGGCCTTCGCGGACGACCTCGCGTTAATTACAACGGGTCGGACGCGGAGTGTCCTGGAGACTAATACCAATCTATCTCTCGACTTGATAGTCGAGAGACTTAAACTTCTCAAACTCAATCTGTCTGTTGGTAAGTGCCAGTCGGTGGTATTTTCAAAGGACAAGCCACTCCTCAGGAACCCAATCTTCCGGGTCCAGGGCGGAACGATTCAAATTACCAAATATCTAAGGTACCTGGGGATTATGATTGACAGTAGGCTCGGGTGGAGCGAACATATAGCTAGCATAAGAGATAGATGTTTTCTTCTAGGGGGGTCCCTAGCAAGAGTTAGGGGTGGGGGCTGGGGGGTCAGTGCCCGGCTCCTAAAGATATGGTACTTAACCGTGATAGAAAAAATTATTACCTATGGAGCTGGGGTATGGGGGGGTCATCTTACTAAATTACAGGCCCAGAGATTGGGCACTATACAAAGACCTTTTTTGTTGCGAATCTCTGGAGCCTATAAGACCTCCCCCACTGGCTCCCTTAATGCCATTTGTGGGATCCCCCCGCTCCACCTGACCCTGCTGTCATTATTTAAAAAATATCATGTCATCAGAGGACGGCAACCCGATCCCGAGTTGCAGCTGTCGCTGGTATCAGTTGATTACAATAGCCCAACAATAACTATTAATTCGAAGACCATTCTTCCAAAATTCCCCCCACTTATTCAAAATTCTGACTTCGATATATACACCGACGGCTCGGGTATTGATGACGGTATCGGGGCCGCGGTGTGTATATTTGAGGGTGATAAACTGATCGAAGCCCAAAAATTTAAACTTCAAAATTATAATACGGTCTTCCAGGCGGAATTGACCGCCATTTATTTGGCTTTTAAATGGGCGATCAGAAACAATAAACGAGTTAATATTTTCAGCGATAGCCTTAGCTCTATTCAGGCTTTATCGTCAAATAGTAATAAGTCTTCCTACTTACTTCAAATTAAAAATGAAATCTTCTCTTGCTCCACAGTTGGCCTGAGCTGGGTTCGGGCTCACGTGGGGGATACAGGCAATGAGACGGCTGACTTTTATGCCAAGCAGGCGGTGATCGATGGTGAGGGGCTGGAGGTCCCAATGCCCCTCTCCTATATTAAAAGAAAAATTAAAAAATTTACATTGGAGAGGTGGCAGGCCCATTTTGATAATTTAACATCGGGCCTGCGTTATAGGGACTTCAGCCCCAAGGTTTCATTTAACACCCTTATTGCCGATCGCCGCCTTGTTTGGTTTTTGACCGGCCATGGTCCGTTTATCTCTTACCTCCACAGATTCAAAATTAAACATACAAATTTATGTAGTTGCGGGGAGGTTGGCGATGCCGACCACTACCTCTTCAGTTGTCCACACACATCCTCTTTTCATTTAATAGCACCGGCCCCGCAGTATAAATATGACTGGTTGCGCGGGGTCGAGCAAAATAGAACTTCCCTTTACAGGATTTCTAGGTGTGTTGTGGCTGCTGGGGAGGTGGCGGATCGGGTCGTCACGCCCCGCGGCTAATTTTTTAGTGTAGTAGGCATAGGGCTAGGCCCGGCCTAATTTTAAATTTTTAAATTTTTACCTATTTGACCTTTCATTCATTATTTATATTCATATTTCACTCCCATCATATTTATTTCATCTGTAAATAAACTTTTCATACTCACCGTCACTTTGGACTGTACCACTGTGTGGGCAATTCAAATATTTTTAAAGCTGTGTGTTTTTTAGTATTATATTTCTTAAAATCATATATTTTACAATTTGTGTTGTGCACCGAGATATAGGGCGCCTCTTATAAGCCCCATGCATAGGCGTCTTCTATGAGCCTTATATACTTAATCTTATACTTACTTTTCCTTTTAATGCATGGGTGCCTTTTATAAGCCTATTATTTTCCAATTTTAAGGCGCCTTTATGAGCCTATTCCGGTGCTCTTACCGGAGTCGAGCACTACTATCTTTACCTTTGCTCGACTCCGGGATTTGGTTTTTGTGTTAGAATTAAGGTTTTTTTTAAATTTTATAGTTGTGTTCTGTGTTTATGTGGTTGGCCTTGTTTGCCTGTGTATTGTTTCTCGTTTTGGCTAATAAATCTCTCTGGGGGGGTTGGTTTCCCCTGTCCTCTTTCGTGCACAGTGGGAGTCTATCTCCCTCCTCCCATGAAAAACTCTAAACCTATCGGTGAGTTGGGAGGAGGAGAGTCTTAAATGGTGTCGGGATAGAGCCACGTGGACGATGGAATGGCACAGGGTGGTGTTCTCAGACGAGTCACGCTTCTGTTTTAGCAATGACAGTCGCCGTGTACGAGTCTGGCGCCGACGTGGTGACAGGGCCAATCCGGCCGCATCTGTGGAGCAACGCGGTATAATGGTTTGGGGCGCCATCGCCTACGATAGCAGGTCACCTCTGGTCCGTATTCAGGGCACTATGACGGCCCAACGATACGTGGATGACGTGCTGCAGCCGGTGACACTACCTTTCCTTCAGGGGGTGCCTAATGCCATTTTACAGCAGGATAACGCCCGGCCGCACACGGCACGCATCAGCCAACATGCCCTGCAAGGTACCCAGGTGCTTCCCTGGCCAGCTGTCTCCCCTGATCTCTCACCTATCGAACATTTATGGAACGTCATTGGACGTCGCTTGCATGCGTTGCCACCGGCACGTTCAGAAGACGAACTCTGGCAAATGGTTGACAGGGAATGGGCAGGCATCCCTCGGGACACCATCCGCACGCTCATTGCGTCTGTACCTAGACGTGTTGCTGCCTGTATCGCCGCTCGCGGTGGTCCTACAACCTACTGATCAGACGTTCTTGCTGCTCAGTGGCAAGGTGTATAATGTTGCAATAAAGATCACTTATTGCTCGTTGCTGTCTCTCTCTGTTTGCCAAATTTCATCACTTTCAGCCAAATCCTTCTTGGTGTTGCATTTTCAATGTCAGGTAGTGTATAATGCAACTCGCATATTTTGTTTAACAATACGTACTTAAAAGTGAACTTCATCTAGCTGATGTACCTCAGCTGCACTCTGGAAATTTTAATGCAACCTATTTTAGACAGAGCTTTATTTCCAAACAGGCTAGGTTGGTAGTGGTAGTTGAAATCGACATTTTTGCAACGAATAAGTACTTCTAAACAATAACATAACAAAATGTACTCCCTCTTTCCCAAAAGAAGTGTCATATTAACCGTTGAATTTTATTCCGAAGTAGCTGTCGCATTTGTAGAAAAGATGGAAAGAAAGATTTAATCGTAAATAAAAAGGTTTATTTTTCTAATGTGGTTAAATATTGTATTAAGGTAGTGTTTGGCATTTAACTAGCACATGATTACAATTAATATTACTTGGAATGGAATTTTCACGTCTCAGTTTTTCTTTTTTTAATGGGTACAACTTTGTAGGCATTACTTCCAGATGACGTCATTACACTGTCTATACGTGTTTTTTGTAGTGTTAAGAAAATAATATTTTTGAACTTTAAATGTTTTCTAACAGGTACACTATTAAAAAAGTTCCTTTTTTCAATTTTCTACCAGTCTTTGTTTACAATACAAAAAAAGACGATCGAGTGGCATTCTTAGGCTCCCTTATACAGTTAACAAATATTGTCCTCGTTGGCGCAGTTTATTTCAATATTCAAGAAAACTATTATTATTTGCAACAAAAGTGTTACAAATGTGATACTTATTTTGGGACAGAGGGATGATTCTAATAAGTAGGAAAAATTACATATTCAATCATTATCATGAAGTTCCAATAAAAACAGAAAACTCAACCAACACACAATTGATTTAGATGATGTACAAGGCCTTGCGATCTGATCGGGGATAAAGACGGTACGTTTCAGGTTAGCTGTCTTACATTAAACATGGAGTACAAGGAAGTTATGAGAGTTCAGGTCTCTGAAAAATGTAATATATGCTTTTAGATGATTTTCCTTATTATTTTAATATTTATCACTGTTCTTATCTTTGTCACATTTGTTCAATAACAGTAATTTAACAAAGAATAATGCTTTCCGTTTTACGGTTTTGAGATATATTGTTTTTAATGCCAAAACTTTACGACTAGTTCAGAACAAACACTCATTCATTGTTCTCTCAGCGACCCGTCGCAATTTGACCAAACAACCGGTAATTCCAAATTGTAATAATTTTAGCTGTTCTTTTTGAGACCAGCATCCGATTGTGAGATAGGGGCTCTTTGTGACGTACTTCATGACATCCTGCGATTTTTACTGCTGGAATTTAGAGACAGGCGTCACTCTGCAGCAACACAACGGGATATTGGCGACGGTACTGGATCAATCCCAAAGGGAAAGATCGAAGACAACACTTCGCAATTTGGAACCAAGATCAGATGACTGGGTTAACACATGAGCTGGCACCCCACTCTCCAAATTTCCACACCACCCCAACATTGAAACTCGAAAGATTTAACGTGCACCATCCCTCACGTACACGACTATCTTTGGTTGGATCGAGTTTCGAACTCGATCCGACCAAAGAAGCAACCCTCCTGTTGCTAATCTGTTACTCTACCAACTTGGTTACCGCTTCCCAAAAGATCTTCTAGGTGCTGGAGATCGGACCCAGGGCTGGCATTTAGGAATGAGAGGAAGGTGGTTCTATGAGATTAGATATACAGTTAATTGAACATATATTGCTCAATTAAATGTGTGAAAGGAAACTAAAACTGAATATAATGAAATTACTTGAAATGGTATTGATATATGTACTTAAAAAAATTTGCAAAAAGTTACGGGGTTTCCACTTTTATGATTCATATGAAATCGTTTTTTTCTTTTGGAAGAGCAACTATTCCAACTCCAAGGGCGCCAAGTCCTTTAAATCCCTCTCTTCTCCAGTATTTTCATGGCTGGGGTCAAGGGCCCTAAAACATAAGGGATACAACAAATATACCGATAATTTGGATAATCAAAACCTTTTGGGTAGGTAGGTATTTAAATTAACGTCGCACTGGAGCAACACAACGGGCTATTGGTGACGGTCCGGGTTCAATCCCGAAGGAAAAGATCCGAGGACAACACCACATAATTTTGAACCACGGTCAGAAGACGTGGTCACACCCCCCTGAGCTGGCACCCCACTTTCCAAACTTTCACACCACTCCAATGTTAAAAAAAAACTTTTGGGAAAAGCGTCTCTGGAAATAATTTTACCAACAGTGCATTATATAAGGAATTTTTTTCCCCTTTAACCCTCCAAGTGGTTTCGACGAGATACCCTGTCCATCAAAATCTTACCAATTTTGCTGATGAGGAGTCATGAAGGTATGGCCGTGTTTTTGATGGCGACAAGACCAAGATCTGGTCAGTTTTGCTAATGACGAGATACTTCTTAGACATCCACCAGGAGGGTTATCTTGTGATGTTAAATATCAAACTCACAGGATTACGACTACCATTGAGTGATCAACTCACATTATCATGAGCATAACAAAATTTCTACTTATGGTAAGAGTTTTGCTTTGTTTTTTTGTGTGGGTATCAAGCACAATTTGTGAGTTTTCTACATTCTTAGATCATAGAACTAAATGCTTAGAGTCTTGTATATGGAATATTTGTTCCCAAACTTTATCTGATATTCCCTTTGTACAAAAATTTAAAGCCCCTAAAAAGCCATTCTTTACGTGATCCATCCCCTTGCCAACAGACCACCTACCTTAGATGTAGTCAGTTTGGACTTGGGAGGACAACCAATTCCGTGCGCCTTTGGTTCTCGTGTAGACGACGGGCATATGAATATTAAATCCGTAGGCTGGTAAGAGTCCCCCGACTGGTGGGTGGCGAAATACGAAGGGATCCCATAGCTCTGCTCTTGTGAGCCTCGATCAAAATTAGATATGCATTTCTGCTAATGTCTAACTAAATGGGTTGAATCCGTCATCAAGATATTGCCGATTTTTTGACGATGACAAGACCAATATCTGGTCAGTTTTTCTAATAGAGAGCGAGATACCTCGTTGAGACATCCATCCGGCGAGTTTAGTAACGTGATTTGTGGTGATGTAAAGTACAAAGTATTAGGAATAGAAAAACTGCAAAATACGTTCACATAAAAACATTTAGTTAAAAATTTGAATTATGTGTATCTAAAATATTTGAAAAACTGTTAAGAGAGAGAGAGAGTGTGAGTAGTTCAAGAAATGCTGATCAAGGACAGAGGTAATTTATCAAGACATGAGTTCAGAAAAAGATTTTCTAAACTGAAATTGCTTTTTCACGTAGAAAATCTAGGGGCAATTATCCACCAATATCCGACCATCGGTAACCAGATTTGACTTGATACAAGATAGACATCATTGTTTTGTGTTAATAATCAAAGTTTCTTCAAGTACAAAAAATTCATCTCATTTCGACTGGGATATCTATAACTTGTACGAAACTTATACCTCTCGTAACCTGATTCGAATAGAAGGTTAGATTGTAAGGTGTCTTAATTTTTAAATCCAGGCCTAATTTTAATAATCAATCCCTCAAATTGCTCCTCAACCTTGGGTACGGCAAATTATAAAAAATTATCAATTAGATCAGTCCAGTAGACTTCGAGGAAACTAACACTGTTACTAGTTGACGAATCATGATGTCGACACCTCAACTCAAACTATGAGATAAAACACTTCTTGGTACTTTTTTAACACTAAATTTACCGACCTTTTGTAAATACCTATTTTTACAGAAAGTGGAATTAGTGCTTGAAACAATAAATAAAATTATCGTTATATAACGATTTAATAACTAAATAAAGTAACAAAATTTTTAATAATCATAAGTAAGGTATTATTTTGACTCTTTATTCGGTAGTTTCACTTTTTTTTAGTATTCCATGTATCGATTTATATGCCGCATTTTTTGCAGATGCAAGGTTTCTCTGCTAAACACTTTCCGCAAAGCATATTTCTTGCATAGAGAGCAGATTTTATTGGCTTTATTTTCATGACAGTGTTTCATTTGGCACGAAAATGTGCATCGTCTTTACTTTCTAAAATATTCTCCTTCGTGAATTTTAGAACATTTTTCATATATATTATTTCTTTCATGTCAGGGCAACAAGGAGGCAACATTATTTCTTCCGCGTGTCAAGGGATTAAGTCTGACTTTTTATGGATTCAAAGGAGTCATGTGCATCATTGTAATTTAAAAAATAATATATGCTTAAAATGAAGACTAAATGAATCTACGAATCAAAATTAATATTGTTTTGTATCGTGGCATACTTCTTTTTCTTCCTGAATATTTGTGAAAAAGAGAAGTATTCAAATTAAGATTCTGAGAAGTTGTTTTGACTTGACTTCTTTTGCCCTGACACGGAATATTTCTTTCTTTCAATAACTTTATTGTTTATTAAAATTCTAGACATCCTTATAATTAGAAATAGTAAATAAACTTAAAATAAAAATAAAAAACATAAACTAATACTAATGTTATAAGTTTATTCATTACTTCTCACTCTAAAATGGCACTTTCAACATTCAAATTTTGACAATAATAAATAGTATGATTGCAATTGAAATCACTACAATGTAATCACTGCGATGATCAACAGTAAACTGTACAATATCAAATTCAACCAAATATCAAAATAAAAAATGATACAGGGGAATACCCAAATTATTTCGGAATTGAGACGGACTTGTCTTATGGTGTTGACATCTATTAACTGGTTGTGTAAATTAAAGGCACAGGTGTATGTATGCAAAATGTTTTTTTAATGGGACTCATTATTTTCGAATTGTTACCGCTACTTCAGTTCAGAAGAAAAAATTCGAAGTTGGGATGTTCTGTTATCGTTAGGATGCAATGAAACATGAAAGTCTTTACTGATGTGTGTGTCCTTATTATTTTGCACAGCCGTGTATTTGCATGGTTTTTGAAAATTTTGTAAAAGCACATAAAATATTAAACAGGTCAAATGACCCATCACGGTAAAAATAGGTTTTCTTCATTCGTATGTCGGATGCAGAGAGAGGTGAAGAGAAATATATACCACTAAATTAATTCCATAAACATTTTTGGAGAAATCGTAGTCAATTCAAGAAGTGAAAAAACTTTAAAAAAGTTATTTTAAATCAGCATTTTAAATCGGTTCCTTTGATCCTCTTGATAAATGTGTGTTAAATATTTATCTCTGACATTTTTTGATAACAATTACCTATAAAAGCGTGATATTACAAAATAAGATATTTTTTTTCTCCCTGATAATGAGTTTCCATTTCCGATCCCAACGAAAAAAGATAACCATCACTCGTCTTCATACGTTTACTTTTCTGCAAGCGATTCAAAGATAAACCCCATTGAAGCGAAATCCAATTTAGCCCGCCAAAACGGAGAAAATATCGCCAAACGTCAACAGAATAACGAAACTAAATGCCAACTCCTCTCTTCTCCACGCGCTGTCAAATTTCGACCACTCGGCACTCAGCAAGCATCGCAAGCACGTGCTCAGGACGTGCTGTCGTCACATCGTGACAGTTCTCTTACCGGTGTGTGAACGATCCCGATCCCAATCCTGACCGTCATTATTTATCAGATCCTTATGTTTTGTGCCGAAGCTGAAGAGAACAGTGCAGGATGAAATCGTGGATGCTGGCTGTGATTGTGGCCTGTAACGTGCAACTTGTGCACAAGTCGAAAAGTTCTCAGTAAGTGGAGATTTTTGATATAAGTCGAATATTAGTCTTTGTTTCTGTCTGTTTTATGTCGACTTTATTGACAAGCAAACATTTATTTAGACGAAGGAAATGAAAAATGTAGTCGTTGTTGCCATCTAAGAGAAAGCTTCAAATGGATCTCAAATTTATTTACATGTACATTTTAAGTATATGCTACAGCAGAGGTGCTGGTTCTCCTTTTGTTCCAGAAATCTTTTTTCCAACAGATTAGAAAAGAAATCGTTTATACATATGTTTATGAGAGAATGAGCTTTGAAGATATCAGAACATTAGTTCGTCTTTATGAACGGGATTACTTCTTTCTGTTAAAGTTCCGACAGAATCGTTTGTGAATTATAAAAGAAATCACTAAATAATTCCCACCAACAGAATGTGAAAGCTTTGTTTGAACATATTTTCTGACCTAAAATTCATTCAAGATTCTTACAAGACAAGAATATATCCGAGGATATTTGTAAGGAGAATATCGTTGACTTACAAGTGAAACACACTGAGTCATAATTTTCATGATATGAGTATTTTTTAGCTTTCCTAGATCAAAATGTGAATTCCCCTAAATCTTTTTTCTTTACATGAAGATTAGATTTCTTGTTGAGAAACAGTGAGTAGAATTTTTCTCGCTTGGTTTTCTCAGAACTATGCTTTTTGCCTTATTGCGTTTCACTTGTGTACGGAAATTTAATCTTTTCGGAGCTTTCAGGTGAAACCATTAAGGGATTCTTGTTAAAATATGTCATCTGAAGTTTTCACAAATTATTGTTAAACTTTTAAAATGTTTAGTAATTAAGTAAGCATTTTGTTTATATAATTTTGATTAAGTGATTTAAAGTATAACCCTCAAGTTCCTTAACGACTGTCTTAAATCAGGGTTCAGTAATACGCTTTATGCTATGAAATAGCATAAAGCGTATTATTGAACCCTAATTTGAAATTTCAATCGTAACTATAAAAGAACAGACATTTGATAGTCGAAGCAAAAGCGGATTCCTGAGATTCACATGAGTCGAACGATTTATCGCCTGATTTTACAGATTTAACGTGGTTTAATCCATACGTAAGTGTTTTTTAAGCGTGTCCTCAAAGCATTTCATTTTAAATTCTAAAACCTTTAAAATTACCTCCTGTTTTTATTTACATCTTTAAAATGTTGTCTCTCCCTCCTCTACATCTTACTCTTTCCAACAAGTGTTGATTATATATGCATATGTTAACTTATTATATTTTCTAATGATGATTAAATTTAGGACACCTTTTCACGTTCGGTTTCTCTTTCGAAGAAGCAACCATTTATATTTTCATGAGTATAAGCTTCTTTCAATTTTGAACACTTCGAAAGAGCTTATTCTGCATTATTATGATGAGCACTTATTTAAACTGATTACTGTCATTAGGCGGTCACTTCAAAATTATTTAGATAGATTTAATTTTATACGTATTCACACCTGCATCTAGAGAAGTGATTTTCAAAGTATGGGGATATTGGAAATTCCTAGTGTTATGTATGTTCAGTATGCTGTGGATTAAAAATTCATGTCTGTCGCAGAATAACAAATCTCTTGGTAACCGGGAGAGTTGAAGTGCCACACCCGATGGCCATTGTATGTAGTTAGAGAACCCCTCTATTGATGAATATGGCCAAAACATTTTGTTTTTCTCTTTTTCAAATAAGAAAGGGTGATCATCATACTTTACCAACAAAATAAAACTTGAGTGAGCTGTCGAAATAATTGGTCGTTTTAGTCGTATTTTGCACCTTAAATTTCATTTTGACGACTTTGGTTTTAGAACCAGTCATCCTTTTTGTGGTCTAAGTTGTGTGAATATTTTCTCTTCCACGACGCAAATTCCGACCCGGTCAGCAGGTAATTCTTCCTTACAATAAATTTTACTCTACTTTATCTGCAAATTGTATAGCAATCTGTACTGTAAACGCAAAAACAATTTCTCAAAGCAACAAAAAAAGTCTTAAAAGGGGAAAAAAGGCTGTGTACAATGAACCCCACAAAATATTGCCCTTGAATAGAAAACGGATCCCTAAATGCAAATGGTCATTACAGGATTGAATCATTACACTGTTTTAACACACACCCATAAAAACAAAATATATTTTTAAATTGCATTTGACGTAAAGTGTTTATGTGCATTGGTGCCTCACTTTCTGCCCCTAATTTCTAAACCTGGCTATAGTACATTTATAACTCTCAAAATTTAGATATTGTAAACATGACAATTAAGTTTTGTCTTCGAGATATATATCTTTTCTGAACGTATGTAATGCGTATTTTCGTATCATTTGTTAAAAAGATCCTGGTGGTATTTCAATTGTTTACACATTATGGTAAGATTGTTTGTTGAGTTTTTAGTATGAAGGGTTTATTGGTTGGGATGGATTTTTATGGGGTAAGGGCCAAATTCGACAAACTGTTCCAGAGTGTTCTGTTCGAGCTTTCCTTGTGTGTGTGGTATGCCCATTTACTTGACGTTCTCTTTCGTTGGGCGCAGCTTGGCCAAATATGGCCTTTGCGTCATAAAACTCCAAAACCAACCAACATCATGTGGTAATTTAGTTTCCAACGAAAAATTTGAAGTGATAAACCAAAAAAATAATGCTTTGTTACATGTAACTGATAAAAAATATTAGGAAAAACCATTTCGCCTTGAAAATTACCTATATTTTTGGTGGTACGAATTTATATTAATCATCGACCTTGAACTTTTTGAAACAGAAGATGCAGTTATAAGGAAATACATTTAATGGTAATTTAAAACACGCACATAACAAGGAATTGCTTCGTACGATTTCGGCGTTGCACAGCAATAAAAAAATATTGACTGGTGTTATTTTCAAGAATTTATGGCAATTAAAAGCTCGTTTGTAAGAAGTTCAGTAAATACTAACCAGGAAAATATTAGGAAGAATTTCCGACTATTTTGCAGTAACGAATTTTAAACGAATTTCTTATCAAAGTGTTCTCACCATCTTACTCTAACCATAAAACTGATTAAAAGGTATGACTCATGTTTTTATTACAAAACAGCGTAGAAATTTGTAGGAACCGAAATGTAATGTAATGTAGTAACGTTTGATGATGACATTAACTTGAGAGGCAGTTATAACTTTTACGACTGAGCTTTACTTCTTACTTAGATTATACCCATAAACCATGAAGCAAATATTTCGTACACAGAAAATTTGTTTATTAAACGAATAATTATACTTTTCATTTAATTTAATTTATTTATCCAAACTTCTTACAGACAAATCCATTTACACGACAGAGAAAGAGGCACAAAAATGGAAAGATGGAGCACAAGACACAACAGTATCGTTTACAAGTACACAATGCGCAGAAAAGAACGGCATCGAGGATCAAAGAATGCACCTCAATAAAATTCAGAAAACAAAATTTAGATTTTTAGTAAAAATTTGTAAAACCCTCGGGAGTATAAAAGAAAGTATCAAGTTTAGTGGTAAATTACTTATGATCTTAATAAATTAGGAAAGCGGCTCATTTTTAAGTGATTCTAGATTTCAAAAGTTTCTATAAAATGAATTTTTTAGGTGGATTATATGAAAGTTCATGAATCTTTTCTTCTGTATGATGTCTGGAACAATTAATATTGTTTGTGATAAATTGTAAAAAAAATTGAATGCAAAATTTCTTTGTTCCCTAAAGAGTCATTTTGCTTGTTGATCACAAAAGAATAATGGTACAAGATGGGTACCACACCCTACACACCATATTATCATGCCTCATTCTTATAACAGAAGACTCGCTTTGCTTTTTCTTTTTCGATCTTTCGATGATCCTGACTTTATTAATGAGTTTCATTATTGCCAAACTAATATTTATAATGAAAATGAATAATACTCTGTTCAACCGAAACGTTTAAAAATACAAAAAAATCAAAGGCACACAATTTTATGTTTTGAAAAGCATGTTTCTCTCAATTTACTTTCTAGAACTCATTTTACCGGTTAGTTAGGGCTTTGTAGAGCAGGGGTCGATTTGACAAAGCAACGTCAAGTAAATGAACATACACAGACAAGGAAAGCTTTACTGATACAGAAGAGAAAAATATACTAGAGAGTTATCGAACCTGAGCCTACAACTCGCAGGTGTCTAGCTCAGTGGGCATAAACCCATTGTGTCATGGCGACTCATCTCATTTTACCGAAAACAGTTGTTTACTGATTTCTTTCCATCAAATTATTTTGTAATTAAATATCTCTATTGGATTGTATATAACATCATTGTTACTCTTTTTATAATAATCTAAAATTTTATGAAACATTTCCTTCCTGAACTGTCTGTAAATTCTTCTATCTGTTGTGCACGTCAAAATGAAGAGTTCTTGAAGAGTACATCTCTTATGAATTGGTAGAAACTGCAACTACATATATATACGAGGTTATACGGAAGCGAATGGAATTATGGCTATAAAGTTGCATTAAAAATGTAATTAAGAAGAGAGTGGCATGTCCAATCGTAAAAAAAAGCTTCGCTTAGTATTTTCAATTCTCGTAAATTTTAAGGAAACCTCAACGAACCTACTACCCATTTGAATAGATGTTTCTGCGAATAATAACTACACATATAGTTGAATTTATACTACCATGTCCAACTGCAACTATATATAACATTGCATTACGTGAGCAGAAAATATAGAACGTAGTAAAGCATCTAAACTGGTTTCCTGATAGATAACTCCAAATGTTTCTTCTTTTCGTGTTGTAGATTATGCTGCTAAAAGGAATTGTTCCAGCTTAAGATAGGCATTCTCGACCAGATTATTTATGTGATAGAATTTCTTGGGAAAGTCTAGCAAAGCGAACATGACTAGCTTGCAAACGATAGTGGAAATTCTAACGTTTCATTTTTTGGAATATTAAATACTAGACATAGGGCATTCTTTCTTGAAGTTTAATGCCATGGGGCGTCCCATATTGTTTGTTGTTGTTTACTCTAATTGTTAATATTTTACTTTCTAATAAATCCTGATTTGCACGACGATAGTTTATTGAATTTATCAGACCCAAACTTCGACGTGACAGGAAGATTCAAACACAGATTTGTTACGCGTTACGGTCGAAACAGCGCCAAAGGATGTTTGTGCAAGAAACTGAAATTTATGATCTGGAGTAGTTGAGCTATTCTTCAGCGACTCTTAATCTCTATTTTATAACCATTCCTTTGAAACAATGCTTCAGTCGGTTTGTAGTCGATGCAGTTTTGCATTCTCATTCGATTTACTCCATCTTTCTTATCTCATCCATCGCTGTCTTTTTTAAACTCAAATGACATCTTTATCAGAGTCCTCATTGTAACCCGGCCTTGAGTTGAAATATTTACGCAAGTCGTTTTTTGCAATGCCCGTTTGAATGAATCACAGACATTTTTAGTTCCTCGTGTTATCTATCTGTTCCAGGTATTGCCGTCTTTCTCATCGGAGACGTGGGCAATTGGTGTGAAATATTCGATTACATTAGCGCTCTTTCTGTCTGGATATGCCGAAATGTTATTCCCGCTTCAGAATTTTGGTATTCCTCTGTCTATGTAGCGTTTTATCATAAAGTTCTCGGTTGAAATTTGATTCCCCGCTGTACATAATTTTTCAAATCAGGAAGACTGTGTTTGTAAAAGATGAAATTGATTTGACTAAGCGATAAAAAATGTATATAGTGATTTCCGAAATCATGTATACACCATGAAAAAATTTTTAAAAGTCCAACATTCTGTAATAAATAATAATTTGAACTTAATTCTTAACCGTATGATAAACTACACATTTAAGAACAAATTAAGCTAAAAATCAATTCCATATTCGCTGTAATATTTCTAAAAATAGGCTTTAAATATCAAATTTACAAAATTCTAAATCACAACACTGAGTATACGTCCAGCCAATTTCGTTCAGAAACACAATAAAATGTAAAATAATTTTTCTCCGTATAGTTTTGCATGTAGAATAGTTTTTGAGCCGAGAGACACTGTATTAACAGGAATCTGTCGTTTTTCTCAATATTTCCCACCATTTATTTTATTGAATAGTTCTTACTTCTGTGCTCTGAATATTGAGATTTTTAACCATTTTCCAACTGAGACCACAAATTTTCGAGTCCATTAAGGTTCTGAGGTTATATTCTGAGGTTGGGTGCATAATTACTATTTAAAGTGGTAAAAATCTTTAACCTATTTTTACTCTGCACCTCTTTTTGTGTGGGGACGTTATCTATAAACTCAAACATTTGACTTTAAATCCAAATTTTGAACGCAAAAAAAATGTTTTTCGATAGTGTTAAATGGTTCACTTTTCCATGATTTCATTGATAAAAATTAAATTTGCAACCTCTTCCGCCAGCAAACCCTTACATTTTCATGGTTAGAAGTGGGTATAGTGTGCTGAGGAAACGGTTCACTTTTGGCGTTTTTATAAACATATCATTAGCCATCACCTCGAGAAACATTGAATTTGCTTTCTTAGCTAAAACATGGTTTATGTTTTTGGCGAAAACGACCCATGATATGTTTATCTGAATTCTAAAAGTGAACTGCTTCCACAGCGTACTATACCTATATTAGAAAATAAAAGTAGTAGTTGAGTCTCATAAGTCAAGAGCCTGGATGTTGTTGACCTAAAATTAATTTTTATTCGCCCCCTGACTAAGGTAATACTAGGTAAGGGTAATACTGACATGGGTAAAGGTGAAGGCTTCTAAACTCCAAAGATATTTAATTATTCGTTAATAATCAACTACACAGTAATGCACGTGACTTAAGAGTCTCAACAAACTTCTCAGAGAACTTACATGTAATCCTCATGTCGGGCACTATCGCATTACTTGAAATTATTTTGCTTGCTAACTTATCTGAAAATATTCAGCATCTTATTCTGGGGCATGAATTTTTAGATTAAGAGAAGTACGTACACTTATTAAACATAAAATGTACGTCTAAGAAAAACTCAATGCATAAATTAAAACACTCCGACATCCGATTGATATTACTTATGTCCCCATTAGAAAATTATTAAAACTTCTAATTCTATTTTGTTTTATTAAAGTTGCCGATTTCTGTATTATATCCAGTCACGAATGTATGAAATTCACCTGATGGCACTTAAACCAGCTGTTTCAAGATTTTTTTTGTCTAGACTGTCATCAAGTAGACTAGACAGTCATGTATTCTACCTATTAAGCATAAATGTGCTGAGTAAATGATATAGCTCCATGTCACTCCTTGTGGCAGGTGCAAAAATGTGATAGTCAAACTTTCAGAACAATCATATTTTTCAACTTTCAAGGTAGAATCGAATTTAGGACTCAAATTTGAAAATTTTAGATTCAATTTGCCATGACTTTTACTTTTTCAATACCTTTTGTTTCTTAACGCAATATGATGAGTCAAATAAAATAAAAAAACTATTCTCATATAGCTGATAGAAAGCAAATATATGCCAATTTGACATCGTTTTGGGTACAATGTAGTTTAAGCTCATGAGACTGGAAGCACACTTGTGTGTATATTGTAGAATGTTCAAAATAAAACGTGAATTGTTTCATGCACAGATTTGTGCTTTTCTTAAAATTCACCTTAGACATTTTATTTGTGCATGGAATATCCATATCATCTATATAAATAAAAATGGAGTGTTTGTACATTGAATATTTTTGCCCTATTTCAAGTTATTTATTCGTTTTGGGTCATTCTAATGCAAATTCTGGGGTTTTCGCGTTTGGTGTCTGTCTTTATGTATGCATGTGTGTCCCGCATTACGTCCAAACAGTTAGGAATGGTGTCACGAAACTTTATATACTGTGAGTACTCACATTCATTTAGTGATTGAACTTGGCAATGGCAATCTGTGTTGTCTTCCCGTTCTATGTCTGTTTTGTGTTTGTGCAAGTATCACATAAACTTTATTTAATATAATTTCATAAATGTTAAAAATTTTTGAAACGTATAATCTTAGAGAATACAAATTTCTTTTGCTTACATTTTCACGTTAAAACAGCTGAATACCCATACTAAAATCAACTTTAATTTGTGAGTTTTTGAGAAGATGGAATGTAAATTGAGCTTTGCATTAACTCGGATTGTTTTCCAGTACTGCTTAAAAAAGCAATTATTTTTCCTAAAATGTTTTTAGAAAATTTAAACTTTAATGCTTTGTTTGGACCTTATTTTTTCCTTGCGAAATGTAAACAATTTCCGAATATTTGGATCAGTTGATATAAAGAGAATAAAACATTTAATTTTGCACTATAAGGAGGTAGAAATTAGTCATTTTGGTATTACTATTGGTATATTATTGGTATATTATACTATTTGGTATTATTATTTAGTGATGATATTACTAAAGACGTGTGTTCATTTTCTAGACGGTATGTATATAACATACAGCACAAACCTCATGAAATAAGACTGGTAGCTAGTCGAATTTATTCTAAATATTTTAAAGTTTTGACACAGGTTTCCTTTACAAAGCGATTAAACTCATTGAAAATTGCATTTCTTTTCCATGTTTAAAATAAAATTACGTGGTTTTATTGAAAACTGCACTCAATAGGCAAGTAATATCATCATTCTAATTCTAAACAGGTGCGTGGTTTCCATTCGAAACTAAGTCTGAATTGTAAAAGGTGCTTTAAATGTAGCATGTGCGCAACGAAACAAAAACTCGTGTTCGTTGACCACGTGCAGCAATATTATTTTCTGATTTTTTCACTCGGAATTAATTTCTCATTTTTAAATTTGTTTTATTTTTATTTGTAAATTGTGGTAACTATGTGAGATCGTGAGATAAAAAAAGAATCACGAATTAATACCTTTAGAGAACAACTTTCCCCCCCCCCCGACTTTACTTTTATTTTTCTCTGAAATTTGTTGTAAATTTAATAAATATTTGTTTTTCTTAAATAAACTGTAAAGGTTGAAAATGTGTTATAAAATTATTTTCCAGACAGAGGATGCTGGCATTTTTCTACGAAAGAGGAAAGTGATTATTGTGGTCACTTTTTCAATCTGCAGTTAACCAATTCAACCTGAGTAAGATCGGGTAATTTTGCTAGTAGATAAATATAAAAGTTTAAGTAACGTGCAACTGAAATGTAACTAATGATGAAACGGATTCAAATTCATTCTTACATGACCAAACAAACTTAAAAGAGATTGTATCTGTGATTGTATCTGTATTGTATTATCTGTGGTTTTCTATGTCGAGATAGAAAACCACAGAATCACTTCAACCTTATCAATTAAAAACACAATTAAATTTTATTATTATCATAGACCTTCTAATGAAAATAGACGGAGTATATGCACGCAGCTTCATGCTGTTTCCTCCGGTCGCTTGGTTTGAATATATGTTACTTGGTTGTGGGAAAAAGCATGAATTCATTCTAATCTGGGACGAATTATTGATTGCTTAAAGTGATTATCTAGCGTGATTAAAAACACTAGTCTGTGCTTTTTGATAGCCAATAGGCCCGAGTTGATTAATAAGCCCTCGTAACTAACTCTTCTGAGATATACGACAGCGAATCCTTCCACATGCTCTGCCTATATCATTAGAAAGTCGATGTTCATTCTAATTTGACGTAATGCTTTACCCAATGATTCACTGCTTAGAGCATGATGCATAAAGATGCACGTGATAAACTTAATCGCCGAATGAATCATTCCGATCAAAACTACATAAAAGAAATGTGAAAACGTGTCCCCATATTCCTTTTCAGTATTCGTTACATATAAATGCAATCAATATATGACTATTCAACATTTGAGTTCAGTTTTAAATGTAGACATCCCGAGGAAATGCTTAGATTCATTTGTCAAACGTAAAATTAATTGTTTAACTTTACAAATGCATTAATTTATTGAAAAAATCTTAATATTTAATACCTTAGCATAATTTTAATTGCAAAACAATGTTCATTTGATTACCATTCCATATTAAACTAAAATAAATATTTATTACTGCAATTTGAATTGCTTCGGGCTACATAGTGATAAGCCACAGAAATATATTCCTTATTGAGAAATTTTTGTAACAAAATATTCAAGAGGATCAAAGGGAATCAAATTCCTTGCTTAATACTTAAAAGTTTAAGAAAACACGACCACTTAAATAGTAGATTAACCATTGAAACTTTGGAATATTTTTTAAACTTGAAAATTGTTAGCTTGAAAAATTTAAAAAGTGGCTTATTTCATCATCATGTTGCCCCAAGTCCTTCAATTATAAATACTTTTTACTGCTTTTAGTAAATGCATTTGTTGGGTTGTCCATTAAAATATGTGTTGATTAAATACTTTAAACGTTCATTAGTGTTAGGGAGACTTTTTTTGAGTCTCATTGGAAGTTTGTATAAGGTTAAATGATTTAATAACCATTCTTTATTGAGCAAGAAGACATTGCAACTCACATTTTCTGCTCAAATGTAAAAAAAGCGGAATTTATATTCGACTTAATATAAGCAGAAACATCCAAGCAAGGGTATTGTAATCGATATAACAAAGCTTTTCATGTCTATTTCAAGCTTGGGTAGAGTTCTCCTTTGTTCATACATGCTTGTCGTTCATAACTTTTATATAACTTCCTTACTGAAGTACTGAACAAGTATATTTGTTTAATTCGGAAAACTCTCTTTGTAAAAAGTTTTTATAGAAGTTCCTAGAGAAAAAGGGAATTCGTCGAATGACACAACAAAAAATGGCTATGAGCCAAAAGGGGTTACTGACCCTTCGAATACCCATACATGTCATTATTTATGGATAATTTGTGATAACAGAAGAATAGGATATATATCCTTCATTATATACATATATATTCTTCTCGTGTATTGTGTATGGAATAAGCTATTATAATTTCTTAATACATCGTGCTTGACGCGCAATGTAGTAAATTCAAATCCTCCTTTGGCTGTGAATTTCTATGTGTTCAATCTATACACCTTAGAAAACAATGAATTAGAAGAATGTGAATGGTGAGATTTGCATTCAAACGTATTTTGTCAAAAGAATTTTGAACTGTATCCTGCAGGAATTTTTATGGATATTATAACTTCTAGAAAAAGTTATATGAAAATGATGTCTTGAAATTCTTTATTGTTTTCAAAAAGCTAGGATTGTAAAATAAATTAGCATGTTCAGAAAAGAACAACTTTTAGTGACACTGGAAAGCGTGAACAGGGCAGATTTACGCAACAAACGCTTTTCTGGAAAATATTTATTTACTCGCATTATTTTCACTGAAACTGTGATTTCGAATCACTGGCTATTATTTTCCCGAGGTCTTCTCTCCAAAGTCTTTCAAATTTGTTTAGCTCTTCCAATGCTTTCTTTAATGAAATCGAAAACAGTGAAATTGGAGTTTGCCTTAAATTGCGTAAATGAAAAACTAAAAATCTTAAACGTTTAAATTTTGTTCATTTTCTTATTTAGCACTACAACATATCTATAATTTTCATTTGTTAAAATCAAATATACTGCGACTCATTTCATATCCTTTGAATAATATTTTTAGGTATAGTTCTGGAATCCTTGGCATTTGATTCTGGGCGCTAGACAGAATATACGAGATTTTTCATACTTAAAAGTTAGAACTGCGGACTCTGCAATTCTAGTTTTAAAAAATAACTTTTTATATACCTTGACGGTTCACCCCGTTGTTCACGATATTTTTATAGTAATAATGTAATGAATCAGAGTGAATAAATCCTATTTGCTGTTTTATGAAATTAATTTTAATTCACTTTATGCAGTAGGTTCCTTCTGTTGTAAAAAATCACCGTAGTGACAAACTGTACCAAACCTTATATAATTTCAACGCTATTCTAATTGTAACTCCCTTAAGTTTGTCAAAACATGCAAAATGTACAAAAAGTTCACTTCATGTTTTTATTCTACAGATGTTCAGGCATGGTTCAAGTCGTGCTAGTTAAGACTACAGTACCGTCAAATTTAGGGTCTTTAAGGTTAACGATTTTAAAAAGCTTCATATAGAAGTATTTAACGTGTAAAAGATTAAAAACACAGTCTGATCAAACTCAATTAACATTATGTAGAATCCAGTGTCGTTAATCGGAGGACTGGCTTCCAAATTTAATGTAGAAATTTTAACCAGCTCATTAGAAAATGAAATATTTTTCTTTTAAATTTTGAATATTATTAATATTCCATTAACAAATTACAAAAATCTTTTCGTATCGACATTTTCGTGGGGCATCTAATGATTTGTTGTTTTTATTTCCTTTTTGTTGCCACATAGTAAAAGAGTATCAATAAAAAATAAATGCGTAGATTTAATTCTGAAACCAAGGAAAATAAAAACACTTATTATAATCGTTTGCAAAACATAGATCAAATTTGTGCATTTAAACGAATAGTTATTTGTGTCTACTGAAATATGAATCAAATTTAATTTTGAACAAATATCGTTAGGCAAAATTTAATTATTTCTTGCATTTTACTCAACAAATTACTTAAATGATAATATTTGAAATGATTTATTAATTATTTATAATGGATTGTTTTATGCGTTAGTTGGTTTATCGGTTTTTATTTTTATTAATTGTCAATAATGGAGCCAATCCACCAGGTAAGCCAGATCTACTCGTTCTTGTTGATGCTTATGAATTATTTGAAAAATTAATGAAAAATGAAATTAATGAAAACTTTGTTTTCCTTTGTGCGGCCCCATTCGGTTCTCAACCTTTCCGTTCCATTTGGAAATTATCACATATTCTTCATAGTCTGTCCGCCTCATTGATAAGTATTTTATTTTATTAGCATTTCAACAACTAAACTTGCATGACCAAACTTGGAGATACTGCCATTTTGACTAGCACAGAAATGCTGCGTAAATCCCATCGCCTTTTTTTTGAGGAAATCGACACGGAAAATCGAATTGTTTTTTTTCTTCAAAATGCTTTGCTAGAAAGGAAACAAACGACAGGTACACGTGACGAACTTTCGATCCTTTTTAGGTCAAGGAACTGCATTTAAATAAAACTTGCAACCTAGTTATAAAATTTCTTTGACTTGTTCGTAAGTGGGATCACAACACTCTCGTAGACCATTAAAGTCCGTCATTACTGAACGCAACTGTCCTGGTCTGTTTGCCCCATTTCCGTATTTTGCAATGACGTCACCTTTTTCCTTCTTTCGAACTCAGTAATGAATGATTAACGCTTTGGGGAATACCACATTAGAAAGAAAATATTGAATCAATAACGGGCGTCAAGGCAACTTTGCCGTTCCGTAACATTACCATCCACTACATCTTCCCAGAAAAGGTAGCACTATTATCCGTTAACTTTGAGCCTGGAGGCTCACGCTATTTCATTTGTTTTCAACTTTGTCGTTACATTCTCTTCAAATATTTGAATATCTTTTTTTTATTTATTTTATAATGCTAATTTCATTGATTAAGCATATTCTAGTAATTCCAGTATAGAAGTGTTAGGAAAAGGTACGTAACAAAACGTCGTCACAACGTTACATTTACGGTACGTAATCAAAACAACGTCATTTTGATTTACGTTGATTCTACCTGTAAAAAGGTAGTGATTGCGTTAATCATTAAAATACAACTGAAACATTTGCCTCGACTGGTATAATATATTTAAAAGTATTTTATAATTATAGTTTTAGAACGCTTTTAATTTAAAAGTGGAGGTCAAAAGGAAAATCACTCTTGTAATTTGAGTAAAATGGAGTGCACTTACTGTCTTAAAAGTAATTAATGGGGCTTTCAATGGGTTTTTGAAGGTAAAAATACTTTTTTGAAAATAAAATCAGCTGCCTGAGACCTCATCTCAATAATTCCTTGAAATTTCATATCAGGTTTCATTGTATTGAGTTTTTAGTAGTAGGATTGTATTTTTCTCTGCTCAGTGTTTTGGGAAAAGTGCTGGAATATTAGACCACTGGTTTTGTCCCACAACTACTTTGTAGTAGGTAGGTAGTTAATCACTAGAGCAACACAACGGGCTATTGGCGACGGTCCGGGATCAATCCCTAAGGCAAAGATCCAAACTTTGTAATGGATAGATTTTTTTATGGTGCAAGGGCTATATTTGACCATGCTGCACCAAACATAAGACAGACAACGTCAAATAATGGATATATACACAAGAAAAGATTTTACTGACACAAAAGATAGAAATACGCTCATGCTAAATTACAGGAATCGAACCTGCGTCACTTACAGTTCACAGGTTACTAGAGCAGTGGGCATTGAGCCGCCGTGGCCGCACTTGGTAGTGGAACGTATACGAAAAAAAAATCCGAATAAAAATATATTTATTGCATGCATATTTAAATATTTCAAAGTGTAGATTGTCAGCAAGTCAATCACGTTTTATCAATCGATGATAATTCGGATTTCGGTTACTCATGGTAGGTAGTTGTTATTGTTATTGTTATTTCAATTAACGTCACACTGGAGCAACACAACGGGCTATTGGTGACGGTCCGGGATCAATCCCAAAGGGAAAGATCCGAGGACAACACCACGTAATTTTGAACCACGGTCAGATGACGAGGCAACACCTGAGCTGGCACCCCACTCTCCAAACTTCCACACCACGCCAACGTGAGGACATTTGAGGCCACGACAGATTTAACGTGCACCAGCCCCCTTTGTACACGACGGTGTTTGGCTGGATTCGAACTCGCAACCCTTCGGTTGCTAGTCCGTTACTCTTCCAACCGGGCCACCGCGGCCCTGGTAGGTAGTTGAATTAACGTCCCACTGGAGCAACACAACGGGCTATTTCAGTCACTCATGGAAGGTTCTAAAATATTTGTGATCAAAATGTATTACTTTATCTCCAATTCTATCTTTCTCTTTATTTCTGTGGGGCCGGGTAGCCCGGTTGGATAAGTAACGGATTAGCAATCGGAGGGTTGTGAGTTCGAATCCAACCACCGTTGTGTACAAAGGGGGCTGTTGTACGTTAAATCCGTCGGGGCATCAAATGTCCAACCGTTGGTGTGGTGTGGAAGTTTGGAGAATGGGGTGCCAGCTCAGGTGTTGCCTCGTCATCTGACCGTGGTTAAAAATTACGTGGTGTTGTCCTCGGATCTTTCCCTGGGATTGATCCCGGACCGTCACCAATAGCCCGTTGTGTTGCTCCAGTGTGACGTTAATTAAAAATACCTACCTACCTCTTTAATTTTGCAAAGTCGCAATTTATCGCCTTTCTCATGTAGAAATCACATAATGATTGGTAAAAGGGAGGCTTGTATCTATATCTACCTTTGGTAATCAGCCCTCCCGTCGTGGCTCAGTGGGTATGCCCACTGCGCTAGCAACATTCGAGTTGCAGGCGGCGCAGGTTCGATTCCTGTCAGGTGCATTACTCCTGGGTGTATTTCTCTCTTCTGTCAGTAAAATTTTCTTTGTGTGTGTCTATTATTTGATATTGTTTGTCGTGTCTGGCGCAACATGGCCAAATATGGTCCTTGTACCATAAAACTCCAAAACCAACCAGTCAGCCCACTCGTTAAGTAGCCCAACTATGTAGTTTGGTAGCGGACCCCTTTTGAAGTATACTAAACATTATCTTCCAACACAGAAGATAGTTTGAGCTCTAACCTTAATTTTCCATCGCGGAAAATTAAAATCTGGAATTTATGTGATCAGATGAATTATTAATGGGAAAAGAATTATAGGAATGGTGCCTAATATCTTCCTCAAAATGTGATAGTTATTAATCATTCAATTTGGTAAAATGAAATATCCCTAACAGGAGCATAATTTATGTATAAAGGCTGCAATCAAAAGTTAACTGATCTTGAGGAAAATTCAACTTAGTACTATGACACTTCGGGTGGGGCAATACTTCATTCCCGGCAATATTACTCTACCTCATGCCATCATCGACCGGTATATTCGTGTGGTCATATCATATCCTGTTCAAACTTGGACTTGTACCAAAAGACGGGTTTTCCGAAATATATAATTCCCATCAGGCGACATGTCTATTGTACAAATTTTTGGCTGAGTATTACATGTCTGGTCTTAAAGCGGGGGAATTCATTGGACATGCGTGATGCGTATTTTTCATTACAGTATGCCAAGTAATTTAAAATTAGTCACGAATGATACTGAGCTGTTTTTGTTCATAAAATAAAATATACAGGAATGAAGTTAAATCAAATTGTCTTGGAATTGAATATATGTGCGCTGTTCTTTTATATAAAAAATATTATAGATAAATACGGGCAAAAGATTGCTGCTGGAAAGGAGAGGTTCTTTCAAATGTAAATAAAAATTGTGTTTGGAAATCACGTGATGTTCAGAGGGTTAAAGTAAATTTAATGTCCAAAAAATAAAGTTTTTAGATATAAAAACTTTTTAGATTATTTCAAGCAATCCTCACCCTTCTATACTTAATCGAACTTAAACTACAGAACTTGTAAACTTACCTTTAAGAAGTATTTAGTAAAGGTAGATTGCAGTATTTTATGGTTGATTTTGTAATTATGGTAAAACAGTGGTTTTTGATTTTAATAACAACCATTCATTTAGTTGAGGACCTTCTTTTTGGTGTTTTAATTCTTAGATACGCGTTCACTAGGGTCGTTTTTCAGGCAATTTTGTGATAATTAGTCATTTATTTTATTATTTAATATTAAAGTTTTTGTGCAATGTTACAGCGGTCATCACCTCCTATGGTACAGCCGTGCCCTGACTGGTCGAGCGCCGTCAAAATGAATCACTCGCTCTTTTGATAACAAAACAAGCATTTTTCTTTTGACTCTCCCTGAACGAGCAGCCTTATTCTGTCTGCCTGTTGTACATAGTGAACATTTTTTAAGTTTTAATCATTTTACGGTTCGCTACCTTCGAAGCCTAACAAGTTTGACAAAGCATAAATGTGGATTAAGAATAAGCTACGTTAGTCTGGTGTTTTTTAGATTCGTGGAGATAGTTACAATAACTAACCCAACCTTCAATAAGGTTGATGAGGGACCATGAACGTTGATAAAACTCTTTATTACTAAATGCTCAATTAAGTTTTCACTTAAAATTCTACCTAATCAATTTTCATTTGTTTTCTTTGTAACATGGGCAGGGCCACACATTTTCACTATCTGTCACCCTGGTGTGGTGTGGAAGTTTGGAGAGTGGGGTGCCAGCTTAGGTGTTGACCACATCACCTGAAATGTCTCAAAATTAAGAGGTGTTGTCCTGGTGTCTCTACGGGATTGATCCCTTACCGTAGCCAATAACCCATTGTGTTGCATCAGTGCGATGTAAATTCAATTACCTACCCGCATTTGCACTCTGAGCCCTAATACCAGGATAGACAACGCTCCTCAAGTTATATGGCTGGTCCCTCATACATAAAAACAATTATTCTAAATATTCAATATTTACCTTACAGTGATATATAAATTTATCTCTTCTTTGGTCATAAACACAATTGTTCATGGGTTTATACGATTCGTATACAACTTTTTATAAGTTGTATATGTCATGAAAGACGTATGCGTACGAAAAGATTTATAATTTTCAACCTTTTCTATTTCTAATGCCCGATCACTGACCTTTTCGGCAGCACAAAGAGTGAACTGACAGCTATTTGTGAAGGAGCATCCAGTGCGTAAGCCGCCGCTACTCCTAACCAGGACATTCACCACCTCCATGCGCTTACAAACCGGGATTTGAAGCTGGACATACTGGGTCGCAGACAAACGCTATGACCAGTTTACCAGCTTGACGGCTACTTTTTCAAACTTAGAAAACAGACTGTACACATCAGTACAAAAACTTCACACTTCTTAGATTCCACATAGCTCCAGGGCCAAGGCTTTCGCTCTATGGGAACCCAGGACATGGGGACATAAGCGTTACAATTAAAAACTAGAAGTCGCGAAGCTCGAAAACCGCCGAACAGAGTGCCCCCATTCATAATGCTAAAAGACACACGACAAAAGAAAGGTATGCAGCTCACGTGCTAACAACCGCTGCATACCTGCGTCGGTTAGAGAACACGGGGGACACTCGTGGAAAATAGACATTCCTTATCTTTATCCACCCGCTCCTCGCCACTCGAAGTCAGAAAGCATTAACCTCACCCTTCCACACACATTCCCTCTTATAGCTGTAATTTTTATAAATAACATCCACCTGAGTACATAGTGACGTGCGCTTACGTTCAGGCCAATAGCGTCGGGGCGGAGGTGTAAACTAAGAGCGTAAAAATAGTCAGGAAGGGAATGGAAAACCAGTCGAACAACAGGAAATCCTCTCTGAAAATCAGAGATGATGATTGTGTTCCCCTTTTTACATGTACATCCCGAAAGAAATTTTTCATGATTCACTTCACCCACTCTGAAACTCACCGAACCAGTCCGGCTTCACAACCGCAGCACGTTCGCAATGCGACGGTGCTCGTGGCTCACGAAGATTTAATAACAAAAGTGTAGTGCTCAAGGTCAGAGAAAGTGAAACGGTAGTCCGAGATTCCGTGTCGTGCCGTTTGGATAGTTTTCAAGTCCCCATTATTGTTTTAAGTTTAGGTGAAATTGTTGTCCATGATCAATTTTTGATCGGATTGTTTCGCTTGGGCTGAATTTTAAATTTTGCTGAATATAAAGTAAATTTATTTAAAGTTGTTTGAAACTGAAAAATTGTCTAATGTTATCATCTATTGGGATGAGTTCATTTTTTTTCAAACACTTCACAAAGTTTACAGGTAGGTAGTTGAATTTACGTCGCACTGGAGGGGTATCGGGCTATTGCGACGGTCCGGGATCAGTCACGATGGGAAAGATCCGAAACACTTCAGAAAACTTACAGAGTTGTCGATCATCACTTTTTAAACATTACAATTATTTCACTTGAATAGTTTTTGAACAGAACAATTGTTCCGCTCCGTTGAACTGATTTTGAAGTGAATTCGTTTAAAGTTGTTTGGAACTGATATTGTCTATTTATATTAAGTGTGCTTCAATTTTTTTCAAACACTTAACGAAGTTTATAGAGTTGTCGATGATCACTTTTTAAATATCGCAATTGTTTCACTCCAATGCACTGCATGTACTTTCTTAAACTGAATTCATTTAAGTTTTTGGAACTCATTATTGTTCTAGTTATCTACCATGTCTTTGATAATCAGGTATACCACAGGGGTCATAGAGTAACCTCCCCTGTAAACGAGTCCGTAGCGACCGTAATTTTCAACGAATCGGTCTGAAACTTGAGATTTAGATTTTTTGAGGTATATGTTCGAGAGTTATGTAAAAAACAAGAATTGAGCTTTCAAGGTTACGGATACAGTTAACAAATTTCGAAAATTTCAAATAGCAATACCCAATTTTTTTCTAAAAAAATGGTGAAATTGTTCAAGTCTACGACAATGTCGTACAGACCAATCATATGATGAATCAATGGATAGCCGTCTTATCCCGTCCCGTGAACCAATCAGAATATGAATCTTCTTTTCCTCCCACCAGGCTTTCGTCTTGTGGGAGGAAACGGAAGTAGTCTAAGTCATGTTACTAGTTTTGGTCACATGATCCTGGACACACAAAAAAAGGTTACTATTACTCACTCTACTTTTATATCTCCTCTGTGGTTAGGAATAACGGCGGCTTACCCATTGGCTGCTTCTTCACTAATAGCTGTCAGTTCGACCCTTGTAGTGCCGTACTCAATACTTAACTTTGACAAATGTATAAAATGTTCCCTTCTCCATTAACAGTTATTGTACTTCCTTATTATAATCCAAGGAAAATATTTATAACTTTTTGAACCTAGGAAACAGACTGGTAGACAAAAATTTCCCCCATTTCCTCTTAAACTTCGGGCCCCGGTTCAATGTTACTTGTGACCTCCCCGAAGTAGGGACTTGAATCAAAATCACACATTTTATAACGAAAATTTAGATATTTCTATTGTTTGCAATTTGTAACTAGAGCAGTAATGACATGTGCTGTCCCTATAAATTAATACTAAAACAATCTGTGTATCTACTTCGATACTTTACCTGGTACAGAAATTGACAGTATCTGTGTATTGACGAATGGCAACAGACGGATGTAAACAATGTAAAATCAACCACTACGGAATTTTGCCTCTTAGTTCAAATATGCTAGGTTTGAGCTAGAGAGCTGCATAATATTGCTAAAAAACCATAGAACTCGCCGCTCTAATGAAATCCTCCAATAGTCTGATTACAGAAGGCAATGAGAAATCTGTAAGATAGAAATCAGCGTTGAAAAGAAAATGTGAGCGAACTTGAAAATTAGTTTAGGGATTAAAAAATCAATCGTCTTGGCGACTGAAGGGGACATTCAGATACTGATTAGTGTGACAAGACTGAGGTGTGTACTTTTCACCATGTACTTTATTGGAAGTAAGAATAAACAAGATTAGTAAGAAATCCAAGAAGTACTGCTACATACTTTTGATTAATTTTATTTCATTTAGAAGTATAAAATGTCTATCGATGCATATATTCATTCTAAATGGATTTAAATAATGTATGAAATGTGAGTAACAACACTGCAACAATGTAGCACAGATGCTATGCGCGGGTATACTAGTGTAATAAAATTGAAATGAAATGATAGAACTGCAAATATCAGCATTTTTATCGAAATAAAACTGCGAACTTTCTGAAATGTTACGCAGAACCCAATTTGAATACTACTAGTACACATATTGGCTTGCTATCATTCCAAAGCGTTCAATAATTGATAGAAAGCTTTTAATCACAAGAATGTTCTAAAATTGCTTCAGTGGACCCATCTCAGATAGTTGCGAAAAAGAATTTTTTTGGTCTTAATATTCACCTTTCTTTTATCTTTTCAATGGGAGGAATTTAACTTCCATAAAAGAATTACACTCCAAAATGATCTGTTCGTGATCAGGAGATATCTTAGCGGAGTCACAAAGCCTAAATTAATTATATGTAGTAGCAATGATGGGTAGGGTTCATTAACGATTTCTCGTAAAGCCATTGACTGCCTCTTCACTTACTGCTTTCGTACAATTAAGCTAATGCTCCGGTATGAAAGCACGTGAATATTTTTGCCGTGTGGAATAGAAATGAGTTTCCATGCCCATTGATTATCACGCTTGAATGTCGTTTCTTCCAGGAATTTTTAAATTTAGATGTATTTATTATTGATTATTTCAGGGGAGAGTACTTATTTATTGAACAGCGGTTTTGGATATTAGTTTCCTTTCTCCATTTTTGAAAGCATGGGCGTCAAGAGAATTTCCAAATAGCCGTATAATCTATCTCATTATGGAGCTCAAAATTTATTTTATTTCATTCATCGACTTTTAAAATAATCATTAAGAAGGTGAATGTTTTAATGCCAGTATATGAATCATTGGATTATGTTTTCTTGTAAGGAAAATGGAAGTATATTTTAAGGCTAGAATAATCTATATTGATATCGTCGGCACAACGTCAAAACACAAAGCTACGGTTTGGGAGTTTTCACCTGAATTCATTTTCTAGACTATTCGATATTTTAGTAGTTTTCTATTTTTCGATGTTTGTTGTTTTTGATGTTTGAGGTTTTCTAGACTATTTTTTGGTTTGGTTTCCATCTACGGTCATTATTTGCTGTACAAAACTTCTTATACCAGGACCTATGGTTTAAATTGGATTCCTAACCATATCGAACATTCATTCCTAGAAGGGTGTTCGAATCCAGAATCTGTTAAACCGAGGAAAATAATTTAATTTCAAAAGACAGAAAACTATCTGAGAAATTATATGAAACCATGCTCCATTTAATTCGTCAAAGTGTAAAATTGGTATCAACTAGAAAATCGAACGAACCTCTAGAATATCGAGAAAAAACTGTTTTGAAATTAAACAAAACACGCGCGCGTTAGTTGATTAAATTAAAGTATCGCTCTTACACTACGTATAAAAATATAAATGCAGTTATAAACATGCGTCACTTGTAAATGTATACATTTTTCGGTCTGCTCATTGTTACATTTCTACTACATGCATATAAATAAATTGCCAATTAGGGTTTGTGAATTATTGGATAGCGTCTTCAAGATAAAACTGAAATAGGGAACACATTTGAGTTGAAAGATCATGAATCACTTAAATTTTCTCTCATATGTAACCTCATTCATATTTTTTTAATCAAAACTTCCTTAGTTAGAAACGAAAATTGAAAATTTTAATATGCGCATTTTAAGAAAACTACATGAGCCATAAGAATATTGATATAATATCGGAGCACAATTTAAGAAGCATTACAAGAGAATTATTAAATCTTTCGCTTTACTTATACTTTTCTAGTTTGGGCACTCCAACACATAACTAGCAAATAAGAATAATTTTTATGAAAGATAATTTACATACATACACAGTGCGTCAAATAAGTTTTAAGACTGGGTCTGTAAAAAGAAATGGAAACAAGAAATTAATACCTGTTTTGGTTTTTTATTCAAAATAGGACCCTCCGGCTTTAATGCACTTTTTACAGCGATTTATTAATGAATCGAACGCCTGTTGTAAATCACTTTGTGGAATGGCCTGCAAAGCACGCGTCGAAGCTTCTTGTATGGTCGAAATACCCTCAAAATAACACCCTTTTAACTTCATTTTAAGTTTTGGGAATAAGGAGTAGTCACAGGGTGCTAAATCAGGTGAATACGGTGGACTTCAAGAAGTTTGGATCGTTTTCAGCGGCTGAAATGATGTCTGCAATGTGCACTTCTCATTGCTTTTTGTTCAGGGATTAAAGTGTGTGGAACAAATTTAGCACACACTTTTGTTTTGCCCAAATCTTCATGCAGGATGGTTCGAATTGTTTCTTTGTCGATGTTTAAAGAGTCTTCCATCATTCTCAGTGACGCACAGCGATCGTTTGTTACGAAATTTCGTACTTTTTCAATAATTTCAGGTGTCCTAGATGAAATTGATCTTCCACTACGCTGATCATCTTCTACCGTATCTCTTCCGTCCAAAAAACGTTTGTGCCACACAAAAACATTTGATCTACTTAAACAACAGTCACCGTAAACTTGTTTCATGGGTTGGTATGTTTCCGAAGCACTTTTACCAAGTTTTGCGTTAAATTTAATTACAGCTCTTTGCTCCATCTTAAAAAAATCAACATGAAAAAAATTCACTTCTGCAATGAACGCTCGCCTTCTCTCAGCTATTTAACGAAATGCGCACAACTTGTTGGCAATGTGCCAGTAGACGATGGACGTTATGACGCATGCGCATTTACACTCACAGCGCCATTACAACGAGCGCTCTGGGACGAGTCTTAAAACTTATTTGACGCACTGTGTACACTGAATTAAAACGTATATTAAAACTCAGAATATATTCATTTAGCATTAAATGAATTTTGATACAATTGTGTACATGGAAAATTGTTATGATTTAATCTGGTTAATATAGTTATTACTTAATGGTAAAAGAATAAAATCAAAATGAAGATTTTAAGGTATAAAACGATTAGCATTTACAGACACGTCCTTATATGAATAGTTGTTGATCTTCAATTTAATCTGTAATTATTAATAGACTCGGTGGTTTATTCTTTGCCTCTTTAAAGTTTACCTCACACATCTCGCATTGCATTAAGGTGTTAGATATTTTCAAATTTCTTTACGTTCAATGTTTTTCAATATAAGGCAGTTGTATGAATAACAAAAATGACATGTTTCTTAAGGAAACTTATCCCAAATTTCAAGTGATGGTTATGGAAACGATAATCGCCTCAACAAATAACTCGTATTACGAATATTTCATCTGCTATATACATAACAGATACGTAAATATACATCTAATTATTGTTTACATTTATATACAGTAAGTAAATACTAAACTTTTAATACATAATTCAACTATAGTTCAATGAATAAACACTACTTTAGAATTGCAATTATAAGACATGGGAAATTATGTTTAATTTTAAATTTTAATATTATCAATGTTAAATTAAATTTTACTTATAATTTCCTGGGTTAAATATTTCTTTATTGGAGGAGCTCTTTGATATTTAAAAAAATTTGGTCCTGATATTAGATAAATGTAATTTGAATAAATAAATAGAAGTGCACAGTTGAAATTAATAAAAGAACCACTGATAATTTTAAATATTAAGCAGAGATAAAAAGACATGCTATTGTAATAATAATTTTTTTAATTTAAATGTGCTTGTCACAATATTAATTTTATTATTTGTATGGGTTATTTTGTTCATTACTTTGAAATATTTATTATTAATTATCTACAAAATATTCATTGCAATTTCTACAATTTATGATATGCCACTTATCTAATTGAACTATTCTATAGAAATATTTGGTGCATGTAAATACGTATTTATATGCAAAGAGAAATAATGAATCATTTATTTTATATTCCATATTAATAACACGTGGTGATGTCCTCGGATCTTTCCCTTCTGGATTGATCCCGGACCGTCACCAATAGCCCCTTGTGTTGCTCCAGTGGGACGTTAATTAAAATACCTACCTACCATATTAATAATTTATAAATGAACAATATGATGCATAGAAACTCTTATTGTTTGAAGAGATTAATACTTGAAAGTTTAAGACATGACCTCTTAAATAACGGATAAACAATTATAATTCTGGAACTTTTTAAAACTTAAAACTTGCTCTGCTGAAAAATTTGTAAAACGTGGTTTGTCATTATGCTGCCCGAAGGCCTCCAGGTAATTGTCTGTACGATTCTTTTTGAGAATTAAACATTTTATACAAAACTAAATTTGATTAAATATTGTGAAGTTAGAAAAACACTATACCAATATAGTAAATTACCCTTTATTCTACTGATTACATTTATGACATATAACCCCGTTGCCAGTACGTAACTCAACAAGTGCCACGATACGGCTTCATAAGCGTGATAGAAGTAAGTCATGGCCACTTTATCCCCCAAAATCGTTCATCGTCAAAGGCATTATTCCAAAAAGAGTTGTTCATGTTGCTTTGAATCGTGAGAACACTTTTGTATTTCACAGCAAATGATTCTCAGAAAATACCTTCGTGTGGAATAATTCGTTGGTGGAAAAAATCTGGAAATTTTCCAGCCATGGGCATTGCGGTACAACTTTGGCACGCAATATATAGAAATCAGAACGTAAAAAACATTCGAGTATTAATAACAACTTTTATTTCTATGCTAATGGTTGGATTATACAACATAGATGCAAAAAAAGAATAAATGATACTTGCATGCACAGTATATTTGATCCATGAATTTCGATTTGTATCCGTTAAAATAAAGAATGGAGTAATTCTTAGGGTTTCGTTTCGTATGTTTAGGTTACTGAATTATTCAGAATAGATTATATAAATATTTTAAGTGAGATTACTTAAGCATATAATTAAAAGTGACGCCTCTCAATTAATCTGATTGCTGAGCTCATTTTAAAATGGTTGTAAATGTTGACTGTTCGTAGTAAATAACATTAAGTAAATTAAACAAATCTTGTTTGTCGGAATTTATTTTTCATTTGTCTCATTTTTTGAAGCGTTGATATGATACGATATAAATATTTAAGACTAGCAGACCCGCGCATAGCATCTGCACTCAACTTTTTAGTTGCTTATATCAATTGAAAAGTGTTATCTTATTTCAATCTATATATAATGAGCGTAACATTAAGAAATGGATTTAATAGCTCTTAATGAAATAAAATTACAAACAGTATATCACTGTTATATATTTGAAAAAAACCCTCAAATATATAACAGCATTTTCGTTTACTTCAGTTTCGTTTAATTCTTATTTTCGATGCAAAGTATGGCAAAAAGCACACATCAGTCATGTTACTACAATTATATTTTAAACGTCAACTTCAATTTCATTCCAATCCTTTGTTCAAAGGCGATTCGCCATTTTTTGACGCTAAATCTATTTTCACTCATATTTTTTCGTTCGGATTTATATCTTCCTGATTTCTCGTTCCTTCTGTAATCAGACACTGCTGAAGAATTTTATAAGAGCTCCTTCGTGAAGTATTATCAAAATTATGCAGCTCCATAGCTCAAATTAAATATTGTTTATATCCGTTGCTGCCATTCGACAATAAACAAATGACGTCGATTTCTGTGCCACACGTCTGTCTCCTTTTCTTCCGGATTAAGCAATGATAGAATTTTTTTAAATAATAGATACTTTTTCTCCTTTGTGTGATGGTGACTGTATACCAAAATCATTATTAAATTTTCGCATTATAATTTGTCTAATGACCTGGAAGTATAAATCAATGCTATCTTCCCTCAAATAAACGAATCACTAAATAAATATAAGTTATTTTCCGGTTATATCAAACATTGTTATTTTGAAAAATGCTTGCACTTTAAGTGAAATTTCTTCAAACCATTTAACATTTGAGAGAAATTTTTTGATAGGAGTGCTAGAAAATTAAATTCTTGAAAATGAGAAAAGCATGCTTCTAAAAATAAATGTTATGATACATATATTTATGGGTTGTAAAATTTATTATATCGCACCGCGGCTGCAATCCCGCTTACGTTTAAAAAACCTTTTTATGCATGTAAAGATTGTAAAAGCTGGTTTCTTCATGCTGCAAAACTGCTATAACTCTAGTTTCAACCAGTCTCCAGAAGAGGACAGTTGAGAGATCCCTGATTTAGGATTTTCAATGTCATGTTAAAACTTCTACGAGAGGTGAAATGGTTTAAATTGTGCGCGACTTATTTCACTTCAACGTTAGTTTTAAACTTTTGACAAATAATACCCGGTTAAATAATTTTGAGTATTATTTTTTTATTACAAAATATCTTAAATTGAAACAAAGATTTTTGAAATAGTCAATGCAAATTAATATTATGAATAGATTAATCAATAGATTAATGAAATTTGATGTAATTTTCGTATTTTTTGTACATCAAGCAAAATTATACCTATTTTTTATCAGATCGGTAAAAAATGCAATTAATTTTTGATGTGACAGAATTTTGAAATTAGTTCATATGTACCAAGATTTGAAAAAGATTGAAAATCGCTGATCTGGAATCTTAAATCTCAATTTTAGAATTAAAATAAGAGTAAAATAATCTACATGTGTACTTTTGAATAAAAATTAAATTGAATTGAAAAATTTCCAAACCACTTTTTGGTGTTCCAAGCTACAATAAGCAAACACATTTTTCCTACACACAAAAAAGAAAGAGAAAATGGGGTCAGAAACGGTCTCTTCTTTATTCCGCAGGTTTTAGCTATCTAGGCTTTCACAGGAAAGCAATGGGTCACGGAGCCAGCTTCCGAGTTAAGTTTAGAATAATAATTCGACAAGATCTTTCTTTTCTTGTTATACATCTCACTTTCACCCACGTGTGCACTGTTTCCTGAATTCTTAGGTAGACAGATTTTCTCGTACCCAATAAGCTTTCTATTTAAGTTTTGCCCGTGTAAAGTTCAAGGTTGCGTTAAACATAAGCGATGTAGCTCAAAGAAGCGTGACAGAAGGGAATGTCTGCTGTAATGTTATTTCGTCATGGAAAGTTATGCCATTACCTGGATTTTCACTCTTGTTTTTTTTCCCACTGGGAGTTTGAAACTACTGAAACTGGATTTGATATGGTTTGTAGCTATGCGTTCATTTTTTTGCTTCTCGAGGGCTGATTATACCCTAATGAAACTGGGTGAGACATCTTTATTTTGATGAAAACATATTACCGAGAAAGTGTTTCTCGCAAACTTGTTACAATTTTGCTTAGATTGTCTTTTAATATCGACAATTACGTAATTAAAGATAAGATAATCTGAGAATCTACAATCTAATCTAACTTCTACCTCTATATAAAACAGGTACGCGCGTGCTATCCCATCTCCCCATTAAAATTTTTGGAGCCGCGGTAGCCCAGTTGGTAAATAAAGTCGAGGATTAGCAATTGGAGAGTTGCGAGTTCGAAACTCAATCCAACCAAAGATCGCCGTGTAAATGGGGACTGGTGCACGTTAAATCTGTGTCGTAACTTCAAATGTCCTCCCGTTTGCGTTGCGTGGAAGTTTGGAGAATGGGTTGCCAACTCAGGTATTGACTTCGTCATCGGTTCAAAATTGCAAGGTGTTGTCATCGGATTCCGGACCGTCACCAATAGCCCGTTGAGTTTCTCCAGTGTGGCGTAAATTCAACTATTTACCTACGTTTAATATTCAGATTAACTTTTACAGTAAAACTTGACTGCATCGAAAAACGAGGTAATTTAAAATTGGATATTGTGATTCTGAAGGTTTAAAATTTTTATTTGTTTCGTTTTTTTTATTGAAATATTTATGTTCTATCTTTCTATTTAACAAATAATTATTGTTATAAGAGTTGTAGATGCTTATAAGTTATTTCACACCTTTCAAATATGGGTGTTTCGTCTCTTTGTCTCATTTTCATCTGATTGCATTTTTTATACTAGTTCACTTTTTAAAAACATCCTAATGTTTAATATAATTGTCTGTTATTTACTTATTTTGTATTCTCTCTCTTGAGGATAAAGTATATTTTTAAAGGGTTTTGTTTGGAAACGATAAATACACTGCTGGCCACCGTAAATGCAACACCCTGAAGGAAGCATGCAAATAATATGAAATTTACAACATGCATTAGCGGAGGTGAGATATGCAAATGATTAGAATTTCAGCGCAGACGCACATCACGCGCGCCTGTGGCGCCACTTCAAAGCGCTATTTAAGGCTTGGAGATTTCGACGATTTCAAGTACGGCAATTGTGTTTTTCTTGTGGTTTTTTTCAAAAAAACGATCAATTATGCCTCGTAGAAAACAGCGATCATCTTTTGATCAAGTATCCGAGTTCGACAGAGGAAGGATAGTGGCCTACCGAGATTGTGGATTATCTTTCAGGGAAATCGGTAGTCGTGTTGGACGAAATCAAAGAACTGTAATGCGGATATGTGATCGTTGGATGCAGGAGGGTACGACGGACCGACGTGTTCGATCGCATCCACCTCAGTGCACCACTTCACGTGATGACAGGCATATTGTGCGTATGGCAGTGACGGATCGCTCAGCCACATCACGAACCATAGCACAGCACATTCAGTCTGTACCGCATCATCCAGTGTCTGCGCGTACCATTCGACGCCGTTTACAGTAGAGTGGTCTGTCCGCAAGACGTCTATTGCTTCGTCTACCCTTGACGCAGAACCACAGACGTTTCCGCCGCCAATGGTGCGATGAAAGAAGGATGTGGACGGCAGAATGGAATGAAATTGTCTTTACTGACGAGTCACGCTTCTGTCTGCAACACCACGATGGTCGGATTCGAGTCTGGAGACACCGTGGAGAGAGGATGCTGAACAGCTGCGTTATGCACCGCCACACTGGTCCTGCACCGGGTATTATGGTATGGGGCGGTATTGGATATCACTCTCGCACTCCTCTAGTACGCATTGCCGGTACTTTAAACAGCCAGCGCTACATCTCCGAGGTGTTGGAGCCAGTTGTCCTTCCTTACCTTCAGGGCTTGCCCACAGCCATATTTCAACAGGATAATGCGCGACCACACGTGGCACGCATTGTCCAAGGGTTCTTCGTCAATCGCCAGATTGAATTGCTTCCCTGGCCAGCTCGCTCTCCGGATCTTTCGCCGATAGAAAACATGTGGTCCATGGTTGCTCAACGATTGACCCAGAATACATCCCCAGCTGCCACACCAGATCAACTTTGGCAACGTGTGGAAGCTGCTTGGTCTGCTGTACCCCAAGAACACATCCAAAGTCTCTTTGAATCAATGCCGAGGCGTGTGGCAGCGGTGATCTCCAACAATGGCGGCTACTCTGGCTACTGATTTTGGCAGGAACCACACTTCACAGAAGTCTATAAATTTAATCATTTGATACTTGGTCAACATGTTATCTACAAAATAAATTTTGTTGTGATATCTCTTGTCTTTCTTGGTGTTACAATTTGGGTGGCCAGCAGTGTACTTGGACTTATTTTTTCGACAAAGCCGCTTAGAGGCATTCTTATCTTCGAACATTCTTTAGTGGATCCATCTCGCCCAGCTCTTTACAAAGGGAAAAGAATATTTTTCTTCCCTAAGTCGCAGTGAAGAAACTGAACAAACTGCTGAATTGTTTGATACTTAGATTTCAATTGATGCTAAAATATATGATCTTAAAGCTCATTAAACTTGTTCCAAATTTTCTGTATTGCTGTAAACTCATCAAGTTGATCCATCTTATTTTATCACCAACTGATATTTTGAATTTTATATTTGTTTAAACTTTTAAACTTCCCAATAAATCAGTAGTAAACAAGATTCTGAATTACCACTTAATACTTCGAATTACGGAATTGAAGTACATACATTTCAATATGCAATTGATATAATTTTATATGGAAAGCTGAATTGGGGAATATTCAGAAATGAAGCACCATACGTGTACCAATTGCGTGTAAGCCTGCTTTACAGTACGACTTTGGGAATCCATAAAAATGCTGATAAACATTATGGTCTAGTGGAATAGACGGGGGAATAGTGTGCCCTAAAATAGACCGAGGTCAATAGAGATAAACATTCGCTATAAATCTAGGTGCTCTTACTCCAGAAAAGAGGTTATTTCACCTAATAAATCTCACTCAGAGCGAAATGGTCATCGAACAGCTATGCATTGTGTTAGTAGATATTATAGAGTTAAAATGCTTTAAAAGTGCAATTACTTTAATAATATTTTTTAAATATTAAAATGTGTCCATTGAGATCCACATAACTATTTTTAAGGAACTCTGACTTAAGTAACACTTAAAAAATTCTTCCGGAATCAGAAAGTAGTCTTAACAATAAATTACTTTTAGAGTTTTATTTCATTTATTTTTATATAAATCGTTTTAAAATAGTACATTTTAAGAATTATCTTTTGAATTTTGAGATTTCTCCCTTATAAATACAGAAAGCTTTTTCCTTTAATCTTCAAATTTTTTTATTCCAAGGTCTATGAACACATCTTTTATTTTACGTAAACTATGAAAGGGAAATTGAATAGCTTTCATGTTTCTTTAAGCTATAAGATTTTCTTATGCAAGATAGGCTTTTGCAAGACACATTAATAAAGGGTAGGGTAGACATCAAATATAAATTATTCAAATTTCTTCTTTTTTCTGATTAGATTTTTAACAACTTTATGCCTTTTTAGATTTTTGGAATGTGTGAGAAATTGTATATTATCAAAATAATTATGAAATTTAATTATTTAAATATTAAAGATACTTTTTCATAGTGATGAGATTATTTAATTACTTTTAGTTTTAATGCTTGTAGAAAAAATAAAATATTTAGAAAAGTAAAATATTTATAGTTGTATTTTTGTCAAAAGTTTAATTTAAATATGCTCTAAAATTCATCAAAGCTGCTCTAAATTGACCAAATTTGTTATCCTAAACACATTAAAATTGTTCCAATTTTCATGTATTGCTGCTTTATAACACATCAAGTTGCTCCATATTCTTAAAACGTTTCTTCGAATGAACTCTCTTATTCTCTTCGAACAATGCTTCAGAGGAAACATTAAATGTTAACCTCCTTGAGTACGTGTTCGCTATATTTAAACTAAACAATAAATAAAAACATGCCTTAAAATTAAGTGAAAAAAACCTAAAACTATATTTAACATTTAATAAAGATGCAATATAAACTCATCAGTGAAATGGTTTATTTTTGCTTTCTTGAGCACAGTAAAAATTTGTTTCAATGTGAATACAACTGTTTATCAACAATGGTGTACGTAATTAATTGTTAGAAATGTTCATGCCAATTCCGACTTTTGAAAATTCAGATTTCATGATGTTAAGAAAATATTTAGTTTTTTTATTTCAAAATTCGAATCTATTGGTAAGTTATTCAACGTCTGTTTCATATTTAATTTGCCCATTTTGTGTTGTTTTATCTGATTCATTTTGTATCTGGCAAATAAAATTATTTCTAAAAATAAGCTTTAAGAGAAGGCTATTTTTACTGCTATTTGTAAGAATTTATGCTACTAAAGCAAACATTTTATAAGTGCTTTGGCTTTAGCGTCCCTACACTTGCCAATATTTAATCAATAATAAAAGCCTACTTTCAAGTGAAAATCTATAAAAGTTCCGCAAGTCTGCCTACATGCTTCATATACAAACACCTACTCCAATAATGCAATTTTTTTGACATATGAACTATGATGTCTTAATTTTTCGGATAAGTTTTCTACAAGATATAAAACCCACATGTGTCAACAAGATTTCAGGTATCTAATCTATTATATAGATATATACTACTGCTATGTCAAAAATAACGTATTTTGCTTATGATAGGATTGGTATCTATATTTATTAAATTGAAATACCACCACGGCGTTGCCAGTGACATCATACTTGTTATGTCCTCCCTGATTCTGAAAACATTAAAAGGAAAAAACAATAATTTTAAGAATGAATCCCACCACCACCCGACATGACATGGGCATGTCGCCCCATTCCTTCCACCTCACTGATTCTTGCTTAGAGAGCTTCATGATACACCATGTTGAATGTTCTTCCATTTGGGGCTAGGATGTAAAGATTCTCGGCTTTTCCAACTCTTGAATTACCCACATTCAGTTGACCATGGGAAAAACACGGTTTAATGAGATCGAGTCCTACAACTTTCAGCGATTGGCCTTGTGCCTTGTTGATGCTCATGGCGAAACTTAAACGAACAGGGAACTGAAGTCGTTTAAATTGGAATGGGAGATCCGAAGGGATGATTGGGATCCCCAGGAATGAATACATCTTCGCCTGCGGCATGTTCAGTCATGATGGTGACTTCAATAATATTCAGCATCAGTTTCTTGATAGATAGTCTTGTTCCATTGCAGAGTGAAGGTGGATGCAGATTTCTGAGAAGCATAATCGGTGCCCAATTTCTAGCTGTAATATGTGCGAGGGTACACCAGATGGCTCCAATGTGTTCAAAAACTCTGTTGTGTAGTTCACAGCCTCATCTGTGTCACATGTAGTATCGATAGATTTGTATTGTACAAATTCAGAAATTATACAAATTCAAAAGTAAGTTATGAAATAACCACTACTGAAATAAAAATGTGATTCAATCTTTAAATATAACGCTATACTTTTAAAAAGTCTTGTTATGTCACCTCACTGATTCCGACAACCTAAATGAATCACAATGTCAGCGAAATCAAAACCAAATTAAACAGTAATAAACACAGTTACTTCATTTCATGTAATTTATTAACACAAACATTATACTATTTGCGAAAAATACCCAAACAAAAACAGAAAGCAATGCAAAAAAATTGACAAAGTTAATCAAGAGTGCTTTAAATACATTCAATCTTTCAACATTTTTAGGGAAGCATCTGGGTCGAAAGCCCTCTATCCCCCGGTTGAATAAAACAAAAGCAGAACGATGCTTGAGTTGCAGAAAACTTCTTGATGGTAGGAACTTGGCACTTGGTGTCGAACATGTAGGGGGGGGGGGTGGAGCTTCAGTGGTTTGCTTTTCATTGATGGTACAAAAAAGGACAAAACAGTGACAATACAGAGAAACCAGAGTTTCAGAATTGAAAAAGCTGTATAAAATCAATTAAATTTTTAAAAATAGTTGTGTTGAATTCAAAAAATTAAAAGATAAAGTAAAAGTAAGTACAGAAAAATTGGAAGGATTAGAGTATATTTACTATTTTTTAAAAATATAGAGGCGAAAAATAAAATTTATCCGACGGCCGAGCTCAGGAGGACTCCTTCCAAAGCACTAACCGCTACTTTAGTACGTCGCTTTACCCACTACACCATCATTTCAATGTGAGTGGGGTGTTTTTAATGAATTTGTTCCATCTAAAAAATTACTGCATAGTTGAGAATGGCTCTGGGCCGGTGTAAATTTGCAGGAAGATGATGGTCATACCTGGGGATCTGCGTTATAGCTAAGTTTTCATTGCAATGAATGTGTTGAATGGTCCGCAGTTTCAAAACATTAATAGAAGTTAGTATGCGCGATAAGTATCTTTGTCAGATAGGTCTGCGCAGATGCGTCATAGTGAAGGAGGGTCTTCGCGCGCAGCACAAAATATTAATTAAAAATTTTCTAGATTAAATTTTAAAATTCGGGTTTCGAGGGACATTCAGTCACCTGTAGGACTACCTGTGCGCCAAATTTCATGGCTGTAATTGCTATACTCGTATATTCGTCTGGACACCTCAGAAAGACCCACAAAAACTTCCTTTTATAATAGTGGAGATATACATTAATTTTTTATTGCTATTTAATTTTTTGTATGTTTGGTACAAGATATAAATCCATATGTATCAACAAAATATAAGGCACATAATTTATTATATAGATGTAATACTGATGTTATGTCAAAAATAACGTATTTGGCTATGATAGATTGATATCGGTATTTATTAATATAAATCTTTTATTGCTATTTAGTTTATTTGAACAATCGCAATTATTGTAACCTTTTATGATTGTGATGCTGTTGTGCAGTTTTTATAACTTAGTTCAGGTGGATTCATTTTCCATACTTAGAAAGAAGGCTGTGAAGCAGATATTTTCTTGTCAATATATTTTAACATCAATCGCTATACATTTCTATTTTTATTTAATTACCATCAAATTCCCTATTGGTGATTTAGAATGCACTAATTACAGTCCCTTGCATGAAACGGCCGGTTTAGAAGACAAGTCTGTAAGCCACTTTTTAGTCAGCACCTTATTTAATCCTTCGTTGATTGCTTCAATTTGATCAGTGGTCGCAAATGAGTTTTTCTCACACTACCTTTACCATGCCCGGAGTTAAAAAGAGTTCCTAAATCAAAGACTGTAGGATACTGTATGGCCCATTTATAACGTACTTCTATAGGTATGGACTCCGAAGTACACAACTAGGCGCATGCGCATCCACTGGTTCCCAACTGCACTACGCCACTGAATATCAGCTCAAGGACCTACCATATCAGACACCATTCAGGTTTAATAGGCGTCGTGTGGGAGAAGGAATGCCTTCTACCATAGAGGCTGTCGGTAGATATGTAGGTAGATAATTAACATCGCAGTAGAGCAGCACGATGGACTATTGACGACGGTCCGGGATCAGTCCCCAAGGGAAATATCCGAGGACAACACCACGTATTTTGAACCATGGTCAGATGACGAGGTAACACCTGAGCTGGCACTCCACCTGAACTTCCACACCACGTCAACATGAGGGCATTTGAGACCACGACAGATTCAACGTGCACCAGCCCCCTTTGTACACCACGGTCTTTGGTTGGATTTGAAATCGCAACCATCCCGTTGCTAATCCGTTACTCTTCCAACCGTGCTACCGCGGTTCAATAGAGGTTGTCGGAGCCAGATTTTTAAACTGCTGGATTTCCAAGCAGTCACGGTCAAGTGAGCAGCATTCTAGAATATGGACAGTGAAGTTCCTCGTCGAATCATTATGTTCATAACCTTTTACATTTTTCATATCGCTCTTTTTTCTCTTTTATATTTCTCCTTCCAACTGTGCCCATCAAACTGTAAAACCCTCTCTAAAGGACATATACGGGAGCTTCCTTAGTGTATGTTCGGTGGTAGCATTCTGATCAATACACTTCTGTTTTTTTTTATTTGCAGAAGAGTCAATATTTAGCAATAAAAAAACAATGAAATTCCCAAAAGTAAGATGAATTCCAATAGCCCCTTGATATATCACAACTCGATATAGCTCTCATTTTTACTTGTCCCCGATGAATTTTTATTTTGCGAACGGCAGAAGAAATCTCAATCTGCTTCTTTGCAATTGGAACTCAAAGATAGTCTGTTTCATTCAGTTATCTTAACTTTTTAGGGGCCGCGGTAGTCCAGATGGTAGAGTCGCTGATAAAAAAACGGAGGGTTGCGAGTTCGAAACTCGATTCAACCAAAGACAATCGTGTGCGTGGGGGATGGTGAATATTAAAACAGTCGTGACTTCGAATATCCTCATGTTAGAGAGGTGTGGAAGTTTGGGCGCCAAGTGTTTGGTGTTGACCTCGTCATCTGACCGTGGTTCAAAATTACAAAATGTTGTTCTTCGAATATTTCCCTTCGAGATTGATCCCGGACTGTCACCAATAGCCCATGTGTTGCTCTAGTGCTACGTAAATTCAACTACTACCTACCTACCTTAACATTTTTCATGTCCAAGATCCACATGTTCATTATCGTCGGACCCAGAAAAGAAAGAAGGTATAGAATTCTTAAATGATCTACCATTTATACAAAAATATTCTACCTTATTGTTAATTTCACTTAATTTTAAATAAAAACGCTTAGTATAGTATTATATCGTTTGTATGCCACCCAGTAGGTATCGTGTCCAAATCTCGGTTTGTAAGCGTATGTATGTTGGTGATTCTCCTTGTTTGGTATAACGACTGTTTACCTATTGGGTGCTCCTTCACATTTAGACGTCGGGGCTCATGGGTATGCCCACTGCGCTAGCAACTTTCGAGTTGTAGGCGGCGCAGGTTCGATGTCTGCCAGATGCATTCCTCCCTGGGTGTATTTCTCTCTTCTGTGTCAGTAAAACTTCCATTGTGTGTGTCTGTCTATTACCTGATATTGTGTCTGGCGCAGCATGGACAAATATGGCCCTTGCGCCATAAAACCAATCAACCATTTAGCCGTCAGTTAGCCCCTTGTAGTGCTGAAAAGTCGAAGAGATCAGTGATTGGACATTAAAAATTAAAACAAACGAATAAAAACATATAATGTAAAGAATAATTTGCTCGTTTTGTTTCTCTAAAAGGTAAATTTTTCTAAGCCCTCACTATTACTTTCCTCAGTATTTCGCATTTTTTATGGTTCCTCAAGAAGTGTCTTATATTAAGGGGGTACTAAACTTATTTTTGATTTCGAACATTCTGTACTGTTCAAGTGCTAACTGCACTAATCGTCGCCTATAACACAATATTCCAGAGTGATTTGCGTGCTGTGTCCAGAGTGAAATAAAAATATTTTTCTCAGTAATAAATAAATACACATGTGTTTACTGCCTACAAACAAAAAGTTACAAATTCGACCGAAAATGCACACGGATCATTGTGTTATCTATAAAGATACAAATGTTAACATCAGTGGTCGCTTGATGGTGATTACAGGAAGCACACGAACGTCAATAGCACACTTTTTGAAGTAAAAGGGTTCTTTTCGAAACTGATAATAAATTTTTAACATTTTAACCCTTTGAGTTTCAGGAGATTTTTGAATAATGTGGCATTTCATCTCACAACACACACATAATGACTAAATAACCACATCTATTCGTAGGACCACACTCTTACGCTCCTTACTAATCCCACGCAGGTAAGATTTTATTGACCAAGATGGTTAAAAATTGGTTAGAAATCATGGAGGGAAGACTGCATTATTGCTGCAGAACGTATGTATGCGTGTGAATCACCAGAGGGTTAAAAGTCAGCTAAAACGGATGTGACATCCATTCTAAGCAAAAGGCGCCCTTTTTTTAAACCAAAGTATGAGAGAAATGCTCATAGCGCTACAAGTGACGAGTTAAAATATTACTTTTCCTCCAAAAATCCCCCATTGCAAATATTAAGACATAGTCAAGAAATTTTCCAGAAACCACCGTCGAAACACATTCATTAGCTGCAGCATAAAATATGTGAGAGCTCTTTCGCAAGCGGAACCACGAAGATTGTCCAAATTTATGGAGAAAGGAAAGCCGTTATGTGCTCGAGTAGTTGTTTTGCTCCTGGAGGCTCGGTTTCCATGGTAGCACCAGTGTCTCACTGAGAAGAGGCGAATAACATTTATGGTGACATCATTATAGCTGCGATTAATTTGTGTGCATTCTGAATAACGAGAAAAAGCTCTCGTACGGTCACGGCGTGAGCTTCATTTATAACTGTAATTGTCTCGCACAAGAGCAAAATTGAACAGGGTACATGAGATCTTCCGACGTATCAGCTTATTATTTAAACTTATATATTCCCTGCTGAGTTAAATCGATAGTAATGAATTTTATGCCGTGATCGGGCTATAAGCGTTTTATTGCTTTTGATTTGTTACTATACTTTCTCGGAGAAAAATGGATCAAAGCAAAAGTGACAAAAACGATGTATCGAAACATTTATATCCTCATTTCTATATTCATGTAAAGAAGTTTTTTGTCCCAGTATTAGAAGATTTAAAATTGAAATAAAAACAACTATGGTGTGAATGGATTCATGTAAAAATGCTTTTTAAATAATCGTTTTCTCAATTTAATTTATTTTCAGATAAGTGCTGTCTGAAAGGTAAGCTCAGGGCATTAAATAATCGCGGGGTCTTCGTTCGAGTATAAACTACAAGTAGCATGCTTTTAGACTTGTTTAATTAATTTGCAAATTCCATTTGATATATCAGAGACTTTTAACACATAGATCAAAGGAAAAGTGTGTTTCCAGTTGGATTTAGAAAACTGTAAAGAGGAATTGAATCAATAAATAATACAGTATATGTAATTTGGTTTGTAGATCGTCGTTTTTTAATATATATATTCAAGATAACTTAAACAACTAATAAAGAATAAGCACTTAGAAAAGATCGTCAATGGCATTTCGGTAATGCAAGATGTGCACCATTATCAGGACAGAAGTAAGTCACAATTGTGATTTACAGTTACGTTTTATTTTGAAGGTTTTGCATTTTTTTACCAATTTGACTAAGGTTTACATTTGTTTTAATGTTTTACACTTAGTTGTATATTTTCATTTTTATTCCAAAGAAAAGAATTAAACCCATTTTCTTCGATGTTTTTCTGCATTACGATACAAAGATGGAGGCAACCCGTAAAAGTGATGTGATATAAGAGCTCTACACTTTATAACATTTCTCTCTCGTTCCTTAGAACGTACTCGACAGCTGTTTCCACAAAAACATAAACCGTGAAATGAAATAGCACATTTAAAACGAAAATAAAGAGTTTATTTTAGCTTCTTAAATTGTTGAACTTTCAGGAACACGCGATGGGGTAACAGATTTCTCACAAACATTAAGCAAACTGCTGAGTACGTCTATTGATTCATTACGCAACACATTTCTTCACTCACTGAAAATAGCGTTTTAGATAAACATCTAATTTATGACGATTCTCTTCTAAGTTTCTATTCTTTGCGGTTACGCTCTAAGTTTCTATTCTTTGCGGTTACGCTTTTGTGTTAAGTCAAATATTGAACTGCAGTTTATGTCATTAATGAAACTTCTGATCCAATTTAAAGAGCTGTTTGCACAAAACAAGTAACCAATATTCTTTTTTTCTTTGTAATTTATAGCAGAATTACCCGGCGATGCTCGAGTTGAATTGGTTAAATGTTGATTCTATTTCATAGAATCGGACGCAAATATGTATACATAATACATCCATCCATATAATCCATTTCATATTCATCACACTCTTGCTGTAAAACAAACTACCAAAACTTTTTCTGAGATGACTTCAGAAGTGTCGATTTTGAGTTTTGGAGTGATTACGAATGCCAATTAAGTTCATTTTCAGTAAAAATGAAGAATTTTCAGCGTATACTCTTGCACTCAGTTTTCCAATCAATATTTATTACTTGTGGTACCATTGCACCATGGATTCGATATTTTCGAATTACATTATCAATGTTAGAGGATGACAAATTAAACTGTTACGGCATTCGTGGTTAATTTATTTTGAAGCACGCATTTTTGTCTTGAAAATTCTATTCAGCCTCACGTGGAATAGTGGAGCTTGTTTAAAACAAATGTCATCAGAGTAGACAAAGCAAACTCAAAAAATCGATTACACTTTTTACAAAATCACTGCTTTCAATGAATGTTTCACAGATACCTAAGTTGTATACGAACAGTTTCAACTTCAAGTAAGCAACCTCGACCTTCTGCCACTTAAGACAAAAAAATTCTATTTTTCAACAGTCCTAGTTTACATATTTCCTTACTATATTATTCCAAGATCAGCAAAATCTTATTTAAAATTCGCTTTCCTCCAACAGAAAAACTTTAAATCAAATCCTTAAGGTACTTTTTTCAATTGAGAGACTTAGTTTCTTTATGGAAACCACGTAGCTATTTAGAATGATAGATGTAATTACTTGACTATGGAGTACAGCTTTCAATAATACCCATGAAACATGAAAAACAAATGTAAATTAAATTGGTTTTAATCGTCTTGTAATGAAAATATCTGAACTACAATGTATGGCTACCCGTTTTGATTTACGTAACATCTTATTTTAGAATAACTTTATCTTAACTTTACCAGTCATTTTAAAATAAGAAGTTATACACCTTACTTAAAAAAGGTTTCCATTTATTTTTATGAAACAGAATTCTACAAACTATAACGTATTTAACCAAAGATTTAAGGAAAATTCGTCGAAATATACATATACAACCAAGAAATTACCCATGTCTAGTGGTATTTGGCAGCAAATAAAAATAATTCATAATAATTTAATTCCTAAATAACATATCTGTAATATGGAAAGTAATAGAACACATATAAATACAAACAGAAACTAAATTCCGATCCTTGAAAAATGTCGAATTCTGAAAAACGAAAGATCTGAGCAAGCGTGTCGAATTTCGACGTCATGAGAATATTCTGAAATAGAGAAATTCGAAAAAGACGTTTGAAAAATATTGATAGACAATAATGAATTATCTACAAAAAGAACACAAATTTTCAAAACTTAGAAATACTAAAATATGACTGCCATTTCTGTCTTAACTCAAATACACAAACACTGAATTCTAAATCTAATTTATAAAATAAAACATTAATTCTGGTGTTGCCAGATACCGAATTGCAAAATTTACTCTTTTATCATCAATGAGTTTTTGTTTTGACTTTTCGTGTTCCATTACAAAATACAAGTTTTGTAAAATTAAGTATTTTAAATATCCAGTTTTCATCATTCAAATATTCCTAAATTATTTATATTGTGGAAAAAAATAAAAATCAGTTCAAATATAATTAGAATTTTAAATTGTTTATACACTGCTGGCCACCGTAAATGCAACACCCTGAAGGAAGCATGCAAATAATATGAAATTTACAACATGCATTAGCGGAGGTGAGATATGCAAATGATTAGAATTTCAGCGCAGACGCACATCACGCGCGCCTGTGGCGCCACTTCAAAGCGCTATTTAAGGCTTGGAGATTTCGACGATTTCAAGTACGGCAATTGTGTTTTTCTTGTGGTTTTTTCAAAAAAAACGATCAATTATGCTTCGTAGAAAACAGCGGTCATCTTTTGATCAAGTATCCGAGTTCGACAGAGGAAGGATAGTGGCCTACCGAGATTGTGGATTATCTTTCAGGGAAATCGGTAGTCGTGTTGGACGAAACCAAACAACTGTAATGCGGATATGTGATCGTTGGATGCAGGAGGGTACGACGGACCGACGTGTTCGATCGCATCCACCTCAGTGCACCACTTCACGTGATGACAGGCATATTGTGCGTATGGCAGTGACGGATCGCTCAGCCACATCACGAACCATAGCACAGCACATTCAGTCTCATCCAGTGTCTCATCCCATCATCCAGTGTCTGCGCGTACCATTCGACGCCGTTTACAGCAGAGTGGTCTGTCCGCAAGACGTCCATTGCTTCGTCTACCCTTGACGCAGAACCACAGACGTTTCCGCCGCCAATGATGCGATGAAAGAAGGATGTGGACGGCAGAATGGAATGAAATTGTCTTTACTGACGAGTCACGCTTCTGTCTGCAACACCACGATGGTCGGATTCGAGTCTGGAGACACCGTGGAGAGAGGATGCTGAACAGCTGCGTTATGCACCGCCACACTGGTCCTGCACCGGGTATTATGGTATGGGGCGGTATTGGATATCACTCTCGCACTCCTCTAGTACGCATTGCCGGTACTTTAAACAGCCAGCGCTACATCTCCGAGGTGTTGGAGCCAGTTGTCCTTCCTTACCTTCAGGGCTTGCCCACAGCCATATTTCAACAGGATAATGCGCGACCACACGTGGCACGCATTGTCCAAGGGTTCTTCGTCAATCGCCAGATTGAATTGCTTCCCTGGCCAGCTCGCTCTCCGGATCTTTCGCCGATAGAAAACATGTGGTCCATGGTTGCTCAACGATTGACCCAGAATACATCCCCAGCTGCCACACCAGATCAACTTTGGCAACGTGTGGAAGCTGCTTGGTCTGCTGTACCCCAAGAACACATCCAAAGTCTCTTTGAATCAATGCCGAGGCGTGTGGCAGCGGTGATCTCCAACAATGGCGGCTACTCTGGCTACTGATTTTGGCAGGAACCACACTTCACAGAAGTCTATAAATTTAATCATTTGATACTTGGTCAACATGTTATCTACAAAATAAATTTTGTTGTGATATCTCTTGTCTTTCTTGGTGTTGCAATTTGGGTGGCCAGCAGTGTATATAGCCTTTCGGAAAGAAATGTTTTTCGTGCAATACTGGTAAACCAATTTTATTAGAAAATCTGATTTTCGATCAATACTAGTAAAATAAACTGAGTTGCGCACCGCAATCGTTTTATGCTCAATGTTTTTCCTGTGGCAATTTCAAATTGATTTAGCCCCCTCTGAACACCTAATTTAAAGAGAACCGGGGTTAATATGTAGCTTGCGTTACTCGTAGGGTTCCAAAGTATAAGTGTACCGAGTTTGGTGTGGATTGGTCAAACGATGTAGATTGGTATAGAGAACAGACAGACGCCAACTCTGCTTTATATGTATAGATTCAGTACTAATCCAGCATTACTTGTAACATTTGGTTGGATGGTTGTTCGGGTTTTATGGCGCAAGAGCCATATTTGGTCATACTGTGCTCACAAGACATACAATATCAAGTAATAGACATACGCACACAATGAAAGTTTTACTGTCATAGAAGAGAGAAATACACCTGACAGGAATCGAACCCACGTTGCATTTGGAGATGAGTTGTAATTGAGAGTTGCAACAAGAAGGAATTGCAATTTTTTACATTTTTGTCAAAAAGTTTTTATATTTTGGTTCCCCATATTAAAAATGCATGTAGATTTGAATTTTAGATGGTTTAAAAATATTTTAACCTTAAATATCTATTTCATATATAAATAGCAGCGTGTCTTAAAGTTAAAAGAATGTGAAATTTTAATACAGATTAAAAATTTGAATATCTTCCAAACTATATCAAATACTGAGGTGAATAACGATGAAAACTTTTACATTTTAATTTTAAAACATTTATGCACCATTATAATTAAAATAAATGCATCTGAAATTTTTAATTGAACAATATCTACGTGACTCACGTTACATCCATTTCTTGACTAGCGTTACATCCATTTTGTTACTCATGTTGCATACTTCTAGTGGTATTTATTCAATGTGTTTTACAATCTATAATCCTAAAAATAAAATTAGATAGGTAGAACAATTAATAATGGTAAATAAATTTTTATTTAAAAAACAATGAATTTGACTATGTTATATAATTTTTAAGAATCAGAACAGTCCCCACAAATTAACAACTGGATGTCCCAACTTTTAGATAGGTTTGTCTATAATACATTTGTTTTGTTAGGTTATTTCCAATGCTCTCCTATGGCTTCCATGATTTGAACTTGATATACTGTAGCTATTTCATCTTACATCTTTTCCTCTCTTTGGATTAGACAAGGAAATAAATACGAATGGTGAATGCACGGTATCTATAATCTTAAACATTATTCCAAACACAAAATTAAAAGGTTCATTCACAAAATTAAGCAAATCTACTCACCAGTTTAATAGAATTTTTTTTGTGTTTCTTTTATGAAATCACGAAACAAATGTGATTCAAAACAAAGTTAGTTCTAAGTATTTGAAATAAACTTGAGGTCGCATCTTGGGAAAATACCGACCTCTTCAGATTTTCTTTCAAAGTTCGTTGAACTTACCATGATTTTGACACTTTATTGGCATTTAAAATACCGCTTTCAAATCGCCAATCAATCTTAAGTTCTCGCTTTTAATCGATTCCTTACATGACAGAAGCTGTGATGCAGCCTGTTTTTCTGTTTTATTTATGAATTACGTTTATTGAGTTCGCCCTTTTTTCGTAATTTGAAGTGACATGAAGTTCATGGAATGTAGTTATTCATTATGGATAAAATTGTTAGGAGAGACTCCAAAAATTGATAACTAATAATTAATCATGAGTCAGAATCCTAGAGTTACCAATTTAATGAAATACATTTTTTCATTTGATATAACTGGAGGTGGAGGTGAAAATTCATAATTCGAAAATTTGTAACACTGTTATTGCTACTCTGTTTAAGAAATTCGAAGCTAATGTTGTGAAAAATACATACCTCAGTTCGACTTCTGAGTATGTTATTGCAACAATTTTTCTTTCCATAAAAAACAAGACAAGTAGAGGAATATCAATTTGCTTGAAAATCTTAGAAAACAGACTTTAAATCTTTATACACCTTTATTTGTTCTAGTGAGTCCTTCAAATTTACATTTATACCAAATTTTACTCTCTCTTTGGAATGCCAATTACATTTGTTCATTCAAAAATTTTCCGTTCAAGAAAAACAGAAAAATAAAATAAATAAATTTTCCCATAAAAGAAACACTAGTTGCCTGATGGTGAAATATTGTTGATTTTTAACCGTATCAGGTGAATTCCCTCGTAAATCTGGAGTCCGGATTCAAACCTGGAGAGTTTGCAATCTCGATTGGAATACATTGAATACGAGTCCCAGTACTGGTTTCCTTTTTCAGTCCCATGGTTTGTTCGCATTAACTGGTTTATTTTAATATTAAGTCAAGATTCTTGGTTCACGTATCACTAAAATTTTAAGACGACAATAATAGTTTGATTTTAAAGTAAAGAATGATTAATATAGCATCAGAAAATAATTTGTATCAATTTATTTACTAGGAGACTGATGTTCTGATAGTATTCAGAAATTATGTATAGAACATATTTTATTGGTGGACTGATTGATTATTGGGTGTACGTGTTTGCATCAAAAATTCGTTCTTGATAATTCTACAAATATATAATGAGTACTATTATTTTATAAGTACTAAAATGACATTTTTCTATGAACTTTCCATCTATATTGAATGCGTTGAACCAGAGCTTTGTTGGATAGTTTTGCTACCATACTTATAAAATTCAATTTCATGAACTGAGCTTTTAAATATTATTTATTTATTTGGGAATTAAAGACATGATGAATAGAGACTAAAATAGAGAAGCGTTTCGTATGTCAACTATCAAAATTTTTATCACTTACTAATATTGAGATAATCGAAAAGAAGCAGTACAGTAAAGAAATTCAATGCGAAGTGATGAATCTACATTTTTGAGTGCTCTTACAGTGGATGGAATAAATACTAAAAAGTTTCCCTTTTCCTCCAAGTGATCTTTGAAATTTCCTGCTATGTATTAAAAGTACATTTCTAATTTCCTTCATTCATAATTTAAACATTAACTTTTGCTCTGTCATTAAAAGCTCAAATAGCTTTGAATTTGACGTTGTTTTGAACAAAAGTAACAAATATTTACGTTAAAGGAAAGAATAAACGGAAAGATAGCATTTGCTCTCAAATAAAGAATAGAAAATCCTTTTAATGACGATAATACGTTACTTCGAATACGTTATTTTACGTTGAATTAAATTATTATTTGCGTTGAAACACGTTATTTTGAATTAGGAAGATTTTGAAATTCCTCGTTGGGGACAGTTATTAGGTGAATGCTGGGTAAAACATTCAAAATATCTTAATTCAATGCCAAATCTAATTCTTATCTAAAGCTAGCTTACGATGCTTACGTTTCAATTTATCCATATTTTACAACGTAGAAGACATTGTTAGGAAATAAAGTACACCACAGTAAATTCTTCCAGCTAATTGTGCACTCCGGGTATTTCATTACTGCAGCAAAAATACGAAATCTTATCTATATAATATGCCATGAGAGGCATTTTTTGCCAAGAAGGCGATAATGTTTTTGGGGCGATACGTATTCATCCCAGACCGTCGCCAATAGCCTGTTGTGTTTCTCCACACACACACACACACACACACACACACACACACACACACACACACACACACACACACACACACACACACACACACACACACACACACACACACACACACACAGTGCGACGTTAATTCAACTACCTACTTACCTACCTACATTCCTGTACTTATTCTGTGCGTGACGTCAGTTGACTTGTTTTTCGAATGCGCTTTCAGCACTTTGCCAATAAAAAGTCCGAAGTATAAGTTTCGAATAGGTAATGATTGTTGATAGGTCAGCACTAATTAGATCAAACGCCATAACAATGCTTACAATGCGATCAACTACATTTTAAGGTAACTTCGATATTTACCATGTAATAGCATTTGGAGAGCAGAAGTAAAATCTTCGTAGACCTTCTGATTTGTTTATTACACCGAAAATATCTCTCATAGTAGCGTTTCTCAAACTTTTTATGTTTCAGACGATATTTTTGTACTGTTTTCTCGGGCAATCTGAACATTAAATTCACAGCTGTCCGCCTGTTAAGTAACTTTCCGGTGCTTTGTCTTCAGGAATCTATCTACCTGTACATCATCGAGGATCAGTTTCGGAAAAATGTGTGCTCAGGCCATCACAGAGATCGGGAGAGACCTGAACCACTTCTATTTTTGAGGAACTCCCAAAACAATACTAAAAATTAAGAAAATGGAAAATGAAACAATAACCAAATAAAAAGTTTAAAGTTTAAAATTTATAAATTGTGTCATTATATATATAACAAAGCTGTACGAAAGTTCAAAGGAAGAAAATGACAGGACATTGTTTAAAATGATACTAGGGCCCTCAAATTAACGCTTGCCTAATGAACAAAAACTTTTCAACTGACTTTTTTTCAGGTTTTATCACAAGTACATTTTCAGAATATACTCAACTGAGAAAACGTATAAGAACTATTCCTTAAAAAGTAGAACTGTGTAAAAGTAATTTTAACGCTTATAACATTTTATAACACCCGAAAAATACTCTGTCCAATCCAATTTGTTTTCAAGTCAGGATTCCGAGAGAAAACTCTCAACAAATCTCTAGATAAAAGAATAGAGAACGGTATCTAATCCCGAGTACCAAGGCGACACCTTTGTTTTGGCCAATTTAAAACGTCAGGTTAATCCTATCATTCCAACTTCCTTTCGAAAGTCCTGCAACGCCCTTGTAGTAATAAGTTTCTCCATGACGTCACAATCGTCCTTGACTTTGACGGATCCTTGAGAATTGTTCACATTTGAAGTATTGATGGACCTTGGTAGCCGTATTGTTCTAAAGTGCTATGGAATTGTAAGCACCAAATATTTTACGAATTTGCATATTCGGCGGATTTTAAAAGCAAAAATAAGAGTGGTTATTGTTTGAAAGTTTGAACTTGTGTAAGACGATTTTTTTGTGTAATTGATTTAGAAAAATAACATTTTTACTGTTAGTTACATTAAATGTTTCAATACTTAAAATTTTGTTTTAAAAAATTCTAGAAACTGGCTTGGTTCTTTCCGAAAAATTCTAGTAATCAATATTAAAAAATTTGTTGTACAATTGAAAAATAAGATAAAGAAAAAACTAATTCATATTCAGTAATTTCTTTTTGCAGTTATGCCATTATTATTTCATTGAAAAGAATTTTTATTGAAAAATAAGAATAAATATGCATGAACTCAGAAATTTTGAATGTCTGAAAGTAATCAAATTGATATTTTTATTAGAACTCAGTAGCTCCTGTCAATCCTTTCGAGTAAATTGAGAATAATTTAATTATTTTTATATATCTGATCTACAAAAATAAAAATGGCTTATATAGACATATGCTCGTTTTGTAGGTGTCTTTGGCTAAGAAATTACTTTAAAATACGATAGTTTATTGATTGATTTATGCATCCAATCTTCTATGAAGAATCAGAATAAGTTTACATAGATATTGATCATTAAAATTCAGTTTCCTAAAGGAACTTACTACTCAAAATTAAAGTATTTTTGGAAAATTCATGGTTTTGGTGAAATCTATTATGGTTCCCGATGAAATTATAATGTTGAAAAGTGAAGAGAGCCAAACAAAGTTAAGGGAACTTAAGCTGGTTTAAGGCAGGGCCTGAAAATCAATGAGGATTGATCCTCTGAGAGGTTCACCCGTATATATCCGTTCTCCGAGCTGCGGTCTTCCCTGCATGATTTATAACGTTTCGATCTCCCAGCCCAATAAAATCAGTCCTAGGATTATTCCAACCAATAAATGTGTTTACTTGGTCATTATGTGTGTGTTGTGAGGGAAAAGCAATACTACACTACACGGAAATCACTTGACGCTTAGAGTATTAAAAACCACTTTGAAAATGATCCCTCATTTATTCGGCTATATTTAGATTTGAAGGGGGCTTGCAAGTAAAATGTTTGAAAAGCCCGGCATTAAGGTAATTCAAAGTTTCCTTGTATTCGTGTATAAAAAGTTTTCACCCAACGCCCCTTTTTAGAAGCAAATTTCGGTGACGCACAAGACCTCTTTCCTTTTAAACTCCATGCCTATGTGTAGATTGTATTCCATTTGAAAGTATGATTTTTCCCATTCAATCCAATTATTTCCAAAGAAACGAGTGGTTCAGATGTCAAGCCTTGGATCTACATTTATGAATAAATGATCCGGTCGGTCGAGGCCTTTTGAAGCTGCTTTGAAATATATTAACTTAACGAAAATTCGGGAGAAGTCTGCGTAAAATTGAGCAAAAGATATTATCTTTCTGGAAATGGGTTCTAGTAAGATAGGAAAAGAAGTTCAGAAATGATTTTTCTATCCTGACATAAATATCTTTCTCGTATTTCCCATTAAAACAGGTCGACTCCGTTTTTATGACGAGAGTTGGAGAACATATACTTTTATTGTGTCATACCAGATATTTTAAACTCACATTACGCATATCAATTTTTCACACAAGAAATTTACAAAGTGGTGAAACTTAATATTTATTCTTTGTAATATAAAAACGATTACAAAATAAATAAAATACTACACATATTGGTACAAGACATACTCTCAGTTAAGTAATTTGAATTGTAAGCTTATTAAATACAGATTATATACATAATTAATTTCTTTTAATTTCTTAGTGTATTCCATACCTCTAGCAAAACTATGAGTCGTTGCCTATCGTAACTAATGCCGAATAGTTTCACCAATAAATTAACCGCTTCGGTAGAAATTTATATAGTAGAAAACGCACGCATGGATTTCCCTGTAGGAAAAATGTATTTTTGTTGCTTGATTTGTTTTTTTAACAGGGTCCAGATTTTGTTGACTAGTCATCTTTTCTTAGTACTATCTAGACAATATCTATATACACAGAAATCCCCAGTGGCGTCGTTGTCACAAGAGTATTTTCCAGTGCTATGCGTATGAAGTGAATGCTTTTATGCACTATATCTTGAGAATGCAACGCTTAAAAGTCTATTCTAGCTTCCATGTAGCTCCCTGCAGTTGTATTTCTATTCAGAAGAGACAAAGTAATAAAATTATCTTCTCACAGACATCTGGAGAGCACAAAACAAGACAGGGGGCGCCTTTTCTGACTTCGATGAAACACATTAACAGAAGCAGTGAACAAAGCCAAGCGTTTCGCTTGCTTTGATAAAGTCAATAATGAATTGCAATCAACACTTAATGCTGCGAACAAGAATTTATTAACACAATTAACATCTTATATTTGATCCACATTATTCAAAAAATTTTACTTTATCCTTGTTTTCAGTACCTAAATTTTATTATGGACAGAGTGCAGCATCAGCCCCATCAAGTCTAACTTCGCCTCTGGAAATCCCCCATTTAGAATCTAGTCTAGAAAGAATTATTTGGATAATTTATTTGGCCACTGAAATTTTAGAACACTTTTTGGATTAAAAAAAAATGTTTGGTTACTTTCTGAGGTGTTTTTTATGCATTAGTTTTAGTCGTTCGAGTTTTTAACCGTTTTGTTGAAGCCCTCTCCAAAGTCACTATCTTTTTTTGCTACAAACTTATTTGCCTGTTTCTGCAAAAAGAAATGTAAAAAATCTCATTTATTCTTTCATGCCAAACAAAATTTATCTACTCTAAAATATTGATGAGATTAATTCATATCGAAAATATGTGAGATGAAAGTGAGGGCTAAATACAAATGAAGTGTTGAGTTTAAAAGGAATTATCTATTCCTTTCAAAACCAACTTACAAATTACAAACACACAGGAAAAGTATTACGAACATCAATAAACAGTGAAAAGTGGTCAAAAGCAAATAAAGCGATTAAATAGTGACGTTACCGAAACCTATTTCAAATAAATAAAACTTTTACCACACAACAAAGTGAAATTTTGCGAATGAAGCACTTCAACATGCTATAGTAGGTGTTATTAAATCTTACGAGATTAATTCCATTTAATTTTACTATTACAAAGGAATACCAAATCTATTCAATTATGATTGCGTTTTCTGTCTGAAGGGGCTGATACCAAAGGCTTGACAGTTTGATTTAAAATGATGGTATGGGGATTTTTTAGTTTTAATAGTTTGTTTCTACGGCTCATTAGACGAATTATAAACTCCATGTTTTAAATGAAGTTTCCAAATATTTCATTTGTATGATTTCACATCCTCTATATTTTAAAAATGAGAAATCTGTTCCGAAATTCAATAAAACCGTTGGCTTAGAGCCGAAACTCATCAACTGACAAAAATTATTTTTTACAAAAAAGATCTTTAAAGACTAAATTTTAGTTTTTAGATAAAAAAATTGAAATGATAAGCATTTTGATACTATAATGTATCTTTTAAACGGATTTCAAAATTTAAATGTATTTCTCATCATCACGGAAATACGTTTTTATTGTCTCCGAAAAAATGTCAGTTAATGAGTTTCTGCTCTATGCTGACTATATATTCTTATATGAATTTCAAAGGACCGCAAGTTACTCTCGGTTTATTCATTTCCACAACTATACATTTCCAGATGTTTAGAGTTTAGCATTACAAATTTTAAAAACGATTAATTTTCATCCTTATTCAACTCGATATGATGGTTGCTCAAAAAGTAAGAGATGCGCAAAAATAAATTATTGTTCTAAAAACTGGAAACTCGTATTGAACCTATTCTCCCTTTCACTGTTTGCGAAATATGGCCCTTGCGCCATAAACCTCCAAACCAACCCTTTCACTGTTTACCTTTCATAGATTGGAGGATATTTTGATTGGAACAAGCGAAGTGTGTAGAAAATGTTCTCGGATGAAACTCTGTTTTTTGAAAAAGTTTAGAAAATTAAACTATCGATGTTTTTTGAAAATGTACACACAGCACCGGTACAAGAAACCGATCCCTGATGAATATTTTAATGCAAACTAAGAAAATGTTTGCACAGATTCACAAGTCTTACGCCAAAATCGCAAAAAGAACTCCAAATATAGACGAATAAAGAGTGAAAATTTACAAAAATTTGAAAATTTGCTATTAGGCATTTTCATTTCAAGCTGAGGGTATACCACTGCCGTTTTTCGCCCACCCCTTTTTTCTGATGTTGCGCAAGTACACGTCCAGCACACCACTCAGGACGGCCTTAAGCAAAATACTGAAAGGAGAAAAAATTCTTTTGTTTAAGAAGTACTCTTTTCTGGAAGTTGGATAGATATTTTTTCAAGTGATTTTATTATTATTTGCAATGGATCTTAGAATTAGATTTATCGTCGCTAAGAGGACGTTTGACGATGATTCCTTTCGATTTTGTTATTCGTGTGAAACAATTAGAGCCCGACTTCATTACAGCAGCATTTCCAATTCACGTGTGAGAGCGGCTTTTTCTGTAAATCTAAATGGTGGATGACAGTTGTGGTGGTAAAACGTGCTTCCTATGCATATTTTGTATTGTATAACAGAAAGTAAAATCCTCGTATTCCGGAGATTTGTTTATTTGCACTGAAATCCCCTCCTTGAAAAATATTCAGTAAAAGAAAAAATATCCAATTCATAATAATTTTACTAAACTACCTTCTAAATTGCATTCGATTAACATATTAAATTATGCCGCTTCCGGAACGAAAACCAGAAGTATCTGCTATCATTGGCACCCTCAATATTTAGCTTTACAGGAAGCCTCGAATTAATTGATAGAAAGGTAGACATTATTACAGGTGGGTAGTCGAATTATCGCCGCACTGGAGCAACACAACGGACTATTGACATTGTTATTATGTCTACATTGTTGTTATAGACAGAAACGTAGACATTGTTATAATCGTCGAGGCTCAGTGGGTATGCCCACTGTGCTAGCATCCTGCTAGTTGTAGGCGGTACAGGTTTGATTCCTTCGTGGGTGTATATCTCTCTTCTGTGTCAATAAAACTTCTTTTGTGTATGCATGTCTATTACTTGACGTTGTCTGCATCGTGTTTGGCACAGCATGGCCAAATATTTCCCTTGCGCCATATAATCCAAAGCAACCATCTTATCGTTCGGTAGGTAGGTAGTTAATTAAGGTCGCACTAGAACGCAACGCAAAGAGGACTACGATAGATTTAACGTGCACCAGGCCCTGTGTACACGACGGTCTCAACACCTGAACTACGAAAGATCCGATGACAACACCTCGCAATTTCGAACCACGGTCGAAGTTGAACACGTTGAAGCCCGGCTGTTTCGTTCATAAATAGACGGTACAGTGATGACATCAATCACGCATCAAAACCAAGAGAATAATTCCTTCGCCCATAGGTGACTGGAGAAGGACCAACAAATCGGTCATTCTTTACAAAACGTCCCATTCACAACTTACTTTGGACTTTCAAAAATTAACCGGTAAATTTGGACTTAGGCTGGTATTAATGAAATTGAAATACTCCGTTGTGTTGCTCCAGTGCGATGTTATAAGTGAATGCAACGTCATTTAACTTGAGGATGAAAATATAACCACCATGTAATTTAATGCAAAACAATCGAAACAATTACCACAACTAAATGACTTTTGTTAACCTCGAACCCAATGACCTTATTGCATCCATATACTATAGAACCGATGATTATTATTAATGAATCCAAACTTGCACGTTTTCCCGCTTTGCATATCTAAGAAATTTTAAGTGGCTGGTTTTTCTCTTGATTAAGTTTCCTTTTATGTTTGTGAATCCATTGAGACTAATATTCTAGGAGGTAGGTATTCTTTATTAACGTCGCTCTGTAGCAATTTAACGGGCTATTGGTGACGGTCCGGGATCAAACCCGAAGGGGAAGATCCAACGACAACACCATGTAATTTTGAATCATGGTCAGATGACGAGGCCACACCTGAGCTGGCACCCCACTCCATAAATGAGATATAAAAGTATAGTGAGTTATGGCAACCTTTTTATGTCCGCATGATCATGTGACCAAAAACAGTAGTCACGTGATCCCTAGACTCTTTTCTCCAACGCGCATATAGTTTGCGCATTCCTTCTACCATAACAAATGCATTGAAAGTGAAAGCCAACATGGTTCTATCGTGCTGTGCATATGGATATAATTACAAATTTATTAAAGGTGGAAGCATTACATTTCAGAGATGAGCGATTTACTTGCATTTTACATTTGGTTTTTGTGTTTTTCGGTATTTGCTAGTATGATAAAAATAGATGTTCTAACTTAGGAATTCTCAATACAACCTGCTGACATTTTCCGTTCTATAAAAAAAATTCATAGATTTACTATCAATATATCTAAAATAATGTTTAAAATAAAATAACTGATGTTCGAATGTGTTTATTATTATAAATTGTGCATCTACAAGGGCTTAAAATATTAAAAAGAATAAACCAAACTTTAAAAACTTGTGAAATCGTTCTCCTTCGGCGATGATTTTTTTGACGCCAACTAGGATCACTATATTCTTTCGTCTTTCACAATAAAAATGTTATGAATTGAAAACATGAACTTAAGTACATACACTGCTGGCCAGCGTAAATGCAACACCCTGAAGGAAGCATGCAAATAATATGAAATTTACAACATGCATTAGCGGAGGTGAGATATGCAAATGATTAGAATTTCAGCGCAGACGCACATCACGCGCGCCTGTGGCGCCACTTCAAAGCGCTATTTAAGGCTTGGAGATTTCGACGATTTCAAGTACGGCAATTGTGTTTTTCTTGTGGTTTTTTCAAAAAAACGATCAATTATGCCTCGTAGAAAACAGCGATCATCTTTTGATCAAGTATCCGAGTTCGACAGAGGAAGGATAGTGGCCTACCGAGATTGTGGATTATCTTTCAGGGAAATCGGTAGTCGTGTTGGACGAAACCAAACAACTGTAATGCGGATATGTGATCGTTGGATGCAGGAGGGTACGACGGACCGACGTGTTCGATCGCATCCACCTCAGTGCACCACTTCACGTGATGACAGGTATATTGTGCGTATGGCAGTGACGGATCGCTCAGCCACATCACGAACCATAGCACAGCACATTCAGTCTGTACCGCATCATCCAGTGTCTGCGCGTACCATTCGACGCCGTTTACAGCAGAGTGGTCTGTCCGCAAGACGTCCATTGCTTCGTCTACCCTTGACGCAGAACCACAGACGTTTCCGCCGCCAATGGTGCGATGAAAGAAGGATGTGGACAGCAGAATGGAATGAAATTGTCTTTACGAGAATGGAATGTAATTGTCTGACGAGTCACGCTTCTGTCTGCAACACCACGATGGTCGGATTCGAGTCTGGAGACACCGTGGAGAGAGGATGCTGAACAGCTGCGTTATGCACCGCCACACTGGTCCTGCACCGGGTATTATGGTATGGGGCGGTATTGGATATCACTCTCGCACTCCTCTAGTACGCATTGCCGGTACTTTAAACAGCCAGCGCTACATCTCCGAGGTGTTGGAGCCAGTTGTCCTTCCTTACCTTCAGGGCTTGCCCACAGCCATATTTCAACAGGATAATGCGCGACCACACGTGGCACGCATTGTCCAAGGGTTCTTCGTCAATCGCCAGATTGAATTGCTTCCCTGGCCAGCTCGCTCTCCGGATCTTTCGCCGATAGAAAACATGTGGTCCATGGTTGCTCAACGATTGACCCAGAATACATCCCCAGCTGCCACACCAGATCAACTTTGGCAACGTGTGGAAGCTGCTTGGTCTGCTGTACCCCAAGAACACATCCAAAGTCTCTTTGAATCAATGCCGAGGCGTGTGGCAGCGGTGATCTCCAACAATGGCGGCTACTCTGGCTACTGATTTTGGCAGGAACCACACTTCACAGAAGTCTATAAATTTAATCATTTGATACTTGGTCAACATGTTATCTACAAAATAAATTTTGTTGTGATATCTCTTGTCTTTCTTGGTGTTGCAATTTGGGTGGCCAGCAGTGTAATTTAAATTATTTCTTGCTGAACAAAATTGTTTCGTATGCACCCATCTGTGGAATTACATAATAATAATAATTGAAATAAAAGATAAATTTGAAACTTTTAAGAATTATAAATTAAGTAAAATCGATTTGTTAAAAATAGGATTAAATCATTTCATAAACCGTATTATAAATGTGAACCACTATGCACTTTAGGGAACCTTTTTGTTCATGTTTTAAAATACTTGTAAAATCTTTTATTATAAGATTGTGCATTTGACAAAAGAGCTTTTCTTTCAAATAATTTCCCTTGAACCTATAACTTTCTACTGGAATGGCGAAAAACAAATTGCCTTTCTCTTATGTGAAAAACAAAAATAGCGCATGAACGGAAATTGAAATATTGTATCCGTTTTGACGTATTTCTATCCTTGTTAATGAAGCATGCAATAACCAAATTGGAAAGCAAACAATTAGAGAACGAATGAAACTTCTTTTGTATTAATTCCAAACAATCTGCGCAGCTGGAAAGTTCCTTTTCTAAAAACATCTGCTTAAATAAACCCAACATTAAAATTTAATTATTTTCCACTTTTAATCAGTTTTATCTTTCTTCCTTATATTTTTTAATCTTGAGATAAATTATACTGAATTAGATTGTTTCTAACAATATTTGTGAGCATTTCAATGTTTATATTGTTCTTTAACTCAATAAAAAAGCGTGGTGGTGATAAAAACACATTCCACAGCGAAATGAAATCCTTCACTCTATTGTTTTCTACCTGAAAAGGGGACACTTTTTTATTTTTCTCTCTAAATAGAGTATTTTAACGAATTAAGTATATTTGTGAAAATTTATGTACACAAAACATGCTCCTCAATTGAGCGAAACATTTATCTTCCACAATTTTTTAAGTTGAAAAAATTATTTTTTAAAAGCGTTAAATCTGTGATAACTTGAACTTTTATGGTTCCATTCCTTAAAACAATAAATATAATTTTGTATTTATGATTTTTAGAACTATAATAAAACAATTTATATTTACTCGTAATAAGAACTTGTAGAGATGTGTGCCAGCCAAAAATTCATTTATTCATTTCTTATGTATTTAAAATTATTATTTTGTTCCATTTATTAGTTTTCCCAAAGATGAAGAAATAAGATGGCTAGTAAATGGCTACATATTTCTGAGTTTTATTCAGTGGATTTAAAATTTGACGAATGTGACAATAAATTTTACAAGTTTACTGTTTCTCTTATTTATCTTTCGTATTTATAAAGTATTGATTTCACACACAATAATTAATACAAATTTAATATTAAAAATCCAGCACAGAACTTTTGCACACACTTAAAATTATAAAATTGGTCAAGAGTTATTTTGAACACTTTGATAAATTTAAATTCCATATATAGACACACAGGTGTAACTTATTTAGTTTTTGAACCAAAAATCTAAAATTGGTAAAATAGCTAACAACTTTAAGTACATGGTTTAAAAAAGTTATCTTCCATCTTGTAAATAATATATGTATAACTTTTCACGTTAATAAAATTTCTATGCGTAATTGTCCTAAAATAAATTTGCATTTGTAAAACATAAGCAATTATGTATACATAATATAAATGAAAGCTTTCAGCAGTTACCAAGACGTGATTTGAGCACGCAGCCTTCTTATCTGTTTTCACTATTTTTATTTTATGTATCAGTAAAATATTTATTGAGGCAGTCGTTTCTTAACTTGTGCATTTATTTTTCAATTTATTCCAACTCGTGTTAACCTCATTAAGTTTAGAAAAGGAAGTTTGAATGATTTTCTGCTACTAAATCTTTAAGATAATTTTCACAACTAATACAGTTGTGAAAGAAAAACATATAATATATTTAAGGAAAGGTCAGGTTAAGGACAAGTATCTTGCACAAAATTTTAACCAGTGACGATATACTTGTGAGAATACCCTAACCCTTTTGACATTTTCTCTTAATATACAATTGCAAAAGGTAACAGTCCAGCGATAAATCAAACCAGCACTACAGAACCGATCTCGACTGCGGGTCTGGTAAACTGCGGAGGATTGTATCTGGACTGCAGGCTGGTTAAACCAATTTGGAGGACCTGGCCTGATAAAAATATATTTGGAGGATTGTATCTGGATTGCAGGCTAGATAAAACTGTCCTGAGGGCCCTATCTTGACAGCGGGTAGGTTAAACATGTCCAATATCTGGTCTGCTGTCCTAATAAACATATTTGGTGAATTGGCATATTTGGCGGCCGGGTAAACCTGTCCGGAGACTATCTGAACTGCAGTCCTGATAAAAATTTGGAGGGCCATATCTGGTCTGCTAACCGGGTAAACGTATCCGACGGAGCTTATTCGGGTTGAGGGCGGGTTAAACCTGTCGAAAGAGCCGTATCTGAACTCCGGGCCTGCAATCAATCTATTCACTACAACGCATTTATCTTACACGTACGGATTTTTGTTGTATACGTGGAAGTTAAACTTGATCCCAATGCGAACTTAAAACTAATTATATAATGGCTCAAATTGCTAAAAACATTAAAAAAAGTTACACAAATTCAATAAATATCCAGTAGTATGCACATTCGCATCGCCTAACAATGTTAAAACGTAACTCATATTATATAACTATTCAACATAACACATTCACATCGCTAACTTTTTAAAAGTGAATGTTATGTCGCCAAGAGAAGCGAAACAAAATCAAATAAATCAATCAAGCTGAATTTTCGCGTGGCAGTCACGTGACTACTAGCGACATGTTACTCCCCCTTTTTGAAGCTCTTCTCAATTCGATACTCAGTCTACTTATATTTCACGTCTATGCCCCACTCTCCAAAATAATCTAGGAGAGAAATTTTCAATGTGAGCGAAAACTTGGAGAAGAAAAAGTACTTCCGTTCAAGAAAGCACTTCTACTTCCACTTTAGTTTGTTTATATCATGCGATTTACGCGTGTTGTTTTATATTGCTACGTTTGTTTATCTTAGTAAAGGTATGAGAACGGTAATTAATAATTTTGATCAGTGCAGCATAGCTCACCAATTATGGTTTTGTTTGAAATGAGATATCTTTGACCCAGTCTGAATTACCGTGTTGAGGATTTCTCCGTCATATACTCTTTGTTATAAAGTTTCATCAAATTTAACTTGTTTTTCAAATTTCATATGCTTTCAAATGTGTTGAGATCATTTACATTGTATCCGATTTGTCATTTTTTTATTTATTGGTATAATGCTTCCTCAAGAACTTTGAAAATTTAGCTTTCGTGTTTCTGAGGTCAAACTTTCTGCAGTTGAACGTAAAAATTTGACGCCAGAAATTTCAATTTTGACGTAGTTTAATGAGTGACTGTTTGATTTTTGTTTTACTTTTTAAATTTTTATTTTGTTAGATCCTAATATATGGAGCTATCAAAGCTCTCCATGTTTTATCAGCAATGCTGATAATTAATGAAAGTTTTGCATTGCTCACTGAATGATTGTTTATGAATTTTAAATTCTAGTTTATTTTTCTTTAATAAGTGATAATCGCTTACAGCTTTGGAACAGCTTTATTAGGTTTTTCAGACTGGTCCAACTTTGGGCATCAAAAATTGGTGATTGAAGGACAAGCTTGAATTTTGATTTAGGCACAGAAGTTCATATTGGCTCGAAATGGAGTTTATTAAATGTTAATTATTTTAAATAAAATCTTTTTTAAAAATAAAAGCAAAATTATAAATAGTTGGATTTCCTTTTCATAGTTGTGAATGTATGTTTGTGTCTAATGCAGCTGTCGTGAAGAGCAAGACTAATTTTTACACCGAGCCCTTCCTTTTTAAGCTTTCAAAATTAGAAAAAAAAATGTTCCATTTATGAATTTTAACTATAAATTGTAATAGTCTTGAAGGTAGTTATCTTTCGTATGAAAATTTTTTCTTGAATATTAATCAAGCATCAAAGTAATCTTAAACTGATTTTAATTCTATAATAAAATACTAAATGTGTATTTTAAGTAAAACATGGTTAAATATTAGATTACATACAATGTGTTTTATGCTGTGTTTATCATGCGATGGAAACATTAAGTAATTTTTGTGTTAGGGCTTTCCAAAATGTTAGTTAATACATTTAAGTAATTTTACTTTGAGGCTTTTGACATAAAAAATTAATGAATATGGTTGTTCCAAATCAAAGAAGAAAAAAATTACAATATCTACAGACTAGTTTTACTGCATGTTTATAGAAGTTGTTTCCTTTTAAATTAACTGTGTTTCCGCATATTTTTTCAGAAAATCAATTAATTTTCTTTTTTTAAATCTCTCTTTTAGGGTCAATTACCATAACAGTATGTTTACAGTTTTCTCTTCTCCAAGTTTACAAACTCTTGCATTACAGGCTGCGAAGATGCCACTGAGCACAAATTGCATACTTTCTCCTTATTCCGAAATCACGAAACGATTAATCCTTGATTCTTCTGTTACTTGCCAAGTCCAAAGTTGTGCATATAGTATGTAAAACTTTATATAGAAATTATTTTTACTTAATTTTATTAAAATCAATTTTCATAATTTTTAAAATAATTTCTATTGTATCATGATTCTCACTAAGCATTCGATATTTGCATTTCAACAGTTATTGACTCTTGGCTCTACTCTATAGATGTCTGATTGTTACTTTTTCCTAAGGTGTAATGTACAAATGACAATGTATTTAATGTTCTTGTGAGCACATACTTGAAAGGGATGAATTGAAAATATGTATTTAACATGTCAAAGTGTAATGTACTATTGTATATAGGAAAGATAGTTAAAAAGCTGGCCTTTAGGACAGTTAAGACCCCACACCTCACCTAAACCAAGGGAAAGTTTGGTCTAGGTGAGGTGTGGAAGGTAAAGGTAACAGCTTTTACTAATTTGCGATAACATTTAATATTAGCAGCTTTGTTAACAGTTTGTTCCTCACATCAACAATAAATGAGTAAAATTTAAGGTATTGTTAACTGTTTTTTAAAAAGCACCGTAAGCATCTTTGCTCTCAGACTCTTGTTCAACCTTTAGTTTGAGTTAAGGCATTAGTTTGTTAAAGGAGCATCCTCTGGTTAATTCTTTGGTCATTCCAGTTGTATATTTCATAAATATTCAAGCATTTTCTTACTTATCTCTTTTCGCATAAGTAAATTACCCCAAGTGTATTAGCCTGTGTGACTTGAAGCCCTCCAGAACCAGATCAGGATAGTTAATAATCTGGCTTGAGAGACAACCTAGACAGGAGATTATATGCTCAGGCAGAACTTAAACTGAATTGCATTGAGCACAGAGAGAAATGCTTGCAACCCAATTTGATCTTCATTGCCCTCTGCAAGGCCTGGAAAGAGCAGTCTGGTCTCTGTTGCCCATTTTACCCAGGGAGACACAGGGCTGACTGTAGGCATACCAGTCATGAGTGGGAGAAGTCTTCCAAATTCTGTCCAAACACAAGCATTTTAAAATTTATGAATTTAAATTGTTGGTACTTTTTTGTTAGTCATACCAATAAACTTTGGCACCAATTTGGCATGTTTTTGCTTATTTTTTGGTGCTATTTGTTTCCATACCAGCTTTTTGTTTTTTGGTGCCATTTTATCTTATTCCTTTGTTAGTGCAATGGATTTCATGATATGGGATTTGCCAAGAGATGAACAAGTGGCAATACTATTTCTACATGAAAGAAATATTCTTAAAGAAAGACTGCTTGAATAACCACCTAATAAAATTAAAATGTGACTCGAAGCCGAAATGGTTATGTAGCCTTCGTTGATGGAGGGAAGAAAAAGGTGTCCGAACAAAAACGTGGTTTACTGAATCATGCATTCCTTTCATTACTGCCGCACGATTCATTTATTTATCGTGTCAAGAGATAATACCTATTGAATTCTGTGAATCACAGCTTCAAATGAATCACAACACAATAGTAGATTGTAATAATTATGTATGAGAAGAGTGGTATGGCTATAATAGAAAAGTACCAAATTGTTCAAACATTTTTTGTTTTTACCAATAGATGGCAGCTCGATTGATTAACTTGCGTCGTTGTAAGACAATATATATATATATATATATATATATTCAATTTTAGGTAATATTCTAGTTAATGGTATGGCCTTGACATGATTTCAATTTTTGTTACCAAGCCTACCAAATGGTAATGTTTAGTAGCCAAATTTTTTTTTTATGGTAACAGTTATTACTAATTTGCGATAACACTTAATATTAACAGCTTGTTCCTCACATTAACAGTAAATGAATGAAATTTAAGGTATTGCTAACTATTAGAAATTGACTGTAACAGCTTATATATTTAAACCAGAGGTGGGGAACCTGTGACCACATGTAGTCTTCTGTGTCCTTTAGTGTAGCCTTTTGACTAAATCCAAATGCTACAACAAATCTTTTTATTTTTACTAATACATTTTGTTCATCTTTTATATTTAGATATATTTATTTAAATGAACATATTTGAAATACCAAAGAAAAAGTTTTAACCCTTCCAGATTGACATGCACAATTAGAACATTGTAAACCATAAGGGCAGAATTGATAGCTGCTTCACTCATGATTTAGTTCTAATGTGACTAAAATGTCTGATAACTTACAATGGAAGATTCACTACTGAGAATCATGACATCACTCAAATTAGCATTTCAGCCTCACCTAGTTGATGTCACCTAGGCACCTAAAGAACTGCAGATGGAATTGATTGAGCTCTCAGTAGATAACATTTTAAAGTTTTATGTTAAGAAAGATCCAATGAAAAGTGCAATAGATACCCATGCCTTTGGCAACATACCTGAAAAATGCTTTCTTACTTTTTAACCAATTATTACTCCAAATCTACATTGTCCTACCAAACCCAAATCATGTCGGCCTTAAAGTTAGAAATGATGGATACCAATCTAGGCATCAACTGAAATTGCAGACCTCCATGTTGTAACCAAATATTTAAATGCTTTCCACAAAAACCGGACACAACAAAGCCATTGAAAGATTATTAACTTTAAAATTAACAAATAATTTTCATTTTTTGAAGTTAGATTTTTACAAAATTATACATTTTTCGGTATATCTAATTGAAGTTTCTTGAATGTGACCTTGTTTTATAGCTAAATTAATGTGGACTTCCAACATGTAAAGTTTCCCCACCTCAATATAAACCGTTAGTAATTGCTTAAATTAACAGTAATTTCAACTTTTATTTTAACAAGTTTTTAATACATTTTATTTTACCTACCAGCTTTTTAATAATTCTTAATATTTTAAAATTTGTTTTATTAATTTTTGTGACAAGTTTAGTTACTTAAAAGGTTACATTTTAGCATTTATCAAAAACTTAATATTTTTATGACAGTTGCTAACTGTTCATTTGTAGCACCTAAGAATAACTAATTTAGGATTTGCAACCTAAAGATTCCTAAAATAGGTTAGTACCTTAAAGTCTCATGAAACCTACAAATTTTTTAAAAAAGATATTTAAATTTTAAATGCGTTTTGGATATGATTTTATTCAAGATGAATTGGTGGTAAGATAGCATAATTTTAGACAGCAAATTATGCAGGTTTGTGGATACACTTGCTCACAGAAACTACAAAACACATGCAACTGTATATTAAGAATGGATAGAAAGCAAAAACTTAAAAAAATCCTTTTTGGAATAGCAAAACACTGCTCTTATCTTTTAAATATTTCATTTGTTTATTCATTAACTGCCTGGCCTATGGGTTTTACTATTACGAATAATAACATCATAAAAAACCTGAAACAATTTTGAAAACACATAAAAGCCTAAAACATAAGTTTGAAAACCTAATTTAAGATTTTTAACTCCTAAAAATCCGTGGAATAGTAACACTTATTTTAATTGCTATCAGAATAAAAGCTCATCTCTAATAGTTAGCATTGCTAAGAGATGATAGCTAATATGGGGAATTTTGGCGACTATCATTTACTAGGATTTAACCAAAATTTTGTATTCTTATTTCACTCTTAGTTTGGAATTTCAAGGATGCACATGATTTGAATTGTCAATTAAAAATCAAGTTTAAGTGCTAATCAAAAATAACTTTACAAATGAGTTGCAAGAAATCTCAAAAGTTCACAAAAAAAAAAGTTGAAAAAGATTTTGTGCCTATCAAAATAATTTATCATTGCAGTAATAGTATTTTATTTTCAAAATCAAACAAAATTACTAACTCAGTGGGATTTTATTTCCAAACCATCAAAGTGGAACTCATTGTGAGCCCCTGTTCAATAATTCAGTATCAATATCATGTGTAAAAATTGAATTATGATTTTAAGAGTCACTGATAAGCGGAAAGTAAATTTATATTCATGTTAAAAGTTATGATTATGTGCATCAAATAAGTTGAGTACCTTAATTTATTTTACATTTCAAACTTTGGCAAAAAATGTGTTACAATGCTTTTAAGAATAGAAAGAATGCTTGTTAATGAAAAACTGCCTGATGTGATGTCTATGTCTGAACCTGACAGTAGAATATTTCACAGCATATTTCATTTGTTAATGAAAATGCCAGTTATAATTCTAAAAGGGAACAAGAAATATATTTTTAAATTAGCAGTAAAGCATAGTGATCAAGTTACAGGATATGCACCATAAATGTTTGACTTTCAGATCATGTAGATAAGTTCTAGTAATGCTTTATCTAGAACTTTCTTCTAAGAAGTTTCAGTTTGTGTGAAGAATTCTATATTTAGATGTAATTCAGTTTAAAATCATGTAAAAACTGTAGATATGCAAAATGATGCACTTTGTACTATCAGAACAGATAATATTTCAGATGATTCTAGTCTGTAGCCACAAATCTCTTTTCATTCTGTCTGCCAAACTGTGAGGCTGTCTAAATTTTTTGAGCTTCTGAAATGTTTTTTACAAAATTTTACCTTTACTGGTTACTATCCTCCACATCTTTTCTTTTATTCAGGCCTGGTTAGTGAATCACATTTCCATTTTCATGCCAATGGTGCTATATTATAGACATTCTAAAAGCACTTGGTAAAATCACTACTAAATAAATTAAGATATTATAATCTAAATAATGATCTAAAGCATTCTCTATTTACATATGAGAGAAAACGAATATTTCTATGAATATTAAGCATACTATTCTTTACTTTGATGTGTTTGAAATTGTAGTTTTGACCCAATACTTTTATCACATTCAAAGATTCTGTTATGAGCTTAATATTTCATTAAAAAAATATGAAATTTTTATAAACATTTCTTTGTTGAGTTATGATATATCTTTTCTTTTTATATAGAATCTAGTTATACTGAAGACACATGGCAAAAAGCTAAACTTAATCCAGTGCTGCGATATATTAGGACACTGAAGTGGACACCTATACCTCTAGGCCTTGGTTTTGCTTTTATTGCCTATCAACAATTCAGACATGTGAAGAAAAGAGAAACTGGAAAAATATTATCTTCAACAAATCCCACTGATCTGTTAGCTCCAAATTTATATGTAAGCAATGTATTCTTATTTTAAAGATTCATTCATGTTTCTAACTTAGGATTTGCTTAGTGGTCAAAATGAAAGTAAAGATGAGTATTTTTAAATAGGAAATGCAAAATTTTTCATATTGACATTTATGAGTATTGGTTCTTAAACGTTTTTAAAACTAATATATTCAGTAATTTCTTGCTTTATTTTCAAAAGGTTTAAGTGAGAAAAATCTCAGTATTTTTAAAAGAACTGAGAAAAATAGCATATTTAGAGCATTTTATATGTTTTTTATGTGAAAATTGAAAATATATTCATGAAACAATTTCAATTATTTTTGTATCATTCTATTGTTTGTAACTTGATTATTAGAGTGAATTACATGGAATAATCATAACAAAAAAAATTATAAACTTCTGTTAAATCTCTTTACTGTAATTTTATTGTAATAACAAAATACATGCAATTTTACCAAAATACCCACAAACCTTTTTATCTGAAAAACTAGATATTTTCATGCTTTAGGGAAATGTTTAGTTTAATCAATAGCAAGACACACAACAGGCTGTATTTAAGATCAAGAGTTGAAGAATAGCAGCTGCTGTCATAGTGTCATTCATGATTTAATAATTCATTCCATTTCAAGAAATTTTATTCAAATTCAAAAAGAGACTACTATAACTGAAATTTATTAGTAACTAGAATTACAAGTTGGAAGTAAATGTAGTTCCCATAAAATGGGTTGAATTAAGTGTGTGTCATCCTTCTGTCTTCCTGTTTCTAATCCTTAGTTTTATGTACTGGTGCCATACTTTTAGTACCTTTACTTTAGGCACTGAATCATCAGACATTTCTGCTACAAAAAATTGTTTTTAATTGTAAAATAAATTTTATATTGCAGTTAAAGAAAAATAATGACTCGTGAGGTACTTTTAGTGGGTAGTGTCATTCTCAACTTCTCTGTTTTAAAGTGTATTTTGCTTTATTTTAGGTTTCAATGTATACTATGCTACCTTTGCGTGCTGCGTCCCGAGTTTGGGGATGGGTGCATAATATTGAGCTTCCTCAGCCTATCCGTACACCACTGCTGAATTTTTTCATTTCAGCATATGGTTGTGATATCAAAGAAGCAATTGTAGAAGATGTCAATAGTTACAGAAGCTTAGGTGAATTTTTTAGCAGACAGCTGAAAAAAGAGACTCGTCCAGTGCATCCTGGAAAATGCTTGGTAATAAAACCTTTCAATAATGCTTTTGTCATGTGCCCATATTTTACATGTGTATTTACCCTCACAAGGAATTCCATAATTCTAGTAGACCCTCACATAGCATCTGCACTTAACTTTCTTAATTACTTATATTTATTGATAGCAAACTGTCGATACTCACATTTCATATCTTATTTTAATCCATTTATAGTAAATATAGCATCTATATTCACATTAATGTATCTCGTTCTTCTAAATGAAATATCATTATTCAAAATATGTAAGAACATTTCGTGTTCTTTTATTGATGTTAATTCTTATTCCCAATAAAATGTAAGGTAGAAAGTTCGCACCTATTATGTATGTTTCCTAATTAGATCCTAAACACTTACTTCATTTCATTCTCTTGTTTAAAGGTAATTCGGCATTTTTTTGGAACTGAACCTATTTTTGCTCATATTTTCTTTTCTGCTCTGATTTCTAGCTTCCAGATTTCTCATTACTTTCTGTAATCAGGCTACTAAAGAATTTCATTAGAATGGCAAGATTTTTCATGCAATTTTAGTAACATTATGCAACTCTATAGCTCAAATCAAGTATATTTAAAAAAGTGGCAAAATTAGCATAAGAATCCCTAATGGTCAATTTTATATGGTTTATATCCATTGTTGCCCTTCAACAGTAAACAAGTAGTATTGATTTAAGTGTCACTACATTAGTGAAATATATGTATGGATTGTGATAAGAGCTTTCCGAAAGAGATTTGAAACAATCATTATTGTTTAATATTTTTTTTATGCATTTTAAAGGCATTAGTGTTTTTTGTTGAATTTATATTAAACTGATTCTTTTGCTGTAATTTTTTTCACAGTTATAACTAGGAACTCAATTCTCTTACTTTGGACTGTTAGGGTTCGTTGACAAGACTAATTCTAAATTTTGCAAAATAAATCTTGCATTTTGTTGAGTTTCATTCAATATGTTGAGTATAGTATGCATTATTGCATCTTTCAAAATCACTATCACTATATAAAACTTTATTGAGGAAAATACATTAATTAAACCATGAATGCACATTTAAATTAAAATTATGATGTATGAATGCTTCAAGAAAGTTTACGATGTTGCTTAGAGTATTAAAGATTGAGTATTTGGGCAGTAATTAAAGGATTGAAGGAAGGCAGGATTGAGCAGCAATGGGTAATGTCTTTCCAGTACTACATAGAATAATTCTTTTGAATTCTGCCATTATTCTTTTAGCCATTTAATGTATTAATTTCATAAGAAAACTTTGGAAGGGTGTGGTTAAAATAAGTTTCGTATTTTAGAATTTTGGTACTATGTTAATTGATTTTGTGTTCTTACATGTTTTCAAACACTTTTAAATCAATAGGCTCTTGACACAGTGCTTTTATTGTTTAGTTTTAGTTTAGTGATTATTTAGTTTTTTCCTATAAATTGGATTCCTTTATTGATTTATTTTTACTTATACTTAATACATTTGAGTAAATTGAGTAATTATATATGTAATTTTCTAAAATAGTAATGATAATTCATTTTGTGTATCCATCTAGGTCAGTCCATCAGATGGTCAGATTTTACATTTTGGACGAATAGAAAATGGTCTTATTGAACAAGTGAAAGGAATTACTTATTCTTTAAAATCATTCCTTGGATTAAAATCCCTAAATCTAGAGATGGATGAAATGGTAATTTAAAAAAATATTTTGAGTTTTTGTTTCATCTTTGGTTATGTTCACGTTGAAGTTTTCTTCATATATTTATAATTAAAAATAGTTCTATCATGATGTATGAGGTTCTATGGAATATCTGTATCTGACATCTGGATAATATTAAAAAACTTTTCCATACATTTGTATTTTTTGTTTATTTAACTCATTGCATAAATACTTTATTTTGTTTCAGGTAACTGATGAAAAAGGTTTGTTAATGAACAAAGACAATGTATTATATCATTGTGTGATATATTTAGCACCAGGAGATTATCACAAATTTCATTCACCTGCTGAGTGGACAGTATTACACAGAAGGCATTTTCATGGTAATTAGTTTTACTCAATTCAATTCTGTTCGAAACATCTCATTACTATACCAAAGTAAAAGGATGAAAGTTTTACTTGCTGCTATAATGGATTTTTTTCTTTCTATTCCTTAACTGATATAAACTTAAAACTTTACAAGTAAAAATTTGCAATTTTCAACTGAGCTATTGTTTTGGAATGTACTTAAGTTGTTATAAGAAAACTTACAACTTTTTAATTATATAGTTATATGTTAATTATATAGCACATTTTATATTTTATTACTTTTGAAGAAATGGATTGCACTAAAAATATTTTTAGATTGACAGTGTGTAACTTGATGATTGCATGTTGACTGAAAGCTTCATTTGACGTTTTTTGTAAGATCATACTATATTAAAGTACATTTGGCAAATCATGTATGTTAAAAAACTCAATATTCTATTAGTCTTAGCTTTATTGCAAGATCAGTGCAGCAATTGTTTCATGACTCAGGCATTGTAGAATGTATCTTGGCCTTTTAGGAGCCCCTGTTTGAATCTACTATAGAATCTTTGGAATAAATGCAAATGCTTTTTGCAAGCCTAACTGATGTGTTCTATTTCCATGCAGGAATTAACTTATGTTCTAGAACCAATGATGCAAAATACCAGTCAAGTTTACAAAAACTAATTCAATGTTTGCCCAAAGCAAAATAGAGTGGAATTGCTTACAAAGGTGCACTAACACCCTATTGAAATTTCAATAAAAGCAGCATTGTGTCAAATGTTTTAGTGCCTAGAAACTTTTCTACTTAGTGTGTATGTAATAAGGTCCAAAAGTTTCTGGCCTAAACATGCTAGAACAGGAATTGGCAGGTCGAACTGTCAATTGCCCACCCTGCTTTGTTGCACTGCATTTAAAATTTTGTGTCTAGTATCTGCAGACAGAAGAGTGTTGGTTAATTAGCTGCTCTAAAAACGTATTGGATAAAAAAGGGTGATTATATTGAAAAATAAAAAGTATTGCTTGATTCTATTATCTAATTCTCTTGGGCCATAAACTTATGGACCTTGTATGTGTGATGTACAGTTTATAAAAAGGTAATTTCTTTCCCCTCAAGGTTTCTTTTAAATTTTTTGTTATATGTAGTATGTACTTCCATAATGACTGAAGTTCAGTGAAAAGTGAGAACAGTCTTCTTTCTAACATGAAGCTTGTGTTACTTTTAAAAATTTAATTCTACATTTCATCTTTTGTCCGTATCTTTGTATCTAACCAAACATTAAAACTTGCTGACAAAACTTTTCAAATTATTAAGAAATTTAGGTAATTTATTGCATAATGTGTGAGTTTATTTTAGGGAATTATTACAACCCTTGAAGATTGAATTTCAACGATTGCTTAATCATTTCAATTATTAACATTTGATGATTAAGAAAAAAGTTTCAGGCATTTAAATTACAAGCTCATATGCATAATTAATCAAACAGTATAGTTACAAAATCATGAAAGAATATTTTAGTCTAGAGTCAAGTCACACAACAAATAAAAGTTTTAATTAAAAGAATGTGTTTCGAACATTAAGTTATTGCGCTGTTAATTATTGAATTTTGGTTCAATGACTATTTTAGCTCTTTTAAATGGATTAAAGTCACTGCTATGTTTATGTACAATCCTGTCAGTGATTATACACTATTATTTTGAAGTTTTTTCTTTTTGTCTATCTTATCAAGCAGGTCTATTTTGTATTCAAATGTCCAGAATTTAGGCATATCTATTTTGTTACACTCATGTAAAGATTAGGATTATGAATTTTGAATATATTCAAATTATTTATTTTTCTTTAGGAGAACTACTGAGTGTTCGTCCTGGAATCGTTAGTTGGATTGCTGGTCTTTTCAACTTGAACGAAAGAGTTGTGTACACAGGGGAATGGAAACATGGCTTTTTCTCTTTAACTGCTGTTGGAGCAACTAATGTGGGATCTATCAAAGTATATTTTGATGATGTAAGCTTTATTTCATTGTTATATTCTTGTACTGTGATTATTTGATGCAGACGTAAGCAGTGTTCCCACTGGCTTTAATAAGACCTAATTTTTCATTTTCGTTTTTAGGGATCCTTAAAAAGCCTTAATATTTTCTTAAGAGCCTTAAATCTTTTTAAAAAGCGCTAATATTTTAGGTGATTGCAGCCAATTTTATTTAATCCCCAACATTTGTCTTCCATAACCATGATCAAACATAATTTGCCATTGTCAAATGTCATTGATTTTGATTTCAGTGAGTTTAAGGAAAGATTTATATAGAATATGAATTTCTGAAACTTCTCATTCTTAAAGGGGTGGGATCAAATATTATAAGTTCTTTTAGGTCAGATAATGCCTTGCATAAAGCATTTAATCTTTTTTACTTCCATGGTTATGTATTACTATAAAAAGTATCGTTAAATTCAATCACAAAAGGACTTGAAAGGGGAAGTCTTGGTTTGTAAACCCAACATTCATTAAACATTTTAAGTGTTATTGCAACCCAGTAATGTGCTTTTAAAGATATAAGCAGTTTGTAGTTAAGTATGTTGCTTTTAAAAATTTATCTCGTGAATTTGTAGTAAAATATCATTTTTAATCCACATTCATCTATGTTAAATTTGCCTTAAAAATGCAATGCAATGCTTCGCAAAGGTCTTAAAAGGCCCTAATTTTTCTTTTGTGTAATGAGTAGGAATCCTAAAAAAGAATTATACTAGCATACATACTTAAATGATACTGCTTGTGTGCATAAGTTCCCTTTTAACCCTCTGTTATTTGCAGTTTTTTTTTAAGAAATGAGATATCAGTGCATCCTAGTTAAACATACCTGAATTATTCATTAAAAAAGTATATATTAAATTTTAGGACATACTTAAAACAAATAAATAAAACATTTATTTAAATTTATAAATAATACATTTTTAAGTTCTTTTCATTGCATAACATTAAAAAGATCATTATGTATCTGTTAAGACCAGTGCAAGAGGGTTAATATGTAATTAATTGTCCAAATTCATTTCCTATAATTTCTTATAGTATTTAAAAGCTCAGTTTCAGTCTTGCCTTTCATGTAATAAACATAAATATACCACTCAATTTTCGTGTCATTCCTAATAAGACAAATTTATTATTGGAAGTAACATTGATTTTGTTTTTAGACTCTTCAAACCAACAGAAAGAAATGCAAGAAAGGAACTTTTGAAGAAAAGAAATTTAATCCTCCCATAAGTATAGAAGAAAAGGGACAGCCATTTGGTGAATTTAATTTAGGTTCAACAATTGTTCTCATATTCGAAGCTCCCAAAGACATTACTTTTAACATTGTAGCAGGACAAAAAATAAAATATGGGGAGCTTGTTAGTTTATGTAATTCAGTGCAGTCATCTACATAACATAGATTGTTGTATTTTTTAAAGGTACTGATCAACAGGTTTGTTTTTCTGGTTATTCTGAATGGCTAAGTAATGTTTGTGACAGTTGTTAAACACCAAAAATAGTCATGGTATTTATAAGGTGTAATGGTTAAATGTTTTTAAAATTAAATTAAATGAATTAGAAATTGTATTTTTGGCATTGAATGAATCTTTTCTTCATAAAGTATGAAGGCAGTCATTTCTTGTATTCCTACCACCGTAATGATGAATTGTTATGCTGTTTTGTAAAGAACTACTTCCTCATTACCATCATTTCAATCATCACATGTGCATAATCATTTATGAATATTTATTCAACAATTTAAAATTTTGTATCACAATATTTTTATATCATTGTAATGTGCCATTGTTATTGCCTTAGCCAATCTGTGATATGTACATTATTGTTTAGTATACAATTATTTAAAATTTTGCTTGTCTAGTCCTTATCTGCTGTTAAGAATTGAAATGTGTCCTGTTTTGTTATTTAAAATCACTAAATTTTGTATTTCATTTCCAATTACATGTGTCGTCTTTTCATTTTTGTTTTAGTGTAAGGTATTGTAATATCACAATATGGATTAAATTTATGGTTGCTGTATGAAATATAATAAAGAAAGAAAATAAAACAAAGACTGATTCAGATAATCGTACTGAAATAGCTGATATTTGCATTTTCAAGTTTTTAAAAAATATCAGATTTTGTGTGCTTTTTTCTGCTGCTTTTCAGCTAATCATGTTGCTTTAATAAATAAATCGATACTTATCTTTGGAGACTGATTTTTTATTATTGAATAATATATATGTACATTTATATATTCAGTATTCCATGTACTTGGTTCAATTTTACTTTTGATTCAACAAGTATTTTAGTTTCGTGTTTTCATATGCATACTTTTAAGAATGACAGTTGCATTTTTTTCATTTCTAGAAACTGCTTTGAATTTCAACTCTAAAAATTTCTTTATTATAACTATTTAAGTTGAACTGAATTTTCATTTGAAGTATTAACATAAAAATATGAAATGCAATGTTTGTAATGTAATTATCTAATATTAAACTGGGTTTTATGATTTTCAAATTAATTTTTGTGTTATGAAGTAAACAGCAGCTGCTTAAATTGTATTCCTTTAAAATGTGAACTATTTCAATAGAAATGGAAGAATAATGATCATTTCATATCATGTGAAATATTTTTTTACAAATATATATATTCTTCAGAATGAAAGAAATTATTTTTATTTAATTTTAACTAAAGATGGTGGGTTTTATGTTATCAAATTACTTTATATTTATTGGCTAAAACAGTTCATATTTGGAAAATAGTATCATTTTCTAATTAAGTTACAAAACGACTTTTTGATTATTTCACTGCAAGTTCATTTAAGCTAATTTAGAAATGTAATTTTTTTAAATACCTAGAACTGTGAATTGCATTTCAAACCATATTCCATCATGAATGGTATTTCACAAATCTGAAAAATAACTTTTGTAAAATGGGTGAAATTCCTGAACTATTTCATGCAAATATGTATTTCAAAATAATATTTGGTTTTTTAATGTGTGTGGGGAAGATTTATGTGTAATTTTGATTTGTGTTGAATGTAATTATAAACAATAAGATTTAGTGCTTTTTTAAAAATAAATTACTACAATCATCAAAGTATTGTTATATTTAAATATATATTATAATATTTTGATTCGAATTGTCATTGAAATCAGTTTCAAATTAATTGTTCTTAAAAATAGATATATTATACAATTAAAACTTTTTGTTATTCTATTGCAATCTTTAAAATTTTATTTCATTGTTAGAATGTTTCCAAATTCTTGTTTTGGAAAATTCAAAACATAAAATTGATTTGCATACAAAAATATATTAAAAGTATGAATGAACATATCTGAATCATTTTACAAAATAAGTATTCCTAGTATCTAAAAAATAAATTTTAAATCAAGTTTAATTGGTTTGAACAGATCATTTGTTTATTTTTATTAGGTTTTAAATGAAAAAATTATGAATTTGCTTATGATTTTGATATATTCAGATTAAAGATTATAAATATCTGCTGAGTTAAATTAATTGGGAACTTTATCACAAAAATTTTTTGTAATTTCATTTAAAAAAATTTCAAAAGCATTAATGCTTTTAATGTTCTACACTCTTTTCAAGGCTAATTGCTAGCAGAATTACCTTTTTTAAGTGTTTTTTTTAATCTCAAGTAATTAGTTTGCTTCATGTTTGTATATATTTAATTCATAGAATTTAAGTTATCTGAATTCACTAAATTTTTGCTCTCTAATCATGATTGCACTACACTAAAGGAGATTACATTAGTGTTTTAGAAAATCTAATTTTGATTTTTACAAGATTGAGCTTTTGTAATGAAGCTATGGTCAAATAAATATTTAATATTATATGCTATTTTTAAAACGAAAACTGCATTGCAACAGTTCTAATTTTATAAATTAATACAAAACAAAGTTGTAAAAATTTATTTATGCATTTTTTGTTTAACAAATATTAATGTAACAAAACTTTCAATAGTAAAAGCTGGTTTTATTTAAAACAATATTAATTTTTATTGGTTGTGTGTTAAAAGTCCTTAGTGAAATATAAGTAAAAAATTGCCATGAAAAGTATATTATTCAGTGTAAATATTATTTTCCTTTTATTTTATGTGTAGATCTTTTTGATCATTATTATTGATAATGTTCTTACATTCCTACGAGATTGTAAGCTTTCCTGATAGCTAAATGGAAAGATATGTATTCACCAGGTGAAATCAAAGCCTCAGTAGAAAATCCATGTTTTGTTCACTTTCATGCTATGAAATAAAAGGCTTTACAACTTGCTTTGCTTTTTTTAATTCATGGTTAGTTTTACTTGATATAGAATCTAGCGAAAACGCTTTCCTGTGTTCATTATGGAAATTGCGTTTTGTATTCATATATAAAAAATAGCAGTTTAAAATTAATAACAATAACAATACAGTTAATAACAATAAAAATTGATGACACTGTCAGTGTCTTTTAAACACAGGCACTGACAGTGTAATCAATTTTTCTAGTATTGTTTGACAGATAGCTGCATATATCAGCATACTGATATAATTGAATTCATATATCAGCATATTGATGTCATTGTCCACGACTCTTAATCGGGTTAGACAACAGAAGATAAGCCATCTATTTCAGGTGGAAAATTTAAAAACCGTCGAGACGAATATGAGATTGGTCCTTTAAAACTGTTTTTAAAAGTTCCTAATGAGATCAAATGTCTGACCTAAACGTTTTTCCTACCTGACGAAATTTGGTTTTTAAAGTCTAGTGATTTGTTCCAATAAGCATGTCTTTTACAACTGATTTGCTTAATTTTTCGCCGAAATTTGTGGACGTAGGAAACGTACTTTTGTATACGTGTATAGCTTTTTCAGTATATGCTGTTGCGAATTTCATGAAGTATGCACTTAAAAGAAGGCACTACAGCAAATTATTGCCTGGGAATAGATTCTGGTTCTTCGATGTTTTGGGAAATGCGAAGCTTTTGCTTTTCAAAAGAGACTTTCTGAATAGGCATTCCATCAACATTCGTAAGTATATAATGTTCTTTAAGACATTTATGTACTATCAGATTTTCAGGTAGTAAAGATGTTGATAGTTTTTTATTTGTTGAGTTTTCATTTCCAACTGACAATGAATTTTATGTAATGCAATTAAAACAACTGAAAAAATGTAGTTGACATCCTACTATATAAAAGGTATACTTACGGTGACGTGGATCACTTTTTATCTTTTATAATGCTTAAAGTTAAATAAAATATTTACTTTCACTAAAAATTGCTCATGTACAATAAATAAGTTTTTAATCATGACAGATATATAAGGAAACATAATGCAAGCGATAGTATTTACGATAAAAAACCCCCGCAAGAAACAGAAACTTACTATCGCATGCCCGTATTCACAGATACTTCGTGAAAACGCGCATGCGATAGTATAATTAAATTGTTAATAAGTAATTTTCTATGCCTGGTAACGTCAGTTAAACATTTAACGTTTTTTTAGTTCCATTTCGAATTATAAATAGAGATGTAGTTTTGAACTGTGAATTTAATTCAACCCTGGGGTATTACTGTTTTTGTGAGATTACTGAGATATGGAATTTTGATTTGTGGGATTCATTAATCCACGTATTATTCTTAGTACTCTGCATTGTCAAATATTCGTGAAAAAAGAAGCATATCAAGGGTATGTGCACACTCATTATTTATGATTACTCCGCAAAAAATAATCACTTGAATAGCAATGAGTGATTTTTAGAGCCCGTTGTATAACTTTTTCAATGGGCTTTACAGCTAGTTCTTGTATAAGAAAACAAGTTATGCTAGCCGTAATGCAAATGGAATAAATTTGTATTGCATTTAATATGAATCTCAGATGTTCCAGGTAAGTATTTAAATAAACATGTTTTCAGGACCTGTTTAATACTTTTTGTGATTTTGTTTTAATTTTATTCTTAATTTTAATTTATCCTAATTTAACTTCCTCTGTTAAATTTGGATAATTTAAAGTTAAATTTAATTATGATTCTCCAAAATCAGAAGTAATTGAATATTCCGGAATCGAATATTTGTTCTCATCTCCTCAAAACCTAATTTTATATTTTTAGTAGATTAATGTTTTTCATTGAAAACCAAATTATGTGAGCAAACAATTTGTCTAAATTTAGTTTTCTAGCGCGATTGTTTTCATATACAGTGAGTAAAAAAGGTTTCCGTACGCAATTCCTATTTGAAATAAATGGCTTTCTTATTTGCAAAATATTGAAAAAATAAAATTGGAAAAACAGATGAGCATAATTGCATAGAAAGTTTATAATGCATTTAAACAAAAAACATTAATATAATTCAACGCATAATTCACGATAACACAACAAAAATGTAGCAAATATAAAGCAAAAAGTCTCCGTGCTGTGAAAAATATTTCATTAAACGTTATCCCCACCCCATGTTTCATTATTTAATGGTCAGTTGAACCTGCTTTTGCTTTAATGACCTCTCAGAAGTTTAGGCATGACTCCCACAAATTTTTTGTTGTTTCTGGAGTAATTTTGTTCCAGACGTCCAGAATAGCACTTTTCAGCTTATCTTTGCTGCTGGTATCATAATTTTTCAGTTCACGACGATTTCTTCCCATAAGCGTTCCATGGGGTTTAAATCTGGAGACTGGTGGTGTGTGAAGTTACTGCAACATATGGTAAAGGCATCATTCTTTACAGAACGTTACAGTGTTTTGAATCGTCCTGTTGGAAGATAAACGAAGTGCAACTTTTCAAGTATCGAGAATGATTGAAAGTAAACTGTTATGAATTGCATTCGTGAAGTTCATCATTGAAATAGTCATTTATTGAAGTATCCGTTGAATGCTTTCTTGGAGTTTTATGTGGCAGAAAGGACAGATTAAACACTTTCATCGAATTTAAAAAATCTCTCAATTTATTTTAATTAATGCTTTATTTAATGTAACTAATATTCAAATTAGTAACTTTTCTTATTGTTTAAAGTAAATAAAATTTATATCATTATTTTATCTGTGATGTTAAATACATTACTGAGCTTCGTAATTTTTCTTATCGATGCAATTTTTGAACTGTTTTGTGAGGATTTATATGGTATTGCATTTTGTGCTACTAGTTTCAATACTGTTTAAATGTTTTAATATAGTTATAGGAATTTATTAATATTTTAAATATGTAGTTTATTACTCTGATCCTTTCTATCAAAACAATTACAGTGTATTTTTTAAATTTGGTTTTGTAGTGAGATGACCAGCAAAATTATGTTTGTGAATTTCTGTGTAGATGTTTAATAAATAATTTTGTGATAGATAATTTATTCAAATTAAGTAAATACTGTAAATTATTATTCAAATTATTCGGTTAACGTTGAGTAAAAATGTATTTTTAAGCAAATACAGTAAGCGTAGTAGTTCTCACTGGCTAAAAGGGAATCCCGATTTAATTTAGGGATTTTGAAAACCTTTTCGTCCTTTTATAGGGAATTTGACTTGTGCTTAGGGATTTTTCGTACTTCGAAAGGGAATTGACGGTATTTCATTATTTTCTGATGCGTCGGGTTTTCCGATCAGGGTCATTATACAAAATAATTTATTTGGGTTTAACTATTCAAAAACTGCAAAAAAGCTTACACACACTGATAGAATATTTATATAGGAACGTAGAAAAAATAATCAGATTTATAAAAGATGGCTTTTTTGAGAAAAATGAATTTAAAATTCATCAAATTAAAAAAATGATATTTAAAATACTATTTACGTAGCACTAATGAAATTAGTTTTAGTAGTTGCTTTAAAGTCTCACAATTGTTTTGAAAAACAGAATTGGATTATCTTAAATATTTTAGGAGATATGCCATTTTTAACTAGGTGATATACGCTAAGAAAAATAATTTTTAATTTGTGACGTCACTTTCACAGCCCTGTGCCTTAAAGAAATTTTTTTTTCGAAATTATAAAAAATATTGATTAAAGGTGGCCCAAAATGTACCTGTTTACAAAATATCATTCGATTTGAAGATGGTGAAGCGAACAGCCTTCCTGGATTTGAATGGATTCACCCATAGTGGACACGGAAACTTTTTCCCTTTCATTCTGTATGTTTTTCTCAAAGTTTTAATGAATTACTTTTTATTTGTGAAAATTAAGGAATTTTTGTTGCGAACTCATTCCCTAGTATCAAATAAGTTTCTTGTGCAGTTTCTGAATTTTTGGTGAAATTTCTTTAGAAATTATAATAACTTATACGCCGTTTTCGTTTCTGTACGGAAACTTTTTTTTCACTGAAGTTTAGTTTTAGAGAAAAAATACTAACTTCTAATTCAGTTTGTGAAGTCAATCCGAAATTCGGCTCAGGCGTGTTGGCATACCATTTCAAATAGAAGCTTTTCTTAATATTTTGTTGAATAATCTATATTAATAAAAATAGAGTGTTTATACATTGAATATTTTTATCCCATTTCCATTTTCCGTTTGGAGCCATTTTAATGCTAAATCAATGGCGGCTGCATTTCTTTTCTGTATATTATGTATCCATACTACGTCTACACAGCTGGGTATATTTACACGCAATTTGGGGACATACGAAACACAAAATGTAAGTAGTGCTAATGGTCTTTAAGCTCCTCAAAAGGCTTTTTTTAATTTTTGAAGTATTTTTTCGATTTAAATAACTTTTAATATTTTTATATAATTTCTTTATATTTCGAGTTGGAAAATATATTCGCGTTTTCAACATTTAATTCAATTCATGCAGAGCACACACGCAGGCATGCATACACTTTACACACACACGTTATTCTGTCTTTCCGTTTTTGTCTGCATGTTTGTGCAAGTATTACATAAAAATAGTTAAATATAAAACGATGTATATTTTATAAAACCTATTTAAACTATTGAGTATATAAAATATTTAGCAGCATTTCTCTGTCTGCATTTTTATTCAAGCGTCACACTGAAACGACTCTGACTACTTTTTCCCCTTACCATACTAGAATAAACCACTATCTGGATACGAGACATAAATTTAACATTGCCGTTGAAACTCAGATTGTTTTACCAGTACTGTTAGAAAAGCAATTATTTTCCATAAATTATTTTTATGGAATTGAAATTCTAATACTTTATGTGTTGGTCTTATTTTTTCTTTGCAGATATTCTAATTTTCTGATTACCGATATTCTAATTTGCTGATATCTTAATTGATATCCAAATACTTTATGTGTTGAATCTTATTTAAATAATTTCTCCGAATATTTAGGATAGAAGATACAAAGGGAATAAACACACATTTAATCTTTCTTACTTTATTCACTTTTACTAGAACATTTGCAGTAACTTCGTTTTGTGTGTAAAACTGCTTAAGATGTATATTTATTTCTAGACCACACAGTTAGCAAACAATGTGGAAAAAATTATTACATCAAGAATTTTAGGTGATTTTTAGAGGCTGTGAGTTATAAATTACTGGTTTATATTCATATTTAACAATGTTTAGTATTTGAAAGCAAAGATGCTAAAACTGAAGAAATTGGTTAATTTTGTTCCATATATGATACACTTAGATGAATTATTAACTATATTTTTGCAATTTATATTGATATACAATGGTCAAAAGTGAAATGGTCATAAAACTGTTTCATTTTTATAATAAATTAGATGTATGTCATAGGAAAACTAAAAAGGAAAATATCTGAAAAATATTTGCAAGATTAATTAGAAAGATTGAAGTCAACTATTAGTGCAAGCACTTGATTTGCAGATACATACTTCTACTGGCTCTTTTAATAAGACTCGTCCCATTTCCTTCTTCTCCACTCTTCTAGAGGAAGCAACAAAGAGTTCTCTGACGATTAAAGAATAATGTTTTTCTTGCCTTTCGTGGTCTTACTTCAATGACCATCGACGTGAAATTTCCGTTGTTCGGAAATTTAAGGAAAATATCAGTTTCACAAACTTTCGCAAGAAGTTTTTTGTTCTGCGCAGGCCCAATGAATCTGGACGTAAGTCACACGTAATGTTTTAGTGATATGAAAGCTATGTAATAGGTTAAAATTCCAAATTAGCATTTGCGTTAAATGCTAATTAGTTACAAATTCAAAAGTATCTTAAAAACTAATGAAAGAGTATTCAAGAAAACAAAAACACGTAAACATACCTTCAGAAACTGAAGATATTGACAGTACCACACAAACAATGTTAAAGAATATATAGATCTATTCTTTTCAATCAAAATCAAAGTAACGTTACACATTCGTCAGGATGGTTTTACAGCCAAAGCAGAAATCAAGACTTCGAACCCCTGGATTTTATGCTAGGAGAAATTAGTTAGATAAATACTCACGTGGGATCTTGCTAAAAGTATATAAAGATAATTTTAAATCATCTGTGAAACTATAAAAAAATTCAATTTTGTTCATTTAGATTCTTAAAATGACACACTATGCGGCATGTGTACGTTTTGACCAGTGATTCTTTGGTTCAACACTCGTGGTTGTACAATTTCGTTTTAAGGAAATAAGCAAAACATACAGCACAAAACCTTTTAAATCAAGACTGGTAGCTAATCGAATTCGTAGTTATTCAATATATTTTAAAACTTTGGCTTCCTCTATAAAGCGATAAAATTCATTAAAACTAGTTTCTTTTCTTGTTTAAAATTACCTAATTTTATTGAAAGCTTCATTCAATAGGCAAGTAACACCACCGTTCTCATTCTAAACAGGTACTTGATTTCCATTCAAAAGAAAATCTCTGAATTGAATGAAACAAATGCCTCAAGGATTTTATTTGAGACTGCATGCAAGTTAAAGTAAAGCAAATTTCAAATGGAACTTTGCTGATATTGAAAGAATATTAATGCTCAAAATATCTGAACTAGGACTTTTTGAAGTATTAAAAATTCTTTGTTGATATGGCAGATGGTCAAGATGGTTGAATACTGGTTTACGAGTTGAAGCTATATTTAAGCAACTTATTTTACCAGTTAAAAGTTAGTTGAAAACAGCGATTTCTTTAAAATAAACTGGTTATCAAATTGATGTACCCAATCTTTGAAAAATGGTAATTGGCTACCTTTCCTTTGTTTGCAATGAAGAGATTAAATTTTAAGTTCTTTTGTTATTGCACGTGCATTTCCTTGAAAACGAAATTTTCAAGGAAAAATGTATTTTAAAATATTTGTCAAGAATACCGTATTAAATTAATTTGTTATACTTTCCTTAAAGATGAGGAAATTTGAAAATGTTGCATGCCTACTTCAAGAATACCAGAAGTAAAAAATATAGGTAGGAAAACAATAAGTGCTAGACTACGCCGTAGATTCATTTTTTAGATTTGAGTTAGAGTAATTTCACAGGAAAAAAATTTAAGAGGCATTCATAATCACCCGAAACTCGAAATCAACTTTTGCCAAAGTCACCTTAGTATAACCTTTCACGGTTTTGCCTTTTAAGGGTGGGATGTATGTGAAATGGATGAATATGAATGATGAATAAATGCATACGATTTACGTCCAAAGTTGTAGAAAGTATGAAAATATAGAATAGGCATTAAGCAATTATTTTCCAGTTCCTCCAGTTTTCTACGAAAAAGAAAGTGGTTTTATTTTGGTTCATTTTTTCAATCTACAGTTAACCAATTCACCCCGAGGAAAATTGGGTAATTGTACTAGTTCAAATATATATTAATTTGCTTGGAAAAACAGTTCACGCCGAAAATCAGATTTTTATGTCAGTCAACTTTTGAGAAATAACTTTTAAAGTAGCGAAAAAGACGTTATCATAGCGTCTTATATAGAGCACGTATCTCAGAATAATCATCGGAGATTCATTAAACGCTCTTTACACACCTTGCATTTTTGGGGACATACAAACCAAAAATGTAAGTAGTGCTAATGGTCTTTAAGCTCCTCAAAAGGCTTTTAATTAATTTTTGAAATGTTTTTTGATTTAAATAACTTTTAATATTTTTATATAATTTCTTTTTATGCAGAGCATGTACTCTTGACTTTTTGGATTGTCGGCCGTTTTCATTAGAGCGACTTATCCAAGGGTATATTTTGAAGATCTTGATGTGTTCTAAAAGTTATTAGACATGTTTATGTCATGCGTTCCAGTCTTGTATCCCCAAATTTACCTCTGAACATTTCGAAATACCGGATGATCACCATAAAAGTCCCCCTGCTTAGAATACGCTGTAGCTCTAATTATCGGAGTGCCACCAAATTTCAAAATTCTCCAAATCTGCCTATATAGAAAAATATGGTGTTCTACAACAGAAAATACAAGGAAAAGCAAAACAAACAAACAAGGCAACTGTGAAATGAAATTAAGAATGTTTTTTCTCTTAACAAAATGTGGGAGATAGCTTAAACTGGGACAGTTTGGTGTTGTAAGGAGCACGTATTTCTATTTGTAAAAGAAAGTTGTTCTCTACAGCAATTGTATCGATTCAAAGGATCTGCTCAATTCATCTTGTGTGATATTATGAACATGTGCTGATGCTGTCCTTCAAATATATCAAATTAGCGACTTGACTTCCATAAACCAAAACTTTTAACCGTCTCCACAACCAAAAATCAAAGGGATTAAGGTCCCGAGAACGTGTTAGTCAAACTGTAGGAATGAGTAACGTGACCATTTATTTTTTGACTCAAAACGGGACATTGGTTTATTTAGGTCAATTAACAGGTAGTCAATGAAAAAAAACCATTTTTTTTAAAGTTATATTTAGAAAAAGTTAGCTATTATTACAAATTAAAAAATATATCCAATATGTTTAGTTAGTATATTTATATTTATCAGAGGAACAAATTTGCTTTAATACATCTGGTGATGATTTTAAGTAAGAATAAAACTCTTGGCATGTTTTTTTTTATATTCACCGTAGTTATCAACATCGCCTTTAGAACTGGAATTTGAAACTGGGTTTTTTCAGATGTCCACAATTTGTTCATCATAGAAAATACTCTTTCTACTGGAGCATTTGTAGCAGGTAAACATAAAATATATTCAATTAAAATACAAAAGTTTTCATGCTGAAGATTGTTAGTGTAAAAGTGTTTGAATACTTCAACCCAACGAGTTTCTGTGGAAACATTTAGATTATTCCATTCGGTTACTTTTTGCGACGTGATGTAGTTAGAAATTAATGAAAATTCGTCAAAAACTTCTGTATCTTTATTACAGTCAATATATTCCTTTTCAATTAATACATCCAGAGATTTTTGAATGTCTTCCCATGCGGGTACTTTTTTTAAATCTGCCCAGTAAAATATCTCCATTTCTTTGGTAAGGAAGCAAGTCCACTGCTCTAGATACTCACGGCTTGTTTTGTAAAATTCTGTAGCCGTCCTTTTCACAAACTCTTCATCGATATCAGTACCATTATCTTTCAATTTCACCATTAATTGACGGACTGTAAATGGAAGAAACTGATTGGTCTGTTTTTGAGTCAAATTGTCTTTTAGTTGATTGATTTCTTTTGCAGCTTCAGTTGCCGATACAGTCTGACCTTCAAGCTTCAATACAGCTTGATGAAAACTTGATGACTGAACGTGTAAAAAATAAAGCCACAATTCTGATGTGGGATCTTCAAAAAAGTTTTTTAGTAATAAGGGACATTTTTCAATGCTCAAAAAGTAGTTTTTTAATGGCTGATACATTTTTAAAACCCTTTCCAAGGCAGGCATAAGAGCAAGCCATCTGGTTTTGCTATAGCCGAGCTTGTTGATATTCCGTTTCAGTTTCAGCGCAAAACTCCTTTAGAGCTTCAACTCGAACCGTGTAAATATAAAAAAATGAATATATCTTCACAATAATGCTTTCGTAATCTAAGGATAGCCCGTCTGCAGCAGATTTTATTGCATTGTGAATTACATGGACTCCACATCCAATACCTATTAATGGCTTTTTAAGAGATGATTGTAATTTCGTTAACACATTATTAGTTCCTCGCCTAGCTGCGCCCCCGAAATTTACGTTGGCATTGTCCCCACAAAATGCCACGACTTTTGCTGTCAAATTATTGTCTGTCAACACTTGGTTTAAATAATTGACAATGATATCAGAAGTCTCACCTGGTTGGTCTTGGAGGTCTAAAATTTTTACTTGCACACCTACGTAAGGTTGAAAAAAGCGTACTACAATAGGGTATATTTTCTTGTTACCGTGGTTTGAAGCGTCGTTTAGAATCGTAATACAATTGGACTTATCAAGGTTATCTTTTAATTCTTTCATCGCTGTACGCGCCAAAACATTTACTACAATAGCTTCTGATTTCGTACGCGCGCATGTAAATTTGGGATCAAAACATGATTGAATTAATTTCGAAGCACAATCATTAGAGCGAAAACTGTGGTTTTCTTGTATCGTGTGATAAGCCCAGACGCCTTCTGCCGCGGCAATATCCAAATCCTTTGATGTTGGCACGTCCGATTTCTTGAAAAAGTTTAACATTGAAGAACTCGAAGCGGCAGCACGATCGGCATTTTTATGTTTTTCAGACTTCAAATGCTGTTCAATATCACCGGCACGGCACCGCTGTGGGAAACACTAAATTCTGTACGACACTTTTCGCATCTGACATCTGACATCTGAGGAAGTATTTATTTGCTTGATAAACGGATATTTTGCTTGTAAGCTAACATTGAACGAACACTTGCGTTTCGGCATATTAACTTATGATTCCAAGACAAAAGAACTTCAAGTTATTTACTACACGAGCATCAAACAACAACAAAACAATAGCGAGAAGTGGGCGATAAATCTGTCAAACAATAGTCAACCAATAACGCGCGCGAGCGATGACGTATCGGCTATCGTCGCGTCGACCGATGACGCGGTCTCGCTCCCGCACACCGCTCGTGTCCGGCCGGCTCCTCAATTTTCGCGCGGTTTCCGAAAACGGGACAATTTTGCGTCCCGGAGTTCATTTTGGGGACACTGGGACAGGTAATCTAAAAAAGGGGCAGTCCCGTTCAAAACGGGACGTCTGGTCACGTTAGGAATGAGTGACTAATCACGGTTATCGGTATCCATTGAATAGAATAAATTAAGAATTTAGTGGAATTCTGATAATTTCTTAAAGCGATCGAGTGCTTCCTTTTTATGAAGTATATATGATGCAATAAAAGTCTATTAATCATTTAAGCACCTTCAAATTTCTGTGTTTTGTGTCCGTATGTAAACATTAACATTTAGAAAATGATTCAAAAGAATATTTAATTTTAATCGCATGATTCTTTCACGGTGTTGCAATTTTCGCAAGTAGTATATTTAGAAACTGTGGTACTATTAAAGATATGTATGTATTTCATGATAGAAAAAAGATAATCGTGTCTATCAACATGCAAATAATTCATTCTCTTTAAGCATACCACAAGGTGCATTTCTTAACTTCTTTTGCATCTTACTTGACGATTTAGACTAATTTTATACGATGAACTTCTTACAACTCACTTGTAAGGAGTAGTCGAAATAATTTGAAAAATAAAATCTGCCGTATAATTCATATTTCTTAATTCACTTATATTATCAAGTATATTGTAACTTGTATATAGTTCATGTACGCACTTGTACGAAATATCGCGAAACCAATATAAAACTAAAAAATTGAAAAGTGGAGCTGTTTCTTTATTTCTACAAGCACCCTTCAATTATTAGATTCTTAATTCACATACTTTTGAAATCCACAGCATCGTAGATGTTTTTATTACGCAGTAAATTATTGAGAAAAATAGTTTAATTTTGGTGAAATGAATTGAGAACTTCTTAAAAAGAAAAAATTCTCATCAGCCTGGAAAGAAAAAATATTCAGTTATGCTTAAATAATAGGTTTATTGTGTGAAATTAAGTTGAATATAATTGAATTTTTTAAGGATATCTAAGTTGTAGCGATGGAATGAAAATTCATTTGGGGCGCCAGCGTTGAAACCAGTGACGCAGCCCATTCTGCCACAGAACACTTATAATGGGAAGAACTCAAGAATAAGCTGAAGCGAAAAGCGGCTATCTTATATTTTGTTGACATCACTGTACGACATTATAATTAATAGTATTTTTTTCTTACTTTTTGTTGCAGTGATTCTACAATTATCAGGTGCATACACAAAAATGTTTCAGAAGCAGAAACTGTTTTGCTTTTGGATGGCCTACTTACCATGTATTATACTTACAAAAGCAGAAGCTGTGGAGGTAAGATAAAGAATATTTTCAATTTTATTTTTGTAGGAAAATAAAAATCATCTAAATAATTTGAGCCTTAACGTGTTTTCTGGGATGATTTTACTCCTCTGAGTGTCAGACTTTCGAATTGTGTAAGAGAGCTGCTTTTATCCACAACACACCATAATGACTAAATAACCACATCTTTGATTGAAAGAATGACAGAGAAGATTTTATTGGTAAAGAAGGTCAAAACTGGTTAGAAGTAATGCCGGGACGAAGAACATATCTATGCATTTAGAACTTTATAGAGTTAACATCGCCATCAGATGCATGGCATCTGTCGATTTATTACTTTTATGTAACTAATTATTCTTACTTTGTGGTATTTCTTCCAATTTACTCATAGGTCTCTAAATTACAAACTAGGCCTAAATTTTCAAGCTCTAGTTCAAACCACGTGAAACAATAATTACTTTACAAAGCTTCATTTAATGTAAATAATTTATCTCTCTCAAATGGTTTTAAGAAATGTAAGGCCTGTAAAAACGAATAACATAATGAATTCATTAGTCTAAATCAAGAAAAGAATTTATTGATTCAATTAAGTAGAAATATATGCTTTATATATAGTTCGGACACTTTTCCATGATAAACATATCTTTATGATTGTAATTTCATATCAATAGAGTTCACGACTTTTCAAAGCAATACCAAGTCTTACTTAATGCAACGTCATTTGCAAGGAAGGCTATATGGAACCCCTTTTAGTGCGTTGGCTGAATTCATCCCATTTTAGAAAAAACTTTACTTCAAACAATATAAACACTGTATTTCAAACTCGTTATACCATGTAGTAAAAAATGACCAACCCTTCAATCATTTGACTGTCAGAACTCTGATTTCATACACGAAGTTCTTAAATTAAATCCCTTAACGTTTTGGAACTTATTCTGCATAGCAGTTTAAGCCAATCCATTGAAGAACCGCAAGTATCCGCAACCTCCACTCACATAATATTCCAACTTCCATTCCATGTGAGGTGGCACACTGCTACAACTCCTAGTGTACTGGCGTGGGAGCAGCCATATTACATTACAATAGCCGATCTCCTCTCGTAGATGTACAAGGTAGTTTGGGAGCTCAGCGATACGCCAGCAGATCACATAACCTGTTGTTTGCCTTTCATGTCGTGTGCCCAAGGTGCTATTTACCAGCACAATAATGCCCCGTCATTCGTAGTTTGCATCTTCCAGAAGTGCCACCTTGGTGTTGAAACTCTTGCCCAAGGAGAACCTGGAATTGTTGTGGATTAGCGGGTTGGCCCACTCCGCTAGCAACCTGCGAATTGAAGGCGAAGCAAGCTCGATTTTTCCATGGATCTATTTCTTTCTTCTATGTCAATAAAACTCTCCTTGTGGGTGTAGTCCATTTACTTGGCGGTGTTCGGCGCAGCTTGATCAAATACGGCTCTCGTGCCATAAACTCCCAATCCAATCAACTAACCATATTTTTACCACACTCGCATCCTTTCACTAATATGTTTATGCAAATTTGTTTAAACTTTTACCATTGATATAATTAAAAAAAATACTTTTCAATGCTCTTTCATGGGGTCGCACTTGCCTCACATGATGGGAGAAGTGCATATCATGGACTGTTTTCTCATTTGTAATGTGATGTATTGTGAGTGGGGTCAAGAGCATATGATTTCATTCATGTCCTTTGGTCACGCAGTTTCTTTCCCAAAATTCGAAGCGATTTAGATTTGAAACTACTCTATAAGACTCCTTCAAGTATTTTCAGCCAAATGTCATCCTCTACTTTAACCAGACATGTTTTATATTCTGTGGGGACTTACTTGCCCCATCTCACCTTAGAAAATGTTTTATTCAAAATTCAAGTATAGCGTAATAGTAATTTCTAAATGTTTCTATTGATGACTTTAATGTTTTAGGCAGTGACAAGTGGGACTAAAATGATGGAAAAAGGCTTCATCTACAAGTTTTTGCATCCTTGGTTAGGTACGGGGCTTTTAACCAGGTATATTAACACTTTTTTCCCTTCACAATTGAACTTTATACGTGGGAACTTAGTTTAAGAATCTGAGTACATTAAGTTGCCCCCTTAATTTGAAATATATTACCATTTTAGAATTTTTAATAGTTTTGAAAATATTCCTCAAATGAACGATGTAGAGCACTGTTCCCTAAAAGTTTTCGGACTACTGTCCCTTTTAGAGCTTTTATTTCATAAACACCCTTTAAAGTTTGCCAAAACTTGTGCATTGAAAATAAACTTTTGATGCTTTTTAAAAATTTAGATATTTATCTTAGAAATTAAAATATATTGTTTAAGTGTTCGAATGCTCGACAGTCTTTTATGGAAAGCTGTATTGAAGATAAACGATAATCTTTTATTTCACTCGAAATTAGTTTATGTTGATTTAATTATTTAGTTAAATTATTTAATTAAGTTAATAGAACCCTTTTAATAAAAAAAGGAAAATATTTGAAATCATACAGTTATAATGAAGTTCATCTCGCACACATGACTTCATGCACAAGAAAAAATATCTATTAGAATTAGAAGAATATCCATTTCTTATTTATGTTACTTTTTCAACAACCCAGCTTTCCTTGTTTTCGAGCGTCCCTTCCTTTGAATCTTCTTACGCCCACAGAGGGCGGTAGTGCCCATTTTGGAAATTAGACGTAGAGTTAATTTGCAATTACATTTTAAATGCTATAGTTATATTATGGGATTTTATGCTCCATGATTGCTTTTACGCACTCATCTGAAATAGCTGTTTTACGGTGTTGTAAATGTTTTATCAAATTCACATTTTTAAATCGTTTATTGCAGAAACCCGTCAACAGACATTTTTATGGAATTTTTTTTGTTACGGAATCAGAATCTCTCATATTGTGAACAGATATTTTTGTGCACCATCCCGTCAACTGCCATTCCGTTTTATGGGTTATTATTTACAGTGAATATTGTTTTTAGTGCAAAACACGACAAGCGACATCACAGCGTGCTTCCGCTGTAAATCTGTTTTCAGTTGTTTACATTACTAAACAGTTCAGTGTCACGTAGATGTTAAACTTCAGTGTTGTGGTTATACAGAGGCTGTTCGGGGGGGGGGAGACATTTTTTTGAACGATTTTGATGGATTAAAGATACATTTTTTACGTGAAATTTTTGTGTTTCAAATGTTCTATTTGATAGCCCTTATTGTTAACTATCTTTCCTCACCTTAATTTCCATGATAATAATGACTTTGTAGTATCGACAGAGGTATTTTGTCCCATTCTTGTTCTAGTTTTCCAAAGTCCTTGAATGGTTTTCTGTCGACGTTTCGATAATGCTCTTTTTAAAAGTCCAAAAGCATAAAAGTCCATGGGTGAGACATCTGGAGATTTAGCAGGAATGTCAGTTAAGGGTACTTAAGGGTTAAGACTTGAAACCAGTTTCTTGATCCATTTGTTCCAAGAATTTATTTGTGGATTTAGATGTGTGGCTGCTTACTTTATCCTGATGCAGCTCTATTGATTGTTGGCACTGTGGGTAAAAATATGGTATTTATTTTTGAATATTAGAGATAAATATGGTCTTGATAGTATGTGGAGAGTTGATTTTTACATTCTTTTCCCCACTCTTTTTACTTTTAATTTTCCGTTATATGCAAAAACCAGCAACAATCATAAATCCCTTAGAGAAAGTTTCTTTAGATTTTTGAAACACGTTTTAAGATTTTTCTTTTCTGGAATTCCTTTTATTCGTTAGATACTAAAAACAATCAAGATATATATTTGAAACATTGATAGAGGTAAGGGAAATTAAGCGTATGGTGAAAAAAAAACAAAGATCAAGATCACTGTGATGCTGTTTCAAGTGAAACTCCATCCTCAAAAACAAAAAATAAGTCATGTGTGTGTACAATATTAAGATGAATGGTGTTCTTGTTCCAGTTTGCAAAAGTGTTTTTTACAAATCCATGGAGTTTCTCGCGATCGAATTGGAAAACTGACTAACCTATTAGTTTAGAATAAAACACCTGTCGATATGAGAGGCAAGAATCGCAGTGGATATGGCATTGAAGGTAATATTTGTGTCCTTATACAGGAACATAAATCTCGATATGAAGTCAAGGAAACCTATTATGGGGCAAACCAAAAAAATATTTGGATACAAGGTTAAATATTTCTAAAATGTATGAGATGTTTCAAACCGAACATCCCGAGATGAAAGATAAAATCAAGTATAGTTTTTATTACAAATATTTTAAAGAAAATTTCAACTTTTCATTCAGGCGGCCACAAGTTGACGTTTATAGCTAGTATGAAAACTTCAGTGCAAGACTAAGAGATCCTTGTTTAAGAGACAACGTCAAGCGTAGGTAACAGCTGAACAAATGGTTCACAAGCGGAGGGCCAAGAAGTTTTATTCAAAACTAAAAGAAATCAGTGAAAACAAAGAGGAAGATACAGTGGCACTTTTTTTGACTATATGCAAAATCTTCCGTTACCGAACATACCTGTTCAAGAAGTTTTCTATATGCGTCAGCTTCGGCTTAATGTATTTCGTATTCATGACATAAAATTCATGAGAAAGCAAATATTGGGTCATCCAGAAAGTTCTTCGGTTTTTTATGATAAATACCAATGAAGCAGTACAAAAACTTAAGAAAATGTTATTGAATCACATAAGCACCATTTTGTTCTATGACTTTTTGCCATCTTTCCGGCAGCTGGAAAATTATTTTTTTTTTAAAAGTCATTAGGCTTATTTGTAAAGAAGTCATCGAGGTGCTGTTTAACTGTCTCCAAAGAATTGAACTCCAGGCCGTTCAGATAATTTTGAAGGGACCTGAAGAGGTGAAAATCTGAGAGGGCAAGGTCTCGTGTATATGGGGTTGGCAGAAAACATCCCAGCCATACTAAATAAGTCTTTGTCTGGCATTCATTGTCATGCTGGAAGACAACACCTCGAAGATTGGTCATTTCTGGCCGCTTTGCTTCGATTTCTGCTTTTAATACTGCCATTTGAGAACAGTATTTTTCCGAATTTATTGTCTGATTTTGTGGCAACAATTCATAAAGAACAATTCATTTGTAGTCCCACCATAAACAAAACATTACTTTTTTGGAATGCAGCCCTCCTCTCGATATTACTTGGGAAGGTTCATTTGGCTTACCCATGATCTTTTTCTTGTAACATTATTGAGTAGTATCCACTTCTCATCTCCAGTAATAAGCCGTTTCAAAAAAGGAGCTTCTCCATTTCGTTTCAGCAAAGAATCACATGCCGAAATTCGAGCAAACATATTCTGTTGTGTTAAAGTATGGGGTACACATACATTGTAACGGCTTACATACCCAATCTTCTACAGATGATCATGAACTGTACTTTTTGGAATATTAATTTTGTGTGATAGTTCCTGAACTGTGTAACGTGGATTTTCAGCGATGGCATCTTTTACTAGGTCCTCGTTTACAGAGGATGGTCGTCCAGAGCGGGCATCATCTTCGAAGCTGAAATTTCCGCGCTTAAATTTATCAAACCACCTTCGAACTGTGTCATCAGAAACAGCATTTTGTCCATATGCAGCACAAATTTTACGAGCAGTCTGACTAGCATTTTTCCTTTCTTAAAATAAAAGAGCATAATATGATGAAAGTGAACTTTTTGGTTCTCCATTCTTAGCACTGCGGTGAAACAAAAATTGTGCCACAACACAAGCTAGAATTATGCAGTGAAAGCAGAAAAGACCGAATTTACACATCTGCTTATATCAAGGTCACTCCTTATCAGCCGGTAACATAATAGTAATGAGAAAACGCGCTTCGATTTGAAAAACCGCAGAACTTTCCGGATGACCCAATATTTAACTTTACCATAAAGGTGAAGCGAATAAATCGCCAGATAAAATTTGCTCACACTTATTGTCATTTAAAAAAAGAAGTTCTAAGTGGAGTAAACCACCTAGTTCTCTTCAGCGACGGCCCGTCTAGCCAAAATAAAAACCACACTATTGTGCGGTTTTTAAAGAACCTTTGTGATAGGGGAATGTTTGAGACTGTGACTCACTACTTCCCAGTAAGGGGACACTCTTTTTTAACCTGCGATCCGATTGTGGTTTTGGAGCCATGAAACGTGTTGCGCGAAAAGTGGACAGACTGTATACCCCAAACCAGTACGCGGGGGTGATTCTAAAAGCCAGCAAAACTGGGCGTTTGTCCGTCCACCAAATAACCAGCGAGAAGATCTTCAGTTTTATGTCTTGGTGGCCTTAGTTCTACAAAGTTTTACAAAAGAAACTGTGAATTCAGATGAAACATCTGGAAGAACCGTTCCCACAATAATCAAAGAATCCTATTAAAAGTATCATCTTACAAACAATTTGAATTCAATAAAGCTAGCCAAGGAAAAGTTGTTGTTAAGCACTTTATTGATGGTTTTTCGTCCTCAAAGTTTACCATAGAAAAGCACAAGGACGTTCCTGAACTCCCAACAGTGAGAGGGTACCCTTCTGGAAAAGCACCCATCAATAACAAAAAAATATTGATCACCTGAAGAAGCTAAGTAACTACACTAGAGGGTATGAAAGTTTCTACGGTAACATATTCCAGTGGTTTACTACGGAAGCTAAGTGCAACGTAAACAGGTAATGCGAAGATGAGTAGGACCATAGACTGAAAGCAGATGCGAGTCAAGTTTTTTTCTCACAGTAGTATTAATTTTTAGCCTTTTCCGTTTAATTTCAGTAATGCATAGTAGTTTTCAAGGGTGTATAGGTTATGTGGTCTTTTGTTGGACACTAATACCATGGTAAGAGTTACCATCAGTTTAGTGATGTATGTTTAACAAATCAGAAAATTAGTTTAAATTATTTCATTGTTATTTAAAAAATAGTGAAAACTCATAGTTTAGAGTTTGATTCTGTGTTCAAATAAAAAAATATAGTTTATAACATTGTATTTTTTTGTAAAAAATCCTAATACCACAACAAAATTAGGAAATTAACTTTAAAAATGCATGTTTTACAGTAAAAACGTATTTTATTGCAGAACCCGCTAATTGCAATTTTTTTAAGTAAGGAATAAATATTATAATTTAATACAGGCAACATCCACTTCAAGAAAAAATGTATATTAACCAAAATACTAATTTTTTAAGCCAAAATCTATATTGATATCAAAGAGAATGTTTTCTTTGTTTCCCGAAAATTTCAAAAACTACACTTAGCGGGTTTCTGAAATAAACGATTCATTTACAAACACGAAGGGCTATTGAAACTTTTTATGATAAAAAATGTCGAAAATGACAACAAATAAAAGTTATATTAAGTATGACTATTTACTTAATTTCTTTTAATTGGAGTTCCATAAATTTATAATATAAAGGTTGAAACTTGCACAAATCAAATAAAATAGTTTTTTTCGTTAAAATGATTTTTAAGTTTGTCTTTTAATTTTCAGTCACGGTAGTAAATGGAAATCTCGCAGGAAACTTTTAACTCCAACTTTCCACTTCGAGATCTTGAAAGATTTTTTGCCTGTCTTTAATGCACAGAGTAAGAAATTGATTAAACGTCTAAGGAAAGATACAAATAAAGAATTTACAGAAATTGGAACACCAGTAACCCTTTGCAGCCTCGACATAATATGTGGTAAGCATTTGGATTTGCTCATTAGAAGTGGAAATTGTATGATTAATTGACTGTCTGCGATAGCAGCGTAGTATAGTGGCTGATTTCTGACTAGGAGTCAACATGAACAACACATAGTTGTTTGTTGGGGGGTTTCTCGTTGATTGTTATAGAGAACGTGTTAAAACTGCATACTTGTCCCATGGATACGTCCAAAGCATCTCAGCGATGATAAATATTTTCGGCAGTTTTTGACAGTCGAAGATATTTAGCGTTGTTATCATGTGGTGCATAGTAATGCGTAAGCATGCCAGTCTTCAGTTGGTGTCGAAAGTTCCTTGTAAACCGTTCCGATAGCATCGAGATTAAAAACTAACAGCTAAAACCATCACCGACTGTGATCAGGGCCATTGCTGAGGGATGCGCTGCCCACAAGTAATCCTCAGAGAGTTGCCCCCTCTTCTAAAAGAATATTTCATTTTCTAAAAAATAAAATTTAGAAATTTTTTTATTTCCTAAAAGAAGACTTCATGAAGCATGTATTCAGAAACTTTTTCAGATGACCCAGTTTTCTCTTTCCCTGTTCTTTAAATGCCGTAATTTTAAGGGAACATTTATTTTAAAATATTTTCAGACTTTTGACGAATTCATACTCATTTTTGATGGCTTGTGAATAAAATAATAGAAGATCAAGGTACAGAAAATATGAACACCATTTAACTTATTGAGATTTTTTATTAAAAACCTTATCATTCATACTTAAATCATGGTTTGAAAAAAACTGTATGTGTGTGATCATCACACTTTCGTTGATCACATTTTTTGTGAAAATCTCTCCTCTATTGTAGAAACTACTCTGGGAGTGAATGTTAATGCTCAAGATAATAGTGAATCTGAATATGTCAAAGCAGTTTCCAGGTAATTTTCAAATTTGAACTTGTACAGTGTACAGTATAACAGTATAATTAGGAAATCCATTATAAGCTGATCATTAGTAAAAGTACTTTTCATAAAATTTCTTTAAGAACATGGATTCAATCTTTATTGAACTAAGCAATTCGCATAACGCAGTAAAGATTTAATACTTTCTAATTAATATTCGTAAAATTTAAATTAACATAAAGTTTTTTTACTCTGTACATATGGTTTAAGGCAGAGATTCGATTGTTTCATATGAGGGCCATCAAAGGTTCTCTAAAAATGCTTGTTAAAGGATTTTTACCAATTTTTTAGATAATCAGGCATGAATCAGGTCGAAAAATTACATGCATATTCAAGTAACCCATTGGTGTAAGATCATTTTCTACCCTTTAGAATTATTTTGAAAGTTAAAGTTAAATTACAGGCAAGATTGAGAGTATATCTGCGAATTTCTCCATTTACTTCATTCCATTTTATAGTAGAACGTAAAATTTCATTAATACACTATGTTGAAACTAAGTTTCCGGATGCCGATGTTTCACAAAATGTATCTTTTATTGAAGTTTCAATAAGGTGTGGGCCTATCAAAGGCTGTAATTACTCTCTGCACTCTTTTGGGCATATTTTGGATAAGTTTTTCTTAACGAGCAACTGGTATTTTGCACCACCAGTCCTTCAAACATGGTAGTTATTTCTCACAGAGAAATGGGAAGTGTTGGAAAGATTCCCAACCGACTTTCGATTCAAAAGGTCTCTATTTGATTCATGTCGGTGCTATGAGAAGAGCAGGGCATATTTTTCCCACCTGAATCTTGAAACAACTGTTGAACATATCGTGCAATAAGACATGGTGTTTTATCATGCTGATAAAGGTATGGTCCCTCTCCTTAGTACTAGAGCAGAGTTGGTACTGTAGAATTGTCTAGAACGCCCAAGCTTGTCTAGGAATTTATGGTGCCAGTCATAGTAACCAGCTGCTCTTGCCCATCCTGACTCGGTTCTAAATCACAAAACTACCACCACTGAACTTCATAGATTGGACGATACACAGGAACACGTAACGTTCGCTAGGCATTCACTATTCTCAGCAGCAGATTAGAACAATATGAAACGATTCTACAATCCACAAAATGTTCTTACGCTGATCCAGCACTAATTCCTATTACCTTTGCATCAACTATACGTTATTGTACATTTAAAGAGTTACCAGTGTTAACATGCAGCTGTTAGGTCAAGGAAATTCCATTTGTACAACTTCGTATAAACCGTCAAATGGACAAAGTTAACATCTGCGGACTTTTGAAGTTTTGTAGTATTAGTTTTAGTAAACGTTTAGTAACATCACATGAATAATCAGTAGATCGTACCACGCATTTCACAGCTACACAATCATTTTCCACTGTTTTCGTGACATGCCCTGTTTCTTGATTGTTGCAACATCTTCGTGCTTCCTTTTAGTAACTATATCCTGCACAGCTAAAAGGATGCTGTAATTTGACTGCAATAGTACATTTGGGTAAGTTACTCAAATGGGCTTCTGAGGATCACTATCTTGAAATCCGTTAACAGCACGTTCACTGTTTTATCGTATGGATACCTGCCCGAGGATTGTTATTTGTCTCTGCTCTCTTTATACCCCTTTAGTCCCGATCAAATGGCCAGAAATAATATTTCCCCATTGCCAATCAGGTGTGTGTGCCGGAGACTCACTTTCAACATACGAGTAGTGCCCCATTTGATCACAAGTAATTAAGTATTTTTACCTGTAAAAAATAAAATTTGGTAATAAATTATCACCATATTTTCATCAAAGAGTAAAAATGAATCTTACCTTCGAAAAATACACGACTGGCCAAGTTATTAAAGACACCATACTAACAAAGAGTCCTTTACCTCTGGTCACAGCCGTAATTCTTCTAGGCATAGATTTTAAAAGGTGTTGGAACTCTGTTGTGGCAGGAATATTGGCCCATGCTGAAATATCCGCCCTCCTGCGGCGTTTCTAGGTGGATGGCGGCGTTTCTAGGTTTCGAATGGATGTTTCCACCTCGATTCGCGCCAGTCGCCCATCACTTCTTTGATCCACATTCTTTTTCCTTCCACCGTTGCACCAATTGTTTCGTCCATCTGCCATTCTCTGATTGATTGAGATCCTGTTGTACGAAAAATGCTGTTGTCAGTTTCCGAAATACTGGAACCGGCTTTTTTCCTCACGAACAGTGTCTCGTTCGAAATTGTTTATTTTTTTTTGTCTTACTCATACTCAGACCTAACAGTACTGGTAAGCTGTTCTCATGATACCGCAAATGCCTTTAATAGGTTATACGTTGCTTCCACCTTGCATCACTTAAGGACCCGTTCAAGTTAGAATCGGGGTGTCTAATAATTTGACTACTCAATATACATGCAGTCCCCGTCAATATATTATGAACAGGTAACTTACAGACATATGACTAATGTGCTATAACCGATTTTGATGTTTGTCTTGCACCATAATAATGCGTATCTAATTACTCTTTCAGAGCATCAGTGATAATCATGGAGCGGATATCAAACATTTTTCTTTGGACGGATTTTATATATCGTTTCACTCAAGATGGGAAAAAACTGAAGCACGACCTGAAGCTTCTACATGCCTTCACTCGATCTGTAAGATTGGTTTAGTTTGTCATTTTTTTGATGTACGAGGGTTAATAGAACGGGACCTGCGGCTTAAAATGAATCGGAACCACTGCGAGCATCCAAGTCTAGACCAGGATTAAAACCCAGAGCCTGTGGAGTCGACAGGAAGGCTCCTTTGCTGATAATTACAAATTTAGTTATTAAAATGGCAGTTGATAGTTGTAAAATTAAAAACACTGGAGCAACAGTCCTAACGTTATTAAAATGAAAATTTTACTACAAATTATGCATTAAGAGTTAGCTGAAAACGATACTACAGTGAGTTTTTGTTTACTTAGTTGCAAATGATGACTGTGAAGTGTTCCAGATGACAAATACTTTCCAAGTTTAAAAAATGATATTATGGAAGATAACACGTGTACTGTATTCTAAACATTTTTAGTTACATTCTTCAGTGAGATATATTAATAAATAACCTGAAAAGAGAGCATAACCGATCACCAAATTACTAATTTATTGTAGATTACTATTTTTTATTGATTTCATACTCCAGGAAAGAAAATATTTTAATAAATATGTGAATAGGATAGGTAATCAGTAAAGGACTTCTAAAAACCTAAGAATACGAGTTTTTTCGAAGTTTCGAGAGGAAATCTGGCTGAATGGGCGTAAACATAATACCTCATTTGTACGTAGATAAATAAATTTTCAAACACTACTAATTTTTATTTATAAGGAATTAATTGTAGTTATTTAGAAGGAAATAGTTGTACACAATTTTTGTTTCTAACAGAAGAGGTTTTAATAGATGTTGTCGATGATGGCTCCCAAAATGGTCGATGTTTGGCTCCCAAAATTGATATAACTCTACTTTATTTTACTTCTGAGAGAAATCTTGAGATTACTTTCATTTCTCATTATTAAATGTTCTTTTATTTCATAGGTTATCCAAGAGAAGAAAAGGAAGCTTTTAAGTGGAGTGGATCCAGATACATTTCCACAGAAGAGGAAATCTTTAATGGACGTGCTGCTGGAGCACCATATCGTAACCAAAAGTCTGTCAGAAGAGGACATCAGAGAAGAAGTGGATACATTTACCTTTGAAGTATATATATATATACATATAGACATCACCAAAAATCAAAGAGAACCCAAATAAAAACAAAAACAAAATGTTAGTAATAAGAACAAAAAGGTGAAGCAAAGTAACAACAATAATTTTCCTTTGACTGCTCTATTGATTTTTCTTTCCTAACCTTGGAAATATAGGTAATATTTTTTATGATTTTTCTTTCTGGTAGTATATTGAGTTTTAGGGGGTAACTTGTGTTGATCTCTTCGGCCCGGCCTCACACAGGTACAGAAAAAACTCAAAGCATCCCTTTTAAGTGACTCCTGGTTTTGCTCCCCTTGATAAAGTAAGCGAGCTCACTCAACATTTACTTACTTTATTTTATCAGGGAGGAGCCTGACTCAGTCAACACAATATGGTGTTTTATGCGTGTGGGCGGCATTTCGTCAAAAGTAGGCCATACACCCCTCCAAACACCACAAGTAGAAAGGCAAAACTAGAAAAGTAAAACTGGCAAAAGGTCAAATAGGTAGAGAAGTCCAGGCAACACGGAACATAACATCCAAGAACACACACCAAAAACAAGCACAACACAAAATCACACTAAACTATAGAAGACTATACAGACTTACTCTCATTGACAAACCTCAAATCGACAACCACCCGCCACAACTCACGTGAGTACCGCCAGCAAATGCCATTCCTAACGCCCAATGAAAGTTATACAATGCACCACAGTCAAGAATCGGGAATTCGAATTCCGATTCGGAATTCTGAACTTGTTTATCGGAACTGGAATTCCGATTCGGAAAACAGTAAAAAAGTGTTCAGTTCCGGCCTTTTAATAAATTAACAGAGTCCGATTATAGTTAGTAGAATTGATAGTCAACAGGCAAGTCCCCAAAATAATAAGCCATTATGTTTAATCATTAGTTAAATCAATATTAGTGTTTTTAAAATTTTCAAAAATAATTCTATAAAAAGAGTGAGGGTATTTATTATTAAGTGTGTTAATGAGATTATACATTGAAGACGAAAGTTAGATTTAGAGTTACAAATTTTATTGAAACATTCCAGCTGACCAAGAATTGTTTTATAATACATTTTTTAGAAATATTTCAATCCCAATATATAATTTAAAAACCGGAAATTGAAAATAATCTTTTATCATAAATATTAATATCAGTTTTATTATTTAAGGTGGATATTTTCAAGTCTAGGAAGACGGCTTTATTATTATGTGAATTCATCTGGGTATATTGATTTCCATTGGTTAGCAAAATTACTATCAGTAAAAACAATCAAATCATCAATATATTTAAAGGCAGAATTAATTTGTAGGCAAAATGTTTAGCTATAATTTATTTACAACCTTGAAATTTTAATATCACAAAAAATTTCAATGAATTCAGTTACTAAGATTTTTAATTATGCTATGCAGCAAAGATAAAATTTTGAGGTTACATGGGGTTGAGATATTTGTTCCAGTTCTACATATTTTATAATTTATTTAAAGCATTACACAAAGAGAATATTTTCCAATCGTAATTGCGTGTTAACTAATATGAAATAGTTAAACAATGCGGCGAGTTGTTAATTCCTTTTTCAATGACAATTATAATTTAGCTATAAGATACCAGTGTTGTCAGATAACACTAGCTGGTAATATTAATTTTTGACTTCTTTCTAAATAATATTTCTTCTTAATTGCCGACCTGATAAATTAGTTAGCGTTCTGGCCCTCAGTTGAATAGCCTCAGGGTACCATACCAAATTTAATCACTCTTAATCTAGTTAATAATCTGGCTCTTTATAATGAGTACACGTAAATTCATATAGACAGATAAATACAAATTCCGTTTCGAATATAATTAGATTGAATTGTATCACGAAGATAGATACCAAAACGTTGAAAAGATAAAATTACCACATGTACACTTAATCACGGATTATACCTTTTGTTTTTCACTGAATAATCAGAATCTTTTCACATGATTGATTAGATCCAAACACAGAGAATTGAGTGTTAGATTATGTTATCATTATGACAGTAAGATGAAATAGCATATGCCTTTAACGTTATTACGCCTTTTCAAGCATTTTTAATTACTGAAATTAATTTTAAATACTGTTCAGTCGGTAGAATTTTCATGTTTGGTTCGAAAATATGCTTAATATTTTTTGTAAAATTGCCTTTCATTTTTTAACTTGTGTATTCATAAATAAAAAAGGACTGTAAATTGTTAGTGCGCCCGCTTAGTTATCAGAAAAAAAAGTGTTTCCGAAGATTCTTTTTCATGAAATTACAAATGAAATCAATTCATACCAAATGTACCAGAAGCAATTGAAACTGATGACAATCTGACATTGAGTGACATAATCTGATAAGAATTTCAAATTTAGATAACTATTTTATTTACAATTTGAGAAAAAAGCAGAGCGTAACTTCTTACTAAACTAAAATTATAAATAATGGATTTTTAAAATGAATAAATAAGTATTTTAATCACTTGGGGTTGATAGATAATAGTTTCAATAATATATCTTTACCTTGGAGTACCCAATTAACTATCTTATTTAATAGATCGTTTTTCTTTTACAGTAGTATAATTTTTCAAAAATAGGGGCATGATACAACTTCAATGGGTATGAGCTGGGCTTTATATTTACTTGGACTTAACAAAGATGTACAAGAAAAAGTTATTGAAGAACTGGATTCTATATTTGGAGATGACGTTGATAGACCAGTCACTACAGATGACCTTAAGGACATGAAGTACCTAGACTGCGTTCTTAAGGTGAGTTTTCTATGGATATCATACGTTGCTTCTTAGATTTTAAAATTTTTATACGGCGGTGTCTAGAAGGCAGATGACATTAGAGGTGTCCATTTCTAGAAAATGTAGTACGTTCACCTGGGAAAAAGACTGCCTTAAGTAAAATAAGATATGGGCATCACCATACGTGACTACTTGTTTTGTCAACTCGTGACCACATCTTTCTCTTCTGGCACCAAACAACAGACTTGGAACTAGGGTCAGCGCTAAGGACGCCAATTTGAGACTCTCCTCCTCCCAACTCACCGAAAGGTTTAGAGTTTTTCGTGGGAGGAGGGAGATAGATTCCCGCTGTGCACGAAAGAGGACAAGGGAAATTCAGCCCCCCCCAGACAGATTTATTATTTATCAAAAAGCGTAAAAATACAAGTGGCAAACAAGGCCGAACACAAACACATCAAAAGAAACAGAAAATTTAAAAAGAACACTCATATATACAAAAAGCAACTACATGAACTAACCGGAGTCGAGCAAGAGAAAAGGTATAAAAGAGATGCTCGACTCCGGAAAAAGAGCACCGAGCAAGAGTAAAAGAGGCTTATAGAAGGCGCCTTAATAGTTTAAAGGTTTATATGAGACACCCATGTATTTTAAAATAGGAATAAGAAGAAAATGAAAGTAAGTATATTTATAAAATAGGGGCTTATAAAAAGACGCCCTAAAACACATGGGGCTCATATAAGGCGCCCAGTTGCTCGCTGCATAAACTATCATAAAGGTAAAAATTTTAAAAATACGAGACAGACAAATTAAAAATTGGATGTCCCACACAGTGGGGCAGTCCAAGATGATGGATGAATCATGAAAGTGACTTTAATGACATAAATATGATGAAGGATGGCAGTGAACAAGATGGGATGATAGGTCAAAGGATAAAATTTTAAAAATTTAAAACTAGGCCGGGTCTAACCCTAGGCCTACTACTTTAAAAGAAAAAATGTCAGTCGTGGGGCGATCCGATCCGCCACCTCCCCAGCAGCCACAACACACCTAGAAATCTTGTATAATGAGATTTTATTGTTTACAACCCCGCGTAGCCATTCATTTCTAAATTGCGGGGCTCTAATATGGTTATTGGCCGTGTGTGGGCAGCTGAAGAGGTAGTGGTCGGCATCACCAACCTCCCCACAACTACATATATCTGTATGTTTGATTCTGAACCTGTGGAGGTAAGAGAGAAACGGACCATGACCGGTCAAGAACCAAACAAGACGGCGATCCGATATTAGAGTATTAAATGCGACTTTGGGGCTGAAGTCTTTATAACGGAAGCCCGATAGTGAGTCGTTATAGTGGGCTTGCCACCTCTCCAAAGTAAATTGTTTTATATTTCTTTTGACGTAGGAGAGGGGCATTGGAAGGACGCCAATTGTAAAAACGCATTAACATTCAATCTGTCCCCTTAATTTAACAAATAGACTTCCAAAACCACTTGACTCAATTGCATACTCGTAGCGCCCAATTATACAACGATAGCATAAATTTATTTATATTTATGTTATATTTATTAATCTTCCAGGTGTGGGACAACTTAATGAAAGATCCATATAAAGCTTTCATTAAAATGTTATTTGTATTATGTTTGTAAGTATGTCAATGGATCGAAGTTTAAAATTTAGCATGGTTGCATTGTTTGATCTTGCCTTGCATTCATGCTTTATGTTAATATTACAATTATTATTCTTTTATATTTACGGTCAGATTATCTTTGATTTTTTTTACAGGAATCTCAGAGATTATATCCATCGGTTCCTGCAATAGCTAGACAAGTAACAGACGACTGTACTATTTGTAAGTTATATAAAATTATTTAATTGAACGCATAACTTTTTATTAATAGGGAATTCAATTTAATATAATATCAATTAAAAGAAAAAAAATTCTCATTAAAAATAAACGCACTGAAATTGTAAAGACATGAAAGAAAAATAATGTCATTTACAGTAAGGAATGAAAAATGTAGCAAAACATGTGTTTCTAGGCAGATATTTCATAGTTTCTTTTGTTGAGATCGGTTAAAATACTTTCTCTTAGCAGAAGCCTATATAAAAACATCGAAACTCATTATCTTGAAAATCTGAAATATATGGATATCTTTGAGACTTGAAGGATATATAAAGTTAATAAGCTTGGGTAGATGTTTTAGCACTGAATTGCATGCTTAAGTTTACAGTCAGATGTTACAGATCGCATATTTATTCTAATGGAATAAGGCACCCATTTTAATGTAACAATTGATGCATTAATTTCAATAGAAAATTATAACTTGAGAAATAATTTATTTCAAAGGAAACCTCGAAATATGCATAAACTGTCTTCAATTGGCGCCCGTAATACAAAATTTTTATGAAAAACCAATATCCTCACAACGTAAAACTCAAAAGCCACTTTAAAATTGATAAAAATTATTTTTGAACGTATATTTGTTATCTATGAAATTAGTTTCTTCACTAATTTCATCGATAACAGAATCCACTGATAAAATATGTGTTTAGAAAAAAGGATAGGAAAAATAAGACCTGAAGACTCCAGTAAAATACTTTTCAATTAAAATATCCTTACCTGTCATCTTGCTTTTAGGACGATCAGTTAGTTGTAACTTCCATTTTACAGAGTATAATTCTTGCAACAATGCATCACTTGTGTCTGCATGGTCAAGTGGATACATGTTTGCTGACAACATATTTAGGCAATACATGTTTTTGCATCTGCTTATTGCCCATTCTTGCTCCTCAATTCCCTATTTTCTCAAGGGTCAGCATTGCCCCACCCCCAATATTTCTTCAGCGCCCATAGGAGGCAGTAGTGCCTACTTTGAGAAATTATACTCTAGACATACTCTAATCAATACTGAGAGACGATGGCTCGTATATGGACTTTCTTTTTTCCTATTTTATAGCCTTGTTCGGTGTTCTTTGTATACTGTGTGTGCACTTGTTTTTCGGCTATAAAAAAATTATACAATTGATACTAGGACTGGAATTTATTATTTCATGCTGATGACATTAAAGCTCAATTATTTGTCGACTCAAATATTTATTTTTCAGGTGGTTACGAAATACCGAAAGGAGCTGTTTGCGTCGTGGTACCATATTATCTACATAGAAATGAAGACGTTTTCCCTAACCCTGAAAAGTTCGACCCCGACCGCTTCCTACCAGAAAATTCTGTGAATCGTCATCCTTATGCGTACATACCGTTTTCTGCTGGCCCTAGGAACTGCATAGGTAATTTTCATCGTTACTTAAATTTACTAAACCAACAGACCCGCGCATAGTATGTGTGCTAAAGTTTCTAAATTGCTTATATCTTGTGTAAACAAAGTGTCGTTACTCCCATTTAAATCTTATTTCAATGCATTTCTAAACAAATTATTGCATCCATATTCACATAAATGGATTTCATACCTCTAAATGAAATATAATTATCCAAAAATGTATAACAGCATTTCGTTTACTTGTACTGATAACTTGTAATCATGTTTCCAATAAAATGCATGGCAAAAGGCACACCTCAGTCATGTTACCACAATTATATTCTGAATGTCTGCTTCAATTCCATCCCATCTAATTGTTCAAAGACAATGATGCATTTTTTTTGAAGCAAAACCTACTTTCGCTCATCTTTTCTTTCCGATTTCCAGATTTCTCATTGCTTATTGTCATCAGACTGCTGTAGATTTTCATTAGAGAGGCGAGCCCTTGCTTGCAGTTTTACCAATATTAAGCAGCTCTATATGTAATCCAGACTATATCAGGACTTCCATTGAGATCCTCTCTTTGAAAACCAAAGTAGATCAGAAGGTGACTTGGGGAGGCTTGTTCAGTGTTACTATTTAGGGGTTTAATATGCCTAGATTGAAATATTGGGCCCTGAATGAGAGATAGAGATTGGATGTGCCCGTTTACGAGTCTAGAAAGCGTAATCTGACATTTTCTGTCACCCGTACATTTGAGCGAGGCTCCAGGGTGGCTTCTATGCTATCAGGTATGAGCTGTAGTTGCTCTATCCAAATTTTATCATTTGAACTCTTCTTTATGGTGAATAACTTTTGGTGGCAAGGTTTGTGAAAACATTCAGTCATGTACTCCTTGGCATGTCTACTACAATTTCATTAAGATTGAGGTCTATATGAGATGGAATCTATTGGATATGGACATTTCTTGCAGTGATGTGATATACGTGATAGAAATTTTTAGTCATCCAGCACTTTTGTAATGAAAAACAGAGGAATAAAAATTATTTTCAATTAAACATTAAGGACACCAGTATAGTTTGTATTTATTTGAATTTTCCTTGAATTAAGATTGTATGTTTCCGATTGATTGAGTTCTTGTGAAATGAAAAGACGAATTATCCCTTTTGAAATTAATAGTTATATCGAAATTTTTTATAAAGTTAGAATTAATATTTCCATAACCATAAAATATAAAATGTCGTTAAACTTGAAAGACAATCGCTATTATCTATTTTAGTTTCATTTTTTTTCATTTTCATGCATTAACGATATTTGTCAATGATAACTTTCTTTAAAGCAATATTATATCCAAATATATCCATTAACTAATAGGTAGTATCAGATAATAAAATGAATTTGTCTTGGGATCATGGTCATTTGTTTTTTTATTCAAGATCTATGAATGGATAAAAAATTAAATCCTGGAAGCAGCAGGAATTTCTTTTGAAATTTTCTTTTTCCAGTCCCATACGGATTGAAGAGCTCCGGACAGCATAGTAACAAGTTACAGAGATATGTTCCTTAGTAAAAAAATCGAAAACAAAATGTTCAAGAGGATCAAAAGAAATTCTGATTGTTTGAATGTGTGCTTAATACTTTTATATTTGAAAATTTCTCTCATGCTAAAACACTCAAATAACTCCGTGAAAAATATTATTTTATCAATATCGTAGAAAGAAGTAAATTAAAATAAAAACATTTTAGTTCATTACATTAATAAATAAAATATTTTCTTTCAATTGAAAAATCCTAAGCGTATTAGGTAGAAGTTAGTAAAATACGAGGACCAAACTGAAATAGCCAAGAGTTACTTTTAGTTACGAGTGGTGTGAATTTAATTTGATTTGGGGTTTTGTAGCGCAAGGTTCGAAAACGGACAAAGTATACCACAAATGATGTGAAATGACGCAATAAAACACAAAATCTTGAGTGATGTTAGAGGCTTAATTTTTTTATGCATTAGAAGGTCAAATTTAGCGCTGTCAGAATGAAAACGCCATGGATATAAATATTAAATCGATAAAGATACTTGCATATTTTGTAGTCGAAACTTGGACTCTCAAATTGTTCCTCATTCAGAAACAAGATTTTAAAATTACATGTATTTCGCTGTTATAGCTTTTTAATGCAATGCAGAAAGTATTTCGACAAAATATTTTATTTCCTTTTCTAGGTCAAAGGTTTGCACTGATGGAGGAGAAGGTAGTAGTGTCAAACATTTTGAGAAACTTCACACTACATTCCCTCGACCCGAGAGATAAAATCGTTGCGAGTCCAGAACTTATATTACGACCCGTTGCACCAATTAGAATAAGAATTCGACCAAGGAATTTGACTACAATGTAACAAAGCCTTTTGTTCACATAATAGTTGGAATAACTAAACTGAAAGTAGTTTTTGCATGTGACAAATAATGTGGCTACAATATAATTATGTCAACATTGTAAAAATTAAACTGATTGAAGAGAAGAAATTAGTAATTTCAAATAAAAATTTGTACGAAACAAAGATAATATTAAGTTCATAAATACACATATACGGAAGCACACAACTAATCACATACATAAACAGAACACACGCAAACATAAACGCATAGCTCAAAGATAATACAGCGATGGCACACATGAAAATGCTAAATCTTAATTTGTATGAAATTTGAACCGTTAAATTGAATTTGTAAATTTGTTTCTCCATGTGTAGAAATTTTTTTAATAAAATGTATTTAACAAATTTGAGTTATTTATATAGCGGCTCGTACATCACAAAAAGAAAATGTTCTGCATTCAAATTTATAAAATATAATATCAAAAGCACACTTTTCAATGGATACGTTATGTCCATGAATCCCTTAAAAATACAAAGTACTCTAAAAATGGAAACAAGATTAGTGCAATCTTAATAATCAAACAAGTAAATTGCGAATCATTTCTTGACAAATTTGTATACATCGACCAACTTTTCTTACTAATTCTTGATTAACCATATGTGGTCGTAGAGTTCCTTGACATGAAAGTAAATCAAATCTACAACACAAAATCTTTTGAAATAAGATATGTAGCGATAATCATGTTTTGTAATTATTCAACCATTAAAAAAATTTGGACATAGGTTTCCCTTACGAAATGATTAAAATCATTGAAAGTACTCAATAGGCAAGTAACTTTTTCATGATGAACAGGAACGAGTTTCTCTTCAGAAACTATTTCTGAATCGAAAATAAATTCCATAAGGATTCAATTTGAAGCTTACATGTCAGTTGAAGTGAAGAAAATTTTAAATTGCATTTCGTCGATCTTGGAAGGAATATTAAAGATAGAAAATTTTCAAGCTAGGATTTTTGAAAAATTAAAAATTCTGTTGTAGAAGATTGGATAATCATAACCAGAAGATCATGATTGAAGAGAATGCTTACTTTACGAATTGAAACTATTCTTATGCAACTTATAGCTACATGTCAAAAGATTTCGAGAACAGTGATTAAAAAAACTATCAAATCAACCGACCGATTTTTGAAAATTGGTAATTGGTTGTTTGCTTTGTCGGTAGTGAAGACTTAATTTTAAAACAAGTCTTCGTTATTTCTCATGCCACTTAATGAGATTTTGAAGGGAAAGACTTTTCTTCAATAGAAATTACTAATGGATATCGTATGAAATTAATTTGTCATCCTTTGCTCAATGGTGATAAAATTCGAAAATATCGCACATCCCTAGTGCAAGAGTGCCACAAGTTGAAGAATATCAGTAGAAAAAAAATGAGTGCAAATGGCTATTCACCTTAATTTCGCCATTTTTACGATTCGAGATACGGCAACTGTACGTGAAACGAATTTAAGAAAAGGCATTCCATAATCACCCCCCCCCCCCCAAAAAAAAAGAAACGCCAAAAAACCCCTCAAAATAAATTTCCGTAGTAGTCTCCTTAGTATCCATGATATAATGCAGATTTGTCTTACACCAGGAGTGCGATATCAGTGTAATGAATAATTATGATGGATGTAGCGTGTATACGTATTTACGTCCAAATTAAATGGTAGAAATTTTTTAAATGTCCAAACTGCGTTTTTCATCCGCTTAAAAGATATTTGCATCTTTCTATGAAAGAGAAAACCGATATAATTTTGATCATTTTTCTATCTACAGTTAACCAATTCAACCCAAACAACGCCATGTAATACTACCAGTGAAGAATATAAAACATTTTAGCGATAATTTAATGTATAAAATCAACGATTTTCAACTTGTGTGACAAGAATTGTACTGGTATGCCTCACGAATGGTGAAAAGGTTTAACTGGTGTAATATTTATTTCATTTCGATGTTCATCATTCTAATAATTGCCGTAAATGTTACCACTTATTAATTAATACCCGTATAAATTATTTTGTGAGTGTTATTGTTTATTACAAAGTATCATAAATAAATTGTTTCGAAAATATTTTTTAAAAATCTGGTAAATGTTACCACTTATTAATTAATACCCGTATAAATTATTTTGTGAGTGTTATTGTTTATTACAAAGTATCATAAATAAATTGTTTCGAAAATATTTTTTAAAAATCTGGTTGGGAGCAGGAGGTGTATATAATTACTAATAATATTTGTAAATAAAACAAAATTGTACCTATTTTTTGTCAAATCTGCAAAAATGTAGTAAATTTTTTAGTGTGTCGCAGAACTTTAGTAACTAATTTATATGTGCCATACTGATGAAGGTTGTACATGCACACACTATGATATGCACACACTATGATATATATGCATACACTATGATATATATGCACACACTATGATATATATGCACACACTATGATATATATGACACACACTATGATGAGAAAAACAACAAACGAATTTTTCACATTCAGTTAGGAAATAAAATTTTTATAAAAAATCCCTTTACTTCTACACATTTCACTGAATGTGACGTGACTGTAAGTGTGCGACAAGCTCAAAGATTCAGGAAAAATTCAGCACGCAGGATTGAGCGATAAAGTTAATTAGAATAGGAAAGGACATATCACTTTCTTAGCACCCATTGTAAAACAGCTCATATCCTCGTCATAAATATAATTAAATTAACATAAAAGAAATTTACTTAAGGAGGAAAAAATCTTTATTCAAAATTTAGATCTAGGGGCTTAATACAGATAAAAATCAGTTTGTACAAAGTAAAAAGAAACCACACTTCGAGTCGAGAGGTAGTCAGTTGGCAGACCTCCCAAATACTGTCAGCGACACGAGAGTGCTTAGGTATTGGTGAGCAATTTCGGATCGGGATTTATTCTCTGTACCTATACCTTTGGTAAGGAGCATTAACAATAAATACAAATGAGATCAAGAAAAGATAACTGAAAAATGAGTTAAAATTAAAACAGGTTACTTCAAAAGTAGTCATATAATTAGAGTATCTATCGTATCTCTGCCTTTTTTTTATTGGTAATTGATATGGAAGTTATTTAGGGAAGGAAATTAATTTATGGAATTAAAATCATAGACTTCAGGTGTCCAAACGAAGCACACCACAACAATGCTTTGTTTGATGTGGAAAGGTATTAAATTGTTGATACAGAAAGCACGAGATCACTTCTGCGAACTCGCACAGCTTCCCACAATAGTCCTCCCCCCCCCCCGTCACGTCTCATTGCCATCAGGCAATATATACCAACGCGCGCTTCACCTTTCTTTGTATGTAGAAGTGCATTACTATTGGCAGTTGTATGTATCTTCTATTTTAATATTCTAGTTTGGCTACTGATGATTTGAACAGGTTCAGAAAATAAAACATTTCTTCCTATGCTAATGTTGTGTGTTCTTTTTATCAATACACTTAATGGATTTTTATACATTATTGATTGAACCTGTAATCAATACATAATGTTAGTGAAAATAATTACACTTTTTATAATTTAATATTTATTAATGCGTAATGTTAATGAGTACTTGTTTAATGCTCACCCACATACTATCAATAATCTCACATCAATTCAATTCAAGCATCAAAATTTTCAGAAGCAGAAGGGTAAATGTATTCGTATTTACTTAATTAATATCCTAATTGTTCTTGAAGCTTCTAACTACAGATAAGGTATACACGGAAAGATACCCAAACGCTGTAGATAGATGGAGGCTCAAGTAGCATGACTTAATCTTCCTGTGAAGCCTTTTGTATCTAGAAGGTGTTGTGTGACTGAACACTGTTATAAACAAAACAACTTATAACTGACATCATACTCATGCTTCGTCTTAATTAGGCCGCATCCACACCGGCCGCGCAGAATTGCGCCGAACTAAACAAAAGCGAGCAGCGCTGGATTGCGCGGGCTGTTCTGACGTCGAACTGCGCAATGTTGTGCAACTTCGAACAAGCGCTATCGCTATCCGTTCCGTGTCGGTACACCAAAGGAAAGTGTTCGTTTGTGTGCGCTGGTATTTTCCGGCATTTCAGTTCACTCGCGCACGCCGTACGATCCGGTTCGTATTCACTCTGCTAATATAATTATTTCGTTCCTACTGTTGTTTTTTTAGTTCCTACCTATTGAGTTGTTTTAGCAGGAGAAAATGGACTGGAACCACAGCAACATTGAAATGGTGATTCACCTATATAGCCAACAACCGGCGTTGTGGGACTCAACCAACAATAATTACCATATTAAGAACCAAAAAATGATACTTGGAGCTTATTCCCCTATATCTTTAATAAATCGACAATGATAATTTACGCAACACTCGCGATTATGTGTCGACTTTGTAAAGAACGGGACATTTGAGCAATTTGTTTTGAACAATAAGTTTTCAGTTTAATTTCGTACACACAACCTCCAGCACGCACACGAGCACAATGGAACAAGCTAAGCACGAGCAGTCCCACCACAAACACCTCGCTCAGCGGTTCGTCCTTCTCGGATCTGCGCGGTTTTGCGCATTTTCGTGCAGCGAACCGCGCACTGGGCTTTTTATTTTTCAACTGAAACGATTTCAGGTATTATATTAATTTTACTTTTATGACGTAATTGTAGAAACTATTTATTATTCTGTGCTCTTTACATTTTTGTTGACCATGTGAGCAATAAAATGCTTGTTTTTCGTATATAGTGGTCGGATTTATTTTGTCATAAATTCTATAAATCAACATGGTTATGGGCCCAGCACGCTCTTCCCTACCTTAATATTAAAAACTAAACTCTGGAAATAGAAAGTTAAAATATGACACAACCAGCAGATTTATTTTCTTTCCCGAAGTTGTCGGACTATAACTACCGTCAGTGGAGTATGGACATGAAAGTTCTACTTATTGACAGAAACTGCTGGGAGTTTGTAGAAGGAACTGCCGTACCCTATCCACTGGATGCACCTGAACGAAATAAGAGGGACTTTCGGTGGCGCAAACAACGTACATATATACAACTATTTTTCAGGGGATTGAGCGAAAGTATCAAACGCTCGTCTCGAGAACGGAAGACTGCCAAGAAGCTTGGACAATTCTGAAAACCAACTTCGAACCTTCTTCACGTGCCCGCCTATCTGGGTTGATTGATGAGTTCTTATCCTTTCGCTTCGAGCCAGACAACGAGACTATTGGAATTTATTGCCAGAGAATTCAAGCATATCAACGACAAGTTAAAGATGGCGGATTCGAAATTCCTGACCTCCTTGTTTGATTCCAGTTTATCCAGAGACTACCAGATGAGTATGACAACATCGTTCAAATCAGATATACAGGCTGGACGACAGACTTCCAAATAGACAAAGTTACGAAACAACTAGTGACGAAGCCACATAGATTTAAAAAAGAAGGATAAAGGAGACTTTACTGTTATTGATAATGCCTATTCTACAAAGGCAAAAATAACACCTCAATTAAGGCAGAAAAAGGCGGTAAGAAATGCAGAACGCAGTGGAAGTGTACTGGACCCTGAGTCTAATCGTTTCAAGTCTTCACAGAATAATCTTCGAATGGGGCCGCTACCTTTTTGTGATTTTTGTAGGAAGTCGGGTCACACGGATGCCAAATGTTTCAAGAAACAATCTAGAAAAAAACATGAAAAACATTCTACAACCAAGCAAAGGGTCAAGTAAACCAGACGTCGCAATTTCAGCGTCTTCGTTGGACTATGAATACCCAGTTTCAGATTTTTAATAGACTCGGCAAGCACATCACATTTCTCACAGAGCGTAGTTGGTTGGTTACATTTAAAGAAATGCCTTCTAAAAAGTACTGACGAGTGACAAGAACTTTTCGTCCGAAGTATTAGGTGTTGGTGATATTAAGTTTACCATCTTGGATGTCAAAGGTAAATTGAATGTAACTTTAAAAGATGTTTCATATGCCCCTAATATGAGGCGTAACTTACTAGGTGGGGCGAATTTAGATTTGGGTGGAAATCATATTGATTGGGGTAACAATAAAATTGTTATTTATGATTCTAATTACGATTATTTATTTACTGCACCCCTAGTTGGTAAAATGTATGTTATAAAAGGTTATCCCACGAATACTGAAAATTCTGTTTTTTAGCTAGCTTAAACTTAGAAATTGTCCACCGTAGATTTTGTCATGTGAATAATTGAACAAATGTCTAAAAATAACTCTGTTAAGGGAATTGAAAATCTTAATAGTAAAAATGTAAATAAAAATTGCAGCATTTGTAAGATCGCTAAATCGACTAGACATTATTTTAAAAGAGACTATGTATATAAACGCACAACTAAAAGGGTTTTAGAACGGGTGCATATGGATCTTTGGGGAACTTCTCCAGTAAATAGTCTCGGCGGCCGCCGGTATTTTATTTCAATTATAGGTGATTTTTCCCGTAAAGTTGAAGTGTACGTGTTAAGAAGTAAAACTGAAGCTTTTGATTGTTTCAAAAAATACTTAGCCAAATCTGAACGGGAATTAAATGTTAAACTAAAATGCGTCCGTAGTGACAATGGCCTTGAATTTTGTCACGGAGAATTTGAAGAATTCTTAAGTAACTTGGGTATTAAACATGAAAGAACATCTGTAAGCTCCAGCGAGCAGAACGGTATTGCAGAAAAATTTAATCGAACTGCAATAGATGCAGTACGGGCGATGTTACAAGAAAGTGGTATTAAACCTGAGTTTTGGGCCGAAGCCCTTTTGATGTTTGTACACACTAAAAATCGGTGTGAACATAAATTAACCGAAGGTCTCACTCCAAACCAAATTTGGACTGGCTTTAAACAATCCGTAAGACACTTCAAGATTTTTGGTTCTTTGGCTTTTCTCCGCATCCCTAAATTCAAAAGAAATAAATTGCAGCCTCGATCTGAACCTGGAATACTAGTTAGTTACGGATTAAAAACTAAAGGTTATAGAGTATACGTTCCTAAGCTACGTCGGATAATTGAATCTATCCATGTCCGGGTAGATGAAACGAAAAAAGAGAGGAGTGGAAACTTTGTTCGGTAAAAATAAGACTCATGAATACGTATCTTTAAATTCAAACCCTGAGTTAATATCTCCAATTGAGGATTCTAATATAGATTCCAGTAAAATATCGAGTATTCAAATCGAACAAGAGATAAAAGTTGAAAATGAACCAAAAGATGTAAACGATTTAACCCCCCTGGATATTACGGAATGGGTAAGGATTGAGAAACCTAGAAATAAATCCAACAGGGTTGATGTTTATTATTTCACTCCGATAACTAATCAGAGATTACGTTCTTTAAATGATGTTGAAAATTATTGTAAAGTGAACAAGTTTATTTTTGAATCTGATAGAGTTTGTTTCAAACCTGAATCTATTCATCCTAATATTGTGGATAATACTAGTGGTAATACTAACTTCACGTGTCATTATTCTAGCAATTTAGATTACTTAGATGAGAAAATAGATGCATTTCAGCATGAGTGTTATAATGTTGAAATTCCCACAAACTATGCTGAAAGTCAAAATTCTCCAGACAAAAGCCTTTGGAATAGTGCAATGGTATGATGAGCTTAAAATGATGGAAGAAAGACACGTTTGGAAGTTGGTTGATCCCCCACAAAATAAAAATGTCTTAGGGTCAAAGTGGGTTTATAATATCAAAAAGAATGAATCGAATGTTTCTGTAAAATATAAGGCACGACTGGTCTGCCAAGGATTTCGTCAGAAACCTGGCATTGATTATACTGAAGTGTTCTCTCTTGTTATCAATTTCAATATTGTTAAGCTATTGTTCCTTTTGCGGGTTTGTAAGTTAAGTTGGTACCACTGTCAGATAGATATCAAATCTGCCTATCTCTATAGAACTTTGAAAGATCCAGTATATATGAAGCAACCCAGTGGTTACAAGGTAAAAAGTTCAGAACACAAAGTGTGTTTATTGAATAAATCGATTTATGGCTTACACCAAAGTGCAAGGGAGTTTAACAACACATTAGATATCACTTTAAAAGAGTTAGGATTTATTAAAGTAGACTGGTTTTATTGTTTGTATAAATTAAATGATGCAGTTTTGATTGTGTATGTTGACGATATGGTGCTGTTTTCAAAATCTAAGGCATGAAGTTGTAAATTTAATTAAAACTAAATTGGATATAACTGAACTAGGTTGAACAAAATATTTATTAGGCGTAAATTTTGAAACTGTTAATGATTCAATTTATTTACATCAAAAAACGTATGTAGAAAAATTGATGTCACAATTTAGAGATTTACCAAAACGTTTTGTTACTTTGCCGCTTAAAGTTGGATGCAAGTTACATGAAAAAATTAAGGAAGAAGAAATTGTTGAAACAGAGATAATGAAAACATTTCCATATCGTTCTATGATGGTCTTTATTATTTCTTTCAACTCGTACAAGATGCGATATTGCTTTTGCTGTAAATATTTTATCACAATACTGTAATGGGTATACTTATAAACATTGGTGCTATGTTGTTGATCTCATGAACTATGTGTTCTCTACTAAAAATTATATAATAGAATAAATATGTCCAATGTAAGTGGAAATGAATTAGTAGCGTTTTCAGATGCTAATTGGGGTAGTAGCCTCACATATAGACATTCCAGCAGCGGTCATATCATATTATTTGGAAATGTTCCTTTCTCCTGGAAGTCGACAAAGCAAAAGTGCATTGCACTTAGCAGCATGGAATCAGAGTTAGTAGCCTTGACAGAGAGTGTGAAGGAACTAGTTTGGTACTCCAGGATTTTAAATGAGCTTGATGTGTTGGGAATTGTAAAACCCAAGCAATACTGTGATAATGAAGCAGCCGTATATTTCACGAGGAATAATCCTGAAAATATCAAAACCAGACAAAAGACGTGAAATATCAGTTCATATGTCAATTTTATTTGATTTAAAATTTGTTTCCTCGAGAAATAACTTGGCTGACTTCCGCACCAAACCTTTGTTACTAAATAAATTTAAGGATGCATTGCATCACTTTTTTTGTAATGTTTAGAATTCCATCAGAACGATGGGACCGTTTGTTTGTAGTATTTTTCGTTCTGAGGATTTCCGAACGCTACATTGGGTTTTTTATTTTTCAACTGAAACGATTTCAGGTGTTATGTTAATTTTACTTTTATGACGTAATTGTAGAAGCTGTATATATTATTCTGTGATCTTTACATTTTTATTGTTGTTGACCATGTAAGCAATAAAATGCTTGTTTTTCGTATAAAGTGGTCGGATTTATTTTGTCATAAATTCTATAAATCAACACAAACAGAACATTCTGCACGGCGCAGTTCTGCGCGGCTGGTGGGGACATGGCTTTAGGGACGCAGCCCCTCCGCTCCGACCAGTTGAGGTCAGTATGGATTTAACGGGGGAAGGCCTCAGAAAAATGGAAAGATTGAGAGATGAGATCCTCATCATGGAAACAAATACTGGGCCTCGCTCTGTAGTACGACAGGAATAAGGAGGGAATCACATGGACCTTCGAAGCAGGGGAGGGAAGGGGTGTCAGAAGGGGCTCAAGCCACCCTAGTATATATGCAGAGGGGGTTCCGCATCTTTACTTAATTTCATGCTAGAAGAAAATGGAAAATACGCGATTTAATGAAAAAAAAAAAAGAAATTAAAAAATTTTAAAAAAATCCCGCTTTGTATGTCGCTACTCTCTAGCCTTTCAGGAGGACATGATTGGTCGTCCACACTCCCTGAAATGATAGTAGCTAGGTTTTAAGGTTTGCAATATTTGACTAATAGAATAATTTCATTAATGAAAAACAGATTTAATTTTTGGAAGGCTCATTTGTTTCAAAATCAGTTAACTGCCCTTCACAATTATATCATTGCAGTGTAATCACGAAAATGTTATCTCCCCTGGAAATACTACCCAACTCAAGTTTAAATGTGAATGCGTTCACACAAGGCCCCTAAGAGATCATATATCTTCGGATTAGAGCAGAAACTCATCAACACAATTTTTCGGAGACACTCAATACAATACTTACTTTTATGTTGATGAGAAATACATCACCACATTGTAATCTATGTATTTAGAAGATACACAAATGTGAAATCTTATTGTGATGGAAAGCTGATAAAATTGGCTCAAGCGAAGTGAGAGAAGAATAGAAAAAACCAAGAGCGAGAATATTTATGGGGATTGGTACAGAAAAGTTCGACTAATTATTTAAAAATTTTCATATAAATGAAATTATTGCATAAAAATTATGTACGGTTGGATGTGGCAAATAAATAGTACAGTGCTTTGATCCAATAAACAAACATTAAATAACTTCTAATTCCTACTTCGCTTTCCCAGTGCTTAAGAAATTCCATTTCTAAAGATATTTTTGAATATGCGTGGAATCAAGTGCATATCTTTCACAATTCGTGGTTAACAATCCATTTGGTTATTCGTGTAATTATCCATTTTGGAAAACTAACAAAAAAAGGTACTCACAAGAGTCTGTGATAATTTGAGGTGATGTTATATTTTTTAAAATTCAAAAATCAATAAAGTTATCTAAAACCTCATACTTCGTGTTTTGCACTAACCAAAGAAAACATTCAAAAATTAATTTGGAAATGTGATTTTTAAGAGACAAACTTTAAAAATTACGGAAAAATTACAAATTTTTAGAAATTTCTCCACCTAATTCTTAAAAACAAAATATTTTTTGAAATCTATCTGATCTGATTTACTACAAATTATCAAATAATTTTTTTCTTTAACATAAAAGGGCAAAAAAGTAGTTTTCAACTACTTTTTTGCTCTTTGCCCTTTTTTTACCGAATCCTTTTAAAGCTTGATGCATGATCTTGTCAACAGGAATATTTTGTAAAATTGATGTGACGAACTAAAAATCTGCCACGAGAGCTTTTCCCGCTATAAAGTCTGGATGGTGGAGGTCAGTATAGGAATAGGACTCTCATTTTGAGTACGGGTGACTCTGGTAGATATCTTAATTTGATTTTGGTAAAAATGGTGTCGATGAGAGAGGTAATGTACTATTAGTATAGATCTCGGCAACTCGTAAAATTCATGATAAATATATTTCCAATTTGACATTGAGTGTGCTAATGCGACAAACTTAAATACATTTCTCCAATTATATTCTATGGAAAATGGGATAAGGTCCGTTTCTATGGCAACAGACAGGACGCGTAATTTGAATAAGGAGCAGCTCTCGGGGGTAGGCAGAGTGCAGCACTGTTAAGAATCGCGATGATTCTATAAATGAAATAAATCATTCAGTGAAAATAATTAGAAATTCATGTTTAATAAGGAAAAGTGTAATGTAATTTGATAGCAATCTCGTCGAATAAAAGGGTTTCTCTCACTGAGTTAGTTAGGGATAAGTTAGAATCTTTTGTGGAACTGCACAAACTTTAACATAATGATTGACGCATCTAATTTTCCACATTTCATAAAAAGAAAGGGCTGAATACTTCAGTAGACTTTCTGCTTAAGGAATTGACTTGTATAAGTGCTCAATGAATAGAAACTTTTGAAGGAAATTAGATATAACCAGGTAAACATTTTGGGGAGGTGCACTAAACAAATGCGTACATGTGTGTAGTAGCTTTTATGATATACTACGGCTTATTTTTTTTGTTTTGAACTATATATTAAATGTTAAGCGTACAATAATTGTTTCGGATAAAATAAAACAAACGCATTTTTTCGAAATTCAGGGTCAAAGGTACAATCGAACAACCTTAAATTTAAAAGATGAGTCACAAGGTAATGTAAAATATTAGAAAGGTTGAGCATTTAGCTACAAAATAAGCAACATTTCATTTCGATTGAACAATCAAGTCAAAAGACATAGATGTTGATGGATATTGTTAACATAATTCTATTACTATACGAAAATTTCTTTTACTATAAGTGTATAAAATTAAATGTACATTTTTTGTGGGGGGGTCAAAGGCGGGCAAATTAGATGGCCATACAATCTGAAAGGTCATTCACAGTGTTATGTAATACATCAACAAAAAGCTTGTACCTTTATCTCAAATTGCAACGCCATGAAGGTATCATACAAATTAAACGAAACTTGCAGGAAATGCAAAACTGGTTAGGATATGCAAATGATTAGAATTACAAAGCGATCGCGCATGTGTGGGCCGAGGAACACCCTCTAAACTTCCAAGTGAGCCGTGTATGAAAACACACACTGTAAAGTTGCGTTAAAATGTGTGTATCGTCGTTTGACTGCTGTAAATGATTGATTAGAAGTCAATATGTCTCGCCAAAAACGCAGAGTTCCATACGAGCAGCTAACGAAGTTTGAAAGGGGCTGCACGTTCGGCCTCCGTGAGGGTGGACTTTCGTATCGTGAAATCGCCACAGGCACGGGGCGTAATGCCACAACAGTGATGCGTGTGTGGAAGAGATAGACCATGGAGAACCGGACAAGTCAAAACCAAGGCAGTGGGCCACGCAATATGACGTCACCACGGGACGACAGACACCTCATCCGCATGGTGGTGACGAACCGTACAGCGTCCTCTCGTGCGTTGGCACAACATTGAAGCACGTCTACAGGTGTGCCATTGTCTGCCACCACGGTTCGTCGACGTCTGCTGCGCCATGGTCTACGTGCAAGGATTCCCTTGCGCTAGATTCCCTTGAAGCTGAAAAACCGACGCCTCCGGCTACAATGGGCTCACCAACACAGCCGATGGCGTGCCGAGATAGCAACAAGTCGTCTTCTCAGATGAGTCCCGCTACAATCTGGACTATAACGATTTACGCGTACTCGTCAGAAGCTACAGAGGTGTACGCCTTCTACCGGAGTGTCTTATTCAACGTCATACTGGACGAACGTTTGGCGTTATGATCTGGGGAGCTTTTGGATATCATGGGCGATCCCATCTAATCCAAATTGTGGGGGCCCTGAACAGCAGGCGCTACATCAGGGAAGTTGTGGAGCCCGAGGTCCTACCCCTCCTGCAACGCATTCCCGGAGCTGTATTTCAGCAACACAATGCACTCCCACATGTTGCTCGGAATGTACAAGCCTTCTTCAGTGCACGACAGGTTCCGCTTCTTCCATGGCCTGCCTGTTCCCCGGATGTCACCCATTGAGCATGTCTGGGATTACATTGAATGGCGACTCGCTCGTACCGCTCGTCGGGCAGAGTTCGGATGAACTTTGGTATCAGATAGAGGCCATCTGGAATGCAATTGCTCAGCATGAATTCAGAATCTGTATGATTCGATGCCACGACGTGTACAGGCTCTCATCGCTGCGCGTGGCGGCTGCACAAGATATTGATTTTCGGCATTATTTTTCTTTTATTGCTCTGTAAATTTGATCGTTTATTTAAACCACTAAAATTAATACGTGGAATAAATGTCATTTATTTCTGATGATTCTTTCATAGTGTTGGTATAATCTGATATGGTATAACCTGATAGTCTTTCACTTCGTTTAAAGTACTTAAATCAAAACGACTATGATGGTTATATAAATATCATGTAACATTGGACTCAAACTGAAATTCGTGCGAACTGTTATTTTAATTTATCTGTGTAAGCAGATGCATGACTTAAAATTACTTTTCAAGTTTTATCGCTTTTCTTCAATTGACTTTATAACGACTTTTCCTGAAATGTCGAAAACTTACCTTTTTGAGAGATAATAGCTGCATATATCAGCTTAATGATGTCACTGAAACAACCCTCGTCTCTTAAACCGTGTTTGACAATAGAAGATAAGCAATCTAATTTAAGTGGAAACTTGAAACAAAGTGTCGAGACGAATATAAGACTGGTTCTTTAAAACTATTTTCAAAAGTTCCTTATGAGATCAAATGTCTGACCTGAAGAACGTTTTTCCTACCTGATGAAATTTGTTTTTTTTTTAAAGTCTAGTGATTTGTTCCAGAAAGCATGTCTTTTGCAACTGATTTTCTTAATTTTTCGCCGAAATTTGTGGACGTAGGAAACGTACTTTTGTATACGTGTATAGCTTTTTCAGTATATGTTGTTGCGAATTTCATGAAGTATGCACTTAAAAGAAGGCACTACAGCAAATTATTGCCTGGGAATAGATTTTGGTTCTTCGATGTTTTGGGAAATGCGAGGCATTTACTTTTCATAGGAGACTTTTGGAAGAGGCATTCCATCAACGTTTGTAAGTATATAATGTTCTTTAAGACATTTATGTACTATCAGATTTTCTGAGAACGGTAGTAAAGATGTTGATAGTTTTTTATTTGTTGAGTTTTCATTTCCAACTGACAATGAATTTTATGTGATGTCTACTATATAAAAGGCATACTTGCGGTGATGTGGATCACTTTTTATCCTTTATACTGCTTAAAGTTAAATAAAATATTTACTTTCACTAAAATTGCTCATGTACAATAAATAAGTTTTTAATCATGACAGATATATAAGGAAACATATTGCAAGCGATAGTATTTATGATAAAAAACCGGCAAGAAACAGAAACTTAATATCGCATGCCCGTATTCACAGATACTTCGTGAAAACGCGCATGCAATAGTATAATAAAATTGTTAATAAGTAATTTTCTATGCCTGGTAACGTCAGTTAAACATTTAATATTTTTTTAGTTCCGTTTCGAATTATAAATGGAGATGTAGTTTTGAACTGTGAATTTAATTCAACCCTGGGGTATTACTGTTTTTGTGAGATTACTGAGATATGGAATTTTGATTTGTGGGATTCATTAATCCACGTATTATTCTTAGTATTCTGCATTTTCAAATATTCGTGAAAAAAGAAGCATATCAAGGGTATGTGCACACTCATTATTTATGATTACTCCGCAAAAAATAATCACTTGAATAGCAATGAGTGATTTTTAGAGCCCGTTGTATAACTTTTTCAATGGGCTTTACAGCTAGTTCTTGTATAAGAAAACAAGTTATGCTAGCCGTAATGCAAATGGAATAAATTTGTATTGCATTTAATATGAATCTCAGATGTTCCAGGTACGTATTTAAATAAACATGTTTTCAGGACCTGTTTAATACTTTTTGTGATTTTGTTTTAATTTTATTCTTAATTTTAATTTATCCTAATTTAACTTCCTCTGTTAAATTTGGATAATTTAAACTTAAATTTAATTATGATTCTCTGAAATCAGAAGTAATTGAATATTCCGGAATCGAATATTTGTTCTCATCTACCTCAAAACCCAATATTATATTTTTAGTAGATTAATGTTTTTCATTGAAAACCAAATTATGTGAGCAAACAATTTGTCTGAATTTAGTTTTCTAGCGCGATTGTTTTCATATACAGTGAGTAAAAAAGGTTTCCGTACGCAATTCCTATTTGAAATAAATGGCTTTCTTATTTGCAAAATATAGAAAAAATAAAATTGGAAAAACAGATGAGCATAATTGCATAGAAAGTTTATAATGCATTTAAACAAAAAACATTAATATAATTTAACGCATAATTCACAATAACACAACAAAAATGTAGCAAATATAAAGCAAAAAGTCTCCGTGCTGTGAAAAATATTTCATTAAACGTTATCCCCACCCCATGTTTCATTATTTAATGGTCAGTTGAACCTGCTTTTGCTTTAATGACCTCTCTCAGAAGTTGAAACATGACTTCCACAAGTTTTTTGTTTTTTCTGGGGTAATTTTGTTCCAGACGTCCAGAATGGCACTTTTCCGATTATCTTTGCTGCTGGATCATAATTTTTCAGTTCACGACGATTTCTTCCCATAAGCGTTCCATGGGGTTTGAATCTGGAGACTGGTGGTGTGTGAAGTTGCTGTGACGTATGGTAAAGGCATCATTCTTTACAGAACGTTAGTGTTTTGAATCGTCCTGTTGGAAGATAAATGGTCTTCGTAGAGACAGTTTGGTAGCACTAGTAAGGACATTTTGTCTCTTTCTAGGTACACATACCTATCTATGTTATCTTCAAGAAAACATCAATTATACACACCAGAACTCACGAAACCCCATACCTTTACATTTCCTCCGCCATGTTTTACAGTTCTACGTAAGTTTTTTGTTTGCATTTAATGTTTTGGTTTTCTCCATACCATAACTCGTTCATCTGAACCATAGAGACAAAATTTTGATTCATCCCTGGAAAGTACAGAATTGCAAAAATTTAAGGGCTTACTTACATGCTTTATTACAATCTCAAGATACTTTCTTCTGTTAAGTTGCTATTGAATGGCTTCTTATGTGTAACATGCCCATTGTAGCCTCCTTTTATTATTACTTTTCTTACAGTCTGAGGTTATATTTCAATATTGAAATCAGAGTTTTCAACAAAGATGCAAGTTGTGGTGCACTAATTCGTGGATTATCGCGAACCTTTCTCAGAATATTCCTCATGTATATAGCTCAATTTCTGAGGTCTTCGAAATCAGTTCCTATTTTCCAGTTTCTACCTAATTACTATATCTTTCAATGATTTTTACTGCAGATTTAGATTTGTTTGCGATTTCGCCAATATTTTCCTCATTGAGAAACCGTCATTTCTCAACTTTATCACCAACAAGCAGAAGCTTTCGGAATTCCCATTCTAGGCGATCCACTGGTATGAAAATATCGGGTTGCCCGGAAAGTTCGTGCCGATTTTTGGTAGCTGGCGTAAGGACAGGTCTGAATATAACAGAACGATTGAAAACAAATGACATGCGTACATATCGTAAAAGGCGGTACTTCAGGCATATTTGGAAACAAATTTGGTTACGATACGTTAATTTTTGTCAGTTTTATACGCCTTTGAACATGGAAGAAAACAAAGTGCATTTTAGGCATTTAATGCTTTTCTTTTACCTGAAAGACAAAAATGCCACACAAGCGGCAAACAAGATATGTGTTGTTTATGACGAAGGTGCTGTAGCTGAAAGAACTGTGCGGAAGTGGTTTGCTAGGTTTAAAGCTGGCGATTTCAACCTTAAACATCAAGAACGCCCGGGTAGGCCCTCCACCACAGATGAAGATCAGATTAAAACACTGATCGAGAATAACCCACGCTATACGACACGTAAATTAGCAGAAACGTTAAATATGTCAAAATCCACCATCCACGAGCATTTTGTGAAGCTTGGCTACATAAACCGTTTTGACGGAGAAAAATCTGATGGATCGCATTTCCATTTGCAACTCGCTCTATAAACGCAACTCGCTCTATAATGTTGAGCAAAAAAGATCTTGAGGAAAGCGGAATGAACCACCTTTAGCCACCCCTAAAGCCGGTCTTCATCCAAAGAAGATCATGCTCTGTGTCTGGTGGGATTGGAAAGGGATCCTGTATTATGAGCTTTTACCAAACGACGAGACGATAAATTCAGAGAAGCATTGTTCCAAATTAGACGAATTAAAGACAGCAATTGAACAAAAACGTCCAGAACTAGCGAATCGGAAGGGCGTCGTGTTTCAGTAGGACAATGCGCGGCTTCATGTGTCTTTGAAAACTTGACAAAAGTTGTTGGAGCTCGGTTAGGATGTTCTACCCCATCCACCATATTCACCAGACCTCGCGCCCTCTGATTTCCACCTATTTCGATCATTACAAAATTCCCCTTAATGGAAAAAACTTCAACTCTTTGGTCGAGATAAAAAATCACGTAGAAAAGGTTTTCGCTGAAAAACCTGAGAGATTCTGGAAGAACGGAATGTTCAAGTAGCCTGAGAGATGGAGAAAGGTTGTAGAACAGAATGGCACCTATATAATTTAATAAATGGATACTAAAATTTAAATCTTCTGCGTTTCAATATTCCTTCAAAATCGGCACGAACTTTCCGGACAACTCGATAGTTTGAAATGATTACTTACACTATACTCAAGTTCTTTTTCATTCGATAGCTATGATAATTGAATGCAGGACCGCTAAACTGTACGTTCTGATCAATTTGCATAGGGATGAATCCATTCAATTTCAGGCAATAAAATATAAAATATTCGCCTCACCGCATTCGATTTTATAAAAAACTTAGTATATGATGGCCAGTGGCATATGTTAAACTATGACATGCTTATTTTTTGCAAAATATTTTTTTCATGGAAATAAGACCCTTTAAAAGGCGGTCAAAAATATTCCATTATACTTTTCAAGCATGTCGCTAAGCACTTAAAATTCCCCTACGCTTAAACTATTAGAGATAAACTTGTTTTGTGTTTTGCTAGCGATACTTAAATGTACTGTTCGTAATAAATAAAAATATCTTTTAAAATTGGATTAGTTTTTAACAGTTTGGCACGGAACTTGCTGAAGTTTGGTTAAGATTTACTAAAAAAAGTCATCTTTAAAAATTTTGAAACTTTATGTGTAAGTTTATTAGAATGTTGCTAATGTAGTACTCTATATAGCTAATGTAGTTTCTCAAAGATTTATTTTTAAGAGCCTTCAACGTAAGATATCGAAATTTCAACCGCTAACGCGTGCTCAACGCTATTTTATTTAACGTAACTAATATTCAAATTAACAACTTTTCTTATCGCTTTAAGTAAATAAAAATTTATATCATTATTTTATCTGCGATGTTAAATACATTACTGAGCTTCGTAATTTTTCTTCTCGATGCAATTTTAGAACTGTTTTGTGAGGATTTATAGGGTATTACGTTTTGTGCTACTAGTTTCAATACTGTTTAAATGTTTTAATATAGTTATAGGAATTTATTAATATTTTAAATATGTAGTTTATTACTCTGATCTTTCTATCAAAACAATTACAGTGTATTTTTTAAATTTGGTGTTGTAGTGAGATGAACAGAAAAATTGTTTGTGAAATTCTGTGTAAATGTTTAATATATAATTTTATGATAGATAATTTATTCAAATTAAGTAAATACTATAAATTATTATTCAAATTATTTGGTTAACGTTGAGTAAAAAAGTATTTTTAAGCAAATACAGTAAGCGTAGTAGTTCTCACTGGTTAAAAGGGAATCCCGATTTAATTTAGGGATTTTGAAACCCTTTTCGTCCTTTTATAGGGAATTTGACATGTGCTTAGGGATTTTTCGTGCTTCGAAAGGGAATTGACGGTATTTCATTATTTTCTGATCACATCGGGTTTTCCGATCAGTGCCATCATACAAAATAATTCATTTCAGATTAACTGTTCAAAAACTGCAAAAAAGCTTACACACACTGATAGAATATTTATATAGGAACGTAGAAAAAATAATCAGATTTATAAAAGATGGCTTTTGGAAAAAAATGAATTAAAATTCATCAAATTAAAAAAATCATATTTCCAATACTATTTAATTACCACTAATGAAATTAGTTTTAATAGTTGCTCTAAAATCTTACAACTGTTTTGAAAAAAATTCGATTATCTTAAATATTTTAGGAGATATGCGATTTTTAACTAGGTGATGTCCGCTAAGAAAAATAATTTTTAATTTGCGACGTCACTTTCACAGCCCTGTATCTCGAAGAAAATTTTTTCGAGATTATAAAATATATTGATTCATGGTGGCCCAAAATGTACTTGTTTACAAAATATCATTCGATTCGAAGATAGTGAGTCGCCTTTCTGGATTTGAATGGATCCACCCATAGTGCGTACGGAAACTTTTTTCCCTTTCATTTTGTATGTTTCCTCAAAGTTTTAATGAATTACTTTTTATTTGTGAAAATTAAGGAATTTTTGTTGCGAACTCATTCCCTAGAATCAAATAAGTTTCTTATGCAGTTTCTGAATCTTTGGTGAGATTTCTTTAGAAATTATAATAATTTATACGCCGTTTTCGTTTCCGTACGGAAACTTTTTTTATTCACTGTAGTTTAGCTTCAGAGAAAAAAATACTAACTACTAACTCAGTTCGTGAAGTCAATCCGAAACTCGGCTCAGGCGTGTTGGCATACCATTTCAAATAGACCTTTTTTTAATATTTTGTTGAATAATCTATATTAATAAAAATAGAGTGTTTATACATTGAATATTTTTATCCCATATCCATTTTCCGTTTGGAGCCATTTTAATGCCAAATCAATGGCTGCTGCATATCGTTGCTGTATATTATGTGTCCATACTACGGCTACACAGCTGGGTATATTTATATGCAATTTGGGGACATACAAAACAAAAATGTAAGTATTGCTAATGGTCTTAAGCTCCTCAAAAGACTTTTTCTTTAGTTCTTGAAATGTTTTTTGATTTAAATAACTTTTAATATTTTTATATAATTTCTTTATATTTCGAGTTGGAAAATATATTCGCGTTTTAAACATTTAATACAATTTATACAGAGCCTGTACTCTTGACTTTTTGGATTGTCGGCCGTTTTCATTAGAGCGACTTATCCAAGGGTATATTTTGAAGATCTTCATATGTTCTTAAAAAGGTATTAGACATGTTTATGTCATGCGTTCCAGTCATATATTCCAAATTTACCTCTGAACATTTCGAAATACCGGATGATCACAATAAAAGTCCCCCTACTTAGAATACTCTGTAGCTCTAATTACACTAGTCTACAAATTGAAAAATAATTTTCATAGCAGAAACCACAATAATTGAATTTTATGCGTTTGACGACGCTGAATCTGGAAATGAAGTCAGTTTTTCTCCATCACGTATCACTTTTTTGTTATACAACCTTGAGTAATTGCTAGAAAAGTATAAAATTTGCAGTGACTAAGTTTATCAGTATATGAAATTATACAAAATGTTAAATAAATTTGCAATACTCATCATTATAAAGCTTATTACATGAAAAAATCTTGTAGAATATAACAATAAGAGATAAAATGTACCTGCAATGTGTTATAACTGGAGTTGGAGAACACATAAATTACTTCTTCCTTCTGTGTATGGTAGGGTCTTCTCTTTGTAGAAACCAACAGTAGTCACTCATCATCGATTCGTCCCATCTACCTTGGTAACGCTGCTTAATTTGCAATATGTCCTGGTGGAAGCGTTCTCCCTGCTCATCACTCACTGCACACAAATTTGGTAGGAAAAAGTTCAGATAAGAATGCAAAAAATGAATTTTTAATGACATCCGGCAGCCTAAATTTTTATGGTTCAACAAAAGATTTTGTAGTAAAAGATCCCCATTGTGTGTTTTTTATTGCTAAGAAAACCATGGACTACATCCTTAAATGACTTCCTTGCCGCTAGCTCTACATTATTCAACTTGCTGTCAAAATTTTCATTATTGAGTAATCTCCTAATCTGAGGTCCAACGAATATACCTTCTTTTAATTTGGCTTCACTTAACCTTGGAAACCCCCAATTGGCTTAAATATTTAAATCCTTGTTGTTCTTTATTCAGTGCTTTCACAAAATTCTTCATCAACCCCAATTTGATATGTAAAGATGGCAAAATTACATGCTGAGGGTTGACTAATGGAACATACTTAATATTTTTTCACCAGGAGTGAAAGTGTCTCTTTCGGGCCAGTCTTTAACCACATAATGCTCACTTGTTGCACGACTGTCCCACAAACATAAGAAGCAGCAGTATTTTGTAAAGCCACCTTGAAGGCCTAGAAGAATACCGATAACTTTGAGGTCGCCACAGATACGCCATAAATGAGTATCGTAATTCACTGCGTTTAAAATCAATGACTCTTTCATTCCAAGCGCTATTGGTATGGAGGGATGCTTGTTTGCATTATGCAGTAGTACTGCCTTTAAGCTGGTTTTGGACGAGTCTATGAATAACCGCCAATCATCAGTTTTAGAAGGAATACTCAGAGCTGACATCAAACCTTGTATATTGCAGCAGGAACACAGCAGATCTGTCTTAGTGAAATATTGCATTAATTCTTTATTTCTGTTTCTGAAATATGAAACTTTGGTATCATTATGCAATAAATTCCACTCCTTTAAGCGTGAACCTAGAACTTCTGCTTGTTGTTTTGATAATTTTTAGTCGCGAACCAAATCGTTCAGTTCCACTTGTGAAATGAGGTGTTCACTATTTGATTTTTCTGGTATGATATCAACGTCTTTTGAAGCTTGTGCCACCGCAGTATTTTCAGAACAATCCTCTTCAGAATCAGAAATATCCTGCCACGAAGCTGGGGCTGTAGGAATAGGTAAACCATCTCCATGAGCAACTGGTCTCATAGCGGTTGGAACATTTGGGTACACAATATTACTTTATTTTTTGCAGAGAAACCACTGACACTTGTTAAACAGAAGTAGCAGTCGTCATAATGATTTTTCGGTTCACGCCAAATCATAGGTATAGCAAGAGGCCCAAATGCGTTTTTTTCCCTTTTAACCACTGCGTGAGCTCCACATAACACCTAATACACGTTAGATGCGGCGCCCACAATTTATCCTGATCTCCGAGTGGACAACTGAAATAATGTATATAAGCAGTTTTCATCAATTTTGACTCATTATTTATTGGTTCCGGGTGGGTGACTCTTTGTTAGAATGAAATAGAAATAGAAATGGGACGTGATAGAAAATTGTTGATTACATTTTCTGTTTCAGCAATAAAAATACTTTATAAAACACTCATTGACTTATCTGTTACGAAAATCGTGTAGACCAGTGTTATCGGAGTGCCACTAAATTTCAAAATTCTCCAAATCTGCCTATATAGAAATATTTGGTGTTCTACAACAGAAAATACAAGAAAAAGGAAAACAAATAAACAAGGCAACTGTGAAATGAAATTAAGAATGTTTTTTCTCTTAACAAAACGTGGGAAATAGCTTAAACTGGGATAGTTTGGTGTTGTAAGGAACACGTATGTATTTCTATTTGTAAAAGATAGTTGTTCTCTGCAGCAATTGTATCGATTCAAAGGATCTGCTCAATTCATCTTGTGTGATATTATGAACATGTGCCGATGCTGTCCTTCAAATATATCAAATTAGCGACTTGACCTCCATAAACCAAACCTTTTGACCGTCTCCACAACGAAAAATCAAAGGGATTAAGGTCCCGAGAACGTGCTAATCTAATTGTAAGGAATCAGTGACTAATCACTGTTATCGGTGAAATTTCGTTGTATATTTGCTTTGTTATTTTTTACCTTACACACTTATTTAATAGATTTTTCCGTGTATTTTCTGTTGTACAGCTCTACATTTCTCCTTGTCGGCAGATTTTGGATCTAATTTTGCGCGAATTTGGAATCCACATCCATTGAATAGTATAAATTTGAAATTTGGTGGAATGCAAAATTTGAAATTGGACATCGTGGTACGGAACAGCCAATACGAGGGTGCGCTCCATCTTGCATGAAGTTACAGTTTTCGAAGCGATTACTTTTATAATTTACAGACAATTTAGTTTATATTTGCATTAGATACTCACACATTGAGCTTTTCTCATGTATTTACTGTTGTACAGCGCCATATTTCCCTCTATGGGCAGATTTTGGAATTAATTTTGCTGGGATTTCTGCTCCACATCCATTGAATAGAATAAATTAAGAATTTAGTGGAATTCTGATAATTTCTTAAAGCGATCGAGTGCTTCCTTTTTATAAAGTATATATGATGCAATAAAAGTCTATTAATCATTTAAGCATCTACAAATTTTTCTGTTTTGTGTCCGTATGTAAACATTAACATTCAGAAAATGATTCAAAAGTATATTTAATTTTAATCGCATGATTCTTTCACGGTGTTGCAATTTTCACAAATGGTATATTTTGAAACGGTAGTACTCTTAAAGATATGTATGTATTTCATGATAGAAAAAAAGATAATCGTGTCTATCAACATGTAAATAATTCATGCTCTTTAAGCATAACCCAAGGTGCATTTCTTAATTTTTTGATTCCTACTTGACGATTTAGACTAATTTTATACGATGAACTTCTTAAAACTCACTTGTAAGGAGCAGTCGAAATAATTTGAAAAATAAAATCTGCAGTATAATTCCTATTTCTTAATTCACTTGTGTATCAAGTATATTGTAACTTGTATGTAGTTCTTGTACTCACTTGTGCGAAATATCGCGAAACTGCAATGTAAAACTAAAAAAAGTGAAAAGTGGAGCTGTTTCTTTATTTCTACAAGCACTCTTTAATTATTAGATTCTTAATTCACATACTTTTGAAGTCCACAGCATCGTAGATGTTTTTATTACGCAGTAAATTATTGAGAAAAATAGTTTAATTTGGGTGAAATGAATTAAGAACTTCTTAAAAAGAAAAAAATTCTCATCAGCCTGGAAAGAAAAAAATTAAGTTATGCTTTCATGATAGCTTTATTGTGTGAAATTAAGTTGAATATAATTGAATTTTTTAAGGATATTTAAGTTGTAGGGATAAAAGAAAATTCATTTGGGGCACCAGCGTTGAAACCAGTGACGCTGCCAATTCTGCCACAGAACATTTATAATGGGAAGAACTCAAGAATCAGCTGAAGCGAAAAGCGACTATCTTATATTCTGTTGACATCACTGTACAACAATATAATTAATATAATTTTTTTCTTACTTTTCGTTGCAGTGCTTCTACAAATAGGAGGTGCATACACAAAAATTTTTCAGAAGCAGAAACTATTTTGCTTTTGGATGGCCTACTTACCATGTATTGTACTTACAAACGCAGAAGCTGTGGAGGTAAGATAAAGAATATTTTCAATTTTATTTTTGTAGGAAAATAAAAATCATCTAAATAATTTGAGCCTTAACGTGTTTTCTGGGATGATTTTACTCCTCTGAGTGTCAGATTTTCGAATTGTGTAAGAGAGCTGCTTTTCTCCACAACACACCATAATGACTAAATAACCACATCCTTTGATTGAAAGAATCCCAGAGATGATTTTATCGCTAAAGAAGGTCAAAACTGTTTAGAAGTAATGCCAGGACGAAGAACAAATATATGCAATTAGAACTTTTTAGAGTTAATATCGCCATCAGATGCATGGCAACTCTCGATTTATTTCTTTTATGTAACTAATTATTCTTACATTTGTTATACGGTTCCACGTACTCAACACCTGACCTTTTTCACATCCTTTATCCTTTGTCCCTTTGAAATTATTCTGATTACTCTTTCACACTTGTCTTTTCCTCAACTTCGACCAATTCGTTTCACTATCCTTCTAATACAAACTGTATCTCCTTTATTATTACTATATCTATTACTTATATAATGTTTTTCAGTACAATATTTCGAGTTTTTTGAGTTTACCACATTACATATTACTATTACTGTTACTGAAAGATCGATAAAGCAAGGATTAAGAATAATCTGCTCTCGAATTTCTTTCACAGTATGTATTTATTGTGATGTTACATTAAGTCCGAATGTGGATTACTTACCTTTTAAAATCTAGAAAACGTCCGTAGTGGTCTAATGTTTCGCAGCACTTTCTCACATGTTTAGAAATGTGCGAGCACTCGTGATCGGAGCTTTATGTTAAGTTTAAAAAACTTGTTTTAGAATTCGACTAGGAATAACACGGACACTCGGTCCATTGGAGCTCGGGTAACCAAGGTTCTGTATCAGTATGGAAATTACAATGTAACTGAGAGTGCGTATTTAAGAAATACATCAGGACGCAATTAGTATAATATCCATTTTTTCTTAACCAAATTCTTTTAAATGATATTTCTATGTTAAACTCGGGGCCAGACCTACACCTACGGTTAGACTCAAGTTCTTTACAGACTTGGAGAATTCCAAGAATCCCACGAGCATGTCAGAGCACCCGATAAAGTCAAAACTTATCTTTGTGGTATTTCTTCCAATTTACTCATAGGTCTCTAAATTACAAACTAGGCCTAAATTTTCAAGAAGATCTAGTTCAAACCACGTGAAACAATAATTACTTTACAAAGCTTCATTTAATGTAAATAATTTATCTCTCTCAAATGGTTTTAAGAAATGTAAGGCCTGTCAAAATGAATAACATAATGAATTCATTAGTCTAAATCAAGAAAAGAATTTATTTATTCAAGTAAGTAGAAATGTATGCTTTATATATAGTTCGGACACTTTTCCATGATAAACATATCTTTATGATTGTAATTTCATATCCATAGAGTTCACGGCTTTTCAATGGAATACCAAGTCATACTTAATGCAACGTCATTTGCAAGGAAGGCTATATGGAACCCCTTTTAGTGCGTTGGCTGAATTCATCCCATTTTAGAATAGACTTTACTTCAAACAATATAAACACTGTATTTCAAACTCGGTATACCATGTAGTAAAAAATGACCAACCCTTCAATCATTTGACTGTCAGAACTCTGATTTCATACACGAAGTTCTTCAATTAAATCCCTTAACGTTTTTGAGCATATTCTGCATAGCAGTTTAAGCCAATCCATTGAAGAACCGCAAGTATCCGCAACCTCCACTCACATAATATTCCAACTTCCATTCCATGTGAGGTGGCACACTGCTACAACTCTTAGTGTACTGACGTGGGAAGTCATACAGCAGTCATATTACATTACAATAGCCGATCTCCTCTCGTAGATGTACAAGGTAGTTTGGGATCACAGCGATACGCCAGCAGATCACATAACCTGTTGTTTGCCTTTCATGTCGTGTGCCCAAGGTGCTATTTACAATAATGTCCCGTCATTCGTAGTTTGCATCTTCCAGAAGTGCCAAATTGGTGTTGAAAACCTTGCCCAAGGAGATCCCAAGATCTGTCTCCTATTGAGTATGCCTGATATGCTAGACCGTCAATTGGACCACCCCGGAATGGAAGGTATTTGGAACAACAGTTGAAAAAGACCTGGCTTAATATGCCATAGGAAAGCGTAAGGATTCCATTTGACTCCATGGCACATGGCACATCGGCATGTATCACATTCGATTTGTAGCTATCTTCGTGGATTGGTGAGAAGGAAAGAGTAGGGTGTAGAACTCCTAGTTTATTTTAAAACAACTATCTTTTGTTTGAGTACATCAATTAAATTTTGAATACGGTTAGGTGGGGCAAGTGCGAACCCAAATCTTCCAAGTTCATCTTGAAACAATTATTACTCTGTCTCTGTACTTTGAGATTTCAAATTTTTACCTGGAATTGCTGTGAATTAGCGGGTTTGCCCACTCCGCTAACAACCTGCGAGTTGTAGGCGAAACAAGCTCGATTTTTCCTTGGATCGATTTCTTTCTTCTATGTCAATAAATCTTTCCTTGTGGTTGTAGTCCATTTACTTGACGTTGTTCGGCGCAGCTTGACCAAATATGGCTCTCGTGCCATAAAATCCCCAATCCAATCAACTATCCATATTTGTACCACACTCACATCCTTTTACTAATATGTTTATGCAAATTTGTTTAAAATTTTACCATTGATATAATTAAAAAATACTTTTCAATGCTCTTTCATGGGATCGCATTTGCCTCACATGATGGGAGAAGTGCATATCATGAACTGTTTTCTTATTCGCAATGTGATGTATTTTGAGTGGGGTCAAGAGCATATAATTTCATTCATGTCCTTTGGTCACGCAGCTTCCTTCCCAAAATTCGAAGCGCTCTAGCGTTGAAACTACTCTATAGGACTCCTTCAAGTATTTTCAGCCAAGTGTCATCCCCTACTTTAACCAGACATGTTTTATATTCAGGGGACTTACTTGCCCCACCTCACCTTAGAAAATGTTTTATTCAGAATTCAAGTATAACGTAATAGTAATTTCTAAATGTTTCTATTGATGACTTGAATGTTTTAGGCGATGACAAATGGGACTAAAATGATGGAAAAAGGCTTCATCTACAAGTTTGTGCAACCTTGGTTAGGTACGGGGCTTTTAACCAGGTATATTAATACTTTTTTCCCTTCACAATTGAACTTTATACGTGGGAACTTAGTTTAAGAATCTGAGTACATTAAGAGTTGCCCCCTTAAATTCAAATATATTACCATTTTAGAATATTTAATAGTTTTGAAAATATTCTTCAAATGAACGATGTAGAGCAGGGGTGTCAAACTCAATTAAAACACGAGCCATTTAATGCAACTGGTAAGATTCACGCGGGCCACATCACATTTACAAATTTTCTTAAAATTATACTTTGAAATGAGGATTCAGGAATATGGATAAGATAATTAAAACACATTATGTAATTAAGTGAAGTTAGGGTAATAATTTATAATATTGCTATATAAATGCTTTTATTTAAACGTTTATTTAATTTAATGTATTTATAAAACTAAAATTAATATTTTTTGCCGGAAACTTGCCAGGTCTTTCCTCCTGCTAGTTTTCCAATATCTGGATTCAAAGACTGAGAACAGACAATCTTCATTATGTCAGATAGATATTTATCAGTTAATCTTGATCTGTAGGCCGTTTTATTTAATTTCATGGACGAAAATAGTTGCTCACACAAGTACGTACTCCCAAAATAGCATAAAATTTGAGCAGCAAACCTTTTAATTTTCGGGTATTTTTCACCTAAATAAGAATATATTTTGGGAATTCCCACTTCTCGATATTTGTCTTTTAAAACCGAATCATTCTGGAAATCAATTAATTCCAGTTGTATCGAAGTGGAAGCATTTTCAACTTCAAAGGAAAAAGGCCTAATAAAAAGAGAAAAAATTTTTGTAACTCTTTGAAATTAACTTTGAATTAAAACGTTTATCGAATTCGTTTTCGATTTCTTCAATTTTACCACAATATTGTGAAAATGAGCAACTTTGATTTTGTGCTTTTAACTGTTTATACGTAGCAAAATACGTCAAAACGTTTTTTGTAGATGATTTTTAAACAAAGTCAGTTATTGTACAAAACTTGCTATTGCATTGTACATATTCGTTATTAATAAATCTTTGCCCTGAAATATAATATTAAGATTATTCAGATGACCTGTAACATATTGTCCTGTTTTCATTTTATTTCAGAGCACCGTGGGCCACAAAATATTTTCTCGGTGGCCACATGCGGCCCGCCAGTTTGACGCCCCTGATGTAGAGCATTGTTTCCTAAAAGTTTTCGGGCTACTGTCCCTTTAAGAGCTTCTATTTCATAAACACCCATTAAAGTTTTCCAAAAATTTTGCATTGAAAATTAACTTTTGATGCTTTTTAAAAATTTAGATATTTATCTTAGAAATTAAAATATATTGTTTAAGAGTTCGAATGCTCGACAGTCATACATGGAGAGCTGTATTGAAGATAAATGATAATATTTTATTTCACTCGAAATTAGTTTATGTTGATTTAATTATTTAGTTAAATTATTTAATTAAGTTAACAGAACCCTTTTAATAAAAAAAGGAAAATATTTGAAATCATACAGTTATAATGAAGTTCATCTCGCACACATGACTTCATGCACAAGAAGAAATATCTATTAGAATTAGAAGAATATCCATTTCTTCTTCATGTTACTTTTTCAACAACCCAGCTTTCCTTGTTTTCGAGCGTCCCTTCCTTTGAATCTTTTTACGCCCACAGAGGACGGTAGTGCCCATTTTGGAAATTAGACGTAGAGTTCATTTGCAATTACATTTTAAATGCTATAGTTATATTATGGGATTATGCTCCATGATTGCTTTTACGCACTCATCTGAAATAGCTGTTTTACGGTATTGTAAATGTTTTATCAAATTCACTTATTTGAATCGTTTATTGCAGAAACCCGTTTTTATGGAATTTTTTTTCTTACGGAATAAGAATCTCATACTGTAAACACAATTTTTGTTCACCATCCCGTCAGATGCCATTCCGTTTTATGGGTTATTATTTACAGTGAATATTGTTTTTAGTGCAGAAACACGACAAGCGACATAACATAGCGGGTTTCTGCTGTAAATCTGTTTTCAGTTGTTTACATTACTAAACAGTAAGTTGTCACGTAGAGGTTAAACTTCAGTGTTGTGGTTATACATTGGCTGTTCAAAGACATTTTTTGAACGATTTTAATGGACTGAAGATAATTTTTTTACCAGAAATTGTTGTGTTTTAAATGTTCTATTTGATAGACCTTATTGTTAACTATCTTTCCACACCTTAATTTCCATGATAATAATGCCTTTGTAGTATCGACAGAGGTATTTTGTCCCATTCTCGTTCCACAGTTTTCCGAAGTCCTTGAATGGTTTCTTGTCGACGTTTCGATACTGCTCTTTATAAGAGTCCAAAAGCATAAAAATCCAATGCAAAACCGGCAACAATCATAAATCCCTTAGAGAAAGTTTCTTTAGATTCTTTGAACCACGTTTAAAGATTTTTCTTTTCTGGAAATCCTTTTATTCGTTAGATACTAAAAACAATCAAGATTTATATTTGAAACATTGATAGAGGTAAGGGAAATTAAGCGTAGAGTGAATAAAACAAAAATCACACAAGATCACTGTGATGCTGTTTCAAGTGAAACTCCATCCTCAAAAACAAAAAATAAGTCATGTGTGTGTACAATATTAAGATGAATAGTGTTCTTGTTCCAGTTTGCAAAAGTGTTTTTTACAAATCCATGGAGTTTCTCGCGATCGAATTGGAAAACTGACTAACCTATTAGTTTAGAATAAAACACCTGTTGATATGAGAGGCAAAAATCGCAGAGGATATGCCATTGAAGGTAATATTTGTGTCCTTATACAGCAACATAAATCTCGATATGAAGTCAAGGAAACCTATTATGGAGCAAACCAAACAAATATTTGGATACAAGGTTAAATATTTCTAAAATGTATGAGATGTTTCAAACCGAACATCCCGAGATGAAAGATAAAATCAAGTATAGTTTTTATTACAAATATTTTAAAGAAAATTTCAATTTTCATTCAGGCGGCCACAAGTTGACGTTTGCAGCCAGTATGAAAACTTCAGTCCAAGACTAAGAGATCCTTGTTTAAGAGACAGCGTCAAGTGTAGCATAACAGCTGAACAAATGGTTCACAAGCGGTGGGTCAAGAAGTTTTATTCAAAACTAAAAGAAATCAGTGAAAACAAAGAGGAAGATACAGTGGCACTTTTTTTGTCTATATGCAAAATCTTCCGTTACCGAACATACCTGTTCAAGAGGTTTTCTATATGCGTCAGCTTTGGCTTAATGTATTTCGTATTCATGACATAAAATTCATGAAAAAGCAAATATTTAACTTTTCCATGAAGATGAAGCTTATAAATTGCCAGATGAAATTTGCTCACTCTTATTGTATCAGTTAAAAAAAGTTCTGAGTTAAGTAAACCATCTAGTTCTCTTCAGCGTCGGTCTATCTAGCCAAAATATAAACCTCATCGTTGTTTGGTTTTTAATGAAGCTTTGTAATAGGAGAATGTTTAAGACTGACTCACTACTTCCCGGTAAGGGGATACTTTTTTTAACCTGCGATCCGATCATAATTTTGGATTCATAAAACGTGTTGTGCGAAAAGTGGACAGACTGTATACGCCAAACCAGTACGCGGGGGTGATTCTAAAAGCCAGTAAAACTGGGCGTTTGTCCGTCCACCAAATAACCAGCGAGAAGATCTTCACTTTTATGTCTTGGTGGCTTTAGTTCTACAAAGTTTTACAAAAGAAACTGTGAATTCAGATGAAACATCTGGAAGAGCCGTTCCCAAGAACCAAAGAATCCCATTCAAAGTATCATCTTACAAACAATTTGAATTCAATAAAGCTAGCCAAGGAAAAGTTGTTGTTAAGCACTTTATTGATGGTTTTTCGTCCTCAACGTTTACCTTAAAAAAGTACGAGGACGTTCCTGAACTTCCAACAGTGAGAGGGTACCCTTCTGGAAAAGTACCCATCAATAACAAAAAAATATTGATCACCTGAAGAAGCTAAGTAACTACACTAGAGGGTATGAAATTTTCTACGGTAACATCTTCCAGTGGCTTACTACGGAAGCTAAGTGCAACGTAAACAGGGAATGCGAAGATGAGTAGGACCATAGACTGAAAGCAGATGCGAGTCAATTTTTTTTCACAGTAGTATTAATTTTTAGCTTTTCCCGTTTAATTTCAGTAATGCATAGTATGACGCACACTATACTACCAATTCTGACATATAGATGGCGCCACTAAACGTGACCAATCTATCATCGTGCTGCTGTGCTATTACGCAGGCAGAGAGAGCTTGGACCTTAAATGTAACGGACGCCTCGTCTGCTTTTTTTGCCCAAATTGTATCTAAATGTTTAATTGTTTGTGTTTATGTTTTTACCGTCTTTTGTAACTGTGTTCTCTTATAATTAAATATATATAAACCTTTACCCCGAGATTGTTTAAGGATTACTTTGGTTTTTACCCCAATAATTACAGGAGGACAGTTATAAATTGGCCCCCCAACGTTTGGCCCGAAATAAAATATCCCAGCTCTCTCTCGCATTTTCACAGGATTTGGTAGGTCTCTGAAGTGTTTGTCATCCCGACAACAAGAAGAATAAAAATTCGCAACCTGCTAATGTCTTTACAGATAAGTGTATTTCTCTTATTGTGATTGTAATTTTGAATCTTGTTTTGGCCACCCTGGTGAAACAGAAAGCATAGAATGTTTAACATTGTGTATGACAAATTTTACAATAAGAATACATATTATATTATATATATATATTTAAATTTGTTTTGATTTTGATTTTTGTTTGAATCTATCTTACTGTAAATTCTGTTTTGTTTTAAATACTTAAATTTAGAATTGATTTCGGTTTAGAATCCTTTAATTCTAATTTGGTTTTTTGTTTGAATTCTTTAATTCTAACTTGGTTCTGGTTTTAAATTTAATTATGGTTTAAATTTAGGCTTGATTTGAATTTTTATTTTGTTTAAAATTCTGGTTTTGAACTTCATTTAGAATTTAGTTGATTCGTCGCTATTGTTTCGATTTTGTAAGAATTCTATTGTTACAGGATTGGCATGGTACTGTGTTCAAAACTTAATTGATTAAATTGTGTAAACCTTTCATTGTTGAATAATTTAAAAGAAAATTTTTAAATTTTAAGAATATTTAGTAACTTTTAATTTTGTTTTGTTTAAAAGAGAAAGTAGGCATATTGTTTTGTATTCACACCCTGTGTACTGTTTATGTTCTACCGATCTTGTGTTACTAATATTTTATGTCAGCTTACACAATTTATACACCAGTTAAATAAGACATTGTTTAGGACTGTTACATCCAATTAGGACAGTTTTCTTTTCTCGTCCACAAAATTTCGTTGGAACTCTCCTTCTCCCCAATACCCCCCTCAGGCAACAATGGCTTTCCTCGCGCGTGGAAAGAAAGAGGATCTGAGGATCCTGGCTCAAGATTTTGGCGTCGATGTCGCTTCTGACATAAGGATTGTCGAATTGAAGAATCTCATCGTCAAATCTGATCAGTATGATGAAGACTTTGCTAAAGAAAGATTGGCTACTATCATTGAGGATAGAAAAGTTGAAGAAGCCGATAGGGAACGACAAGCAGCCCTTGACCGTGCTGAAAAAGAAAAAGAAGCAGAACGAGTCCTAAGAAAAAAACAAATGGACCTGGATCGCGCTGAAAAAGAAGCAGAACGAGTCCTAAGAGAAAAACAGATGGACCTGGATCAGGCTGAAAAAGAAAAGAAAAGAGAACAGGATCAACGCTTCGAATTGGAAAAGTTGAGACTACAGTTAGAAGCTCAGAAAATTTCTGCAGACTCCGAAGCCCATGCTTCCGAAGGTGATGTTGACTTACCCAAGTTCGAGTTAAAAAAGCTGATTCCCTACTTCAACCCCAAGCAGGATGATATGGTATTATTCTTAAATCTCTTTGAGAGACAGTTGAAGTTCCTGAAGATTCCAGAGGCCAAATGGGTCGCCTACTTGATCGGTGTCCTACCAGCCGATGTGGCTAAGTTGATCGCAAGGGAGCCTGAAGAGAAGGCTCAGGAGTATTCCCACGTAAAGGATGTCCTGCTGAAGCGGTTCAAGCTAACCAGCGAACGCTTCCGACAACTTTTCAGCCAGCATCGAAAAACTCCTGAGAGTACCTGGCGCGACTTCTACTTTGAAATCCGCAGTTACCTGGAAGGATGGCTAGAAGAGCTGAATGTCACCAACTTTGACCAGCTAAAGGACCTGATGTTGGCTGACCAACTGAAAAGGAAAGCCCCACCAGAGGCCCGTGAACATTTCCTGGATGACTGGCATACATGGAATTCCCCTGGAGAACTGGCTGACAAACTGGATGCGTATGACAACCAACGCTCCACCTCTAGAAAAAATTCGGCTTTCAAGAAAAGAAATTTTGAAAGGCATAAAGAAGACACAACCCGTCTTAACCCACCTAAAAAGACTTTTCCTTTCCATGGAAATAGAACGGATGGATCAAATCCTGACCCTCCACTCGAAGTTAAACCTGGCGTAGCATGTTTTGGCTGTGGAAAATCCGGGTACATCAAAGCAAAATGCCCAGATTGCTCGCCGCCAAAGAAGAAGGTCTACACCAATCACCTGAAAGCCTTTGCTTCAATTACCAAGGGATCACCAATAACCCTATTGGACGCAACTATTTGCGGAGTTTATGGAAGAATGTGCGCTGACACAGGCTCTACACATTCCATAGCTGGAGCATATCTCTACTCCCTGTTTAAGGAAAACAACTTACCTTTTCAGAAGACGGAGCTGACGTTGCACCTAGCAAATGGATCCCAGACTCTGGAGAAATGTCTCACCACCCAGGTTCCAGTATACCTGGAAGACCGCAAGATTATGACCAACTTCATTATCCTGCCGGATGCAACCAACAACCGTACCTTACTAGGAACAGATTTCCTAGAGACCGCTAGAGTGGTACTGGACTTAGCCAACAAAAACTGTTTTTTTCATGACAAGCCCAAAGAAAAGTACCCCTTCGGTGAAGAATTACCTCTGACTCCCGTTCAGGGCAAAGAACAGATAGAATCCAACATCTGTCAACTGAGAGAGGAAGAAGGAGAAAACCTGGATCCTCACCAAAGAAAAGATCTCAATGATCTAATTGCCAAATTTGACACTGTCTTCAAGCTAGGGGGAGGGACAACACCCTTGATCGAACATCACATCAATACCGGAGACCACCCACCTATGGCTGTTCCTCCATATAGGATGTCCCCAACTAAGAAGGAGTTATTGAAGAAAGAACTTGATGACTTGCTACAGAAGAACATCATAGAGGAGTGTGAATCCGCCTATGGAGCTCCTGTGGTCCTGATTCCCAAACCTAATGGAGATGTGAGGCTGTGTATCGTCGACTACCGGAAGCTGAATGCCATCACAGTTCCCGATGTCTACCCTTTGCCCCGCATGGATGACCTCCTGCAGGATGCGAAGCATACAGCCTACATGTCCACCATCGACTTGAAAGCAGGATACCACCAAGTAAATGTTTACCCACCTGACAAGGACAAAACTGCTTTCGTGTGTCCCTTTGGAACCTATAGATTCAACAAAATGCCTTTCGGACTAAGAAATGCACCTGCAACCTTTCAGAGATTAATGGATGTATTCAGAAGAGATTTGCCAGTCCTGGCCTATCTGGATGATATCATAGTTTTATCCCCAAGTTTCGACCAACATTTAAAGGACTTAGAAGCAGTTTTTACCAAATTAATTAAATTCAACCTTTGTGCCAATCGCGATAAATGTACATTTTCCTGTTCAAAGGTCAAATATCTTGGTCTATGGATCACTCCTAAAGGAATTGAAGCAGACCCGGAAAAAGTTTCATCTATCCAAAATATTCCCCCGCCAAAGAATATCAAGCAACTGCAGTCATTTCTACAAACCTGTTCTTGGTACAGAAAGTTCGTCCCGAACTTCTCCGAACTGTCAAGACCCTTAAGTAACCTAACCAAGAAAAACACACCTTGGACATGGACATCTGAACATCAAGAAGCTTTCAGCACCCTAAAGAAATGCTTAGTGACACCACCAATACTAAAGCAAGCGGATTTTACTCAACCCTTTACGATAAGGACTGATGCTAGTAACTATGCCTTAGGAGCGGTACTTTTGCAAGGTGCAGGTCAAGATGAACGCCCCGTCGAATATGCCAGCCGACTACTCCAAAGTGCGGAACGCAATTATTCCACCACCGAGCGCGAAGCCTTAGCCGTGGTGTGGGCCCTCATCAAATTTAGAGGATACGTGGATGGACAAGAAGTCATCATAGCATCTGACCACCAGCCCCTGAAGTGGCTGATGAGCCTGAAGTCCGGAAGACTAGCCCGGTGGGCCCTACAGTTACAAGCATTCAATTTGAAAATTGAGTACATCCCTGGAAAGGCCAATGTAGTGGCCGACATGCTGTCGCGCCCTACTTGCCTACATGAAGAGGATACGTGCGAAGCCTGCACTGTCTCTGTCACAGCCTTCCAGAAGCTCAAAAGAATTGAGGGAAGAACAACTTAAAGATAACGACATCAAGAAGATCATAGACACTTTTGAATCTGAAGAGAAAAATGAAAATTTTGCAAATTGGACTGCAAGAGGCTACCTGATGAATCAAGGTGTGCTATACCGTTATGCCCCTGATGTGGAAGCTGAAGACGCACAGCTCGTTGTTCCGGTTCAAGAAAGGGAAAATGTTCTCAAGGAGCACCATGATGCACCGGCTGCCGGACACTACGGAGCCGAGGGAACATTCCATAGAATAGCCTCCCGTTATTATTGGACCGGCATGAGAAAGCATATCACCGAATATATCAAGAATTGCCCAGAGTGCAATAGGTATAAAGCCTCAAACCAGAAACCAGCTGGTTTACTACAGACTCCTGTGCAGTCGCGAAGATTTGAAGTCCTATCCATGGACCTATTTGGACCGTTGCCCGAGAGCAAAGATGGGAAGAAGTGGATCTTCATCCTTGAAGATGTGGCAACCCGATGGGTCGAACTGTTCGCATTGCCCAATGCTACAGCGGCTGAATGTGCTAAAGTCCTGTTGGAAGAAGTACTAATGCGGTATGGTTTACCCCGAAAGATAATCAGTGACAACGGACCACAATTCGTTTCTTTTGTGATCCAACAACTGTGTTCCCTGTTAGAGATAGACCAATCACTAACACCAGTATACCACCCTGAAGCTAACCCAGTGGAACGGAAAAATCGGGATTTGAAGCCTAGACTAGCAATCCTAGTCAAAGATCAACATACAACCTGGCCTGAACATCTGCCACATATCCGGTTCGCAATGAATTCAGCAAAGTGTGACTCGACAGGACACACTGCTGCCTATCTAACTTTCGGACGAGAGCTCAGAACTACTGATGATGTCACCCATGACTTAAGAACCGTCCTTGAAAGTGATAATTTCGTCCCTGAATTTACGCCCTACCTCAAACGTTTTGCAAAAATAGCCAAACAAGTGAAAGAGAGGTTAGAGCAGAAACAAGACAAACACAAAAAATATGCAGACAAGAAAAGATCACCTGCTCCACACTATGCACCAGGCGATCACGTCTACATTGATCTCCATCCCATTAGCAGCACCGCTAAGGGAAAAACAGCAAAGTTCGTACCAAAGAGAGATGGACCATATGTCATCGTGACGCAAAAGTCACCCACCTCTTACGTGATAGCAAGCCCTGATGAGCCGACAGTGCCCTTGGGCATATATCACACATCAGCTGTGAAACCGTGCAACCAAAGACAATCCACAAACCCAGTGCACCCTCTAAGGAAACGGGGAGGCATAAACCACCAGACTCAACTGCAGGTTCCTCATCGGGACGTCTTCGAAACCTGAGGGGGAGTATATGACGACACTATACTACCAATTCTAACATATAGATGGCGCCACTAAACGTGACCAATCTATCATCGTGCTGCTGTGCTATTACGCAGGCAGAGAGAGCTTGGACCTTAAATGTAACGGACGCCTCGTCTGCTTTTTTTGCCCAAATTGTATCTAAATGTTTAATTGTTTGTGTTTATGTTTTTACCGTCCTTTGTAACTGTGTTCTCTTATAATTAAATATATATAAAACTTTACCCCGAGATTGTTTAAGGATTACTTTGGTTTTTACCCCAATAATTACAGGAGGACAGTTATAATAGTAGTTTTCAAGGGTGTATAGGTTCTGTGATCTTTAGTAGGACACTAATACCATGGTAAGAGTTACCATCAGTTTACTGATGTATGTTTAACAAATCAGAAAATTAGTTTAAATTTTTCATTGTTATTTTAAAAAAATAGTGAAAACTCATAGTTTTGCGTTTGATTCTGTGTTCAAATAAAAAAATATAGTTTATAACATTGTATTTTTTTGTAAAAAATCCTAATACCACAACAAAATTAGGAAATTAACTTTAAAAATGCACGTTTTTACAGTAAAAACGTATTTTATTGTAGAAACCCGCTAATTGCAAAATTTTATTTTTTAAAAAAGTAAGGAATGAATATTATAATTTAATTACAGGAACATCCACTTCGAGAAGATGTTAACTAATACTCTATATTTTTTAAGCCAAAATCTATATTAATATCAAAGAGAATGTTCTTTATTTCCCGAAAATTTGAAAAAGTACTCTTAGTTGGTTTCTGAAGTAAATGATTCATTAACAAACACGAAGGGCTATTGAAACTTTTTATGATAAAAAATGTCGAAAATGACAACAAATAAAAGTTATATTAAGTATGACTATTTGCTTAATTTCTTTTAATTGGAGTTCCATTAATTTATAATATAAAGGATAAACTTGCACAAATCAAATAAAAATAGTTTTGTTTCGTTGAAATGATTCTTACGTTTGTGTCTTTTAATTTTCAGTCACGGTAGTAAATGGAAATCTCGCAGGAAACTTTTAACTCCAGCTTTCCACTTCGAGATCTTGAAAGATTTTTTGCCTGTCTTTAATGCACAGACTAAGAAATTGATTAATCGTCTAAGGAAAGATACAAATAAAGAATATACAGAAATTGGAAAACCAGTAACCCTTTGCAGCCTCGACATAATATGTGGTAAGCATTTGAATTTGCTCATTAGAAGTGGAAGTTGCCTGATTAATTGTCTGTCTGCGATAGCAGCGTAGTATAGTGGCTGATTTCTGACTAGGAGTCAACATGAACAACACATAGTTGTTTGTTGGGGGGTTTCTCGTTGCTTGTTATAGAGAACGGGTTAAAACTGCATACTTGTCCCATGGATACGTCCAAAGCATCTCAGCGATGATAAATATTTTCGGCAGTTTTTGACAGTAGAAGATATTTAGCGTTGTAATCATGTGGTGTAAGCATGCCAGTCTTCAGTTGGTGTCGAAAGTTCCCTGTAGACCGTTCCGATAGCATCGAGATTAAAAACTAACAGCTAAAACCATCACCGACTATGTTCAGGTCCACTCCTGAGAGATACGCTGCCCACAAGTAAACCTCAGAGAGTTGCCCCCTCTTCGAAAAGAATATTTCATTCTCTAAAAAATAAAATTTCGAAAATATTTTATTTTCTAATAGAAGCCCTTCATGTAGCATGTATTCAGAAACTTTTTTCAGATGACCCTGTCCTCTCTATCCCTGTTCGGTAAATGCCGTAATTTTAATGGACATTAATTTTAAAATATTTTCAGACTTTTGACGAATTCACTCATTTTTGATGGCTTGTGAATAAAATAATAGACGATCAAGGTACAGAAAATATGAATACCATTTAAGTTATTGAGATTTTTTATTAAAATCCTTATCATACAATACTTAAATTATGGTATGAAACAAAACTCTTTCACTCTCTCTGTACGTGTGATCATCACACTTTCGTTAATAATTTTTTTGTGAAAATTTCTTCTCTATTGTAGAAACTATTCTGGGAGTGAATGTTAATGCTCAAGATAATAGTGCATCAGAATATGTCAATGCAGTTTCCAGGTAATTTTCAAATTTGAACCTATCGTTAATGAACTCGTGCAAGAAGTTTCTTTCAAAAATTTGAAAACTCAGATTCTGTATTCATACACATTCTTATTTTTAGATATAAAAGCTAAACAACATCCTTCATTTACAAAATATATTAATAATAATAGCTATATAAAAGAATAGGGAAATATTTTTGAAATTGGACAAGTTTTGGAAAGTGTGCAGTATAACAGTATAATTAGGAAATCCATTATAAGCTGATCATTAGTAAAAGTACTTTTCATAAAATTTCTTTAAGAACATGGATTCTATCTTTACTTGAACTAAGCAATTCGCATAACGCAGTAAAGATTTAATACTTTCTAATTAATATTCGTAAAATTTAAATTAACATAAAGTTTTTTTACTCTGTACATATGGTTTAAGGCCGAGATTAGATTGTTTCATATGAGGGCCATCAAAGGTTCTCTAAAAATGCTTGTTAAAGGATTTTTACCAAATTTTTAGATAATCAGGCATGAATCAGGTCGAAAAATTACATGCCTATTCAAGTAACCCATTGGTGTAAGATCATTTTCTACCCTTTAGAATTATTTTGAAAGTTAAAGTTAAATTACAGGCAAGATTGAGAGTATATCTGCGAATTTCTCCATTTACTTCATTCCATTTTATAGTAGAACGTAAAATTTCATTAATACACTATGTTGAAACTAAGTTTCCGGATGCCGATGTTTCACAAAATGTATCTTTTATTGAAGTTTCAATAAGGTGTGGGCCTATCAAAGGCTATCTCTGCACTCTTTTGGGCATATTTTGGATAAGTTTTTCTTAACGAGCAACTGGTATTTTGCACCACCAGTCCTTCAAACATGGTAGTTATTTCTCACAGAGAAATGGGAAGTGTTGGAAAGATTCCCAACCGACTTTCGATTCAAAAGGTCTCTATTTGATTCATGTCGGTGCTTTGAGAAGAGCAGGGCATATTTTTCCCTCCTGAATCTTGAAACAACTGTTGAACATATCGTGCAATAAGACATGGTGTTTTATCATGCTGATAAAGGTATGGTCCCTCTCCTTAGTACTAGAGCAGAGTTGGTACCGTAGAATTGTCTAGAGCGCCCAAGCTTGTCTAGGAATTTATGGTGCCAGTCATAGTAACCAGCTGCTCTTGCCCATCCTGACTCGATTCTAAATCACAAAACTACCACCACTGAACTTCATAGATTGGACGATACACAGGAACACGTAACGTTCGCTAGGCATTCACTATTCTCAGCAGCAGATTAGAACAATATGAAACGATTCTACAATCCACAAAATGTTCTTACACTGATCCAGCACTAATTCCTATTACCTTTTCATCAATTATACGTTATTGTACATTTAAAGAGTTACCAATGTTAACATGCAGCTGCTAGTTCATGAAAATTCCATTTGTACAATTTCGTATTAACCGTCAAATGGCCAAAGTTAATATCTGCGGACTCTCGGAAATTTTTAGTACTAGTTTTAGTAAACGTTTAGTAAGAGCACACGAATAATCAGAAGATCGTACCACGCATTTCACATCAGCACAATCATTTTCCACAGTTTTTGTGACTTGCCCTGTTTCTTGATTGTTGCGACATCTTCGTGCTTCCTTTTAGTAACTATATCCTGCACAGCTGATAGGTTGCTGTAATTTGGCCGCAATAGTACATTTGGATAAGTTACTCAAATGGCCCTCTGAGGACCTCTATCTTGAAATCCGTTAACAGCACGTTCACTGTTTTATCGTATGAATACCTGCCCGAGGCCTGTTATTTGTCTCTGCTCTCCTTATGCCCCTTTAGTGCCGATCACACGGCCAGAAATAATGTTTCCCCTTAACCAATAAGGTGTGTGTGTGTCAGAGACTCACTTTCAACATACGAGTAGTACCTCTTTAATCACGAGTAATTACGTACTTTTACCTGTAAAAATTAATATTTTGTAATAAAATATCACCCTATTCTCATCAAAGGGTAAAAATGAATCTTACCTTCGAAAAATACACGACAAGCCAAGTTATTAACGACACCATACTAATAACGAGTCCTTTACCTCTGGTTACAGCCGTAATTCTAGGCACGGATTTTATAAGGTGTTGGAACTGTTGTGCAGGTATATTGGACCATGCTGAAATATTCGCCCTCCTGCGGCGTTTCTAGGCTTCGAATGGATGTTTCCACCTCGATTCGTCCCAGTCGCCCGTCACTTCATTGAACGACAATCAGTTTCCTTCCACTGTTGCACCAATTGTTTGGCCCATCTGCCATTCTCTGAACGCTTGAGATCCTTTTGCGCGAAAAATGCTGGTTGGCAGTTTCTGAAATACTGGAACCGGCTTTTCTTCCTCATGAACAGGGTCTCGTTCGAAATCGTTTATTTTTTTGTCTTACTCATACTCGGACCTAACAGTACAGGTTAGCTGTACTCATTATACCGCAAATGCCTTTAATAGGCTATACGTTGCTATCGCCTTGCATCACTTATGGACCCGTTAAAGTTAGAATCGGGGTGTCTAATAATTTGACTACTCAATATATATACAGTCCCCGTCTATATATTATGAACAGGTAACATACCGACATATGACTAATGTACTATATCCGATTTTGATGTTTGTCTTGCATGATAATAATGCGTATCTAATTACTCTTTCAGAGCATCATTGATAATCATGGAGCGGATAAGAAATATTTTTCTTTGGCCTGATTTTATATATCGTTTCACTCAAGATGGGAAAAAACTGAAGCACGACCTGAAGTTTCTGCATGCCTTCACTCGATCTGTAAGATTGGTTTGGTTTGTCATTTTTTGATGGACGAGGGTTAATAGAACGGGACCTGCGGCTTTAAATGAATCGGAACCACTGCGAACATCCAAGTCTAGACCAGGATTAAAACCCAGAGCCTGTTGAGTAGACAGGAATGCTCCTTTGTTGATAATTACAAATTAATTATTAAAATGGCAGTTGATAGTTGTAAAATTAACGAAACACTGGAGCAACAGTCTTAACGTTATTAAAATGAAAATTTTACTACAAATCTTGCATTAAGAGTTAGCTGAAGACGATACTACAGTGAGTTTTTGTTTACTTAGTTGCAAATGATGACTGTGAAGTGTTCCAGATGACAAATACTGTCCAAGTTTAAAAAATGATATTATGGAAGATAACACGTGTACTGTATTCTAAACATTTTTAGTTACATTCTTCAGTGAGATATATTAATAAATAGCCTGAAAAGAGAGCATAACCGATCACCAAATTACTAATTTATTGTAGATTACTATTTTTTATTGATTTCATACTCCAGAAAAGAAAATATTTTAATAAATATGTGAATAGGATAAGTAATCAGTAAAGGACTTATAAAAACCTAAGAATACGAGTTTTTTCGAAGTTTCGAGAGGAAATCTGTATGAATGGGCGTAAACATGATACCTCATTTGTACGTAGATAAATAAATTTTCAAACGCTACTAATTTTATTTATAAGGAATTAATTGTAGTTTAGTCCATACAATAGCCGATTGTCTTAAACAATTTGTGTTTCTAACGGAAGAGGTTTTAAAAGATGCTGTAGATAATGATTAGTCTGGCTCCCTAAATTGATACAACTCTACTTTATTTTACTTCTGAGAAAAATCTTGATTAATTTCATCTCTCATTATTAAATGTTCTTTTATTTCATAGGTTATTCAAGAGAGGAAAAGGAAGCATTTAAGTGGAGTGGATCCAGTTACATTTGCACAGAAGCGGAAAACATTTATGGACGTGCTGCTGGAGCACCATATAGTGAACAAAAGTCTGTCAGAAGAGGACATCAGAGAAGAAGTGGATACATTTACATTTGAAGTATATATATATATAGGCATCACCAAAAATCAAAGAGAACCCAAATAAAAACAAAAACAAAATGTTAGTAATAACAAGAACAAAAAGGTGAAGCAAAATAACAATAATTTTCCTTTGACTGCTCAATTGATGTTTCCTTCCTAACCTTGGTAATAGGTAATATTTTTGTAATTTTTCTTTCTGGTAGTATTTTGAGTTTTCGGGGGTAACTTGTTTTGATCTCTTCGGCCCGGCCTCACACAAGTACAGAAAAAACTCAAAGTATCCCTTTTAAGTGACTCCTGGCTTTGCTCCCCTTGATAAAGCAAGTTGGCTCACTCAACATTTACCTTCTCGGGGAAATCTATTCATAGGGTAGCTGTACTTATTATATATATATATATATAGTATATATATATACATATAAAGTATATATATATATACTCTATATAGTATATATATATATACACTATATAGGTATATATATATATATACTCTCTATAAAAAAGTCAAAAGCAAAAAAGTCAATAATGCGTAGGCCCACCTCTGGCCCTGATGCAAGCTGTTATCAGGCTGGGCAACTGTTATCCGCCAACTCGTAGAGTTGGCGGATTTCCTCCTGCGGGATTGCTTGCCATACACGTTCCAATTGGCGAGTTAGATCGGCGCGATCCAGGGACGGTTGTAAACGTCTGCTCATCAGAGACCAAACGTGCTCTATTGGGGAGAGAATTGGCGATCGCGACGGCCAGGGATGTGTTGGATAAGTACGAAGACAATCAGTAGAAAGGCGTGCTGTGTGCGGCCGGGAATTATCCTGTTGGAATGCAAGTCGAGGGGTCCGTGAAAGAAAGGGCAACAAAACGGGGCGTAGAATCTCGTCGACGTACCGCCGTGCTGTAAGAGTGTCACGGATGACAACAAAAGGGGTCCGGCTGTCAAATGAAATGGCACCCCATACCATAACTCCTGGTGTTCGAGCTGTGTGGCGTACGACAGTCAGGGTAGTATCCCACCGCTGTCCTGGACGTCTCCAGACATGTCTTCGCTGGTCATCGGGGCTCAATTCGAAGCGGGACTCATAGCTGAAAACAATTCTGCTCCAGTCCGTAAGATTCCAGGTCGAATGCACCCGGCACCACTGCAAACGCGCCTGGCGGTGTGCAACGGTGAGGGGCAGTCGGCGCAATGGACTCCGTGGCATCAGCCCCCGTTCGCTGATTCGCCTATCATTGCACTCACTGGTGTCCCCAGTTACACGTCGGATCGTTGATCGGACGATCACTCTGTCCTCGCGTTCTGTCGTCGCTCTTGTCGACAGCTACCTTCTCGACGATCTGTACGTCCATGGTTCACCCATTCCTACCAACATCGTCGAATGGGTAGCATCGCACCGCCCCAAATGTCGAGCGATCCTGCGATTTGACCATCCTGCTTCCTTTAGTCCAATTGCACGCCCTCTCTCAAATGGTGACATCTGCTCATACTGTTCGCGAACCCGTCTGCGAGGCATTGGTACAGTCCACGTAAGTCGACGGGCCCACATACGCATGGAAATTATGCCCAAGCATTGGAATATCCTCTATTTTATGCACGATTCGGATGCTCCGTTGCAATGCGCTGGAGCCCCACCTATTCAGTCATTGGGCGCCAAAAGTTAACCATTTGCATATTCTATTGTAAGGTATGTGCATACGTAATTTCGTCCCATTCGGATAACTCCTTCTTCGTGAGTCGATTTTTATGTTATAGAGTGTATATATATATATATATATATATATATATATATATATATATATATATCGATTTCCGATTCCGATAAGCCGATTCGGAATTCCTAGTCGGGATTCCGCGTCTCGGAATTATGGTTCCCATTTCTCATCTGTTGATTTTTGGACGTTATGAATGGCATTTGTTGGCGGCCCTCATGTGGTTTACGGCGGGTTGTTGTCGAGCTTAAGTCAATCAATGTGGGTAAGTTTGTTTTCTCCTTTTTAGTTTTGTATTATACTTGTCTTTGGTTGTCCCTGGTTTTGTTTTTCTAATTTTTGTTTTCTAATTTTGCCTTTCCTCTTATTGTGTTTGGAGGGGTGTGTGGGCTACTTTTGGTGTACTGCCGCTCACACACAGAAAACACCATATTGTGTTGACTGGGTGAGGCTCCTCCCTGATGACGCCCTGATCCACAAACACCTCATTTTTTTCGAAATTTTCTTAATTTTAAAATTTTCGGATTTCTCTTTGTTTTAGTTTGTAATTTTGAATTATTTTACTATCCATGTTGTGTCTGCAGCTTTAGCGCGCATACATGGACAGTTCTGCTTTCTGGCTTCTGCTTAACTATTTTTTACCCCAGGTATTTTGGCTTTTTACTTGTCTGCTTTTTGATCTTTTGGCATTTTGCTGGTCTGAATTATTTTACGTTTTAATGTTCTGTATATTTTGTAAGTTTGAATGTTTTTTATTATTATTTCCCTGTCAGAGTTAGTTGCAGCTTTTGCGCACTCCTGTGTCAGTTTGTCAGCATGTTTTTTTAACCTTATAAGAACAATTCATAATTTAGCGCCTGGCAAGAAGGACTTCCTTTCATGTGGTAAGTCCTGTGCTCGGTACATGGGGGTTTTGGGGGACCCCATGAATCGAAATCAAATTATCCTATTGATAACAATTTGAATAAACGTAAATTTTATAAATGTAGAGATAAACGTTGTAAAACGTGCCCTCAACTGAATAGTTCCACCATAATGGATGGTTCTAGCTCCGACGACTCTGCTTTGCCTGCATGTAAAGCCTCAAATGTCATTTACTATTTAAAATGCAACCTTTGTGGTATGGGTTATATAGGTCAAATCAGTAACTCCTTGAACTTACGTATTAATCTACACCGCTCTAATATTAAAAATTATAACTCCCATTCCCCTTTTAACCTAGAGTTCCATCATTTCTCATTACATGGCTTTAATAATGCAATTATTACTATACTTGAAATTATAAACAATACTGAATTACGACTGGCTAAAGAAAATATATTTACATTTTAAAATATAAAACACTTGCTTCCTATGGTTTAAATGATTTATTTCAAAATTCACAAGTTAATTTAGGTAACTGTAACACATATACTTTATTCCACACTTCAAGAATAAAAACGAATAGAGGTTGTAGGGGTAGCGGTATTAATAAAAAATTAAAAAACTCTGAAAGCAATAAACAATTTGCAGACCATTACAAAATATCTAAAAACTTTAGAAAAAATTTTTCTTGGGAGTTTTAACTTTAAACCCTTAAAAAAATTTATTTTTCTTTGAATGACAGAACTTGTCTCAAATTAAAAAAATTTTTCACAACACTAGACATCCACATTTTCTACTTTTACTGCATGATATTTACAAAGCTCGACTTTCTAAAATTAATATGAAAAAAACTATTAGTAATGATAATTTAATTTACTTGAAAATAGGATTTAAACACCCAATCTGATAAATTTAATTTCAATAACATTATAAATAATTTAATGAATATTTTTCCCATAAAATTTCATATCATAAAAAAATGCTTTAAATATGATATACCTTTGGGTAGAAAAATATTTAATTATAATAATTTTTGCAGTAAGGTTAATTTATATAGGGATAACTGTGAATGCTTTTTCAACGACATAAATTATAGGCCTTATTTAAATGATAGTCTAGGACATATTGCAACTGGCAATCTTGGAATTATTGATAATGAACAATTAAGGGAATTAATGTATAAAGGTACTAAATTCAGACCTATTTATAATATTAAAAAAAGTTTTATACTTAAAAGTTTCCTCGAAGACATTGATCATTTTTGTATTTTGACTTCCACTAAATTTAATACCCCAATTTACCACTTCACAGAATGGAAATGGAAACTTTACAATGACTTTAAAATTTTTATAAATGAAAATCTCCCACTTTCTGAAAAAACACAGATTACTATAAAAGGCAATAGTGCTAGCTATTAAAGACTTACAAAATAAATTCATAATAACACCGGTTGATAAAGCATCAGGTAACTATGCTATTATCTATAAAAAACTATACTTAAATTTGCTAGATACTGAGCTTAAAAATTCTGATAGCTATAAGTTCTGCAAATCTATATATAATACTATTTTTAAAAATTATTTCTTCAAATAAAAGATTAAAAATTTCTAATCATCACATTATTTTACCTTACATAACTATTGTACCTAAATTTCATAAAAATCAAATGAAATTCCGATTTATTACCTGTGGTACAAATTCTTATATGATTAAACCCGGTATCTTACTTTGTAAATATCTAAAAATTATCCTTAATACCATTATTGAAGAAGGTTTCACTTGGATTACTAGTGATAATAATAACGTTTTAAATTATATAAATAAAAATATTATTGATAATATACTAACCTACGACTTTAAAGACCTATTTGCTAGCATACCACTGGGCAAACTTAAAGATGTACTTAACTACTATCATGACTTTAAAAATTTGATTACTATTGATTTTGAGGATTGGGAATTTTTGGTAAACTTCTGTATCTATAATAATTTTCGGCGAGCATTTATTTATTCAAGTTAAGGGTATACCCCAGGGTTCCAAAATTTTTCATCCATTCTTGCTAATTTATTTCCTCATTATTATGAAAAAAATTTTGCCTTTAGATATATTGATGATTTAATTCTTTTTAATGATACTTATTTTGCTAAACTTTGGAAATCGATTTACCCAGATGAATTATATTTATTAAAAACCAATTCAGATAATAATAAAGCCGTCTTTCTTGACTTGAATATATACACTTTAAATAATAAAACTGATTTTAATATTTATGATAAGAGAGATGATTTTGAATTTCCGGTTTTTAAATTAATATATTGGGATTCTAATATTTCTAAAAGAATTTATTATAATACAATTGCTGGTCAAATGGTTTTCAATAAAATTTGTAACTCTAAATCTAACTTTCTTTTGCAATGTAATAATCTCATTAACACACTTCTTAATAATATATACCCTCACTCTTTTTATAAGATTATTTTTGAAAGATTTAAGAATACTAATATTATTTAATAGCTTATTTTGGAGACTTTCCTGTTGACTTTCAATTCTATTTGATTTACTAATTACACTGCTGGCCACCCAAATTGCAACACCAAGAAAGACAAGAGATATCACAACAAAATTTATTTTGTAGATAACATGTTGACCAAGTATCAAATGATTAAATTTATAGACTTCTGTGAAGTGTGGTTCCTAGCAAAATCAGTAGCCAGTGTAGCCGCCATTGTTGGAGATCACCGCTGCCACACGCCTCGGCATTGATTCAAATAGACTTTGGATGTGTTCTTGGGGTACAGCAGGCCAAGCAGCTTCCACACGTTGCCAAAGTTGATCTGGTGTGGCGGCTGGGGATGTATTCTGGGTCAATCGTTGAGCAACCATGGACCACATGTTTTCTATCGGCGAAAGATCCGGAGAGCGAGCTGGCCAGGGAAGCAATTCAATCTGGCGATTGACGAAGAACCCTTGTACAATGCGTGCCACTTGTGGTCGCGCATTATCCTGTTGAAATATGGCTGTGGGCAAGCCCTGAAGGTAAGGAAGGACAACTGGCTCCAACACCTCGGAGATGTAGCGCTGGCTGTTTAAAGTACCGGCAATGCGTACTAGAGGAGTGCGAGAGTGATATCCAATACCGCCCCATACCATAATACCCGGTGCAGGACCAGTGTGGCGGTGCATAACGCAGCTGTTCAGCATCCTCTCTCCACGGTGTCTCCAGACTCGAATCCGACCATCGTGGTGTTGCAGACAGAAGCGTGACTCGTCAGTAAAGACAATTTCATTCCATTCTGCCGTCCACATCCTTCTTTCATCGCACCATTTGCGGCGGAAACGTCTGTGGTTCTGCGTCAAGGGTAGACGAAGCAATGGACGTCTTGCGGACAGACCACTCTGCTGTAAACGGCGTCGAATGGTACGCGCAGACACTGGATGATGGGATGAGACTGAATGTGCTGTGCTATGGTTCGTGATGTGGCTGAGCGATCCGTCACTGCCATACGCACAATATGCCTGTCATCACGTGAAGTGGTGCACTGAGGTGGATGCGATCGAACACGTCGGTCCGTCGTACCCTCCTGCATCCAACGATCACATATCCGCATTACAGTTGTTTGGTTTCGTCCAACACGACTACTGATTTCCCTGAAAGATAATCCACAATCTCGGTAGGCCACTATCCTTCCTCTGTCGAACTCGGATACTTGATCAAAAGATGACCGCTGTTTTCTACGAAGCATAATTGATCGTTTTTTTGAAAAAAACCACAAGAAAAACACAATTGCCGTACTTGAAATCGTCGAAATCTCCAAGCCTTAAATAGCGCTTTGAAGTGGCGCCACAGGCGCGCGTGATGTGCGTCTGCGCTGAAATTCTAATCATTTGCATATCTCACCTCCGCTAATGCATGTTGTAAATTTCATATTATTTGCATGCTTCCTTCAGGGTGTTGCATTTACGGTGGCCAGCAGTGTATATATATATACAGAAGCGGGATAGATCAGATTGATTGACAGGAAGAGTTCCACTTTTTACTAACACAGAACATTTATTACGAAAATTTTTAACATTGTCGTTCAGGAGTCCACATTCAGAAGAAGTAACAATTTTTATCCACAGAGGATTAATATGGAGCCACTAAGGTCTCCCGTTCTTAAGATGCACGATCAGCCACACAGGTCTTGCGCCATTTCACTCTCGCTGCAAAAACATACGAAAATTCCGATGTTCTCCAGTTAGCATGAATTATTTCCCCGCTCTGCTTTGAGCGTTTCCATCGCGACCAGAACGCACGGAACTCCAACCAATCAGAACATAGTGACGAGAACGCATGGAGCTCCAACCAATTAGAAGATCTCTCTCGGAATGCGAATATGATTGAGTGTTCTAAGACGAATGGGGAAAGGCGAACTAGAAAATTGAAGACTCTCCGCCGCCGGCTGGTAAAGAGGTCCATCGCCTTTCGGTTGTAGGTGGGTAGGGGAATCGATTCAGTCTTGACATATATATATATATATATATATACACACTGAAGAGCCAAAACATTATGACCACCTACTCAATAACGCGTTGCGCCTCCTTTGGCCTGCAAAACAGCTGCAACTCGCCTGGGCATAGATGCCACAAGCTCTTGGTACATGACTGGAGACAGGTTGTACCAAATGTCTAAGCAGCGGTCACGCAAAGTCGAGATATTCGGACATGGTGGTGTTTGAGCTCTGAGCTGCCGCTCCATGACATCCCAAATGTGCTCTATCGGATTAATATCCGGCGAGTTAGGTGGCCAGGACATTAAGTGGAATTCATCAGTAAGCTCCTCGAACCACTCCAACACAATCCGAGCCTTGTGACATGGGGCGTTGTCCTGCTGGAAGATTCCATTTCCAGTTGGGAAGACAGACGCCATTTAAGGGTGTAACTGATCCGCAATGATGTTCAGATAATTCGCAGCGTTCATGGTCTCTTCTACCATAATTACGGGTCCCAGAGTCGCCCATGAGAACGTCCCCCAAAGCATAATACCGCCACCACCAGCCTGTGTATGACCTGCTGTACAGGAGGGGAGCAATTGTTCGTCTGGCAGACGGCGTACCCTGACACGACCATCGACGTGATGAATGAGAAATCGGGATTCATCTGACCAGGCAACTCTCTTCCACTCATCCATGGTCCAGTTTCGATGTTTTTTTTTTCTAACAAGCCAATTTCCATCTACAAGTCCCCTTTTCCTTTTGCTACTACTAGTACTATTGTTTTTATGACTCTCTATTATGGATGAAACAAGGAAAAAACAAGGTATGGATTGGGTAGAGAAGCTGGTGGACTGTTTCACCATAGAGGAATTGAGAATTCCCGAATTGAAAGAACTAAAAGAGACAGTAATAAAAATCGTTGAATTGTGTAAAGTTAAAGGCAAAAGCCAGATTAGATCTCATCCGTTCCAGGAGGAATTGGCTGATTATCTGAGTAGGATCATTGAGTCCTTCAAGATGGAGGTCTTGAGGGATAACTTATCGGGCTCTAGTCCCACAACATCCTCGAATATTAGCGAATCCAATGAAATGGTTGAAATGAGAACTGATAAAATTATAGTTTGACTCCAAATTAAATAAAACGTATGTTAAAAAGCTTGATGAAATGGAGGAAGAAATTGAAGTAATCAATCGAAATAAAGAGCTTGAAATGGCAAAAATGAATGGTCTTAGAAGAAAGAGAACGTTACATCAAGAATCTCACTAAGTTATTTGAGGAATCCTCCATACGCTCAGCAGAACTAATTAAAGATTTAAAATCGAATGCACTATTATCTTCGAAAGAAGAATCAATATCAGATACACGAGAAATTTTACAAGAGTTGAGAGATTTGAAAACAGTGATACCCGATTGTCGTCCCTCATACGCGGAAATGCTTGTTTCTGCACCATCTGCACCTAATCGAGGCAATTCTCAAACTATTAGAAGCAGGGCGACGTATACTCTGCTTTTAAAACCAAAATTGAATAGTGATCATAATAAAAACAAAAACTTGGTTCAAGGTAATATTAAGAATTTGAGCTGTAAGATCGAACGTATCCGGAGAATTGGTGGAGGAGGTTTGCGGTTGATCTGGGATCAACGGGAGAAATCGACACGCTGCAAAATAAACTTAAAGATAATGAAGACTTAAATAAGGCTTTTAAAATCTATAGACCTGAAAAAAGGAAACCGAGAGTGATCCTTCTTGGTTTAGATAAAGAAATTAGAAAAGAGGAAATCCTTCAGTACTTAAATTAAAAAATGACTGTATTGATGAGATAAAAATGGAATTCATGTTTAAAATCAATTCAATTATATGCAACTATTGGGTGGCATCTGTGGCCCCGGATGCTTTTAAAAAGATTATGAGGGAAGGCTACCTCTACCTGGGCTATCAAAAAGTCCGGGTAGAGGAATTTAAGAGCGTCCGTCAGTGTACTGGCTGTGGCAAATTTGGTCATAATAGGAGCCAGTGCACTGACAAAAGTATTTGCATGAATTGTGGGGGAGAACATTTGGAAGACAAGTGTGATAATCCTAAAAGGTGTATAAATTGTACATATTCGAGCCTTAAAATTAAAACCAACTATGATGTGGGACACGACTGCCGATCTAAGAAATGTCCTAATTTTAAGCGGCAAATTAATATACTCGAAGCCAGCACGGACTATGGTAGATAGTTTAAGTGTCTATCCTTCACAAAGTATAATTATATTTTATATTATCTTTAAATATTTGTATATTAAATATTATCCTGGCTTTTATCAGTTATTTGTTAGGTTTTAAATAATTATTTTATTCAAATAATTGCTTGTTTCCACTCTCTCTCCTTTATGTTGTTTTAATGTTTCTTTTTTTTATTTATGATACCTTGCATTTTATGTGAGTTTTTAATGTTCTATTGTATTTATTAATGATTTATTATCCTGTTTTTTATGTTCTGTTTTGTTCTGATTCTCATGCTTTGTTTTGGGTGGGGCCTGCTCTTACGGAACAAATTGACTTATAGACTTTCTTATGTACCTCGTATCTATCTTTTTACATCTACTATCGCTATTTGGGTTATCTGTACAGCTTAGCATTGCCCTCTAAATTGTAAAAATTCTAAATTGCGTTTTGTTTGTTGTGTTCACCATGTTGCTTTTTGATGTTCGAAATGATGTTCTTATCTGCAACTGTAACTATGCAGACACTGCAAAATTTTTGAATTATAAAATAAAAGCTGTAGGGGCGTCCCGGCGTGTGCCTTCCCAGCGCGGTGGGGTTAGTGGGCCCTTGGCCTCCTAGTGCTGGGAGTCAACCTATTCCCCACCCACCCCAATGTACGGCTCTACGCCTTAGGGTGAGTCTGGATGGGTGTGGGTCGCAAGTCTCGATGTTCCCGGGCCCACTGTAGGCGCAGTTGACGATGACGCTTGGTCAACAGAGGCACACGAGTGGGACGTCTGCTGCACAGTCCCATATCCAACAGTGTCCGCTGAACTGTGTGTTCCGAAACACTTGCGCTTGGACGTGCATTGTATTGGGCTGTCAGCTGAGCCACTGTCTCGCGCCGATTTTGCTTTACCAAGCGGGACAGTCTCCGGTGTCCTTTATCTTTGATGACGCGTGGACGACCAACACCTTGGTGTCTACTGCTGGTGTCACCGTCATTTATCCACTTTGCATGAATACTAACAACGGCAGATCGTGAACACCCTACCAGTCGTACAGTTTCGGTAATACTCGTTCCGAGTCTTCGGGCCATTACGATCTGCCCTCTATCAAATTCGCTTAGATCAGCAGCCTTTCCCATCACTCGCAAAAGTAAGTGCAAGAATGACTACTTACCTTCTCCAGCAGCAGTTAAATACCATTCTCACTTAATCACGTGCCCTCCACGTCATCCAGACGAGTTCACTGAAAAATGTGGAGATGGTCATAATGTTTTGGCTCGTCAGTGTATATATATATATATATATATATAAACCAAACATATATTTAAACATAAAATACCAGAAATGCAGACCAGTAAAAAGCCTAAAGGCTAAAAAGCCAAAATACTGGGGTATAAACATAGTCAAACAGAAGCCAGGAAGCAATACTGTCCATGTATGCGCTCTGACGCTGCAGACATAGCATGGCTACAAATATAATTCAATAATACAAAGCACAAAGAGAAATTTAGGAATTTAAATTTAAGGGTAGCAAGAAAATTTCAAAAAAAATGAAGAAGTGTTGCTGGATCAGGGAGGAGACTGACCCAGTCAACGCAATATGGTGTTTTATGCGTGTGGACGGCAGTTCGCCAAAAGTAGCCCATACATCCCTCCAAACACCACAAGTAGTAGAAAGGAAAAACTAGAAAAGTAAAACCTGCAAAAGGTCAAATAAGTAGAGAAGCCCAGGCAACACGAAACATCCAAGAACACACACCATAAACAAGCACAACACAAAATCACACTAAACTATAGAAGACTATACAGACTTACTCTCATTGACAAACCTCAAATCGACAACCACCCGCCACAACTCACGTGAGTACCGCCAGCAAATGCCATTCCTAACACTCAATGAAAGTTATACAATGCACCACAGTCAAGAATCCGGAATTCGAATTCCGATTCGGAATTCTGAACCGGTATATCGGAACTGGAATTCCGATTCGGAAAACAGTAAAAAAGTGTTCAGTTCCGGCCTTTTAATAAATTAACAGAGTCCGATTATAGTTAGTAGAATTGATAGTCAACAGGCAAGTCCCCAAAATAATAAGCCTTAATCATTAGTTAAATCAATATTAGTATTTTTAAAATTTTCAAAAATAATCCTATAAAAAGAGTGAGGGTATTTATTATTAAGTGTGTTAATGAGATTATACATTGAAGACGAAAGTTAGATTTAGAGTTACAAATTTTATTGAAACATTCCAGTTGACCAGGAATTGTTTTATAATACATATTTTAGAAATATTTGAATCCCAATATATAATTTAAAAACCGGAAATTGAAAATAATCTTTTATCATAAATATTAATATCAGTTTTATTATTTAAGGTGGATATATTCAAGAGTAGAAAGACGGCTTTATTATTATCTGAATTAGTTTTTAATAAATATAATTCATCTGGGTATATTGATTTCTATAGGTTAGCAAAATTACTATCAGTAAAAACAATCAAATCATCAATATATCTAAAGGCAGAATTAATTTGTAGGCTCCGGAATGAATGCACTATCTTTCAAGCAGAATTGCTTTGTATTAATCTCGCAGTTAAGTGGTTTAAAGAAAATGGACATTTTTTTCAAAGTACCTTATTTGTAGCGATTCCTCTTTACATTTACTGAAGAATGTTGCAAGCACAGAAAAATTGGTTGTTGAAACGCTTTTAACAATTAGTTCTCTTAAAAATAGAGGAACTGAGATTTCTTTTGCCTATGTGCGTGGACACTGGAATTTACGGGAATGAAAGAGCTGATTTTTTATCCAAAGACGCTTTGAATTTAGCAATTGATGTAAATTGTAACATTCCTAAGTGTTACTTGAAAGGCTCATATTATGACAAGCTTGTTGCTAAGTGGAACGAATAGTTTGTCTCGTCTGAGAAAGCTGGCCACACCAAAATTTTTTTTCCTACTATTAAGCATAGATTGAACTCAGAATTAATTTTCTTCACAAACTTCCAAATTACACAATTTTTATCTGGCCATGAAAATTTTGCTAAATATCTATATAGGTTTCATCTTCGGACTAATGATTTGTGCGAGTGTTTTAAAAAGCAGCCACAAGATGTAGAGCATTTGCTTTTTAGTTGTCCTGCATTTAAAACTTCAAGAATGTACCTGCAAAACGATTTGAGAAAATTAGGTAAAACATGACCAGTGAAACTCAATGCTTTTGTAAAATCTAATCTGCTTTTCTACTCATTTGTCAAGTTCATAAAATCTTGTAATTTTAGTTAAATTGTTTTCCACTGTTTCTTTGTTAAATCAACTTACTTCTGTAAGCCCCGTGTTGTACTTCTGTGGTGCACGGGGAGTTTGCTTTAGTTAATATATATATATATATATTATATATATATATATATTAATTAGATTGAATTGTATCAAGAAGATAGATACCAAAACGCTGAAAAGATAAAGTTACCACATGTACACTTAATCACGGATTATACCTTTCGTTTTTCGCTGAATAATCAGTTTCTTTTCACATGATTGATTAGATCCAAACTCAGAATTGAGTGTTAGATTGTGTTATCATTATGACAGTAAGATGAAATAGTATATGCCTTTAACGTTATTACGCCTTTTCAAGCACTTTAAAATACTGAAATTAATTTTAATTACTGTTCAGTCGGTAGTATTTTCATGTTTGGTTCGAAAATATGATTAATATTTTTTGTAAAAGTGCTTTTCATTTTTTAACTTGTTGTGTATTCATAAATCAAAAAGGACTAAATTGTTAGTGCGCCCGCTAAGTTACCAGAAAAAGAACTTTTTCCGAAGATTCTTTTTCATGAAATTACAAATCAAATCAATTCATACCAAATGTTAAGTAACAGAAGCAATTGAAACGGATGACAATCTGACACTGAGTGACATAATCTGATAAGAACTTCAAATTTAGATAACTATTTCATTTACAATTTAAGAAAAAAACAGAGCATAACTTCTTACTAAACTAAAATTATAAATAATGGATTTTAAAATCAATAAATATTTTAATTATTTGGGGTTGATAGATAATAGTTTCATTAATATATCCTTACCTTGGAGTACCCAATTAACTACATTATTTAATAGATTGTTTTTCTTTTACAGTAATATAATTTTTCTAAAATAGGGGCATGATACAACTTCAATGGGTATGAGCTGGGCTTTATATTTACTTGGACTTAACAAAGATGTACAAGAAAAAGTTATTGAAGAACTGGATTCTATATTTGAAGATGACGTTGATAGACCAGTCACTGCAGATGACCTTAAGGACATGAAGTACCTAGACTGCGTTCTTAAGGTGAGTTTTCTATGGATATCATACGTTGCTTGTTAGATTTTAAAATTTTTATGTGGCGGTGTCTAGAAGGCAGATGACATTAGAGGTGTCCATTTCTAGAAAATGTAGTAAGTTCACCTGGGAAAAAGACTGCCTTAAGAAAAATAAGATATGATCATCACCATACGTGACTATTTGTTTTGTCAACTCGTGACCACATCTTTCTTTTCTGGCACCAAACAACAGACTTGGACTAGGGTCAGCGCTAAGGACGCCAATTTTTTTTGAGACTCTCCTCCTCCCAACTCACTGATAAGTTTAGAGTTTTTCGTGGGAGGAGGGAGATAGATTCCCACTGCGCACGAAAGAGGACAAGGGAAACCAACCCCCCCGGAGAGATTTATTTGCGAATAATCAAAATAATACAGTGGCAAACAAGGCCGACAAATACAATGAACACAGAAACAATCTAAACAGTTAAAAAACACATAAAAAAACACAAACAGACACAAAAACCAACAAAGGAAAAACCGGAGTCGAACAAGAGTAAATATAAAAGTGTTCGACTCCGGTAAAAAAGCACCGAGCAATAAGGAAAAGAGGCTTATAAAAGGCGCCATAAAAGTTTAGGGCTTATAGAAGACACCCATGCATTAGAAAAGATAAAAAGTAAGTATAAAATTTAGTAAAAAGGCACAAATATTAATTGGCTCATATGAGGCGCCTGCTAATGCATGGGGCTTATAAAAAGGCGCCCCATAGCTCGGTGCAAAATAGGTTTAAAATTTTAAGAAATTTTAAAAATAAAAGACAGACAACTTAAGAATGATTAGATGACCCACGCAGTGGTCATCCAAAAATATGACGATGAATATGAAAATTTTAATGATCAATAGATGAAATAAATATGGGTGAATAATGATACATGAATATAAATACTGAATGGTCAATTGAATAAAAGTTTAAAATTAGACCGGGCCTAGCCCTAGGCCTACTACATTAAAAATCAGTTGTGGGGCGTGACGATCCGATCCGCCACCTCCCCAGCAGCCACAACACACCTAGAGATCTTGTATAAAGAGATATTGTTCTGTACGACCCCGCATAAAAAATCATTTTTGTACTGCGGGGCCGTCAAATGGTGAGAGGCCGTGTGTGGGCAGCTGAAGAGGTAGTGGTCGGCATCGCCAACCTCCCCACAACTGCATAAATTCGTGTGCTTAATTTTAAATCTGTGAGGTACGCAACGAACGGACCATGACCGGTTAAAAACCAAACGAGGCGGCGATCGGTAATTAAAGTATTAAATGAAACCTTGGGGCTGAAGTCCTTAAAACGCAGGCCCGTTGTTAAGTTGTTAAAGTGGGCCTGCCACCTCTCCAATGTAAATTTTTTAATAATTCGCTTGATATAGGAGAGGGGCATTGGAACCTCCAGCCCCTCGCCATCGATCACCGCCTGTTTGGCACAGAAATCAGCCGTCTCGTTGCCTGTATCCCCCACGTGAGCCCGAACCCAGCTCAGGCCAACTGTTGTACAAGAAGAAATTTCGTTTTTAATTTTAAGTAGATAGGAAGACTTACTGCTAATAGAAGATAAGGCCTGAATGGAGCTAAGGCTATCGCTGAAAATATTAACACGTTTATTATTTCTGATCGCCCATTTGAAAGCCAAATAAATGGCGGTCAATTCCGCCTGGAAGACCGAGTTATAATTTTGTAATTTAAATTTTTGGGCTTCGATCAGTTTATCACCATCAAATATACACACCGCGGCTCCGATACCGTCATCGATACCCGAGCCGTCGGTGTATATATTGAAGTCAGAATTTTGAATAATTGGGGGGAATTTTGGAAGAATGGTCTTCGAATTAATAGTTATTGTTGGGCTATTGTAATCAACTGATACCAGCGACAGCTGCAACTCGGGATCGGGTTGCCGTCCTCTGATGACATGATACTTTTTATATAATGACAGCAGGGTCAGGTGGAGCGGGGGAATTGTAAAAGCGGATTAACATTCAACCTGTCCCCTTAATTTAACAAATAGACTTCCAAAACCACGTGACTGAATTGCATACTCGTAGCGCTCAATTATACAACGATAGCATAAATTTATTTATATTTATGTTATATTTATTAACCTTCCAGGTGTGGGACAACTTAATGAAAGATCCATATAAAGCTTTCATTAAAATGTTATTTGTATTATGTTTGTAAGTATGTCAATGGATCGAAGTTTAAAATTTAGCATGGTTGCATTGTTTGATCTTGCCTTGCATTTATGCTTTATGTAAATATTACAACTATTATTCTTTTATATTTACGGTCAGATTATCTTTGATTTTTTTACAGGAATCTCAGAGATTGTATCCATCGGTTCCTGTAATATCTAGGACAATAACAGACGACTGTACTATTTGTAAGTTACATAAAATTATTTAATTGAATGCATAACTTTTTATTAATAGGGAATTCAATTTAATTTAATATCAATTAAAAGAAAAAAATTCTCATTAAAAATAAACGCACTGAAATTGTAAAAACATGAAAGAAAAATAATTTCATTTACAGTAAGGAATGAAAAATGTAGCAAAACATGTGTTTCTAGGCAGATATTTCATAGTTTCTTTTGTTGAGATCGGTTATAATACTTTCTCTTAGCAGAAGCCTATATAAAAACATCGAAACTGATTATCTTGAAAATCTTAAATATATGTAGATACCTTTGAGACTTGAAGGATATATAAAGTTAATAAGCTTGGGTAGATGTTTTAGCACTGACTTGCATTCTTAAATTTACAGTCAGATGTTACAGATCGCATATTTATTCTAATGGAATAAGGCACCCATTTTAATGTCAGAATTTATGCATTAATTTCAATAGAAAATTATAACTTGAGAAATAATTTATTTCAAAGGAAACCTCGAAATATGCATAAACTGTCTTCAATTGGCGCCCGTAATACAAAATTTTTATACAAAAACCAATATCCTCACAACGTAAAACTCAAAAGCCACTTTAAAATTGATAAAAATTATTTTTGAACATATATTTGTTATCCATGAAATTAGTTTCTTCACTAATTTCATCGATAACAGAATCCACTGGTAAAACATCTGTTTAGAAAAAAGGTTAGGAAAAATAAGACCTGAAGACTCCAGTAAAATACTTTTCAATTAAAATATCCTTACCTGTCACCTTGCTTTTAGGACGATCAGTTAGTTGTAACTTGCATTTTACAGAGTATAATTCTTGCAACAATGCATCACTTGTGTCTACATGGTCAAGTGGATACATGTGTGCTGACAACAACATATTTAGGCAATACATGTTTTTGCATCTGCTTATTGCCCATTCTTGCTCCTCAATTCCCTGAAGGGTCAGCATTGCTCCACCCCCAATATTTCTTCAGCGCCCATAGGAGGCAGTAGTGCCTACTTTGAGAAATTATATTCTAGACACACTCTAATCAATACTGAGAGACGATGGCTCGTATATGGACTTTCTTTTTTCCTTTTTTATAGCCTTGTTCGGTGTTCTTTGTATGCTGCGTGTGCACTTGTGTTTCGGCTATAAAAAAATTATACAATTGATACTAGGACTGGAATTTATTATTTCATGCTGATGACATTAAAGCTCAATTGTTTGTCGACTCAAATATTTATTTTTCAGGTGGTTACGATATACCGAAAGGAAGTATTTGCGGCGTGGTACCATATTATCTGCATAGAAATGAAGACGTTTTCCCTAACCCTGAAAAGTTCGACCCCGACCGCTTCCTACCAGAAAATTCTGTGAATCGTCATCCTTATGCGTACATACCGTTTTCTGCTGGCCCTAGGAACTGCATAGGTAATTTTCATCGTTACTTAAATTTACTAAACCAACAGACCCGCGCATAGTATGTGTGCTAAAGTTTCTAAATTGCTTATATCTTGTGTAAACAAAGTGTTGTTACTCCCATTTAAATCTTATTTCAATGCATTTCTAAACAATAAGTATTGCATACATATTCACATAAATGGATTTCATACCTCTAAATGAAATATAATTATCCAAAAATGTGTAACAGCATTTCGTTTACTTGTACTGATAACTTGTAATCATGTTTCCAATAAAATGCATGGCAGAAGGCACACCTCAGTCATGTTACCACAATTATATTCTGAATGTCTGCTTCAATTCCATCCCATCTAATTGTTCAAAGACAATGATGCATTTTTTTGAAGCAAAACCTACTTTCGCTCATCTTTTCTTTCCGATTTCCAGATTTCTCATTGCTTATTGTCATCAGACTGCTGTAGATTTTCATTAGAGAGGCGAGCCCTTGTTTGCAGTTTTACCAATATTAAGCAGCTCTATATGTAATCCAGACTATATCAGGACTTCCATTGAGATCCTCTCTTTGAAAACCAAAGTAGATCAGAAGGTGACTTGGGGAGGCTTGTTCAGTGTTACTATTTAGGGGTTTAATATGCCTAGATTGAAATATTGGGCCCTGAATGAGAGATAGAGATTGGATGTGCCCGCTTACGAGTTTAGAAAGGGTAGTCTGACATTTTCTGTCACCCGTACATTTGAGCGAGGCTCCAGGGTGGCTTCTATGCTATCAGATATGAGCTGTAGTTGCTTTCGCCAAATTTTATTATTTGAACTCTTCTTTATGGTGAATGACTTTTGGTGGCAAGGTTTGTGAAAACATTCAGTCATGTACTCCTTGGCATGTCTACTACAATTTCATTAAGATTGAGGTTTACATGAGATGGAATCTATCGGATATGAACATTTCTTGCAGTGATGTGTTATACGTGATAGAAATTTTAAAGTCATCTAACACTTTTAAAATGAAATTGGATTTTTGTAAAGAAAAACAGTGGAATAAGAATTATTTTAAAGTAAGCATTAAGGACACCAGTATAGTTTGTATTTATTTGAATTTACCTTGAATGAAGATTGTATGTTTCCAATTGATTGAGTTCTTGTGCAATGAAAACACGAATTATCCCTTTTGAAATTAATAGTAATATTGAAACTTTTTATAAAAAGTTAGCATTAATATTTCCATAACCATAAAATATAAAATGTTGTTAAACTTGAAAGACAATCGCAATTATCTATTTTAGTTTCATTTTTTCATTTTCATGCATTAACGATATTTGTCAATGATAACTTTCTTTAAAGCAATATTATATCCAAATATATCCGTTAACTAATGGGTAGTATCAGGTAATAAAAGGAATTTGTCTTGGGATCAGAGTCATTTGTTTTTTTATTCACGATCTATGAATTGATAAGAAATTAAATCTCGGAAGCAGCAGGGATTTCTTTTGAAATTTTCTTTTTCTAGTCCCATACCGATTGAAGAGCTCCGGACAGCATAGTAACAAGTCACAGAGATACTCGTTACAGAGATGTTCCTTAATAAAAAAATTGTAAATAAAATATTCAAGAGGATCAAAAGAAATTCTGATTGTTTGAATGAGTGCTTAATACTTTTAAATTTGAAAATTGCTCTCATGAACATTTTGAAGTGTGGCTTATCATTGTGTTGCCTCCGAAGTCCTTCAATTTATAAAAATAAATGTTCTGAGGAAATGCTAAAAACACTCAAATAACTCTGTGAAAAATATTATTTTATCAATATCATAGAAAGAAGTAAATTAAAATAAAAACATTTTAGTTCATTTCATTAATAAATAAAATATTTTCTTTCAATTTAAAAATCCTAAGCGAATTAGGTAGGCTTAGAAGTTAGTAAAATACGAGGACCAAACTGAAATATCCAAAGAGTTACTTTTAGTTACGAGTGGTGTGAATTTAATTCGATTTGGGGTTTTATAGCGCAAGGTTCGAAAACGGACATACTGTACCACGAGTGATGTGAAATGGCAATAAAACAAAAAAAATCTGGAGTGTTAGAGGTTTATTTTTTATGCATTTTCAGGTCAAATCTTGCGCTCTATGTATGAAAATGTCATGGATATAAATATTAAATCGATAAAGATACTTGCATATTTTATAGTCGAAACTTGAACTCTCAAATTGTTCCTCATTCAGAAACAAGATTTTAAAATTAGAAATATTTCGCTGTTATAGCTCTTGAATGCAATGCAGAAAGTATTCCGAAGAAATATTTTCTTTTCTTTTCTAGGTCAGAGGTTTGCACTGATGGAGGAGAAGGTAGTAGTGTCAACCATTTTGAGAAACTTCTCGCTTCATTCCCTCGACCCGAGAGATAAAGTCGGTGCAACATTAGAACTTACATTACGACCAATTATACCAATAAGAATAAGAATTCGACCAAGGCATTTGACTACAATGTAACAAATCCTTTTGTTCACATAATAGATAGAATAACTAAACTGAAAGTAATTTTTGGCATGTGACAAATAATGTGGCTACAATATAACTATGGCAACATTGTAAAAATTAAACTGATTGCAGAGGAGAAATTATTAATTTCAAATAAAAATTTGTACAAAACAAAGATAATACTACGTACATAAATACACATACACGGAAGCACACCCCTAATCACATACATAAACAGAACACACGCAAACATAAACGCATAGCTCAAAGATAATACAGCGATGGCACACATGAAAATGCTAAATCTTAATTTGTATGAAATTTGAACCGTTAAATTGAGTTTGTAAATTTGTTTCTCCATCTATAGATGTATAAAATGTATTTAAAAAATTTGAGTTTTTGATATAGCGGCTCGTACATCACAAAAAGAAAATGTTCTGCATTCAAATTTATAAAATATAATATCAAAAGCACACTTTTCAATGGATACATTATGTCCATGAATCCCTTAAAAATACAAAGTACTCTAAAATTGGACACAAGATTAGTGCAATATTAATAATCAAACAAGTAAATCGCGAATCATTTCTTGACAAATTTGTATACATCGACCAACTTTTCTTACTAATTCTGGAATAAACATATGTGGTCGTAGAATTTCTTGACATGAAAGTAAATCAAATCTACAACACAAAACCTTTTAAAACAAGATATGGAGCGATAATCATGTTTTGTAATTATTCAACGATTTAAAAAAAATTTGGACATAGATTTCCCTTACAAAATGATTAAAATCATTAAAAGTACTCAATAGGCAAGTAATGTTTTCATGATGAACAGGAACTGGTTTCTCTTCAGAAACTATTTCTGAATCGAAAATAAATACTATAAGGATTCAATCTGAAGCTTACATGTCAGTTGAAGTGAAGAAAATTTTAAATTGCATTTTATCGATCTTGGAAGGAATATTAAAGAGAAAATTTTCAAGCCAGGATTTTTGGAAAATTAAAAATTCTGTTGTAGAAGATTGGATAATCATAACCAGAAGATCACGATTGAAGATAATGCTTACTTTACGAATTGAAACTATTCTTATGCAACTTATAGCTACATGTCAAAAGATTTCGAGCACAGTGATTAAAAAACTATCAAATCAGCCAACCGATTTTTGAAAATTGGTAAATGGTTGTCTGCTTGGTCGATAGTGAAGACTTAATTTTAAAACAAGTCTGCGTTACTTATCATGCCACTTAATGAGATTTTCAAGGAAAAGACTATTCTTCAATAGAAATTACTAATGGATATCGTTTCAAATTAATTTGTCATCTTTTGCTCAATGATGATAAAATTCGGAAATATCGCACATCCCTAGTGCAAGAGTGTCAGAAGTTGAAGAATATTGGTAGAAAAACTGAGTGCAAATGGCTATTCACCTTAATTTTGTTATTTTTACGATCTGAGATACGGCAACTGTACGTGAAACGAATTTAAGAAAAGGCAGTCCATAATCAACCCCCCCCCCAGGGAAACGCCAAAAACCCCACAAAACAAATTTCCGTAGTAGTCTTCTTAGTATCCATGACATTGTGTAGTTTTGCCTTACACCAGGAGTGCGATATAAGTGCAATGAATAATATGGATGGATGTAGCATGTATACGTATTTCCGTCCAAATTAAATGGTAGAAATTTTTTAAATGTCCAAACGTCGTTTTTCATACGCTTAAAAGATATTTGCATCTTTCTATGAAAGAAAACCGATATAATTTTGATCATTTTTCTATCTACAGTTAACCAATTCAACCCAAACAACGCCATGTAATACTACCAGTGAAGAATATAAAACATTTTAGCGATAATTTAATGTATAAAATCAACGATTTTCAACTTGTGTGACACAAGAATTGTACTGGTATGCCTCACGAATATTGAAAAGGTTTAACTGGTGTAATATTGACTTCATTTCGATGTTCGTCATGCTAATAATTACCGTAAATGTTACCACTTATTAATTAACACACGTTTAAATTACTTTTTGAGTGTTATTTTTTATTCCTAATATCATAAATAAATTGTTTCGAAAATATTTAAAAAAATCTGGTTGGGAGCAGAAAGAGTATGTGTAATTAATAATAATATTTGTAAATCAAACAAAATTGCACCTATTTTTTGTCAGATCTGCAAAAATATAGTAAATATTCAGTGTATCGCAGAACTTTAGCAACTAGTTTATATGTGCCATGGTGATGAAGAAGGTAGTACATACACACACTATGATAAGCAGACGCTATGATATATATGCACACACTATGATCTATATGCAAACACTATGATACATATGCACACACTATGATATATATGCACACACTATGATATATATGAACACACTATGATGAGAACTTCAACAAACGAATTTTTCACATTCTGTTACGAAAAAAATTTTTATAAAAAAATCCCTTTACTGGTACACGTTTCACTGAATATGACGTGACTGTAAGTGTGCGACAAGCTCAAAGATTCAGGAAAAATTCGGCACGCAGGATGAAGTAAAAAAAATTAAAAGCCCATAAAGTTAATTAGAATAGGAAAGGACATATCACTTTTGGAGCACCCATTATAAAAAAGTTCATCTCCTCGTCAAAAATATAATTAAATTAAGATAAAAGAAATTTACAAAAGGATTCAAAAGTCTTTATTCAAAATTTAGAGATCTAGGGGCTTAATACACATAAAATCAGCTTGTACAAAGTAAAAAAAACCACACGTCGAGTTGAGGGGTAGTCAGTTGACAGACCTCCCAAATTCTGTCAGCGACCTGAGAGTGAGCAATTTCGGACCTTGATTTATCTCCTGTACCTATACCTTTGGTATAAGGTGCATTCACAATAAATACAAATGAGATCAAGAAAAGTTAAATTGAAAAATGAGTTAAGATTAAGAACAGAAGTTACTTCAAATGTAGTCATATAATTAGAGTATCTATTGTATCTGCCTTTTTTATTAGTAATTAGAAATGGAAGTTATTTAGGGGCTAATTAGTTTATGGAATTGAAGTCATAGACTTCAGGTGTCCAAACAAAACACACCACAAAAACGCTTTGTTGGATGTGTAAAAGTATTAAATTGTTGATACAGAAGGCACGAGGTCTCTTCTGCGAACTCGCATAGCATCACACAGTAGTCCGTCACGTCTCATTGCCATCAGGCAACGTATGATACCAACGCGCGCTTCACTTTTCTTTGTATGTAGAAGTGCATTACTATTGATTAATATTTAAGAATTTCTGCAATTGTATGTATCTTCTATTTTAATATTCTAGTTTGGCTACTGATGATTTGAACAGGTTGAGAAAATAAAATATTTCTTTGTATGCTAATGTTGTGTGTTCTTTTCATCAATACACTTAATGGATTTCTATACATTATTGATTGAACCTGTAATCAATACATAATTTTAGTGAAAATAATTACGCTTTTCATAATTTAATATTTATTAATGCGCAATGTTAATGAGTACTTGTTTAATGCTCACCCACATACTATCAATAATCTCACATCAGTTCAATTCAAGCATCTAAATTTTCAGAAGAAGGGGAAAAGTATCCGTATTTCCTTAATTAATATCCTAATTGTTCTTTAAACTTCTAACTACAGATAAGGTATCCACGGAAAGGTAACCAAACGCTGTAGATAGATGGAGGCTCAAGTAGCATGACTTAATCTTCCTGTGAAGCCTTTTGTATCTAGAAGATGTTGTGTGACTGAACACTTAAACAAAACAACTCATAACTGACATCATACGCATGCTTCGTCTTAATTAGGCCGCATCCACACCGGAAACAAAAGCGAGCAGCGCTGGATTGCGCGGATTGTTGTGACCAAGGCTACTTAAGGCTATACCAAGGCTCCTTTACTAGCCTTGGTTGTGACGGCGTACTGCGCAATGTTCTGCATCCTCGAACACGCGCTATTGCGATCCGCTCCGTGATGGTACATCAAAGGAAAATGTTCGTTTGTGCGCGCTGTATTTGGCCGGCATTTCAGTTCACTCGCGCACGCCGTACGATCCGGTTCGTATTCACTCTGCTTATATAATTACTTCGTTCCTACTTGTTTTTTAGTTCCTACCTATTGAGTTGTTTTAGCAGGAGAAAATGGACTGGAACCACAGCAACATTGAAATGGTGATTCACCTATATAGCCAATAACCGGCGTTGTGGGACTCAACCAACAATAATTACCATATTAAGAACCAAAAAATGATACTTGGAGCTTATTCCCCTATCTCTTTAATAAATCGACAATGATAATTTACGCAACACTCGCGATTATGCGTCGACTTTGTAAAGAACGGGACATTTGAGCAATTTGTTTTGAACAATAAGTTTTCAGTTTAATTTCGTACACACAACCTCCAGCACGCACACGAGAACAATGGAACAAGCTAAGCACGAGCAGTCCCACCACAAACACCTCGCTCAGCGGTTCGTCCTTCTCGGTTCTGCGCGGTTTCGCGCATTTTCGTGCAGCGAACCGCGCACTGGGCTTTTTATTTTTCAACTGAAACGATTTCAGGTATTATGTTAATTTTACTTTTATGACGTAATTGTAGAAACTATTTATTATTCTGTGCTCTTTACATTTTTGTTGTTGTTGACCATGTGAGCAATAAAATGCTTGTTTTTCGTATAAAGTGGTCGGATTTATTTTGTCATAAATTCTATAAATCAACACAAACAGAACATTCTGCACGGCGCAGCTCTGCGCGGCTGGTGGGGACATGGCTTTAGGGACGCAGCCGCTCCGCTCCGACCAGTTGAGGTCAGTATGGATTTAACGGGGGAAGGCCTCAGAAAAATGGAAAGATTGTGAGAAGAGATCCTCATCATGGGAACAAATACTGGGCCTCGCTCTGTAGTACGACAGGAATAAGGAGGGAATCACATGGACCACCGAAGCAGGGGAGGGAGGGGTGTCAGAAGGGGCTCAAGCCATCCTAGCATATATGCAGAGGGGGTTCCGCATCTTTACTTAATTTCATGCTAGAAGAAAATGGAAAATACGCGATTTAATGAAAAAAAGAAATTAAAAAATTTAAAAAATCCCGCTTTGTATGTCGCTACTCTAGCAGTAGTTTAGTCATGTTCACAACTGCGGCAAACCACGATGTGGCTGTGATCCCAATGTGGCTGTGATCCCAATGTGGCTGTGCCCTCAATGTGGCTGTTCACAACTGCGGCAAATCACGATGTGGCTGTGATCCCAATGTGGCTGTAACCACAATGTGGCTGAGTGGTTATGCTCATGTGAGTGGAGCATCCCATCGCGATGTGGGTGAGACCAGTTGTGAATGTGACTATACTCTTGTGAAATTCAATTTTGAAAGTTTCTGAAACCGACTCGAGCATTTGTTCTCGAGTTCAGAAACTAATTCAAATTTTTCAAACTCCAAAACAATGCGATTGTTTCCAAGACTGACTCCAGACATTTCTGACTGAGCTCAGAGGGCAACTAAAAAGAGAGTTTCAATTTTGAAAGTTTCTGATCAAACTCCAAAACGATGCGATTGTTTCCAAGACTGACTCCGGATATTTCTGAGTGAGCTCGGAGGACAACTAAAAAGAGAGTTTCAATTTTGAAAGTTTCTGATCAAACTCCAAAACGATGCGATAGTTTCCTAGACTGACTCCAGATATTTCTGAGTGAGCTCGGAGGACAACTAAAAAGAGTTTCAATTTTGAAAGTTTCTGAAACCGACTCGAGGTCGAAAGAGTAAGTTATACTTAGCTGTAAGTACTGCGGCAAACCACGATGTGATTGAGACCACAATGTGGCTGAGTGGCTATGATCATGAGAGTGGAGCATCCCATCGCGTGTGCGTGAGATCAGTTGTGAATGTGACTATACTTTTGTGAACTGTGATGTGAGTCGAAAGAGTAAGTTATACTTAGCTGTAAGTAGGTAATGTAAAAAGAGTTTACCGTGCCAGTACGCACATAAATGACACTATAGAACAAATTATGCGTGTACTGGCATGGCAAACTACTTCTAAGGTTTAAAAATTCTTTCCAAAAACTCGATTATGTGCATACTGTCCAGACAAACTACTTCTGAGTTCGCTTTTTGAGAGAGAACTGAGATAAACAATTATTCCAAAATACAAGCTTACCTTCAGTGGTTGCGACCAGTTGTGAATGTGACTATACTCTTATGAACCGCGATGTGGGCTCGAAAGAGTAAGTTATACTTAGCTGTAAGTACTGCGGCAAACCACGATGTGATTGAGACCACAATGTGGCTGAGTGGTTATGCTCATGAGAGTGTAAAGAAGTAATGTAAGTCGAAAGAATAAGTTATACTTAGCTGTAAGTAGTTAATGTAAAAGAGTTTACCTTGCCAATATGCACATAAATTGATGCTATAAAACAAGATTATGAGCATACTGGCAAGACAAACTACTTCTGAGTTTTAAAAAAAAATTATTTCCAAAAACTCGAGAGGAGGATCTTTATGAAGTGAGAACTGAGATAAACTGCTTACATGGTGTTCCCATCTTGAGCAAGTGTTCGAATGAATTCACAGAAGTCATACTACATAGATGAGTCATACTACCTCGGGACCTCGTAGAATTGAAACAACCTGTAAGACATCCAAAATGGGAATATAGAAATGTACACATTCACATCTTGGATATCCTGCAGGTCCTTCCTGGTCTCCAATACCGACTCTAGACATTTTGCTGTCTCAGAGTTTGGACAACTAAAAAGAGAGTTTCTGACAACTACTCTTAGTTGGGGTTCAGAAACACAAAATGTTTTTAAAAAAGTGTCCAATACTGACTCGAGGCATTTTGCTGTCTCAGAGTTTGGACAACTAAAAAGATAGTTTCTGACAACTACCCTCAGTTGAAGGTTCAGAAATGCAATTTCTCTGAGTTCGAAACAATTTTGAAAGTTTCTGAAACCGACTCGAGCATTTGTTCTCGAGTTCAGAAACTATTTTCATTTTTCTTTTGAAACTCCAAAACAATGCGATTGTTTCCAAGACTGACTCCAGATATTTCTGAGTGAGTTCGGAGGACAACTAAAAAGAGTTTCAATTTTGAAAATTTCTGAAACCAACTCGAGCATTTGTTCTCGAGTTCAGAAACTACTTTCATTTTTTTTCAAACTCCAAAACAATGCGATTGTTTCCAACACTGACTCAAGACATTTCTGGACCTGAGCTCGGAAACAAAACACGCAAGTTTGGAAATCTAGCGGCCTGAGGAACCCTCTATAGAAATAATTGAAAATTCATTTGCACAATTATTTACTATAGACAGGCCTCCAGGCCCTCTGAGAGGACCTATTCTTATTATCAAAGCTATATAAAGCAAAGCAAAATACAAGAAAATATATATGATATATACAATGGTTCTAACATAAGCATGTAAAACACAAAGTATATAATTTTAGATTCTAACTAAACACATAAGCATGTAAAACAGTGATTCTCAACCACTGTGCCGCGGCACTTTAGTGTGCCGCGAGATTCTTGAAGTGTGCCGCCACTGCGAATACCCATGCATAAGCGACGTCAGGCAAGTAGTTCAATTGGTTCAACCTTCCTAGCGGGGACTGGCTGAACCAATGCGCATGACTATTATAGTTCTGTACTGGTTCTGGATTTAACCCAAACAAACCTATTTACTACTTTAGTCTACTAGTCGTCTGCTTGATATATGCATAGGGTTAGGTTACTACTTATATATTCGCTTTCGCAATATCATAATATTGTGTTGTCAAACTTAATTAAAACGGATTCAAAGGTAATATACGATATGTGTCGTTTTTAATAATTTTTTGACAAAATTATTTTTATTTTTATAGAACCTCCTAAAATGGATAAATGTATAAAAAAAAGAAAGCTTAACGACGATAATGATGATGCTAGCGATCAGGCTAACGAGCCCAGTACAAGTAAAGATGTTTCCTCCTCCAAAAAATGTAATGTTCTTCGTAAGTATAATGACGACTTCTTAAAATTTGGATTTACATCTACAACGGAAAATGACCAAACTGTTCCCGAGTGTGGTATGTGGATGTAAATTATCAAACAGCGCTATAGTTCCGAGCAAACTCCAACGTAACTTGCTCACTACTCATCCTTCGCTTGCATCAAAAGACAAAGCTACTTTCAAAAATCATTATCTGCAAGATTCAAACAAGAAAAAGCTTTTAAAAAGCAATTTAGTGTATCTGAAAAAGCTCAGATAGCTTCTTATGAAGTGGCTGAATTAATTGCTCTTAAATCGAAACCTCATAATTTGGCTGAAGAAATTATATTACCTGCTTGTCGTAAAATTGTAAAAAGAATGATCGGCGAATTAGCAGAAATTGATATTTGTACAATACCACTTTCAAATGACAATTCATCGCAGAATTATAGATTTGACCCGAAACATTGAAAATACTGCTAAAACTCTTGCAATTTTGCTCTACAAATCGACGAAACAATTGATATTACGGGAAAAGCACACTTAATTGCATTTGTTCGATTCATTCACGAAAACGATATAATTAATCAATTTTTATGTTGTCGTGAATTATCTGATTTCACAACAGGAAAACATATTTTCGATTAAATTAATTCGTATTAACAAGAAATTAAAATTTCGTGGAGTTTGTGCATTGGCATTTGCAGACGGTGCTCCGGCTATGATTAGATCTACAAAAGGATTTGTAGCTCATGTAAAGGAACATAATGCAGATATATTAGTTACCCACTGTTTTTTGCATCGGGAAACACTCATTACAAAACAATTACCATCAGAATTGAAAATAGTGCTGGAACAATGTGTTAAAATGATTAATTATTTAAAAAATCAAGACCATTAAAAAGTCGCCTATTTAGTCAATTATGCCAGGCTAAATACGAATCGTTGTTACAGCACGCGGAAGTTAGGTGGTTATCCAGAGAGAAAGTTTTATTTCACGTGCTTGAATTAAAAAAAGAGATAGATATTTTTTGAACAAGATAATAATGATTTTGTTCATTTGTTGGATGACAAAATATGGTGTGCTAAGCTAGCTTACTTATCTGATATTTTTGTTATTTTTAATAACATAAATACAGGTATGCAAGGACCGAACGAAAATATTTTAAACTCAACCGATAAATTGTTGGGATATCAAAAAAAATTACTTTATGGAAGAATAACGCACAAGAAGGTAGTTTAGAAAAGTTAAAAAGATTGTTATAAAATAATTCATAAAATAGTTATTGATCATTTGACAATACTAAAGCAAAGAATTGTTCATTACTTTCAGAATTTAAAAATAAAAAAATTTGATTGAATTCGAAATCCCTTTGTGATAAACGACACGTCGGTGTATGAATTAACTTTGAAAGAGGAACAACTAATTTCGGTGTGTAATAACCGAGATTTAATTTCAAAACATTCAGAAGAATCAATTAATTCGTTCTGGATTAATCTTAGATACGATTATCACACAATATCTCAAAAGGCCTTAAGTGTCTTATTACAATTTTCCGCATCTTATTTGTGCGAATTCGGATTTTCGGCTTTGACCAACATAAAAGCGAAAAAAGATCCAGACTTTTAAATCTGGATCACGAAATGGGAGTAGCATTATCATTTTTACGCCCAAATATAAATAAAGTTATCAAAAAACACCAAGCTCAAATTTCGCATTAAATGTAATTTATCATTAAATAAACATTTTGTTTACTTTGTAATGGAATTTCATTTTATATTTCATTGAAAATTATTATCGTACGCTATTTTTACAAAACATATTTTAGGTACATCAATCAATTAACCAAGTAAAATTCTTTTTAATTTATCTTATTGTTAGTGTGCCGCCAAATTTTTAAATTATTAAAAGTGTACCGTGACAAAAAAAGAATGAGAATCACTGATGTAAAAAAAAGTATAATGTTAGACGCTAGCTAAACACATAAGCATGTAAAACAAAGTATAATGTCAGACGTTTTTGCGGTTATAAAATGAGTTAACCTAGTCTCCCTCCGCGGGTTTATTCTATAGGATCAAAAAAATGAAAAGGTTTTATCCTCCTCTTCTCCAAATGCTCGTCTACCTCTCTCTGTACTATCCGCAAGGCGTTCCACACGTAGTAGTTCAGGAGTCCAAACGCGTGAAAAAGAACATGGTGGCTCACGAAGACGCGTTTTACGCGGCTTACGATCAATGTTGCAAAACTGTGGAAACTGCTATTTTTTCAAGGGCAATATGAATCAGCAGATCCGAGATGAAGCAAGACAGGCATGGGGTGAGTTAAAAGTTCTTGTTGTGAAGCATGTTGAATATATTAAGTCTTCAAATTTCCGAGAAGCTTGTAAAGAAAGTCTAATGGAATGTGTAAACGTCAACCAGAGGTCATATGCAAATGTTGTGGCGCCATCTGTACCCGACGAACGAAATGATTCGGATTGTTGTGTTATTGTTAGTGCAGATAATTGCACATCTGACGATGTTAAAAAAAAATTATTAAAACTGAAATAGACCCGAGGAAAAATAAATTTGGAGTTCGCCAAATGAAGACTATTGGTAACAATAAAGTTCTAGTCCAATGTGTTTCAGGATCCGATAAAGAGAAATTATTCTCTGCTATACAAGATTATTCAAATGTCCTTAAACCTTCTCTACCAAAGCGTAGAAACCCAACACTGGTATTAAAAAATATTCCAAATGAGGTAAAAAATGAAGAATTTTTAGAGACTATTGCTGAACAAATTCCTGAAATCATTGTTTCAGATGATCTTTGGAAGGACACTAAAATTCGATTCACTTTGAAGCAATTTCAATATGAGAGAAGTGTGGTGATTGAAGTACATCCTACTATACGCAAATGTATTTTAAAAAATTCAATTAAAGTTATGTGGAATGCGTGTAAGGTTGAGGACTTTATTGTGCTAAATAGATGTTTTTCATGTCTGGGATACAATCATAGAGCTTCTGAGTGTAGGAATACACTAACTTGCTATCACTGCGCTGGCGAACATAAAAGTTCCGAATGCAATAAAAATATTCAAATGTGTGTGAATTGCATTAGATTTAATAAAAAGACAAAGAATGCTGCTGCGCACGTCGACGTGAATCACAAGCCTTTTACAGCATGCTGCCCTAGTCATACCTTTATGATGAAACAAACCTCTTCAAAAATATTTTATGGGTAGGCTTGATAAATCAGTTGCGTTTAAGTGTGTTCAAATCAATTTACACAAATCCAAAAATGCTACCCAGCAACTTATTCTTCACATGGAGGCAAATGATATCTTCATTGCATTAATTCAAGAACCGCACTGCTACAGGGGAACTCTTCCTGGTTATCCAAAAGAATATAAAGTTTACTATGATGGTGGAGCAGAACTTATTAAGGCTGCTATCATTATTCGTGGTGACTGTTTCTCTTCTTTCCTGGATATAAATAATACCGATTATAAAGTAGTTGTTCTTGATCTTAAAATTGGCGATATGAATTTGACTATCTGTTCAGCCTATTTCGAACCTAAAACCAATATTGATATGGATTTATCGAAAGTATCAAATATTCTATTTTCAAAGAAGCCTAGACATTTTTTGTGTGGAATGGATTCAAATAGCAAGTCAGAAATTTGGCATAGCCCTATTTCTGACGGTAGAGGGACGAAGATTTGTGATTTCCTAAGTGCAAATCAGATGTTTGTTATTAATGAAGATCGTGGTCCTACATTCAGCTCAACACGGGGTTCTAGTTACATTGATATTACTTTTTGTAGCTTGGGACTTCTCCGGTATGTACAGAATTGGGATATCTCTGAGGAGGATTCTCTTTCGGACCACAAAATGATTACCTTTCAATTTGATATGTCTATTCCGAATAGGTTTCATCCTTCGTGTTCTTTTAATTTTAATAGAGCAAATTGGTCCTTATTTGCTGACTTATGTATCAGTGAACTGCATGATTTATATCTCCTTCTTGGAGAGTGTTCCGATAAATACACTTTGGAAAGGATAGTTACTAATTTTACTTCTGTACTTTTTCAAATTGCCACAGCATCTATCCCAAATAAAAAAAGGTAACCAAGAGAGTTCCCTGGTGGTCCATAGAAATTGAATGTATGAGAAAACATGTGAATGCTGCAAGACGTAGATATCAAAGGGAGCAAAATGTTATTGTGAAAGAAATCTGTAAAGCTAAGTATATGGATTTGCAACACAAATATAAGGTGAAATTGTCAGATGCCAAACTCAACTCTTGGAGAGAATTTCTTCCAACTATAAGTGTCTACAATGTTTGGAAGAATATATGTAAGTACGTTGTTAAAATCAACTTCATGAAGAAAGTAGAGATTTCTGGAATTGAACTTTCAAATGGGGTAGCTACCTCGTCTTTGACTGAAAATGTTTCTGCTGTGACGACAGTGTTTTCCAGCTGATAATGAAAGTGACGACGATAATGTTCACAGAACTATGCGTTCTGAATTGCAAAGACCATATTCGTCTGCTGAAGATTGTCCTTTTACTACCTCTGAAATAGAGTCCATCATTAAAAAACTTAAAAGTAATAAAACTCCTGGACCGGATTCGCTGCCTAATGAAATAATTCAGAAATTCTATGGTATTTTTCTGACTTTTTACTCAAGCTTTTCAATCTGTGTTTGAATTTGGGTGTCTTTCCTGCTCCATGGAAGAAGGCGCATGTTTTTTTGATCCCTAAGACATTGGATTTAAGGATTCCTCATCTTGATCATGTTAGATGCATTAGTCTATTGTCTACATTGGGAAAATGCCTTGAAGCACTGTTTATTAACAGAATTAACTGGTTTTTGAGGAAGAAAGATAATTTCTTTAGTGATGCCCAATTTGGTTTTACTCCTCAAAAATCTACTGAAGACGCTCTGCTTCGATTGTGTGACATCCTGCAGCATGGGAAGAAGAAGAGGCTGACAAGTGTGCTAATATTTCTTGATATAAAGGGTGCATTTGATAATGCGTAGTGGCCTTCTATCTTGAATATCTTAAAAGATGCTGATATTCCGAAAAATTTATATAACCTTCTTAGAACTTTTCTGAATGAAAGAACTGCAGAACCTATTATCGGATCGGAAGGCAAAATTTGTTATTTAGAGAGAGGTTGTCCTCAGGGCTCTGTTTTTGGACCTAGTCTGTGGAATATTATTATAAACGATCTTTTAATTCGTCTTTCTGACTGTTTCAAAATTGCATTTGCTGATGATTTTTCAAGAAAGACTTCTTCAAAACATCATCTTGAGAGCACAATCTGCGCTGAACTTTATTTCCCAGTGGTCAAACCTTCATAAACTTGAATTCAACCCTTCCAAGAGTAAAGCTATGATTATCGGTGGAAAATTGGATGAAGATGTTATTTCGCCTTTGATCCTTGAGGGTTCGACTCTCGAATTTGTTGACCAATTTAAGTACCTTGGTGTTTTCCTGGACAGTAAACTCAAATGGAAAAAGCATATTGAATATGTTTCCAATAAATGCGAAAAACTCCTTACTGGCCTGTATCGTATTGCCAAAAATACATTTGGAGTAGTCTATGGGGTTTTAAAAGTTATGTATAAACAAGGTATTGTGCCTTTCATATCTTATGGATCCCGGATCTGGGGACAGGCTTTGGAGACTAAGACCAACAGACGCAGGTTGAGGAAGATTCAACGGAGAATTCTTCTGCGTCTTATCAGAGGTTATAAAACTTTAAGTTATGAAGCAACCTTTGCTATAGCTGGAGTTCCACCTTTAGACTTGGAAATTAAGTGCAAAAATGAATTGTATGCTTCGATTCTAAATGATTTGTCGACGGACTGTGTTGATGGAAAATTGCCTCTCTGCGACATTCCTCATCCGGCTGCTTTTGAACCAATTCATCTAATTAAGTACGAGAAAAATGTGGAGAAGCGTTTTCAGAAAGTCTGTTTTACGGACGGTAGTAAGATGAACAAAAAGGTCGGCCTTGCTTTTGTTCTATTTGAGGACAACTTCGAATGCGGCTTTTATAAACATCGTATCCGGAATGAATGCACTATCTTTCAAGCAGAATTGCTTTGTATTAATCTCGCAGTTAAGTGGTTTAAAGAAAATGGAAATTTCTGTTCAAAGTACCTTATTTGTAGCGATTCTCTTTCCTCTTTACATTTACTGAAGAATGTTGCAAGCACAGAAAAATTGGTTGTTGAAACGCTTTTAACAATTAGTTCTCTTAAAAATAGAGGAACTGAGATTTTTTTTGCTTATGTGCGTGAACTCTGTGGAACTTACGGGAATGAAAGAGCTGATTTTTTAGCCAAAGACGCTTTGAATTTAGCAATTGATGTAAATTGTAACATTCCTAAGTGTTACTTGAAAGGCCCATATTATGACAAGCTTGTTGCTAAGTGGAACGAAGTGTTTGTCTCGTCTGAGAAAGCTGGCCACACCAAATTTTTTTTTCCTACTTTTAAGCATAGATTGAACTCAGAATTATTCTTCTTCACATACTTCCAAATTACACAATTTTTATCTGGTCACGGAAATTTTGCTAAATATCTATATAGGTTTCATCTTCGGACTAATGATTTGTGCGAGTGTTTTAAAAAGCAGCCACAAGATGTTGAGCATTTGCTTTTTAGTTGTCCTGCATTTAAAACTTCAAGAATGTGTCTAAAAAATGATTTGAGAAAATTAGGTGAAACATGGCCAGTGAAACTCAATGTCTTTGTTAAATCTAATCTGCTTTTCTACTCATTTGTCAAGTTCATAAAATCTTGTAATTTCAGTTAAATTGTTTTCCACTGTGTCTTTGTTAAATCAACTTACTTCTGTAAGCCCCGTGTTGTACTTCTGTGGTGCACGGGGAGTTTGCTTTTGTTCAATAAAAAAATTAAAAAAAAATAAATAAAAAACGCGTGAAAAAATTATTTGGGCGATAGGTGTTTTAGCCACCAAAATGGCTTCTCGTTCCATGGATAGATTGTGCAGGACCACATAGATGGGGCCTCTGTAGTCTGAATCGATGACCCCCCTACAACGTGCAAATCTCGCTTGGCAGCGATGGACGATTTGTCTCTGATGTCACCCACAATCTGCGAAGGAATCTCAAAAACGATTCCTGTGTTTATTTTAACATTTTCGCTCGGAGGCACTATGCAGTCTTCAGATGTATACAAGTCATATCCTACTGCATTAAGATTGAATCGTGTCGGATCCACCGCATGGGGAAAGATTTTGGAGTATTGTAACAGCTCTGAGAAAATGATTGAAAATTCATTTTGCACAATGTTCTAGCTAAACATGCAAAATACAAAGTATAATGTTATGCACTATCTATTAAAAAATGTCCATATGCTAGTGAGTTAATACCATCAGCAGCTAGATATTTTTTGTCGTAATATGCAGAAAGTCCAATTTTATTTTGCACGACTGTAAAAAGTTCATGATGTTTGGAAACAATAGAGCATTGTTTCCCCCTCAAAAGAGATTCATTTTTTAAAATTAGTTTGTATTGTTCTAGTGTTATATCTCTCAGAGTAGATTTTTTAACACCTTTAGCTGTTTTTTTTACAACTTGAGCCATGAGAAAAAGCATACATTTTTGCTTTCAGGCCGACATACTCTCGAATTGGGTAAATGGTTTCGAGTTTTAAAAATCCTAGCCTACCCTTATTCGTTAAGTCATGCATAAAATGGTTGGAGGGATAGTTGCTTAAGTCTAATATTTTTTTTAATTTCGCACACATATCAAGGTATACATTTTCACATTTAATAGAAATATACAAAGAATCAGTGTCCATATACAATAATTCACAGTTGTTAGCATAAACCTGTTTAAAATTATTATAATACAATTCATACATATGCAGTTTTGATAATTCTAAAATACAAAATCCTGCGTAAATAGGCTTATCCAAAATAAGATTAGGTTTTTTCATTTTAAAAAGAGTTAAATTTTCATTTATGGGTTCAAAATATTCTAAAAGCGGACTAGAAAGGTATTTTTTACAATCTTCTTTTGTTGTACATCCTTTAACGGATACTTTTTTCCGCTGGTTAAGCATAAGTCGTCCGAAAAAAGAATTATTAATTTTTTTTACAAAAGGTTTTTGTGAATTCGTCGTTAGCCTCTTTTCTTTTTTCGTTATTAAAATCGACATACTTTTTTAGCCAAGCCTCTTGTTTAAAAGCTAATATTTTATGGATTTTATTCATGATCATGCCTTTTTTAATGTAGAATTGCAAGTTTAAATAATGTGTTATGTAATTACTTTTAGGATAAAAGTTAGGTGTTAGTTTTTTACATGGAAGGTTGTGTCTAAGTTGAAATTTGTCACATAATCGTTTAGAATAGGGAGAAAGCATATCATATGTGATATTTAAATGTTCTGGGGCGAGAGGTAGATCGTTTGTTTCAGTGTGTAGACTCTCTGGATAGAGTAAATCGACTTCGAGTATGAATCCTACGTTGGAGAAAGCATCATAATTAAAAATATCAAAATCATTAATTTCATCAGAGCTAAGCCAAGAAAAATGTCCAATCGGAAGCGGTCGACTCATGACATATCCATAAAGGTTGTTAGCATCAAGAGCTAAAATATATTTTGATAATTTGCTAGAGTCATACATATCAGGAACAAATCTATTATTTGCTTTAGCATAGCGTTTGCCTAAATAGTAAATTCCTCCTCTCATCTGAGACTCAAACCAAATGTAATCGTTGACGTTATTTAAAAGTTGTAACTCGACTTTAGTAAATTTTAATCCTGCATTCCATGTTAATTCTGCACTTGTAATAAAATGCACAGGGTCGAACTTATAATATTTAATAGCGGTTCTTCTAAAGGAAGTAAACACCTCGGATAGCATTAGAGTATCAACATTTTGATACAGTTCTAGATAATCCGCTAAAGTTTTGCACTTGAAGGTACGATACACCAGCTGGGCATGTTTGTAATCGTCTTCGCTAATAGAGCTATTGGTTAGAACATTGTAAAAAGCTTTTCTATGAGGTAGCTGACATTCTTTTAATTTTTCAACTGAATCAAAGTATCAATATGGAAATATTCCTTTTTGTTTTAATAAAAATCGTTTTTTTCATGTCTGTAAAAAGCATCAAAAATTTTAAAAGAATGGTTTGAAGTTTTTAAATTATTAACTAACACATCCAGAGAAGAATCTAAAAATTGAAACGAGTCAATGAATTTAATGGCATCAAGAGAGAACGATGTAAATCTCTCCATATTTATAGGAATAATGTTTATTACTTTTGCAAAATTAGAAGGCAATTTTTTTAAAATAAGGTGTGTATCATAATGACACCCAATGACAATGATCGCGCACTCTAATATCATCTGTTTTAAAAGGCATTCTGCAAATGTGACACATTTTCGAATCAGAAGTTGAATAAGGATTATCAATCATAGGCATTACCCCATGCATTTTTTTCAAAATTTCTTCTGCAATATATTTTAAAGTTTTTAAAAACTGTGTGATAACATTTTCTCCGACATAAAATTCATGGAATATGAGATTATCATCTATATCAGTTACAACAATCGCATAACTAATGGCTTCATGTCTTTCAATAATTGAACTATGACTAGCAGAAGAAGGCAAAACGCTGCATACTTTTTTTGTTAATGATTCGAAATCAGCGAATACACAAAACGGGTGATATAACATTTTTGCAAGATTAGTAAATTTCAGAGTCAAATCTCTAGGGATTGAAACTTTTTGAGGTTTCATTTGCTGACATAAAATGTCATGGGCGTTCAGTGTAGAGCGGCGAGCAAAACCACATAAACATTTACGACAGTAAAAATGTACCCCGTTTTTTTTATTCATTAGTCTGTTAAAGTTTTTGATTAGGAAATAATGTTTTTCAAAATAAAGCAAATCAATGCTTGTATATTTTTTCGGTTGATTAGACACGTACATGGGGAAAACATCGTTTTCTTCCCATCCGTATACATGTTGTGGATTAATATGTTAGAAGTGAATTGAGGAGAGCATCATTACAATTAAATATTGTTTTAATAAAATCTAGGGGAAAAGGGGGGGTTAATAACAGGGGTCAATTATGTACAAATATCAGATTAACCATCAAATCATAGTGGGATTAACATCCTGGTGGCACGTCCGTGCAAAGCCACGTCTTAACATCAAATCGCTCGGAGTCAGTCTGCGGGGTTCGCGCCTTCTGGCGGGAAGTGCTCCGATTGGTCTTTGGGAAATGTTTCCCGCGCTTTTTGGAACGTGGGCAGGTTGGCGCCTAGACATTCCGACACTCGTCCATCTTGACATGTCAGGTCCTCCTGACACGCTGGGCAGTGAAGAAACCTGAAACGAGAAGCAAAAACAAAAGAGGAAAAGTTCGAAAAAAAAATATCTGTCAATGTCAGCATTTGTAGATTGTCAACATTGAGCATGTTGGGGATGCTTCGGCCTTCCATTGTGGGAAATTTTCAAGGACTGATAAATGCACTGGTGCAGCAAAGAGAACATCGTGGTCTGCTCATCGTGTGTGCTTTTCATCGTAATAATATCTTAACCATTGGTCATGGTTAATAGCTAATTTAGCTATACATCGTTGCCATGGGACATCGTAGATGGCGTTTACAGGAGTGGACATCAGTCAATATTTACAAAGGAAATGCTAATTGTTTGCAAACATGTTCACGTGACAGTTAGTTGGCTTGTTGACAGATTCACAATAGATTTGCTGACAATTTTCAGAAAAAGTTTTTCATTTTCAAAAGTAGACACAAAAATAAAAAATAATACAAATAAAATGACAAAGATAATAAAGTTAAAGTTCAAAATCAGTTTCTTGACCACAGTTTCATGTTATCAGCTGACGTGGAAGTTACATTTGGTCCTTCGTGTTGACCAATTTTTTTAACATCATAACGATCATGAGGGTGTGTTGCTGTAACTTCGTAGGGTCCGAAAAATTTGAGTCGTAACTTAAGGAGTGTTCCAAACTGAGTACGTTTTATGGCGACACGGTCACCAACTTTGTAAATGTGGGCCTTTTTTCTGTGTTTATTGTACTGTCGTCGGCTTTCTTCTTGCATTTTGAAGATGTTTGTTTTAGCTTCGTTTCTGAGAATTTGTTTTTCTGTTATTGTGGAGCATATAAGTGTTCTTCGTCCAAAATTTGTTTCATGTGTAGGTCTTCTTTTTGTTTCATTTTTATTCCGATCAAAAGTTCAAAGGGTGTGAATTTTGTGCTTCTGGGAGCTGTACTGTTCATTATACGCTGGATATGTGGGGCAAATTTGAACCATTTTTCGGGTTCGTTAAGTGATAATTTTGTGAAAATCGGGATTAATGTACCGAACATTCGTTCTATTTGACCATTACCACGTGGCACTCCTGTTGTAATTTGTATATGTTCGATTGATTGTTCGTTGCAATAATTCTTAAAAGTCGGTTGACTTAAAAGCACTACCTTTATCTGTTATGATTCTTGAGGGGTTGCCAAAAGTTGTTTGTTGAAGAGTTAGCTTTTGAAGTGCATCTTGAGCAGAAGTAGATTTAGTTGGATAAAGCCATAAAAACTTTGTAAATGCATCAATAACTGCAAAAATGTATTTGTAATTTTTATTTGTTGATGGTAAGGGACCTAGAAAATCACAGTGGTAACAGCTTAAGGGTTCGTCGCCTTTCGGAATGGGATTGAGCAGTCCTTCCGGTTTACCGGTTTTGCGTGAGGATAGAATGCAAGGGATGCAATTCGAAATTACTTCTTGCACTTGATGTGTAAGATTTGGGATGTAAAAGTCTTGTGAAACAATTGATTCAGTTTTGCGTGAGGCGAAATGTCCTTTTAAATGTGCATTTTGAATTATTTCTTTTTGCATGCTTTGTGGCACAACTAAGAGTTCATCATCTTTGTTCATTTTGAACAAAATACCATTTTTTAAGAAAAATTCAGTTGAAGGGGTTGTTGTTATCATTTTCTTAATTTCTGATATAAACTCATCATTATCTTGTGTTTCTTTAATTTTTTGGGTTAGTTCGTCAGGTGTAATCACAAGAACGGGGTAGCGACTTAACGCATCTACATGTTGCATTTGTTGTCCTGATCTGTGTAATAGTTCGTAATCAAATCCTTGAAGGAATAAAGCCCATCGTGCAATTTTGGGGGTTAAATCTTTCTTGGTCATTGTTTTCTGAAACGCTTGACAATCTGTGAATATTTGGAATTTAGTGCCCGTTAAATAGTGTCGAAACTTCTTAAGGGATTCTATAATTGCTAATACTTCGAGTTCATAACTGGAGTATTTTTCCTGTTGAGGTGATGTTTTCATACTCATATATTGAATGGGGTGGAAGTGTTCATCAGAATCTTTTTGTAGTAGGATTGATCCAAAACCTAGTTTGCTTGCATCACAATGCAGTTGGAGAGGTGAGCCTTGTTGATATAGGTGTAATACAGGATCGGAGGATAAAGCTTGTTTCAACATTAAAAAAGCTTTTCGTTGTTCGGGGCCAAAATGAAATGGAGTAGAATTTCTTAACAAGTCACTTAAGGGTCTAACAATTAGTGAATAATCTTTAATAAATTTTCGGAAATATCCCGATAAACCAAGAAAGCTTTGAACTTGTTTCTGAGTTTTCGGGGTAGGGAAATTTTGAACTGCACGTGTTTTGTTTACAGAGGGTCGAATGGTACCATCTTCTATTACATGACCTAGGAATTCAATTTTTCTTTGGAGAAAACTACACTTTTTGAAGTTAAATTCAAGACCAAACTTTGAGGCGGTATTGAAAACTTGTTTGAGTTTACGAAGACCATCCTCTTCATCAGAAGCAGGAATAACAATATCATCCAGGTATATTATGACAGTTCCTTGTTTTAACAGTTCACGAAATACAATTTGGATATATCGCTGGAAAATTAAAGGGCTTTTGTTTAATCCAAATGGGACCTTGTTGAACTCGTATTGATTGGAGTGAGTTACAAAACTAGTGTACTTGCGGCTATCTGGATGTATGTCAACATGATGGAAAGCATTCCGGAGATCTAATGTAGAAAAAATTTGAGCATTTTGTAAGCTGTCAAAGATGTCTTCTATCAACGGTAAGGGCTGTCTGTCTCGGATTATTTTGGAATTCAAAAGTCTGTAATCAATGCAAATACGCGTTGATCCATCAGGTTTTTTGCATAAAACCATAGGTGCACTAAAGTCGGATGTACTTTCAGAAATTATCTGATCCTTCAACCATTGTTCGATTTGTTTGTCTACCTCTTGTTTTTCAGCCATAGAAAACCTTCGTGGACGCTGTGCAATGGGTGTTTCATCCGTCAAAATGATTTTCATTTGTAAGTCGGTACTTTCGGTTTTGTTTGGTTTGTAATTTGAAACTAAGTGTTTAACCTTCTGTCGGATTGTTTTGTTTTTTATATGTTGAAGATCTAAGGGGGGGGGGGGTATTTCAATTAACGTCACACTGGAGCAACACAACGGGCTATTGGTGACGGTCCGGGATCAATCCCAAAGGGAAAGATCCGAGGACAACACCACGTAATTTTGAACCACGGTCAGATGACGAGGCAACACCTGAGCTGGCACCCCACTCTCCAAACTTCGAAGATCTAAGGAGTTGACATCTTCTACTACATTAACAACATTAAGAAGGAAATTTGGTTCATCGTTGATAAGAGAAATACCATTTTTACCCACTTTAAATTCAGCTTGTTGGATACAGTCAGTTCCTAAGATTGCCTTGTAGGGAATTGAATGAGTTGGAACAACGTGAATTTTGCAAGGAAAATTGCTGTTTTCAATTTTGATATCACCATGAAAAAAACCAAGAGGGTGAACTGTGGTGTTACCAATTCCAGAAAATGTGATTTGGGATTTTTCAAGTGGTGGGGATCCAATTTCTTTGTGTACATCAGTGTTTATTAAACTAGCTTGTGCTCCAGTGTCAATTAGACTACGAAATGTGAGAGTTCCAAGGGTAACTTCAATTTCCATGGGACTCATGGGATAATGTTCTTCAATAGCAAGTGAATGAACTTGAGCTTTTGGTTCACTGGAATAGTTTGTAAATTTTGGCGTTTGAGCAGCTTTTTTGGGACATTCTGCAGAACGGTGACCAAATACATTACAGGAGAAACATTTGTAACCTTTACTTTTATGTGTACACTCATTAGAAATATGAAATTTACTACCACATATATAACAGTGATTAGTGGACTTTGCAACATTAGAAGATTGCTTGGATCTTTGATAATTTTGACTTTTATTAGAATCATACCTCGGGCGATAAGAGTGATCAATAAAATCTTTTTTATGGTTGCTTACATTAAACAACTTCTCATACACTTTTAATTTCTCTTTAAATTCACCAAAAGACTTACAACCATATAAAATAATTTTGTTATGTGAATTATCAGGTATACCATTTATAAAATATTCAAGGGTTGAAGCACAATCAATATTACCACGACTTGCAATTTCTCGAATAGCTATTAGATATGCAAATAAATTTTCTCCGGGTTTTAATTTACGGGAACGCAAAAGATTATGTAAGTCAACACTTGAAATACATGCTTTAAATTCATCTAATAAAGAATGTTTTAATGCTTCAAATACCTCTTAATGTTTGTGCATATAATTTTGCAGAGTGCAATAGACAATGCTTAGTAAAAACAATTTTTTGCATGTCATTAGATAAATTATGAAATAAAAACAGTTCTTCGAGTTCTTGGATAAACAATTCAATGGGATAATTATCTTCGGATGAAAAAGGTCGAATTGTTTCAACTAAATCCTTCAGAGAAAAATTAATGCTGAAACTCTGTTTATTTTCAGACGCAAAAGGATAAACAGTTTCTTCTTTTTTGCGAGACCGCAAATCGTTGGAAAAAGGATTCCGCATTCGTTTGGCCACGTTTTTCGTGCTCGACGTTTTTATGGATGAAGCAACATGTGGAATTGTTCCAAGAGTCGTCATTTTAATGTAAATGCAATGAAATCGAAAAAATGTGAACAGAAAACACTCACATATAGTCCTGGTTAGAATCTCCGTCGTTTTTGGCTCGTCAAATCTCGTTCACTTGTAGGCACCATAGACAGAATGTATCCATTTGTAGGCATCGCAAAGTGGCATCGTCGTTATCCATTCGGATCGTCGTATCTTCTTAACACTTGGCGTTGCACTACTTAGCTTTACAGCTACTTAGCTTACGATTGAGAGGCAACGGGAGGCCTGAGCCCCCATGTTGTGGATTAATATGTTAGAAGTGAATTGAGGAGAGCATCATTACAAATAAATATTGTTTTAATAAAATCTAGGGGAAAAGGGGGGGTTAATTACAGGGGTCAATTATGTACAAATATCAGATTAAACATCAAATCATAGTGGGATTAACATCCTGGTGGCACGTCCGTGCAAAGCCACGTCTTAACATCAAATCGCTCGGAGTCAGTCTGCGGGGTTCGCGCCTTCTGGCGGGAAGTGCTCCGATTGGTCTTTGGGAAATGTTTCCCGCGCTTTTTGGAACGTGGGCAGGTTGGCGCCTAGACATTCCGACATACATTAATGGCTAGATTATTTAATTTTTCAAATTTACTTATTTTAGAAATAGCTATCGGGAATGTTATATATGTTGCTAGTTTTTAAATATTTCAGATATTTGCGATATTTACATACCAAGTTGGCATGAAAATGAGGGGGATACAATTTAGCAAGAACCGAGTACAAAAAACATTTATTATCATAGCATTTAATGTTAATTAATGTTTTTTTGTTTTTTAACTTTAAAGGCAAGTTCGCATGTGCACAGCCTCCTCTGAGCTCGCGATAGTTTCCGATATCTAAATCTACATGTTTAATATTTTTTAGTTGCCATCCACTACCATTCCTTGTGAATGCATCGATTGAGTTAAAAATTTTTCTGAAAGCAGCATCAATAGCTGAATAAATTTGCAAATTGGATAGTATTCGCTGTGCAGAGCTACAAAAATAAAATGTTTGATTTAATTCTTCGTTTTGCTCGTTCAAGTTTAAAAAAACAATACTTAAACATATGATAAGTCGCAGTCGCAAAACATACCCCGTATTTAAAATACTTAGGATCGCTGGTCGTGCATCATGATAAAGAACATCTGGATCTATATAATTCACTATAGCCCTCAGTGTTCTGCTATAACCTCGAAAAGAGTCTCGATAATTTTGGAATTCAATCATGTTCTAAAACGCTGTCATATACTATATGAACATTAACTTAAGCAGGGACATGTGCTATATGAACATATACATATATAAGCATAATACAGCTATAGCATAAAAGAAAATTAATAATTTTTCACATATTTTGTCATGGCCTCACAAGCTTTCAGAAGATTATCCTACAAGCTTAATGGCATATTAAACCTGTTTTTTATTTCTCCTCCCTCTCCTAATTTAAAGAAGCCTAAGTAATAGGACTTTCTAAATTCTTTTAGCTCAATGCCATTTCCCTTTCCCAGGTTTATAGAATAGGGTGGGATGGAGTTTGTGGCTTCAATTTCAGTGGCGAGGTCAAGATCATAGGCAGGTTTTTTTTTCTTCATTTTTTTGTTAAGAGGAGGAACGATGTGTAGTTTCTGAATAGCATCTTGATCCTCACTATCGGAAATTAATTCTTCAAAGTATCGCTTTTTGTCTTTTCTATCTAAAAAAAAGAGCGTCTTACTAAATTTTTCCTCGATCGCTAAAAATTTAACCTCTCAGATGAGAACTAAACAATAACTTACCCATCTTTGTAGTTTCTATCTTCCTGGGAGAGGGAGAAAAGATACTTGAGTCAACTGAGCACACTGAATTTAGTAAGACAGAGGGGAGTTTTATAACTCTGTTTAAAAATAATAAAAAAAAATTTCCTGATAAGACTGATGTGGAGGAGGAAAATCTGGTGAATCAGACCCACTCCAGAAAGAGCGAAGGAAAGTTATTACAAAAACATGATTATATCTTGAGGATATTACAAAAACATGATCCTAATAAGACCTTGGGATGGCAAGGGGGAAAAAATCTATTGAAGCGCGAGCTTTGCGACAAAAAAGGGTTGATAAAACTACGTATGAGGAAAAAAAAATGACTATCTCGTTAAACAAATCAAATATATTTTTATTTCCGTTACTTTCGATTTCCATTATTTTACGTTATTTACCGCAATTGTACTGGTGAAACGCAAAATAGCTCCAAATCGCTTTTTACGCAGGCACATGCTCGTGGATCCATTATGAAAATGTCAGATTTTAATTCTCTTGTTGTTATTCTAATTCTTCTGCTGGTTACGCTTCATGCGTTTTGAATGATTGTTATTGTAGATTTTCTTTCTTTTGATATCTGAACCGTTTGAATTTGTGGATAACATAATTGATTTGCTTAGATGTTTCGCGAAATCGAGATTTTGCTGAATCTTTAAATCGTAAGCCTGAAGCTACATCTGACATCACTTTTTGATTCCTGCAGTTAGTAAATGTTTCCTCTAAATATTTTCCAGCTTTAATTGTCAGGGGGAATTATGAATTTTGATTGTTGTAAAACTCCTTTCCTTTATCACTTTTGAATATTTTTTAGGCTGAGGTTACTTGTCAGAAACTCTCTTTCTACTTGTCCAAACTCGGAGACAGCAAAAATGTCTCGAGTCAGTATTGGAACACTTTTTAAAAACATTTTGCGTTTCTGACTCCGAAACTAAGGGTAGTTGACAGAAACTCTCTTTTTAGTTATCCTCCGAGCTCACTCGGAAATATCTGGAGTCAGTCTTGGAAACATTCGCATCCTTTTGGAGTTAAAAAAAATGAAATAGTTTCAGAACTCGAGAACAAATGCTCGAGTCGGTTTCAGAAATTTTCAAAATTGAAACTCTCTTTTTAGTTGTCCCCCGAGCTCACTCAGAAATATCTGGAGTCTGTCTTGGAAACATTCGCATCCTTTTGGAGTTTGATCAGAAACTTTCAAAATTGAAACTCTCTTTTTAATTGTCCTCCGAGCTCACTCGGAAATATCTGGAGTCAGTCTTGGAAACAATCGCATTGTTTTGGAGTTTGAAAAATTTGAATTAGTTTCTGAACTCGAGAACAAATGCTCGAGTCGGTTTCAGAAACTTTCAAAATTGAATTTCACAAGAGTATAGTCACATTCACAACTGGTCTCACCCACATCGCGATGGGATGCTCCACTCACATGAGCATAACCACTCAGCCACATTGTGGTTACAGCCACATTGGGATCACAGCCACATTGGGATCACAGCCACATCGTGATTTGCCGCAGTTGTGAACAGCCACATTGAGGGCACAGCCACATCGTGGTTTGCCGCAGTTGTGAACAGCCACATTGAGGGCACAGCCACATTGGGATCACAGTCACATCGTGGTTTGCCGCAGTTGTGAACATGACTATACTACTTCTAGCCTTTCAGGAGGGCATGATTGCTATTGTCGTCCCCACTCCTTGAAATGATAATGGCTAGATTTCAAGGCTTGCAATATTTGACTAATAGAGTAATTTCATTAATGAAAAACAGATTTAATTTTTGGAAGGCTCATTTGCTTCAAAATCAGTTAACTGCCCTTCACAATTATATCATTTTAGTGTAATCACGAAAATGTTATCTCCCCTGGAAATACTACCCAACTCAAGTTTAAATGTGAATGCGTTCACACAAGGCCCCTAAGAGCTCATATATCTTCGGATTAGAGCATAAACTCATCAACACAATTTTTCGGAGATACTAAATACAATAGAGGTAACCCCCGTATAACACGGCACTTCTGTAGCACGGGTTCACTCTAACACGGTTCGAAAATTGGGAACATCCCCGTATAACACGCTGCTTTTATAGCACGGATTCAATCTAACACGGTTCGAGAATTGGGAACATCCCCATATAACACGGTGCTTTTATGGAATGATTGGAACAACGATGCGAAAAGGACGGGCATTATGAAAGTTTAATTTAAATGGTGTAGCATGTGAATGTCCTAAGATCTACACGCGTGAATATTATCTCGAGATAAATTAAAATAGAAAGTAACTTAGCTTAGAAGAGACATGGCGTCTCTCGGGGATCCCCGCTCGTCATCAAAAAGAAAAAATGGCAAGAACGCTTAATGCATTTCTTCTCACAAAACTGCAAGGTCGTTGGACTGATGCGAAAAAAAAGAGAGCGTGTTCTTCCTCTCCATGCTTTTTATCAGTTTTTCAGGGGGTCACAAATCAGGGGAGATGGTCTTGTCAATCAAGGGAGCTGGACTTCCTGATTCGCCGTTTTTAAACTAGCTCATCTGTAATTTGTTAGACGGACGCACATAACATGGCATGACGTAACTTTCTGGAAGATTCTTAGCATAGTTAATGAGCGTCACTGGAGCGAGGGAGAAAACGGAATTGAGAAATAAAGGACTTAAAAAATAAATGGCATCACTGATCTCGTAGCTGTCACTCAGAGGATGAGGATATCTTGCCAAAAAGAAAACACCCTTGGTTAATAGTACTTAGTGATGACGAAGAAAACATTGTTTAATTCATATTAATATGTATTAAGAAAATTTTTAATTATGAAAATATAATAGCGTGTTTTTTAATTTTTGGAACCTAACCCCCCTTTTCGTACTAGTTCTTTGTTTCGTATAACACGGATTCGCATAACACGGCAATTTTTTGGAACATAACTCCCGTGTTATATGGGGGTTACCTGTACTTACATTTATGTTGATGAGAAATACAACCCCACATTGTAACCTATGTATTTACAAATGTTAAATCTTAATGTGATGGAAAGCTGATAAAATTGGCTCAAGCGAAATGAGAGAAGGATAGAAAAACCAAGAGCGAGAATATTTATGGGGATAGGTACAGAAAAGTTCGACTAATTATTTAAAAATTTTCATATAAATAAAATTATTGCATAGAAATTATGCACGGTTGGATGTGGCAAATAAATAGTACAGTGCTTTGATCCAATAAACAAACATTAAATAACTTCTAATTCCTACTTCGCTTTCTCAGTGCTTACGAAATTCCAATTCTAAAGATATTTTTGAATATGCGTGGAATCAAGTGCATTTTTTTATCTTTCATAATTCGTGGTTAACAATCCATTTGGTTATTCGTGTAATTATCCTTTTTGGAAAACTAATAAAAAAAGGTACTCACAAGAGTCTTTTTGATAATTTGAGGTGATGTTACATTTTTTAAAATTCAAAAATCAATAAAGTTATCTAAAACCTCATATATATTTATTGAAATCTATCTGATCTGATTTACTACAAATTATTAAATAATTTTTTTGTTTAACATAAAAGGGCAAAAAAGTAATTTTCAACTACTTTTTTGCTCTTTGTCTTTTTTACCGAATCCTTTTAAAGCTTGATGCATGATCTTGTCAACAAGAATATTTTGTAAAATTGATGTGACGAACTAAAAATCTACCACGAGAGCTGTTCCCGCTATAAAGTCTGGATGGTGGAGGTCAGTATAGGAATAGGACTCTCATTTTGAGTACGGGTGACTCTGGTAGATTTCTTAATTTAATTTGATTTTGGTAAAAATGATGTCGATGAGAGAGGTAATGTACTATTAGTATAGATCTCGGCAACTCGTAAAATTCATGATAAATATATTTCCAATTTGACAGAGTGTGCTAATGCGACAAACTTAAATACATTTCTCCAATTATATTCTATGGAAAATGGGATAAGGTCCGTTTCTATGGCAACAGACAGGACGCGTAATTTGAATAAGGAGCAGCTCTCGGAGGGTAGGCAGAGTGCAGCACTGTTAAGAATCGCGATGATTCTATAAATGAAATAAATCATTCAGTGAAAATAATTAGAAATTCATGTTTAATAAGGAAAAGTGTAATGTAATTTGATAGCAATCTCGTCGAATAAAAGGGTTTCTCTCACTGAGTTAGTTAGGGATAAGTTAGAATCTTGTGGAACTGCACAAACTTTAACATAAAAATGATTGACGCATCTACTTTTCCACATTTCATAAAAAGAAAAAGCTGAATTCTTCAGTAGACTTTCTGCTTAAGGAATTGACTTGTATAAGTGCTGAATGAATAGAAACTTTTGAAGAAAATTAGATATAACCAGGTAAACCTTTTGGAGAAATACAGGTGCACTAAACAAATACGTACATGTGTGTAGTAGCTTTTATGATATACTACGTGGCCTATTTTTATTTGTTTTGAACTATGTATTAAATATTAAGCGTACAATAATTGCTTCGGATAAAATAAAATAAACGCATTTTTTTCGAAATTCAGGGTGAAAGGTACAATCGAACAACCTTAAATTTAAAAGATCAGTCACAAGGTCATGTAAAATATTAGAAAGGTGCATTAGGTACAAAATAAGCAACATTTCATTTCGATTGAATAATCAAGTCAAAAGACATAGGTGTTTATGAATATTGTTAACATTATTATTATACGAATATTTCTTTTACTATAAAAGTGGATAAAATTAAATGTACATTTTTTTGTGGGGGTCAAAGGCGGGCAAATTAGATGACCATACAATCTGAAAGGTCATTCACAGTGTTATGTAATACATCAACAAAAAGCTTGTACCTTTATCTCAAATTGCAACGCCATGAAAGTATCATACAAATTAAACGAAACTTGCAGGAAATGCAAAACAGGTTAGGATATGCAAATGATTAGAATTACAAAGCGATCGCGCATATGTGGGTCTAGGAACACCCTCTAAACTTCCAAGTGAGCCGTGTATGAAAACATTCACTGTAAAGTTGCGTTAAAATGTGTGTATCGTCGTTTGACTGTATCAATATGACGTCACCACGGGACGACAGACACCTCATCCGCATGGCGGTGTCGAACCGTACAGCGTCCTCTCGTGCGTTGGCACAACATTGAAGCACGTCTACAGGTGTGTCATTGTCTGCCCCCACGGTTCGTCGACGTCTGCTGCGCCATGGTCTACGTGCAAGGATTCCCCTGCGCTAGATTCCCTTGACGCTGAAAAACCGACGCCTCCGGCTACAATGGGCTCACCAACACAGCCGATGGCGTGCCGAGACAGCAACAAGTCGTCTTCTCAGATTAGTCCCGCTACAATCTGGACTATAACGATTTACGCGTACTCGTCAGAAGCTACAGAGGTGTACGTCTTCTACCGGAGTGTCTTATTCAACGTCATACTGGACGAACGTTTGGTGTTATGATCTGGGGAGCTTTTGGATATCATGGGCGATCCCATCTACTCCAAATTGTGGGGGCCCTGAACAGCAGGCGCTACATCAGGGAAGTTGTGGAGCCCGAGGTCCTACCCCTCCTACAACGCATTCCCGGAGCTGTATTTCAGCAAGACAATGCACGCCCACATGTTGCTCGGAATGTACAAGCCTTCTTCAGTGCACGACAGGTTCCGCTTCTTCCATGGCCTGCATGTTCCCCGGATGTCACACATTGAGCATGTCTGGGATTACATCGAATGGCGACTCGCTCGTACCGCTCGTCGGGCAGAGTTCGGATGAACTTTGGTATCAGATAGAGGTCATCTGGAATGCAATTGCTCAGCATGAATTCAGAATCTGTATGATTCGATGCCACGACGTGTACAGGCTCTCATCGCTGCGCAAGATATTGATTTTCGGCATAATTTTTCTTTTATTGCTCTGTAAATTTGATCGTTTATTTAAACCACTAAAAGTAATACGTGGAATAAATTTCATTTATTTCTGATGATTCTTTCATAGTGTTACAATGTTCACAAACAGTAGTGTATATATAAATCCTTTATGAACGGATCAAACAATTAGTTCAAAAGAATACGGGCATTTATTAGTATTGATTACATGCATTTGGAATCTGTTTCCACTGTGAATCCATGTTTGAACTTACGACAGCAAAGATAAATAGTGTGTCAAGTTTTTTTCGAAAAACAAATTTGTAGTACACTTTTAGTAATTCTATGTCAAAGGTCAAATTATATGACCTTGAAACCAAAAGGGTCACTAACAAGGCCAAGTTATACATCAATAAAAATGGTTATACATGTGGTGCCCAGACTGCCACTAGAGGGCACCTCCGCGCTGATGTCACCTCTGACCACTGCGCAGCCATTCCGCGCATTGGAGGAACGCAGTCAAAAAGCGACACAGAAGGAAGACGACGAAGCTACAAGACGGACGTAGCGTTAGACTGTGCAATGTTGACGGGCGACGAGCGCCGATGGAGTTTATGATGTTTGTGCTGTGCACTTAACTTTAATTGTCTAAACCAAATTCATTGTAAATATTCATAAATCTCAATAATCATTGGTAAACATTTACTGTACGGTCACCCTTGGCGACTTTTTCAAAATATCGCCAAAATGGCGACTTCTTGCACGAGCGAGGTTTAAAGAAAACAGCGTAGTGAAAAATGGGTAAAGATGTAGAATCCGAGACATGTTTGTAGCCAAATCAAGATGGCGTCCAAAGCCAGGATGTTCTTAAAAAAACCGCGGACTTTCCTACGCGAACAACCTTTTGTATAGGGCAATAATAAATGAGGAATGCACAAACAAGCAATAATAAGTAAAAAAATTTAAAATAACGGTCTAATTAATCGTGTGGATGTTCTTAAAAAAAAACGGGGACTTTCCTACGCGAACCTTTTGTATAGGGCAATAATAAATGAGGAATGCACAAATAAGCAATAATAAGTAAAAATAAATAAAACTTACGGTCTAACTAATCCTGTGGATGTTCTTAAAAAAAACGCGGACTTTCCTACGCGAACAACCTTTTGAATAGGGCAATAATAAATCAATCACCTTCAAGCTCTCCGGTTTTGCTAATATATTCCGTTGCGACCCGGTTAAGCGGTAACCAATTACAATCCTTCTAAAAAGCTAAGAGATCAACTAACACAAAAAGAATTCAAATTTTAAAACGGTTACCAATCATAGAACGCAAAACATCGATATTTTGTTAAAAAAAAATGCGTTCGTTAAAAAAAAAGAAGCGCTCTTTCCTTCCAAAAAACCAACCCTTTCCAAGGTCCAATAGGGTTGCTGCAATTCCTTGTCGGGTCGGATGGGGGTTGCCATATAAAATAATTTATCGCCAATGTGGAAAAAAATCGCGCCAAGGGTGACCGTACAGTAAATCTGATCCTAATCATTAAATTTAGTTATTCTTTAAACGTTTCATCACTACTTGCCCACAACCCCCCCCCCCCCCACATCTCAGAAGCGGGATAGACGCCTAGTAAGATTCCAGACAGTATTTTCGAAAGGATATTTTTAAAAAATAGCGAACTATGTTCTCCAGTCTCCAAGCTGCTCCTTGTTGCCAAGCATCTTAAAGGTACGTGAACATTCCATAATACAAGATGATATTGAATGATATTAAAGAAGTCAGCGTTGCATTGAAAAATTGCAAGACAGACAAAATAAAAATTTTGCATAGATTCATTTTCGAAAATGACGGCAATCGATCGAATAGAAGTCACGTTAAAAATTTTTCTGGCTTTAATTTCGGAACGGATAGTGAAGAATTTGATGAGAAATTAAAAAATAAAGAAGATAGCTTTTCTCTAAACGAACTGGTTACAATATCTTGTTTGCTAAGCATTTCTTTCGAAGGCACGAAAACGGAACTAGCAAAAAGAATTCTATCTATGTTATGTAACCTTGAAAGCTTCGTCGAGAACGAACGCGCCGATCTGTCTGAATCCGAATCAGAAGAAGACATACGCAAAACAAACGATTTTTCAATGCAGTGCAATGAATGTGATGTTGAAAGTGTTACTCATAACTCTCAGTGTGATTATATGCATAGTAGTAGAAATAAGATTGATGGTAATGATTTTTCTATGCAATGTGGTGAATATGATTTTAAAAGTAATACTCATGTTTCTCAATGTGATGATGTATATACAAGTAGAAATAAGATTAATAGTAATTATGCTATTCAAAATGTCAGTATAAATTACTCTGATATCGAAAGTACCCTTACTAAATTCAATGCAGAACCGCACGAAAATGTTTTTCATTGGATCGAACATTTCGAGAATATTTCTCAGTTGTTTTGTTTGTCAGATTTACAAAAATTTATTTTTGGCAAGAGATCGCTTAGTGGTAACGCTGCTTTGTTTGTTAGAACAGAACCAGAAATAAATTCATGGTCAAAATTGAAACAGGCCTTGATCGACGAATTCTCTTTTGAGATAAACTCTGCTAATTTACATGAACTTTTGAGTAAAAGGAAAATGAGGGATTCTGAATCCACTCAGGAATATTTTTTTAAGATGAAAGAATTGTGCAGTTGCGGAAAAATCGATGACGCTGCTTTGATGCACTATGTGATTAAAGGAATAAATGACAAACAGGAAAACAAAACTATTCTGTACGGTTGTAAAAATGTGTTTGAGTTTAAGGAAAAACTGAAAGTGTATGAAATAATGAAAGCTGATTCTGCATATGGTAAAAGTGCTTTCGACAGAAAAAATTTCGATAGGATTAATTATGATAATAAGAATTTTGATAGAATGAAAACCAAACATGATGATCACGGTAAAATTAACTCTTTTGATAGAACAAAAAATGAGTACAGTAATAGATTTAATTCTAAAAACGAAACTGTAAATAGAGATAGAGTCAAATTTGATAGAATGAAATGCAATGGTTCAGAAAATCGTAACAATAAGATTTGTTTTAATTGTGGATCAAAAGATCATATTTCTATATTTTGTATTCATAAAGATAAGGGACTTAAATGTTTTCGATGTGGCACGTTTGGTCACAAGGCTTCGGAATGCGGAATGAATTCGAAACCAGAAGTAGCCATGTTTGATGTTGGCGTAGAATCGAAAGTAAGGAAAATGGTAATGATTAATGGTTTAAGTGTTAATTCATTGATAGATACTGGAAGTCAAGCTACTTTGATTCGTAAATCTGTTTTTGACAAATTAAATGTTAAGGAATTATGCCCGTTGAATTCTACTTTGACTGGTTTTGGAAAATGCCGTGTAAAACCGTTAGGCTATTTTAAAGGAAACATTCAAATAGATAATTTTGAGGGAGATGCAGATATATGCGTAGTAGGAAACGATGTTATGACTTATGACGCTATTATAGGACTAAATGTGTTAATGTTGGGTGAAACACTAATTAATGAAAACGGAATTACCCTGAAAAATAAATCCCAGTGTGTTGAGAAAATAAATACTTTGTCTATTTTACCAATTGATTTGTCAACTGAAGACGATGTTGATGTAAATATTGAACCTGACGTTCCAAATATCATAAAAGATAAGGTACAACAGTTAGTTTTGAATTATGTACCATACAAAACAAAAACAACAAATGTTGAATTAAATATTTTGGTAAAAAGTAATGAACCCGTATCTCATCAGCCACGTAGGTTACCATTTTCAGAGAAAAAGATTGTCGAGACTCAAGTTACTGAATGGTTAGATCAAGGGATAGTAGAACCAAGTTCTTCAGAATATTGTAGCCCCGTTGTAATTGTAAAGAAGAAGGATGGAACCCCTCGTGTGTGCATAGACTATAGAAGATTAAAAAAAGTGAAAATAAAGGGTCTGAACAAGTTCAAAGAAATTATCGAAGTTGAATTTCAAGCAAGTTTTGAAACGCAAAGAGAACAACTAAGGAAGCATGCAAAACAACAAATTTTTAAAATTCAAGAAGAAAATAAGACGTACAATTTAAGAAGAAAGGAACCAAAACCTTATGCAGTTAATGATTTTGTTGCCATCAAGAGAACTCAGTTTGGTCCGCACTTGAAGCTAAAACCAAAGTACCTAGGACCCTATAGAATCACCAGAATTAAAGGAGGAAATACATACGACGTTGTAAAAGAGGGATGTCATGAAGGACCCAACCTCACTACAACATGCGCTGAATTTCTTAAACCGTGGAATTGGATTTAAGGGTTTGCTAAGACGTTGAAAGAAGTTAAAGACGAAGAAGAAAGAAGTTAAAGACGAAGAAGAAAGACGTTAAAGACGAAAGAAATTTGAAGACGTTAAAGACGAAAGAAATTTGAAGACGCTGAAAGAAGTTAAAGACGAAAAAAGCTGAAGAAGACGGAAGACGCTGAAAGAAGTTAAAGACGAAAAAAGCTGAAGAAGACGGAAGACGTTTACAGAAAGACGAGAACGATGTTTAAAGACGACAAATGAAGCCAGAAGACGATTTGGCTCATTTAATCATTTCCAGAGCTGAAGGACGATTCAGAGCTCTATAACCTAGATACATTTGCTTTACAGAGACTGACAGATTTTGGAACTTTGCTTCTGCTTTTGCCTTTTTTGTATATTTTCAGAAACGCCTGGTGGACCAGTCGAACCCAGGATGGCCGATCTGTGGTGCCCAGACTGCCACTAGAGGGCACCTCCGCGCTGATGTCACCTCTGACCACTGCGCAGCCATTCCGCGCATTGGAGGAACGCAGTCAAAAAGCGACACAGAAGGAAGACGACGAAGCTACAAGACGGACGTAGCGTTAGACTGTGCAATGTTGACGAGCGCCGATGGAGTTTGTGCTGTGCAATTAACTTTAATTGTCTAAACCAAATTCATTGTAAATATTCATAAATCTCAATAATCATTAAATTTAGTTATTCTTTAAACGTTTCATCACTACTTGCCCACAAACCAGCACCCCCACATACATTTATCCACAAAATAAATCCTGCTTTAATCGGAATAATTATATCCAGAGGTACGGGTGATTTAGTGAGTAATCATGAATAATTTTCAAACAATCAAATCAGGAATAATTCTCTATTTTTCGAACTTAAAATTAATATAAATAAACAAATTTCAAGTAGAAAGCTGAAATATTTCTTATCAAGAAAATACCACATTTTTGTACCGCTTGATATGGTATAACCTGATAGTCTTTCACTTCGTTTAAAGTACTTAACTCAAAACGACTATGATGGTTATACGAGCCTCGTATAAATATCATGTAACATTGGACTCAAACTGAAATTCGTGCGAACTGTTATTTTAATTTATCATGTGTAAGTAGATGCATGAATTAAAATTACTTTTCAAGTTTTATCGCTTTTCTTCAATTGACTTTATGACGACTTTTCCTGAAATGTGGATAACTTACTTTTTTTAAAGATAATAGCTGCATATATCAGCATATTGATGTCATTGACGTAATCCTCGACTCTTAATCGGGTTAGACAATAGAAGATAAGCAATCTAATTTAAGAGGAAACTTCAAACAAACGGTCGAGACGAATATGAGATTGGTTCTTTAAAACTGTTTTTAAAAGTTCCTTATGAGATCAAATGTCTGACCTGAAGAACGTTTTTCCTACCTGACGAAATTTGTTTTTTAAAGTCTAGTGATTTGATCCAAAAAGCATGTCTTTTGCAACTGATTTTCTTAATTTTTCGCCGAAATTTGTGGACGTAGGAAACGTACTTTTGTATACGTGTATAGCTTTTTCAGTATATGTTGTTGCGAATTTCATGAAGTATGCACTTAAAAGAAGGCACTACAGCAAATTATTGCCTGGGAATAGATTTTGGTTCTTCGATGTTTTGGGAAATGCGAAGCATTTTCTTTTCAAAAGAGACTTTGTGAAGAGGCATTCCATCAACGTTTGTAAGTATATAATGTTCTTTAAAATATTTATGTACTATCAGATTTTCTGAGAACGGTAGTAAAGATGTTGATAGTTTTTTATTTGTTGAGTTTTCATTTCCAACTGACAATGAATTTTATGTGATGCAATCAAAACAACTGAAAAAATGTAGTTGACCATCCTACTATATAAAAGGCATACTTGTGGTGATGTGGATCACTTTTTATCCTTTATACTGCTTAAAGTTAAATAAAATATTTACTTTCACTAAAAATTGCTCATGTACAATAAATAAGTTTTTAATCATGACAGATATATAAGGAAACATATTGCAAGCGATAGTATTTATGATAAAAAACGAGCAAGAAACAGAAACTTACTATCGCATGCCCGTATTCACAGATATTTCGTGAAAACGCGCATGCGATAGTATAATAAAATTGTTAATAAGTAGTTTTCTATGCCTGGTAACGTCAGTTAAACATTTAATATTTTTTTAGTTCCGTTTCGAATTATAAATGGAGATGTAGTTTTGAACTGTGAATTTAATTCAAAAATGGGGTATTACTGTTTTTGTGAGATTACTGAGATATGGAATTTTGATTTGTGGAATTCAATAATCCACGTATTATTCTTAGTATTCTGCATTTTCAAATATTCGTGAAAAAAGAAGCATATCAAGGGTATGTGTACACTCATTATTTATGATTACTCCGCAAAAAATAATCACTTGAATAGCAATGAGTGATTTTTAGAGCCCGTTGTATAACTTTTTCAATGGGCTTTAAAGCTAGTTCTTGTAAAAGAAAACAAGTTATGCTAGCCGTAATGCAAATGGAATAAATTTGTATTGCATTTAATATGAATCTCAGATGTCCCAGGTACGTATTTAAATAAACATGTTTTCAGGACCTGTTTAATACTTTTTGTGATTTCGTTTTAATTTTATTCTTAATTTTAATTTATCCTAATTTAACTTCCTCTGTTAAATTTGGATAATTTAAAGTTAAATTTAATTATGATTCTCTAAAATCAGAAGTAATTGAATATTCCGGAATCGAATATTTGTTCTCATCTACCTCAAAACCTAATTTTATATTTTTAGTAGATTAATGTTTTTCATTGAAAACCAAATTATGTGAGCAAACAATTTGTCTAAATTTAGTTTTCTAGCGCGATTGTTTTTATATACAAATCTTTCTTATTTGCAAAATATTGAAAAAATAAAATTCGAAAAACAGATGAGCATAATTGCATAGAAAATTTATATTGTATTTAAACAAAAAATATAAATATAATTTAACGCATAATTCACAATAACACAAAAATGTAGCAAATATAAAGTAAAAAGTCTCCGTGCTGTGAAAAATATTTCACTAAACGTTATCCCTACCCCATGTTTCATTATTTAATGGTCAGTTGAGCCTGCGTTTGCTTTAATGACCTCTCTCAGAAGTTGAGGCATGACTCCCACAAGTTTTTTGTTGATTCTGGAGTAATTTTGTTCCATACGTCCAGAATTGCACTTTTCCGATTATCTTTGCTGATCTATCATAATTTTTCAGTTCACGACCATTTCTTCCCATAAGCGTTCCATGGGGTTTAAATCTGGAGACTGGTGGTGTGTGAAGTTGTTGTGTCGTATGGTAAAGGCATCATTCTTTACAGAACGTTAGTGTTTTGAATCGTCCTGTTGGAAGATAAATGGTCTTCGTAGAGACAATTTCGTAGCACTAGTAAGGACACTTTGTCTCAATTTCTAGGTACACATAGCTATCCATGTTATCTCCAAGAAAACATGAATTATACACACCAGAACTCACGAAACCCCATACCTTTACATTTCCTCCCCCATGTTTTACAGTTCTACATAAGTTTTTTGTTCATTTAATGTTTTGGTTTTTTCCATGCCATAACTCGTTCATTTGAACCATAGAGACATAATTTTGATTCATCCCTGGAAAGCACAGAATTGCAAAAATTTAAGAGCTTACTTTATTACAATCTCAAGATATTTTCTTCTGTTAAGTTGCTATTGAATGGTTTATGTGTAACATGCCCATTGTAGCCTCCTTTTATTATTACTTTTCTTACAGTCTGAGGTTATATTTGAATATTCTAATCAGAGTTTTCAACAAAGATGCAAGTTGTGGTGCACTAATTCGTGGATTATCGCGAACCTTTCTCAGAATATTCCTCGTGTATATAGCTCAATTTCTGAGGTCTTCGAAATCGCGATTCCTATTTTACAGTTTCTACCTAATTACTATATCTTTCAATGATTTTTACTGCAGATTTAGATTTATTTGCGATTTCGCCAATATTTTCCTCATTGAGAAACCGTCATTTCTCAACTTTATCACCAACAAGCAGAAGCTTTCGGAATTCCCATTCTAGGCGATCCACTGGTATGAAAATATCGGGTTGCCCGGAAAGTTCGTGCCGATTTTTGGTAGCTGGCGTAAGGACAGGTCTGAATATAACAGAACGATTGAAAACAAATGACATGCGTACATATCGTAAAAGGCGGTACTTCAGGCATATTTGGAAACAAATTTGGTTACGATACGTTAATTTTTGTCAGTTTTATACGCCTTTGAACATGGAAGAAAAGAAAGTGCATATTAGGCATTTAATGCTTTTCTTTTACCTGAAAGACAAAAATGCCACACAAGCGGCAAACAAGATATGTGTTGTTTATGACGAAGGTGCTGTAGCTGAAAGAACTGTGCGGAAGTGGTTTGCTAGGTTTAAAGCTGGCGATTTCAACCTTAAAGATCAAGAACGCCCGGGTAGGCCCTCCACCACAGATGAAGATCAGATTAAAACACTGATCGAGAATAACCCACGCTATACGACACGTAAATTAGCAGAAACGTTAAATATGTCAAAATCCACCATCCACGAGCATTTTGTGAAGCTTGGCTACATAAACCGTTTTGATAGAGAAAAATCTGATGGATCGCATTTCCATTTGCGACTCGCTCTATAAACGCAACGAGGAGACACCATTTTTGAAGCAAGTAGTTGACGGGGGATGAAAAATGGATCATTTATAATAATGTTGAGCAAAAAAGATCTTGAGGAAAGCGGAATGAACCACCTTTAGCCACCCCTAAAGCCGGTCTTCATCCAAAGAAGATCATGCTCTGTGTCTGGTGGGATTGGAAAGGGATCCTGTATTATGAGCTTTTACCAAACGACGAGACGATAAATTCAGAGAAGCATTGTTCCAAATTAGACGAATTAAAGACAGCAATTGAACAAAAACGTCCAGAAATAGCGAATCGGAAGGGCTTCGTGTTTCAGCAGGACAATGCGCGGCCTCATGTGTCTTTGAAAACTTGACAAAAGTTGTTGGAGCTCGGTTAGGATGTTCTACCCCATCCACCATATTCACCAGACCTCACGCCCTCTGATTTCCACCTATTTCGATCATTACAAAATTCCCCTTAATGGAAAAAACTTCAACTCTTTGGTCGAGATAAAAAATCACGTAGAAAAGGTTTTCGCTGAAAAACCTGAGAGATTCTGGAAGGACGGAATTTTCAAGTTGCCTGAGAGATGGAGAAAGGTTGTAGAACAGAATGGCACCTATATAATTTAATAAATGTATACTAAAATTTAAATCTTCTGCGTTTCAATATTCCTTCAAAATCGGCACGAACTTTCCGGACAACTCGATAGTTTGAAATGATTACTTACACTATACTCAAGTTCTTTTTCATTGGATAGCTATGATAATTGAATGCAGGACCGCCAAATTGTACGTTAACTGTAATTTTTCTTATCGATGCAATTTTAGAACTGTTTTGTGAGGATTTATAGAGTATTACGTTTTGTGCTACTAGTTTCAATACAGTTTAAATGTTTTAATATAGTTATAGGAATTTATTAATATTTTAAATATGTAGTTTATTACTCTGATCCTTTCTATCAAAACAACTACAGTGTATTTTTTAAATTTGGTTTTATAGTGCTATGACCAGCAAAATTATGTTTGTGAATTTCTGTGTAGATGTTTAATAAATAATTTTGTGATAGATAATTTATTCAAATTAAGTAAATACTGTAAATTATTATTCAAATTATTCGGTTAACGTTGAGTAAAAAAGTATTTTTAAGCAAATACAGTAAGCGTAGTAGTTCTCACTGGCTAAAAGGGAAGCCCGATTTAATTTAGGGATTTTGAAAACCTTTTCGTCCTTTTATAGGGAATTTGACATGCGCTTAGGGATTTTTCGCACTTTGAAAGGGAATTTGACGGTATTTCATTATTTTCTGATCGCATCGGGTTTTCCGATCAGTGCCATCATACAAAATAATTCATTTCAGCTTAACTGTTCAAAAACTGCAAAAAGGCTTACACACACTGATAGAATATTTATATAGGAAGGTAGAAAAAATAATCAGATTTATAAAAGATGGCTTTTGGAAAAAAATGAATTAAAATTCATCAAATTAAAAAAATCATATTTCCAATACTATTTAATTACCACTAATGAAATTAGTTTTAATAATTGCTCTAAAGTCTTACAATTAATTGTTTTGAAAAAAATTCGATTATCTTAAATATTTTAGGAGATATGCGATTTTTAACTAGGTGATGTACGCTAAGAAAAATAATTTTTAATTTGTGACGTTACTTTCACAGCCCTGTACCTTAAAGAAATTTTTTTTTCGAAATTATAAAAATATTGATTAAAGGTGGCCAGAAATGTACCTGTTTACAAAATATCATTCGATTTGAAGATGGTGAAGCGAACAGACATCCTGGATTTGAATGGTTTCACCCATAGTGCGTACGGAAACTTTTTTCCCTTTCATTTTGTATGTTTTTCTCAAAGTTTTAATGATTTACTTTTTATTTGTGAAAATTAAGAAATTTTTGTTGCGAACTCATTCAATAGTATTAAATAAGTTTATTGTGCAGTTTCTGAATCTTTGGTGAGATTTCTTTAGAAATTATAATAATTTATACGCCGTTTTCGTTTCCGTACGGAAACTTTTTTTATTCACTGTAGTTTAGCTTCAGAGAAAAAATACTAACTACTAACTCAGTTCGTGAAGTCAATCCGAAACTCGGCTCAGGCGTGTTGGCATACCATTTCAAATAGACGTTTTTTTTAATATTTTGTTGAATAATCTATATTAAAAAAAAATAGAGTGTTTATACATTGAATATTTTTATCCCATGTCCATTTTCCGTTTGGAGCCATTTTAATGCCAAATCAATGGCTGCTGCATTTCGTTGCTGTATATTATGTGTCCGTACTACGGCTACACAGCTGGGTATATTTATATGCAATTTGGGGACATACAAAACAAAAATGTAAGTATTGCTAATGGTCTTAAGCTCCTCAAAAGGCTTTTTCTTTAGTTTTTGAAATGTTTTTTGATTTAAATAACTTTTAATATTTTTATATAATTTCTTTATATTTCGAGTTGGAAAATATATTCGCGTTTTAAACATTTAATACAATTTATACAGAGCCTGTACTCTTGACTTTTTGGATTGTCGGCCGTTTTCATTAGAGCGACTTATCCAAGGGTATATTTTGAAGATCTTAATATGTTCTTAAAAAGGTATTAGACATGTTTATGTCATGCGTTCCAGTCATATATTCCAAATTTACCTCTGAACATTTCGAAATACCGGATGATCACAATAAAAGTCCCTCTGCTTAGAATACTCTGTAGCTCTAATTTCACTAGTCTACAAATTGAAAAATAATTTTCATAGCAGAAACCACAATAATTGAATTTTATGCGTTTGACGACGCTGAATCTGGATATGAAGTCAGTTTTTCTCCATTACGTATCACTTTTTTGTTATACAACCTTGAGTAATTGCTAGAAAAGTATAAAATTTGCAGCGACTAAGTTTATCAGTATATGAAATTATACAAAATGTTAAATAAATTTGCAATACTCATCATTATAAAGCTTATTACATGAAAAAATCTTGTAGAATATAACAATAAGAGATAAAATGTACCTGCAATGTGTTATAACTGGAGTTGGAGAACACATAAATTACTTCTTCCTTTGTGTATGGTAGGGTCTTCTCTTTGGAGAAACCAACAGTAGTCACTCATCATCGATTGGTCCCATCTACCTTGGTAACGCAGCTTAATTTGCACAAATTTGGTAGGAAAAAGTCCAGGTAAGAATGCAAAAAATGAATTTTTAATGACATCCGGCAGCCTAAATTTTTATGTTTCAACAAAAGATTTTGTAGTAAAAGATCCCCATTGTGTGTTTTTTATTGCTAAGAAAACCATGGACTACATCCTTAAATGACTTCCATGCCGCTAGCTCTACATTATTCAACTTGCTGTCAAAATTTTCATTATTGAGTAATCTTCTAATCTGAGGTCCAACGAATATACCTTCTTTTAATTTGGCTTCACTTAACCTTGGAAACAATTGGCTTAAATATTTAAATCCTTGTTGTTCTTTATTCAGTGCTTTCACAAAATTATTCATCAACCACAATTTGATATGTACAGATGGCAAAATTACATGCTGAGGGTTGACTAATGGAACATACTTAATATTTTTTCCCCAGGAGTGAAGGTGTCTCTTTTGGGCCAGTTCACTTGTTGCACGACTGTCCCACAAATATAAGAAGCAGCAGTATTTTGTAAAGCCACCTTGAAGGCCTAGAAGAAGACCGATAACTTTGAGGTCGCCACAGATACGCCATAAATGAGTATCGTAATTCAATGCTTTTAAAATCAATGACATACTTTCATATGTCTCTTTCATTCCAAGCGCTATTGGTATGGAGGGATGCTTGTTTGCATTATGCAGTAGTACTGCCTTTAAGCTGGTTTTGGACGAGTCTATGAATAACCGCCAATCATCAGATTTATAAGGAACACTCAGAGCTGACATCAAACCTTGTATATTGCAGCAGGAACACAGCAGATCTGTCTTAGTGAAATATTGCATTAATTCTTTATTTCTGTTTCTGAAAAATGAAACTTTGGTATCATTATGGAATAAATTCCACTCCTTTAAGCGTGAACCTAGAACTTCTGCTTGTTGTTTTGATAAATTCAAGTCGCGAACCAAATCGTTCAGTTCCACTTGTGAAATGAGATGTTCACTATTTGATTTTTCTCGTATGAAATCAACGTCTTTTGAAGCTTGTGCCACCGCAGTATTTTCAGAACAATCCTCTTCAGAATCAGAAATATCCTGCCACGAAGCTGGGGCTGTAGGAATAGGTGAACCATCTCCATGAGCAACTGGTCTCATAGCCGATGGAACATTTGGGTACACAATATTACTTTTATTTTTTGCAGAGAAACCACTGACACTTGTTAAACACAAGTAGCAGTCGTCATAATGATTTTTCGGTTCACGCCAAATCATAGGTATAGCAAGAGGCCCAAATGCGTTTTTTTCCCTTTTAACCACTGCGTGAGCTCCACATAACACCTAATACACGTTAGATGCGGCGCCCACAATTTATCCTGATCTCCGAGTGGACAACTGAAATAATGTATATAAGCAGTTTTCATCAATTTTGACTCATTATTTATTGGTTCCGGGTGGGTGACTCTTTGTTTTTTAAGATAGCAGATCGTTTTTCTATTATGTGCCAAAAATGACATAATAGGGATCTTTAAAGTTATATAAATAAAAAATGCGACCTGATAGAAAATTTTTGATTACATTTTCTGTTTCAGCATTAAAAATACTTTATAAAACACTCATTGACTTATCTGTTACGAAAATCGTGTAGACCAGTGTTATCGGAGTGCCACCAAATTTCAAAATTCTCCAAATCTGCCTATATAGAAATATTTGGTGTTCTACAACAGAAAATACAAGGAAAAAGGAAAACAAATAAACAAGGCAACTGTGAAATGAAATTAAGAATGTTTTTTCTCTTAACAAAATGTGGGAAATAGCTTAAACTGGGATAGTTTGGTGTTGTAAGGAACACGTATGTATTTCTATTTGTAAAAGAAAGTTGTTCTCTGCAGCAATTGTATCGATTCAAAGAATCTGCTCAGTTCATCTTGTGTGATATTATGAACATGTGCCGATGCTGTCCTTCAAATATATCAAATTAGCGACTTGACCTCCATAAACCAAACCTTTTGACCGTCTCCACAACGAAAAATCAAAGGGATTAAGGTCCCGAGAACGTGTTAATCTAACTGTAAGGAATGAGTGACTAATCACTGTTATCGGTGAAATTTCGTTGTATATTTGCTTTGTTATTTTTTACCTTACACACTTATTTAATAGATTTTTCCGTGTATTTTCTGTTATACAGCTCTATATTTCTCCTTGCCGGCAGATTTTGAATCTAATTTTGCGCGAATTTGGAGTCCCCATCCATTGAATAGTATAACTGTCCTCTTGTAATTATTGGGGTAAAAACCAAAGTAATCATTAAAAAAATCTCGGGGTAAAGTTTTATATATATTTAATTATAAGAGAACACAGTTACAAAGGACGGTAAAAACATAACACAAACAATTAAAACATTTAGATACAATTTTGGGCAAAAAGCAGACGAGGCGTCCGTTACATTTAAAGTCCAAGCTCTCTCTGCCTGCGTAATAGCATATCAGCACGATGATAGATTGGTCACGTTTAGTGGCGCCATCTATATGTCAGAATTGGTAGTATAGTGTGCGTTATATACTCCCCCTCAGGTTTCGAAGACGTCCCGATGAGGAACCTGCAGTTGAGTCTGGTGGTTTATGCCTCGGACGACCCCGTTTCCTTAGAGGGTGCACTGGGTTTGTGGATTGTCTTTGGTTGCACGGTTTCACAGCTGATGTGTGATATATGCCCAAGGGCACTGTCGGCTCATCAGGGCTTGCTATCACGTAAGAGGTGGGTGACTTTTGCGTCACGATGACATATGGTCCATCTCTCTTTGCTGTTTTTCCCTTAGCGGTGCTGCTAATGGGATGGAGATCAATGTAGACGTGATCGCCTGGTGCATAGTGTGGGGCAGGTGATCTTTTCTTGTCTGCATATTTTTTGTGTTTGTCTTGTTTCTGCTCTAACCTCTCTTTCACTTGTTTGGCTATTTTTGCAAAACGTTTGAGGTAGGACGTAAATTCAGGGACGAAATTATCACTTTCAAGGACGGTTCTTAAGTCATGGGTGACATCATCAGTAGTTCTGAGCTCTCGTCCGAAAGTTAGATAGGCAGCAGTGTGTCCTGTCGAGTCACACTTTGCTGAATTCATTGCGAACCGGATATGTGGCAGATGTTCAGGCCAGGTTGTATGTTGATCTTTGACTAGGATTGCTAGTCTAGGCTTCAAATCCCGATTTTTCCGTTCCACTGGGTTAGCTTCAGGGTGGTATACTGGTGTTAGTGATTGGTCTATCTCTAACAGGGAACACAGTTGTTGGATCACAAAAGAAACGAATTGTGGTCCGTTGTCACTGATTATCTTTCGGGGTAAACCATACCGCATTAGTACTTCTTCCAACAGGACTTTAGCACATTCAGCCGCTGTAGCATTGGGCAATGCGAACAGTTCGACCCATCGGGTTGCCACATCTTCAAGGATGAAGATCCACTTCTTCCCATCTTTGCTCTCGGGCAACGGTCCAAATAGGTCCATGGATAGGACTTCAAATCTTCGCGACTGCACAGGAGTCTGTAGTAAACCAGCTGGTTTCTGGTTTGAGGCTTTATACCTATTGCACTCTGGGCAATTCTTGGTATATTCGGTGATATGCTTTCTCATGCCGGTCCAGTAATAACGGGAGGCTATTCTATGGAATGTTCCCTCGGCTCCGTAGTGTCCGGCAGCCGGTGCATCATGGTGCTCCTTGAGAACATTTTCCCTTTCTTGAACCGGAACAACGAGCTGTGCGTCTTCAGCTTCCACATCAGGGGCATAACGGTATAGCACACCTTGATTCATCAGGTAGCCTCTTGCAGTCCAATTTGCAAAATTTTAATTTTTCACTTCAGATTCAAAAGTGTCTATGATCTTCTTGATGTCGTTATCTTTAAGTTGTTCTTCCCTCAATTCTTTTGAGCTCCTGGAAGGCAACATCACAGAGACAGTGCAGGCTTCGCACGTATCCTCTTCATGTAGGCAAGTAGGGCGCGACAGCATGTCGGCCACTACATTGGCCTTTCCAGGGATATACTCAATTTTCAAATTGAATGCTTGTAACTGTAGGGCCCACCGGGCTAGTCTTCCGGACGGGGACTTCAGGCTCATCAGCCACTTCAGGGGCTGGTGGTCAGATGCTATGAGGACTTCTTGTCCATCCACATATCCTCTAAATTTGATGAGGGCCCACACCACGGCTAAGGCTTCGCGCTCGGTGGTGGAATAATTGCGTTCCGCACTTTGGAGTAGTCGGCTGGCATATTCGACGGGGCGTTCATCTTGACCTGCACCTTGCAAAAGTACCGCTCCTAAGGCATAGTTACTAGCATCAGTCCTTATCGTAAAGGGTTGAGTAAAATCCGCTTGCTTTAGTATTGGTGGTGTCACTAAGCATTTCTTTAGGGTGCTGAAAGCTTCTTGATGTTCAGATGTCCATGTCCAAGGTGTGTTTTTCTTGGTTAGGTTACTTAAGGGTCTTGACAGTTCGGAGAAGTTCGGGACGAACTTTCTGTACCAAGAACAGGTTTGTAGAAATGACTGCAGTTGCTTGATATTCTTTGGCGGGGGAATATTTTGGATAGATGAAACTTTTTCCGGGTCTGCTTCAATTCCTTTAGGAGTGATCCATAGACCAAGATATTTGACCTTTGAACAGGAAAATGTACATTTATCGCGATTGGCACAAAGGTTGAATTTAATTAATTTGGTAAAAACTGCTTCTAAGTCCTTTAAATGTTGGTCGAAACTTGGGGATAAAACTATGATATCATCCAGATAGGCCAGGACTGGCAAATCTCTTCTGAATACATCCATTAATCTCTGAAAGGTTGCAGGTGCATTTCTTAGTCCGAAAGGCATTTTGTTGAATCTATAGGTTCCAAAGGGACACACGAAAGCAGTTTTGTCCTTGTCAGGTGGGTAAACATTTACTTGGTGGTATCCTGCTTTCAAGTCGATGGTGGACATGTAGGCTGTATGCTTCGCATCCTGCAGGAGGTCATCCATGCGGGGCAAAGGGTAGACATCGGGAACTGTGATGGCATTCAGCTTCCGGTAGTCGATACACAGCCTCACATCTCCATTAGGTTTGGGAATCAGGACCACAGGAGCTCCATAGGCGGATTCACACTCCTCTATGATGTTCTTCTGTAGCAAGTCATCAAGTTCTTTCTTCAATAACTCCTTCTTAGTTGGGGGCATCCTATATGGAGGAACAGCCACAGGTGGGTGGTCTCCGGTATTGATGTGATGTTCGATCAATGGTGTTGTCCCTCCCCCTAGCTTGAAGACAGTGTCAAATTTGGCAATTAGATCATTGAGATCTTTTCTTTGGTGAGGATCCAGGTTTTCTCCTTCCTCTCTCAGTTGACAGATGTTGGATTCTATCTGTTCTTTGCCCTGAACGGGAGTCAGAGGTAATTCTTCACCGAAGGGGTACTTTTCTTTGGGCTTGTCATGAAAAAACCAGTTTTTGTTGGCTAAGTCCAGTACCACTCTAGCGGTCTCTAGGAAATCTGTTCCTAGTAAGGTACGGTTGTTGGTTGCATCCGGCAGGATAATGAAGTTGGTCATAATCTTGCGGTCTTCCAAGTATACTGGAACCTGGGTGGTGAGACATTTCTCCAGAGTCTGGGATCCATTTGGTAGGTGCAACGTCAGCTCCGTCTTCTGAAAAGGTAAGTTGTTTTCCTTAAACAGGGAGTAGAGATATGCTCCAGCTATGGAATGTGTAGAGCCTGTGTCAGCGCACACTCTTCCATAAACTCCGCAAATAGTTGCGTCCAATAGGGTTATTGGTGATCCCTTGGTAATTGAAGCAAAGGCTTTCAGGTGATTGGTGGAGACCTTCTTCTTTGGCGGCGAGCAATCTGGGCATTTTGCTTTGATGTACCCGGGTTTTCCACAGCCAAAACATGCTACGCCAGGTTTAACTTCGAGTGGAGGGTCAGGATTTGATCCATCCGTTCTATTTCCATGGAAAGGAAAAGTCTTTTTAGGTGGGTTAAGACGGGTTGTGTCTTCTTTATGCCTTTCAAAATTTCTTTTCTTGAAAGCCGAATTTTTTCTAGAGGTGGAGCGTTGGTTGTCATACGCATCCAGTTTGTCAGCCAGTTCTCCAGGGGAATTCCATGTATGCCAGTCAGCCAGTTCTCCAGGGGAATTCCATGTATGCCAGTCATCCAGGAAATGTTCACGGGCCTCTGGTGGGGCTTTCCTTTTCAGTTGGTCAGCCAACATCAGGTCCTTTAGCTGGTCAAAGTTGGTGACATTCAGCTCTTCTAGCCATCCTTCCAGGTAACTGCGGATTTCAAAGTAGAAGTCGCGCCAGGTACTCTCAGGAGTTTTTCGATGCTGGCTGAAAAGTTGTCGGAAGCGTTCGCTGGTTAGCTTGAACCGCTTCAGCAGGACATCCTTCACGTGGGAATACTCCTGAGCCTTCTCTTCAGGCTCCCTTGCGATCAACTTAGCCACATCGGCTGGTAGGACACCGATCAAGTAGGCGACCCATTTGGCCTCTGGAATCTTCAGGAACTTCAACTGTCTCTCAAAGAGATTTAAGAATAATCCCATATCATCCTGCTTGGGGTTGAAGTAGGGAATCAGCTTTTTTAACTCGAACTTGGGTAAGTCAACATCACCTTCGGAAGCATGGGCTTCGGAGCCTGCAGAAATTTTCTGAGCTTCTAACTGTAGTCTCAACTTTTCCAATTCGAAGCGGTGATCCTGTTCTCTTTTCTTTTCTTTTTCAGCGCGATCCAGGTCCATTTGTTTTTTTCTTAGGACTCGTTCTGCCTCTTTTTCTTTTTCAGCACGGTCAAGGGTTGCTTGTCGTTCCCTATCGGCTTCTTCAGCTTTTCTATCCTCAATGATAGTAGCCAATCTTTCTTTAGCAAAGTCTTCATCATACTGATCAGATTTGACGATGAGATTCTTCAATTCGACAATCCTTATGTCAGAAGCGACATCGACGCCAAAATCTTGAGCCAGGATCCTCAGATCCTCTTTCTTTCCACGCGCGAGGAAAGACATTGTTGCCTGAGGGGGGTATTGGGGAGAAGAAGAGTTCCAACGAAATTTTGTGGACGAGAAAAGAAAACTGTCCTAATTGGATGTAACAGTCCTAAACAATGTCTTATTTAACTGGTGTATAAATTGTGTAAGCTGACATAAAATATTAGTAACACAAGATCGGTAGAACATAAACAGTACACAGGGTGTGAATACAAAACAATATGCCTACTTTCTCTTTTAAACAAAACAAAATTAAAAGTTACTAAATATTCTTAAAATTTAAAAATTTTCTTTTAAATTATTCAACAATGAAAGGTTTACACAATTAAATCAATTAAGTTTTGAGCACAGTACCATGCCAATCCTGTAACAATAGAATTCTTAAAAAATCGAAACAATAATAGCGACGAATCAACTAAAATTCTAAATGAAGTTCAAAACCAGAATTTTAAACAAAATAAAAATTCAAATCAAGCCTAAATTTAAACCAAAATTAAATTTAAAACCAGAACCAAGTTAGAATCAAAGAATTCAAACAAAAAACCAAATTAGAATTAAAGGATTCTAAACCGAAATCAATTCTAAATTTAAGTATTTAAAACAAAACAGAATTTACAGTAAGATAGATTCAAACAAAAATCAAAATCAAAACAAATTTAAATATATATATACGAGGGCTGTCTAAAAAGTATCCGACCTTTGGCCAGGAAAAATATATTACTTAAGTGACGAAATTGGGACCCTAATCCCCTTCAAAGTAGGCCCCTTGCGCCTTCACACACTTAGCCCACCGATCCTTCCACTGCCGAAAACACTCCTGGAAGGCTTCTTTTGGAATGGTGTTCATCTCCGTTGTCGCGTTCTGCATTATCTCTTCTCTACTCTCAAAACGGGATCCTTTCAACGGCATCTTCAATTTCGGAAACAACCAGAAGTCGCAAGGAGCCATATCAGGAGAGTAGGGAGGTTGGGAGACGACTGGAATTCCGTGTTTCGCCAAGAAAGTCTGGATCAGGTGTGACGAATGAGCCGGAGCATTGTCATGATGCAACTGCCAGTTTTTCGTCGTCCAGAGGTGTGGTCTTTTGCGCCGAACTGCATCTCTGAGTCGGCGTAGAACTTGTTGATAGTACTCTTTTGTCACTGTTTGTCCTTCCGGTGCGTATTCGTGATGCACAATTCCACAGATATCAAAGAACACAGTTAGCATCACCTTGATTTTGCTTCGCACCTGTCGCGCTTTTTTCGGCCTTGGAGACTCGGGATGCTTCCATTGCGACGACTGTGCTTTTGTTTCTGGGTCGTACCCGTATACCCATGACTCATCTCCAGTAATCACGGTGTTCAGAAACTGAGGATCAGTGTTGGTAGTGTCCAGAAGGTCCTGTGCAATCTCAAGACGGAGTTCTTTTTGTTGTGCCGACAGCAGCTTGGGCACAAATTTTGCAGCCACTCTGCGCATGTTCAAATCATCACGCAAAATTGCATGTGCGGAATCTTTACTGATCCCAACCTCTTCGGCAATCTCTCGTACGGTCAAACGACGATCTCCCTTTACCAGATTTTCCACCCTCTCAACAACAGCTGCATTCCGAGCGGTTTGAGGCCTCCCAAGACGCTGATCACTCTCCACCGATGTGCGGTCATTTTTGAATCGGTTAAACCACTCCTTCACTTGTGTTACGCCCATAGCATCGTCTCCAAAAACTTGCTGAATTTTACGAATTGTTTCGCTTTGCGAATCGCCAAGCTTTTGACAAAATTTGATGCAGTATCTTTGCTCAACTCGTTCAGTCATCTTGAGAGAAATCAAAAATCCGACGAACACTTATAACAGCACCTTACTCAGCGGCCAGCAGGCAGCGACTGACACACTCGAACACGGAGAAAAAATTCAAGCATGCGCATTAAGTTGTCTTCTTCCACTGTGCACAGTGGCACCGCTCTAGCATCATTACCGTATGCAGGAAAATTCAAGGTCGGATACTTTTTAGACAAACCTCGTATATAATATAATATGTATTCTTATTGTAAAATTTGTCATACACAATGTTAAACATTCTATGCTTTCTGTTTCACCAGGGTGGCCAAAACAAGATTCAAAATTACAATCACAATAAGAGAAATACACTTATCTGTAAAGACATTAGCAGGTTGCGAATTTTTATTCCTCTTGTTGTCGGGATGACAAACACTTCAGAGACCTACCAAATCCTGTGAAAATGCGAGAGAGAGCTGGGATATTTTATTTCGGGCCAAACGTTGGGGGGCCAATTTATAACTGTCCTCTTGTAATTATTGGGGTAAAAACCAAAGTAATCATTAAAAAAATCTCGGGGTAAAGTTTTATATATATTTAATTATAAGAGAACACAGTTACAAAGGACGGTAAAAACATAACACAAACAATTAAAACATTTAGATACAATTTTGGGCAAAAAGCAGACGAGGCGTCCGTTACATTTAAAGTCCAAGCTCTCTCTGCCTGCGTAATAGCATATCAGCACGATGATAGATTGGTCACGTTTAGTGGCGCCATCTATATGTCAGAATTGGTAGTATAGTGTGCGTTATAATAGTATAAATTTGAAATTTGGTGGAATTCAAAATTTGAAATTGGACATCGTGGTACGGAACAGCCAATATGAGGGTGCACTCCATCTTGCATGAAGTTACAGTTTTCGAAGCGATTACTTTTATAATTTACAGACAATTTAGTTTATATTTGCATTAGATACTTACACATTGAGCTTTTTCCATGTATTTACTGTTGTACAGCGCCATATTTCCCTCTATGGGCAGATTTTGGAATTAATTTTGCTGGGATTCCTGCTCCACATCCATTGAATAGAATAAATTAAGAATTTAGTGGAATTCTGATAATTTCTTAAAGCGATCGAGTGCTTCCTTTTTATAAAGTATATATGATGCAATAAAAGTCTATTAATCATTTAAGCACCTACAAATTTTTCTGTTTTGTGTCCGTCTGTAAACATTAACATTCAGAAAATGATTCAAAAGTATATTTAATTTTAATCGCATGATTCTTTCACGGTGTTGCAATTTTCACAAATGGTATATTTTGAAACGGTAGTATTCTCAAAGATATGTATGTATTTCATGATAGAAAAAAAGATAATCGTGTCTATCAACATGTAAATAATTCATGCTCTTTAAGCATAATCCAAGGTGCATTTCTTAATTTTTTTGATTCCTACTTGACGATTTAGACTAATTTTATACGATGAACTTCTTAAAACTCACTTGTAAGGAGCAGTCGAAATAATTTGAAAAATAAAATCTGCAGTATAATTCCTATTTCTTAATTTACTTATGTATCAAGTATATTGTAACTTGTATGTAGTTCTTGTATGCACTTGTGCGAAATATCGTGAGACTGCAATATAAAACCAAAAACAGCGAAAATGGAGCTATTTCTTTATTTCTACAAGCACCCTTTAATTATTAGATTCTTTATTCACATACTTTTGAAGTCCACAGCATCGTAGATGTTTTTATTACGCAGTAAATTATTGAGAAAAATAGTTTAATTTGGGTGAAATGAATTAAGAACTTCTTAAAAAGAAAAAAATTCTCATCAGCCTGGAAAGAAAAAATTAAGTTATGCTTTCATGATAGCTTTATTGTGTGAAATTAAGTTGAATATAATTGAGTTTTTTAAGGATATTTAAGTTGTAGGGATAAAAGAAAATTCATTTGGGGCGCCAGCGTTGAAACTAGTGACGCTGCCAATTCTGCCACAGCACACTTATAATGGGAAGACCTCAACTCAAGAATCAGCTGAAGCGAAAAGCGGCTATCTTATATTTTGTTGACATCACTGTATTACATTATAATTAATAGAATTTTTTTCTTACTTTTCGTTGCAGTGATTCTACAATTATCAGGTGCATACACAAAAATGTTTCAGAAGCAGAAACTGTTTTGCTTTTGGATGGCCTACTTACCATGTATTATACTTACAAAAGCAGAAGCTGTGGAGGTAAGATAAAGAATATTTTCAATTTTATTTTTGTAGGAAAATAAAAATCATCTAAATAATTTGAGCCTTAACGTGTTTTCTGGGAGGATTTTACTCCTCTTGTCAGATTTTCGAATTGTGTAAGAGAGCTGCTTTTCTCCACAACACACCATAATGACTAAATAACCACATCCTTTGATTGAAAGAATGCCAGAAAAGATTTTATTGGTAAAGAAGGTCAAAACTGGTTAAAAGTAATGCCGGGACGAAGAACATATATATGCATTTAGAACTTTTTAGAGTTAACATCGCCATCAGATGCATGGCATCTGTCGATTTATTTCTTTTATGTAACTAATTATTCTTACATTTGTTATACGGTTCCACTTACTCAACACCTGACCTTTTTCACATCCTTTATCGTTTGTCCCTTTGAAATTATTCTGATTACACTTTCACACTTGTCGTTTCCTCAACTTCGACCAATTCGTTTCATTATCCTTCTAATATAAACTGTATCTCCTTTATCATTACTATATCTATTACTTGTAGAATGTTTTTCAGTACAATATTTCGAGTTTTTTGAGTTTACCACATTACATATTACTATTACTGTTACTGAAAGATCGATAAAGCAAGGATAGAGAATAATCTGCACTCGAATTTCTTTCACAGTATGTATTTATTGTGATGTTACAATAAGTCCGGATGTGGATTACTTACCTTTTAAAATCTAGAAAACGTCCGTAGTGGTCTAATGTTTCGCAGCACTTTCTCACATGTTTAGAGATGTGCGAGCACTCGTGATCGGAGCTTTACGTTAAGTTTAAAAAATTTGTTTTAGAATCCGGCTAGGAATAACACGGGCACTCGGTCCATTGGAGCTCGGGTAACCAAGGTTCTGTATCAGTATGGAAAATACAATGTAACTGAGAGTGCGTATTTCAGAAATACATCAGGACGCAATTAGTATAATATCCATTTTTTCTTAACCAAATTCTTTTAAATGATATTTCTATGTTAAAATCGGGGCCAGACCTACACCTACGGTTAGACTCAAGTTCTTTACAGACTTGGAGAATTCCAAGAATTCCACGAGCATGTCAGAGCACCCGATAAAGTCAAAACTTATCTTTGTGGTATTTCTTCCAATTTACTCATAGGTCTCTAAATTACAAACTAGGCCTAAATTTTCAAGAAGCTCTAGTTCAAACCACGTGAAACAATAATTACTTTACAAAGCTTCATTTAATGTAAATAATTTATCTCTCTCAAATGGTTTTAAGAAATGTAAGGCCTGTCAAAATGAATAACATAATGAATTCATTAGTCTAAATCAAGAAAAGAATTTATTTATTCAAGTAAAAATGTACGCTTTATATATAGTTCGGACACTTTTCCATGATAAACATATCTTTATGATTGTAATTTCATATCAATAGAGTTCACGGCTTTTCAATGGAATACCAAGTCATACTTAATGCAACGTCATTTGCAAGGAAGGCTATATGGAACCCCTTTTAGTGCGTTGGCTGAATTCATCCCATTTTAGAATAGACTTTACTTCAAACAATATCAACACAGTATTTCAAACTCGTTATACCATGTAGTAAAAAATGACCAAACCTTCAATCATTTGACTGTCAGAACTCTGATTTCATACACGAAGTTCTTAAATTAAATCCCTTACCGTTTTGGAACGTATTCTGCATAGCAGTTTAAGCCAATCTATTGAAGAACCGAAAGTATCCGCAACCTCCACTCACATAATATTCCAACTTCCATTCCATGTGAGGTGGCACACTGCTACAAATCCTAGTGTACCGACGTGGGAAGTCATACAGCAGTCATATTACATTACAATAGCCGATCTCCTCTCGTAGATGTACAAGGTAGTTTGGGATCACAGCGATACGCCAGCAGATCACATAACCTGTTGTTTGCCTTTCATGTCGTGTGCCCAAGGTGCTATTTACAATAATGTCCCGTCATTCGTAGTTTGCATCTTCCAGAAGTGCCACCTTGGTGTTGAAAACCTTGCCCAAGGAGATCCCAAGATCTGTCTCCTATTGAGTATGCCTGATATGCTAGACCGTCAATTGGACCACCCAGGAATGGAAGGTATTTGGAACGAAAAAGACCTGGCTTAATATGCCATAGGAAAGCGTAAGGATTCCATTTGACTCCATGCCCATCGGCATGTATCACATTCGATTTGTAGCTATCTTCGTGGATTGGTGAGCAGGAAAGAGTAGGGTGTAGAACTCCTAGTTTATTTTAAAACAATTATCTTTTGTTTGAGTACATCAATTAAAATTTGAATACGGTTAGGTGGGGCAAGTGCGAACCCAAATCTTCCAAGTTCATCTTGAAACAACTATTACCCTGTCTCTGTACTTTGAGATTTCAAATTTTTACCTGGAATTGCTGTGGCTAAGCGGGATTGCCTACTCCGCTAGCAACCTGCGAGTTGTAGGCGAAACAAGCTCGATTTTTCCTTGGATCGATTTCTTTCTTCTATGTCAATAAAACTTTCCTTGTGGTTGTAGTCCATTTATTTGACATTGTTCGGCGCAGCTTGACCAAATATGGCTCTCGTGCCATAAAATCCCCAATCCAATCAACTATCCATATTTGTACCACACTCACATCCTTTTACTAATATGTTTATGCAAATTTGTTTAAAATTTTACCATTGATATAATTAAAAAATACTTTTCAATGCTCCTTCATGGGATCGCACTTGCCTCACATGATGGGAGAAGTGCATATCATGAATGTTTTCTTATTTGCAATGTGATGTATTTTGAGTGGGGTCAAGAGCATATAATTTCATTCATGTCCTTTGGTCACGCAGCTTCTTTCCCAAAATTCGAAGCGCTCTAGCGTTGAAACTACTCTATAGGACTCCTTCAAGTATTTCAGCCAAGTGTCATCCCCTACTTTAACCAGACATGTTTTATATTCAGGGGACTTACTTGCCCCACCTCACCTTAGAAAATGTTTTATTCAGAATTCAATTATAACGTAATAGTAATTTCTAAATGTTTCTATTGATGAATGTTTTAGGCAGTGACAAGTGGGACTAAAATGATGGAAAAAGGCTTCGTCTACAAGTTTGTGCATCCTTGGTTAGGTACGGGGCTTTTAACCAGGTATATTAACACTTTTTCCCTTCACAATTGAACTTTATACGTGGGAACTTAGTTTAAAAATCTGAGTACATTAAGAGTTGCCCCCTTAAATTCAAATATATTACCATTTTAGAATATTTAATAGTTTTGAAAATATTCTTCAAATGAACGATGTAGAGCAGGGGTGTCAAACTCAATTAAAACACGAGCCATTTAATGCAACTGGTAAGATTCACGCGGGCCACATCACATTTACAAATTTTCTTAAAATTATACTTTGAAATTAGGATTCAGGAATATGCATAAGATAATTAAAACACATTATGTAATTAAGTGAAGTTAGGGTAATAATTTATAATATTGCTATATAAATGCTTTTATTTAAACGTTTATTTAATTTAATGTATTTATAAAACTAAAATTAATATTTTTTGCCGGAAACTTGCCAGGTCTTTCCTCCTGCTAGTTTTCCAATATCTGGATTCAAAGACTGAGAACAGACAATCTTCATTATGTCAGATAGATATTTATCAGTTAATCTTGATCTGTAGGCCGTTTTATTTAATTTCATGGACGAAAATAGTTGCTCACACAAGTACGTACTCCCAAAATAGCATAAAATTTGAGCAGCAAACCTTTTAATTTTCGGGTATTTTTCACCTAAATAAGAATATATTTTGGGAATTCCCACTTCTCGATATTTGTCTTTTAAAACCGAATCATTCTGGAAATCAATTAATTCCAGTTGTATCGAAGTGGAAGCATTTTCAACTTCAAAGGAAAAAGGCCTAATAAAAAGATAAATTTTTTTTTGTAATTCTTTGAAATTAACTTTGAATTAAAACGTTTATCGAATTCGTTTTCGATTTCTTCAATTTTACCACAATATTGTCAAAATGAGCAACTTTGATTTTGTGCTTTTAACTGTTTATACGTAGGAAAATACGTCAAAACGTTTTTTGTAGATGATTTTTAAACAAAGTCAGTTATTGTACAAAACTACTTTTGCATCGTACATATTCGTTATTAATTAATCTTTGCCCTGAAATATAATATTAAGATTATTCAGATGACCTGTAACATATTGTCCTGTTTTCATTTTATTTCAGAGCACCGTGGACCACAAAAAATTTTCTCGGTGGCCACATGCGGCCCGCCAGTTTGACGCCCCTGATGTAGAGCATTGTTTCCTAAAAGTTTTCGGACTACTGTCCCTTTAAGAGCTTCTATTTCATAAACACCCATTAAAGTTTGCCAAAAATTGTGCATTGAAAATTAACTTTTGATGCTTTTTAAAAATTTAGATATTTATCTTAGAAATTAAAATATATTGTTTAAGAGTTAGAATGCTCGACAGTCATATATGGAGAGCTGTATTGAAGATAAATGATAATATTTTATTTCATTCGAAATTAGTTTATGTTGATTTAATTATTTAGTTAAATTATTTAATTAAGGTAATAGAACCCTTTTAATAAAAGAAGGAAAATATTTGAAATCATACAGTTATAATGTAAGTTCATCTCGCACACATGACTTCATGCACAAGAAAAAATATCTATTGGAATTAGAAGAATATCCATTTCTTATTTATGTTACTTTTTCAACAACTCAGCTCTCCTTGTTTTCGAGCGTCCCTTCCTTTGAATCTTCTTACGCCCACAGAGGGCGGTAGTGCCCATTTTGAAAATTAGACGTAGAGTTCATTTGCAATTACATTTTAAATGCTATAGTTATATTATGGGATTATGCTCCATGATTGCTTTTACGCACTCATCTGAAATAGCTGTTTTACGGTGTTGTAAATGTTTCATCAAATTCACTTATTTGAATCGTTTATTGCAGAAACCCGTCAACAGACATTTTTATGGAATTTTTTTTCTTACGGAATAAGAATCTCATACTGTAAACACAATTTTTGTTCACCATCCCGTCAGATGCCATTCCGTTTTATGGGTTATTATTTACAGTGAATATTGTTTTTAGTGCAGAAACACGACAAGCGACATAACATAGCGGGTTTCTGCTGTAAATCTGTTTTCAGTTGTTTACATTACTAAACAGTAAGTTGTCACGTAGAGGTTAAACTTCAGTGTTGTGGTTATACATTGGTTGCTCAAAGACATTTTTTGAACGATTTTAATGGACTGAAGATAAATTTTTTACGAGAAATTTTTGTGTTTTAAATGTTCTATTTGATAGACCTTATTGTTAACTATCTTTCCACACCTTAATTTTCATGATAATAATGCCTTTGTAGTATCGACAGAGGTATTTTGTCCCATTCTTGTTCCACAGTTTTCCGAAGTCCTTGAATGGTTTTTTGTCGACGTTTCGATAATGCTCTTTATAAGAGTCCAAAAGCATAAAAATCCAATGCAAAACCGGCAACAATACTAAATCCCTTAGAGAAAGTTTCTTTAGATTCTTTGAACCACGTTTTAAGATTTTTCTTTTCTGGAATTCCTTTTATTCGTTAGATACTAAAAACAATCAAGATTTATATTTGAAACATTGATAGAGGTAAGGGAAATTAAGCGTAGGGTGAAAAAAACAAAGATCAAGATCACTGTGATGCTGTTTCAAGTGAAACTCCATCCTCAAAAACAAAAAATAAGTCATGTGTGTGTACAATATTAAGATGAATAGTGTTCTTGTTCCAGTTTGCAAAAGTGTTTTTTACAAATCCATGGAGTTTCTCGCGATTGAATTGGAAAACTGACTAACCTATTAGTTTAGAATAAAACACCTGTCGATATGAGAGGCAAGAATCGCAGAGGATATGCCATTGAAGGTAATATTTGTGTCCTTATACAGCAACATAAATCTCGATATGAAGTCAAGGAAACCTATTATGGAGCAAACCAAAAAAATATTTGGATACAAGGTTAAATATTTCTAAAATGTATGAGATGTTTCAAACCGAACATCCCGAGATGAAAGATAAAATCAAGTATAGTTTTTATTACAAATATTTTAAAGAAAATTTCAATTTTCATTCAGGCGGCCACAAGTTGACGTTTGCAGCCAGTATGAAAACTTCAGTCCAAGACTAAGAGATCCTTGTTTAAGAGACAGCGTCAAGTGTAGCATAACAGCTGAACAAATGGTTCACAAGCGGTGGGTCAAGAAGTTTTATTCAAAACTAAAAGAAATCAGTGAAAACAAAGAGGAAGATACAGTGGCACTTTTTTGACTATATGCAAAATCTTCCGTTATACCGAACATACTTGTTCAAGAAGTTTTCTATATGCGTCAGCTTTGGCTTACTGTATTTCGTATTCATGACATAGAATTCATGACAAAGCAAAATTTTCCATGAAGGTGAAGCTAATAAATTGCCAGATGAAATTTGCTCACTCTTATTGCATCATTTAAAAAAGTTCTGAGTTAAGTAAACCACCTAGTTCTCTTCAGCGACGGTCTATCTAGCCAAAAGAAAAACCACATCGTTGTTTGGTTTTTAATGAAGCTTTGTAATAGGAGAATGTTTAAGACTGTGACTCACTACTTCCCAGTAAGGGGATAATTTTTTTTAACCTGCGATCCGATCATAATTTTGGATCCATAAAGCGTGTTGTGCGAAAAGTGGACAGACTGTATACGCCAAACCAGTACGCGGGGGTGTTTCTAAAAGCCAGTAAAACTGAGCGTTTGTCCTTCCACCAAATAACCAGCGAGAAGATCTTCAGTTTTATGTCTTGGTGGCCTTAGTTCTACAAAGTTTTACAAAAGAAACTGTGAATTCAGATGAAACATCTGGAAGAACCGTTCCCAAGAACCAAAGAATCCCATTCAAAGTATCATCTTACAAACAATTTGAATTCAACAAAGCAAGCCAAGGAAAATTTGTTGCTAAGCACTTTATTGATGGTTTTTCGTCCTCAACGTTTACCTTTGAAAAGAACAAGGACGTTCCTGAACTCCCAACAGTGAGAGGGTACCCTTCTGGAAAAGTACCCATCAATAACAAAAAAAATTGATCACCTGAAGAAGCTAAGTAACTACACTAGAGGGTATGAAAGTTTCTACGCTAACATCTTCCAGTGGCTTACTACGGAAGCTAAGTGCAACGTAAACAGGGAATGCGAAGATGAGTAGGACCATAGACTGAAAGGAGATGCGAGTCAAGTTTTTTTTTTCACAGTAGTATTAATTTTTAGCTTTTTCCGTTTAATTTCAGTAATGCATAGTAGTTTTCAAGGGTGTATAGGTTCTGTGATCTTTAGTAGGACACTAGTACCATGGTAAGAGTTACCATCAGTTTACTGATGTATGTTTAACAAATCAGAAAATTAGTTTAAATTTTTCATTGTTATTTTAAAAAACTAGTGAAAACTCATAGTTCAGCGTTTGATTCTGTGTTCAAATAAAAATATATAGTTTATAACATTGTATTTTTTTGTAAAAAATCCTAATACCACAACAAAATTAGGAAATTAACTTTAAAATGCATATTTTTACAGTAAAAACGTATTTTATTGTAGAAACCCGCTAATTGCGAAATTTTATTTTTTTAAAAAGTAAGGAATGAATATTATAATTTAATTACAGGAACATCCACTTCGAGAAGATGTTAACTAATACTCTATATTTTTTAAGCCAAAATCTATATTAATATCAAAGAGAATGTTCTTTATTTTCCGAAAATTTGAAAAAGTATTCTTAGTTGGTTTCTGAAGTAAACGATTCATTAACAAACACGAAGGGCTATTGAAACTTTTTATGATAAAAAATGTCGAAAATGACAACAAATAAAAGTTAAATTAAGTATGACTATTTGCTTAATTTCTTTTAATTGGAGTTCCATTAATTTATAATATAAAGGATAAACTTGCACAAATCAAATAAAAATAGTTTTGTTTCGTTGAAATGATTCTTACGTTTGTGTCTTTTAATTTTCAGTCACGGTAGTAAATGGAAATCTCGCAGGAAACTTTTAACTCCAACTTTCCACTTCGAGATCTTGAAAGAGTTTTTGCCTGTCTTTAATGCACAGAGTAAGAAATTGATTAAATGTCTAAGGAAAGATATCAATAAAGAATTTACAGAAATTGGAACACCAGTAACCCTTTGCAGCCTCGACATAATATGTGGTAAGCGTTTGAATTTGCTCATTAGAAGTGGAAGTTGCCTGATTAATTGTCTGTCTGCAATGTTGCCTGATTAATTGTCTGTGGGCAGCGTAGTATAGTGGCTGATTTCCGACTAAGAGTCAACATGAACAACACATAATTGTTTGTTGGGGGGTTTCTCATTGATTGTTATAGAGAACGTGTAAAAACTGCATACTTGTCCCATGGATACGTCCAAAGCATCTCAGCGATGATAAATATTTTCGGCAGTTTTTGACAGTAGAAGATATTTAGCGTTGTTATCATGTGGTGTATAGTAATGAGTAAGCATGCCAGTCTTCAGTTGGTGTCGAAAGTTCCCTGTAGACCGTTCCGATAGCATCGAGATTAAAAACTAACAGCTAAAACCATCACCGACTATGATCAGGTCCACTCCTGAGAGATACGCTGCCCACAAGTAAACCTCAGAGAGTTGCCCCCTCTTCGAAAAGAATATTTCATTCTCTAAAAAATAAAATTTCGAAAATATTTTATTTTCTAATAGAAGCCCTTCATGTAGCATGTATTCAGAAACTTTTTTCAGATGACCCTGTCCTCTCTATCCCTGTTCGGTAATGCCGTAATTTTAATGGACATTAATTTTCAAATATTTTCAGACTTTTGACGAATTCACTCATTTTTGATGGCTTGTGAATAAAATAATAGACGATCAAGGTACAGAAAATATGAACACCATTTAAATTATTGAGATTTTTTATTAAAATCCTTATCATACAATACTTAAATTATGGTTTGAAACAAAACTCTTTCACTCTCTCCTCTCTCTGTACGTGTGATCATCACACTTTCGTTAATAATTTTTTTGTGAAAATCTCTTCTCTATTGTAGAAACTACCCTGGGAGTGAATGTTAATGCTCAAGATAATAGTGAATTAGAATATGTCAAAGCAGTTAACAGGTAATTTTCAAATTTGAACCTATCGTTAATGAACTCGTGCAAGAAGTTTCTTTCAAAAATTTGAAAACTCAGATTCTGTATTCATACACATTCTTATTTTTAGATATAAAAGCTAAACAACATCCTTCATTTACAAAATATATTAATAATAATAGCTATATAAAAGAATAGGGAAATATTCTTAAAATTGGACAAGTTTTGGAAAGTGTACAGTATAACAGTATAATTAGGAAATGCATTATAAGCTGATCATTAGTAAAAGTACTTTTCATAAAATTTCTTTAAGAATATGGATTCAATCTTTACTTGAAATAAGCAATTCGCATAACGCAGTAAAGATTTAATACTTTCTAATCAATATTCGTAAAATTTAAATTAACATAAAGTTTTTTTACTCTGTACATATGGTTTAAGGCCGAGATTAGATTGTTTCATATGAGGGCAATCAAAGGTTCTCCAGAAATGCTTGTTAAAGGATTTTTACCAATTTTTTAGATAATCAGGCATGAATCAGGTCGAAAAATTTCATGCATATTCAAGTAACCCATTGGTGTAAGATAATTTTCTACCCTTTAGAATTATTTTGAAAGTGTGTGTGTTAAAGTTAAATTACAGGCAAGATTGAGAGTATATCTGCGAATTTCTCCATTTACTTCATTCCATTTTATAACGTAAAATTTCATTAATACACTATGTTGAAACTAAGTTTCCGGATACCGATGTTTCACAAAATGTATCTTTTATTGAAGTTTCAATAAGGTGTGGGCCTATCAAAGGCTGTAATTACTCTCTGCACTCTTTTGGGTATATTTTGGATAAGTTTTTCTTAACGAGCAACTGGTATTTTGCACCACCAGTCCTTCAAATATGGTAGTTATTTCTCACAGAGAAATGGGAAGTGTTGGAAAGATTCCCAACCGACTTTCGATTCAAAAGGTCTCTATTTGATTCATGTCGGTGCTTTGAGAAGAGCAGGGCATATTTTTCCCACCTGAATCTTGAAACAACTGTTGAACATATCGTGCAATAAGACATGGTGTTTTATCATGCTGATAAAGGTATGGTCCCTCTCCTTAGTACTAGAGCAGAGTTGGTACCGTAGAATTGTCTAGAACGCCCAAGCTTGTCTAGGAATTTATGGTGCCAGTCATAGTAACCAGCTTGTCTTGCCCATCCTGACTCGGTTCTAAATCACAAAACTACCACCACTGAACTTCATAGATTGGACGATACACAGGAACACGTAACGTTCGCTAGGCATTCACTATTCTCAGCAGCAGATTAGAACAATATGAAACGATTCTACAATCCACAAAATGTTCTTACACTGATCCAGCACTAATTCCTATTACCTTTTCATCAATTATACGTTATTGTACATTTAAAGAGTTACCAATGTTAACATGCAGCTGCTAGTTCATGAAAATTCCATTTGTACAATTTCGTATTAACCGTCAAATGGCCAAAGTTAACATCTGCGGAATCTTGGAAATTTTTAGTAATAGTTTTAGTAAACGTTTAGTAAGAGCACACGAATAATCAGAAGATCGTACCACGCATTTCACATCAGCACAATCATTTTCCACAGTTTTTGTGACGCCCTGTTTCTTGATTGTTGCGACATCTTCGTGCTTCCTTTTAGTAACTATATCCTGCACAGCTGATAGGCTGCTGTAATTTGGCCGCAATAGTACATTTGGGTAAGTTACTCAAATGGCCTTCTGAGGACCTCTATCTTGAAATCCGTTAACAGCACGTTCACTGTTTTATCGTATGAATACCTGCCCGAGGCCTGTTATTTGTCTCTGCTCTCCTTATGCCCCTTTAGTGCCGATCACATGGTCAGAAATAATATTTCCCCTTAACCAATGAGGTGTGTGTGTCAGAGAATCACTTTCAACATACGAGTAGTACCCCTTTAATCACGAGTAATTAAGTACTTTTACCTGTAAAAATTAAAATTTTGTAATAAAATATCACCCTATTCTCATCAAAGGGTAAAAATGAATCTTACCTTCGAAAAATACACGACAGGCCAAGTTATTAAAGACACCATACTAATAACGAGTCCTTTACCTCTGGTTACAGCCGTAATTCTAGGCATAGATTTTATAGTGTTGGAACTGTTGTGCAGGAATATTGGACCATGCTGAAATATTCGCCCTCCTGCGGCGTTTCTAGGCTTCGAATGGATGTTTCCACCTCGATTCGTGCCAGTCGCCCGTCACTTCATTGAACGACAATCTGTTTCCTTCCACTGTTGCACCAATTGTTTGGCCCATCTGCCATTCTCTGAATGCTTGAGATCCTGTTGCACGAAAAATGCTGGTTGGCAGTTTCTGAAATACTGGAACCGGCTTTTCTTCCTCACGAAAAGGGTCTCGTTCGAAATCGTTTATTTTTTTTTGTCTTACTCACATACTCGGACCTAACAGTACGGATTAGCTGTACTCATTATACCGCAAATGCCTTTAATAGGCTATACGTTGCTATCACCTTGCATCACTTATGGACCCGTTAAAGTTAGAATCGGGGTGTCTAATAATTTGACTACTCAATATATATGCAGTCCCCGTCAATATATTATGAACAGGTAACTTACAGACATATGACTAATGTACTATAACCGATTTTGATGTTTGTCTTGCACCATAATAATGCGTATCTAATTACTCTTTCAGAACATCATTGATAATCATGGAGCGGCTAAGAAATATTTTTCTTTGGCCTGATTTTATATATCGTTTCACTCAAGATGGGAAAAAACTGAAGCACGACCTGAAGCTTCTACATGCCTTCACTCGATCTGTAAGATTGGTTTAGTTTCATTTTTTGATGTACGAGGGTTAATAGAACGGGACCTGCGGCTTAAAATGAATCGGAACCACTGCGAGCATCCAAGTCTAGATCAGGATTAAAACCCAGAGCCTGTGGAGTCGACAGGAAGGCTCCTTTGCTGATAATTACAAATTAAAATGGCAGTTGATAGTTGTAAAATTAAAAACACTGGAGCAACAGTCCTAACGTTATTAAAATGAAAATTTTACTACAAATTATGCATTAAGAGTTAGCTGAAGACGATACTACAATGAGTTTTTGTTTACTTAGTTGCAAATGATGACTGTGAAGTGTTCCAGATGACAAATACTGTCCAAGTTTAAAAAATGATATTATGGAAGATAACAAGTCTACTGTATTCTAAACATTTTTAGTTACATTCTTCAGTGAGATATATTAATAAATAGCCTGAAAAGAGAGCATAACCGATCACCAAATTACTAATTTATTGTAGATTACTATTTTTTATTGATTTCATACTCCAGAAAAGAAAATATTTTAATAAATATGTGAATAGGATAAGTAATCAGTAAAGGACTTATAAAAACCTAAGAATACGAGTTTTTTCGAAGTTTCGAGAGGAAATCTGTATGAATGGGCGTAAACATAATACCTCATTTGTACGTAGATAAATAAATTTTTAAACACTACTAATTTTTATTTATAAGGAATTAATTGTAGTTATTTATAAGGAAATAGTTGTACACAATTTTTGTTTCTAACAGAAGAGGTTTTAAAAGATGTTGTCGATGATTATTAGTCTGGCTCCCTAAATTGATATAACTCTACTTTATTTTACTTCTGAGAAAAATCTTGATTAATTTCATTTCTCATTATTAAATGTTCTTTTATTTCATAGGTTATCCAAGAGAAGAAAAGGAAGCTTTTAAGTGGAGTGGATCCAGTTACATTTCCAAAGAAGAGGAAATCTTTAATGGACGTGCTGCTGGAGCACCATATCGTGACCAAAAGTCTGTCAGAAGAGGACATCAGAGAAGAAGTGGATACATTTACCTTCGAAGTATATATATATAGACATCACCAAAAATCAAAGAGAACCCAAATAAAAACAAAAACAAAATGTTAGTAATAAGAACAAAAAGGTGAAGCAAAATAACAATAATTTTCCTTTGACTGCTCTATTGATGTTTCCTTCCTAACCTTGGTAATAGGTAATATTTTTGTAATTTTTCTTTCTGGTAGTATTTTGAGTTTTCGGGGGTAACTTGTTTTGATCTCTTCGGTCCGGCCTCACACAAGTACAGAAAAAACTCAAAGTATCCCTTTTAAGTGACTCCTGGCTTTGCTCCCCTTGATAAAGCAAGTTGGCTCACTCAACATTTACTTTCACGGGGAAATCTATTCATAGGGTAGCTGTACTTATTATATATATATATATATATATATATATATATAACATAAAAATCGACGCACCATGAAGGAGTTATCCGAATGGATTGAAAATCGGTTCGGTAGATGTGATGTACATGTATTGAAAACGAAACGATAACAGTATCATAGGAATTGAATGTTTTATTCAGGAAATACAGCTACATGAGCAAAAACAATCAATAATGCGTTGGCCCACCTCTGGCCCTGATGCAAGCTGTTATCCGGCTGGGCATTGACTCGTAGAGTTGGCGGATGTCCTCCTGCGGGATTGCTTGCCATACACGTTCCAATTGGCGAGTTAGATCGGCGCGATCCAGGGACGGTCGTAAGCGTCTGCTCGTTAGAGCCCAAACGTGCTCTATTGGGGAGAGAATTGGCGATCGCGACGGCCAGGGATGTGTTGGAGAAGTACGAAGACAATCAGTAGAAAGGCGGCCGGGAATTATCCTGTTGGAATGCAAGTCGAGGGGTCCGTGAAAGAAAGGGCAACAAAACGGGGCGTAGAATCTCGTCGACGTACTGCCGTGCTGTAAGAGTGTCACGGATGACAACAAAAGGGGTCCGGCTGTCAAATGAAATGGCACTCAATACCATAACTCCTGGTGTTCGGGCTGTGTGGCGGACGACAGTCAGGGTAGTATCTCACCGCTGTCCTGGACGTCTCCAGACATGTCTTCGCTAGTCATCGGGGCTCAATTCGAAGCGGGACTCATCGCTGAAAACAATTCTGCTCCAGTCCGTAAGATTCCAGATCGAATGCACCAGGCACCAGTGGAAACGCGCCTGGCGGTGTGCAACGGTGAGGGGCAGTCGGCGCCATGGACTCCGTGGCATCAGCCCCCATTCGCTGATTTGCCTATCATTGCACTCACTGGTGTCCCCAGTTACACGTCGGATCATTGATAAGGACGCATCAGGTGCTGTGATCGCTGATCGGACGATCACTCTGTCCTCGCTCTTGTCGACAGCTACCTTCTGTACGTCCATGGTTCACCCATTCCTGCCAACATCGTCGAATGGGTAGCATCGCACCGACCCAAATGTCGAGCGATCCTGCGATTTGACCATCTTGCTTCCTTTAATCCAATTGCACGTCCTCTCTCAAATGGTGACATCTGCTCATACTGTTCACGAACCCGTCTGCGAGGCATTGGTACAGTCCACGTAAGTCGACGGAACCACATTCGCATGGAAATTATGCCCTAGCACTGGAATGTCCTCTATTTTATGCACGATTCGGATGTTCCGTTGCAATGCGCTGGAGCTCCACCTATTCAGTCATTGGGCACCGAAATTAACCATTTGCATATTCTATTGTAAGGTATGTGCATACTTCTTGGTGCGTCGATTTGTATGTTATAGAGTATATATATATACCATATTGTGTTGACTGGGTGAGGCTCCTCCCTGATGACGCCCTGATCCACAAACACCTCATTTTTTTCGAAATTTTCTTAATTTTAAAATTTTTCGGATTTCTCTTTGTTTTAGTTTGTAATTTTGAATTATTTTACTATCCATGTTGTGTCTGCAGCTTTTGCGCGCATACATGGACAGTTCTGCTTTCTGGCTTCTGCTTAACTATTTTTTACCCCCAGTATTTTGGCTTTTTACTTGTCTGCTTTTTGATCTTTTGGCATTTTGCTGGTCTGAATTTCTATTATTTTACGTTTTAATGTTCTGTATATTTTGTAAGTTTGAATGTTTTTTATTATTATTTCCCTGTCAGAGTTAGTTGCAGCTTTTGCGCACTCCTCTGTCAGTTTGTCAGCATGTTTTTTTAACCTTATAAGAACAATTCATAATTTAGCGCCTGGCAAGAAGGACTTCCTTTCATGTGGTAAGTCCTGTGCTCGGTACATGGGGGTTTTGGGGGACCCCATGAATCGAAATCAAATTATCCTATTGATAACAATTTGAATAAACGTAAATTTTATAAATGTAGAGATAAACGTTGTAAAACGTGCCCTCAACTGAATAGTTCCACCATAATGGATGGTTCTAGCTCCGACGACTCTGCTTTGCCTGCATGTAAAGCCTCAAATGTCATTTACTATTTAAAATGCAACCTTTGTGGTATGGGTTATATAGGTCAAATCAGTAACTCCTTGAACTTACGTATTAATCTACACCGCTCTAATATTAAAAATTATAACTCCCATTCCCCTTTTAACCTAGAGTTCCATCATTTCTCATTACATGGCTTTAATAATGCAATTATTACTATACTTGAAATTATAAACAATACTGAATTACGACTGGCTAAAGAAAATATATTTACATTTTAAAATATAAAACACTTGCTTCCTATGGTTTAAATGATTTATTTCAAAATTCACAAGTTAATTTAGGTAACTGTAACACATATACTTTATTCCACACTTCAAGAATAAAAACGAATAGAGGTTGTAGGGGTAGCGGTATTAATAAAAAATTAAAAAACTCTGAAAGCAATAAACAATTTGCAGACCATTACAAAATATCTAAAAACTTTAGAAAAAATTTTTCTTGGGAGTTTTAACTTTAAACCCTTAAAAAAATTTATTTTTCTTTGAATGACAGAACTTGTCTCAAATTAAAAAAATTTTTCACAACACTAGACATCCACATTTTCTACTTTTACTGCATGATATTTACAAAGCTCGACTTTCTAAAATTAATATGAAAAAAACTATTAGTAATGATAATTTAATTTACTTGAAAATAGGATTTAAACACCCAATCTGATAAATTTAATTTCAATAACATTATAAATAATTTAATGAATATTTTTCCCATAAAATTTCATATCATAAAAAAATGCTTTAAATATGATATACCTTTGGGTAGAAAAATATTTAATTATAATAATTTTTGCAGTAAGGTTAATTTATATAGGGATAACTGTGAATGCTTTTTCAACGACATAAATTATAGGCCTTATTTAAATGATAGTCTAGGACATATTGCAACTGGCAATCTTGGAATTATTGATAATGAACAATTAAGGGAATTAATGTATAAAGGTACTAAATTCAGACCTATTTATAATATTAAAAAAAGTTTTATACTTAAAAGTTTCCTCGAAGACATTGATCATTTTTGTATTTTGACTTCCACTAAATTTAATACCCCAATTTACCACTTCACAGAATGGAAATGGAAACTTTACAATGACTTTAAAATTTTTATAAATGAAAATCTCCCACTTTCTGAAAAAACACAGATTACTATAAAAGGCAATAGTGCTAGCTATTAAAGACTTACAAAATAAATTCATAATAACACCGGTTGATAAAGCATCAGGTAACTATGCTATTATCTATAAAAAACTATACTTAAATTTGCTAGATACTGAGCTTAAAAATTCTGATAGCTATAAGTTCTGCAAATCTATATATAATACTATTTTTAAAAATTATTTCTTCAAATAAAAGATTAAAAATTTCTAATCATCACATTATTTTACCTTACATAACTATTGTACCTAAATTTCATAAAAATCAAATGAAATTCCGATTTATTACCTGTGGTACAAATTCTTATATGATTAAACCCGGTATCTTACTTTGTAAATATCTAAAAATTATCCTTAATACCATTATTGAAGAAGGTTTCACTTGGATTACTAGTGATAATAATAACGTTTTAAATTATATAAATAAAAATATTATTGATAATATACTAACCTACGACTTTAAAGACCTATTTGCTAGCATACCACTGGGCAAACTTAAAGATGTACTTAACTACTATCATGACTTTAAAAATTTGATTACTATTGATTTTGAGGATTGGGAATTTTTGGTAAACTTCTGTATCTATAATAATTTTCGGCGAGCATTTATTTATTCAAGTTAAGGGTATACCCCAGGGTTCCAAAATTTTTCATCCATTCTTGCTAATTTATTTCCTCATTATTATGAAAAAAATTTTGCCTTTAGATATATTGATGATTTAATTCTTTTTAATGATACTTATTTTGCTAAACTTTGGAAATCGATTTACCCAGATGAATTATATTTATTAAAAACCAATTCAGATAATAATAAAGCCGTCTTTCTTGACTTGAATATATACACTTTAAATAATAAAACTGATTTTAATATTTATGATAAGAGAGATGATTTTGAATTTCCGGTTTTTAAATTAATATATTGGGATTCTAATATTTCTAAAAGAATTTATTATAATACAATTGCTGGTCAAATGGTTTTCAATAAAATTTGTAACTCTAAATCTAACTTTCTTTTGCAATGTAATAATCTCATTAACACACTTCTTAATAATATATACCCTCACTCTTTTTATAAGATTATTTTTGAAAGATTTAAGAATACTAATATTATTTAATAGCTTATTTTGGAGACTTTCCTGTTGACTTTCAATTCTATTTGATTTACTAATTACACTGCTGGCCACCCAAATTGCAACACCAAGAAAGACAAGAGATATCACAACAAAATTTATTTTGTAGATAACATGTTGACCAAGTATCAAATGATTAAATTTATAGACTTCTGTGAAGTGTGGTTCCTAGCAAAATCAGTAGCCAGTGTAGCCGCCATTGTTGGAGATCACCGCTGCCACACGCCTCGGCATTGATTCAAATAGACTTTGGATGTGTTCTTGGGGTACAGCAGGCCAAGCAGCTTCCACACGTTGCCAAAGTTGATCTGGTGTGGCGGCTGGGGATGTATTCTGGGTCAATCGTTGAGCAACCATGGACCACATGTTTTCTATCGGCGAAAGATCCGGAGAGCGAGCTGGCCAGGGAAGCAATTCAATCTGGCGATTGACGAAGAACCCTTGTACAATGCGTGCCACTTGTGGTCGCGCATTATCCTGTTGAAATATGGCTGTGGGCAAGCCCTGAAGGTAAGGAAGGACAACTGGCTCCAACACCTCGGAGATGTAGCGCTGGCTGTTTAAAGTACCGGCAATGCGTACTAGAGGAGTGCGAGAGTGATATCCAATACCGCCCCATACCATAATACCCGGTGCAGGACCAGTGTGGCGGTGCATAACGCAGCTGTTCAGCATCCTCTCTCCACGGTGTCTCCAGACTCGAATCCGACCATCGTGGTGTTGCAGACAGAAGCGTGACTCGTCAGTAAAGACAATTTCATTCCATTCTGCCGTCCACATCCTTCTTTCATCGCACCATTTGCGGCGGAAACGTCTGTGGTTCTGCGTCAAGGGTAGACGAAGCAATGGACGTCTTGCGGACAGACCACTCTGCTGTAAACGGCGTCGAATGGTACGCGCAGACACTGGATGATGGGATGAGACTGAATGTGCTGTGCTATGGTTCGTGATGTGGCTGAGCGATCCGTCACTGCCATACGCACAATATGCCTGTCATCACGTGAAGTGGTGCACTGAGGTGGATGCGATCGAACACGTCGGTCCGTCGTACCCTCCTGCATCCAACGATCACATATCCGCATTACAGTTGTTTGGTTTCGTCCAACACGACTACTGATTTCCCTGAAAGATAATCCACAATCTCGGTAGGCCACTATCCTTCCTCTGTCGAACTCGGATACTTGATCAAAAGATGACCGCTGTTTTCTACGAAGCATAATTGATCGTTTTTTTGAAAAAAACCACAAGAAAAACACAATTGCCGTACTTGAAATCGTCGAAATCTCCAAGCCTTAAATAGCGCTTTGAAGTGGCGCCACAGGCGCGCGTGATGTGCGTCTGCGCTGAAATTCTAATCATTTGCATATCTCACCTCCGCTAATGCATGTTGTAAATTTCATATTATTTGCATGCTTCCTTCAGGGTGTTGCATTTACGGTGGCCAGCAGTGTATATATATATACAGAAGCGGGATAGATCAGATTGATTGACAGGAAGAGTTCCACTTTTTACTAACACAGAACATTTATTACGAAAATTTTTAACATTGTCGTTCAGGAGTCCACATTCAGAAGAAGTAACAATTTTTATCCACAGAGGATTAATATGGAGCCACTAAGGTCTCCCGTTCTTAAGATGCACGATCAGCCACACAGGTCTTGCGCCATTTCACTCTCGCTGCAAAAACATACGAAAATTCCGATGTTCTCCAGTTAGCATGAATTATTTCCCCGCTCTGCTTTGAGCGTTTCCATCGCGACCAGAACGCACGGAACTCCAACCAATCAGAACATAGTGACGAGAACGCATGGAGCTCCAACCAATTAGAAGATCTCTCTCGGAATGCGAATATGATTGAGTGTTCTAAGACGAATGGGGAAAGGCGAACTAGAAAATTGAAGACTCTCCGCCGCCGGCTGGTAAAGAGGTCCATCGCCTTTCGGTTGTAGGTGGGTAGGGGAATCGATTCAGTCTTGACATATATATATATATATATATATACACACTGAAGAGCCAAAACATTATGACCACCTACTCAATAACGCGTTGCGCCTCCTTTGGCCTGCAAAACAGCTGCAACTCGCCTGGGCATAGATGCCACAAGCTCTTGGTACATGACTGGAGACAGGTTGTACCAAATGTCTAAGCAGCGGTCACGCAAAGTCGAGATATTCGGACATGGTGGTGTTTGAGCTCTGAGCTGCCGCTCCATGACATCCCAAATGTGCTCTATCGGATTAATATCCGGCGAGTTAGGTGGCCAGGACATTAAGTGGAATTCATCAGTAAGCTCCTCGAACCACTCCAACACAATCCGAGCCTTGTGACATGGGGCGTTGTCCTGCTGGAAGATTCCATTTCCAGTTGGGAAGACAGACGCCATTTAAGGGTGTAACTGATCCGCAATGATGTTCAGATAATTCGCAGCGTTCATGGTCTCTTCTACCATAATTACGGGTCCCAGAGTCGCCCATGAGAACGTCCCCCAAAGCATAATACCGCCACCACCAGCCTGTGTATGACCTGCTGTACAGGAGGGGAGCAATTGTTCGTCTGGCAGACGGCGTACCCTGACACGACCATCGACGTGATGAATGAGAAATCGGGATTCATCTGACCAGGCAACTCTCTTCCACTCATCCATGGTCCAGTTTCGATGTTTTTTTTTTCTAACAAGCCAATTTCCATCTACAAGTCCCCTTTTCCTTTTGCTACTACTAGTACTATTGTTTTTATGACTCTCTATTATGGATGAAACAAGGAAAAAACAAGGTATGGATTGGGTAGAGAAGCTGGTGGACTGTTTCACCATAGAGGAATTGAGAATTCCCGAATTGAAAGAACTAAAAGAGACAGTAATAAAAATCGTTGAATTGTGTAAAGTTAAAGGCAAAAGCCAGATTAGATCTCATCCGTTCCAGGAGGAATTGGCTGATTATCTGAGTAGGATCATTGAGTCCTTCAAGATGGAGGTCTTGAGGGATAACTTATCGGGCTCTAGTCCCACAACATCCTCGAATATTAGCGAATCCAATGAAATGGTTGAAATGAGAACTGATAAAATTATAGTTTGACTCCAAATTAAATAAAACGTATGTTAAAAAGCTTGATGAAATGGAGGAAGAAATTGAAGTAATCAATCGAAATAAAGAGCTTGAAATGGCAAAAATGAATGGTCTTAGAAGAAAGAGAACGTTACATCAAGAATCTCACTAAGTTATTTGAGGAATCCTCCATACGCTCAGCAGAACTAATTAAAGATTTAAAATCGAATGCACTATTATCTTCGAAAGAAGAATCAATATCAGATACACGAGAAATTTTACAAGAGTTGAGAGATTTGAAAACAGTGATACCCGATTGTCGTCCCTCATACGCGGAAATGCTTGTTTCTGCACCATCTGCACCTAATCGAGGCAATTCTCAAACTATTAGAAGCAGGGCGACGTATACTCTGCTTTTAAAACCAAAATTGAATAGTGATCATAATAAAAACAAAAACTTGGTTCAAGGTAATATTAAGAATTTGAGCTGTAAGATCGAACGTATCCGGAGAATTGGTGGAGGAGGTTTGCGGTTGATCTGGGATCAACGGGAGAAATCGACACGCTGCAAAATAAACTTAAAGATAATGAAGACTTAAATAAGGCTTTTAAAATCTATAGACCTGAAAAAAGGAAACCGAGAGTGATCCTTCTTGGTTTAGATAAAGAAATTAGAAAAGAGGAAATCCTTCAGTACTTAAATTAAAAAATGACTGTATTGATGAGATAAAAATGGAATTCATGTTTAAAATCAATTCAATTATATGCAACTATTGGGTGGCATCTGTGGCCCCGGATGCTTTTAAAAAGATTATGAGGGAAGGCTACCTCTACCTGGGCTATCAAAAAGTCCGGGTAGAGGAATTTAAGAGCGTCCGTCAGTGTACTGGCTGTGGCAAATTTGGTCATAATAGGAGCCAGTGCACTGACAAAAGTATTTGCATGAATTGTGGGGGAGAACATTTGGAAGACAAGTGTGATAATCCTAAAAGGTGTATAAATTGTACATATTCGAGCCTTAAAATTAAAACCAACTATGATGTGGGACACGACTGCCGATCTAAGAAATGTCCTAATTTTAAGCGGCAAATTAATATACTCGAAGCCAGCACGGACTATGGTAGATAGTTTAAGTGTCTATCCTTCACAAAGTATAATTATATTTTATATTATCTTTAAATATTTGTATATTAAATATTATCCTGGCTTTTATCAGTTATTTGTTAGGTTTTAAATAATTATTTTATTCAAATAATTGCTTGTTTCCACTCTCTCTCCTTTATGTTGTTTTAATGTTTCTTTTTTTTATTTATGATACCTTGCATTTTATGTGAGTTTTTAATGTTCTATTGTATTTATTAATGATTTATTATCCTGTTTTTTATGTTCTGTTTTGTTCTGATT